>OZ020485.1:3336751-4780226 GCA_963971405.1 Psococerastis gibbosa
CCCTTTTCCATCACACACGCAGCCACAACAGCCACATAAAGCCACCTCATCACTTTTGTTGAAAGACCCCAGGTACTTGCAAAACCAACCTGTAGGCTCCTATGAACCGAGCATGCCGTTACTATTGCTGAATCTCATTGTCTGTTCCATTCTGTTCCTGTTCAACAGGCTTATCGGGAGACTTCTTTGTCAAGGGCACAGGTTTATCGATGGTCCAAGGCATTTTCCGAGGGTCGGGAGATGTTAGAAGGCGGACCCCACCGCCGAAGACCTTCAACTGCAAAGTTGAATTGAAAACATTGACAAAGTGCGGGCCCTTGTGCGTTACGATCGACGTTTGACAGTCAGAATGATCGCAGATCAATGTGGTTTAAATTGAATTTATCTGCGATCATTCTGACATTCATTCATTCATCATTCTGGGGTCTTTCAACAAAAGTGATGAGGTGGCTTTATGTGGCTGTTGTGGCTGCGTGTGTGATGGAAAAGGGCGTCGCTGAAGACATCCAAGCAGAAGCTGGTTAAAATAAAAAGACTGGCTTGCATTTCAATATCTGGGGCAATGCCATCAACTCCTCCATCTGCGTTTGAGGCATTATTGGGCTTGCCACCACTGTATGCGTATCTGGAATACAGAGCATGTCACTGGCTGCATCGATTGAGAATTACCGGGTTGCTTGACCGAAGAGCTCCACACAACGGCCCCCCTGAAACGTTTCTTCGGGAGATAGGTACCCAATGATCGCATGGGTGTGCAGATTCCCTCGAAGGACTCCGGCCGATCGGCGCCGAGACCGGGCGGCACGTGGCTAGGACATCTTACCTCGGTTAGTTTCGCTAAGGGAGGATTCGAGGCAGGAAAACAGCTTCGCAGCCGCAATTGAGTTGTCTGAGTGATCAAGATGGGGAGTGTCCTGCGAGCCCTCACCATGGCATGGGACTTTGCCAAATTTATTACTACTACTACTACTGCGGTCCCTTGACACTCATTTTCGTTCCTCCTCTAAAAGCGCAATAATTTAATCGGCCGTAGACACTTTATGTCTTCTTCTTTCTGTCCGCTCTCAGATGTAGTTCTGATGTATTCTTAATCATATTCTTTATGCCTCCCAATTGCTCTTTGACACCGTACCAGCGGCTTTCTAAATTTGCTTTTACAGTTGCATTCTCGGTTTTGCTTACATAATATGTCAACCAAACGACCTCTTCTTTGTTTCCCAATATTCTAAAGTCGTAATATAAGTTCGCCTATACACATAAGCCTACGAGCCGAGAGAAAAGTACAAGCTGTGAGCATGAATTGAGGCCCAAATATATTGGCGAAGCGCTTATTGTACTTTCACCGGTTAAGCAAAAATCACCCTGTCCTAGCACTATGGGTTAGGATCGATGGAATATATAACATGTTGCATGTAATATTAAGTAACGACCTTGTTAAGCGTAAAGAAAACGTTTATAGAATAAGTCTATCAGTAAAATAGGCAGAATCATAAAAAATTAAATTACCAATTTGTATCACTGGCACCATTGTCGGAAAATAATATAAATGCAAGTTTCGACTAAATTGCATAAACAAGACATGGAAGCTATGTTAAAAATTGGCACCAATTAAAAAAATTGAAGCAATTTAATTCCAAAGATTCGAAATTAGGCTACGGGGTTAATAATTTCTTTCTCGTCGAATTGAACGTAGAGTTGGTTGGTTGGTAGTCCCCCCCCCCCCCCGCACTGGGGATATTATATGAATGGATCAATATTAGAGACTGGCACAAATATCTGTTTAGCTAATAAAATTGTCTCTTCTCCTTTTACCCCGTCTGGGGAGGGGTTGGCACCGCATAAAATTTCTGGGACCAAGTATTTTATACATATATTCAAATATACTAACATACAGTAAAATTTCAAGGCGCCACCTCTTCACGCAATTTTCAGTTTTTGGTTTGCTACCCCTCTGGATCACCCCTAACTACACTAAAATATTCTGTGGGTTTGTTTCCTGCCATAAATTAGCACAAAGGAACTTTTTATGTTGGATTTCTCATGCCACCCTTTCAGTGAAAACCCACCCCAGATAAATTTCTACCCCCTCTGGGGAGGGTTTGGCACCGCATAAAATTTCTGGGACCAATTTTTTCGTACTTGTATTTAAATATACAAACACATAGCAAAATTTCAAGGTGCCACCTCTTTAAAGAATTTTATCCTTGAGTTTATGGTTTACTACCCCTCTGGATCACCCCTAATCACATTACAATATTCTGGCATATGGTTACCCGCCATATATGGGCAAGAAGCAGCTATTTCGCTTTGAATTTGTCATGCCACCTTTATAGTGAAATCCCACCCCAGGTAGATTTCTACCCCTTCTGGGGAGGGGTAGACACCTAATATAACGTCTGTGACCAATAACATAGTAACACAGACACCAATTTAAGACATTTAAGCTACGATTCAGATTGCCACCTCTTCAGCCAATTTTACCCCTCTGCATTGGACTTACCACCCCTCTGGATCACCCCTAACTACCCTAAAATATTCTGTGGGGTCGTTTCCTGCCATAAATTAGCACAAATGAATCATTTTATGTTGGATTTTCCATGCCACCCTTACAGTGAAAACCCACCCCAGATAAATTACTACCCCTTCTTGTTGGGGAAAAAGTATGAGAAAACTTCTGGGACAAAAATTTCTAATATGAATACGAAGTATCTAAAGATGTATACGGAGAAATTAAGTTGCCACCTTTTCAGCTAATTTTTCACTTTGGCTGGTGACTTCCACCCTTCTGTATCAACCCCCACTGCACTTAAAATGTCTGTGACTAAGATTTCTAACATTACATTCATGAGTACTATACGGTATAATGGTTTTTCCACTGCCACCCTTTTAACAAAAAGCACCCTAGGATAAATTTCCGACCCTTCTGGCAAGGGGTTGCTGTTGCTAAAAACGTCTGGCATACTGTTTTTTATGATTGTCAGGCGACAAGCTTACACATAGAGGTAAATTTGATTTGCCACCTCTTCAGCGAATTTTTGGTACCCACAACTGATTTAACCACCCTCTGGGAAGGGGTTCCCATTGGGAAAATCTTCTGGCATGAAGTTTCCACTTATATTCGAGTGCCACTAGTTATTTTGGTAGCATCTCAACGTGCCACTCGTTTAGTGAATTTTCGTCAAAAAACATTTTCGAAAAAATAATCCCCTGTCCAAATGCTACCGCTCTCGCCAGCCAGAAATCCCTTTTCGGCATATCCAGCCCATGGACTATTACGGACATAGTGTGAAAATTTGCCACCCTTTTAGAGAACCAAAGGATTGGTGGCACCCGGTCTATAATGGATGGAGGCTCCTATAGACACGAGTTCTGCCGTTCGTTAGCTAAATAGGTAATTTTAGGGTGGAGTCAACGAGAGAACACTCAAGGCACAGAAATTGTGTTATGATTAATAAGTTCCCAATACACTTACTTAGCGTGTCCACATCACGCTAATTTAAATAGATAAATATTGACTTTTTGCTCTATTACTAAGCCAACCTATAGCGGAGTTAGGGTTACAAAGCCCTCTCTTGCCCTCAACTAGTAAGACCCGGGACCGCCTGCTTGGCATGCCCTTCGAAAAATGGCCAGAAAATGTAAGAAGTATGGGAATCGAAATAAAAACCTTTCAAGTGATAGTCGGAGTCTGTACCACTGCTCTGCATGTCCTGACACAGATTTGTAGTCCAATTGGTAGCGACCTAGCACACTAGCATAATATATGCCCCACATCGTGTGTAGCACCGCAACTACACAAGTCCCGTCCCTTCGGCAGGAAGTCCGATCTAACTGCCGTTGTTTGCGAAAGGGGACGACAGTCCTCAGCGCCAGATGGGGGGGGAAGGAGCGGTGCTAACTCCTCATTCTGAGGAAGGGGTGAATGTGGCTGAAATTGTCGCCAGGTATGTATGTAATCGGTGTGTGCGTGTGTGGTGCTACACTGCTACGTTTAGAGTTTTCGTTGAGTTGAGAAAGTTGTTTCTGGCCAAGCACCATTCTTTCAATGGCGTGTGCTTCAGGCATCCCGGCCGTGACCAGTCGTATCGATTCCACCGTCCACATGCTCTGGGTGAGCAGATTGTACCAAGCAGAGGCAGCGTATTCCCCCGCAATAATGCAAAATCCCAAGGAATGAAATTCGCTGATTTCAGTGTTGCAATGCATATATATAGTACATATCAGCGTCTCAGCGAACAGCCACGAGTCGTAAACTTAAACTTTTGAGAATGCTGAGAACTTGTTTTGCGTCCTTTGGGGTTGCTCACCCGTCATATGCAAGGAAGAGACTAAGTCGAACCCTTTTATGATAACGCTTTGAATTAGGATTCAATACCGGAATTCTTCCGTTCTTTGGCCAAATATTTTTTAAAAATAAATATGTAAATAAATAAATAAGTTCTTGAAGCTTCTCCCTACCCCTCCACTGCCATAGTTGCGTATATCCATGGAGATAGTGACTTGAGAGCCTCAGAAACTGTGGAATATGAAATGAAAAATGAAATGAATAAATATATACAGGTGGGGCCGATATCGTTATAAGGACGATATCTCAAGTGGGAGGGGAGAGAACACTTCTCCAAATTTGACTAATTTTGAATAAAGCCAGGTACTTTCCCCAGTTCTCAGTTCATAATACTGTGTAATGACTGACTGCAGAGATGTAAAGAAAGCTTGAAAGAAAAAAAAAAACGTTGAATAATTTTTAAACGGCAGCAAAAACTCACTAGGCGTGAACAAACTCGCAAACTGCTGAATTGAGCAGAAAAGTCCTGCTGGAAAAACTTAACGTGATACCCTTCAGAGCCCAGTTACGGAAAACTTAGGTTGATATCCTGTTACGGAAAAATAAGAAATAACTGGGGTCACGTTAACGGGGCAAAGTTGTAAAAATGACAATAAAAATGTTTTCCTCAGGCTTTATCCATTTTATACAAAGAAATTTATTCTTTTGCCTAGTTTCTTTTATTAATGGAGGGACATTTTGAAAATGTTTTTGTTACGTCTTATCCGAGTGACCAACGCAGTTACTGTGGCCTACAAAAGCTGTAGAAATAAATAGACCCGAGCATATTTATTAGAATTTATAAACAACACTAGCGGTGTCAAAATTTGACGATCTTACTTTATACTTTCTTATATGATTTTTCTATATGTATCTCTTCCACTACACTACCACTAATTGGGGGATCTTCTGCGAGGGCAATTATAAGCTTATGGAACTTATGGAACAAGTTAATAACTTAGGGGACAACATGATAACGTACTTGGGGGAATATACTGCACCTACATGCAACCTCTCAAAGTGGCACTGAAAAGTGTTCTTCGGGTCACAATGAGAAGACCAAACCGTGGAAGAGGCTCACGTATCACATCCGGACAACTGCAGCTGATGAAAAATGAAGATGCTGCCGTAGTAGTAGTAGTACTGTAATAATAAAGATCTGAACGCGCTTCATAATATACCTAACTATAAATGATACTAGAGCACGGTTCCAAAAAAAAACTGCGCTTAACTGAGGTTAAAGTCAAGCCGGCGTCCAAAATCTTGTGGCGTAGACTCTGGGGTTTGCTGGCACCAACCTATTCGTTCCAATGACCAATTTCCCAGCGCGTTGCGATCGTCCGAGTACAAGGCCTTAAGTCTTAAATCAATTAAGTCTACGCCTAGTTGTATATAAACTAAATTATATATAACCTATCATGCTGATGCTGCTATTTATAAGTTAAGCACTTAAACTATCCCCCCCCCCCCTTAAATCTTAAATCCTCTTTGGTGGGATTGGGTGCTAATGATTTATCCACAACAATCCGAACCGGAAACCAGGAAGTGGCGCAGCATGAGACATTGTATAGGCAGGCAGTTGTGCATTAGGGGAGGCATTGTCACTGGCGGGGGGCAGTAATCAGTCGTGCCATTCATACCCCCCCCCCCCCTCGCAGTGCGCCTGTGCAGTGCCCCCTCCCCTCTTATTCTGCCCCACTTCTCACCAGAAACCTAAATTATTCCTGCCTCTGTGCTTTATGGTAGAGAGATTTCGCAGCTGTTGCGGTATTCCAAATGACTTTGCGCTGTTTCCGAGAGAGGGCTGCTGTCGTCTTAGGTTTTACTCGAGGAGTGAGAGTTTGGGATGGTAGGTTACAGTCTAGTATGGTTTGGGTCGGAATAGTCCAGTTGATAGAGGAATGGACCATGAAAGGAGTTAAAATTCCACATAAACGGAAAATTCGGGCCCACAGCCCTGTAATGGGAACCTTATCTTTACCGTTAGGGAAAAGCGCGTCCGCTGGGCATTTTGATGACCAAAACAGCCCCAATAGAGTAGAAGCCAAGAGGGAAGATTCTCTACCAGTCATCTGGGTTCTATATTCTCATTGGGTTACTATTTACAGGATTAGTTGGACAGACAATGCCTGCTGTGTTAATAGTCATTAGAGGGATGGGTCTCATGGCCATCGAAAAATTAGAGCGGAGCCCATTGTCAGGGGAAGGGGACAACATTTCGGGAGTTGGTCATCAGAAGGACTGATAGTTTCTGGGCGATTGACTCATTGCTTTATTCTACTCTGTATAATGTAGCCTACTTAGGGTGTTCGTTGGAAGAGGGCGTTCGGATGGAAGTTTGTTAGATAAAACATATATCCATTATCAAATTGCATTAACCAATGAGCCACACGAATACGATAAAATTGTAGTATGCCTTTTGGGCTGCAGGTGAGATTTATTTCAAATTAAGCAAGAAGAAGGCATTTTATTCTTTTTAGTAGGCCTATATCTCCTTAGCCTTATAGCCTGGGCTCTATTATTGATGCTGTTTTTGTTGGTCTAGGTAAGACGCCCTTTACTCTACTATATGAAATTTTTTAGCCCAACCGTAAAGTTTATTGGATCGCCATTAAGCAATGCTTACAATCTACTTCCTGTCAGCAACAGCTTGTGCATAAATGACAGTGGAATGGGTAAACGAACGTTAGGGGAGATAAGTCGCTGACATTTACATCGAAATCCCCAACTTAACTGCCGAATAATTCCCTACGTAAACCGCTATGTAAAGCGCTATATCCGCTTGTTCCCGCGCGCGCCAAAATTCAAAAACTTGCGTCTGTCAAACAAAGTATAAACTCGGGATTATTTACCCACCAACTTCTTTAGGATCTACATAGTCTTAAGGATGTTTTTGATGTTCACGCATGACTGCTCCTTAATTCTCTTTTCCGACTTTCTTGAGGAATTTCTTCACTGACTTCTTAACTAAGCAAACTACCTCGGCTTTTTGTCAGCTGTGTCAGTTTATATTGCATTGCTGTGGAACAAGTGTTACACAAATACATTGTGTAAGAATGGATTTGTGAATTGACCCATCAGCGGTTTTAGTAAAATCTAAAAAGTTACATTGACCTGTAATTAATATTAACAAGGCATTCAATCCGCTTCGCGAGGTTCACTGTTCAGGGAAAGCTCGCTACTTTATACATCGCATTTAATTGCAGCTATACGACTCGCTTTATTTTGGAAAATAAACACGAATT
This sequence comes from Psococerastis gibbosa, assembly GCA_963971405.1. Taxonomy (NCBI): domain Eukaryota; kingdom Metazoa; phylum Arthropoda; class Insecta; order Psocodea; family Psocidae; genus Psococerastis; species Psococerastis gibbosa. The sequence continues at coordinate 3,344,321 of OZ020485.1, forward strand.
TCTTTCCTCTTTCTTTTTTTCTTTCTATTGTAGGTGTACGTACGTAAGTCGTTATAGTAAGCATAATTGCTGGGTCGGTGCTGTGATTTCCTTTCATCACGTATATTTCCTCGTCTTCCACCTTATAATGAGGGCTGTAGATTTCTCGGAGTCTGTACAACAGAGAATGTCACGGGGCTCAGAGTTAAAAGTAGGTCAAGTGCCGATGTGGAGGGGATGAATTAGCTACCCCTTGCCCCTAGTTGTTGCTGTTACAGCCGGCGGAAGGGGGGGGGGGGGCATGTAACGGTTATTGTTATAGGAGGCTAGTGTTTTTGTGGATATCACTGATAATGCGCACTTACCATTGATGTTTACATAGGGCAGCAATTCCACCGGCGAATAAACTTCATTTGTGATTTGAGATTTTTTGTTTGTTTTGTTTTAAAGAGACTATTAAAATAAAATAAAAAATAAATAAGGACTTTCTTGTTGTTCTATTACTTAGCCAACCTAGAGGAGTTAGGGCTATAAAGAAAGCCCTCTCTTGCACTCAACTAGGAAGACCCGGGACCGCCTGCTTTACATGCCCTCTGAAGCATGGCCAGAAAATGTAGGTAGTGTGGGACTTGAACCAACAAACTTTCGGGTGAAAGTCAGAGTCCGTACCACTACTCTACATGTCATGACAACTATTATGTAAATACTTAACTTATCTATTATAAATTAAGTTATAATATAGTAGAGACTTATTAATGATGTCTGCTACCATATTATAACTTAATTTCTAATAAATAAGTTAAGTATCTACATAATAGTCTCCTTAAAACAAAACAAACAAAAAATCTCACATCACAAATTCGCCGGTGGAATTACCGCCTAACAAATGGCTAAATGTAGCCTTTCTATCGTATATTCGACAAGTGGCAAAGTGGTGAAATTCAGGGAAAATTTGCGTAAATAATTCACTAATTCACACCTACCCCAAGTTTTCAGGGAGCAACCCCCCCCCCCCAATTGCCTTAGCAAAAAACAGAAAAAAACTGATTGGAGATATAACTTTTATGAACCTTCAGGCCGTATTGGCAGAAGTTTTCCCCCAGTTTGCGGTTCCAAAAAGGACAACAGTCCAGATTTCAAGACCCACCCATACGAAGTTAAGTACACTTCGAAAAAAAAAAAACGCTAAAAAAAATAAACATAAAATGCAATACAGGGTTTTTTGAGAAACTTACTTTTATATTATTTTATACTCGTATTTCTAAATTCTCTGACTTTTACCACTGGTAAATTGTCCAGAAAGGTTACGTGGAACTAGTGATTGACATGCATCTACCCTCGACAACCAGAGTGAGAAGTGTAGCGGGATTCGGAGAGGACAAGGTAATAGTCGGTATTTAAAAAAAAAAAAGTCTTTCAGAAAAGTCTGCCACCCCTCAGAATTTACCGCCCTTGGCTGCAGCATATTATAGCCTAACCGGTAATCCAGAGCCGGTGGGGTGTTCCATGCAATTAATCTAAACCAATTTACAACAAATGTTGATCGTTTGAGAAAACAACGGAAGTTAATTTCAATTTTTGAACCCCGCATTGAAGGTGAGATGGGGACCTGATAGGCATTCCGCTCACGGCGTCCCAAATGGGAAAACTTGGTCTGCTTCGCATTCATGGGACTCGCGGACGTGCTTTTAATACCTACATATTACGTATCTGTTGTCTATAGAATCTACACAAGGCGATGCTTTTAAGTATTCCTGCGTCTCCTTGGTACAACATATGGTGACGTCTTCTCATATGGCAAACTTACTGTGTTATTAACTTATATTGTACTATCGTTGTTCAGGCCAGAATTGTAACATACCTACACTGCGTAATTTTATATGCTTGTCATGAATAGAAGCAAAGTCCAATTTAGACTCAAATTTACTATTCATTGTAAGTTACTGCGTTATTTTGAACAAATTACAGTTAATACCAGTCAGAGGCGTATATACTGTATATAATATTTACTGTGGAGGAGGGAGGTCACACAGATTCTGATTGCCTGGTATACCCAGGAAATTAATTATTTTGCTCCTATTTATTCAAAAATTTATATTCTCTGGCCATTCTGTTTGTAGTGCTATGAATAAGTTTTCATCTATAAAATCAAGAGTTTTTCTACCTGTATAACCCCACTATTTCAATTTTCAGGCCTATTGTTTCAAATTTCCGCCGGGGGAGACCCCCTATTTGGAGTAAATGCAATAAGTCTTGGTCTGTAAAATGAATATTTAACAGCTGTCAAAATGCACAAGCCTCGGGGCTACTTTTCTAAACATTTTCACCCTCTTGTCACTAATATAAATTTTATCTGCATAACTTCTAAACTTGCTGACTACTATCTAGATACTTATAACCTATTTATTACATCTGCCCTGAAACTTTCAAAAATCACGATGTCTGGTTGTAAAATTCCTTCATATATGTCAAATGTGAAATTAAACTTTAATGTTCATTTCTGTTACTCATACTCGTACATCTGCTATATTCTTATTAAATAAAACTGCTTGTGATGCTTATGCTTGCTTAACTTAGGAAAGTTAGATTCGGGAACTTAGGGAAATGAAATAAACTACTTAGGGCTACTCTAGAAGGTAGCTGTTTTCTAACGGATGACCGGTCCTGATAAGACACTGAAGCCCGGAGCCTGATTAGCCTGGGATTGGTGTTACGAAAATTAAAACGGGCTAGCTCAGACGACACCCAAGCTAATCCCACTCCGGCTTCAAACTACTCAACACAACTAGGGAAACATGCAGCTACCGAGGTCAAGCTCCCGATGAATCCGACAGAAACCCAGATCGCGGGGCGCTATACTCTAGAGCCGCATCCTTCCTCATGCGGAGACTCAACTCAGGGAGCGTTAAGGTCAGAAAGAAACCTGGACAAAATCTGCGACAACAATCTCTCTCTTCTAATGCAACAAAATATACAGTGCAATAATAATTTTTAAATTGAAAAACAGCGCCAAACAGTAGCGGGTGCATTAAGCTAAAACCACGTCTTAGACGGGGCAATAGAAACCAATATGGCCGAAATAGTCAACAAGATTACCGAGCCAGAGGAGCTCTTATTTTTATTTTAAAATTAACCGGAAAAACCCAGCCGGGAAAACTTTTCCGCTTTTTCCAAAAGCAACAAAACAAAAATAATGTGAGAGTGACAAACGAAATTACTACGGTAAGTACAGTGAAAACAATACATTGACAACCTGGTGATCTAAGCACAGAGACGCTGCGTTTTTGCGCCAAAACAGAGACCTCTTTATTAAAATGTAATCAAAACACGAACCCGGGGCGCCAACCTACAATTTTGGAATGATTACTGCCAAACAAGGACCGGTAGACGTGCCCCTTTCCCGTAGGCAAGGATCGGGTCACACGCCTCAATTTTACGGTTCCAAAAGTGGCTGCAAACACCCAGCGTCCCTATTCTTAGACCACCATGTTGTAATTAGAACAAGAATGAACAGGCTCCCGAAGTTTGACAGCTCCAGGAGTGTCATCAGCTGATTATGACAAGACAGACAGCTCATCAAAATTACGTACGGACTAAATGATTTAGAAAGGTAGGGGGTAGCAAAATTGCGCCCAGAACTTAGGAAAATTGACGAACTGGAAAATTATATAAAAGAAAAGAAGCTTACGGACCAGAGCTCACGGCAGGGTACTCGGCTTCCACTGGCAGGTGCAGGGCGCAGAGAGTGCATACTCCGCAGGGTGTAGTAGGCCCTAGGCAGGCCGTAGGTAGGTCGAAATTTGCATGGCTCACTCCATCTCGCCTATCCGAAAACCAGGCGGCTACCGGAGCCTAGTTGGTCAGGCTCCGGGCTGTGGCTCCCCAGCGACCGGCTTTAGGCCCAGACAAGTTTTCCTACCCCATCATGGTGGCTGTTTTCAAGTGCTATGGAGGAAACAATTAATGATTATTTAGTGGTAGCTTGTCTTCCTTTCTTCCCCTGCATATGGCCGAGCAGCTCCAATCTGACCTTCCTGTGACCTTGACGGTCTTTCCGACATCCGACGTGAAGATTAAGTAGCAAATTTTATATTTATTTTTATTTTGTGTTTTCCTCGAGCCACACCGTAATTACCTTAAATTATCTTAAATTCCACTTCCTCCTGATCAGACGTGGTTTGAGCCGGCAAGCATGCGTCATCGCGCATGGACGCATTTATCTAGGCTCCTACTTGTTTCGTGTATAATATTTATGCTTATTTTTCTTTTTCAGGGGTTTCTACCGGTTCTACGGCGGTACGTAATTTCATAAATTAATAAAAACGGGGCTTACCACAAAAAATCAACCTCGACGCAACTCATCACCAAGAAAGTCAGAGAATGAGCAAGTTTGAGACTTGCCAGCTCACTTCGTCCTTATCCGGTCATATTAGCCACTTTTAGGCACCTTTTAACTCCCAAGTTGACTTCATGTGGTTACCCTCACCCCCCAAAAAACCCAATATATTATTTTGACTCGCCCCCAATTGTGTTTAATCGTGGTTAATGCTCGATTTATTCCCCTTTCGACTCATTTCCGTTTCGAGTTTCAAAGTATCCCCGCCACTCACTCCGCGCTGTTTTTTAAATCATTACATGGTGCTTCACCTCTTGATTTGCGTTGAGAGTATACTAATGTTTTCTCTATATACATATCAGCAATTGCCCCAAATAATTGGGCAACAAAATAAATTAACAATGGACTCACTACACTAGTCACTGTTGCCCGGGAGTAAGGTATCGAAAATCTGGTCTCACTAATCATGCACCTCCTTAAATACACAATTAGAATTGCTAAAAACGGACTATGCTTTAATGTCCAAAAATGTACCCCGTGTGCTAACCCCAGGGACTCCATCCTTCCCGCATTTTCATTTCCAAAATATGGTAGCCTTAATTTAAATTTTTGTATATTTTTAACCACCATTTGCGGTCTGGGGTTCTCCTGAACTTCACATACAGGCTCAGAACATACAATCTTCAAAAAGGAGAATAACATTTACTGGAAGAAAACCTATAGATAACTCCATGCAATATGTATAAAACGTTGTAAAATCATATGTTCAACTACAATATAAGAGTTATCGAGATGAGATGTAAACTGATGTGAGCCCGAGGCAAATGGATATAGAAGCGGAGTTGTGCGCGCATCTCTAGTCAGAGTAACAACAAAAATGGCGAGTAAACAATAGTAGGCTATTAAACATATTAAGAACTGTGATTATTTTGTAAAAGACGAAGAATACGAGTAGCCTAGCTGTTGACGTTGAAGAAATGAAAACTAAAATACTGTGATGAGGAACGAAAAGTATCACCTTTTGCGTGTAATAATCCAAGAGAAGATAGAAAGACGTAGACGGCTCCCGGCAGAATAACACCTAAGACAGTGGTTTTGCAGGAGCGCGACTCTCCTTTTCATCAGCCTCCAAGGTCAAAATTGCCATGATGATCGCAAATCATCGATAGAAGACGCATCCAAAGAACAAGTCGTAAGTACTCGTGGTTTTCGTATAAAAATTTTCCAAAACCAACCAGGGCAGATTTGATCAATTTCACAAGTAGCAGTACAAAGGCAGTATTAGTTATACGATAAATATTTGTTGTGGAATAAGGTTGCGGAATTCCCCTGTGTGGCAGCCGAATATAAATCTGACAAAGGCGCCGCTCGCTTCGATTTATCCGCTCAACACAATGGCTTACTTCTCAGTTCTCACGGTAAACTACCCCTCCAACCCCCTCATCCGGCCGGGGGGGGGGAGGCTTTTCAAAACAAAATAAAAGGCTCCCCATTGTTAGGTCTATAACAAGATATGACCAGTACACTCGGGAACAGGTTCAGACGTAATTATAGTATCACGCAAGTTACTGCCTCAAAAGTGTCTAGTAGTAGGTAATACCTCAAAGCGCAGCTCCAAGTCCACTCTAATTCTTAATTTACAGTATACAAATGGACGTGGATGAGAATGGTGAGTTGGAATATATTCATAGAGGAAGCGCGTGGGTGGAAGCCTATCAGATGGTATCAACGAACGTTGTGTCTGGAAAGGGAGAATAAGTGTCGAGACGAGACCCTGGACACAGAAATGGTTCACTTTTTAAAAAGTCCAAAGAAACGGTGGATTGTGCGCGTGCTTCTGAGCTTCAAATTTTGTATATAGGACGCGTGAGGACGGGAAAAGAGGGGCAGAAGGCGGCAGGGCAGGCCATGAACTGATAAGAGACAAGGTGAAAATCTGTGAAAGATGTCAGTGCCGACTTGGAAGAGAAGACTCTTTGTCCAGTGAAATGTCCATATTTTTTATCTGTAGTCTATGGTCTGGAGAGAGATGGTGAGGGAAACCAAAGCTAAACCCCCCCCCCCTCTCCGAGCTGTAGCACTGCTGAAGAGGAAGAATTTGTATACTTTTTTTTTCTTCCCTTTTTTATCACGCGGACAGACAAACAGACTGATTCAGTGAATGGTTAATATCGTATATACAAAGAGAACTGCTCTGTTTATGTGATAGGTGATTGTTCTTTTTATGATTTTATGTCCGGATGAATGAACTAGAGGAGCATAAAGAAAGCGGATACAGTGTATATGAGGGGGGGGGGGGGGATGTATGAATGAGTGGTATATGGCCGGGTGTCACCCGTTGCTGTTGCTAATGGCAATTATGCGTACACGCAACCCTCTCCTCATGTATTTTTTTTTCTTTTTTTTTTCCTTCGTGGGGCCTGCTCGTTTGAGTTCCTATAAGCGTCGACCTAGAAGGTCTTTTGCTTCCACGTTTGCCGTCTACGCCCATCTTATAACACCAGTCTTTTTGATAAATTCTAGTGTTTTTGTGATGGGATTAGATCGGATGGTTTCCTCTTCAGACCTAGGGTGGCCAAGAGTTTGGTATCGAGTTTGTCCCAGCGCTTCACATTCAAAGAGAATGTGTTCAGCTGTTTCTTCTTCAACTTCACACAGTCTGCATCTACTGTCGTTTTTCACGCCAACCCTATGCATGTGTTTGTTGAAGTGGCCGTGGCCCGTAAGCGTGCCAACCACCCTTCTAGCTTGCTCTCTACTTAAAGAGAGAAGCTGATCGGTGAGCTTTTTACTAGGACCCGGAATAACCTTCTTAGCAAATCTGCTTTCCGGGACTTTCTTCCATTCCTCTGCAGTTTTTCTCTGCACCCATTTTTGTACAGAAGTACGGGCCTGGCAATAAGCCATCCCGTACTTAGGTTCTGCACCAATGAATGGCGTTTCTGCACCTTTTCGAGCCAGCTCGTCGGCTCTTTCATTCCCATCAAAGTTCGAGTGCGCCGGGACCCAAATCAGCGAGACTGAGTTTTCCCGACACACCTTTATTAGGAGGTTGATGCAGTGCCACACCATTTTTGATGTGATCTTTATAGCCTCCACAGCCTTAATCGCTCATGTTAATAATCCTCATGTTACCCATGCCTCAACACAGTAACTTATTCTTGTGTTGACCGAAACCACGGCGGAGTAAGACCCATAATTGAATAGAAATGAAAAGAAGATGGTTTCAAATTCAAAATGAAGCGCATGTCTTCTATATCCTATGGCTATTCATTGCTATAGTCTTTTTTTTGTGAGGGAATTAATTAAAACATACTTTTACAGAAGTGGCATCTTTCATTTGTCTTGAACCTAGTTTAGAGTAATTATAGATTAATGCAAGTAATACTCGTATATAATCGGTATAATCAATATAACTAATCGTGTAACAAGACTGTTTGAGGGGGGGGGGGGGCGGTGGTAAATAAATGGATCCAAACATTGACTAAAGAAACATATAAAAAAAGCCGGCCGCCTTACCAAGTTGAATCCAGCGGACTAGAGCAGGTTCAAAGATGCAGATAACTTGGTAGTGTGCACAGTGCCGGTAGGGAAAGATGGTAGGACTTGTCCTGGTCACCTCCGAACTAATCGTGTGACTTGACTGTTTCCCAAGTGGTTCGGAATCCACTATAATCAGGAGATCCACTGTCCTATGGGCCCACACCGTGGCTTGGGACTGTGTCCAACCATACTACTACTACAACATAGCATAGGTCTGTGTATAATTATAGGGGTTTTATTTCTATATGCTTACAAGCGCCATCTTCAAATATACATGTGTTTTTATTATTATTTATTTTAAATGTGCCTACAAGCTTGGGCTTGCGTATACGCCTACCAAGTTGTTTGTGATGTGTTGGAGCGAAATGGGCAATGTGGTTGCCCAGGGACCGTCTTAAGGTCCACCCCTGTTTCCCGGTGTTGGTTTCCTCACTCCTGTTGTTGATTCACCAAGCAACAGGACTGTATCCCCCCTTCTTCAGCGTTCGTCACAGTGACCCTTAGCCCCCCAGCTATTAGTCAACTCAGTGCAGAGCTCAGCAATGCTGATTAATGATGGAATGGTGTCGACAGACTTTACAATCGATATTTTGCGGGGCTTAGATAAAGATGTCAGCGGCCCTTGATGGATGGCTCGTCGCCAGCTTACAAACTTGCTGCAACTCCGCGACACATCCTTGCTTTGTCGCATTTATATTTTTACTTAGGTTTCCTTTTGTTCCTCACACCTATTGTGTGAGTCTACAGCTTTATAAATTCCCCCTGCTCCTATTGTTGAATGTCAACATGCCTTTCAGCTTTTGGATGAATAGGGTATGCGGTTTCTGGTTTTGCAGGGAGCCTATATATTTCGTTTTACCCAATGACGTCATATTGTAGTTAAATCAGGTGATTTTATTTTGTAAATAGGAATTATTATAGTTCTAATTCTATTTCTTAAATTCATATATTACTGTTAAACATTATATCACATCTCACATCTGACGTCAGCTGTGTAAAATTGTTAAGAAGAGTATTTGCTTTTCATTGCATTTGTATTTTCCCTTTCGTTTTTTTTTTTTTTCAAAGGTTAATCGCACACAAACTATTTAATGAAAATATCCGATTGACCTCTTCAGTCGCCTCTGTAGGTTAGTGCCCGGGTGGAGTTACGACACGTCTCCGATCGCATGGCGTGTAGACTCCCACAAGTGCAAGCACGTTGCCACCTGGCCATCGCAGTCGAGTAGAGGTGGGCGTCAATCGTTATCGAAATTCGTCAAGTTGCCAGTGAGTAAATCCTTCCTGAAGAGATCGTGTCCCTAATGCTGGGGTCCTGAGGCGAATGGCATGGAAAAGCCGAGTTGCTGCTGACGGTGAATAAACGGAAACATACTTCGACCATGTAATGAGGAACGAAAAGTAACGTCTTCTGCATTTGATAATCCAAGGGAAGGTAGAAGAAGAAGCAGAAGAAAAAAATCCTATTAACCTCCTGAAAAACCAGATGCAGTCGCTTGGCTACAGCGCGACTTCCTTTTTCCGGGCGGCAGCCTCCTAGGTCCGAATTCCCATGTTGATTGCCAATCTTCGGTAGATGAGGCATTTAAAGAAAAAGAACCTTTTCTTCTATAGCGAGTACCAGCCAAGCCCAGTCTTTTAACCAATCCTAAACAAACTACGCTCCGCAGATTCCGGTTTAAGCTTAGTCCACTATAATAATGCAAATACCAATCTTACAAATCATGCTGGCAAATTTTTAGAAAGTCTGTGGTACATTTCTGATTTTACTCGATGACATCATAAAATCGTTGTCGCACATCAACTCATTGAGAGCCTGAAAACTGACATAATAGGGGATCCTCTCTTTTCACCACTGCGCCACTTGAGGTGTTGTGGTCAGCAACATGCCCGATACCAGGTAGACTGTTCTGCAACAAAATCATGTTTATTCTGCATACTGATAACAACTCCTTTACATCTATACGCCTCAGAGTGTCAAAAAAGGTTTACCATAGAAACAATTTGTTGAAAACGTGTACAATGAAAAGGTTGAAAAGATGGCCCCAAACAAGCTGCAGAAAATGCAAAAACGGGCGTCGCTGTTTTATTGAAATGGCGGAAGAAACAAATATTGAAGAGGTAATTGCCCCAGGGGGTAAAGGGGGTATTTCCCCCCACCTGTTGGACTACACAAGTCAGCAGGTAGCCGGGAGCAGTGAATAAATCAACCGCCCTTTTTAATCTTTTGAAAAAAGTGGGATAGAGCTCAGTAAAATAAATAGATGTTTTATATGCTGTTGGAGGTTCGTTTATTTCCATGGATGCTTTCCTGCTGTAAAGCCTGTAGGTGTAGCCTACTTTAAGTAGACTTATTCAAAGACATATATATACCTATTTGTCCAAAAGTGCTACATATTTTTTTGTTTGTGTACTGATTATATTTATTTATTTATTTATTAAATACAGTAAAAAATAACAAATAAACATAATACAGCGAAGTTTGGGGCATAAGGCTCTCTTTTACACTCAACTGCGATGACAAGCGTACAGTATGCACGTGCCACGTACAAATGAATTCCGAACATAGACATAAAAAGTATGGCACAGGTCAGATCTGCATGTAGCCGTTGTGCTCTAGTAGACATTTTTTTAACTCGACCTGAAGGATGGAACAGCTCGAGATTCCCTGATCAGTCATTTACTAATATTACTTCCAGGAATTGAGCCGCCAGCAGCTAGAAAACTGTGTCTTCGTCTAAAGCACGAGACATTTTCTCGGAACTCTTTGACGTATACGTTCAAAATCGCATTAAAATGTCATTTTTTAAAATTCGGCAACCCTCATTCTGGACAGGATTTTTGCAGGCAACCCTACATCATCGTATTCGCAAAAAAATCAGCTCTTATTTCTATATTTAATTTATCCATTAAACAAGTAGGTGAAGATACCTATATTTTTAGTACCTTTTTTAAACCCTGGCAACCCTATGTATGGCCATGAAAAATATAGGCAACCCTACGTTTTCATACTCTATGGGCTTAGTACCTACTAATGGCTAGTGTAAAATTTTTTCGTTAAACACATCGGTGCAAATTCAACAAAGAATTTTTTTTTGAATTTTGAATTAATGATAGCCTGGCCAGGATTTTTTCAGGCAACCCATTATTTTTATAATTCTTAGCTTACTAAATTCCTTATAAAACAATTTTCATCCATTAAACAGATCGGTGAAGGTCGATCTTACTTCGGATCTTAGACCATAACTGAATCCTACTTCTTAACTTATTTTTAAATGTCGTTACGTCTACTAAATTACCCCTCTCAATATTGTTACTATATATATATTTTTTTCAGAAGCAATCAAAATCTGTTGCCCCTCTCTTCCAAACATTGGCATCACAAAAACCGTAGGTGACCTATGAGGCAGAGAGTTCTTTGAAAGAAAACACTACATCGTGTTCTCTTTGCGTGTTAAATGTCATCTAGTGAACGTGAGAACAGCTAATCAATTCGAAATGCTCCACCTCCTCCATTTGATCGTGGAACAGTAAAATCCTGGCTAATGTGCCATGGTCGATCGAAAAGTGAACTTACATCACAGCAACCTTAACTTGCTCTGAGCCTCTTAGAGACTCAATAGACGAAGAGTACTTAGTGCCACTGAAGATGGCGACCGCAGTTGAAGTTGCAGGCTACGCTACCCATTTTCAGGTATCCGTAACTTGCAAATATCCGTAGGAATCCTAGGCCCAGTAAAACACTATATAACACTAAAAGAGGGCAGACCGAAAAACCACAACTCACAATAATTAATAGTAAAATTATAGTAGCCTATAATAGGCTTAATAATAGTAGGGGAGCCCAAGTGGGGATTTGGGGATTTACTCGAGCGCGTCGGATTATGTTATGGTAAGTTAATTACATGCTAAAAAGTGTATATTTCACTAATTTGACCATTTAAGAGTGACCTAAAGAAACGGGACGGCTACAAATTGTGCAACTGCGTGATGCCTATATACTGTATGTATTTCTCACTGCATCTCCACTTTGATTTCTGTTGCTATGACGCCATGATATATATTTTTTACAGCGTATTTCCAATGTTCTGACTAATTTTGTTATTTATATTTAATATTTAATATATTTTGAATAAAAGTTATGTGAATTAAAGCTTATAAATATTTACTATTTAATATTATATTATGTTTAATATTTCTTGACCTTTCAATTAATTAAGTTTAGTAGTTTTAAAAATAGAAACAAATATTTTTTCTTGTCGGAATGGGCAGATCCCTTCAGATAATTGTCAGATTATTAGACAGCACATCTAGGACATAAAGATGAACCATATCGGCCGATATCAGTATCTGACTCGCTCGAGTATGTCCTCGCAACAGTTTTTTTTTACATTTTTGAAAATCTATAGCCGCTTCCTCCACCGATGAAGAGGAGGCATACATTACACAATTTTTTTTCGTTTTATCATCTAAGCTTTGCAACCCAAATAGGTCTTTATGACGCTCGAGTAAATCCCAATTTAGCATCCCCTATACTACTTTATAAACATAGAGTGTGCACTTACAGTATATGTTGTTATGTCAATAATCTTGTGAAATACCGAATTATTATTATTATTATTATTATTATTACTGATAAATTGTTTACATGATGGCGATTAATTCTTTTTATTTATTTTTATTTTATTTTATTTACACTTGTAATAATGTAGTTCGTGCTCCCTATAATAACTGTTTGTAGTCTTTTGGCGAATCCTGCCACAAGCCTCCCTTATGGGGCTTGCATGCAGTATTCCGGTAAAAACGATTATTTTCTTTAATATTGTATTGTATTCTTTCTATTAAATGCTCCCAGTGCTGGGGGTACCGGCTGGGAAAAAAGAAAAAGAAAAAAGAAAAAAAAAAAGAAAAAACTTATAAACCAAAGAGTGGGAATCACGACTGTATGAAGTATGAACCTATTGGAGTCGAAATCGCAACAAAACTAAAGTGCGGGGTGCAAATATTAGGGGAGGTCCAGCTATGTTTACCTTGTGTAATGCAGGACATTCACTGAAACACACGAGTCTCAAGCTGAGTTTTTTGCCTATTCAAATAGTCTACGTACGGCATCCAGCAGTTAAAATTTGTCGCATACAGAGAGATATAAAGTAATGCAGATGTGCTGGGGTGGAGAGACAAGTGTTGTTCACGAGACAGCCACAGGTAAAAATAACTCCCGCCAACGCCCCCCACCCCCTTGCATTGTTACCCTCTTATTCGTGCAGCCTTCTTACATCTCGCCCGAATTGCTTACAATTCGCAACAGAGACAGAGTTGAAACAAAACACCTAAAGCATGGTCATAACTTCTCCTTACAACAATGAGGAATGTAAGGATGTAGTAGTGGTTTACATGGGTGTCACTGCATGAAATTGGGCAAGTTATGACCTTAATAATAGGTAGTTGGAGGAGAAAAACCTTGTTGGTGTACAAAATCAACATTCGAAGAAATTGTTTTGCAGCATTAACCTGCAGCAATCTTCTTTAAGTTAGCAGTCTCAAAGCTAATTTGAAATTTGGAGAGCTATATTTATGAAGGAAATGATACAATATGCGTATATGATTATATTGTTCTGCGTTAGCTTATACTGGCTAGCAATGAGCATACGTAAAGCGTATTTCTTTTGCCTACGATTGTAAAATTTTTACTAGAAAATGCTACAATTGTCATTTCATTGGACCAAAATGGGCGGAGCTTGTAAATTTTTTCCCCCGTTTTTCCCCTCTTTCGAGTTTACGATTGTAAAATATTTTATCAGCCTCGGGGAGGTTAGTAAAAAATTTACTTTTGTAATATTTGTTTTTGTTGACCATTGAATTCAACAAGTTGAGGTTATGTTTTGCGATTTGTGGTGTGCACCGTGTGTAGATGTCGTATTTTTATTGTTGTTTTTACTGAGTTAATCTGATTTAATCAAATAAAAGAATGGAGGAAGAGAAAACTTAGAACTGAAAAAAAAATTTATAGCTTGGCGGTTGAATATAAAACAAATAACAAAACCATATTGTCTTCTGCTTCAGATTTTACTTTACTCATTTCATTGCACAAAATGTGAGTAAATTGAAAATAACGAGCTCTGATTGGTCACAAATATTTACTCACCTTTTACGATCGTAGGCAAAAGAAATACGCCTGTAGTCTTACAACACATTACATGTACTTTCGTAAAACATTAAGAGGATTTGCTACGTAGAAAATTGGCTCCACAAAATCCACTGTTTTTCTGGATTTCCTCTGCCCACCACCTTACTAGGCTACTATATAAATGATTAAATTATTTATTAGATGCATACAGGTATGGACAAAAGGTGGCTGGTTATGTACATATTTTGTACGATAGATCCAATCCCGTTGATTCGCACCCCCTCCCTCCTCTGCCTACGACCCTAAAATTATAAAATTCTGTATGAGATGCATAGGTATGGATGGACAACAGGTGGCTGGTTATGTAGCCTACATGTATGCAGTGTGTGAGGGCCACTTGAATCACTTCATATCCACTTGACTTGATCTCGCCTATAATCCCCATGCCGTTTATTTTAAGTGAAATCTGAGAGCGCCACTTAGGAATATTATAGGAAATTATTCTAGCATTAAATTTCCCTTACTTTTGTCAGCCGGCCTAGCAAAGGGTCGCTTAACCAATTTTCAGCTTTGTTTTAGATTATTTTATATTGACGTAGCCTAGTACCACACTTTGTAAACAAAGGCTAATTTCCGATTGTTTGTGCAAGTTAGAGCCAGTTATTGTGTATTTGAATTAACCGCGAAAATGGAAATGTTGGCATCGTATACCCAAGGAGAGAAACAATATGGCGGAAAAAACAAAATATACGTCTTCTTCTACCTAGCATTTTTAAATGCAACATAACAGGAAAAAAACCTATTCTTTCTGTATCTGTTTTCACTAATTATCATAAGGAAATAAGAAAACATAAAAGCAGGGAAAAAGTATTTTTCTCTTATGTTTCAAAGTTTTTTTCTTTTTTCCCCTTTTTGGGGTTTTGAATTGTTTTTATGTTAAAATGGTTTTTTCCCCTCTTTTTATATAAAACTTTACATAATTAAATTTAGGTTTGGAATAAAAAAACTTTCTTAAGTTTAAGTTAGGTTTGGAATAAAAAAACTTTCTTAAGTTTAAGTTAGGTTTGGAATAAAAAAACTTTCTTAAGTTTAAGTTAGGTTTGGAATAAAAAAACTTTCTTAAGTTTAAGTTAGGTTTGGAATTAAAAAACTTTCTTAAGTTTAAGTTAGGTTTGGAATTAAAAAACTTTTTTATTAATTGACTATTAGCCTACTTTATACTGCATATTCCCTTTAGCCCTGTCATATTGATTCCGTACAGTATGATTATTCTAAACCTAATATATAGGCTACTGAGGTTTTTTTAACTGGCTTTTTGTGACAACCAACAGTACCATCAGGGTTAATGTTGGACCAGCCAATCATTCATTCATCCATTCATTCATAGTTTCAGCCCTGTATCCTCTAGGAACCGACCTTGTATATCAGGTAGATCGGTCGCAATGAACATGTCAGCACTCGGAAACCTGCCCAAACCATTATTGGTGGAGACAACCTCCCTCAGCAACTCAACATTTACTATATGTTCAATAATTAATTAAGCCAATTACACTTATTAAGCCTAAATGAACTGCAATTGTTACTTTAAACTTCTTCCATTAATAAATTATTGCAATTAGAAAATATATTTCGTTGAACATGACCTATCACGCCATAAATTATAAGAACAATCTTCTCGCAGAATTTTTATTATGGGGTAAGATTGAAAAATATCTATCTTGGGATTATTTAAAAATTAAGTTTGCAATTAATAATTTCTTCTGGAGAGATTAAATAAATCACCCCCCCCCCCCTCCCCCCCGCCTTCTCAGCACTTTTTATCATTAATTTTACAGCTACTAAGTCAATTCCTAATTTATTTTAGGCTAATATGGGTTATTAGCTTTCCATCGTTTCGACCAATTAGATTGCAGCCCTGCAAACGGGAAACATTGTTTATTATAGATTGTATACACCAGTAAGCATGTCTGAGCCTGTTCATTGTTGTATGTAGCTGATGAAGGTTGACATTAAAGACCTGCAAAACGACCAGCTTTCCATTCATTCACTGAGAAATACTAGTACCAACTGGACTAAACAATTCGCAGAGCGCATTGTTTGTTTTGTTTTTCGTTTTGAATGTTATAAATTAATTAAATCTGAATAATTAGCTAGGACGTGAGTAGGTTCACCGGATTCCTAAATAAATAAAAATTGACTTTTTGTTCAATTACTAAGCCAACCAAGCGGAGTTAAGGCTATAAAGCCCTCCCTTATACTCAACTAGGAAAGCCCGGGACCGCCTGCTATGTGTAGTTTGAAGCATGTAGGACCTTATAATCGGTACAAAGCCACTCAGCGGCCTATGCATTATGGGGGGGGGGGGGATAATGCCTGAAATTCTGGGGTCTGGCACTGGGGAAGGTTTAATGGGACACTACAAGTATAGACTTACGCTGAAGAAAATACCTACTTGACTAACTTCCACTATAAATGAAAGGTAAAACCTTGTACCTAGCTAAGGGGTTTCTTCTCCCCCCCTGCTAAGAAGTGAAACAAAGTAGAGTGCACGAACAGGGTGTATGTTGACCTAGATCTTTGTGACAGTCCATCACTAACGCGAGACGATATTTCACACAATGCAATGAGCAGCCCACTTTTCATTCCATTTTTTTGAATTTTCCAAGCTGAGTTGTTGTATAGTTTACCTAGGATCACGTTCCCACTTTATTATTTTGCTGACTTTATACCCCGGCCAAGGCTGCACGATATTTTACACTACAAATTATTGCTTTACGACTTCGGCTTAGGGCAGTGGCGTAAATAACTTTTGCAGCCCCCCCCCCCCCGAAAGACCTTTTGTGCGCCCTACCTTGTCTCATTCTTTCATCTTTTATATGAGTGAAAGTGTAATTGTAGTTAACATGGATAACAAATAACGGGCCTAGCTCACAGGGAAGTGACAAAAAACTGTAAAAATTGTATTTTTTGGAAATATATATTGATTGATTGATTGATTGGCATTGAATATTTTCATTAATTACGTAGATTCCTAAATTATTTTATTATTTTTGGGAACCGAAGTGCGCCCCCCAGGAATGCTGCGCCCCCAGCACCGCGGGGGCTGCGGCGGTGTTATTTACGCTACTGGCTTAGTCCAGTTGGCAGAGAACTGGATTTTCGTATTATAAAAAGGACGGTCGGAGTAAGTTCGAGACTTCGAGACTGAGCTTTAAAGAAAATATTTTCGACAGGGCGTGGACATTACATCATGATCTCCTGTTTCTTTAAATACCTACCTCTACTATCGAAAATTTGGAATCATCATGGGAATTCGGACCTTGGGGACTGCTGCTCTGAAAGGGGAAGTTGTGCTAAACCACTGCCTCAGGTTTTTCAACTAGGATGGTCTTCTTCTGCTAGAAGCCCTCAGTCATATCTTCCCCTGGATTATTACATGCAGAAGGCGATACTTTTCTTTCCTAATCAAATGACCGAAGTATGTTAGTTTCTGTTTCTTAACTGATAATAGCGTGAGAGAGGATTTTAATTTGAGTATTACAAAGTTGGAAAATCTGATGATAGCTGCCAATCGTACATATATTGTAGTAACTACCTTTAAAGTTGGCTTCACCAAAATTTGATAAAATCTGCTAATTTATATACCATTTAAGGAAGATACAGCTCAAGTCAAATCAAGAATGTTCAGAGAAAATACACAAACTTAACTAAGACGTTTGTGCGGATTATACCGGAGCCTGAAAGTTTAGGTTCATAATTAGCACACAAAATTAAGGGTCTGAAATAGAGGTCTCACTTGATGTCTGTTTACATTTGAAAATTCCGAGATACCATCTACATTATGCTCCTCCTAAATCCCCCTTCAAAAAAATTATAAATTAAGAAATTTTGACTTTTGACTTTGTAGGCTAATCAAATCTTTTACGCTTTGCTAAATTATTGTACTTATTTAATTATTGAATTACCGAGATAAATTGGGTGTCTGGGTCTGGACCTACAAAAAGAGTAACATTTCTTTTGGTATATTATGCCATTGATTACTCTACAATCAACATGTTCTTGTGATATTCGATTTCGTATACGAAGAACGTCGTCAACAATTAATTTTCGTTTAATTTTAAGCCAGATTTTGCTTTGCGTCTTTTAAGAGTTGAGCAGTAGAATCTAATTTTGCGTCCTTGGCATATAAGAAATTGCTTGTTTGGCGGTTTTCTGAAATTAATTGGTAAGAATTGATTAAGGAATGTGGGGCAATGGGAGAGGAAAATGTTAATGGTCCCCCCCCCCCCCCCGCCGCCGGTATAATTAACGCGGAGCTGCATTAACCATCCTCTCTAGCCATTTACTACGCTAATGAAACCTCCTTCACAACCAAATCTACACTGCAGACTATGTAAACGATCCCATGTAAGTGTAACTACGTAATTATTGTATGCTCAAGTACTTATATGGCAAAGCGAAAGTGTCAGACCTGTCAGAGTGGTTCAGACTGAAATACACCTTGGAACATTATGAAACTTCGTGGATTGCTCACAACCAAATCTATGCTGCAGACTTTGTATAAACGATCTTGAACAGTTGAACGATTGTAGCTATGTAAGTTTTTTAGTGACTTCGATGGCTAGGTGGTAGTGTGTTTGTGTTTGTACAAGACATCTCTACACACCTTGCAATCGGAGAGACGTGTCGTAACTCGAAACAAGTACCTATTAGGTTACTTGATGAGGCGATTGAAGAGGTCAATCGGATACAATCATTAAATTGTTTGTACGCGATTAACCTTTAAAAAATTATATTATATTATGAGTTGATGCACTTATTCTTCAAAGCTATAAGGGATCAGAACTATGAGAGTGATTCAAGGTCAGACAGAAACACATCTTGAAACCAATGGAACATCGTGGATCGCTCACATCTAAATCTACAGTGCAGACAGCAAAATAACATGCAAGCGTATCTATAGGCTACTTAAATTATTGCATGTGAAGTTCTTACAAAACTACTATGTAAGGTACCAGAACAGTCTAAGTGGTTCAGACTGCAATACTTCTTGAAAGTAATGTATATGCTAACCAACCTCCTTCACAGCCAAGACTTACAATACAGTAATAACGGCAATTGTCCATAATTTCTTCAAAATTAATTTTTTAATTCGAAACCAAAACTATGCCCGGAAAAGCAACCGGCTCAGTTTTGTTAGGTGGGTATTCCACCGGCGATTTTACTTCATTTTTGCTTTCCAATTTATACGTAGTATAAGGAAAGCTTTGTGATGGTCGAAATTTTCGATTCCGAGATTTCAACGGATTTACACGTTTTAAGGTCCCAGGAACCCAACAAAGTGGTTTTTACAAAATGTCTGTCTGTCGGTCTGTCTGTCTGTTCGTCGATTTCCGGGCAAACTACTCAGTGGATTTGAGTGAAATTTGGCATGTAGGTTTACAAAAATCATACCTCGGGACCATTTTTTTTTTTTGGCTAACTCAATTTGGGGGGGTTTTATTTTCAAAAAACTCCAAAAAACGTCTAAAAAAATTATTTCTCAAAAACGGCTCCAACGATTTCTTTTAAATTCTCGTAGATTGTAGTCGTTATTAATGTTGACAAAATGCGGGGGGTCGCTTGCCCCTTGATAGTTTGCTTCTGGGGGTAAAAAAATAAAAATAACTAAATTTTAATGAAAAAATGACTAAAAAATGCGAAACCTTTCTATCGATGATTTCTACCTTCAAGCATGTTTTAGGTGTTAAATTGAGTAACGAAACCGGATAGGTTGCTTTCCCAAAAAAATATTTGGATTTGCCCAAAAAATTATTTTTTGAAAAAAAATGATAGAAAATTCGCGCTCAAATGCATTGCATGCCCTGCCATTATTGCTGTGTGGTAATTAATGTGTTTGTTTGACCTATCGAGAATTTACCTCACTTCCAGTGACGTCAGGTGGACAACCGCCCCCCCCCCCCCCGAGATATCGGAAATTTAACCATAGGAAAAATATTTGCCATAAAATTACTAATTTTCTCTATCTAATAATTTTGATAAATTGGAAAGCATGTTCGAGTGAACTCGGACCGGTTCTTTGATTTTGTCATTGACGCTTGTTTTATTTTAAGGAGACTATTATGTAGATACTTAACTGATCGATTATAAATTAAGTTATAATATGGTAGATACTTAATAATGATGTCTGCTACCATATTATAACTTAATTTATAATAGATATGTTAAGTGTCTATATAATAGTCTCCTTAAAACAAAACAAACGTCAATGACAAAATCAAAAATGAAGTAAAATCGCCGGTGGAATACTCGCGTTACTATATTTTTCACATCATAACATGTACCTATCTGATCATGGAGTCGTTGGCAAGAGAACCAGTTCAGGAGTCCATCATATATTGCACTTCAGTTTGTGGTTGTTAACTGCCACGAGTGATTGGGTATAATGTTGAGATTTGGCTATGTTATAATACTTGTTTGTGGTGTTATGGGTGAAACAGTAGTATCCAGTGCATTATGTGGTACCACTACACAATGGAAAAGAGATCCACTGTCGTGCAAACGATATCGTGAATGCGTCAATGGGGTTTGGAGGACAGTAGAATGTCCAATTAATTCAACTTTTGATGGTACAGTATGCAATTCAACTGCGTCTTGTGAAATTAACAGTGATCGTAAGGAAATTAAAAGCGATGTAAAAGACGATAAAACATGGAATTTTTATTCCTCAGAAAATAAAACACCTTACAACGACCAGTGCCGCGACTTATTGAAAGGTCCAGTTAGCCAGACCAATAAATTATGTAGCAATGCTACAACTTGCGAAATTGCTGAAGCCAAAAAGTATGAGGAGGTTATTAACGGGAACATGACTTCTTCCCCCAAGAAGCCGATATACAAATGGTTCAAGTCGGAAACTGTAATCAAACAGGGAAGAAATGCTACGACTCTCTGGTACTTCAACTTGAATGGTAGTATGAACTACACATTCTCCATATATGGCGGCCTGCCCGTTTCAAGAGAAAACATGATTGACTGGCTTGAACGGAATAGTCACCATTATAAGCTTAAGCGAATAACACTTAATGGTGATGAGGAACGACAGACAGAACGGAATGTGTATATAACTGCTCCACCACGTCCAACTGCAAGACCCATTGCGGGTGGCAAGCAAGCTAAGATTGTTACAAACCCGTGGCAGGTGGCTTTGATTCGAACAGATTCGAAAGATTTGACTTGTGGTGGTAGTGTTATTACAAAATGGCACGTCCTTACTGCTGCACATTGCTTCCTTTATGAAACTCTTGGAAAATCCATAAATGTGAGTAAGCACGCGCGTTTAGTGGCCGCTGGCAACTCGGATTTGACGCGGATGAAAGAATACCCAATATCAGAGTTGTATTTACATACAAGCTACAATGTTAGCACTAAAGAACATGATATAGCTCTTCTAGTTATTGAGGGTGAATTTGTGTTTGGCGTTAGAATTCAGCCTATTTGTTTGCCCAACTATGACGCAATTTACCCAGGTATGATGTGTAAAGTAACAGGTTGGGGAAAAAAGGCGGACTATCTCAAGCATACTGAAACAATACTAAGGGTGGCTGACGTGGCAATTAGAACACGGGAAGACTGCGAGAGATATAATAGTAGATATGGAGTTATTGGACGTGGTGTGGTTTGTGCTAATAAAGAAGGGGGCGCAGACACATGTAAGGGAGATTCTGGTGGCCCTTTGTTTTGTTATAACGATGGAAGGTATCGACTTTTTGGTGTGACTTCTTGGGGTGTCAGCTGTGGTGATTATGAGTATCCCGGAGTATACACCAATGTATTTGAACACATCTCATGGATTGAAAATACAATAGAAATTTCAATGCCTGAAAAAACGTAAGTACATAAATTCTCGAGAAATTAATGGGACAATATTTATGCGTATACTGTTCGTTGCTCAAAAGAAGACAAGAAATGAAATTGCTTACATGTTCCGGGAAACGTCAAAAGTTAAAACGCCTTGTTTGAAGCTTCAAATGCGGCAGATTCCTCCTTGTTATTGGGGTGTCCGATCCGAGGTGAAGACAATCGAATTGTTATACTGTAACAAGCTCCACAGCTGCAAACATTGATCATCCATATTGGCACGACAGCGTCGGACGTCTGTTTGTAGACGGTTAAGACATTGCCGGACTGGTTAGTGCAATTTTTCCTGGAAAGAAATATGAGTAGTCTAAAAAAAAAGATAAAGTAATTTTAAGATTGCAGTTTGGACATAGAATTCTTTGTTATTCACGATGATGTATTTGTCACAATTTCTAATCTACTAGTAGAACCGTATATTTTTATGACTTCAATTGACTTTGTTCTATTTTTGCCATGCGGCCGTTATTAATTAACTTAGAAAATTGAACCCATACAATGTAGTAAATGAGGCCCTCAAAACTTCTTAGGTGAGAGTTTGAGTGCGTACACCAGATATAAGCACAATTTTCTGATTCTGACGTCACGGTTCTTGCATTTCACATCGTGGATGCTACATTATAACAAAAAAAAAATAGCTCTGCAATCTATTTCTGTGACATTTGATCTTGTTTGAAAATTAAAAAATCCCATTCGGCTCTGGCCGATCAGGTGTAGGGAGATTCCATAAAAGCACCGAACCCGCTTCACCTCACTAAATCAGGATCGACAGAAGAATTAATGTAGGCTAATTATGAACATCAAAGAATTGGGTTAGTTGCCATGACCTCTAATAAAGAAACGAAGCCCTTTTTAGGCATTATTCAGTATATGTAATGTATTTTGGAACTGTTATGTTAATACAGGGTAGTCTACCTAACATATTTGTATATACAAACATAAATATATATATACTGACATACTGCATGTATATATATATATACTGTATATATAACATTTTGAACGGATGGTGGTTTTATAGGCTCAGGGGGTCGTGAAATGAATTGGTCGCCATCTCAATAGGTAGATGAATCTCCCTAAAAACCGATGACCGGTTGTGCCTTAGCCCCTATCGAAGTATATCTGGTATTACAGGTGCACTCCGTAAATAAAATAGTCTCAGTAGCTCGATTACACCTATCAGTTTGAAGGCCAACCAGTATGATTTAGCTCTTAGACGCACCACATAAGCAATTGTTATGACCATTAGGTTCAGTACCACTTTGGCTAATAAATTGGCACAATTGTAGGTTTCTTGATACACGAAGTCAGACCATGATCCAGGTATACTAACGAGCGAGGCTTAATGATGCAGTTGCCTAATTCATGGACGGTGTCCCCCTGCGAACAGAACATCCGCGCATGGCTTGCAAGACAATTATTGTAAAGAGTGGTTGCTGTGTAGGCCTACCTTAAAACGTTGAGAAAAGTATTAGGCTATAAAAATAAGTTTTCTGGAGTTTAATGATAATTTTACAATACTTTTAATTTTTTACAAAATGATATGACCTATCAAACATCATTAGAGCACGCCCATTTAGGCGTTATTTTGCTGCCTTGAATTTTTCCAGCGGCATTTTACTCATTTTCGAGCATTCAAAGAGGGTTCCGTGTGGGCCCCCTTACAAGTGACCGACTCCGGGCATGAATTTGACATTTGTATCTGTTATATTGTACTGTACATTTACCGTGCATTTGCAACTATTAAAATTACAAATTTATATTCTTAAAAAATCAAAATACAATGGGATTAAGTAAAGACATGGAATATGCGATTCGCATGCTAAGGGTCCATCCATAAATTACGTAAGGCAAAAATTTGGGGATTTTAAACCCCTCCCTTCCCCCTTGTAACGGGACTGTAACGACAGTAGCCACCCCCCTAATAATTACGTAACGCTACCTCAACCCCCACCCCCCTTCATTCTCCTGCCAATTCTTTGCTCAGAGGGGCCATTCTCCCTTCTACGCGATTAAATGCACTCCTACCAGGGGCATTAATAGCTATAAATAAGGCATCCAAGTTTTGTTCTACGAAGTGATGAATATTGCAATATTTGTTCAGTTTTATGACGCGTACTTTGAAAAAATTATTTAATCTATTGTTAACTTTATAAATTTAAAATTGAATTTTTACGTTACGGAACGCCGGTCTATACCCCTCCCCCCCAGAAGCGTTACGTAATTTATGGATGCTCCCTAATGGCGTTAAGATGTCAGGATATGTAGAGTAGTGGTACGGACTCTGACTTTCACACGAAAGGTTGTTGGTTCGAGTCCTACACTTCCTACATTTTCAGGCCATGCTTAGGAAGGCATGTAAAGCAGGTGGTCCCAGGCCTTCCTACTTGCGTGTAAGAGAGGGCTTTATAGCCCTAACTCCGCTATGTTGGCTTAGTAATGGAACAAAAAGTCCTTATTTATTTATTTATTTATTTAAGATGTTATGTCGAATGCTAGTCTTCGTCTTCCTTTTCGGTCGGACTTGAAATCTACTGTCTACACGTCTTATAAATTGTATCCAACTCAAAACACTCCGTGTTAAAAATACCAAGTTCGTTTGGCCCATCAAAGTGATATCCAGATGTTGTGATATCCAGATGGGCCAAGTTCCTTTTTTCTGCTTATGTATGTTGTGATATCAGGATGGGCCAAGTTCTTGTAATTTTTCTCTTTTGAATATTTTCTCTAAAAAATTAATTAAATTTTTTTTTTCTGAACTTGGTGCTTCTTCATGCTTATGTACCTAGACACTGACACTTGCTGTAATTGGCCAATGATGACGCATAGGATTTGGCTAAATGGCAAATTTGCAACTGAGGCCACAGTGTCGTTACGTAGGTATACCTCTAATAAACGATAGGAAACTACGAACAGTTTTGCAAGGGAAGCACCCAAGTTCTGAAAAAAAAAAAATGTTTAGAGAAAATATTCATAGAGAGATATTACGAGAACTTGGCCCATCGTGATATCACAACATACATAGGCAGAAAAAAGGAACTTGGCCTATCTGGATATCACAACTTTGATGGGCCAAAGGAACTCGGTATTTTTTACACGGAGTGTTTTGGGTTGGATATCATATCTTTTTGTACAAATAACAAATAACTTGACATGTATGCATGGAGTGTTAAAAAAACTGAAAGACAGAGGAAGAATTAGTCATCTTTTCACCATGCAAGGCTGTACTATGTATAGTTAAAAATGCTTCCAGGGATCGCCTGCGAATATTCCTTCCTGTGCGGCAGCCCTGGTGCCCAGGAGGTGCCAGGTTACCACATGGCGGGTAGAAATAAACAGTTGCAAGCTGGTATTTGGAAAAGTTCCGGTATACTTCCTCTACCAGGGCCTTCCTGAGACAAAAATGTTTTTCTACATCACCTTCTACGTAGAATGCCAGTGCCCTAAACAGGCAGTTACCGTCCCCTTGTACTCCATGCTGGACCAGAAGGCACCTATCAGCAGCAATGAAACTGACCGGAGCCGCCATGATGGAAGATCGAGAATAAATTTGAAAATTGAAGATTCGAGAATTTTCGGGAAGAGTCTAGCTAGCACCAGAGTAACTAGAAGACTGACAAGTTATAGAAAGCCTATATGCAACAAAGAACAATATACAATATGCGAACCACTATATAGATATACCTACCTACCTACGTAGGAATTAAGCACATCTAGAAGCTAGCTTTCGTTAAGTGACTACGTTAAGTTACGTAATCAATTTTCTGAATAAAGTGGAAAAAATGGGAAATTGCAAGAATGAACCCAATCCCAAATTTTCAGTTGTTCTGCACACGTGGATGGGATGAGCGTGCCATAGGTATGCTCGGCCGTAAGCTAAGTACGTAAAATTCATTACGTGATTGCTAAGTTATCATAAAACTTTTTAGGCTTTTTTGATTTATTCTGGAGGTTTGATGGTACGAAGAGACTAAATCCTGAGTTTCACATCCCCAGCACATCATATGGAAGTGGGCTATAATTTTTTTCAGTGAGTGAGTTAGTGAGTGAAGCCACACGAAAAGCGCGGTTTTGGATTTCAGCAACCAATCCAGCTAGAGTGCTGAATTTTTAAATTGGGTTTCTGTGCTGTATTTAATGCCTGAATGCAAAATTAGAGGTCAATCGGACAACTGGGTGATCTACAGTGATGGTTGGAAAGTGGCTAAAATGCCGTAAACTCGCCGTTGAGATATACTGGGCAGCTCATCGGGGGGTGTATTGTGTATATGGATTATGGAGCGTGGTCACGCGCTGCCGCGCGCCTTGATATATATATATATATATGTATATAAACCGTACCTATATAGGCCAACCTTATATTATTATATTATATTATATAAATTAGCCTATTTAGATACTCACACGTGAATAATATCAGGTTTTGATTCTGTTTTCATGAAATGAAATGAAAAAACGACTTTATTGCAAACAAAAGGCGAACAATAAGACTATAAAGTCTTGTTTTCATGCTAACCTTACAAACTAAAAAAAAAACATTGTAGGCTATTTATAGATTAATTAAAATTAAATGGAGAAGAAGAAAAGAGAGGAATAGTTAAAAAAAAAGAAGGATAAAAGGTATGCGGGGGGGGGGGAAGGAATCCATTGCCGTCACCATTACAGGACCGGAGAGTCTTAAGCGTTATCCAAGATGTACTGTTTAATTATTTTCTTAAAGCTACTGAGTGAACTAGCTGCCCTATAATGTTTTTAAAAAAAATAGTTTTTGAAGATGACTTTAGTGGGACCCGAACACTACACGTATCCCAATATATGGATAGAACTTGCGGTAACCAAAACCTATTAGAACTATGTTTCACAATAATAAGATGAGCAGGTTCTACAGACTTCATTAGGGCGGCTCCCACTCATCTTATCATCCGTGTCTGGGTAAGGAATACTGTATAGCCCCGCAATGCATTTGTAGATGGTGCCGCCGCCCAGTATTCCAGTATAAAGGTTAGCTCGGGCTATAGAAAACTGAATCCCTTTAGTTGAAAAAGGCGCGCATAAGAAATTAGTGAATAGAAGCAATACACAATATCATGTCGACATTAACCTGAAAATATCATAATAACGAACCATAGACAATGAAGCAACGAGAAACAAACAAACCAACAAAAGTATCTACTTAATACTTAGTTTTGCTTCGTTAGCGTTAAAGAGGTAAGCAAGCTTTGCAAGTCCAATATTTAATATTTAGAAGACAAGTTGAGAATGCTTTTATATTTTCATAAGCGCTTTCTGTCTAGTTTTATCACAATTGCAACACTTCTCCAATTAAAAACATCTTGCCATTTACTTAGAATTAACCTCTTTTATCCAGTCCTGTGAAAAGTGAAACCAATGGAAAACCGCCATGTTGTGTTTTATCAATGTTGAGAACAAGGCATTTAGACCAGCTCTGCGAAGCATCGCCTGGCTAGTTCAGTACTTCGCGCCTCGCTATATACACCAGCCAATGATGCTATAGCTTGTGCTTGTTGGAAATACTGCCTTGCAGTAACCTAAAGTCCGAGTAATTATAGAACGTTGTGCATGTATTAGTCCAATTTCGTTAGTGGACCTTTTCCGTTAGCACCCCATACGGCTGGACTGGTATTATAGAGGTAACCACAACCACTGCATGTTGGATCATGCCTCAATACGTTGAATATTAGTCCGATTTACGTTTCTGTCTGTTACGTGTTAAACATGAATTTTCTAGAGGTGGCGGGTGCTAAAAATATATATGTATGTAATATTATGTATATACATATACAATCACCTAGGCCTAATAGAATATGCAAAAATAATATTGATTCGATTCGACTTCGATGGCCAGGTGGTAACGTGCTTGCACTTGTGCGAGTCTTTGAACGCCATGCATTCGGAGACGTGTCGTACTCATCACGGGTAATAACCTACAGAGGCGACTGAAAAGGTCAATCGGATACATTCATTAAATTGTTTGTATGCGATTAATCTTTTATTTTTAAATTGCGTCATAGCCAAGCTTTAGGCTTCCGTCATCAGCTTTCTTGCAGCTCAATACAACACATAATTTGTTGAGGTTCTGCTCGGTTTCTCGTTTGCCGACTCGACTCATGGTCTTGGGCTGCTGGCGAACGGGTAGATCGTTCAGTCACAGTAACTATATGACATTTCTCTTCACACAATCTCTGCGTCCAGGGGGCACGGCAAGGACGCCATCTACCTACCTCACCCCCCCCCCACAATCAAATTTTGTGGATTTTGTAAAAAAAATAAAAAGTGGGATGATAACGGAAAAGGTCCCCGTTAGACTGTAAGATCGGGAAAATTATGTTAAAAGTCTTAGTTAAGATAAGTGTAGCCTCAAAAGATGCTATTGCGTACGGACCGAGTCATGGTTGGGCTTGTAGCGTAGTAGTAAAACGATGCCCCGAGAAGGCGTTGTTCATGGGTTCGAATCCCGCCAAGGACACAATTTTCTTCATTCTCTAGATCGTCGATTTTTTTTCAAGGTGTTAAGGAACAAAGTAGTAGTAACACAACAACGACAACAAAAATCCCCATGTAGGCTATGCCTACCGGTTATGTATATTACTTAAGGCTTATAGGAAAGCTATCCTTAAAGTAACTCATAGTAAAAATAAATACAATATTTCCATAAATAAACCCTTTTTCACAGCCTATATGGGCAAAGTCTGTACCTGTAAGTTAGTACTCGCTCAAGTGTTTATATAGGCCCATTGTAGAATTTAATTTTTAGAAATCACATTATAAGTATTTCAATAGGTATTGCCAAAGCGAGAGATTGGTATTGGCAAGTGTAATGTCAAGACTTTATATACAAAAAACTGTCGGGTGCCGGATTAACCCATGGGCACTTGGGACACATGCCCACGCCCCCCCCCTAAAAGTGCCTAAAATTCTGGCCCCCTAAAACGAGATTAAAAAAAAAATAAAAGTCGAAAACTATTTCCAAACAAAGTTTTGAAATTGGCGGGAAATTAAACGTTTTTTTGCTGCAATCAGCAATGTTGGTAGTCAGAGTTCGCACCCACGGGCTACGGCCCCCACATATCTTGTGCCCACGGCCCCCAATGGGTTTAATCCGGCGCTGAAACTGTCAGCAGTTGAAAAAGCGCAAAAAATGAAGGAGTGCATGCATAATGATTTACAGGAGGTAGTGCTGCCACCTGCAAGATAAATTTGTTGAGTGTTTTGTCTCATCATGCTTAAGTTTGGTAGTAGAATGGCGGAGGACGTTTGTAAAGGTGATGAGTTGGTGAGTTTTTAAATTAGATAATTTGAAGTCAGCTGGGAATTAAAGTAGGGAGGACAAAGTTTCTTCTATGTAGATTACCTATTAAGTTAAGTGAAAAATGGAGCCAGGACTTATACTTCAATAAATTTATAGTCAAGACATGTAGAGTAGTGGTACGGACTCTGACCTTCAACTGAAAGGTTGTCGGTTCGAGTCCCACACTTTGCTACATTTTCTGGGCCATGCTTCGGAGCTGGCACGTAAAGCAGATGGTCCCTACCTAGTTAAGCGTTAGAGAGGGCTATTTGGCCCCAACTCCTCGGGTTGACTTAGTAATAGAACGAAATGCCAGTATTTATTAATTTGTTTAATTTATATTATTAGGAATCAGCGAGTAAATTTAAGGCATTCATAAGGATGAAGTAGGCCTATTTTTGTAGGTAAATCATTGTCCTTCAATTTCTGGTCCATGTAACTGACAGTTTGCTTACACATAAATCGTTTTAATAAGAGAATTAAGAAAAATCTAGTGATTCTAACCCCCGATACACACCTTGCCGAAGCATCGTGTTACCGCTTAACTATTAGAGGGGGGAGGGGGAGGGGGGGCTAACCATAGCGTATATCTTCCATTAGAGCTCTATATATGAGGGAGATGGACTATTTTATGAATTTCTACTGCCACCTCTGGTAATGAGCCATATAAATTATGGCATATTGGCCTGGGGAGGGATCTCCGCAGGGAAAATGGACGCTGTACTCAGGCTCCAAAAGAGGGGAGTCCGCTACATGCTGAAACTGGGACCTCGTGACAGTTATTGTCGCATACTGTATAGGCCTAAGCATTTTACATACCTTAAAGCCTGAGGGGGGGGGGGGGGAAATTTATTTAAAGGAATGTCCTGATTGGTCGCGGAAGTCGTGGCTACTTGGCATGGTCTTTTGCGTCCGTGGTGTATGTTTCTTCGTGCAGGCTCACCCATCAGCCTGATGGACGAGTGCAGCGATGACTTTTCATCAGCTACATATCGTCAGTGATTCCATAGTGAAGATAGGCCGGTGTTGGGGGTTGTATCCAGGAGACATGTATATGGGTTAACTGCTGGTGATTGCTAACAGTAAGCCGTGACTGGAATTAATGAGACCATGTAATGAATGTCCCGCGCCTATATGTACACCATTACGTTGGCCATTTTTAAAATAAAATTTAAACGGGAAAATCAATTTTATTTTTGGTATAGCCTAGCATATTAGGCACAGAGAATCGCCTTAAGAATTTAGTTAAATTCAAATATTTACTCTAATTAAAACAATGCCGTCATTATGGGTTTTCAGGTTCACCCTTTAAGAGACAATCGAATACCCCCACAGTAGTTTCCATTTTTTAATCGCATACAAACAATTTAATGAATGGATCTGTAGGTTTGCTATCTGGCTTGTTAATGTAATTAAGAGAGTAAACAATTGAACTTTGGTAAAATTTATTTAATCTTCTATTCTTCCTCTCTAGATCTGAATCAAAAAGTAATGCATTAAAAAAAATTAAATTCGAATCTTGATCAACCAGTTTCGACCTAGGTAGACCTACGTTTCTCTCCTAACAAATCTTGTCACCTAGGTAACCAGGTACCTACCTAACCTCGCAACAAAGTCTGTTGCTAGTTATTATAACTGGTTAACAAATAAGGATGTGGCCCCCATATATCCAATTGACCTTTTCAGTCAACTCAATGAGTAAATTAATACATGTGCTGAGTTACGAACGCATGGCACATAGAGACTCGCACAAGTAAGTTCAGTATAGTTGTGGGCGATTGGAAAGCATAACGACAACAATTAAATGTACCTACACCATAAGAGAAGGGAGCATTTCTTCTTCTTTATGACATATTATTTATTAATGTAAGTATATCTCATGAGAAATATGAATTTACCTACGTTTACACCAGTAAGGTCCCCCCCCCCTAGTTTCTCAGTTTCCCTTGACGCCCGGGCTGATATTTCCAATAAAGTAAGGCATTACATTAGGAGTACCGTACCCGCCAATCTAATCACCAAATATAATAATTTATACACATCTTATCCCGTCCCGAGGAAGAAGTTAAAGAATTGTGACCAATTGGTGACAGTAAACTAGTTAACAAATGGTTAGTTGGACTTACATTACCTGCTGTGTTAATAGTCCTTAGAGGCATGGTCAGCGGTGGAGCGTGGGGTGAATGCGAGTGTAATGCTTGAAGAACAATTTTATTATATACCAAGCAAGGACAGATACAGCGGAGGGGTAGGGTGGGGGGTAGCTGCCCCCCAAAATTTGGTAAATCTATTGTTAATTAATTTATTACGCTCTGATTTAATCGATCCTACATATGTTTTTCCTATTTTGACCCACAACTACCCCCCTCCAAAAAAAATGGGCTGGATCCGTACCTGATATCAAGTACAGTAGGTATTTTTTTACGGCATCGACGTTTCTCCTCATATGTACAAGCAGAGAAAGATTTCTGCTTTAATTCGTCAATCACACATTCACACATGGTCACTTGGAACCGTAAACAATTGCTCAATCACACGCAAAGAAAAACTAAAAACAAAACAATAATTAATTAATAATAAGTAACACCGGCTGAAAACGCACTCGCGGTCAAAGAAGTATGTGAATTCCGGGGAAATGGGAATAAAGCAACCTTTAGAGTTTAGGGGAGGACAGTACAACGCTACCCTCGAAGCCTATTGAAATTCCCCGGAATTGGGAGAGTTTACCGGAAAATGGCAGCCCCGGTTTGATGTTTCCCACTATTTATGTCGTTGAAGTTAAAGAAGAAGGAAACATGCATCATTTTATATAGCATGTTCGATCTTCTAAAAACGTTAAAATTTGAAAACAAAAAAGAAAACATTTGAATTACAACGTGGCGAGTTTCTTAATTTTTTTAGACTGCGTTGACAACATCATGCTCACACAATCTTATTTGAATGTGGCTTCCTATGGATTTCAACTAAACTCCAAATACATTCTAAGGATTTGTTGCCACGTAACATTTTGAAAACTACAATCCGAGTTTTTAGCTAGTACTAAGCTTACCTATTTTTTTTCCTATGTTAAGGCCCGATATGGTTTATTAACACACAAATGCTAGTGCCTCACAGAAATGACTACGCCTGCCGGGTGGCCTTCTGCCTTCCCAGTTCTCTACTCTTATATCGCTACATAACGTCAGGCTGATGAGTCATGTTCCAAACTTTTTGTGCATAATCGTATAGTTTTACTATTTTACTCAAAGACATTTTCCCTTCATCGATTTTTTTTTAGAGTAATGCGGCATTACCCACTTTACATGCACGCTCCGCCACTGGGCATGGTCCTCATAGTCATCGAACAATTAGGGCGGAACCCATTATCAGGGGAAGGGGAAAAATTACCCTAATTGTTCTATATGACTATTAGGTCCATGCCTCTATAATGACTATTATCACAGCGGGCAATGTAAATCCAACTAACCTTTCGTTAAATAATATCCCCTTACCGTTACGAGAGGCAATTACGGTGTACCTAAATTTCCCGTTAGAAAAATTGTGACTACAGAAAACAATTACTTACATGACTTCCGTATTTTTTGTATTATTTTAAATTCTTATCTAATTGTTCCCTTCCCACTGTCGTAAACGTCTTGCGTGGTTTATTTCATTTAGGTCCCGCAAGACCACAGTCACCCATTACGACTTCGGTGGCAAAATGGTAGCGTGCATGTACTTGTACGAAGCTCTACATACCTTGCGGTCGGAGACGTGTCGTAACTCGACACAAGTACCTAAGTATTAGGTGAATTAGTGAGGCGATTAAAGATGATAATCGAATACATTCATTAAATTGTTTGTACGCAAGTTAACCCATCTTGACAAATAAAATAAAAAAATAATTACTTCTTCATATTTTTTACCATTCTCCTTGACTGACTGTTCTCTTCTTATCGTTGCAGACGTTTTGCGTGGTTTCCAAGCGGTTCCGCAAGAACTACATCCACCGGTTCACCGCCACCCGTTCCTTTTTCATATTTTCACCATGGAACAAAATCCGGCAGACGTGCATCTTCCTGTGTACGAACCAGTACTTCGACTACATCGTCATGGCTACCATTCTCCTCAACTGTGTCTTCCTGGCCATGACAGATCCCGTAGACGAAGCTGAGTAAGTCACATTTCAACTATAATTGTAGTTTGAGTCTTCTTCCACGTTATCTAGCCATCGCCAGGTGGGCGGGTGTCTTCTTGTTATCAGCTTTTGAAACTGGTTATATAATATGCAAAGCACGACGACGACGACCCCCGCCCCATTTCTCTTATTATTTGAAAGACTTTCCATGAACCTACTCATCCTCGTAGCTTATGGTGACGCATTGAGCTTTGGCCAATGCCAACGACTCATGGATTTCCGACAATATTTTAATTGCTGCGATATGATTATATGAATAATTATTGTCCGATGGCAAACTTCCAAATTTAAAGGAGAACTAGCATTCGTCATAATTTCATTGAGAGTATCCATTGAAAAGGCTTTAATTAAGACGATTGGGTTGATTGTACCTTTACCTTTAGGCTTACAAAAATCATGCCAAATCAAAGGTTCAAAAAGAGCTTATATTGATGATTGATATTTGGATTGGGTGTGGCAACATGACACAGATTTGAATTTGAAAATCCCGAGGTACCACCTAAGCCCCTAAAAATACCTCGAAAAAAATTAATACGACCATAGGTACCTACAGTTTCTGGATGATGCACTTGTAGTACTGTGTAAACAATGCCGGTATCTCGGATGCATTGTAAACAGTGAGTGGGACGTAAGGCGGCAAATTCGTAACCGCATTGAACAAGTTCGAAATGTCTGCATCTTTGACTTTGATACAAGCTATGGAGAACAGAATCAGTGCTTTTGAATTGTGGGCATACAGACGAAGGGCTCCACTCTCCAAGGTGAAAATTCCCGTGATGATCGTCAATCTTCGATAGAAGAGGCATATTAACATAAGAAGAATAGCTAGTTTGGCGGAGGACTTTGTGTGCATTTTTTAACCCCTTTCAAAATTCCTCATAGCAACCTATATGTATTGGGTAAGAACGGGTGGTGTAAATAACTCTGTATAATCAACTAACCATTTAGCCATAGCCTAATTGCCCCGTTTTTAGTTTGCACATCGTCGTGAAGCTGGTGGGAAAACCTGTCTCGAATCTACCAATCCACCTCAGTCCGTCATTAGCTATACCCAGTATACGTACCCAGTAGGCTATATCTACATACCACGGTATTGGGAATGATGTTGACATTTGTCTGTGTTTTAATTCTTGTCTGTGGTACTTTAACCATCGTATTCAGTGAATTCTGTGGCACTACTACTGGGCAACGGGAAAGAGATCCTGTGTCATGCAAGCGATACCGTGAGTGCGTCAATGGGGCTTGGAGGACTGTAGAATGTCCATTTAATTCAACTTTTGATGGTACAGTATGCAATTCTACAGCTTCTTGTGAAATTAACAGCGATCGTAAAGAAATTAAAAGCGATGTAAAAGAAGACAAAAAATGGCAGTTGTATTCTTCAGAAAATTTAACGCCTTACAACAACCAGTGTCGCGACTTATTGAAAGTTCCAGTCAGCCAGACCAATAAATTATGCATCAACGCTAAAACTTGCAAAATTGTTGAAACCAAAATGTATGAGGAGGTTATTAATGGGAACATAACGTCTTCACCCCAGAAGCCGATATACAAATCATTCACGTCGGAAACTATAACCAAACAGGGAAGAAATGTTACAACTCTCTGGTACTACAACTCGAATGGTACTATGAACTACACATTCTCCATATATGGCGGCCTGCCCGTTTCAAGAGAAAAAATGATTGGCTGGCTGGAACAGAATAGTCACCATTTCAAGGTAAAGCACATCTTGAAGCGTAATGCTGAGCCAGCTGAGGAAGAAGAGCCAATAAGCTATGTTGAGGAAGGGGATATATTTAATGGTGACGAATACGCAGAAGACTATGCAGAAGCATATCCAGATCCTGATCCTATTGCGGGTGGCAAGAAGGGTAAGATTATTACAAATCCGTGGCAGGTGGCTTTGATTCGAAAATATTCGCAAGCTTTGGCTTGTGGTGGCAGTGTTATTACAAAGTGGCACGTCCTTACTGCTGCACATTGCTTCCTTTATGAAACACTTGGAAAATCCATAAAAGTGAGTAAGCACGCGCGTTTAGTGGCCGCTGGTAACTCGGACTTGGCACTAATGCGTAAATACCTAATTTCAGAGCTGTATTTACATACAAGCTACAATACTAGCACTAAAAAACATGATATAGCTCTTTTAGTTATTGGGGATGAATTTGTGTTTAGCCTTAGAATTCAGCCTATTTGTTTGCCTAACTACGACGCAATTTATCCAGGTATGATGTGTACAATAACAGGTTGGGGAAAAAAGGCGGACTATCTCAAGCATACAGAGACAATGTTGAGGGTGGCAGATGTGGAAATCAGGACACGGGCAGACTGTGAGAGCTATAATAGTAGATATGGAGTTATTGGACGTGGTATGGTTTGTGCTAATAAAGAAGGTGGCGCAGACACATGCAAGGGAGATTCTGGTGGCCCTTTGTTTTGTTATAACGAAGGAAGGTATCGACTTTTTGGTGTGACTTCTTGGGGCGTTGGCTGTGGTGATTATGACTATCCCGGAGTTTACACGAACGTATTTGAATACATATCGTGGATTGAAAATACTGTATTAGCTTCGATAGCTGATAGAAAGGTACTTTCATAAATTCTCGTGATTGACTGGGATATATACTGGGATGCATACTGTACGTTGTACAAAGGAAGACATGAGATGAAGTGATTGAAAGTGTACGGGAGTTACGCACCAAGCATCCGAAATTTACTAGGTCTTGTCTGACTCTTCAAATACAGCAGATTCTCGCCTTTCATCGGGGTACTCGATCCAAGTTCAGGACAGGTGAATCGACTTGAGCTCCCCAGCAGCTGGAGGTCACTTCGATCATCGCCCAACTGACGGTTGGCACGACAGCGTGTGACTTTGTCTCGAAGACGCTTACGACATTGCCAGTCTGGTTAGTGCTGAGCTCTAGCGAAAGTCGGTTCCCCCTAAAATGATGTGTGAGAAGTCAGATGTAGTCATCATAGTTAAAAAACAAACAAAAAATGATTATTCTATTTTGGGCGGCACATCTTTTAACAGTCACAGTGATGATGGATGTTGTATTTGTCACGATTTTCGACAATTTCTAAATTAAAATCGTGAATTTCTATTATCTTCTGTTGGCTATGAATCTCCTAAATTTAGATGGAATATTTATTTACATTTTGATACATGATACGTGACCAACGCGACGGTTTAACACTAGTTAGCCACAGAAATTGAACTCTCCTTCTGAGACCTTCACCTTTTTTTAAACCATGTTAAATAATTTTTAGCCAATCGATGTTAGAAATGGACACATATCATTTTACAAAATGCTGTGGAGCATTTCTTCCATGGTACTTTTGGTCGATATTTCTTGTGATAGCCTACCTATACTATTTTCTATACCTGTAAGGGTTTCCCCCTCCAATTTAATTTTAATTTTTAATTGAGCATTACAACTGAGTGTTTTACTTTAATGTAGGCAAATAGAATATTTGAAAGGTGCGGTATTTTTGGAAATTAGTTGAGAGACGTCATGAAAAGTGATTTGGCTAAATACCGAATGTCGACTATTCGCTCTCCCTGAAGCTGACTGAAAATCAGGACATTTATGTAGGCAGTAAGCTCTTTAACATGCTACCTCATGATTTGAAAAATGCTCCATGTTCCAGACTCTTTCGCAAAAATCTATAAATGCTCTTAAAGGAAAACGCTTTTTATTCGGACAATGAATTTGTTAACTCTATGACACCGGCTTCATAGCCTACAATGCTACCTCATTATTTTGTATAGTGATTATTGCTTTCCAATTTATACGTAGTATAAGGAAAGATTTGTGACGGTCAAAATTTTCGATTCCGAGATTTCAACGGATTTACACGTTTTGAGATCCCAGGAACCCAAAAAAGTGGTTTTTACGAAATGTCTGTCTGTCACTCTGTCTGTCTGTCTGTTCGTCGATTTCCGGGGAAACTACTCAGTCGATTTTGATGAAATTCTGCATGTAGGTTCACAAAAATGCGCGGGGTCACTTGCCCCTTGATAGTTTGCTTCTGGGGTAAAAATATAAAAATAACTAAATTTTAATGAAAAATGACTAAAAAATAATTTTTCTGTGAAACCTTTCCATCGATCATTTCTACCTTCAGGCATGTATTAGGTGTTAAATTGAGTAACGAAACCGGACAGGTTGCTTTCCCAGAAAAGTATTTGGTTTTGTAGAAAAAATGTTTTTTTGAAAAAATGATAGAAAATTCACGTTGAAATGCATTGCGCGCCCTGCCAGTATTGTTGAGTGGTAATGTGTTGGTCTGACCCATCTAGAATTTACCTCACCTTTAGTGACATCAGGTGGACAACACCACACACCCCCCCCCCCCCCCCGAGATATCGAAAATTTAACCATAGGAAAATTATTTACTATGAAATTACTCATTTTCTCTATATCTAATAATTTTGATAAATTGGAAAGCATGTTCGAGTAAACTCGGACCGGTTCTTTTGTACTGTCATAGTCAAATATTATTTATGTATGTTTTTTTTTTTTTTTATATAAGTTGGGGTACAGGTGTTACCTGTGTGCACTTAAGCCTATTGGCCTATTGTGCCCCCTACAACAAAGTATCTACATCACTTCTACATCACTTTCTCGAGGCCTATCTCCCTCACGAGAGCCAGGATCTTGAGGGGATTCAGAAGTGGTAGGTCTTTTACATGTAACTGCAAGCTTTCCGAGCATGCTGCTCTTCTTCGTGCGATTGCATCGCATCGCATCGCAGGTCCTCCGCACCTTCATTGCAGAATCTGCAAGACTATAGTTGTCTCCCTAAGAGACTCCAGATATTTAACCCCAGGACCAAAGACGCCAAGGCCTGTTCTTGGTTTATGTATGTAACGAATTCTATGTTTTCTTCGAATACCTTGTGAAATAAATATTATCTTATCTTATATAAAAGAAATATTATCTCTCTGGAAAAACCCATGGGAAAAATAAGCCCAAAATTGGGTTTTGTCAAGTATAGACAACTACTAGTATATTTGAACCTGGTGGCAGATCTAAAACTGTACAGAAGAGCCAGTGTATGGTTTCCGAGAGATCAAAATTTAAAATGGTATGAACGTGGAATATGAAAATAATAAAGTAATTAATAACGTTAATAAGAACTTAAGATATTATTTATTATAATTACTAGCAAATCATTAGGCTAAAAATGTTACAGGTTTTACACATTTTTACACTCCATGACTTATTGAAACGACTCCAAACCGGGAGACTCCAGGGGTTACCCCTGGCTCGGGGAAATTTTCAGAAAGATTTTTTTCGATATGATTTAAGTTTACATTAAATTAAAAAATAATGAAAATGCACAAAATAATTCTTGATTTTTTTTTTCTTCATTATTATTTGCGTATTCTGTATTCGGCCAAATAGTCAGCACTATTCGGTCAAATACCGGATATTAAAAAAGTGACCACAGTAGATAGCTCTAGAGATTAGCCAACTTGTTAAAAAATAGCAATTTTGTAAAACTGCAGCCTCAAGCAGAAAAATACGAGTGGCTAGTACGCAGTAGGCCTTGTTGGCGTTATCGCACCAATACCTCTCAGACTATTTCAATTTTTTTGTTGCGGACTTATTTCACCCCCCAACGGTCACCACCGATAAAACGAATATCCATAAATAAAATGCGATGGTGCAATTATAATTGGCCAGCACGGTTCAGCAGGGTGCCGGTAAATCTTTTTTCAATATTCCCGCTCAGATATTGCATTCCCGATATTGAACTCACCCCCTCTCCCCATCCCCAATACATCTGCCCCTGATTTGGATTATAAGCTATTGCGAATAACTTATCCAGCGCAGTCCAGTCGGTTAAGAAATGTACTATGGAACTGTAAAGTCAAGTTTCGAGAAACAATGGAGCTGACATTTTTTTCTGCACTCCACCCTACCATTTCTTACCTATTTATACGTTATTGCTTTCCTATTTTTGCTTTCCAATTTATGCGTAGTATAAGGAAAGCTTTGTGATGGTCGAAATTTTCGATTCCGAGATTTCAACGGATTTACACGTTTTGAGGTCCCAGGAACCAAAAAAAGTGGTTTTTACGAAATGTCTGTCTGTCGCTCTGTCTGTATGTCTGTCTGTTCGTCGATTTCCGGGCAAACAACTCGGCCGATTTTGATGAAGTTTTGCGTATAGGTTCAAAAAATCATACCTCAAGACCATTTTTTTTTTGGGCTAACTTAATTTTTGGGGGTTTATTCTCAAAAAAAAAAAACTAAAAAAAATTATTTCTCAAAAACGGCTCCAACGATTTCTTTTAAATTCACATATATTGTAGTCGTTATTAATGTTAACAAAATGCGGGGGTCGCTTGCCCCTTGATAGTTTGCTTCTGGGGGTAAAAAAAATAAAAATAACTCAATTTTCATGAAAAATGACTAAAAAATAATTTTTCTGTGGCCCCTTTCTATCGATGATTTCTACCTTCAGGTATGTTGTTTTAGGTGTTGAATAGGGTAACAAAAACGGGCAGGTGGCATTCCCAAAAAAACGTCCACTTCCGTACAAAAAATTATTTTTTGAGAAATTATGGAAAATTCACGCTCCAAATCATTACGTGCCATGTGTTACTACTGTTACAATGTATTGGTCTGTTCGTTCCAGAATATGCAATTAAGTTTTAAGGGGTTTTTAATTAATTGAGGTGGACCCCCCCCCCCCCTCCTCGAGGGATCTGAAATTTAACCATAGGGAAATTATTTCCTATGAAATTACATCTACTAATTTATAAATTTGAAAGTGTGTTCGAGTATACTCGGACCGCTTCTTATTTTAGTCTGGATGGCCTTGTCGATGGCGTCTAAAAGATCCGTCAAAGCCTCCTCCCAGTCTCGGACAGACCAGAATGTGTAATAATTGATAAGGCGCGGTTTCCACCGACCGGCTAGGGCCAAATACAAATACGGTGACGTGGTAGCATACATTCAAGACTTAGGTGGGGTTTCCATCGACCTCGCATTGCAGAATGCAAATGACATTGACGGAAATTTTTGTTTTACTCCATGCCACAGTTAAAATTGATTAATGATCATACAGTAAAATCACAAACAAACGAACTAAAATTAAAAAATGGCGTCATGGGATATGTTAAGTATAAACATTTTAATAGATTTCTATAAAAAGAAAAATTCTAATTTCCGTCAATGTCGTTTGCATTCTGCAATGGAAACCCCGTCTAAGTCTTGAATGTCTGGTAGCACGTCACCGTATTTGTATTTAGCCCTAGCCGGTCGGTGGAAACCGCGCCTAAGGAAAGCAGTTACGGTTTCACTCGTACTGGATCTTTTACCGTGCGTTGGGTGAAGTCCTAGTGTAGGCTATAGCCTATTGTAACCCATTATCCAGTTGCCCACTATTTGGCTGGTAGCTGGTATCCATTGGGGTTGGGTGTACCCAGGTCAGAAGGAAAAGGTTTCCTTTTATGTAGAACCTCGAACCCCAACCTTCCGTTTGTTAGTCTAGTTCACTTACAACTGGACTATTCTTGGCAACTATGGTGTTCTGATGTAGTAATATTGTAGGTTATTTTGAACGTTGCATGTTCATCTGACCTCATGAACTTCAAAACGGACTCATTATTGCTTTGAATAATGTATCGAACCAAATACGCACGCTGGACTGTTTACAAAAAATTAAGTAATTACATAGCTTAGTACAAATATTGCTCCGAATCTGATGTATGTTTACTCTGAAATATTAAAGACTTGTTCATAAACGACCAAAACGCGATAAGTTATTCTGTATCCACTAAGCTTACTTACTATGGCAGTATTTAAATTGTCAATTAAATGCCACGCATATGAGGACATGTAGAGTATTGGTACAGACTCTGACTTTCACCCGAAAGGTTGTTGGTTCGAGTCCCATACTTGCTTCATTTTCTGTATGTGCATTGGAGGGCATCTAAAGCAGTTATAGCCTTAACTCCGCTAGGTTGGCTTAGTAATCGAACAAAAATCAATATTTATTTATTATTGTTTATACTGTAAAGTTTAGCGCAGTAACGTAGCCTAAAATCTGCATCCAACGTGAAAAACCCGGTAGGTATTCAAAGAGAGCCCTTAAATTCTCTCCTATTTATCACTTAGTATAGGCATTGCATAATAGTTACATGGTAAATAATTACAAATAATTAACTATCAAGGGAGATGTGAACAATTGGAGTTTGTTTATACATTAATATGTACTACAAATAACATAATCATGTGAATTTAAATGATACAGTCGTAGCCAATTTTGAGAATTTTTTTTGTTTTCTGCTGGTTTTTGGCATAGGCTATAAACCCCCCCCCCCCTAAAATGAATTTATCTAAAAATGAAGAAGAACGCCACTGGATCACTTCTTTGGGGTCCTGGGGTCTCAAATCGTGTAAAATCCAGTGATATCAAAAGTTCTCGAAAGTTACCTACTAATGTATACAAACCCCACTACGTCTCTTCACCCCCCCCCCTTGATAGTTTGGTTCAGGGCGTAGAAACATTAAAAAGTCAAAATAGGACTT
Source organism: Psococerastis gibbosa (assembly GCA_963971405.1). Lineage (NCBI taxonomy): Eukaryota > Metazoa > Arthropoda > Insecta > Psocodea > Psocidae > Psococerastis > Psococerastis gibbosa. The sequence continues at coordinate 3,386,261 of OZ020485.1, forward strand.
GACAATTTTTTTTTAAATCCTATTTTAATGCATAACTTGACATGTTTTATGCCCCTTGAAAATTTTTTTTTTCCAATAAAACGTTATCTATAGTGGGGGGGAAATAATTTTTTTTCTCATTAATTTAAGGTTGAGGGTTAAATAAGTGGTTTTACATGGCTGTAAAGTGCAACGTAATTTGTGATGCCGCGGAGTAGCTGCAAGTAGGAGGACGTTACTACTACTTATATTGATTGTTATATGCGGTGTTCTAACTAGAATGTGACGTCATTTTCGTCTCACCCACACCTGCTGTCGTTTTCGGTCTTGTAATTCATAATTGAAAACAGCAACATTTATTTTTTAATTTTTAATGTTTCCAATTTTTTTCATGCAAAAATCTTATTTTATTATTATTGTTAGCCTACTGTATTTAAGCTAATCTTATCATATCTAGCATATTTTCTAGCATTAGCCCTTTGTGGACTATGACATTGTACATTGTGACCAGTGCTTTAGGATTGGGAAAATTTATGGGCACACTTCATATTTATCCATGGGACACAATTATTTACCATTGAGCTGATACAGTACCAACCGATTGATAAATGAATAAAGGAAAACCTGTTTGGGTTCACTCGTTCTTGTATTAATGCCATTTTGGTTTATTAATAGCAAATGTATTTCTTTAGTATAATATTGTAGGCAATAGCCAGAGCTTTTTCAAATACTAGGTCTGTCTGCAGAATTAATAAATTCAATACATAAAAGACCCAGCCACGCTCAGCAGTGAGCAATGTAATGTACGTACCATACACATCATGATTATGTTCAATGGAAGATGGGAAACGAAGATAGATAGGGGTTAATGGGGGGTCTGGGAGATTTAAAAAAGTTAAAGCAACGTTAATACCTGCAATATGAAGACAAATTATGGAAAAATGTAATACGGTACTAACCTTATCAACTTCTACATTAAGAGAAAACCGGAGTAAGCGTTAAAGTTTCACAGGTAATATCATATGATGAGCTCTACGCGATATATACGAACAACCTGTGATAGTAGAGAGCCCGTATCAGGTGGGCTAGGGAACGTGGAAGGAATGCCGGGCAACAGAGCAACAACTAACAAGAGCCCTAAGGGAGAAGATGTATAGGACGACCACGGATGCAATGGCTGGACGACGTCGAGGTGGATCTGGCGAGCCTTGGCGTCGAAGACTGGCGAAGGAGAGAGCAGGACCGCGCAGAGCAGGCTAAGGCCCTTCACTGGCCGTAGCGCAAAGGAGTAAATTAAGAGAAAACCGGAGTAGTATAGTAGTAGAGCGCGTTTTTTGTTTCACAGGAAATAAATAGGGTATCGAATGCTCAGAGCAGAGCAGTCAAAAATATTTAAGTAAAATTAGAAGAAACGTTCCTCTACATATTATCGATACATATCTGTATGGCATGTGTTCTTAACTAACACCAATCGGCCACAGTTAATTCTTGAACTCCTAGGAACAAACACATCACCGTTTTTAGTAAAAGTCAAATTCAGTCATTATTGGGACCATTCTGTTCTAAAAAAGGCACACAATAAGTTAATAACGGCGTAGTCGGAACATCAATATACCCAGAAAACTGTTTTCTGTTAAATTCTGATATTTTTGACAGTTCTATACGATTGATATTTCATGATACAGGTATTTAATTCTTTTACTTATACGGCTTTTCCCCTTCCGAATGTCTCTTGATATTCTGTATTGAATGAATGAATGAATAATTATATTGAAACACACAGTACAATGCAGTACAATACAATTTTAACTAAACTAAAAACACTTAAAATCTAACATTTAACTTAATAACTAACAACAATAAAATATAAAAATATAAAAATTAAAATTAGTCCATTGTAAGAAACAAATCGGCCAAAATTATTTACGCATTCCCCAGAAACTCATCAAGCGAATAGAACACATCCTCCACCAGGTAAGTGTGTAAAATTCGCCTGAACGCCCTAGCCTCCGAACGCAGTCTCTTAATGTGGTCCGGTAACTGGTTGAACAGCAACCTTCCCTTTATTAGAATAAAGTTGTCGGTGCCATGTCTTCGGGTTCGGGGAAAATGGAAGTCGATATCGGCGCGCCGGGTTTCACGGCCCGATATTTCTCCCACTCTTGTAAAGTTGGCTTGTGCGAGGCAGTGCATTATGGCCGCTTCTATATACATGGAGGGAGCAGTAAGAATTTCGAGGCCTTTAAAGGCCTCATTACTGTCTCAGTATTGAGTATTCAGTATTGTCAGTACTCAGTATTGTCATTCTCAGCCTATATAGCGGGCGACACCCCGGTCGTTAGAGGAAGACTGTCACACTAATACTAAGCCACCCAGGACCCCACTAAAGCTCGTGTGAATCCATTCGAATAAAAATTCCTTGGGATGCATTAAAAAAAAAAAAAAACAATACTGGCTGAAATACTTGGGAGGAGTCCAACACGTGCAGCAGCCTGATCGAGGCGATTATAACACCGGTATTTATTTAATTCCCTGGTATTAAAAATGTAAACAAGATAATTTTATAATGGAAAGTGCTATTCAAAATTTATTTGTTTGTTTAAAGTTATAATCCTAGGGTATTTATTTAACCCCGGTATTATAATCGCCTCGATCAGGCTGCAGGAAGTCGGAAAACATAAAAAGAAATGGAAGCTAGGAAAAAGGCGGGAAATGAAGACCACTCCGACAAAGCACTCGACCAACACACATTGGCCCAACAACCAAAAGCGGGAAACCTCTTCAATGTACTATCAATCACGAGGTTGGTCGTATTGTTTTACCATAAAAAACACCAAGCTTTGCTAATGTTTGAAAACATCTCTAAAACTAATCCACGGCCAGTCTTTGAAATGGTGTAACCCTGAGGACTGGTAGAGAAACTGTTGAATTTTTGACATAATCTAAGTCTGTTTACATCTAGTACATTCTAGTCAACAAGAGAACATGACTATGAACAAAACCACTATTCGCACCTAGAAACCGGTGCCCAGACCATCTACGTATAATATTTCTTTTCACATGAACCCTCACCGCGTTCATAAATTTTAGACGCCTCCACCACTTCTATAAATGTAAAACCACCTGCTGACCGTTATCTTGAAAAGTGCCTTCCTTTTGGTCGCTTTATAATGCCATAAAGAAGGGAATCTCTCTGATCCTCTTCCTTTTATCATACTGCGTAACCCTTTTATCATACTCAGCAACCATTATGTGCATATACCTTACACGCAGCACCTCCTTCTTTAGCCCTACAATAATTTCAATTTTTGAATATTTTCCGTTTTATTACTGTAGCTATATGGTATCTGCTGTACATTAAACCCATCGGAGATTCAGACCAGATGACTGCCAAAGGATGTTTTTTCTTGACTACTTTTCTATTTTTGGATGTTGCGGTCAGTAAAGCACCCGGCAGCCTCTTTTTTCTCTTACTGTCGAATGTAATGTATACCCAGGGTTGGGTGAACCTAGGCTATGCAGAAAATTGTTATTTTTAAATGTATATCGCGCCAGGAACTTTGACCTTCCAGTTTATAGCACACGTATCGGTGGAATTGTCATGGCATTTTCTGGATTTTATGTTAAAAATGCCGGAAATACTTTTATGTTTTTTGTGCTTCAAAGTAGCTGAGCTTCTGAGTAATGCCTTAGGGTCCCAGAAGCGAAGACGCGAAAATCCGTAATCTGCACCTCCTCGCGTTAAAGATAGAAGTGCATTTAGTGGCAACTAGCACATAGCAATTTACTCGGTGGAAATGCTGGTAAAGTCCATGGCCAGCGACTGAATAAATACTCGTAACTGAGGAACTGTGAAATTGGCCGTCCGACATCGTTTCTTAATACGGCCTTTAACATTCCTTCCCGTTTGCCCAGTGTAAAAATAATGTAATCTTACACTCTTCCCAATTCTATTCCAGGTTCGTATTCCTGGCAATTTACACGGTGGAAATGCTGGTCAAGTCCGTGGCGAAGGGCTTCATCCTGAACAAGTACACGTACCTGAGGAACCCGTGGAATTGGCTGGATTTCGTTGTCATCACATCGGGGTACGCCACCATGGGCATGGAGGTCGGCAACCTCGCCGGGCTCCGCACATTCCGGGTGCTCCGGGCTCTTAAGACTGTATCCATCATGCCAGGTAAGCTAAAAATGCGGTCTCTGGGTAGTTTTTCACCTCTGCCACCCGGGGAATCCGTGGAATTGACTGGATTTCGTGGTCATCACGTTGTGGTACGCCATCATCATAAGCATAGAGGTCGACAACATCGCTGGGCTGCCTAAATGCTATTCCGAGTTGTAATGAATTCGGACCGGCCGGGTCCAGAGTTTTGATTGAGTCGACCTGAGTACTGAAAGGAGTCGGACCGAACCAAACCGAAAAAATCAGGATCGGACCGTTCATCACTACTTCACGTGCTCTGAGCTCTTAAGACTATTCACCATTCCAGATTAGCTAATCATCATTTTTTTCTTTTTCAAAAAAATTCTAAAACTAACTGAGGGGGTGGGGGGCTATTTTAATAAATAAAAACGCAGCACACAAGAATCCATCCATTCATGCATATGAACTGGTTTAGTTTCTTGCTCTACCGCGTTATTTTTTATAATGGCAATTAAAGGTAGCAAGCTAGGCCTACCCTTTAATCTTGATAGATCTTCAGGGTTATTGACCAGTCCTCTACCAATCAGGACTACACCGACCGGTGCCAGCCTAAGCCTAACTATCTGGAGAATGTTTTCATAGGCTTTCATTCATTCTTATTGTATCTCGGCTGGGGGATTGCGCCTCCTCTTGTATTGACTCCCACCAGTCTTCACTGATTTATTTAAAAAAATTACTGGAACTGAAAAATACTTGCTGAAACAGAAAAAAAAAAACAGCCGTTTTTATTAAACGAACAAATACCCACCCGCCTTCAAACAGCCATTTCTTTTTAACAAGTAAAGAATGTCGCCCAATTTGTCAAGTGACAGCTGTCTATTGTACACTTCCTTCACGGTGAAATCGCAGATTCAGTGGGTTGGTTACAAACGGGAGGGGGTGATGCTACATGCCGCGTCAGCATTTTCATTACGACCGCGGAAAAACCCTCGGGGGGGGGGGGGGAGGGGGGCTGGGCCGGGGGTGGGTTCCCACACACCCTTATTAAGGGGAATCAAAGGCGACCTATTTCAGCGAACCTTGCTCACAAAACCGCATACCGTGAATCCCTCTTTCACCCCTTCCCCTGCAGGCACTTTTTTCTTTTATTTACAATGATGGGAGCTGTTTTTTTTCTTTTTACTGATAAATTGGAAAGCGAAGAAAATTGCGAGTTAGTTTGCATGGTTGCTGAAACATTTTGCGGGGTATTAAAAGTCATTGTTGTGGCTTTTCCTGGAACGGGATCAGCTAATTTTTTCTCTTTGGAGGTGAATCATTTTTTTATGGGGAACTTCTGAAGCCCTTAAAAAAGCTTCTAGGCTACTGTGCTAATTGTTAATTATACTGGCTGATAAGAGGGCGAACCTAGTGGGACAAAATAATACGGTAAGTCTGCAGCTCAATTCGTGGAGAGGGGATGTGAACGAGACAGCTCAGGCTCATAACAAAGCGCGCCTTATCCACTTTTCACCGAAACTGAGTCATCTTCTTCTTCTTCTTGCTCTAAAGCCCTTGATGAGCTTTGGCCTGTTCTGTCGGTTTCTCGGTTTTGTACGACGCTCCACCATCTCGCCAACCCGCGAAGTTCAGTTTCTAACTCATCCTTCCAGCTTTTTGGAGGACGTCCGGCCAGTCGTCTTCCTGCCATGCATGCTTTCCACACCTTGTTCGTCATGTGGTCTTCTGACATAATTAAGAAGTGTCCCAGCCACCATAGGTGTTGCGCTTTTATAAACCGGACTGCCTTCTCCTTCTCCTGTTTCGTATAGCCTAGCCTAGCTAGCCTACTACATGGCATAGGATCAAACTGATACAACATCAATTCTTTTCTTCCCTTAACATCGTAATGATAATATTGTATCTGTGGGCCTATTTATTGTTTACTGACATTACCGACATTACTGACATACAGGTGTATTGTACCTGTCTTGTGAAGGACGAGATCATTACCAAAGCCAAGTTAGGGCAAAGAAGGGCAGATAATCCGTTAGATTTGAGTTTGTGACTTGATCAGTGGTCAGAGGATTGCTTGGCGGTAAGCAGCGGCTCATCAGCTAATCCTGCAGTTAATCTGGGGCGCCGCGGGCTCTGTCTGCCCCCCCCCCCCCCCTGATATTGGATAATGCCCCCTGCTATGTGTTGTCCATCTACCTGCTGGTCAACTACAATTTAATTATCTGTCTTGATTACGAATAAACAGACGGGACTAGTTATGATCTTAAGACAGCATATTAACTGGCCCGCACAATATTATGCATTTCGCACAATATCAAATTTCACTGGAAATATTGACTGTATGGATATCATTGGCAACACGTGAGATAGAAGAAATCTTTCTACTTCTGTATACGTAAAATAAAGCGAAAATCACTAAAATAGTGAAAATCGTAGCTCTTCTCGCTCCGTCTGGGAGCCCCATATTACCTAACTATAGTGAACCCGTGTGAATATTCGCAAATGTTCACAGTTCCTGTATGCACGAAGAATAAGAGCAATTTAATTAAATCGGAAGCATTTAAATTACTATAGCTTAGTTGTTATGGAGAAACCTGCTGCACTTGATGCTGTCGTGTTGTGGGAATAGGCGAGTCGCAGTGTCATTGAAATTGATGTTGCAGTCAGCATTACTGCTGTAATGGCGGTCCTTACATACAGTATACTGGTACGTATATACATTCGGGTAGAATAAGGCGGAACGAAAGTATTCAATATCACTGAGAACGAATAAGTAGTATTTTGTGGCTAAAGAAAAAAATATTGTAAAACTGTAAAATTGGGATAAATAATAATTATAGTATTATATATTATTATTATTATTATTATATTATATCGCTCATGCACGAGAAAAGTAACACATTTCAAAAAATTGCAAAATTGAGTTATTTACGTACACAAAAATGTCGCGGAAAATATAGCGAATTTTATGAATGTAGTGTCACATATCTAGTTTGATTTGTTTCCATAAGATTGCGTTTTGTCACTGATCCGTTGTCATGTTTGACTACTTCGGGTTAGGCAATACTGACATAATTCGGAATGTGCTCCAGGTGTTGACGTGGTAATTACACTTCTCTTTCAAGTAAACTGTCACATCTCAAAAGTATTAAGTGCCTCGATAGTACTACAAGTAAAAACTAAAAAATGGTCAGAACTAACATTTGAATTATCTCAAAAGTCAATATTTAGAAATGTGTCACTTTTCTCGTGCATGAGCGATATGTCTTCTTCTGGCTCTACAGCCCTTGATATTTTTTCTATATTATAGTTTTCCCCAACTTGTTCGATAGCCTATATGTAATTGAATGGAGAACCTAATGTCTTGTTAATGCATTTAAGATAGAAATCTATTAGTAGTTATTATGGTTGTATAGTATATGGGTATGGGGCGAGCCAGTAATGGTGCAGCAGGGGTTTTTTATTAATTAAGATCGATAAAGCTGACAATAGGATAAACCTGTAGCGGCAATTCACTTCATTAATCCACCGTCCCACCTCCCCCCCCCCCCCCCCACCTCATTCGTCATGTACCCTGCGGTCGTCAATACAGTGCACCAACATACTCTAGTTGGTACAGATCTGTAATATAAACCGGGGGTTCGAGACTTAATAAAAATTTGAACATTTTCTGCCAATCCTGGCTTTACATATTTTAATTTTTAAAGGATTAATTTCGTACAAAAAGTTCAATTAATGTATTCGATTAACCTCAATAAGTAACCTAATGGTTATTTGTGTCGAGTTACGACACGTCTCCGATCGCATGGCGTGTAGAGACTCGTACAAGTACAAGGACGCTACCACCTTGCCACCGAAGTCGCTGCCACCGAAGTCGCTGCCACCGATGTCACTGGGTGCATTGCCTTAATTGGTAGGGAAACACGGCTGACGGGCATGTTGTGCATGGTGAGGGATTGCACATTATGCGTTTAGCCCTATCCGCCACGGACCTAGTGGCATATTTGGAGGGGGGGGCAAGACCAAACCTCTCCCAGCTGTCAACTTCTTGCCGCGGCCGGAGACGACGTAGACGAGACCCCTGGGCACCCCATACTTTCGCCACTGAATTGACCTCTTTCGCATATGGGGACATGCTTGCGACCAGACAATCAGATCATCCTGCCGACCAATCTTAATATTGGGATTTGAGGTCATTTCTTTGGATTTCTATGCGAAAGAGATCCATTAAAAGTTCCGCAATCAACCCATCTCTGTAATGTTCCCATTCTTTTTGCTTGATGCTTTTTCAACAAAATGTTTTTCTTGTCTTCCACAGGTTTGAAGACCATCATCAACGCACTTCTCCACTCTTTTAAGCAACTGGCCGAGGTCATGACGTTGACCATTTTCTGTCTGATGGTGTTCGCGCTGTTTGCTCTTCAAGTGTACATGGGGGAGTTGAGGAACAAATGTGTGGTGCGGCTGGAGAGCAACCTGTCCGACTTCGAGTGGAACAGAACTGTCTGGAACAGCTCCTATTGGCTCTACGACGAAGAGGATGAGCCTGTTATTTGTGGCAACGTCACCGGTTCCAGGTAAGAACTGATGTTCCTTTAGTTTACCACTGTTGGGGACCAAAAGGGAAAAATGGGCTACCTGTTCCACCTGGCGGGGGACGGAACGGTCTTTAACAGCTCGTACTGGTTCTGCAATAAGGAAAAAGTGAGCCAGTTATTTGTGAAAACGTCCCCAGTTCAAGTGAAGAACTGAATGTATTGGTTCCTTTAGTTTACCACTGTCGGGGACTTTGGGAACAAAGAATTTTAATATTATTTATACGTTTTTTTTAAATAAAAGGTTAATAGCATACAAATAATTTAATGCATTACATAACACCGACTTTCACACGAAAGGTTGTTAGTTCCAGTCTCACACTTGCTATACATTTTCTACCCATGCTTCGCAGGGCATGTAAAGCAGGCGGTCCCGGGTCATCCTACTTGAGTGTAAGAGAGGGCTTTATAGCCGTAACTCCGCTAGGTTGGCTTAGTAATAGAACAAAAAAAAGTCCTTATTTATTTATTTATAACATACGATAGCTTTATTGTTTCCATCAAAAGTGTTTACAATTACAATTATCACATGCTGCAGGGCCCAGCTCGTGTGCAGCTTACAATAATTGGATAAGAAAAAAAGGACTAACCTAACATTAAGTAAGAAATTCGAAAGTATATATACAAGTATGTATTGAATTGTTCAGTCACCTCTGTATAGGTAGGTTAGTACCCGTGTTGAGTTTCGACCCGTCTCTCGACCGCATGGCGTGTAGAGACTTGCACACCTACAAGAACGCTGCCACCTGCAACAGCCTGCTTTTGGTTATTTTTTCCATGAAAGGAACTCAGATTTTGTACCATAATGAACCTATTTCAGTGCGGCCATTTCAAGCTGAACGACCAAATGAATACGTATCGTATTCGTGAATGAAACACAATAATACATTACAATATATGTCCATTCAATCGTTCATATATTTAAGAAAGAAAGAAAAAGAGAAAACGGTTTTACTTTCCATAACTTATGAGTGAATTTTGGGCCTTTTGGCCCACTCTTTCAATTAACCCATGTAAGGGTATATAAGTTAAAAACAAGCATGCGTGACAACATTATTGACCCAATCATTTTTATTATAATACCGGTACCAATTTTGGTATTCCTAGGCTTTTCTATTCCCGCATTACGGATGAGTTGTTTCAATTTCCTGAAACTCAGCACAAGACATATTGATCTTGAGTTTGAAAAGGAATTCAGTTTCCCATTTTTCTCGAGACACTTCCTAACTCAGTTTGCTAATCAATTTTACATTCTTACAATCTGCAGACAGCAGTCTCTTGGGATGTGCTAAGGCGCCCATTCCACATACGTACAACGTCAATGAAAATTATGAAATTGAAGGACATTTCAATTTCTCATTGATGGGGGCCATTCCATATGTTTTTTCAAAAATTGACAATTTTCAATTGAAGCGTATGCGCCAAATTTTTTAAATTTGTTTGCATTTGTTTCTTGAAATTGCATTTGTTTTCTTCGTCGCCTTATTATTTAATCCTTATTATAATTTTTATAATTTTTATACAGAAATGCGTTCTTTTTAAAGACATCAATTAAAATAGTGGTACTTGTCATATCCCATGCAGTGGCGGCGCTAGAAATTTTAAGGCGGGGGGCCATGGGGGGGCATGACTTCTCCCTGGGGGGACCAATGAAAGAACAAAACATTTTTCGTAGGGAGTAGCATTGGCATAAAGTCCCAAAATTTCTGGGGGGGGGGCTGTAGAACCCCAAGACTTAGATTCGTTACTCATTCACTTCTGAGCAGTCTGCCTAGCAAATTACCGTATCTTATGACTTTATTATTATTTAATTTTTTTTAATGTGTATGAATACATTATATAACTTACACTAAACTATTCAAGTTCAGTAAAAAAAAATTAAAAAGTAAACTATTTTTCGAAATTTTAAAAATTAAAAAAACTGGTTTTTAATCTCCTGAAATTTTTGACAAGTTCTAACACGCTCAGCGACCTAATCATCTCATTCTCTGCAATGGATGGCGGCCAAATTGCTGAATCTGTTCTGAATGGTGGTATCAGGCGCAGAGGAAGGTAAAAAATTATAAATGGGCCCAAATTAGTGAGAGTTTGCGCATGTTATATCCTACAGAGATTGGAGAAGGGGGGGCCCGGGGGTCTCCCCCGGAGGAAAAAAATTGATAAACAGACCCAAATTAGTAGGGTTTCACGCATTTTATAGGTACTCTGGAGAACGGGGGGCTCGGGGGTTTCCCCCGGAGAAAAAAAAACTGATAAATATGGGGCCAAATTAGTGAGGTTTTGCGCATATTATTCTCTGGGGAACGGGGGGCCGGAGAAAAAATTGAGAAAATAGCCTAAATTAGTGAGGTTTTAAATAAATAAATATTGACCTTTTTGTTCTATTACTAGCGGAGTTAGGGCTTTAAAGCCCTCTCTTACACTCATGCCTCAACTAGGAAGGCCCGGGGCCGCCTGCTTTAGTAGAAGTAGTAGAATGGTTGGAAACAGTCCCAGGCCACGGTGTGAGCCCATAGGACAGTGGACCTCCTGATTATAGTGGATTCCGAACCACTGGGGAAACACAGTGAAGTCACACGATTAGTTCGGAGGTGACCAGGACAAGTCCTACCATGTTTCCCTACCGGCACTGTGCACGCGGCCAAGTTATCTGCATCTTTGAACCTGCTCTGGTCCACTGGATTCAACTTGGTATGGCGGCCGACTGCCGCCTGCTTTACATGCCCTCCGAATGAAGCAAGTGTGCGACTCGAACCAACAACCTATTGGGCGAAAGTTGGAGTCTGTACCACTACTCTACATGTCCTGACAATACGGATTTTGCAAGCTGTACAGTTGAGATTTTACCGACGAATAAACGTGCCATTTAGGGGAGCCCGAAGGTCCCCCCCCCCCGGAGAAAAAGTTTGAAGAAATAGGTCTGAAGTATTGGGGTTTTGTGGTTTTAAGCATTTTGAGCAATTAATATTTGTGAAAGTAATTAGGCAATATATTGTTGTTTGTTTCATGATGACTTTCATGTGAAATAAGCATACCAAGAATTAATTTCCCTTTCGTTATTGTGGATACTATGCCTTTGGCCTCCATAACGTCTTTGTCACCAGAAATCCTGGGGGTGCTACGGGTGACCCTGGGGGGGGGGGGCTTGGCCTTATTTACGCAAACGGGGAGTAGGCATACTGTAATGGAAGTAAGTAACTTGTTACGGACGTTTTTGAATCACAATAATTTTTCAATTTAACAAAATGTCAAATATTTCAAAAGTGGGGGGCCCCGGGGGGCCGGAGAAACTGCTGGGGGGCCAGGCCCCCCCCCGGGCACCCCCGTAGCGCCGCCACTGATCCCATGACGCCATTTTTTAATTTTAGTTTGTTTGTTTGTGATTTTACCAAAGAACTTCTAATATTCTAATATTTTACTCTATGATCAATTGATAATTGATCAATTTTAACAATGGCATAGAGTAAAATTGATATGTCCTTCAATTTCATAATTTTCATTGACGATGTACGTATGTGGAATGGGCGCCTTAGTAACAGCATGCATCACATTATATGGTTTTGCATTCAGAGTAGAATGTTTTCAAAGTCATTTTGTAAATGTGACGATAATATATTTTTTATTTAATTTAATGATGCTCAATCTTGTTCTTGTTTATTAAACTCTGTTAGAACAAAATGCTAAGAGTGCACGCCCCGTAGGAAATAGGTACCCTAAAATCCATTGTTTTTACCTAATTAACAAAGCAAAATTTTAAAGATTTGGCTCATCAAAGGTGTAGAATCATATAATCGGGTATTTTTAATTTTTGGTACCGTAGCTTTTTCATAAAAATGATTAAGGGGTAAAATTTCGAGTATAATAGATACCTATCATGAAAAAACTGCAGAACTAAAAAATAATAATACCCTATTATATGCGATGCATATAAAAAGTAAAGTAGCCTTCTACAACCGAAATGAACAATATTTTAATAACTTGCTTAGTTATTTGAATAAAAAATAAGAAGTACTACATTTCGGGCTGCCAATTTTGTACGGGACGCACACTTTGAACGGCAAGCTACACTATAATCAATACAATAATAAGACAGACTGTTTTTGTCGCCTGTCACGTTTGATAATACCCTCTTCCTAAGCATCTAAATTATTAGTCTTCTTTGTGGTGAAAATAAGAGGGCACTGACTGCCCATTGCTGATCATTTAAAACTTGAATGTATAGTAGAAGGTAATCTAATATTTTTTTAGGAAAATAAACACATTATAAGTTGAGTGTTGACCTCGCACTACTGCCACTACAAGTATACTACTGTAGAAGGGGCTTCCAGGCCCACGGTTTTTCTCTGCTTCTCTTAGAAGACAGGCGCATGGGGGACCTTTGCGGTCAGGGTGGATCTTCGTACAATATTTTATTAAGAGTGGGTAAAACACATAAGTGGTCAGGTTATATATTTTTTCAATATTTCATTAAGTATGAAGAAAATCGTATTGCCCTCAATTATTCATGAAGAATAGCTTGAAATGACCGCAGTATGCGTAAATGGACTCTCCTATAGCATAGTGGGGTTGGTAGTTTAGGTAACATATTATAGTGGTGGTAAACAACGACTGTTGTGGGAATAGGCGGGGTGCACTGCCCATGAAATTGATGTTTCACTACTACTGTAATGGCGGTCCTTACATACAATATACGTTAGAGTAGAATGAGGCCGAACGAAAGTATGCAATATCACTGAGAACGAATATGTAGTATTTTGTCTGTGGCAAAATGCAGGGCCTAAAACATAAAATAACAATTAGATACTGTACCTTTACAAGTAAGCAGACCCCCACACGATTTATGAGCATCGCATCGCATCACTCGTATACCAACTTTAACGTATTTTTCTGAACAAACAAAAATAAAATCTCAGTGTTTTAGCAAAACTTTTTATAACTAGCCTACTATAACTAGAATTAGTAAAACCCAAATAATCGTTAAATAATTAACTTTGTCAAAGAAACCCACTGATGTTATTATAAAACCCTGAGCGCTTTTGACAAGAACTGCCTTCTACAGAGGGAAACCCAGTGCCGGATTAACCACGAGGCCCAAGGGACCCAGGCCTCAGAAACATTATCAAAGGAAAGCTCAATGAATATAATACATATAATAATATAAAATAATATATAATATATAAAACTAACCAATACGGTTAGGCAGCCAACTGCAGTTTTCTCTCTTTTTTTTAATGAAAAATTGTAGGTAGGGGGCCCCTACATTGGGTGGGCCTCAGGGTCCCCACAAGGGTTAATCCGCCACTGAATATATTTTTATTTCTGCTTTATGATACAGCTGACCGACTACTGACCATTCACATTCCCCCAGGGCCAGGGGCAATGCCCCTGGATTGCCCAAAATGATATTTTTTTATTTAAGTTAATAATTATGTTATATAACGAATTGTCGATTCAATGGGCAGTTGACATACTATAGTACTGTGTGGAATGTTTTAGTTTTGGTGCAGGGGTTTTTCTGGGAAACTGACAGGGGACAAAAATTTACAGAAGTATCAATATTATGGGGGAAAAATGAACACCTTTTAATTTAAGTTAGTGTATGAATAAGTCCTTTACAGGTTGGCTTCATTGATGCTCGAACACCTTTCGGCCTGCGATGGCATCTTGGTAGCTTGTTCGTACTTGTACGAGTCTCTACACAACACACTCCATGCAATCGCGGTGACTTGGCGTAACTCAACACAGGTATTACCTACAGAGGCGACTGAAGTTATTCAGATACATTCATTGAATTGTTTGTATGCAAATGATCCTTAAAAAAAAAACTCAACTTCGTATTTAGTACATCCATTGTCCGAACGGCCTAGCCCCTCAGCTTACGTTTCATCCGGCGCCAAACATCCTGCTCCAAACGTTTAAAAAAATTTCCAAAATTGGAACTTGCAATTTTTCATAGAATGTACGAACATTTGAAACCAACTTGCACCAATTTACTTTATTATCTTTAATAAATAAAAAAATATGAACCAGCCTGTTTTAAAGGAGATCTAGGGGTCAATGGTATACTTCCTCTTAAATTTACACACACACAACCTTACAAATGTTTACCCTCTACCACCTGCCCCTTACCATTCGACAACCTTAACAAACTTTTGACCTCTATCACCTCCCTCCGCACTCTGTCCGCTGCCTATAACATTTCCCCACAATTTAATTCCTTCATGCTCACAAAATTTGATAACTTACAAGCTTATTGCTTTCCAATTTATACGTTGTATAAGGAAAGCTTTGTGATGGTCGAAATTTCCGATTCCGAGATTTCAACGGAATTACACGTTTTGAGGTCCCAGGAACCAAAAAAAGTGGTTTTTACGAAATGTCTGTCTGTCTCTTCATCTATTTCCGGGCAAACTACTCGGCCGATTTTGATGATGAAATTTTGCATGTAGGTTCACAAAAATCATGCCTCGAGACCAAACTCCAAAAAACGTCTAAACAAATTATTTCTCAAAAACGGCTACAACGATTTCTTTGACATTCACATATATTGTATTCGTTATTAATGTTAATAAAATATGCGGGGGGTCGCTTGCCCCTTAATATTTTGCTTCTGGGGGTAAGAAAAAAAAATAACTAAATTTTCATGAAAAATGACTAAAAAATAATTTTTCGGCGAAACCTTTGTATCGATGATTTCTACCTTCAGGCATGTTTTAGGTGTTAAATTGAGTAACGAAACCGGACAGGTTGCTTTGCCAAAAAACTATTTGGTTTGTGCAAAAAAAAATGTTTTTGAAAATATGAAAATATGAAAAAAAATGAAATGCATTGCGTGTGCTGTTGCTGTGTAGTAACGTAATGTAATGTCTGACCTATCTAGAATTTACTTCACCTCCAGTGACGCCAGGTGGACAAACCAACCCCCCCCCCTCCCCCCATCCCCGAGATGTCCGAAATTTAACTATAGGAAAATTATTTACCATGAAAGTACTCATTTGAGAAATCTACTAATTTGATAAATTGGAAAGCATGTTCGACTAAACTCTGACCAGTTCTTCTGCATGTCCATGGATGGATGTCAGTTGTAGTGTTGTAGGTACAGCGAAGAGGAGTTTGTCTGTCCGTGGTCCCAATCACGGATACTCCAAATTTGACAATTTCCTGTGGTCCATATACTCACAACATCCCAAGGCATTAGTGTTTGTTTATCGGTTGTTTCTGTTATGTTGTAGACACTGCGATGAGGGGTATGTCTGTCTGCGGGTGGGGGGCAACCCCAATCACGGGTACACCAACTTTGACAATTTCCTGTGGTCCATGCTCACAACATTCCAATTGATTACTCTCGACTACTGGGAAAATGTCTACAACATGGTAAGTTCCAATCTAAATAGACCAATTCACTATTATCTCAACTTCGATCATCAGACCAAAGGGGCCTCTTGCTTACGGGCGTAAATCATGTGTCACGAAAATCCTGCAGATTCGCACCTGACTTTATTTAATAATTGAGTGATACCTGCTTATTAATATTGCTAATTAAACTATATAAACAATTTGAAGCTATAGATTATCTACATTGTAGTATTATATGGTATGCATAACGCTATGAAATTAAATTAATTTTGGTTGAAGAGGTCCTGGTTAAAACCGAAATTATAGGATATGGAAAAAACTGGAATTGACTTGTTGTCCAGGACGGATACAGGAGAAGTGGCCGGGGGGTAGCTGCCCCCCCCCCCCCCAATGAGCTGGATCCGTTCCTGTTAAGACGACGCTCGCTAGATCGTGGGTTCGAATCACGACAAGTCCAGTTTTTTTCCATATCCTCCAATTTCGGCTATAGATTGTCCATAAGATCCGGCATATTAGAGATATGAGGCGCATTCCCTCCCGCCAACAATAATTGTTGAATATCTGTACCACCTGCCACGTCATCACCGACCAATCTGAGTCCGCCTTGTAAGCATACAAACAACATCAAATCCCGTGGCTGTAGCCTACGCCTAGCTGTGATTGGTCAATGAAGACGCCACAATTGGCCGACGTTCTGACTGGTCGAATAAGACATAGCGTCGAGTTGGCACCAGCAGCCTGATCATGGCTACTATAATAGCGGTATTTATTTAATCCCCTGGTATTAAATAAATACCAGTATTATAATCACCATTATCAGGCTGCAGAAATGCATAAAATATTCCATCTGACCAACCATCTCTCTTATGTGTAGAACCCTCTAAGCTATACGCTATGGTCAGTCCCCCCCCCCCCCCCGTCTTAAACAAGTTATAGATGCGCTCTCAGATGACGATTTTTTTTCAGGTACCTAGATAGACTAATTACTGGTTTAAGCGCAGGTTGTATGAGAACGAGTACGCTCTAGTTTTAAAAATAACATATGTACCTACTTTTTCCGTCATTTATAGTACAGCACTGTGTAAAAGTTGGGGACATGAGGCACTGAAACTAAAAATGCATTTAAAATAAAGTGCTCGTGCAATTAATTTGGTGTGCATGCAGCTGGCACTATACCCTATGAATAATAAAACACTTATTAAAGTTGCATCGGCTGCAGGCTAACTATTCGAATGAATGGACAAGCTTGGAATAACATGGAGTATAAAGTTTACCGTTATGCGGAATTCCAGTGTAACTTTCAAAAACTTACGTCAAGTATTCCGCGCGCTTTAACAAGCTGCTGCCACGGTTCTGTGAATACCATTGCTGGAAATTCAACCTGGTAATTTACCGGATGTAATGACATTGTATACATCTAATTTTTTCAATGTTAGTTAAGGCGGCTATTCCACCGGCGAATTTGCTTCACTAAAATTCACTTGTGTTCTGAGATTTTTTGTTTATTTTATTTTAAGGAGACTATTACGTAGATACTTAACTTATCTATTATGCGTTAAATTACAATATGGTAGCAGACATCATTTATAATATTATAACTTAATTTATAATAGATAAATAATAGTCTATAATATAATAGATAATAGTCTCCTTAAAATAAAACAAATAAAAAATCTCAAAACAAATGTGAATTTTAGTTCAACAAATTTGCCGGTGGAATAGCCGCCTAAGTGAGTGTTTATTATAGAAATTCAATAATTCATTATATTCCCTCACCAGAAATATTTCTTTAATTTTGATGCCTCCTGCTCAATGATACCTAATAAAATAGAGTGGATAGATGGCGCCTGACTATAAGTTATGTATTGCCGATAGCGGGCAAATGTAATGGGAAATGTTAAAAGGAATAGCATAAGAAACGTTAACAGGTTCTAGGGTTTCAAATAGAAAAAAAATGAACAATCCAATAGGCAGAGCTGACAACAGAATACAGGGTCTTTGGCCGTCTAAATGTGATTAAATTAAGAAAAAAAAAACATTTCGTCTGTAATGGGCTTATGGCGAGAACCACTAGCTTAGACTAGGCTTTATTGCATGTGCTGCGGATGGTCAACCAGCTCGTCTGCATTTGCCACGATTCCATTGGTGCGTCAATAGTTAAAAAAGACATCTCTTATTTCATACGATATAAGTACTATATACTGTATCTAGAACTTTCAGAAACTCAATTTATCACAGGAAGTCAGGAAGTATTGATTATCCCCCGGATCCCAAAGTCGTATTTTTGCTTCACTAGCCCAGGTATGCCCTACCATGGCAAAGCCGTTCAACTACCGTTTTAAAAAATCGCCAAATCCTGTCAGACCAGATAGTGTTACCTTTCTAACAGGTTGAGGCATTCATTCATTCATTCTCTGGCATTTGCACAAGGCATGTAGAGTAGTGGTAAAGACTCCGACTTTCACCCGAAAGGTTGCTGGTTCGAGTCCCACACTTGCTACATTTTCTGGCCATGCATAGCAGGCAGTCCCGGGTTTTCCTAGTTGAGTGTAAGAGAGGGCTTGGCTTTGTAGCCCTAACTCTTCTAGGTTGGCTAAGTAATAAAAAAAAATTCAATATTTAATACATGATCATTGAGACCATTATATGGTAGGTTTAGACACATCACCAGAGTAGGGTACTCAGAGTTCAAACACCCCAGACAACAGGTTGCTGGAATTCATTATTTCCAATGAGATGATTGTGTTTGACAAGCTACATTTTGTGGCTACTTTGATACAATAGTTGCTCTGTTTGTTTCAGGTGCTGGCGTCGTGTGGCCCCATCAGCGTTGTTTTTTTTACTGTGGTCGTATTTTTCGGGTCATTTTATTTAATAAATCTAATGTTGGCTGTGGTAGCTCTAAGTTATGAAGAGGAGGCCGAAATAACGCAGGAGGTAAGTTGCCATTACATCATTATTATAATATTCACATTTTAATCGTCAGGAATTGTCGAGTTGGTAGAGAACTAGAAATTAGAATTAGATGCAGGCTACAAGCTCAACCTGAGAAGAACAAGATCTGGATCCACCCAACCTTATGTTTTTCCTTATAAAGTCATCGGTACAGAAAAACACTGCTGGCCCCAGGCCATGGCCCAAGAAGGGCTGCCTTACAACGGCATTTCATTGTTAATAGAGGGATTCACTCTGTCATTCAGTAAGCTAAATGTTTACAATTTTAAAGTTTAAAATGTGAAATTTTTGTTTGTTTGTTGTTTGTTTTCCAACGCCTGCTTTCAGCATTTCTGCTTTAAGCAACCCTGTCAGCCTGCCGGGGGAGTGGGTCTGTTTATTAACTTGAGGCACCCTATGGGCAGACTCCTTCACCTCGGAGGGAAGGGCAGTAGACTGACCGGGTGGACCTCCTGATTATAGTGGATTCCGAACCACGTGTGGAACTTAGTAAGCCACACGATTAATTCGGATTTCGGAGGTGACCAGGACTTAACACACACTCAGACTGACTGGTATAGTCTCAGCACATTATCATGTCCCACCATGTTCCCCTGCCAACGCTTTGCACACTACCAAGTTTGCCGCAGTTTGGAACAGGCTCTGTAAAAATGAAAATTGTGGAAAATAGTACCTTTATAGACAGTTATGCAAACATTTAAATCTTACAAATTTAATTAATATTTCTCATAAAATATAAATAAATAATGTAAATAAATAAACAATATAAAAATAATAATAAATTTACCACTCACCCTGTAATATCCACTGATAACCAAATAAAAAATATAGAAGAAAATAAAAATTGCCGCGGCCGCCATGCTATTAATGCAATGTCCGTTTTCTCGATATTTATGATATGGGATTCAGGATTTAACATCTTTAACATGGTTTAGCATGCTAAATACCTGATAGTGAATCTCCCTATTGTTCATTTTAATTGGGATCGATTCCCCGTCGACAAATCTTTTCGCTCGTTAAATCGTGTGACACCGAGCTTTCAACAAGGTGGGAGCTTGCTAGAACTTATGCGAGTCTCTACACACCATCAGGCCCGTAACCAGGAGTTTCGGGGGGGGGGGGGGGGTATATTATAATAACATATTATGTTCTGAATATGTCGCATCTTGAGACTTCAATTCTATATAGTATAATCTCGGTAACGGTTACGGGTCTGAGAGGTCAGTCAGATGCATTCATTAAATTATTTGTATGCGATTAACCTCTTTTAAAATACCCAAAATACGAGAAAAAAAATGACTGCGTGTAAGTTTTGTGATATAACAGGCATGACATATTCACTCCATCTATATTCTATAGCCTTGAAGGCTTTTGGGCTAATGTCCAAACACAGATACTGTACATATTATCGTATAGCCTGGTATAGTATCCGCATAATACCCTTTTGCATGAGTTATGAAAAACATCACGTAACAGATAGGATCGCATTATATGAAAGGAATAAGGGTGAAAGGAAAATATGTTTTGTGGGGGGTGAGTTGATGGCCGGCCAAATCCGGAGAAAAATCTCGACACGGCATTTGCATCCTCTCTCAGCGCAACGGGGCTTTTCCGAAACACCCTCTAATAGTGTCATGGTAGCTCACAGCTGAAAGGTTGTTGCTAGGCTATTTCTTTAGTCATGCATCATATACTCCAATTAGGTTAAATACATATGTAAACCATATCATATCATACAAATTTCACTGGAAGGCTTGTAGTCCAGCGGTTAACAAGACGCCCCGGACATGGTGAAGATCGTGGGTCAGTCCAGTCCGCCAAGTCCAGTTTTTTTTTCTAAATCGTCTAATTTCGGTCACTGCAAGTTTTCACTACAATTTAGAGTACATGCTCAATGACTTGTAGTAGGTGATGGTGGTCATTACAATGCCCACAGTGTTGGAACTCCTTTCATTGCTCTGGTCACACTAATTAACCTTTTTTTTCTCGAACCTTGTTGGTGACGGCCACACACTATTTCATATCAAAACGCAGAGGACATTTGTTCTAGTTGTTGGGACGTAATTGCGTAATTTCATTTCCTGCGAAATTACATTTTAAATTTTGGACACAAGGCTTGTCCTCCGGTCTCTTAATTAGAGATACACTTTATAGGCTAGTTTTCACGAAACTCCACTTGGATGAACTCAACTATGTTTAAACTATTGATTGGTGTTGCCACTGCTCAGCTTATGAATGATATGTCGCACTCAAAATGTCAAGCAAAAAGGTCGAATCACCTTTTTAATCCAATTTCGGTGTCCCACCTATTCTGTAACCTCTGACGCCTATTATCTGCATCATCGCATTTCGGTAAAGTCACAATGCTTTTATTGCTTTCCAATTTATACGTAGTATAAGGAAAGCTTTGTGATGGTCTAAATTTTCGGTTCCGAGATTTCAACGGAATTACACGTTTTAAAATTTGAGGTCCCAGGAACACTTAAAAGTGGTTTGTACGAAATGTCTGTCTGTCGCTCTGTCTGTCGCTCTGTCTGTCTGTCTGTCTGTCTGTTCATTGATTTCCGGGCAAACTGCTCGGTCGATTTAGATGAAATTTGGCATGTAGGTCCAAAAAAGTTCATACATCGGGAGCAATTTTTTTATTTTGGGCTAAATCAATTTGGGGGTTTATTCACAAAAAATTTATTTTCTATTAAATATTTATGTGCAAAATAATGGGATTTTACGCATTTTGACAGCAAACAAAAAGAGAACTTGGGTATCATTCAACTGCGAATAGTGGACGTCTCTATTCCGATCATATATGAGTGTCATGGAGTTTGGCGCCCTTACATCAAATTCTAAATGCATCCTTCATTTATAGTGCGTTCTGTCAAACTCATTCTATGTAGTGTTTGCGCCCCCGCTCCCCCCCCCCCTCCCTCTCTAAATCCGCCAATGCTGCACAAGTTCCAATGTAGCTTATAGCATATAAATGTCATTGCGGTTTGGTGAAATCAGAAGGGCTTGGAACTTTTCCACAGCCCCTCGTGAATGGACAAAAGGTCCATTCCCAGGGCACTTCCTTTTGTGACTTGCCTTTTTACTTGATTTATCAGGCACCTTACATGTATTGACTCACTATATAATACCAACACACCTATACCCTTCTTTTGTCTTTTTTGCCAGCCCTTTCGTTACATCTGTGTTTCATTTGCATACGCAATTTATGCTCATTTACAAAAACTATACTACTGTGCCCACACTTTTTTCATTGCCCAATACCCAATCATACACTTAAGTACCGTACCTAGGCCTCTGCAACCATGCATTTCTGCCACTTCCACTACCGGGTTTTTCTTAGCTTTGGTTATTATATTGTTATGGACTTAAGTTCTTGAGGCATTCACTGACTTAATAAGTTTACCTCTTCCTCAGCCTTCTCAAACCGGATGGATTTTTTTTTGTGCCTTTTCAAGCACTTTAGTTCTGTTCATTCCCTCCCTCGATCTGCCTGCTTACGTGTCGTTAATAACGTGTCTAATACAATAGTTTGCCACTCACACAGTAGGCTATTAAGGGTCTGCAGGATTTTCTTTATATGGCAGTATTACATGGTATATATTGTATAACGCTGACATTAAAATAACCTTGGCTTAAGAGGTAACTTCCTCGTTATATTTTATAACCAAAATTAGAGGAAAAAGAAAAACTGGACTTGGCAGGATTCGAACCCTCGATCTACGCCTAACCAGGGCGTTGTCTTAACCACTGGACCACAAGCACCCACCTATAATTTCGGTTCTGCAGGATTTTCGTCATTAAAAACAAATTAAAATCCCTATGCCCATTTGTTCACCACTATCCATCTCCTTGAACATGTTCTTGTTCTTGTCGTTGTAATTGTTCTTCTTCTTCTTCTTCATTTTCTTCTCCTTCTTCTTCATTTTCTTCTCCTTCTTCTTCATTTTCTTCTCCTTCTTCTTCACACCGCCTCCCTCCGTTTCTCTAGGTATACCTGCCTTGGCCTTCTTCTGTCATGTCGCCAAGGGCACATTATCCATGTCACATTATATCGCGTATCTCCACCAGTTCCGTGCATCGCCTTGCCGCATTAAATCTCCAATTCTCGCTCTATCTGTATACGGAGATTACAAGCCCAATCCACCGAATTCTCTGGGTATTTGCGACTCGAACGATGTCCTAATTCAACAGGATCTCCTCCATTATCAGCAGGTTTCATAAAACTCATAGCCTATAGTACTGCAATGACAACTGCAAAAACGTAATATAAAAACCTTTACCATAAAGAAGCGAAAACAAAATTATTCGTCTTTTTTGGAATATCAAAATTTTTTTTATGTATTTTTAATTTCCAAAGAAACTTGGAGGGAAAGTTTTTTTTGAGTTGTGGAGAGGGACTGGCGAGCGTTTTCCATTACCGCGCTCCCCCTTGCCCCCTTTCATCTTTAGAGCTCATCTCGCCCTGTTTGTCAACCCTGCAGTAAATCAGTCTGGCCAACATTGCAACACCACCTCGTCCCCGAGGATATTTCCCCATTAACTTACCCCCTGGCGTGGCGCCTTTCGCCGGAATCTCGTCAACAGAGCTGTGTACATAACACTTGTGGACTAAAATAATATGAAAGGGTAATTTTCCCGGCTGTTTAGCTTAGGTTCGCGCTTTAGGTTGTATGCTTAGACCCTTTTTAATGGGGTTTTTCACGTTTACTATATTATATTTTTATTGTAGACAGGCATATTATATACGTCTACGTACTCTAGTCTGGGCTCTGGCTTTGTCCATTTGTTACACAACTGGACTATTATTAGGTGTCGTTTACAAGGCTGCTGGTTCCTACAATTGACTATTAAATGTACACACTAAGCCCCAATAGAGCGCTGTTGGTAAAATTACCCGAGTGCAGTGAGAACTGGACTTAAGTTCTATATAGGAGAGATCGGACGTTCACTTCCCACGTATCCTAGGAAAATTTGAAAAATTGTAGCTGGCCCCAGGATTCAAAACCTATTTTTTCGAGCTCGAATGTCCAATCTCTCCTATATCGAACTCTAAATTGCACTATGATTTACGAACTGGAGGATGCTGCTAGTTGGAGACTCAATATAACATGAGAACGGCAGTGGAGTCAGGCCACCATCCCTTGCGGAGGTTGGGGAGCTTTGCGGGGTCATTGGATCGTCATATTGGTTAATTGTAAGAGTGGGTCAAAAGGCTCAAGAATCGCCTGTATGGAAAATAAAGACAATTTTCTTTCTTTTTTTCTTACATACTTCGGCGTTTTTTTGTAAAGTATAGTCTATGCTGACATTACAACTTGCCATATCATTAAGTCGTACATGGCATGAGAGCCAGCAAGAGGCAAAGTAGCCGTCAGTCAGTCAGGATGTGTAGCGCGGCCCAAGATTATATGAAAAGAGTACTCTCATCCAGTTCTCAGGTCTAATCTCTCATTAGGTCATTGGGTTGCCGTGCTATGGCATTTTTTCTGAAGCAATAAAAGAATATATTTAAAATCCTTAGCTAAAACTAAGAAAAAATAAAGAAGTACTGGACGCCCCTGGAATGTAGTGAAACACCAGTTCTCAGGCTAAGTCGGAGTACCCCTACCCCCCCCCCCCCCCTGTACTGCCTCACCAATCGTTTTTGTTGAAATCTCAATAATTCATTAATAGTGCCCAATCTCTACGGGTATCTCTATACAGGTACATACGTAAATACAACATGTAAAAGGTTCGTATGTATACCAGTATGTACTAGTATAACAATCACAATGGGAGTGGCGTGGTCCCCCCCCCCCCAAATTGGAAAATGTAGGACATTAACTAAAAACAGTAAGTTGTTCTCATGCATAATTTTCACGCTCTAATAGATGTCCAGGTCAACAGTGGTAAGAGGTTTGGTTGGTATAATTCAATGACGTAAGAAGTTAATAAGTTGAAAGGATCTGGCCATCACCCCCGCCCCCCCCCCCCCCGAAAATATTTTATGTATGCGCGACTGGGCGGGAAAGTACAATAGTTTTAAATAAGATTCTCCTGCCTAAGCCTCAGTTGAGTAGCCGACTTGCCATGGAATTTGTTTTTATAATACAAAGAATGAAGTGTAAAACCCGTGGTTGAAGTGAGAGCTGAGGGGAAAAGAAGCCCCCAATTAGGGAGTGCGAGACGCCCCTGGAATATAATGATAATAAATTTAATATTGTAATTACAAAGTACAAGGGGGGCGTAATGAGTTGTGCAAGTTTTTAGCCAAGTTTTTATGGCAGCAGCCTAACAATGCCGTTAATTGCAATCGTTAGTGTAATTAGCTATACTACACTGCCATCTACCTTGCAATTTTCATAGTTTTTCTCTATCGTATATTCAATCAGCTTAGCTAAGAGTATGTATTAAGATTTGTTTTTCTTTCCTATTAATTATCCGTTAGCATAAGGAAAGCTTTGTGATTCTCTTGAGATTTCAACGGTTAAAAACGTTTTGAGGGCCCAGCAACAAAAAAGTGGTTTTTACGAAATGTCTGTCAGTCGTTCTGTCTGGATTTTGATTAAATTTGGCATGTACAATAGGTTCACAGAAATATCATGTCTCGACAGTTTTTTTTTACTATCTCAATTTTGTGGAGTTTTACCCTCCAAAAACTAAAAAAAAAACTTTTTCACAAAAACGGCTCTATTGATTTCTTAAATTCACAAACAATAATGTAGTAGTTATTAATGTAAACAAAACCCAACAGGAAGCTTACCTCTTGATAGTTTGGTTCTGAGGGCAAAAAAATATATAAAGAATCAATTTCCATTAAGGATGACAAAAAAATAATTTTTCCGCGGGAGCTTTCTATCGATAATTTCTAACTTCAGGTATGTTTTAGGCGTTAAAGACCAACACCGAACAGGTTGCATTGCCAATCAAAGGTTTGGTTTTGAATAAAAAATAGTTTTTGAAGAAAATATAGATAAGTCATGCCCCAATATCTAGGTATCGTCCGTTGCATGTAGCAAAATTGAAGGCAACAATTACGCTATTTTCACTTGTCCCTTTTATTTCACAGTATGTAACCCTAAAACCCTTTTCGTTTCTATTCAACAGGAACGAAAGAAAGACCTTGTGGACCACCGGGACGACTCAACGTTCAGCTTCGACCCCACGAATCTGGACGTGAAACAGCTCGACCCGGGCAAAAAGAAAAAGGTAGACTCGCGGAAAGGCATCTTGCTGTCGTCGTACTCCAAGAAGAAGACGCGTCGGAAGAAGACCAAGGGCAAAGACGGCAAGGAGGGGGGCTGTACCCCCAGCCCGGTGCCCTCGCCCCGGCCTTCCAGTACGCCCCCTGTACACCAGGCCCCTCTCACACGGCCTAATACTCTGCGCCCAGAAGCCTTAGGTATGTATACTGACTTCTTTGGGAAGGGTGATGAGTAGAAAAGAGGGTGGTTTCCCTCACCTCAGCTCTCTAGGTTCTAGTTCACCATGTAAGCGACGCCCCTCTCACACGGCCTAATGCCGTGCGCCCCAGTGTATTTCTCTCTTTTTCTTCTATTGTCTTTTCTATCAAAGATTAGCGATCATCATGGCAACTGTAGTTATGATGATCGTACTAGGGACTTGAAATGCAGGTGTTTCCAGTTGCCTTCTGCGTCCTTACGCCGTTGACTACTCATTGAGTTCGTCCTCCTCCGGGACCAATTTACCAATCCCAGGATAAAAGAAAGCCCAGCACAGAAATGACTGTGTTTTTTGCTTATTCCCTATCACACTCTGTCCCTTATCCGTTCTCTATTGGTAAAGGTTTACGGTGAGGGCCGTGGTCGAGTGGTTAGACAGCATGCATTTCAATCGGGAGAATGGTAGTTCGAATTTTCCAATAGATCGGATTTACTCAATAATTCAGAGAAGAATACAAGAGGAATGAGTCAATCGTCCAGAAACCATCAGTCCTTCTCAGAACCTGATGATGCGAGTAGCCCCCCACTCCCGAAACGTCGCCCCTGTCCCCTGACAATGGGCTCCGCCCTAATTGTTCGACTACTTTGAGCCTTATATTAACACAGCAGGCAATGTTAGTCCAACTAACCCTTTGTTAAATAATATTACATAGGTACTGTCCGTTCAGTTACCATTACGCACTTCCATCATCACTTTTACGCCAAGTGATAGGTACAGTACCTCAGTGTGAACTTACCTACGGTACTGAGAACTGATATTAGTAGTACTACTGGAGTACTGTATGCTATACAAGTCAACGTTCTAGGAAATACCCAAAATTCAGTTCAGGGCGCCACTTCAAAAAACACCGTCCACTTACCAATAATTTAATATAAACTAACCAAGGCCTATTAAAATGTTTAGCCTTCCTTTTTTAATCAATGGTGAAATGACGAGAAATCGTAATACCGTAGACGATGAAGTTCATCCCCTTATATGAGTGAAATAATTCGGGGGGATGATTTTGGCAAGCCTGTTGATTACAGTATTTAATGAGTCGTAAATCAAACCACCACCCTCCCCTCCCCTCTCACTCATTTTGGCTTCCTTCCTACTCCTCCATATAACTTTCCCATTTCCCCAGTCTATTTTTTATACTTATTACCCTTATCCATTCGGTGAGGCGGCTAGAGCTTATTATTTTTTTAAAGGGTATTTTTATGGAGGTAGGCTCACGGGCTCAATGAACCCAATACCAATGATCCCATTGATTTTCCGCGAGGATTGCAGTTGAAGCGGGAGAATGGACCGTGGTTGTTCTGGAAGTTGCCACACTCACAATACCTCTAACTGGGGACTTTCAGTTTATTTTCAGTATTTTGAGTGGACTTTTATGAGGGCAATTATAGGCTTCTAGATAGTACCATAACTTATATTGACAATTTAAAATTTAATTGCTAATATAACGAGCAACTTAGCAACATAGAAGACAATGAAACAGCGTACTTAATCAGGTCTTAGAGGGGTTTTCTGGAAGGATCCTCCATCCCAACGTGCATGGTATAATCAGCTCTGTCTGTCGGAACCCAAGATCCGTGTTTTATGCCACATGGCTTACAACCTACGTGACGGACGATGTAGTGCGTTTAGTTACAAAACAGTGGTGTGTTGTCTGTCCTTAGCCGTGAGCCTAGACCAAGATGAATGAATGATCCCGTTTTAGGCGTAGGGCGTAACAAGAGCATAGTCTTATAGCTCCCAGGGCATGTTGCTGACCACAACGTCCCAAATAGAGCAGTGGTCGAAAGAGAGTATCCTCTACCTGTGATCAGGTCTAGACCCTTATTGGGCTGTCGTGCCACGGTGTTTTTTGCATGATAGCCTACACTTTCAGATCGACCATGGCCCAAAGACTCAGGCCGTAAAAGTATTTTCAATTAAGAGTAGGTACATAATATAGCATTCGTGATTTTTGTCGCTTCACATTTAAGTCTTATCTCGATCATGGTAAAGTTTTCTCACTCATATTTTTTTTATTTTTTTATTTTATTATTTTTTTAATGACACTTTTGCATTTTTTTCCAGTTGTAAATAGAGGTCAGCTGTCGAGCAGACAGGCGAGCAGCAATAGTGGTGAAGGTAACTTCCGCGAGTCGTCGCTTGATGACTCTGGTGTCGTCGACGACCATGAAGAAGCTGATCCAGATGACAGTCTAGCCCAGCAGGTAAAGCTTATCCAATGCAATTATACACCTACAGAGAATAAGAAAACGGAAAAACTTTGAAATAGGCTATAACATAATTATTATATTGCAGTATTATATGGTATATATTGTATAACACTGACATTAATTTAACTTTGGTTGAAGAGGTAACCACCACGTAATAACCGAAATTAGATAGTATTAGATAGTCGTGTAACTGTGCTAACTTGTGTAACAATACGAATCAATGAATCAGGTCAATAGTTAAGACGACGCCCCGGTTAGGCGTATAGATCGTGCGTTCGAATCCCGCCAAGCCCAGTTTTTCTATATCCTCTAATTTCAGCCTATAACATAATTAACTTTCTTATCCGTATATTATTATTTAGGCCCGGTATACACGGACGATTCCGCACGCGCGCGCATCGTCTACGTCTTTTTCCATTACTGCCATAGTGCTCGGTGAATGGTTGGTGCAAAACATGTACAAAACACAGACTCTACTTCAGGAGATTTCTATTTATATTAGCTACGGGAAAACCATACCTAGGGACGCCAAAATGGACAAAAAATAGTCAAGGTTTCTCATATTCATATAGCAATAGCCAATATTATGTGTATAAAACCGAAGCAGAAAATGTGAGAATCACTGTAAACGTTTATTGAGTAAAGCATGCTATGGGGCGTTGGGACGCCTCCTCCCCCCCCCCCCCCCCAGATATTGCAGGTATGTACGGGGAATGTCTGTCAGGTACATGGAGAAGCATTTAGTGGTGCCCCCATAATGGCATCCCATCCACACTGTTACAATGATTAATTAGGTAGGGGGGGGGGGGGGGGGCTCGGGGCTCATAGCAGCGTTCTGTTGCTCGCATTTGTCACAGCTCCTCTCGCTTTCTCCCAATTCCCCTCCCACCCCCGCAGCACTTCCTTTCCCTTTCACTTCAGGTCTCTAAGGGTAGGTCTAGGATATCCCAAATCACTGTCACCATAGGAACGGGGGGCAGATTGTCCTTGATTATACACACCTACATGACCTACATGTGTTTTAGGGTGCCATGCTTACTTCATTTTTCTCTCTTGAGTCTTGAGGGTTGGGTGTCTAGAGAGCATGTCCAGACTTTACTTTCGCGTGAAGGAACACTTAAATGCCCCATTAAGTTTCTGTCTAATAGCAAATTCCATTGTGATTGTGGACCATTTCTAAAGTTAGATTTTAGAAATCCTCACGTAGTTCGTTTTGGAGCATGTTGGGTGTACTGTTTGACTCTTTCTGCTTTGCAGTGGTTTGGTAACCGCCTCCCACAGCAGCCAACTCCCATCAGCCCTGCAAGCACTTACTATTTAACATAGGATTAGTTGCACTTACATTGCATTAGTAATATTTTTTTGTAAAACTCCGGTTGTCTCCAAGCAGCACTCTGCGACCATCAATCTTGGGCGGTTTTGTTGCAGACTCAAAAGGTGGAGTCGGTGACTATAGCTGTGCGAACGAAAGAGGAGATCCGAGTGATCAAATGCAACGGGATCAGCTCAGACCCGCGGAAACTGCTGCAGGAACACCTCTACAGCCTGCCGCCCGACTGCATGGACCACGTCGTCGTGCTGGACAGTCTGGTCGATAGGAATTGCGCCACGTGCACCTCCTGTTGCCTGGACTACGACGGCTGGTTGAGGTGAGTGCGTTCATAATCCTAGTCCTTGAAGATACTTAGCTGTGTTACCTACAACGAAGTAACTGCTGTAGTTACTTACTGAGTTACTGCCACAGGAACACCTCTGCAGCCTGCCCTGCGCCCGTCAGCCGTCACCAACATTTATTATTAGCCAACACCCACATATTGGCGTATTTTTGTCATGCAACCAACCTTAGCTTAGCACCTAACGAAAGGTACGAATGCAAATTTACTTTCCGTATTAGAACGACTCCCACTACCCACATTTTCTTCAAAGTCGATTATAACCGAAAATATCGAATATATAAAAACAATCCGAATTAAATTTGCAGAAATGTTTCATTTATAATTCCCCTACCTTCTTAAACGGGCCTACGTTAAGTTTAGTTAAGTTAAGTTAACTTCCTCGGGCCAATACCACTCCAAACTTTTTTTTTTGTTTTTTTTAACAAATCAAATTAAATAATTGTGGCTAATCTGTGTTGGAAGAAAGGTTCACATATAACTTATATCATAAAGCTCAAAAACATTTCTTCAGTTTGTCTGAATAGAGAATTGAGAATTGAGAATTGAGAATTGAGAACCCTACGATTTCATGAGAAGTTTGTTTTTTTAACTTATAGGCCTAAAAGGCTTTTCCTCCTAGAATTTTCTCTGAAAGCGGAGAGTACGGCGGCAATTCCACCGGCGAATTTACTTCATTTGTGATTTGAGATTTTTTGTATGTTTTGTTTTAAGGAGACTACGAGGTTCTGTAGGGACAGTTTTGGTCACTAGGTTCGCTGACGACAAACCGATATCCATATAATTCAAAATGGCCGCCGTTTGCATGTGAAAACTAAGCTCTTAGCATCTAATTAATTATTTTAATATTTTTTATAATATTTTTACTATGCCTGGACCTTATTTCGCTCCATACAATTAAATATATACAGTATATTCTCTATGATGTATAGAAAAATATCACTTTAAAATAATACATAAATAAAATAATTATAAAATATTATTGAGGCTTATGGAAAAATCAATGCTTTGATATGTTAGCAACTGGTTCTGCCATCTATAAAATGACGTCACAAATGAACCTCATTATGTAGATACTTAACTTATCCATTATAAATTAAGATATAATATGGTAGCAGAGCAGACATCATTAATACGTCTCTACCATATTATAACTTAATTTATAATAGATACGTTAAGTATATACATAATAGTCTCCTTAAAACATAACAAAAACAAAATCTCAAATCTCAAACGATGTAAATTCGCCGGTGGAATTGCCGCATTATTAGAATATCCGTTTGTTTGTCAACAAAGATTAATTGCAGTTTATTGTTGCATATGCTAAACATAGAAGGATACTTCCCCTTTTTGACAAAACAATGAGAAGTATTCTGCATCATTTATGAACGTACCGACTAGTCTTAATACCTACCCAATTAAAATGTTAAATAATCCCATGGGTAAGTAAGTTACCTACTCTTTTCTTTTCATACTATGCCTGCTGTAGGTAAGTGGAATGGATCTCATTCTAATAGGAAAACCAATCAAAATATTGGGATTTGATGTCATTTCTCCAAATGAATATATATCTCTATATATATTATCTGTACCGTACATAACTGTACTTTGACTTTTCATTGGACTAAAATATAGGTCACTAGCGAAAAATATGTTCTATACATTAGCCTATTTTCAATAGCGTCTGCCACCTTCATATTCATTCATTCAAAACTTACAAAGAAATTAGGAAAGTTAGGTGGATACTGAACTGAAAGTATATAGCCTTAATCAGCTAAATTAAAACTTTATCGATTAGCGACCCTATTTACGGCAAAATATGTGCGGTGAACTGAACTTTACATTAGCCTGTGACACAAAAAAAAAGTTTGAAACAATTGGAGTGATGGATTCGCGTTATTCATTTATCTTAGTCAATTGACTCAAAAAGAGGGTTGAAAAGGGGTTAAAAAGAGGGCGGGATGGGGGGACAACAAGGAGGTTTCTTAAAAAAACCGCGCGGGAGGAGGTGGGTGAGCTTCTTTCACCTCCAGAACCCTTTGTTGACTTTCTTAAAAGCTTTTTCTTTCTTCTTTTCTATCTGTGTGTGTCATTTTAATGCCATCATTGATTTATATTATTCATTAGCTTTTCCGGTCAGTTTTATGAGGCAATATTTTCTATAGGATTATTAAAGCTAATTGAATTCTGGTAAATTATTAATTTGTATTGTAGTCTCGAGAGTGAAATCAATAAATTCGGGATCAACTTTGGCTCCTCCGACATGACAGTTTGAATCCTTTTTTTCTATCGCCTGCTTTCAGCATTTCTGCTTTAAGGAAGCCTGTCAGCCAGGCGGGGGGAGTGAGGTTGTGATTAAACTTGAGACACCCCAGTGGCAGACTCTTTGACCTCGGAGAGAAGGGGAATTGACTGACTGCATCATGATTATAATGGATTCCGAATATAGTAAAGTCACACGATTAATTCGGAGGTGACCAGGACTCGACACGCACGTAGACTGACTGGTATAGTCTCAGCGTTATATCATGTTATTTGCCGCAGTTTGAAAAACGCTCTACTCTCGTGGATTAAACTTGGTAAGGCCGTTGGCGAGCTTGAATCCGACGGACAAGGGACCAATTCATCGGCTGACTCGCTTCGCCTTATTCCAAAGATCAGGCAGTAGACAAGATAGGGCTAAGCATCCGCCAGCTGCTCGTCCTCTAAGTTGAATGCTGATTTTGATAATGAGGGAGACATGCTTGCATGAAGTATTTTCCTTTTCCATTCATTTTGTAATTTACATTGCACATTAATTGATGCATAAGGATTACGGTATCTAACTACATAGTACCTGCCTATCTATCTATCTATCTATCTATCTGACTTGTTTCAGATATATATAAAAATATATTATTCAAACTGGTATTGTTCAACCTGCTCATCACCGCACCGTCTGCATCGACCTCAACATCATGCCAATGTACCGTTGCGCAACTTAACTTCACTATTGTGTATTGTTCGTTGCAGATTTCAAAATGTATTGTACAAACTGGTGCGGGACCCGTTGTTCGAACTGCTCATCACCGTCTGCATCGTCCTCAACACCATCTTTCTCGCGGTCGAGCACCATGGCATGAGTGAGCAAGTCCGACAGGCTCTCGACATTGGCAACAAAGTATGTAGAACAGAACTTAGTGTGGATGCAAAGTGCACTAGGCTACTGACAGGCAGGTGGAAATAAGGTAAACCCACAGTAAGCTGATAATTGCGAATCGCGGCTGTCAGCAGACTCTCAAAGGCGTATGGATACAGGAGCCGAGTTACTGCTGACGGTTAAAAAAAGGAAACTAACATACTCCATCTGATGAGCAACGAAAAGTTTCGCTTTCTGCGTGTAACTTTCCAAGGGAAGATAGAAGGGCAGAGGGCACCCGGTAAAAGAACATCCTGGTTGAGAAACCTGCGACTGTGGTTTGGCAAGAGCACGACTTCCCTTTTCAGAACAGTAGTCTTCAAGGTCCAAATTGCCATGATGATTGCCAATCTACGATAGAAGAAGCATTAGGAGAAGGACTCTCACATGAATAAATGTTAGATGTAAACCTTACTGGGCTAAAACAAAATGTTATTATAGGTTAACAGTTCTTTTACAAAATTATATTGCACTACCTAGTATCACGTTCAGCGAAATAAGTTGAAAAAATCCGTGCTGATTTTAACTTGGATTTTGATTTCAGGTCTTCACATCCATTTTCACTCTTGAGTGCTTCCTCAAACTCCTAGTTCTAAGTAAAGAATTTTTTGACTGCGGCTGGAATATATTCGATTTAATCATAGTATCAGCTAGTCTTCTAGATCTCTCTATAGAAATTATGGACGGGCTTACCGTCTTACGGGGACTGCGATTGGTAAGTAATGATGTAATAATTAATTTCTCAAGGAATACTGGTCATGTACATGTTGTTACTTGAAAGTACCTACTTAAAAACCCATAGCTTCCGTGAGAGAGCCCTGGCGGCCAGAATTATTTTGGGCGTCCAACCTCCATCCACAAAACCGGATTATTATTTCTGCCACCCATAACACATGGGTATTAGGCATTGTTGTGTAACAGAAAAGTCATGTACTAGGTAACCCATTAATAATTGTATTTCACGTAGAGCGGAAGCACTCAAGTCAAAATACCGCCCATAAATGGTTTCACGGCACCGCCAGTGCTCAGCATCGTCAACTCTACGCCAACGATTCGTGCTCTGAGCAATCTCACCATTGTCCTCCAGCTAATAACATGTCGTTGATTTTCAATACAGTTGCGGGTCCTGAAACTGGCTCAGTCGTGGACGACGATGAAGGTCCTTTTGAGTATCATCATCTCGACGATCGGTGCGCTAGGTAACCTCACCTTCGTCCTGGTCATCGTCATCTATATTTTTGCAGTCATAGGCATGCAGCTCTTCTCCAAAGACTACACCAGCGATAAGTTCGCGCCTGATCCAGTGCCCAGGTAGGTTAATATATTAGATATTTTTAGCCCATCTATTATGTGCCAAGGCATGATATTTCTCCTATGTGCATCAAGGATCTGAGCTTGGCCCACTTTTTTGACTTAAATTGTTTCTAATATTAATGCCATGTCAGTCTTCAATAGCAGATCATGCACTGTGTGCGGCATTTTAGCAACCAAGACCAGAAAATTTCGGAAATGAATTGACTCTACTGTGACATTTTACTTCTGTCAGGTGGAACTTCAACGATTTCTTCCATTCGTTTATGATGATCTTCCGGATCCTATGTGGGGAGTGGATAGAACCCCTCTGGGACTGCATGCGGGCCGAACGAGTAGCGGGGCCCGAGACCTGCTTCTTCATCTTCCTCCCCGCCCTCGTCATGGGTAACTTCATGGTCCTCAACCTCTTCCTCGCTTTGCTCCTCAACAGCTTCAACTCTGAGGAGCTCAAGAACAAAAAAGAGGTAAGTACCAACACTGCCCAGCACTCGTTTTACTGCTCTAATGCCATTTTTACTGACTAAATCTCTTAACACGTTGCAACTTTTTTGTTCCATTCTGTTCAGCCCTTATCGTCAAGTGAAAACTTGCGTAGCGAACGCGGCTCTCCACGACCACGCGTCTATCCGGGACCTTCCATTATTTCGGTGCTCATTTTCATTCATTTTCACACTTGTGCACCTTAACTGTTGTGTTCAACGCGTGTGTGTTTGTATGTTTCTGTGTCACTAACTGTGGCTTTTGTTCTGCAAAGTGTGAACCCAGGCAGGGATAAAGCCGGTCACGCACAACCTTTCAATGCCAACGCGCTAATCTAATTGGAGAGCCAGACTCGCCTGCTATGTGGAATAATTCCAACCGGTCAGAAATCCACCCCAGTACGCCATTCTACGGCAACACATCGTTCGCCTCTCCAACACATTGCAAGCAATGACAACATTCAGAAAATACGTGATTTTTGGAGTGGTGGCGCATTGGAATTGGAAGGCTCGTATGTGGCCAGCTTAAGGTATTGGTGGTTGAGGGTGGCTGGCTATGATGTTAGTTGATCATCAGCTGCCCTATACTCCAAATAATATGGCGTTCTCGAGGAGATAGTCTCACTTGGTTACTTAATAATTGACAGCATCCATGGTGACTGTTGAGGATACAGATACGGAATTTCTCTCCACCTATGTTAAAGCTCTTTTCAATAAATAAATAAATAAATAAAGAGTTTCTTTAATTGTTCTATTAATTTATAAGCCAACCTAGCGGAGTTAGGGCTATAAAGCCCTCTCTTACACTCAACTAGGAAGGCCCGGGACCACCTGCTTTACATGCCCTCCGAAGCATGGCCAGAAAATGTAGCAAGTGTGGGACTCGAACCAACAACCTTTCGGGTGAAAGACTGAGTCTGTACCACTACTCTACATGTCCTGTCAATGAGCTAGTGGCACCGTCAAGTATTTCTTACCGAAACTTTTCGGTGATACCTCTAGGCCTCGGGCGGTTCCCATAATCGATTGAAAAGTCTTGGTAAGGAATACTGCACGACACCACCATGCATTGATAGATGGCGTTACCGTCCAGTATTCTTTGCCGATACATTTCAAGCGGCACGGCGCGGCGGTCAGGGACCTGGTCTTAAGGTTTCACTATCCTCAAGAATCGCAGCCTATACCTGTAGACCTTGGGATCATATTTTGCAGCCTCTCCGTGCGCTATGTGGCTTATAACCGGTATCTTCAATAATAATATAGAGGAGACTGGCCTTCTGTGTTTACATGTAAATATGCGTACACAGGTAACTGCCACAGAGTGATGCTTATGCCATGCTTTGCGCTTTGAATGATCGTCATCAGCCATTTTATATAGGGTACTGTATTGCTACTCAATTTCCTATATATTTTATTGTATTTGCAGCGGCTCCCACCGAACACATGACAAGGAACCAGTGCGAGTGAACCCGTACATGCTTTCCTATTTATTAATTAGGTACCGCAATCTAGATAATTATGAGTACTGTATAGTTTTCCGTTACGTAATTCTCGGTTAATTTTCCAAATTTTCGGTACTGTAGTACCATGGTAAATAATTGCCCAAGGGTTAAATATCGGCTTTGATGAGGCAATTGTACAGTCTACATAACAGACAGGCAAATACAATATTGTACTATACAAAATAATGTCGCGGTATGCAAGACATTGGCAATTATTATCCATAATTTCTTAAGAAAATATTTTTTCTTCAAGAACAAAACCCTGCTTGGAAAAGAAACCTATTAGGTTTTTTTACTCTAATTAGCAGCTAAAACATACATACGTTAGGTAGCATCGATATAAAGGTTCTTTTGAAATCCTTTAAAATTGAGTTTTTACCCAAAATAGAAAAGACTGTCCTGAGACATAGTTTTTGTGAGCATATTGTACATGCCAAAAATGTCATTAAACTCTATCGAGTAGTTTACCCAGAAATCGATGAACTGCCAGACATGAAAACCAAAGACCTCAAAACGTGTAAATCCAACGAAATCTCGAAATCGAAAATATCGACCATCACAGTAAGCTTTTCTTATATCCTAAGTATATAAATAGGAAAGCAACCAACCATAAAGCTAATAATTTACCTACTATGCTTTACTTCATCCCAAATCTTGGATTGTCCGGATTTAGATTGGACCAACATCTATAGCAAATAGAATTTTCAAGAAACTATAAGGGTGAGTTCAAAGTCAGTATAAAGAATATAGTTATAGCTCTTACTGACAATTATATAGGTTACATGTCAATACTGCATACTCTGTAACCGGACCTTTTTGAAGCCATCCAAACCGCAACATTTTGGGACAACGTTTCGTGGGCCCATGGGCGCCCATTCCACCGACCAGCTAGGGCTATTTACAAAAACGGTGACGTGGTAGCAGACATTCAAGACTTAGTCGGGGTTTCCATGGACCTCTCATTGCAGAATGCAAATGGCATTGACGGAAATGTTTGTTTTCCTCTATGCTATAGTTAAAATTTATCAATGATCATACAGTAAAATCACAAACAAACTAACTAAAATTAAAAAATGGCGTCATGGGATATGTCAATTACAATCATTTTAATTGATTTCTATAAAAAGAAAAGCAAACATTTCCGTCAATGTCATTTGCATTCTGCAATGCGAGATC
Source organism: Psococerastis gibbosa (assembly GCA_963971405.1). Classification (NCBI taxonomy): domain Eukaryota; kingdom Metazoa; phylum Arthropoda; class Insecta; order Psocodea; family Psocidae; genus Psococerastis; species Psococerastis gibbosa. The sequence goes on from OZ020485.1 coordinate 3,424,268, forward strand.
GATGGAAACGCCACCTAAGTCTTGAATGTCTGCTACCACGTCACCGTTTTTGTAAATAGCCCTAGCCGGTCGGTGGAATGGGCGCCTAAGTAACTAAGCAATATAAGTCCTGTATGCCGGCTGCTGAAACAGCTGCCGTTATAGTTTAACAATGATTAGGCGGCTATTCCACTGGCCTATTTGCTTCACTAATCGTTGTGCCGACGTGGTAGCACGCATCATTAATAAGTCTCTGCCATATTTTAAGGAGACTATTATGTAGACACTTAACTTATCTATTATAAATTAAGTTACTATATAATATGGTAGAGACTTATTAATGATGTCTGCTACCACGTCGGCACAACGATTAGTGAAGCAAATTGGCCGTCTTAGCTTTACTAACGGAGACCGTATCCAGTCAAATGACTAAGGCATGAAGAAAGAATGGCCATTTAGGCTATACAAAATTACAATAGCAAATGCGTTACAAGTCAACATAAATTATTCTTGTGGCTCATTAATAAGGGCAATTTTGAAATTGAACATTAACGTACCATACCCTTTATGCTGACATTGAACACACCTTACAGTTTGACCAGGAATAGAAAAAAAAATGAACGAAAGTGTGTTTCGTCCATTTGAGCCGTATTTTATTGTATACCCGCATACATTGGAAAAACCTAGTGTTTTATTTCTTTCAATTCATGGTTAGGCAGTAAAGTAAATATCCCTTTAGCTTCCTGCCACGCTTATTGTTGTTGTAAACAAGTAAATAATCCTCTCGCATACCTGAAGAGTCCATTGGAATGGACTTTTGGTGTATGTACCCACCTAAATTGTACTTAGGTTATATAGATTACTCAATGTTGTTGTGCTAAACGCAAACATAACGTACAGTATGTAGTAGCATTTGCACAATTGCTACACTCTGCTCATTCTATACAGTAGGTTCACTACAACGTACTACAGTATACAGTTGACTACAGTAAGGTCCGGTCCTGCCAACGCTTGGAAAGCTTTCTTGAAGAGTACTGGCACTACGCTACGCATTGCAACATGGGGTTGCAGCCTTACTGGCCGGTTCACGATGAACACGGTATAGAATTCAGTTATGCAGTAAGGCAGCACTGCTTAGACCTAACTTCCGAAGTATAGAGAGAATTAAAGAATGAAAATTGCCTTTATTTTCCACATGGGCGAATTAACAATACATTTAACCCATTCATTACGGCCATGCATATAGCGGTGCGCCAATATTCCTCTTGAAACGTTTTCTAAGCGTGGTGGGCGCGGCCCTAGGTATAGAAGGCAACTAGGGCACTAATAATAATAGACACTTATAGGCACGCCTTTGGGTCTCCACGGTAACTGCTGTAATATTGAATTTATAGGGTATGGTAGGAGAAGTACTAATTAAATTAATTTCCAGATGTTATAGCTTAACTGCTGTGTTCACCTCTATCTACCTAAATGCTTATCCTCTGTAAATAGCTTTCTGCAGTTTAACTATTTTTCTTTATATCTTGGGAGTCATGCAGTGTACAATTTTGATGCTATTTCACGCTATTATTCAGTCACGTCAAAAAATATAATGCAGTTAATTCGGGGACTAGCACTCAGTGCAATCTGTACTGTGAGCTATACATATTATATACTGTGCTGGTAGATATATGTATACTATCTACAAACTGCTGTTGTGAATGCTACAATGGCAATTTCATAGCTTAAAATGAGCACGTAAGAGTATACTGTAAAGACTGCTCACTGCCGTAAGCACACCACAGCAATGTGTAATTCACCAGCAGCCAATACTAAAATGCGCTGTACAAGATGCTGTTACACACCCTCTGTATTTGCTATACTTTTATTCACCCCTGTAGCCTATGGTGTATATAAGCTTAATCTAAAATCTGCTCTTATGCAAAATAATGTACACCAGCGTAAACACTCTTATGTACGAGTAGGTATATAAGTGCTACACCATATTCACACGTTCCTTTCTTTCCACTACACTCACTTTAAAATAGTTCAGCAATGAGGATACTGTATGCATAGCATACAGTATATAGTAAGTGCTCGTATTGTATAATGTAGGCTATGATGTCATCATTGTTATCGTACTCTATACAGCATCTACAACACCCGCACTAATTTCTTCAGTGTTATTACCGTACTGTATTCCCACTATTTAATACTGATGTACACTGTAAACTAATTGATCACTGTTTAAGCTGTATGTATTTGCTGATGCTGTTTGTTATCACTTATGGCCTGTCTCTCTTCTTTTTCACAGCTGTATAGCTCCGGGGTGAGGCTTTCTTCTTGTAGCTTAATTTTTAACGGAAAACCACCCTCACTCACACTCTCATCAAGCAAACATTGCTTTCTAATAAGCCATTTAGCCAAATAGGCTATTTTACACAATATAATTATAATACTGAACTTTTAAACTACATAAATATATAACATTACCAGTATACCAGGCTGCCTTGTACGCTAACATACTGACAACTGACGTAGCATGCCCTGTATAGGTGGTAGGTATACAAACAAACCGTTTTATAGGGTCCCCCTGTGCAACCTCGTTGTCCTCTTGTCCAATATCTGCTACTTATCATAATATAGCAGTGTGCCAAACATCACTGACTCACTCACACCCTATATGACGCAAGGACTTAGTTTAGCGGGGTAAATTCTCGAGAGAAAAAAACTAAAAAAACTTGTGAATTTCATCTAATTTTGACTAGGCCTAATTAATTTGAGAGTGTGTTGAGGGCGGTTGGCTCTGCATTTTCTAGCATGCCTGCTTAGCTCTGCTGATATGATGCTGATGACATTTTCATCCAAACTCAGACCATCTACATCAAGTCAACTACCTACACTACATATATCATTGGGCTCATTTCATTTTTATGAAATTGTCAACAATAATATAAACATATAAATATAAACATGATTCTCCCACCCAACCAGTGGCATGCTAAATACTACCTTATTTGCAGCGGCTAAACTATAAACTTGGGGCCCCTTTGCAAGGGTTGAAATCGGCATCCCTAAATTTTTAGAATACCGTACGCATTAAGTAGGTTAACTGGTGCTTTGGCCCTATATAAGGATGTATGGCTTGGGCTGAAATCAGAAACAGGGACACAAGAACGTACCTATGCAGGGGGTGGTGCAATTGTAACTAATATTTGACCACGATGGGATGGCACTTGCAACACTTTGTTTATTCGAAAACTTGCATAAGCGAATAATACTACCGGTATAACATTCAGGTTTAGCGTGCCACAGGTTGGGCAATGAAGTAATAATAATCTTTGCCAGTTAGTTCAATGAAAACAAGTTAAATTAAATAAATTATAAGTTATTATATTTACTGGGTTAACTTTGGCTAGGTTTGACATAAGAAAAAAATAAGAATTGTCTTTCTTTTTCCATATGGGCGAATTGCACATTATTGATTATTACTACTAGGCCTACATATATAATTAATTAAATTCCTTCTTCTTCCACCATTGATAGGTTGACCATTTAAAATAACAGCACTGTCTGACCACGAATGTAAAGAAATGACAGTGATTAATTTAATATAGCCTAAATCGAATTCCCTAACTAAATCGTAAAAACGGTATCATTTCTTTCAATTCGTGGTCGCACTGACAATGAATAATGTGCTGAGTCATCACACAATGCACTAAAGCGCATACTTGCATGTTTCCAAATAATTGCTGCTTCTGCAGGCTTAAAATTCCCGACCTTATGCAGTTTCACTAAGAGTCCCTGCACAATTTTAGCTACGCAACTTTGTTATAAGGTTTGAACAATTTTTATCTGTGCCTCTCAGACCTAAAGTTTAAGGGGTGGACTAGAGTTCAATATAATATTTTTTTTTTCGTAACTGGTTACTCCACTAGCTAGGGGATTTATAAGTTATTAATAATTATAATAACAATAAAGTCTTCATTGAAAAAAAAAAAATAGATAGCCTACAGCGAGATTAGAGCCTAGGGCCTTCTTTTACATCTAACTGAACATATCAACGATAGTTTAATAATTGAAATATTTGTAAACTATAATTATGTAGTTTATTATAATTAATAAACTATACATTCATACCGAATATCAGTCATACCTTCTATTCACGATAACAGTGATATACAAGTACTAGCCAATATAGGAGAGGTGAGAAATAAGCTTCCATTGGCTTAAATTCCCAAAATTACTGGGGGGAGGGGGGCTTTAGGACCCTAAGACCTTGAAATCGATAAATTAGTGAGGTTTTACTCATATTATACCCCGGAGAAAGAAAATTGATAATTGCAAGGGCCAGTGAGATTTGACGAATATTCTATCTTGGAGAACGGGGGGGGGGGGGGGTCTCTCCTGGAGAAAAAAAATTGATGAATAGGCCGAAATCAGTGCGGTTTTACGCATTTTGCAAGCAGTACAGTTGAGATTTTACAGACGAAAAAAACCTACCACTGAGGGGGGCCCGGGGGTCTCCCCCGAAGAAAATTTTTGAAAAAATAGGTCTGAAATATTGGGGTTTTAAGCATTTTGAGTAATATATTTTTGTGAAAGTTATTATTATTATTATCCAATGCCCACTCTTGGCATCTCTGCCATTTGGTACGTCGCGCAAGCCAGTATAGATCAGCGAGGAGATATTCTCCTGTGTTCACCGACGAGTCTCGAGCGTCTGCAAGCCCCGGGCATCCAAAGAGATGATCGGCCACCATTGAGGGGTGTCCACACAGGGGGCATGAGGACGAGTCGAATACGCCTATCCTATGTAGGTGTGAAGCTAGGTAGTCGTGTCCAGTGAGGGCTCTGAAGGAGGCAACAAACACGTGGCGGGGGAGGTTTCGGTTGATTGGCCGGTCCTTTACTAGCCTCTCCCACTTCTTGCCCTGTGCAGCTGTGGCATGAAAGTACTTGGTCAATATGTTGATTTTTTTCATGATGTCTTCCATGTGAAATAAGCGTACCAAGAATTAATTTCCGATTCGTTTATTGTGGATACTATGCCTTTCGCCTCCATAACATCTTTGTTACCAGAAATCTTGGGGGGGGGGCTTAGCCCATGACCCCCCTACTTACGCCAATGTTTGAAAGCAGTACAATTGGGATATCATAACGACGAATAATCGTACCATTGAGGGGGAGAAAAATTTGGAAAAAAAGCTCTGAAGTAATGGGGTTTTAAACATTTTGAGTAATATATTTTTTGTGAAAGTACTTGGTCAATATGTTGATTTTTTTTAATGTAAAATAAGCATACTAAGAATTAATTTCCCTTTCATTATTGTGGATACTATGCCTTTAGCCTCCATAACGTATTTGTCACCAGAAATCCTGGGGGGGGGGGCTACGGGTGGACCTGGGGGGGGCTATGCCCCCCAGGACCCCCTATTTACGCCAATGTTAGCTTCCCACCAGAAATATAAAATATAACATTTCCATTTCTGTGGCCACTCGCCATGCATCTTACATCCAGCCATTGAAAAACGTAGCAGGAGGCCCCAGGATTAAAAACAAATTTTTTGACGTGCTGGAATATCCCATCTCTCCCATATAGAATTCTAGGTTGGGCTCATGTCCAGTGCCAGGCCGGTCGGAAGGGCTGATTTGGAAAGTTTAAAACGCGATTAAGACTAATCAAGTTTTGTCAGCGCGATTCAGCTAGCGGAGGCATATTTATTCAATAAGTCCGTCCGTCCGTCTGTCCTTAAATACCTAGCTAAATACACACGCGGTTCTATTCAACTATAAATAATAGTATAGGAAACCGCAGCAGTCCCCGGCACCAAAGTCACTCACGAAAAAATTACATTTTGTTACAAGCTTCATGCCCATACATTTTGAACCGGACTATTGCCGAACCTCATTGCATAGCATTGATAATGGTTCAGTTAGAGGATGAATTAAGTACAGTTTCGTGTACCGTACCGTATGCTTGCCAAACAAAGTTATTTTATAAAAGTACTATAATGTATAAACTGCTAGCTACAATATTGAACCGCTACTATGTGAAACTGCAATCAATTTTCACTTCTTTCGCTTCTGCATTGCTATACTTAAGTTAACAAAATCAAAGCGCTGAGGCAGGTTACATTATACTAACATTTTAAACTGAAAACTAATGAGGTAGATTTAGAAAATAGACAAATAATCAGCATAATTTGCAAAGTTAGTTCTTTGTTTTTAATTTCCCAGCAATTTTTTTAAATGCTGAATCCTAAAAAGACTAGGTTACGTAGGTATCAAAAATTCAGTTTTAAATTCATTTTGAATCTCCCAATATAAGACTCGGTAGAAGAATCAATTAACTCACTCAGCTACGTGGTACTCTACTTAAAATTATTGTCCTTATGCATTGGTAATTTTGTAGGTATGTTGGTAGAGACCTTTAATCTGTATGAGCATTATGGTTTAAGGTGCAGCTAGACCTACCGTATGATAAAAAGCATGCATGCGTACTATACAAAGTCTGTAAAATTAATAAATGAAATGTAGGTTGGCCTATGTGCGGTAGGTATTGTAATAGAATGAATGATAACAGTCTGCGGTACGGTGCTTAGAACTAAATTGTGAGCCGTTGGGCACAGATAGGTAGGTAGCAGGAATCTGTGTTCATTTTATTTCCAATCAGTTGCCATATAGTACCATACAGTGAAATAATTTGAAGTTAAAAAAAATACTATTCACTAGCCCTATTATATTCTATGATGCTTCATTAAGGGCCGTACTCAACACGCTTCGAAATGCTTTTGTGAGAAATACTGAAAGCACCTTCATCCAAAAATATACAGAGAGTAACATCGGTAAATAATTTTAGACGGCACAGCTGTGCATTGGTTGATGGAGCTGCCGTCTGGTACTCCTCACGAAAACATTTCTATGCGGGTTGAGTGCTAACATCCTTCTAAAGTGGTAGTTTATCTTCATAATTTAAGACCGGCTCGCGAAACATATATTTTCTTACTATATGTATTGCTATGCTATGTATTCTTAAAGTCTTGGAAAGAAAATAAGCTTAGATTCGTTGCAACCTTGGGTAGGTATAAGTATAACCTAATATTACAGGCTTACCTTGATTGCTATTTCGGGACAATAACTTAAGGAATGGCATTAGTAAATTTATATTATAATTTGATTACCGTAGTTTAGAAATTCAAAGCAACCCATGCAGCCGTTTAGTATCTTAATCTGGGGGTTAAAAAACATTTTCAATAGCAGAGTGGAAGCTCCATACCTACGGGAGACATCAGGTTTCAACCTGATACTTCCGTTGAATTTTGGCCAAAATCTAATAATATTTTCAATAATTAACATGTTATCTAAGCCTGTTAAGAACACTAACCCAACAGTGACATAAATAAAGCCATATTCTCAAATTTTGGAAAGACCTGCATAATTTGAATTGCTTCAATTGGGGATGGTATTTTGGGGTACGGTACCCCATAATAGGGTGCTTGCATCTTGTCAGCAGCCCAATGCTGCCTCTTGCCCACCATAGAACAAAAAGTCAATTATTATTCAGTAAAATAAAGATATTACTACTTATACACATATAGCCTGCACCTATTCTTATATATACACGATCAATCAAAAAGTACTGGTCCTAATATAATATGGGGTACCTACCCTGTATTATAGTAGCTATTCGACTACCCCATATTAGGAAAAATGCATGACGTTAAGAAAAATTGCCAAAAATGGCTAAAACCTATGTATTTTGCTTAAAAACACTAGAAAAACCTGTTTTAGGAATAGTAAGACCAGTGCATAAAAAAATACACTTCAGTTTTTGCGTTGTAATAGAGATCCAGGCTGATAAAGTTACAAAAATATTATAAGCTTTCATGTGAAAAACAACAAGTGGCCGTTTTGTCTAGAAATGATCAACACTAATCGAATTATTTTTATGCAGACATTAATGCCTGCTAAAAAACTTCAAATTAGTTTGAGTTTGGATCACTCTCGATACATAGGAACGGTGCTAGGTATGTACCACATACATTAAGATACCACCCCATATTTGGAGCTTTTACCCCACTTTCCATTCTAAAATTATCGTGTTTACATTTTTAATCCCAGGTTAAGTTAATACCAAAGGGCATACGCTGCTGCAAACACTATAGATGTAAATGTCGACTGAAAGAGCTATAAAATGGTGTGTTGATCTGCCCCAGGTATGAAAATATGTTCCCTTTTTATTCACGCTTAAGATTGACGTCCCGAAGATTAAGATGGAAGAAATTATTATATACTGCGGCTGCCGTACGATTTTTTGTGTAAAGGTTTTGTGGCAGGCTTATTTTAATTATCATATTCATTAATATAATATGGCTCCGGCGCGGCATTTCCATTCTGGATGCCGCACGAGAGGACCTATCTGTAATATAGATGACGACTGTTCCAATTCCAGTCAATAATGAATGAGTTTAGCTTATTAACCGGCTTTATAATGATGGTTTTAATAATAATTTCTGTGTATTTGGTTCGATTACGGCTTGAAAAATACGGAAATTCAAGACATTATTTAATGCAAATACAACTTATTGCAGCATGCCGTTTCGGCATTGCCGGACATGCTTTGAAATACGTCCGTCGACCGTCGCGGAAAGAGAAAACGGCGTCGTTCACATTATTTTGAATTTTGCGGTTCTGCGGCAGCTAAAGTGTTAATCCATAAGACATAACCATGTTATAATGCAATTTCTTGTGACTAGTCAACAAAATAATAATTAGAAAGTTAATTATTGATTGAAATCCTAACTGACCACTTAATAAATTAAATTTAGACTTGATTATGCAACAATATGAAGATGCAAGTACAATATATAATAGTTGATTACATAATCAAATTTCTGTATAAATGGCATTGGCATGAATCGTCCAAAATTCAAATAGTATGGCGTCGCTGATGCAGCAAAATGTCGTATGTCCAAAAATGCGATTTTCAGGTTAACACACCATGGCGACCAAAATAAATGAATTCACCTTGTATAGCAAATGGTCGCTTGTCAACAGCCATTAGGAAGGAAGCAATAAATAAAAATATAGGGCCTATAGTAAATAAATAATAAATAAGACAAAAGTTAGACAGTTTTTGTTTTTGCTCCTGAAAAGTTTTTTCACATGCGACATTTTGCAGTATCAGCGACGATGGGTTTTCAATCGGTTCATACTAATTTTATATCAGAATTTTGATCATATCTAGATTTTATATAACGATATGATTGACAATAATGTGCAAATTAGCTAACTGTGTACAATAATTTTCTAGGAAGTGGGAGAAGATTCAAAATTGGCGCGAAGTTTTGACAGGATTCGATCGATTGTGAAGAAGAAGAGGTTCAAGAACAGCAGTGGCACTGTGACAGATAAGAAAATGAAGATGGAGGAGATGGTGAACCAGATCATGAGGCATAAGACTGCGGCCCAGCTCAAAATAGCCACTGAATATACTCTAAACCCAGAGCAGAAACAGCTATCCCCTGTTGAGGTAAGAGTTTCATGATTCCATAAGTATGCGCAAGTAAGCAAGTAAGAAGATAGAGCAGATGGTGTACCAGATCATGAGGCATAAGACTGCGGCCCAGCTCAAAATAGCGACTGAATATAGACAAAAAAATCTAAAACAAAAACAAAAAAATTTCATGCGGAAGCATACGTTTGATGGGGGGGGGGGGGGTGTTTGTTTAAGCATCCCAGCTTAGTTCCCTGAACTCGTCCAAGCTGTACAATGAATATTCTTTAATTTTCCTTGTCACCACGGCCTTGAATCCTGAAAAATCCTTATTAGTAAGGCTGATGAGCAGGGCATTGTAGTACCTCATTGCCGAGTTTGGGAATGATGCGATTGCGATGGACCTACTCAGCCTGCATCCGGGCAGATCCAAACGGTGAGCATTTCTTGTAAGCAAGTAAGAAGACGGACCAGATGGTGTACCAGATCATGAGGCGACTACATAAGCTCAAACCAGGCACACCTAAGCCTGTGCCCCGAAGCCCCTACCCAGTGAAGAAACAGTATATTCCCCTGTTGTCAGTAAGTTGAGGTAAGAGTTCTTCAGTAATCAAAAAATAATTTTTGATAGGGTTTAGCACGTTTGACATCTGTATAAATAAGGGTGTACTATCGTGCAAACTGCAATTGGGCAATTGTTATCATGGAATATGTACATAAATTTGCCCTGGTGCTCGGTGACCTGCCTGGTTAAGTCGAGCTAACACCAGCCCTGTTACAATTTCAATGGTACCTAAGTATGTCTGACTTAGCTGGCCCACTGGCACTTGCAGTTGATGTGGGTTGACATCGAGAACGTGAAGCAATTTGCTAAAGGGTAGAAATTTATTCGGAAAAAATACCAATAATGTCCGAAAACTGTTGACAGGGAATGGGCATAATTATGTCTATAAAAATCCCTTCAATAATCATAAAATATAGGCTACCTACCCAACAGGTTTATTTGTTGCGAATTTTAAGGTGCCAACTGCTACGAATGGTTACGAAACGTTTGAATGTCGCATAATACGTATTGGGTTAAGCAAAATAATTTATTTGTTAATCATACTTTCACAGAGCATATTTTAAGGAAGCCCCATTGGGGCAAGCGTGCCCCCAGTGAGGTGATTTTGCCCCCTACTTTTGAGCATATTGCCCCACACAAATTGGGCACAAATGTCAAATTCCAAGACTAACAAAACTGGAAATTAGAAAGAAAAAAAAAATGAAAAAAAAATAGTCAAAAGTTACGTTGTTCGTCGTATTTATGGCGCCAATTTCGTTTTTAACGTCGACCAAAGAACTTATTTAAGGAGAGGGGGTGGATGCAAGCGAAATATGCACTATATGAATAGGATTTCAATTTGTGCCACACAGTGAAAATTTCTTAAACTATGCTCTGTACTTTCACCTACTAGACTGTTTGCTTTGCAAGTCCAAGGATAAATAATTAGTTTGTTGTACAATTGCATAATCATTATATTGCAGGAATGGTACCCAGACTTTTAGTGGAGGGGCGGGGGACGGATGTAATCTCGCTAATATTCTAAATATTTTAACTTTTTTTTTCAGACCCAAATGGTGGAAAATGTAGGAAGGGTATCAGCGTCCGACACTCAGCTCAACTTGTACAGCCCCGCCCCGCTATTTTCCCCCTCCAGTGCCGCCGACCTCAGTCGGGAGCTCCAGCAAGTGCTTGACGAGAAGATCAAGTCCCTACAGTCCAGCAGGAACCAACTCTTTGACTTCGGGGACCTGGAACTTCGTTCGACGGGCAACATCTCGTTCAGTCCTCCTGTGGAGGAGACCCGGTTCTCTCCGTTCACGAGAGGTGTTACCCCCTCCAGCCCACCTCGACGGGTCTACGCCCCGCGCCCCTCAGACCACCAGCTAACATTCCTATCGCCTCCCGGGTCTGATAGCTGCTCCTCGGGGCGCAAAATTGGGCCCGTCAACGTAGCGCGCTACGACAATCAAGCGGCGTCTCCCGTGAGCGAGCGTCGCAGCCGTTGTGCTAGTGAAGTTAGTGATGCTAGCGAACAGCGGACTTCCCTAATAGTTACCAATAATGAGAGAACTTTGGTGAGCAGGCGAAGCAGTGACGAAAACGGGCCACGGACAGTAAGTGCGTGTAGCGAAGGCAGGACGTCGCTCGCTGTGAGTGAACCTCCGTTTCGTGATTTGTCACTGAGTGAATCGGATCCTGTGTACTCGCCACCTAGCAGGTCCAGTATTTCAGATGGCCGTTATTCTGTAGTGTTTTCGCCACCTAGTGAGGCCAACTTTAGTTTTTCTTTGCCGACTGATAAGAAGTACGGAGCTGCTCTATCACCGCCGTCTGTGAGTGAGGGCAGCCACCATAGTCAACGTGACGCGGCCATTACGCCCACGCAGCCGGATGTCAGAAGTCCTCCAAGTGAAGGTGAAATCACGACACCTCCACCGACTAGGGACAAGCGTTACTACACCGTTATACAGGCTGGCCCGCCGTCGTTTACATCTGCTCCACGGGATGAAGAGACTTCGGAGATAGTGGAACCTCCACGGTCGGCTAGGGATAAGAGACTCTCCTATTTCCTTGCCATTGAACATGGAGAAAGTAAAGGTAGGTCTATTGAATTCATGCGTTGGTTATAGTTTGAATTATTTATATAATAAGTGAATTTAGCGCATTATCATGTTTCAAACAAACGTTTCAAAAACTTTAAACTATAGAAAAAGAGGGAAATGTATTACCGGCCATTTGTAAAATAGTTTTATTCAAAATGGCCGATTTTTTAAATTGACGAGTCGGTCAGCGTAACACCTGTGTTTGCACCATTCGTTTGCACTACGCATCCTCATGGACTCAAGCCACAGAACATCGTATAATTATATATTAGGGCTGCCACATTCCGTGATTTACCTCAGAATTCCGTGGGAAATAATTCTATTCCGGGATCAACAATTTTTGAGTACCTAAGAACAGTGGGTACTGTAGGTGCGTATAGGCTACAGTTCAATGTGAAGGGTTGTAATACTGTAATTTACTTTTGGCCTACGGTACTGCATGCTATTTTGGTGTTCTGTGCTGCTGACTATTCTGTAAAGTGCAGTGAAGTTTTCAATTGCAAACACAATATAAGTCTAATTAATTTTTAATTGGAATTTTAATTTTTCCGTTAATTATTTAATAATATCAAAACACAAGCTTCTTTAATCCTATTTACATAATTTGAAATTTAGGTGTGTCACTGCTTCATCATTTAGCTTATTAGGTGCAGTAGTAGAAAAAAAACTTAATGCACTAAATACTAATGATGGTAGGCTACGATGAGTACCAGACTGGGCAGCCAAACGACTTCAGCCGTATTCCTAACAATTTTTAAATAATTCACGGAATACGGAATAGCCTACTCCGGAATTTTTTAAAATGTTGGTCCCCTTTATATGATATGATTTTTTTAACTCTCATCTGTCCATGGCCCTGGTTCCTAACCTTATCTGGTTATTTTAAATTTTAATTGTAACTTTAAATTGCAGCCGATAAAAAATACCCATTAGCTTCAGATTCAACCATCACAAATTGACATGATTCCATAAATTGGCATACAAATATTGGTATGCATAGGTATTTCCCCAAAAATCCACAGAAAAACCTCAAAAATTGTTGATCCCGGAAATTTTTCGGAATATAATTATTTCCCACGGAATTCTGAGTTAAACCACGGAATGTGGCAGCCCTAATACATAATTATACGATGTTCTGTGGTTAGAGTCCATGAGCATGCGCAGTGCAAACGAATGGTGCAAACACAGGTGTTACGCTGACCGACTCGTTTAAATTGCCGTAAACATTAGTAAACAATAACATCAATGTTGAGATATTAATTAATTAAATTTATTGCGTACAATTGCGTCTGTTTTGGGGATTAATAGAAAATTTATCAGCCACGGGGTGTGTAATGTTGTATCGAATTCCTGCACAATACTTAGTGCTATGTAGACAGTTAGTATAATACCTAGTAGACACTGTCTACTAGACAGTGGGACACCCTAACAATTGGTAAATTGTAGCAAACCTCATGTAAGTGGCAACTTGCTCAATCCTTGGGCTGAGTAGGTACTATTGGGATTTTGCCTTTCTTGTTAGTAAACACTCAGAATATCAATTCTAAGACATACTTGACTGGCTAGATAGATTTTACATCGCCTTGAACAAAGTAGTTACTGATGAATGCCATGCCATATGAGAACATGCTACTCCAATATTATGAAATAATAATTAAAGTTTAGTTTTGAACATTGAACCTAGTTGGCCCACTCCTACGTTTTTGCTCCATTTGCTGGACGCCGTCTATCCCACCTTGGTGGGTCATGGACAAAGATTGATTGATTGCGTGCAATTTATTGTTTTTTTCAAGACTCTGACAGATCAGAAGTGCAAACCAAAGAAACCTCTCTAACGGGCGTTGATGAGCCCAGCCAGGAAGTGGTGGAGAAGAGCAGAAAGCCGTGGCATGCGCTGGTCTCCTATGTGGACGAAATCACGGTAGGCGGCCGAAGGGACTCGCAAGGACATTATGTCGACGGCATCGGCAGTTTTCCGGGCTTCGGCAGAAACAAGAAGGACAGAGCACCACAAGACTGCTTCCCTCACCATTGCTACCAAAGGTAACATAGGATAGTTCAATCAGAGTTATATATAGGAGAGATGGGACATTCACTCGCGCTAATGATATTTTTTTAATTTCTGATGCCACTTGCCAAATCTTCTTCGACCAATCAGAGCACATAGAAACAACAACAAATCCCGTCGTAGCTGCAAGGCTCATTGGCCAAAAGAAGACTTGCCAATTTCCCTAATCTCTGATTCGTCATGGAAAACCTATTGTCAAAAGGCGGGCCAGCATCGGACTCATATTCTCCGCTTCATCACACTCTGCTTTATAATATAATACAAAAATGGTAATAACATTCGTTATCTAAAAAATAAATAAATACAGATACAGCGAGATTAGGACTCTCTTCCACCTGACGGTACATATAAACTATTTTAAATAAAATATACTGTGCGTATATAAAAAACTGCATACATACCGAATATCAGTCCTAACTTCTATTCATACTTTCTTTAACTTAATACTTTACTTTATCCGACGCCCACTCTTGGCGTTACCGCCATCTGGTGCCGCGCCTGCTAGTATAGCGATGATATGTCTTTGTTAGGGCTCTGGATTGATTGACATGCTAGAAGGTGGGCAGCGTCCATGCGTCTGCTGGCGCAGAGTGGGCATTGGTCTGAAAGGTCTATTCATAATAACATTCACACTTATTCAAATTCGCTACCATTCCCATTCATTTTCTCACACATTCACCCGCTGCCTTGATCAACCGCTGACTAAGGAGAACTTTTAATATTTGGTATTGAATACGTTGAGGGAGGAAGGGGCACGAATTATCTGTGGGTGTCGAGTTCCATAGCGTAGAGAAAGAGATGAGAACTGAAGAGTGGAAGATTTGGGAATTTGGGTTAGAAAGAAATCGTCCCCACGAGTCTCATAGGCTCGTGTGGAAAGTGGCGTAAGGGATGAGCTATGTTGGGAATTGGGTACGCAGCACCTTGAAGACCAGGTGGCAGGCCTGGTGAAGCTGACGTAAACGTGGGAAATTCAGCGAGGCTAGAGAGTTGAGGAGTGGAGATACAGTATATGGTCTGTATACGACTTGACATTCATTACGAACCTAACATTACTTTCTGTATTTTGCTAGGTCCGTTTGTTGCAACCACTGCCTCGACTCAGACCTCGGCCAGCGATGGACCAACTGTCGGAAGGTGGTGCTCTCCTATGTGGACACGCCCACCTTCGAGTGGGTCATCCTCGTGCTCATATTCTCCTCTTCCATCACACTCTGCTTCGAAGATATCTACCTGGACCAGAACAAACCCCTCAAGACCGTCTTGTACTGGACCAATTTCGGGTTTTGCGCCTTGTTTTCCATTGAAATGGTACTGAAATGGCTAGCGCTTGGCTTCTGGCGGTACTTCACCAGTTTTTGGACCTTCCTAGACTTCATTATTGTGTTCGTAAGTAGAGTTTTCAATATGTGGTAACTTGTAACAAATCACAAGAGCATTCTCTACCAGTCTACTGGAACAATTTTAGGTTTTGTGCTTTTTTTTCCACTTCTACAGAATTGAGCAAATACAAATACAAATATTAAGCTCCTTCCTCCTTGTCCAGCCAGAGCCGGATTTTCGTGTTACAAGTTGCCGTAAAAATAGCCACCCGAGATGGTGTTGTACAATGACAGAGAGTGTTGAGCGTGTGAGACTTGGCTACCGTATTTTGTGTTCTGTTTACAGGTGTCAATATTTAGTTTGCTAATAGAAGAGAATGAAAACTTAAAAGTTCTTCGTTCGCTACGTACCTTGAGAGCTTTGAGGCCTTTAAGAGCAATATCAAGATGGCAGGGAATGAGGGTAAGTAAGTCTGTTGTGTATAATTCTTACATAAAATAATATTAGTTTTAAATCATGGTTGAAAGCCTAAAAGACATGTGGATCTGCGAAATTTTTAATTACTGTGCTTACTTTAAATCCCAAAAGACTAGCAATCACTCCACTATCAGCTCATCGAAATTCACAGAAAATGTCCTAAGTTTGAGCTTTAAGTTCTGTAGGTCATTCTCCCCTAAATTCAGGTAAACGTCAACTTATGATAACTCAAGAAAGATTTCGCGTGAATTTTTTATTATTATTATTATAAAATTCACGACGCTTCTTATTTAAACTATTGCAAGAATATGTTGCACAATTAATGTACTTTAATATATAACAATATATTTGCAAGGAAATAAGGTGCTCCCAGTGGAATTTTATTTTGACGCCCTATATTTTACCTTATGAGATTTCTCGCGCCTAATTTGCTGAACCATCAATGAGATCTCATACCATCAAAGAAATGTTCCTCTACATTATTATACATTGTATGTGGCCGTCAATAATTCCACTAGGCCACAGATCAGGAAGTGAAAATACTGACAATCCCACGCTTTCCATAACTGTGGTCAGACGATTTCAGTGATGGCCACATTGTATATAAGAATGTAAAGGAATTATAAATTTCTTTTGGTTACGCCATCTCCTTGATCGCTATAAGATAAATATTTACAGTGAACAATTTCTATTTTCAACAAAAATGAATACTATCTAATACTAATAATTAATAGACTTAACATTCTCAAAACAAAACAACAATTCTAGAATATAATGTTTATAATAAATTTATATCAATCAATCTTACAATAAGTAAAAAAATACATTTTAATTACTGTGATTCTCTTGACGAGAATAATATTGTTTTCCATGATTGTACTTTATGTTATGAGCGATGGATGTTTCTGTTCAGACAGACCCCAGAGTTTTTCAACAGTTCTGCTTTCATTTTCTATCGTTTAAAATAAATACATTTAAAAAATAATAATAATAATGGGTACATACACACACAGTTTCGCAGAACCATGGTTAATAAAATAATAACTTAATAATATCGTACTTTTGTTATTCAAAACCATTCCTTTTTAGAGGAAGCTGGCCGTTGACATTGACTACCAATGGGTCACCCCAAAATAGTTTGGTTTATATTTTTTATTAAATTTAATACTTAACTTATTAATATTTGGTCTCGTCAATTGGTAGAGTTTCATACCTAGTACTACGAAGATTTTTTTATTTTTGGCCCAGGGCTTTTTCCGAGAAACTGATAGGCGACCGAAATTAACAGAATTGTCTAATTCGGGAAAAAAAAATTGTAAAAAAAATTAAAAATACCTTATAATAAAAAATATGGTGTATGAAATTTCAAATCTTTCTAACATAGCTATTACATAAATTAAAAAATATAAACCAATCTATTTTAGGGTGATCCACGGGTGACCAATGTCAACGGCCAGCTTAATAAAAATCAACATAAAAAACGTCTCTAAAATTAGTCCGATTGGTAATAAAAGCCGTTGGGAAATCTGCATGTCTATTATGTAATTAATACAAATATTATTGTGGAAAACTTGTGCCGGAATAGTCCAGCTGCCAGAGAACTAAACTTTAAAACAAAAGGTTGGAAACTCCCAGGCGCGGATCTATGGGCTATGGGAGCTATAGCCCCCCCCCCCCCCATTAGGTTCCTCAAAATGCATAAAACCCCACAATTCAGTCCTAGTTTTCACAAATTTTCTCCCGAGGGGGGGGGGGACCCCCGGGTCCCCCTTGTACACAATTGTATTAATGACCTATAATATTGAACCCTTATTGGTCTCTAAAACCCCAATATTTCAGCCCTATTTAAAAAAAAAAAATTGGAATTCATCTTTTTTATTCGTATTTAATCTTAGCCACCTCCTTGGCCTCATCCTAGATCCGCGAGGGGAGACTCGGCATGAAATGGCCGTGGGTTCACCCAACCCATAGTGGCACATTATTTTCACTTTCACTAGTGGGGTAAAACGTGGCTGCAATGGAGTTGCTGCTGACCGCAACATCCCGAATAGAGAAGTGGTCAAGAGAGAGGATCCTCTACCAGTCCCTAGGCCTACAGACCCTCATTGGGTTGTTGTGCCACGGCCACACCAGAAATTAAAAATACCTTGTAACCTGGTGCATGAAATAGTTCTCTGCAACTTGAATAGACCAAATCTTAATGAAGCCGTAGAATCCGGGATGATAGGCCGTGGTCGATCTGAAAGCGTACTTCCAAACGTTTCCTCAACATCTACGGGCTAAATCTTCAGTGGCACTGCGTAGAATTCTACGATTGTATCTCGGAGGCTCAGCAGCAACTTCTTGACGAAATGTTGGGAAGTACGCTTACCACGGCCTATCATCCCGGATTCTACTGCTTCATTGGGCAACTCCAGCCATGAAAGTCTTGTAATTATGTAGACCAAATCTTAGTTACGTATTAATAAATTAAAATCAATAAACCAATAGATTTTGGCATGATCCAGGGCGGTCAATATCAGCTTAATGCAAACAAATACGATAATTGCAGGTTTCCCATTGGCTGAGTGGTTTGTACATACTTTAGTGTGTAAGCATGGGTGTATCCCCTTGAGCATGCACCTAATGCTGGTATGTGTGCTTTATCTCCCCTGCACTTATCCAGCTACTACTCGTCAAATATACTGTGTGTACTGCTCGTATGTAAGCGTGTGACGCCGTTAACGCAAAAATGCAAGGAATAGTATGCAGTAAGAGTTAATAGGCAATCAAACACCCCAACGGTCGGTTTTTTTTATTTTATAAATTTAATTTCACATGAAATATTGATCTTAGAGCCATTAGTAATGTGCCATATAACATAGAAATGTTCGTCTCCGTTTTGATACATAGTAGGGGAGCCCACGATGCTAAATGGGAATTTACTCGAGCGTCATAGAGACCTATTGGGTTTCAAAGCTTAGGTGTTAAAAAGAAAAAAATGTTATATAAAGTATACCTCTTCAGCGGTGGAGTAAGCGGCTATAGATTTTCAAAAATGTAAAAAAAAACTGTTACGTGGACATACTCGAGCACGTCAGATATTGATAACATACGTTCCCTACGTATTTTTATTAATGTGCGTACGTTAATCTGACCGTTTGCATGGTGGGGGTGGTCGTATGTAAGGTATAAAAATGAAGAAAAAAAAATTTAATCGGACGCGTCAGATTTTTTTAAGGGGATGTTAAGTGAACCTATAAAAAGCCCACATTCAATAATCTGACGATAAGGATGTGACGCAAGGTAGTGGCAATTATTTGATTTGCACAAAAAAAAATACCATTTTGAAATACTCGAGCGCGTCAGATTAAGACATATATGGTTCGTCTTTATGTCCTGGACGTGTTGTTTCATAATCTGACGATTATCTGGAGGGATTTGGTTAATCTGACAATTTTTGTACAATAAAACAATAGATTTTTTTAAACCGCTGAACTTAATCAATTGAAAAAGACAGGTAATATTAAATATAATATTATACTATAATAATATTAAATAGTAAGTTTTTATAAACTTTAATTCACATACAGTAACTTTAAATATTAAAATAGCAAAATAAGTCAAAACGTTGTAAATAATAACAAGGGGTCATGGCAACAGTGCCAACAGTAAGAAGGCAAAGATGCTAAAAAATAAACTGGATACAAAGCTTTATTTTAATATAGTGGGCTAAGCATAGGAGGTTTTTATTTTTATTTATAATAATATCACGGCGTCATGGCAACATAAATCATAGTGGGTAGACGTGTATATTATAGGCATCGCAAAGCTGCTAGCATTAAACTTTCTCGAAGAATCTTTGTTACTTCGGCTTGTGGAAATCGTCAGATTGTATATTTTTCGTTATCCCTGAATTATTTCCTTTCGAAAAAAAATAATTTAGTCACGCTCGAGAATGTCGAGATGACGTTTTTTTTACAACTTTGTAGACCCCTCCTTTCTTTATGTCACTACGAAATTGTCAGATTAGTGAAATATACACTTTTCAGCATGTAATTAACTCACCATCCCTTAATCTGACGCGCTCGAGAATATCCGATGATAAATTTTTATTCACTAATCTGATCCTTTATTCTTGACGGGCGGCCATACATACGGGGCTCATATTTGGTGGAGGCACTTAACAGGTTCAAGGTATTCTCCTGTATCTTAATCTGCCGCGCTCGAGTAAATTCACAAATCCCCGCTTGGGCTCCCCTACTATAGTGCGTAACACCGTTTCCGAGCGCCATCAACTTAATGTCATCGATCTCCGCAATTTTTTAAAATCAGTTCAATAACAGTAGAGATTGTAGATCCATAAATAAGTAGTTGAGCTTCTGAAAAATACCTTATGGTCTCAGAGGCGAAGACGCCAAAATCCGTAATCTGTACCTCCTCATGGTGAAGATGGAAGCCCGTAATGGTGACTGAACAAATAGGGGACTGAGTTTGAGCCGGGATAAGCGAAAACCATAGTCTTCTCCGTGCAGGCCAATATTTTTCCCTTGGGTTGGGAAACTGGAAGGAACTCTATGAAGAGTAAACGACATAAGGATGCAGAAGGTAACGGGAAACCACTGCATAACAATTTCCTGGTATAGTTATCATGACTACAATTGCCACGATGATCGCCATTCTTAGAGAGAAGATGCATTTGATGAAGAAGAAGAAATAAGATGTCATGCAACAAAAGAGGAAATTTCCCGTTACATTTACATGTAATTTTTGATTTTGTGGCCGTCAATATCGATAAAGCATAGTTGTTGAACTTGATTTGTAATAAATATCGGACACTGCGGATGTCAAGTCAAAGGAGTTCCAACACTGACGTTTTGATGTTAGTAACGACCACGTATGGTGCATCAAAATATAGAGGCACATTTCTTCTTCTTTACGTCATCTTATTTATGGCTTTATAATCGGTAGTAATTGCTGTAGGATTAATTCTTTACACTCGTAAGCTTTTTCCTCTTTAGGTTGTCTCTTAATAAATAAATAATAAAATAAATAAATAAAGACTTTTTGTTCTATTACTATGCCAATCTAACGGAGTCAGGGCTACAAAGCCCTCTCTTACACTCAACTAGGAAGGCCTGGGACCGCCTGCTTTACATGCCTTCCTAAGCATGGCCAGAAAATGTAGCCAGTGTGGGACTCGAACCAACAACCTTTCGGGTAAAAGTCAGAGTCCGTACCACTGCTCTATATGTCCCGACTTAATGATAGCTCCTTTACATATTGATGAACAATGTAATATAGACGCCACTAACACCATTTGTTTCGTAAACTGAACGGACTTCGGGCTTCTCTTCTAATTAATGACACCTAATTGCTGGCTCTACGGTCAATAGTTCCCGTGGAAAACACGCATAGCATAGGAGAACCGATTCCTACGAAAAAACATTGTGGTCCTGAAGGCTTCGAACGCAGGGTGGCCAGTTGGAGTGCAGGGGGTGGTAAGGGTGTGTACTTTTCTTTTCAGATCGTGGTGAACGCGTTGATGTACGCTATCCCCTCCATCTTCAACGTGTTGCTGGTCTGCCTTGTTTTTTGGTTAATTTTTTCCATAATGGGCGTTCAGTTTTTTGGTGGGAAATTCTTTAAATGCCTTGATGAAGAGGGCTTTCTGCTTCCCATCGATGTAAGTATACTATTATGTGTGTTGCACCTCTCTATATTTTTCTTCAACATTATCAATAATGAGGTGCAGTTGGGTGTGACATGTGAACCTCGAGCACTCCTTCCTGTCCCCCTGCTTCTGGTTATTCCTTAGTCTGGTTTCTGTATCACTTTCTTGGCCTTCTGCATCTTCGCGTTCCCTCTATTTCTTCCTCCAGCCATCTCCTCGCCCACCTACTGTTATCCATTCGCTTTACGTGTCCGAACCATTGCCGTCTCCATCTCGCTATTTTCTCCACAAATGGTTCCTCCACCCCGAATTCTCTTCTATTAATTTCTCTTCTAATCCTACCTCCTCTTCTACTTCGGGCCCAATCCATTCTCTTTCCGTGGCAGATCCATTGCAGTCTCATTCAACTTCTTACTCTTACTTCTTGATCCTATCCATTCTCGCCTCCGACGGACTGTTCTCATGGACTCTTTTTCTTTTTCATTCATTCTTTCTTTGGACCCCTATTATTTACCGCAAGCAGTCATAAGAGAATAATACTCGAAAACAAATGTCCATTTGCGAGCACTTAAATTTGAATAGTTGTTGTTATTGTTTGTAATACGTTTATTGTTCCCTGTCGAACGTGCTTTCGGTGTTACCCTTCCTGTTAAACCCTTAAATAGTCAGGACTACAATAATTTGACAAATAATGTTATCAAAATTGTATCTTGTACTAACTTACTTTATCGTATAGCTACTGTGCAACAAATAGTACTTGGACGAAAATCTAGAATATAAGAATGCCAGATTTCCGCGCTGGTGAAGATGACAAAAGCAGTTAACTTAACCTCCCATAATTTATTGACTGTGGGAGAGCCTTTTTCTTGTTTATGATCTTGGTTAAATTATTAAACTTATTTGGAGGGCTTTTTATGGAAGTAGATCCACTTCTAGTACCTTGCCCTGTCTTTGATTTTTCGGGCATAATTGGTATTGTTTCCGTATGAAAATGGTATATACGTTCTCAATGTCAATCCACACCGGCTACAACTGGCAAAGGACAAGCTGAGACGCGCTGACTGAATTTGTCAATGGTAAGCACGTCTCAGCACTGTCGCTTGTAGCTGACATTAATGATGTGTACCAGTGTGCCAACGGCCAAAATTCATACTTAAACATAACCAATCATGTTCGAAAAGTCAGTGTGGTCGTTGGCAAGGCCTACACCTATGAAAAAAACTTTCAAATAATAATTTAAAAGACTAATTTAGCCTTTGACAACTATATGTCAAATTTCTACCTGTATTCTAGATTTATCCTATTTCCTATTGTTGTACTCCTTCATTATGTCAATATATTATTGTTAGCTTTTATTGCAAAGAATTAATTATTTCAGGAAGTGAACGATAAGTTTGATTGCGACATGAAGAATTATACGTGGGTCAACTCCAAAATTTCATTTGATCACGTCGGACAAGCCTATTTAGCCTTATTTCAAGTGGTAAGTCCTTGGAATTTAGTAAGATTTAACGTCGCGCTATTCTGCCCTAAGGTGTCATGTGCTCGCTCCTCGGCTATCTGGCATGGTTGCACGTACTACCCAAATATCCTTTTCAGTCGCCTCTTTTGCAAAAAGCATACCGTTTTGATCGATGGCGGGAGCCGAAACCGGTTGTGTGTGTTTTTTATTGTATGCTGTAGATAACGTAAAACTTTACAATGTAATTTTTCACAGTGAATGAATGAAAATGGGCTAATCCGTTATGGGAAATTAAAAGTGTGCTGAAATGAAATCTATGGCGTTTAGAAAGTAGGATTGTTTGGTTCTAGGCGACGTTCGAAGGTTGGATGGAAGTGATGGCGGATGCGGTGGATGCACGAGGCGAAAACCTGCAGCCACAGCGAGAAGCCAATCTGTACGCGTACATCTATTTCGTAATTTTTATAGTCTGTGGCTCCTTCTTCACCCTCAATCTCTTCATTGGTGTCATTATTGACAATTTTAATATGCTCAAAAAGAAGGTACGTACTGTAATAGTTGAGATTAATTGGTGGACATTTCAGCACCTCAAACCATTCACCGTAATTATTTGAAAAAAACTGTGATATTTAACTTTCGTTTCCAGTACGAAGGTGGAGTGTTAGAAATGTTCCTGACTGAGTCGCAAAAGCACTACTACACTGCCATGAAGAAGTTGGGCCGTAAGAAGCCGCAGAAGGTGATCCACCGCCCTCTCAACCAGTTCCTCGCCATGTTCTACGACCTCTCCAACTCTCGCCGGTTCGAGATTGCTATCTTCATCCTCATATTCCTCAACATGGTGTCCATGGCCATCGAGCACTACGACCAGCCCCATGCAGTCTTCTTCATTCTCGAAGTCAGCAACGCCTTTTTCACCACTGTCTTCGGACTAGGTTAGTATTCGATCTATGTCTGTTCGGCTGCCTGCCCCTAGAAGACAGTGGTATGAGTTATATTTTGGTGACCATATTCTACTAAGAGAGCCAGTGGTAGTTTGCCGTTTGATCTATCACCCTATCAACCAGTTCGTCGTCATATTCTACGACTCCTGCTACTCTCGCCGGTTCGACATCGCCATCTTCCTGGTGTTCATGACCATCAAGCACTACTAGTCAACGACCAGCCCTATGCTATTTGATACGACCACTTTGCTGAGACAACTGTAGTGTGTATGTCTGAACGCTGCGGCAACCTTCTTTTCTAGTCGCAATCTATCGATGATTGGTTTGCAGCAAATCTTTCCATCTTCTCCATTTTCCTGTCCTGGGCCCTTCT
Source organism: Psococerastis gibbosa (assembly GCA_963971405.1). Taxonomy (NCBI): domain Eukaryota; kingdom Metazoa; phylum Arthropoda; class Insecta; order Psocodea; family Psocidae; genus Psococerastis; species Psococerastis gibbosa. Next base: position 3,448,677 of record OZ020485.1, read on the forward strand.
CTTGAGTTCCACACACCTCCAGCATCCCATATCTTGCTTGAGGTCTTCTGCGTGCACCTTCCTTGAGTCGTTCGCTGGCATTGGTACCCTCAATGGTGCCTTCTATTATGATGTCTCATGTCTCATCATGTGCCCGATCCGCTTGGCTCTTCTTACGAATATGAAGGCTACCTAAGTACATAGATATTGAACACGACAGCGAAATCCCCGTCAACAGGCTAAGAACAATAGCCAGCTTTGTTTCCAACGCATTTGGTAGTGTTTCTCCCGTAATTTCGTGGAACTGAAACATTGCTAAAATTTCATTAAAAAATATATTTACATACAATTCCACAGCAACAAACCACAATGTCATGGACTTCAGTCATTCTACTTCCAAACCTATGCGGGGTGGCCTTGGCTTACAATACAGTTTTGGACACGTTTCGTTTAACTTCTGTTTCTCCTTCATTCAAGTTAAACCACCGGCTGTTTTCCATTATTTTTCTGTGCCCAAACTGTTCCCTTCTTTCTCCTAAATAATAAGTATGAATATGTTACATTGCAGAAGCTTCCGTGAAGATCATAGGTCTGCGACACCACTACTTCACAGTCCCGTGGAATGTGTTTGACTTCTTGCTCGTGCTGGCTTCCATCCTCGGCATACTTATGGAGGACATCATGATAGACTTTCCAGTTTCGCCAACGTTGTTACGAGTGGTCCGCGTCTTCAGGATAGGTCGAATACTCAGGTTAATCAAGGTTAGTATTGAACAAAACTGATTCCGTAGCGCATATAAGCCCTAGACTAAAAGTATATTATTGTATTGAGACAAGTGCTCCGCAATTAATTTTTTTTTTTTTTTTTTGACAACCGATTGGAGAGCCGTCAAGCGGCTAGGAGTCTTTTTGCTGTATATTCTCCTTATCTATTTCTTGGTCTTCTATGTGATTGTACATTGTTTGGTTGCATGCAACTGTGTGTATAGGTGGGTGTGTATATTAACTGTAGGCTATTATATCTGTTATCTTCTAATTTTAGGCTGCTAAAGGCATTCGGAAGCTGTTATTTGCTCTGGTCGTGTCGCTGCCGGCGCTGTTCAATATCGGAGCCCTCTTGGCACTCATCACCTTCATCTACGCCATCATTGGAATGTCACTGTTTGGCCACGTCAAGCAGCAGGGTGCTCTGGACGACATGGTCAATTTTGAAACGTTTGGCAGGAGTATGCAGCTATTGTTTAGGTATTATAGAGTTATGACGTCTTTATGTTTGTTTTTCCATCACAAGAGACTTAGCCCAGCATGCACAGACGTTCCTTTAACGAAAGAATTCCTTAAAGTTCTAACTTGTGCTCCATGTAGTTTCATCTTCATCGCCCTTTGCTTCCAAGGGGAAGGGAATGCCGATCACCTATTCAGCTGCACTGGCATCGAGGTAGAAAACCGAACTACGACACAGGAGGGATTGGCCCAGCTCTACTATGCGGCACGGCGTCAAATGGCCTACCAGCCAAGGACCGGCGTTGGCTGAAGAAGAAGACCTTCATCACCACCATCTATAATCTCCAGTTGCCGGGTGCGCCTCCTCCACTTCGGCCCCTTCTGATCATTCAATACTTTCTCTGGTACGAGTCCCACTCCCCTGAGATCATCCTCACTTTGGTTCCTATATCTTCACCTTCGTGTTCCCTCTACTGTTATCCATTCTCTTAGAGTGATCAAACCATTACACTTTCCATCTCGCTATCATCTCCGCCAATAGTTCCTCAACCCTGAACTCTCGCAGTTTCTCATTAGAAAATAAAATTAAGGAACTTTCTGAAGGAAGGAAAGTACTGTATGTGTGTGGCACCTATATTCCTCGATTGAGCTGAGGTGGCTAGATAGTAAAAGGTATGGGTTAGGTTTACTTTTTACAAAAGAGGGCATTGCTTACTCGTTCCCATACTTAAGTAAAATCGAGTTATCACCTGTTACAATGTCAATGGTACGCATGTTTGAAATTGCCCATCGGCACTGGTAGTCGGTGTCGGTGGACATCGAGGAGTGCACCAGTTTGCCAATTGCTAGAAATGCATTCTGAAACAATGCTAATAATGTCCCAAAACCGATGAGGTCGTTCGCAGGCCAAAAAGTGAATTATAAGGCTTGGGAATGGTATAAATATTAGTATGGATAGTGTCTTAAAGCGTCATTTGATTCTGTTTAAAGGCTTATGACGTCAGCTGGGTGGAACGACGTGCTGGAGTCGCTGATGATTCAGCCCCCGGACTGCGATCCCCACTTCCACCATGTGCCCAACGGCAACTGTGGCCACCCCCTGCTCGCCATCACCTACTTCACCAGCTTCATTATCATCAGCTACATGATCGTCATCAACATGTACATCGCCATCATCCTCGAGAACTTCAATCAGGCCCATCAGGAGGAAGAGATTGGCATTGTGGAGGATGACCTGGAGATGTTTTACATTCGCTGGTCCAAGTGAGTAGGAGTTTATGTTGGTTGAGTTTATCATAGGTTATGCATCAAACATCAGTTATTTATTGCCATCATCTTCGAGAACTTAATCATCAGGAGGATCAGATTGGGATTGTGGAGGATGATCTGAAGAGTGAGTCAATTAGTTAATTAATAGCTAAATGGCCGTCATTTTACTAAAGTTAACAGTTTATTCGCTACAAGGCTTCACGGACCTTAACTGGGAATAATGTACGGTCTGTATCCAGTTTCCCACGAGAAGCGTCAATAACTCTCCTAATTCTTCATAGTCCGGCAGTTTTGGACCTCCAGTTGTAAAACTTACAAGTATTATTCTACACCCAACTGCATTGGCACTTTGAGAAAAAATTACACGTTTTGATGACTTTCAGGTATGACCCCCATGCGACGCAGTTTATCCGTTTCAACCAGCTTTCCGACTTCATCGCGAGCCTGGACCCGCCTCTGGGCATCGCCAAGCCCAACACTGTCGCCCTCGTCAGTTTCAACTTGCCGATAGCACGTGGCAACAGAATCCACTGTCTCGACATCCTGCACGCGCTCGTTAAGCACGTTCTCGGCCATGTTGAGGAATCCGATGACTTCCAAAAGGTAATCACTAGTAGGTCTAGTCACAACTCAATTATATGAGAGCCTGGCACCGAAACAGAATCCACTGCCTCAACATTCTGCACACTGTTGAAACATGTCCTCTGCTATTTAGAGGAATCCGATGACTTGCAAAAGGTGGTCACTACTAGCCCTAGTCACATATATACAATACATAATATACAATATAATCTAACCATTGTTTAATTACGAGTATTTTAAGTGCTTTTAGTGCTATTAGCTTCGTAGTTTTCCATGAATCCATGAGCCATCAATTAAGGCAGAATATAGATTACTTATATAAATCAAAAAGAGCAAAGGCCTAAACACTATTCCTTGAGAAACTCCGAACTTCATAAATCAAGACTTACTCATGTCATCTGTTCCATTTGCATATTTTAATTTAACAAGCTGTGGTCTATTAGGCTATTAGTGAAGTAAGATTCTAGAAACTAAAGTACATTCCCACGAATAGTGTTTTCGACTTTTTCAATAAGCGTTAAATACGAAACAGTGTCGAACGCTTTTTTTGAGATCTAGAAAGATTGCTATGCATGGCTTTGAGCTTTTGAATTTATCATAGTCAAAATTACAAAAGCTTCATTTTTGCATGCTGTGTGCTTCTTACTGTACTCTCGTATTGTCGGGAAAAAAAATTCTGGTCGTAAAGCATGTATTGACAATATGAGCAACAAATTTCACTATTACGTTGAATTCTATTTATAAATACTGTGTATGTAGAACGGCCATCAGAGCTATTTATGTCAGTAGTACCGTATTCTTTAGGATTTCCCCTTCAAGCGCCTGTTCCAATATAATGTTATTTTGGTTTCTTTGGTCAGGAAATAAATGAACATCATGAAACTATTTTTTTTTGGCAACATTGATGTGTTATGTGTTCATATCGTGAGCAATATCTTGGGGTTCTTTTAACAGTGTTCCATTATGATCATTGTAAATTTCGGGTATAGAATTTTTATTATTACAAATTTATAATTTCACGTATAGTATTGTTTTACACGTCTTACCATGACAGTTGGCAATTTTATTTTTATAATAATTGTTTTTTGTTGATTTTATTACATTATTGACCAAAGTCCTATAAGTTGTGTATTGTTCTTTATTTTCCAAATTATTAGGATGTTTTTTGCTTTTAACTTTAGCTTGTCTCTTTATCTATTATAGGCCTATAATACTAGTAGTATTACTACGCCTATTAAGTCCGTCGTTATCCAAGGTTTATTGTATTTTCTTTGCCAAAATGTTGGATAAACTTGCTTGAATCGGAAATTCAGGGTGGTCTAGGCAGGGCGCATCACATGTTCTTCTCATCTATCATAACGAGTAACCATACATTGAAAATGTCAACCTATAATTTCCTATAATCCATTAAAAAATTGCAAGTGTGTAGTGTGTAGTTTTAGTCTAAGCCAGAGTTCGTGAGCCATAGAAAAATGATCATGGACCTGAAATTCAGTGCAGCCGTTATGTTTATATAATCAACAGCAAACTGACAAGGTCCCTGGGTTTGAATTTGTAGGTATATTAGTTTGAGTAGACAGGATAATATGATTATTAGCTATGCTCATGTCGCCAACTAGAACATGGCAGCCAGATTCGATAGCCTTTGATTCTACCTAGCCGGGCCATAAGTTTTTGAAGTTTTTTGTGCCATCATAATCTAGTAAGCCGACTAATTGACTTGAAATGAATGCATTATGAAAACTAATTTCAATGGAGGCAGCAGTTCGAATTCGGCGGCCCCTGTCGCAGCTTTGAACACTTCACAATCCAGTCCCATAAGCTATGCCCGCTAGACTTCAGAAGTCCAGACATATGCTTACATGTTGAAACCGCCAATCGTTGCCAATACTTGCTAGAGGGGAATCTTCATAAGCAAAGCATAGGACAGTGTCACAGCTTTCTTCAATATCGTACCTAGAAGGGACTCTTCTTAGTTATGGCATGTATTTGTTTGGGCCTAGGGCCTCATTGGATGTTGCATCGGAGGTACCTGCGCCGATATATATTTTGTTCAATTTTATTTTTTTTCAATATATTTCCCTCACTTGGTGGCGTAACCAGTGAGGACAAACAAACAAAACAAAAAACTAATCGAAATAATCATTCATAACGCTAACGTGTCCGCTGATCATATGATAATCTTTTATCTGTCAATTTAGTGTAAAATTGCAATGCATAATATTAATTTTTTTACATATTGTATATTATACAGCCTCTCTCTCTTCGTCATCAACATATAGTAGTTCACTCTTTTAGCACACAAAATTGAGCTTTCGTGGCCACTCACGATTCTCAAATTTTGGTCTAACACAGCTGTTTCTGCAGGTTTACATACATACATAGTCACCAGGTAGATGAGCAAAGTAAAAACTGAATCACTGCCTCTATTTATCATGTCTTCATTTTGGTTCCTGTGGTGAGGAACCCTATTTTTTGGTGAATCCCTTCATATTTTCACAAGGGGGAGGGGGTAGCATTGTTTTCAATCGTTGGTCGATATGAAACTCTGTATGGATTCCAAAACAAAGACATAGGCTACCACCGCGCATTGCTGAAATCCACGAAAAATACTATTTCTTGTCTTCTTACTCCCGATGAGAGTGTAGTCTAAACATCGCTGGGTAAATAATGATGTACCTATTCATGCAGCCTATGTAGGCATAATGCATGTGAGAGGTTATTGTTTTTGTTTTGTCAGGTTCTCTATACATTAATTTATTCACTACGTCTTCTTCTCATTGAATTCCAATATCTTTCTACATAACATCCTGAGTGACCGTTATTATTTACAAATCATGTTCAATAACTGTGACCGATCGGTGTTAGTAACGGCTACATAATGTACATCAAAGCGTAGAGGAATATTTTTTCTAGATTAGGACACCTCATTTATGTCTGCGATCATTTCATGAGAAATTTGACTTTGCGTAAAAAATAGAAAGTGGGGGCTCCATTTGCCCTTGCCTCAACTAAGCTTATCTGGCACACGGTGAGTAAGATATATTTAATGCATAATCAACTAAGTATAAGCGAATACAAAAAAAATTAATTGACTAAATAAAAAATGACGAAGCTTATAAGAAATTAAAAGAAGCTGAAATTATAATTATAATGTTGTTATTATTTTGTCTTGATCTACAGCTGCAAGATCAGATGGATGTCAAGTTTAAAAAGCAGTTCCCGACACGTAAAGAACTGGAAATAGTCAGTTCCACAAGGATTTGGAAGAGGCAGGACAAAGCTGCAAGACTTATACAGAAAATGTTCAAAGACTATCTCAAGTAAGTTTAAATCTCATAAACTAGCCTTAATATGTACTGAAGTTCTGGTAGATTGACTACCGGAAAATTATGCAACACGAGAACCAAATATTTTACTATAGGACACCAAAGGTCGAACGATTCGGTCGCCAGTAATCCGCTGCGAAATTTTTGATGGAAGCAAAACCACAGTCTACTGGAGCAGATTGTAGCTGCGGTTGACCAGCGACAAGATCGCTACAAAAATCCAGTAGACTGCGATTTTGCCCGGTTTTGCACCATGACAAATTTCTCAGCGGATCACTGGCAACTTGACTGTTATCCGTACTTGGTGAAGTCATGCTTACGCCTGCTAAATTGGGTCAATGGTAATCTTGTCCATTTGTCGCTTGTAGCCGGTGTAGGTTGATGTAGACGTGGACGTATGCTCCAATTTGCCAGTGTCCGAAAATGATGGGGCCGTTGGCATTGGGCAGATACATTATTTAGATTTAGCAAGGGTTGAGTTGAATTTTTTATTTTTAGACTACCTACTGTATTTAATTTATAAAAAGAAGAAAAAATTGCATGTAGGTAGCCTATACCATGGGTAAATTTATTTCCTCCTAGCGATGGCTCACCTAGTTGATGAAAAGTCTTCATTAGTGCTAATAGATTATTTTTATTGGCTTTTAAATCCCCATTGAGGATTGTTTAAGAAGAAATAATTGATTACTGATACAGAATACTTAACCTCTGATGCTGACACGTTCCCTGACTTGGTTGTCACAGTTACATGTCTCAGCTTGTTCATTGCTTCTTGTAGCTGCCGTGTCCGTTGACGAGATGTACAGTATATACAGTAATATAATAGATATCAGTAGTCCCATAGTTGATAATTATTGTGCTATGGTTAAAATTGGGTTGCCTCCACTTTCCCCATCCCAAAGTACTGAATTGATCGATGGGACAATTCCATAGTCAAGAATGGCCAGGCCAACCAATTACAACACAGTAATAATGGCAATATGTATTGGGGCTTGAATTATCCATAATTTCTTCGAAAAATATTTTTTAATTCAAAACCAAACCTCCGTTGCTTGGGAAAGCAACGTGTTAGCTTTTGTTTTACGGTAACACCTAAAACATACCTGAAGTTAGAAATCATCGTTAGAAAGAGAATTGAATACTTTTTATTTTATGCCCCAGAACCAAACTGTCAAGGGCCAAGTGACTTATTGGGCTTTATTTAAATTAATAGCGACTACAATAAATGTGAATTTAAAAAAGTAGTAAGAGCCGGTTTTGAGATTTTTTTAAATCGTTTTTCAGAGGTTTTAAATGGTAAATTTACAACCCCCCAAAATTGTAAAAATTGTCCCGATATATGGTTTTTGTGAACCTACATGCCTAAATCTCATGCCCAATGCCTAAAATTCGCCCATATGGAAAATAAAGACAATTGTCTTTCTTCTTTCTTTCTAAATCTTACATCAAAATCCACCTAGCATAGTTTGCCCACCAATCTACGAACAGACAGATATTTTCTAAATATTAAAAAAAAAAAACACTTTTTTGGCTCCTAGGTCCTCAAAACGTGTAAATCCGTTCAATCTCAAAATTGAAAATTTCGACAATAACAAAGTTTTCCTTACACTAACGTATACAAATAGGAAACTAATAATAAGACTAATATAAACCATAGTATAGGCTATATATAGACCGCAGAATACCAATATAGGGGTAGACTTTTGGTGAATGTTTGTATTTTGTTTAGAGTTCTCGAAAGAGACCCTGTCGAGGAAAGTACGGTGTGGTGAAGAATTAGGCTTTGTAAGTGATCGCGTAGTGACCACGTTAGTCAGCACTCATCAAATCACCGACATCCGGTAGAAAACCTTGTTCCCGATTGTAATAAAACTACCCTACCTTTTGAAACTATTGAATAATAAATTATTGCTTTTACTTATATTTTACCCAATAGTAGGCTAATAATTTTTTTTTTGTGAATAACCTTTCTTGCTTATTGAAAATCCTTATTCAATCGTTAAATACAAATCGTGTCAAAAATATTTAAAAATTGAAATTTATGAATTGATCGAACCACCATGGCTGGCTGGTGCAATCTTTTAGTTTCATAATAAAAAAAATATATATACAGTAATATGCTAATATATTGTAGGTACTGAGTGTTAGTGAACAATTGTAATTGTCATGGTAATGGTTGAATGAAATTAAAGAATAAATTAGTTTAAGTGTTAAAATATGGCAACATTTGATACTCTATTACAATCGGGCCTTGTTGGGCTAGCACGGCGAATGTCTCTGAGACTTGCAGTGTATGCTGCACCGTCAATTTCATAGCACTGGAGACTATTTAGTCTACTACTGTACCTACCTAAACAACTCGTTCTCTTACGACTATTCCTGTCTAAGCGCGCCAATTTCTAACACTTGGTTGTTTTGTTGGGAATAAGTGAATTTCTATTGCTGGGAATAAGTTTCCCATCGGTTAAAGCTAATGGACAATCCCCTCAGACTATTCATTAGCATTAACTTTCTGATCTAGCCCGACGTGCTTAGCCAGTTAAGCTAATTTAATCTGTGTTATAACGCCGTGGTTCTAGAACCCATTGCCCTGGCCTGAGGACAGGTAGAGGATCCTAAGTCGATCAGTCGTGACTACTGCTCCATTTCGGTTACAACATTCCCGGCAAGCCACGTAACAGTAATAAGTACGTCTTAGGGTTAACTCGTTCCCATACTTGGTTACGTCGAGCTAACACCTGTTACAATGTCAATGATAACCATGTCTGCGCTTGCCAATTATAAAAATTGGGGCTTGCCCGGATTCGAACCAACGATCTACGCCTATCTGGGACATCGTCTTAACTGCTGGGCCACAAGCCCGCACAAGTACAAAGATTGCTAAATCCTCTACTTATATGCTCTTCGACAAGATATGTTGACATGTTAGCACAGCTAGCTTATACAACTATCTAATGCATTATATTATGGTATATAATACTGCCATTAAACTAAGCTATGTTGAAGAGGCAACCACCTCGTCATAACTGAAATTAGAGGAATTATAAAAATCTGGACTTGGTGGGATTGAAACCCATCTACCAATAATGTCTGAAATCTGATGGGGTCATTGGCATGGCAAGGCTCACTGGGCCTACGTCCATAAAACCTTAAAAATGAAAACAAACCCATTAGGGTTGTGCGGAGGACAAACTCGACCTGCCTTTTCATAATGCAGTTGGTAAAAGCCCTAGACGATACAGGGGCGGGTAGGTATGGTATTGTCTTAGGCTGGTCCTGACTCTGGTAGAATCCGAGGGCCCACGGCGAAGATGGTGAGGGAGCACAGCGCTAAGGGATGGATGGTATCACAAGTCACAACACAATACGCAACGTAGGTTAATATTAAATAACAGTAGTATGAAACAGAGAAGAGACTTAAATGGCGAAGCCGACCGGTCCGAGATTTCGTGAGCAACTGACTACTTCTAGCTGAAGCTTATAGCATCTTGTTTTAACATGAATTCGTAGTCAGCTATTGTATAGTGACTAAGCCCCATATTTATAACTTTGTTTCTTATTCCCTGTCTTCTGCACAGGCGCAAGAGCGATCGGGAGCGCGAGGACCTTGAGGACGAGATGACGCAGACATCGAGCCCTGGCGGCGGCTGGCAAGGCCGGCTCTCCGCCTTCCTACACGTGCACCGCGGCAGTCGCGCCAGCTCGCGAAAGTCTTCGCGCGCCTCCGACGCCAGCGATCTCTCGGAGCTCGGAGGCCCGTGGCTCAACTTACCCCTCTTGCTGCTAGGAGGCGCTCCGGTTTCCCACAAGGATGAAGAAGAGGTATGTTTTTTTTGTTGACAGAGTCCAATCAGATTGTTGGGCCCCGATTCATTCAGGAAAATTGCCACAGCACCAGTCTTACAAAAAGTAAGCGAACAGTTTATCTGGCTTAAGCGAATAATCGAAATTAATATCTAAAATTTGGTAGAAGTGCTTGGAATCTGACTTGCAGCAATTTGTTGAAGTGAACAATCTGAACACTTTGCATCCTGCTGCTGCTCTGTTCGATGGTCTCAATGACCGTGTACAAAAACATTTGCAGGTCTGATAGGATTTGGTAAGTTTGTGAGGCGGTTGTTGAGTGGCTACGCTACGGGGACGAATGATCCCCTGACTAATAGCGAAGTGAAAACAGGCCCAGCTACCTGAGTAAGGGAAAGGTGTAACTAGAGGGACACAAAGTGAAACCTCAAGTTACAAAATCCTTTTCGGCTCTGGCCGATCAGGTCTAGGCGTATTCCGTGCAAGCTCAGACTCCGCGGCGCTTTCCCTTTAGTTCTCTAAGCTATGTATGTAATAAAAAATAAATAAAATACTTCTTTCTTTTCCCGACCACAAGATCAACACAAAAACCGCTCTTGTGTTCCTTATTTCGAATCTCAGTGACGATTACACAATATGAATTTTTACTTAAGTATAACATGTCGGGACATGTAGAGTAGCGGTACGGACTCTCACTTTCACCCGAAAGGTTGTTGGTTCGAGTCGTCCTGCACTTCCTACATTTTCTGGCCATGCTTTGGAGGGCATGTAAAGCAGGCGGTCCCGGGTCTTCCTAGTTGAGTGTAAGAGAGGGCTTTGTAGCCCTATCTCCGCTAGGTTGGCTTAGTAATAGAACAAAAAGTCAATATTTATTTATTTAACATTATTTTCACTTTAACTTGAAATCGTTGATTTGTCGTAAAAAGTGGTGATTACTATTATCGTAAATAATAATAAGGGCTTTCGTTCAGATTTTATTTTGTTCCTCTGTGACCAAACTGTGATATGAACTATATAAGGTTTTAATCGGCCGCCATCTTGGCACAAAATGGCGTTTTACGCTCGTTAACGAACTCGCTCAAGACATTTGTATGATCAATGTTTCATCAAAATCTGATAATATCTACGGAAGTTAGAGTGTTTCCTAAAATCGATATACATAATACAAACATACAATACATTTACAGTATATATATATATGTAAATTATAAATTATTATCATATTTATAATTATTATATTAATTATTATTATGATTTACAAAATGGTGTTATGCCTAAAGAGGTGTTGAAAATGACTGATATTCAATTCTTTTATAGGTATGTAAAACATCTTTCTTCTTTTATCTTTTATTTGTCTGTAATGTATTATAATTGTGATTATGTAAGAATATAATATATCTTTTATAGATTGAATCGTATAACGTCGTACTGATTTATTACAAATTGAATAACAGTAATTTTCAACACCTCTTTAGGCATAACACCATTTTGTAATCATAATAATAATAATGGAATAATAGAATAAACTAAGCATAATGAATAATTATAAATATGATAATAATTCATAATTTACATATGTATATAATATATATACATGAAAAATTAGTATGAAACGGTGTGAAGAAATTTTCCGGAATTCGAACATTGGTTGCCGTCTCAATAGAGGTCAACCGGATTACAAAAAGCTAAGGCTGCAGTAAGGGCCACGCCCACCATACCAGACCGGTTACGACCTCGACGAAAAAAGGAGGTAACTGATTTGCCCTTAACCATAAACCCAGCAAAAAGTCATTGGCTGTGTTGCGCATACCTTATTATGGGTATTGTTTTCATTATAAAGAATTGAAAAGTATATTGTCGGAAGATATTGCAGCTAGTCAGCGAATTCTTCCAAACTTTTCACTTTCCTTCCCATCTGTACTCCAGGTGAAAAACGGCGACGTATGTATCACAGTGAGCGAGCCTTCCCCTGACAACGCTGAGCCGAAGCGACTGGTCGCGTCCGCCGGCGACCATCTGGCGCCGAAACCTCCGACACGCCGAGGTAGCTTCAGCTTCCTGCACCGCAAGTCGAGTACCAAAGAGTCGCCTCGGCTCCTTCGTCACAGTAGTGCCAAGGAGCCCTCGTCACGGCGGTTCAGTGCCAAGGAGAAGACACCAAAACCTCAGGAGTTGGTATGTAGCTAACTAAGAGTATACAATTACTTTAGGTAAACCTAAAGTATTTGGAGTTCAGCGGATACTGCTTTGCCACTGCCATGAATGGACAACTTTACTATTGAAATCTAACAAAGTCGTCCTCCCAACACTGCGGCAACATCCCCTGATTGGCGAGACGCATTTCCATAATGGCTCCCTTGTATATCACTATCACTATCGCCCTAGCCAGGATATCGTGCCCAGCCTTTTCTCGAATGTCAGTTTGCATTCATGGAAGATTGGGGAAAGAATTGAGGCTCATTGTCTGAAAATGCGCTGTTAAGTATGAGGACTGAAACATACATATGCAAAATTTACGCCCAAGCAAAAAATATTAGGTCTGCAGGCCACTGAGCAGAAGAGGGCAGGAGTCTGAGCTGCGAACGAAGTCTCGGCGCAAAGGTATGGATGGACTTCAAAGGCTTGGAAGACTCTGGTTCCGCTAGGAGGAAAGAGGGGATTTTCGATGGCAGAAAAAACGTCGTCTAGCCCACGACAAAGAAAAAAAACTGTTTAGCATTTCCTAACCTTGCAAGTTCTTGAACATCTTCAGCATATTATTGTATAATTTACTCATAATTGCTTTGTTATTTTCCAGACCCCGGTGCCCGCTGCAAAGCCGCAGAGTGACGTCAACATCATGGTGACTGAGCCCTCCCCGCAGAGCCCCGTTCCCGTTCCAGTTCCCGCGCCCCCTCCCCCTCCCCCTCCACCGCCTGCGGCTGAGCGACGCCGCGCCGCCTTCCGCCAGGGCACCGACTCTACCCTCGTCCACGTGCTCGTGCACCGCGAGTCCGAGGAGGACCAACAGCCGGGCAGCTGATAACCGACCTAGGAGGAACCTGTGTACAGTGCCTGATCAACAGGAGGTCCTTATGTCACCCTGGAGCTAGCAGGAACCCAATAGTACAGTGCCTAGCCTAATGGGTGGGTGATTGAAGTTAGCAAAGACCAGATCTCTGTAGCCTGAATGTGTTAGGGAACTGGATGGAAGTGTCTGATGGCAGGTCAATGGGGCAAGGTAAAACAACTTGTTAATACACCCTGGTTGTAGTCAACGTCATAATGAGACAGCCAGAGAACGAAAGAATATTCTAGGGAGACTGGCGTAGGCTGAGACAGCTGGTTGAAGAATGTCCTGAAAGTAAACAGCAATAACTGAAGAAATAGTACAATTTGTAGTTTCGCCCGTACTTGTCTTAGGGGAACCTTTTTTTAATATCGTAAATATTTGAGGGAAATGCGAAGATGGTAACACTGTTGAAGATAATAGTGCATTGCCTATTTTCCGATTTATCCCACTTGCTTTGCTGGAAGCATGTTTCTCTGGGTAGCAGCAAATTAGGAGCTGACGATAAAGATATAAAGAGGATATTGTATTCTGAGGTTGAGGCAACGGAGGAGGACTAGTGCAGATTATGGGGATGCTAGGAGGCCCATAAGCACAAGCTAAATGAAAGTGAGGGGGGGGGGGCTTCTAAGAAATAGGCATGGATACAATATACATGGAAATTGGTGGTTGCTAGGCGAAAGACTATAGGAACACGAGCCAAATAGAATTCAGGGGTTGCTAGATGACAAATTAATAAATGTGACCTGTAGCATGGAATTCGGGGAAATTAATGCGAGCTATCTGAAAATCGAGGGTTGCTAAGAGAACGATTGTAATTTATTTGCGAGTAAATTTGCATTCCTTTATTTAGATATGAATTAAGTACAAGTTGCCTCCAAATAGCTACGGCTTAGCTTTGTGTTTAAATGAGCCAGAGAAATCACCGTGAGAAAATTGGCTATGCGTAAAAAATACAAAGAGAAAACAAATGTGGCGGTTTTCAATTGAATCGGTGACACCAGCGTCAGGAGTGATTATACTAGAATTCCTTTCGTACTTAGGCCTCATTTCTTATTTTTTGTAAAAAAAAAAAAAAAAAAATGTTTTTACCTATGTGGCAGCAGTGCTCCGTCATAGACGCTAGAATAAAATAGGCATAGCAGCACAGTTCACGTCTTCTTGTAAATATTTGGTTGTGTACAACTACGAGAAGGCGTAAACTGAGCTGTCATATCTTCTGATTGGAATTTAAAAATTGAAAATGATCGACAACTTGCCCATAGAAAACTGTTTTTGGAATGTTAACCGATAATTTGTGTGTATAATTACGATTAACGTCGCTGTAAATTCAAACATTATTTATGGCGGGGCAGAATGCACAGCCAACCAATCAATTCCTCCAGGCTTTAATCATGAGCACTATAATTGGGAGTTGACAACCCACAGCAGGTGCAAGTTGTCCATTGCGTAGAGCTATCTTTCTGCTACGCGCCAATATGCAAACCGTATTCGAATACAGTATATATAAAAGTTCGAAATATCTAATATTCTCTATTGTTGCCGCAGCAGAAGAACGTCTATGTGCACCTAGCCAAAATGTCTCACTCGTTTTCTCCGGTGAATTTTTTTTGTTACCAGTGCAAACTGATCCCCTAACGTGATAAGTTATATATATTTTATTGTTGCCATAGAAACGAATTGTTTGTCTGCGGAGGCAGTGATTCCTATAATAGGCTAGTCAGAATAACGTTATTATTTAGTAATTTTTTTAGAATTTGTTACTAAATTGTCGAGAAAATTATGGTGTGCATGTAAATTGCTGGATTTTTAGCAATTTTTTTTCGTGTTAAGAGTCATTGGGCCTTATTACATGTAGTTGAATGGTCTTTGTCACTATCATTATCTGTAACCAGTTGACTGGGTGTGATACGTGAGCCCCCTCCACCCCTTTCTGTCTCCATTTCTGACCAATTAGATCAGCACTTCCTCTGGAGATAGCCTTCATTCTGATTTCTCTTCCTTGGTAAACCCTCTTCTTAACGCACCAGCACCGGCTGTTATCTCTCCATCATTGTAATTGGTTCTTCATTAGCCGCCGCTTTTCTCTCCCCCTCATTTGTACCTTAGCACTTTGTCATATATATATATATAATACTCTATTTATAAGTATTTCAAAGTGCGCTCCTGATAGCAGTTTACCAAAGATCACCAACTCGCACATACCCTGTTTGAAACGGGCAATGGCTAACTGTAAAACTGTAAACTGTTCAGTTTCGAGTTCCGATGCCACCTCCCTGGATATCGGAAAGGAAGGATGAAGATTCTTCCCTAGGGCAATTAGGCTCTTGTCTGGATAGTAAGCCTAAAGTGTAAGTGGGAACCAAACAGGGAGAAGGAAAAGGCCACTATGGCAAAATACCTTCTCGTGTGTCTGAGTGAGTGAACGCTAATTCACACGGCACACAATATATATACCAACGCATCACACACAACTCAATGGCGTCTAAGTAATCCTAAGCTTATAATAATTATTTTAAAAAATCAAAGCCTCGTCCAAACCTGCATATAGTTGCGTGCCCTCTCCAAGTTTACAATGACCAGGCACGCGCTGCTGAATCAGCAACATAGGAACCTTGGTTTTAGACCGCATATTGTAACGTAGCCAGTCTAGTATCGACAGTCGCAAATTAAAGTTGCTTTTTAAAAACCATATTTTTTCGGTGTAATTCTTACGTTTTACGTACGTTTCTCCTTGCCCCTTTGCCCTAGTCGGTTCCCCTCCCTTCTTTCTCTTTCTTTGCTTAATCGCTCCATCTAGTTCTTGGCCTCCCTCTTTGCCCACTTACTTCTCCAGCCTCACCTTTTCATCTCTTCTCCCGTCCGTCCACTATACATAGCCGTACCACCTCTCCTATACCCTCTTACAATTCGTATTATAATACCCCGTTCTTGTTTTTCTTCGTTTCTGAATCTAGTGCGAATTACATGGAATATAGAACTTTTAATTGTGTTTTAAACCCGTTCTAATGTGTAATTAGGCACAGTGATTAATTTCTCGTTTTTATCTTGCTGCCGAAATCGCGAATTTATCCTTGCTTTACTTTTTTCCTCTCTTCCATAGAATCTAGGTACTATCTGATGATTTAGGCAATATGCTTGATTCTGCCCAATCCGTCTAAAAGAACCTAAGCGACTTGTCCATTTTCCATTGTCAATCCACATCGCAAGTTAAAGTAAGTAATGTGTTCTAATGTTTTAAAAACTGCAGCAGGCAACAGTTAAAAATGTCGTATTGTCATTATATGATTAAGAAGATAAATCCGTATTAAAAAGCCAAAGGGTAAGCATGACACTCATTTGTAATTTAGAAACCCATATATTTTCCTGCCATGGTTTCTGAAAAAAGTGGACCAAAATGAAAAAGTAGACCTAATTTGTGTACAAGACGCTTGAAATGAAAATAGATCTCAATAACAGTAACAAATCTCAATATTCAACATGCTTTTCTTATTGTACTAATAATATAGCAACAATTATTTTATAATATAATAAAGTTAGTAATCATATAGGCTACCGTACGTCAGTGGGCCGATTAGGCGGCAATTCCACCGGCGAATTTACTTCAATTCATCATTTGTGATTTGAGATTTTTTGTTCGTTTTGTTTTAAGGAGACTATTATGTAGATAGGTACTTCTCTATTATAAATTAAGTTATAATATGGTACTTATTAATGATGTCTGCTACCATATTATAACTTAATTTATAAAAGATACGTTAAGTATCTACATAATAGTCTCCTTAAAACAAAAAATTTCAAATCACAAATGATGTAAATTCGCCGGTGGAATTGCCGCCTTATGGCGATTGGTATTTTTAAACGTTTAAAACGTTAAAACTGTAAACAAACAAATTTTGAATAGCACTTTCCATTGTAAAATTAACTTGTTTACATTTTAGGGTATTAGCCCCGGTATTTATTTAATCTCCTGGTATTAAAAATGGAAACAAGATAATTTTATAATGGAAAGTGCTATTCAAAAACATTTTACATTTTTAATGCCAGGGGATTAAATAAATACCGGTATTATAATCGCCATGATCAGGCTACAGGCCGCAGTAAAAGGAAAAGTTGAAATTTCATGTTTAAAAGCTAGGTGTAAAATTACTGATCAATGCACAATTTATTTCCCCCTCACGTACCGTACCTAATTGTAATGAATTCCTAATAAAATTCGCCCCTGAAGCTTAATTTTTAATATTGATTTGGCGGAAACAAGCATATGGGTGGTAAATCTAATAGTATTTATTGGACTTATTTGATACGAATGAAATGATACAATGAAGGGAGACAAAATACCATTGATGATTTAGAGTGTTACTTATCGTAAAGTTAGTCAATTTTAAATAATATAAATTTTTTCCATATTAAATGCGTACAATTAAAGGGTGGTTGAGATAATTCAGACGTGTAATTATTGTAAATAAAAGATTTATTCCAGTTTACTTGATTTTTATTATTATTACATCTACCCTATAGGTAGGCCTACTTTGGATAGGGCCTATTGTAATTCGTAGGTAAAACTTCACCCACAAAAACAGTTCCTTCCGCTCGATGGCACTCATGGCAGCCGATGATGGACTGAATGTATGAATGCCGAATGGAGGCTGAGGTGACGCCGTCTATCCCACCTTGGTGGGTCATTGACAAAGGTTGATTGGTGGAAAGATAAATTGTTGCAAACCAATTGTTAGGTACACTGCCCCCATAGAAATATATTAACTGGAACGACGGGCGCCAAAATATGCCTTACGAGGCACCCGTTTGACCCGTTAATCATAAGCCAACTATCAGAGATACAAACATACCAACGCAAAAAATATCCAAGTCTTGCACATTGCAGCATAGCAGAACGGATACCTGGACCCGGTCAAAAACTCTGTACTTAGCTTGTGCAGGCTACACTTATCACTGGGTTTCCCCGCCAAATTGCGTACTTATCTTGTGCAGGCTACACTAGCAGCCATATTGATAACGGTCTCCAGCCCCGGGATGGGCTACACTAGCCGGCATATTGATATCGGTCTACAGGCTACAGCCACGCGATGACTGCCACTAAAGCGGATGTACAGATAGCGGCCGCTATTCTCGGCAATGACAACCTGTCGTAGCTTGGCAACCGACATGAGCTTAGAACTCTCGTCCCTAAATGTTAAATGCAGGCGTAACGCAACCTCAACAACTCGTTAAATGCCACTGTCATAAATTCATAACTAACTATTAAAATTCCACCATTTTTTTTAGAATATTTAAAAAGGAACAATAAATAATTTGTTAAATTTAATTTTGAATAACGAGAACTTGAAGCATATCACTTCTCTAGGCTTTGTTTTTGGTCAATAAATTAATTATATTTTTATTGCTAGTGATACTGATGCTCTTGTGGGGACCACTTAGTCCCACATGTGTAATAACCAGTCTGCTTCCAGCTTCACCTTTTTCCCGGTAGATGGCGCTGTTCACATTCAGATAATTCAATATTCCTCAATCTTCCTTTTACGTATTTATTTCTCTTATTCAATAATATCTTTAATCTACCCTCTGTGTCTCATCAGCTCCTTTAGCTGTGGACACAGAGTTGGTTTTTCTATATGGAAGCAGGCTGGATCAAATTCAATATTAATTGTAAGCATGTATCGTTCTCGTCTCACAGCTCATATTGTAACCACTGTGTGTTAAATTACTCTAACTTGAGTCGAAGCACTGCAATACAAACCAATTCAAGTCTACACTGCCTATTCAATTGCATCGTCCTTCGACAAGCTACATTGGTGACCCTCGACAACGGAACAAGCAGCCTTCCAGATTCCAGTTCCAGCCAGTTCCAGCCAGTTCCAGTTCCAGCCAATTCCAGTTCCAGCCAATTCCAGCCAGTTCCAGTTCCAGCCAGCTCCAGTTCCAGCCAGCTCCAGTTCCAGCCAGCTCCAGTTCCAGCCAGCTCCAGTTCTAGCCAGTTCCAGTTCCAGCCAGCTCCAGTTCCAGCCAGTTCCAGTTCCAGCCAGTTCCAGCTTCCAGCTTCCAGCCAGTTCCAGTTCCAGCTTCCAGCCAGTTCCAGCCCGTTCCAGTTCCAGTTCCAGCCTCCAGAACGTCTCATCCGGCCATAGGCGGTGGAAACCACCCCGGAGCAGCTACATTCACCGCAGCAGCACAGCCACAACCTGCAAGATGCCGCAGGCCACAGCGACAACCGCTACAGCTACGACCGCTACAGCTACAACCGCTACAGCTACGACCGCTACAGCTACAACCGCTACAGCTACAACTGCTACAGCTACAACTGCTACAGCCACAACACCGACACCCACGGCTACAACCAAGATGACAGGCCCTGCTAGTACGATGGCAGTCTCGGTCAAGCTTCCACCCTTCTGGACACAGTCGGCCAACCTGTCACCGGCACTGTGGTTCACTCAAGCGGAGGCTCAGTTCGCACTTGCTGGGGTCACAATGGAAACGACGAAATATTACCACGTCCTTTCAGCGCTCGACCAAAGTACCCTCAGCGGGATCTCAGATTTGTTAGCTGCCCCAGTACCAGTAAACCCATACACTGAGCTAAAAACGCAGTTAATCCAACGAATGAGTCTTCCAGCAAGCAGTCGCATTCAGCTACTAATGTCGGAAGACATAGGGGACAAAACTCCCAGCTCTTTTCTCCGGAGACTGCGGGCCCTCGCAGAGAAAGCCATATCAGACTCGGTTTTACGCACCATTTGGACGTCTCGCCTCCCGCACGCTATACAATTGGCAATCATCGGTCATGATCACCTGTCACTAGGTGACGTCGCGAACCTCGCCGACAAGATGGCCACCATCAATTCAGCAACACGTGACCGGATTCTTGAGTGCACAATGGCCCCTGTGGACCTATTGAAGACGTTAACAGAGAACGTCGCGGCTCTACAGGCACAGTTCGCCGACAGATACGGACAACGTGCCACACAGCCACGGTTCCAGCGCCAGTTCCGTTCACCAGCGCCTAAACAAGACCCAACTTGGTGTTTTTACCACCAAACCTATGGGAGGAAG
Organism: Psococerastis gibbosa; assembly: GCA_963971405.1. Classification (NCBI taxonomy): domain Eukaryota; kingdom Metazoa; phylum Arthropoda; class Insecta; order Psocodea; family Psocidae; genus Psococerastis; species Psococerastis gibbosa. The sequence goes on from OZ020485.1 coordinate 3,468,984, forward strand.
GCCAGAAAGTGCCAGCAGCCATGCAGATTTCCGAAAAACGACGATCGCAGCCAGTAAAGGCAGGGCCTGCCTGCGCCACTACACCTGCTTAAAACCTCACATCGCCTTCTTATCACAGACCCTTGCACCAAGATACGTTATCTCATTGACACAGGGTCCGACATCTGCGTTTTTCCACGTGCCCGTCTCAACCTACCGCTCCGTCGTACTCAACTCGAGCTGACTGCCGCCAATGGCACAATCATCAATACGTACGGAACAACAGCTCAACAACTGGACCTGGGATTACGACGCAGTTTCCGTTGGAATTTCATCATTGCCGATGTCACGCAACCCATCATCGGTGCAGACTTTCTCGCAGCCTCTAATTTGCTGGTGGATCTCCAGAACTCAAAGCTGATCGACGGGACAACGCATCGCAAGGCGAACCTGTGTCAAAGCCCCTCCAAGCAACCTAGCGTTTCTACCTTAACAATACCGCACAGTACCCCGGCCAGTCTAAAAGTAATAATTGAGGAGTTTAGCGACCTCACGCGGCCGAGACAACCCACAGACCAGGTCAAACACTCCACGGTCCACTACATTAGAACGACAGACGGACCTCCCGTCTCCGCTCGCCCACGCCGGTTGGCCCCGGACAAGTTTATTATCGCCAAAAAGGAGTTCAACGACATGATCCAGACCGGCGTATGTCGTCCGTCCGACAGCCCATGGGCCTCACCATTACACCTAGTACCTAAAAGCGACCATTCATGGCGCCCATGCGGGGACTACAGACGGCTCAATGCTCGAACAATTCCTGACGCGTACCCAGTCCGCCACATCGCAGATTTCAGTGCAGAATTGCGAGGAAAAACCGTATTCAGCAAAATAGACCTGGTCAAAGCATTCACCCAGATACCAGTTTCCAATGGTGACATTCCAAAGACAGCAATAAATACTCCGTTCGGCCTTTTCGAATTCCCATTCATGACATTCGGTCTTCGCAATGCTGCTCAAACCTTCCAACGCTTCATGGATAACATCCTACGCGACCTCCCGTGGGCATATTCATACATCGACGACGTACTGGTTGCATCGAGTGATAAGCAGGAGCACGAATCACACCTACGTCAACTCTTCCAACGATTCCGAGAATATGGCCTAGTCATTAATCCTAGCAAGTGTACCCTCGGCGTTGGGTCAATCAGCTTTCTTGGTTACCTCGTGTCAGCAGAAGGCACACAAGCCCTACCAGACAGGGTAAAGGCACTCACTGAATACCCTCTTCCAAAGACATTCAAAGATCTACGCCGTTTCCTTGGCATGATTAACTACTACCGCCGGTTCCTACCAAATGCAGCCAACGAACAAGCACCACTCAACACGTTGTTATCTGGAGACAAGGTAAAAGGGAACGCTACGATACCATGGACAACAAAGCTTACCGAAGCTTTCAGCTCATGCAAACACAGTCTGGCACGCATCACCCTACTCGCGCATCCAGATCATACGGCTCCGATTGCACTAGTCACAGATGCATCAGACACCAGTATCGGAGCTACAGTCCAACAACGGATCAACGATCATTGGCAGCCATTAGCATTCTTCTCGCAGAAACTTAAAGAAAACCAACGAACATGGTCCGCCTACGATCGCGAATTGCTTGCGGTACACGACGCCATTCGTCATTTCCGTTACCTGCTAGAAGCGCGCGCTTTTGTCGTGTATACCGATCACAAACCGTTGACGCACGCTTTTCAGAATCCAAAAACAAGTTGCTCACCTCGCCAAATGCGGCAAATGGAATTCGTCTCTCAATTCACCACGGACATCCAATACATCGCTGGGCAGGACAACATGGCCGCTGATGCATTCTCAAGAATCGAAGCAATCTCTACTCCCGTATCTCCTGAGCAACTTTCTTCTGCTCAGAAAGACGACAGAGAACTCAAAGAGCTTCGGTCCAGTAGAAAGACGTCCCTCATCCTCGTTGATGTTCCCATTCCGGGCTCTGATTCAGTCCTTACGTGCGATTCTAGTCAAGACATACAACGCCCATTTGTGCCCAAACCATTACGTCGACAACTTTTCGAGCACCTACACAGCCTACATCACCCAGGAATAGCAGCGTCTGCTAACCTGGTTGCCCAACGCTACATATGGCCTTCTATCCGTAAGGATTGCCGCGCTTGGGCTCGTCTGTGTGTCAACTGTCAATTGTCCAAGATACATCGACACACCCTCACTGCGATTGAAACCTTTACTCAGCCTGACCGACGGTTTCAGCACATACACCTCGACATTGTAGGCCCATTACCACCGTCGGAAGGCTACACGTATTTGTTAACACTCGTTGACCGTTTCACGCGATGGCCGGAAGCCGCTCCTATGGTGAACATCACCGCCGAAAACGTCGCCAGAACCCTCATTTCCTGCTGGATCAGCCGGTTTGGGTGCCCGGAGACAATTACTACAGATCGCGGCCGACAGTTTGAGAGCCATTTGTTTGCTGACCTGGCCCGATTATGCGGATTTCACCATGCACGGACTACCAGTTACCACCCTGCATCCAACGGCATGGTAGAGCGTATGCACCGCTCACTCAAAGCCTCCATTATGTGTCATGCCAATGACAAATGGACGGAAGCCCTTCCGCTAGTTTTACTGGGCATGCGCGCCACTCTTAAGAAAGATCTTCAAGCTTCTCCAGCAGATCTGGTCTATGGTGAACCATTAAAACTACCAGGACAGATGCTGACAACTCCTCCTTCAAATCAGAGTCCGGCGGACACTCTCATCTCACTTCGAAGGAAATTCGACTCACTACGCCCCACTCGCGTCAAGAGACACGGGGCTCATCAAACATTCATCCCACAAGACCTTGCCAAGGCCACGCACGTTTTCGTGAGACAAGACCACGTCCGTGCTTCCCTCGAACGTCCTTATGCGGGACCATTCCCTGTGTTAAGTCGCACCGACAAAACAGTTACGATTTCAAGCCGCGGTCGTGCGGTTACTGTGTCAATGGACAGGGTCAAGCCGGCCTACATTAATGCCAGTACAGACGAACCGTCTCACCAGTCTACGATCAACCCCCCGCATCAGCATCCTGCTCAAGATAAACCTCAGGAGAAGGTCTCCTCACCACTTCCTGCCACTGACGTCATGCCGACACCACCGACTCGCACCACTCGCTCAGGTCGTCACGTCCACGTTCCACGACATTTCTCCGACTTCCAGTCTTAGGAGGGGGGTAATGTGGGGACCACTTAGTCCCACATGTGTAATAACCAGTCTGCTTCCAGCTTCACCTTTTTCCCGGTAGATGGCGCTGTTCACATTCAGATAATTCAATATTCCTCAATCTTCCTTTTACGTATTTATTTCTCTTATTCAATAATATCTTTAATCTACCCTCTGTGTCTCATCAGCTCCTTTAGCTGTGGACACAGAGTTGGTTTTTCTATATGGAAGCAGGCTGGATCAAATTCAATATTAATTGTAAGCATGTATCGTTCTCGTCTCACAGCTCATATTGTAACCACTGTGTGTTAAATTACTCTAACTTGAGTCGAAGCACTGCAATACAAACCAATTCAAGTCTACACTGCCTATTCAATTGCATCGTCCTTCGACAAGCTACACTCTCTATGGGTGTGAATCATGATATTCTTTAACATTCACCTCTACGAAAACATCAAACAGCAACAAATTTAAAAAAAAAAGACTAAAAAGAGTTATAAATTTGAAATATATGAAACAGTAAATAAATTGAGCACCGCCTTTTAAGCTGCGCGGCAAATAAGACTAATAAGAGAGACGCGATATTGTTTTTGTTCGTGTTTCGTCTGCTGTCAAAATTTAAAAATGGCTCTCCATATTCTAAAAAATGGATTTTCAAAATCTTTAAATTTAAACAGGTAAATATAGTAATTTATTGTTATTGATTTCACATTAAAAATGACGTGATAGTGAAAGTAACAAAGACATTAAGGAGGAATTTAATACTGGAGCGTTGTTTTTATCTGTTTTTTTAAATATTGCTTTTAATTTAGCCAGCTGCCTCAATTTTAAGCCACTTAATTTAATTTATTTATTAATGAATTTATTATTGTATTAATAATTAATCTGTATAAAACTGAGACAATGTTAATTGTAACTACAAGGTATTAAATTGTTTTTACGCAATTACTTAAACAAAAAAACAATTTATCCATAGATTAAATATTGATTTTATCACTTTTCTGAACAGGGTAGCGTCGTCTATCCACACCGGCTGCGTTCTGCTAGGAGATAATGTTGACGATGCGTTGAAAATAAAGGAAGCCACTCAGGTTGACAACAAGCTCGTTCTAAAGCCGCAAGAATGGGAACAGAAGAGACGTTTAGTAAAAACAATTCCACAAGAGGAATCTCTAGATATTACCAAAGTTAATGGAGTTCCTGAAGAACACACTAGAGGTTAGCATGTTAGCATACAAGAAACATTCAGCCCTTCACAGGACTATAACTGATGATGGGAGGAGCACCCACTCCCAAAACGTCGCTCCCTTCCCCTGGCAACGGGCTTGCACGATAACTGAAGCCCCTGCCTCTAATGATTATTAACAGAACAGGTAATGTTAGTCCAACTGTTATGGTCTAATTAAAAAAAAAAAAAAATCTGACCTGGGAGACACTTGGATATAACATCTACCATATATATTATAATGTGGTAGAACGCGTATCTAATAACATCGCTGCTGAGGAACCAGTACAATCCAAGCTGATGGGCCGTGGTCGAAGTGAAAGTGAACTTCCAAACGTTTCGTCAACATCTGCGGTCGACATCTTCAGTGGAACTGCGTAGACTTCTAAGATTGTATATCGGAGGCTCAGCAGCGACTGTGAGGGCAGGAGGTTGTGCTCTGAAATGTATACTAAGATGCGGGGTGGTGGGGGGTGGAGGCGGAGTCATCCTCGCTCCTGATTGGCTCCCTACTACCTCAGCCTGATTTCCGGATGATGACACCAGTTTCTTTGCTGTAGTCTTCTTTAAGGCTGGATACCAAATTCTATTGACCTTTAATCCTTCTTCTTTCCTATTGAAGTTATGCGGGTGCTTGTGGATCTCTATAGCCTCTCTGTGTAACCGAGGGTGGTATGATGAAGTTGTAGAAAGTACTGTAGCATCTTGAAATTGTATTATGTGACCGGTTTGTGTTAGAACATGCTCAGCGATTGCAGACTTCTCCGACTGTAGAAGACGGCAGTTTCGTTTATGTTCATCAATCCTGGTTTTTAAGCTTCGTTTCATAGTACCTATATAGACTTCTCCACACGAACACGGAATCCTGTAAACACCTGCTGACGTCATCGGGTCCCGGCTATCTTTGGCTGATCTGTACAAACTATTTAATTTTCTCGTAGGCTTGTAAATAGTCTTCACATTGTGCCGTAAGAAGAGTTTACCTATACGGTCTGAGACTCCCTTGATGAATGGAAGGCAGAGTAGGCCAGTAGTACTTGGGGGTGCGCCTTGCCGAGCGGATCTATTCATGTGGGGTTGGATGGCGCGGGCTATTTCTCGTGCGCTGTATCCATTCGATTGCAGTGCCGTGTCTAAGTGCTTGAGTTCCCGTTGAAGAAATGTTGGTTCGCAGATCCTGTTGGCACGGTGGATGAGTGTCTTTATCATGGCTCGTTTTTGGCTCGGATGATGGTTAGAATTCTTGTTCAAGTATCTATCCGTGTGGGTCGGTTTTCGATACACTGTGTGGCCCAGAGTTCCGTCTTCTTTCTTCGTTAGGTACTACGAAACGAAGCTTAAAAACCAGGATTGATGAACATAAACGAAACTGCCGTCTTCTACAGTCGGAGAAGTCTGCAATCGCTGAGCATGTTCTAACACAAACCGGTCACATAATACAATTTCAAGATGCTACAGTACTTTCTACAACTTCATCATACCACCCTCGGTTACACAGAGAGGCTATAGAGATCCACAAGCACCCGCATAACTTCAATAGGAAAGAAGAAGGATTAAAGGTCAATAGAATTTGGTATCCAGCCTTAAAGAAGACTACAGCAAAGAAACTGGTGTCATCATCCGGAAATCAGGCTGAGGTAGTAGGGAGCCAATCAGGAGCGAGGATGACTCCGCCTCCACCCCCCACCACCCCGCATCTCAGTATAAATTTCAGAGCACAACCTCCTGCCCTCACAGTCGCTGCTGAGCCTCCGAGATACAATCTTAGAAGTCTACGCAGTTCCACTGAAGATGTCGACCGCAGATGTTGACGAAACGTTTGGAAGTTCACTTTCACTTCGACCACGGCCCATCAGCCCGGATTGTACTGGTTCCTCATTCGACTCCGGCCGTGAAAGCCTTTGCAGTAACATCGCTGCTCTCTCTTCGAGTTTCCTGGTAGTGTCGAGTCATCTTAGAATTGCCCTCTGAGTCGCTGTTACAAGTATTTTAACACTTCTGGAAGCTTACTCATGAGCAGTCTAAATGACTATAGAAAATAACAACGCACAATAATTGTGACAGCAGGCGATAGACACGCACATTACCTTTAGACCTAGCTGCCAAGAGTGAACCACTATTATGTAATTGAGGACAATAGGCAGCACAACACAACTAACCCTTTGTTAAGGAACCGGTACGAGGGAACCCATACATGCTTTACCATTTAAATATACAGATTGATAATATATGTAATTCCATGGTAAACAAATAGGAAAGTAATACAAAAAATGGAGCCGTTTCTCAGAATTTTTTTAAACTAACTTTTGACTTTTTTGCGGAAGGAAAACACTAAATTGGTCGATGGAACGATTGCATAGTCAAGAACGAGCAACCCAATATCATACAAAACAGTAATAATGGAAAGTATGCAATATATGCGCCGTCTATCCCGCCTTGGTGTATTAACGACTAGGATTGATTGATTGGCTGGCTGGACTCTAATTTTTTTATTGTATTGATTAGACTTTTTACCAATAGGCTTTGTTTTTGTGAATTTAGACTTTATGGACGATATGATGCCTGTGGTCTACTGAAAATAAATGCCTATATATGATTAGTTGAGTGTAAGTATCGCCTTCTGCATGTAATAATCCAAGGGAAGAGAAGGCTCCCGGCAGACGAGGAATATCATGTTTGAATAACCTTTGGCCAGAGTACGACACCCTTGTCAGGGCAGCAGTCTCTCAAGGCCCAAATCGCCATAATGATCGCCAATCTTCGATGGAATAGTCATTAAAAGAAGAAGGCAAGACGAAAGCTGATAGTCAAGTGAAACAACCACCAATTAGAGCACGCCGAGAACCCGACATATCTCGGTGTTAAGCTGGACCGGTCCCTAACCTACAAGGAACACTGTCAGAAGACCGCCATGAAAGTGACATCGAGGAACAACCTCCTCAGAAAACTACGTTGTTCAAAATGGGGCGCCCAGCCACAAGTCCTGCTCACCACTGCGAAGGCTTTGTGCTTTTCGAATATGCGTGCCCTGTTTGGAGTCGATCAGTCCATGCCAAAAAAGTAGACGTAGCACTCAACGAGACCTGCCGCATCGCAACGGGTTGTGCTAAAGCAACCCCCCTGGACAATTTATACCGGTGTGCGGGAATCGACAGACCAAATCTCCACAGAAAATCAGTCGAGTGCGATGAAAAATTCAAATCATCGTTTGACGAGAGGCACGTGATGTTTGAACAGGAGGCCGTGCCTCAGGAAGAGCTTCGTCTCCAGTCCAGGAGAGGTTTCCTTAGCAATGTCCCTCTGGAGCCTCCAGCCTGGTACCCTCTACGGCCGCCTCAAACGACAAGTACCAATCTCGACTGGCGGACATGGGCGACCCTAAACCAAATACGCTCTGGTGTGGCCCGTACGAAGACCAACAAGGCTAGATGGGGTCAGCTCGATGAAAATGACACCCTCTGCGCATGCGGCCAGCGCCAAGATTTAGAACATCTGTTCCTGTGCAGCCTTTGCCCCCACCGCTGCACACCTGAAGACCTGTGTGAGGCCAATGTGGCGGCTATGAATTTCGCCCAGTTTTGGACGCGCTTGGACACGAAAAAGTAAAAGAAGAAGAGATGAGTGTAAGAGCCCTAACTCCTGCTAGGTTGGTTCAGTGAACGAACAAAATGTAATTATTTATTCATTGCAGGGCGAAGAGTTAGGATTGCACAGTACGTGAAAAATGCCATGCAGTCCGGTACAGACAATGTCGGCACTTGGCATTTGAAATTTGACACGAGAGAGCGGTGGGAGAACCCGCTAATGGGGTGGACTTCTACGTAAGTATATTATTAATAATTTTACTATTGTCTTTGGCACTCAGAATTGCCACAAGTCTGGTATGCAATCACGAAAAAATAGGAAGCCACTAGCATGCAAAAACTACTCTCAAACCGAGAGACTAAATAAATATAACGTGGAAATGAATCGCTAATATTTTCTAAACGGCATGTGCAAATGAAACCAGTACAGTTTACCCTACGGTTTTTCTTCATGCGTTGAAAAGTCTTGTTGTTTCGTTTTAGGGGAGACCCGTTGTCCAACATGATCGTCGAGTTTACTAGTGAAGCCAAGGCCATTGAGTTTGCTGAGAAGAACGGGTGGCAGTGGCTCCTGGAGGCTCCTACCGAGCAAACACCCAAAGTTAAAAACTACGGTTTGAATTACTCTTGGAATAAGCGCAGCCGTGTTTCTACGAAGTAATTTTATTACGACCAGGATATGAAAAGCAATTCAATTTATGTAAATATATATGAAGTTATACTAAATTTGCTCTACGTGTTTCTACAAAGTGATTTTAGCATCTAGCTAGGCTATGAAAAGCAGTTTAATTTATTTAAAAATATACGATATTAAATTAATTTTGCTCTAATTGAAATAAGCTAAGCAATTTAAACATTATACAAAATTATTACGATCTGCAACAATTATCAATCAAGATGGTATGCAAAGAATTGGAAATTTAGAAAGATTTGCCCATGACATCAGGAGAAGACTTTAGTTCAGCAAAATAGTAACAGTTTATTTTGCAATTTTAGGCCCTTAGTTGATCTGTGTTCCACCCACTCGTGACAATGGACCTGCTGTAGAAGCAGGTAACAGTGTAAAAGAAATAGTAGGGTCAACACTCAATCAGTGGGTGATAGCTGAAGGAACCCGTTGGAAGCTCCAAGATACATTGCCAGTGGGGAAATGCTGCTTCCATGCTCGATACCGATAATCTGGGATTCTGGTCTCCAGTGATCTGCTGAAGGCGAGCGATGAATGATGCCACCTCATTATGCCTGTGCTGGAATACTAATATATTATTACATGCGGTATAGTTTCTTACTCGCCTCGATATTTTTATTTTTTTGCTTTCCAATTTATAGACTACGTAGGGAAAGCTTTGTGATGGTCAAAATTTCCGGTTCCGAGATTTCAACGGTTTTACACGTTTTGAGGTCCCAGGAACCCAAAAAAGTGGTTATTACGAAATGTCTGTCTGTTCGTCGATATCCGGGCAAACTACTCGGTCGATTTTGATAAAATTCGGCATGTAGGTTCACAAAAATCATACCTCAGGATCATTTTTTTTATTTTGGGCTAACTCAATTTGGGTGGTTTTATTTTCATTTTAACTCCAAAAAAAATTATTTCTCAAAAACGGCTCCAACGATTTCTTTTAAATTCACATATATTGTAGTCGTTATTAATGTTGATAAAATGCGGGGGTCGCTTGCCTCTTGATATTTTGCTTCTGGGGGTAAAAAAATAAAAATAATTAAATTTTAATGAAAAATGACTAAGAAATAATTTTTCTGCGTAACCTTTCTATCGATGATTTCTGCTTTCAGGCATGTTTTAGATGATAAATTGAGTAACGAAACCAGACAGGTTGCTTTCCCAAAATACTATTTGGTTTTGTACAAAAAAATATTTTTTGAAAAAATTATAGAAAATTCACGCTCAAATTAATTGCGTGCCCTGCCATTATTACTGTGTGGTCATGTGTTGGTGGTCTAACCTATCTAGAATTTACCTCACCACCAGTGACTCGGACCGGTTCTTTTTAACATTAATTACGTTCAACCTAATATATACAGATTTTTTAAATTAAAATTAATAAATGAGGCAATAATTAAATTTAAAAGAGCGCGCGATTCATTTTCGAACTTGTCATCGTCTGCTACGGTTGTAAACAAAGAGGAAAACATGGCGTCTGCTTTGAAGAAGGTTTGTATTTCTAATTCATTTATATAAATTGTTGTTACCTCTTAAATTTCTTAAATATTACAGTATTATTTAATTGGCACGCTTTCTAAATTACTAATAAAACTTACGCATTATTTCTTGCAGACGACAAATTTGACGGGGCTCGCCGTTGCAAAAAACCCTCATCACACATTAGGAGTGCTCTACAGTAAGATTCTCAGGACACTTCAGAAAATACCTGAAGATGCATCATATAGAAAAAATACTGAAGATGTCGTCAAACAGCGGGCACAATTAGTTAAATCGGTAATTATTAATTGGCAATTGACAAGTGTTTGGTCTGAGAAAGGACATTCACTCTATATTTAGGGCTGTTGAAAGGTAGGGACAGGGTATCTTTAGCTAATCAATTTGCAGAATCTGGGGGAGAACTAGGATGATGTACTCACCCATGCTATATTTGAATGTGACGAAAACGGAGGCCAAACGATCAATCTAGTGCTGGGACTCAGTTTGAGGCAAGACCTGATCATTATCTTTGCCTGAGCTAGGAGCAAAGTCAGACCAGTTGGACGCAGTAACCTTGAGTACTGGAGAACACCGGACTACAATAAGCCGATGATAGCAGTTAGAGCTATCACTGATCCAGTGATCAACGATGTCCTCTACCTTACTCCATGGTGCTACAGCCTAAGTGTGGCCTTGGCATCCGTCCGCACGGTCCAGCGCTCTTCAGAGTTTCTTTGGTTTTTCAAAGGTTTATCAAACCCTACTTCAATTATTATAAGTGCAATGAATTAATTTAGCATCTTAGCAGTTAAACTCCTTCAGTTTGAGGTCATCTAGCACTAAATTGCTTAGAGACCATATCTTAGACTTAGAGAAAGCTTTTTACACTGTCACTGAGGCACTAGCACAATGACAGAACTATCTGATTTTGACGATTTTACTTTATAATTTCTTGTCGATTACATGTTGATTACTTGATTTTATAATTTAACAGAAATGTATATATTTATTCATTAATTGGTATCAGGTGGATTCTATAGCGATAGCTTTATTCCCATCCAATCTGTTAAACTAGCAACCTACAGCTAATGCTTTCATGAAAACACTGGTTGACTTTCTGCAACAACGAAGATACATACATGAACGAACAACGAATATTCATAAATGTATATAATATATAATTGATTGATTGAAGATCATAATGACTCCGCCTCTTTTTTTGTAATGATATTAGAGATGTCAAAAATGTCGTAACCTTTAGAAGAAATACTCCTGTACATTTTGTATGTATTATTATGTACATTATGACATGTCACATTTGTGGATCTCCTATATATGGATCACATATGAAAACGTTGAGGAGCATTTCTGGCAAAGGAATTCATAAGTTTGTCAGCTCTATGATCAATATTTCACGAATTATTTATTTTGTTCACTTCCCCCTCCAATTATCTCTTAAAGAGCTTACTTTGGCAGGAATAACTTGATACTCGTCACATATTCTAATAACAAGGACTGCTTTGTTTTCCATCTACAAATAAACTAAATAATTTTTTCCTTGTTTAAGCTTTATGTACTGAAACTGTTTTTGATGTGCTCCGGCTTGAGGGCGCACATTTTTGAAATTTACATTAGGTATATTGTATTTTTGATAAATCATGAATGAATGATGAATCATTTAAATATCTACTTTGATGTCAATATCAGACTTGAGTTTTCTACCGTCAATGCTCCCTTCAGGTGAACCTCTGTATGTACAATTATTGTCCTGGTGATAGACTTTATTGTATTCTTACAGGCACCTGATATTCCGACCTTAGAAAAACAAATCAACTGCGGCCAGATTGAGGAAGTCATTTTACAGGCGGAGAACGAACTGTTGTTGGCAAGGAAAATGCTGTCATGGAAACCCTGGGAGCCGCTGGCCTCCCCTGCCCCCACGAACCAGTGGGCGTGGCCTCCTGTCAAGTAGATAGGCCTAATATTTATTATAGTTGTACGAACAGGCTATCACTTTTGTTTGTGTCTCCCATTCAGTGGCGTAGCCAAGGGGGCAGCGGGGTCCGGACCCCTCCCCCCAAATTTAGCAAAACGGCAAATATTTCAGATATTTATGTAAAAAAAATCCCCCCTGTTTCCAGTTTTGTTATTAAATTTATCGCCTGCAAAATCAAAATTTTTTGTCGGCATACCGTACTATTTCAGGCCTATCTTTTAAAAACCATTCCCCGCGGTAGCTCCCGGGCCCGCCTTGTTAGCTGTAATATTCTTCACATGTAAAATATGAACATAAATGCTTTCAAAGTGCGTAAATTCCCCCCGGGCCCCCTTCCTTGCAGTTACAGTAGTTCTATACTATTCTTCGGCTGTAAAACCAAAACGTTATTACAATAGGTTACAAGACGTAAATTTATATACATCAAAATGTGTAAGACTCCACAATTTCAGGCCTATTTTTTCCAAAGACCTTCCCCCTTCGGCCCCCCGAAATTAAGTTCATGCCACTAATTAGGAGATGCGTAAATCCATGAGAACGGCTTTCCTATTTTTCTACTATTTTACTAAATTTTACTAAAATACGGGGGGGGGGGGGGTGCGCCAAATTAAACACCTCTCCATTCGAAAATCTATCGTATCGTGTTGCATGGAAACGGGACCCCCCCAAAAAAAAAAAAAAAATCTCTACGCCGCTGCTCCCATTACTCCTGTTATTATGAAAGGAACTGGAAGCAGGTTTTTTTTCTTTTTTGTTAGCAGTACGGTATTGTAATGGAAGAACAATGATGTATGATTTTTAGTAAGGGCCGGTCCTACCACGCTTGGCAATAGACAATATATATATTTCATTTTAACCTCGGCGTCTTTAATAGTACATAGCCTAAAATAATTAGTTGTCTTAAACAACCTTAATTAAAATAACAAAAATTTGTATAAATGCCTCGGTAAGGAATACTATCCAATTACCTAGGCCTTTCACAAGAAAAATCATGTTTTAAAATCAGTCTATTTTGTGTGCTTCAACTTTAGATCTAAATAGGGTAATAGGTGCATTTTAAGACAATTTTATTTCATTATAAAAAAAGATTATTCGTATACAAACAATTCAATGAATGTATCCGAATAACCTCTTCAGTCGCCTCTTTAGGTAACTTAACAGCTGAAAATACAATAAAATTAATACAGTAATGGTAAGAACCTACTCAGTGGCGTAAATAACACCACCGCAGTGCGGGGTAGGGGGGGGGGGGCATGGGAGGCGCACTTCGGCTCCCAGTATTTCAGCCTTATCCATGGACCTTAAATCTTGATATAACTCAAGATGTATCTAAAATTGATCAACTGTCTGCAGAAGTTATTTACGTCACTGTTAAATTGCTTCTATCACTATTGAAGTAAATATCCGGTACCGTATAAAACTTTTATCGGCAGAGTTCTAGCTAATGTAATGGACCTATTAATGAAAAGGTTAGGAATAGGAACTCTTAGGTTGCTTCTGCTCTTGGACGTATTTTTTTAAATGTTTATGAATTTAAAATTTATTTATTTATTTTATTTAGGAAAGAGAATTCTTAAAAACTGCTTTTTAAAAATTATTCAAATTTCCCGCCATTGAAACTATCACAATTGCGACAAAATTCCCTACATTACAGCCTATCAGCATTTAGGATTTTAGTTTTTACTATTTAAAAAAAAATTGGTTCGGCATTTAGAATTTGAAGGTAAGAGGTTTATTATAAATTTAATACATATTCTATCCGTAGTTTAAAGGTTCTTTTAGAAAAATAACTTATGTCTCCTATGCTAAATTCATTGATAAAACATATCAAGTCATATAAGCCATGTTTTAATTGCGTATTTTCCCTTTTTAATGTTGCCCAGTGCACTCACATCGCTAGGTGGGAAAATGGCGTAGTTAGTTACAGTGGCTACTGGCCTTGGAATGAACTGGTTTTCATTTTGGCGGTATAGAATGTGAATACTACTACTGTACTGAATTATTTCAATATTTCAGGCTTACATCTATGCAAGTGACAAGGTTGTGTTGCTAAATAGCCTCATTCAATTTTTAACTATTTTGGTAACGGGCTCAGATAAGATAATTATAATAGCCTAATACGTGTGCAGCGGGCCTACTATGTCAATTATGCTTAATCTTAACCTGAAATTAAAAATGTAAATAAGATAATTTTGCTATGGAAAGTGCTTTTCAATATTGTTTTGTTTACATTTTTAACCCCAGGAATGAGTTAATACTTAACGGCAAAATAGTCCCGCAGAAGAACATTGCAAAATATTTCTATATTTCGAGCTAAATTGAAGACAAGACTGATGGAAAACATGTGATATAGTGAAAAGTGGGTACAACAGTTACAGATGAACTGAACATTAGCGCAAGCGCTACTTAAGAGTACATCAACAACTACAAGCGTAAATAATTACTATATGTAGGTGGCTAAGGGGTCGCAAATAGTTACAATCTGTCTCTAGTCTCTAGCAGGCATCAACCATCCTTCCCTTCGTTAATTAGACCGGTCACCCATCTCTTTCAGATAGGATGTCTGGACCTCGCGATTGGGACATAAGATGCAAGGTGTACGTGGGAAATCTTGGCAACAACGGAACTAAATACGATCTTGAGTCAGCATTCAGTAAGTACGGGCCCCTGCGCAATGTGTGGGTGGCTCGTAACCCACCTGGGTTTGCATTCGTTGAGTTCGAAGACCCCCGCGACGCTGAAGATGCAGTTCGTGGACTAGACGGAACAAGGATTTGTGGATCGCGCGCCAGGGTTGAGATGTCTAGTGGAAGAACGCGACGTAGTGGTGGTGGCAGTGGAGGCGGCAGTGGAGGTGGTGGTGGCGGCGGCGGCGGTGGCGCAGGTGGAAATCGAAGACGATCAAGGTGAGTCGTTCGACAATGAGGTGTTAAACTGAATCCTTCTTTTTAGATGGAGACAAAAAATTTGGTTGTCAAAGTCAAAGGACAATTTTTGACCTCAGGTTATTACTTAATTTGAACTAGGACTCCTATTATTTTGAATTTCCTATATTTCTTTACTTGCCGTTATACTTCGGCCGCATCCAATGTTTGCCGAATGATTTGCTGAAGGGTTTCTTCCGCTACAGCGGCTCTGGCAGTGGCGGCTCTTCTGCAAGAAAACACTTGATACTCCCCTTGTTAGCCATCAATAATAAGCTCCGTTGCCCATGCATAAATTGTGAGCCTCTTCCACTCACTCCTGTCTTTCCTTCTGATTATACAGCACTTCCTCTGATATGAATTCTTCCACTCTTCTCAGATCGTCCTCAATCTGGTTCCTGCCTTCTTGTTCGTATTTCTTCGTCTAGCCTGATACTACCCATTCACATTACGTGTTCGAATCACTGCAGACTTCTTGTCGCAATCGTTCACCAATGGTTCTTCCACCCTGAATTCTCTCCTCATGGCTTCATTCCTTCAGCTCGAGGTTCCTTATTTCCCTTTACAGGAGGACAAACGTATTGGGGTTGAAGACTAAATAATTATGTTGTTGGAGTTAATTTCCAGTTTAGCACCCCAGGTTTGATGAGCCGCCACTGGAACACTAGTCTGCAACATAAATTTCGGCAAAGATTGTGCGGGTAAGCTGAAGTTAGATGAGCTGAAAATCAGATACTTCCCCTTTTAGCTTTTTAAGGCCTTTTAATAAGATAAACGGAACTTATCTTCAATTAGAAACCACTAATTTTTCAATTTTGTGATAGGATTTGTCCCTGGCATAAATCCAAGTTTTGCTTTGTTAGACATTGCGAATGTACTGACTTAGGAGTCATTTACTTTATTAGATGACGTTTCTACTGTTTTACTAAAGGTGTTAATATTTCAGGGAAGCCATCTTCCCCCACTCTCCTACTTAATCATCTCTGCGCGGCTCACTTTCTCAAACCTCTACACATCTCTGCTCACCTCGTGAGTGCTAATTGAGTACAGCTGCACCTATTTCTACAGTGCAGCTGCACCTCAAATCTCTACACATCTCTTCTCACCTCGCTGACCCTGCTCTCCCTTCATTCTTCCCCTTGTGTGGTCTCCCCTTCTCATCTGTTTTGGCAGTTTCCCTGCCAAAAGGTAGGTTGACTCTACCCCGATGGCGTCAACATGTGGTTTGTTTATAAATAATGTTTTTATGCGTTTGGAGTGTCGCTGCAGGTAATATGTTTTAATGATTATTTTGGGAGTATTCGCGTGATTGTGAATACCCTGGTAAGTATATTATTCTGGAATCCAAATCTTTATGGTGCTTGTTGCTTCGCCCTATGTTAACATAGACCAAATATTTCCTTTTTTTACTTCCTTACAATTTTCTTAAAAATTATGTAAATTCATGGTGAAACGGAAAGCTTACGTTTCTGTCGCTCTTAAATTACTGTATAAAAATGGGGCCTAACGGTTGTGGTTTTTTATGTGATATAAAAAATCGTGATTTCATTATTTTATTTGAAAAAAATAAATATATACTGTATACTAGTAGTTGATTGAGAAACAAAATTTCATATGGATGTCGGGTCTGCGGGTTATTTAATCTTAAATCTTAATTTTCTAAATAGTTTATTTTATGTTTAGCCAACTTTTGAGGTGGAGGGTTGATGAAACATTAAATGGCTGTTATGCGTGCATAATTTATTATGACTTCGAAAAAAATGAAATTAAGTTAGAAAAACAAATCAAACTAAACAATAAATAGGATTTAATTTAAATGTTGGGTTTGACTTCGCACAGCCGGCCGCCATACCAAGTTGAATCCAGCGGACCAGAGCAGGTTCAAAGCTGCAGATAACTTGGTCGTGTGCACACTGCCGGTAGGGAAACATGGTAGGACTTGTCCTGGTCACCTCCGAACTAATCGTGTGACTTCACTGTGTTTCCCAAGTGGTTCGGAATCCACTATAATCAGGAGGTCCACTGTCCTATGGGCTGGCATAGGACAGTCAAGTCGGGGTCGCTCTATGGGCCCAAATATGAGGCCTAAGTCGTTATTAACCCGACGAACACTACTACTTGACTTCGCACCAAATAAATCAACTAGGCAGATTTCGTCTGGGATCAATCGGGGGAGTCCAAAGCGTTTCAAAATGGTGGTGCTGGTGAGAGTGCGCAAGTTCAGTACGGAAGTCCACTGGGTGAATGGGCCTACACAAGCTAAGTAAAGGAGTTTCGTACGGGTCCAGGTATCCTCTAGCTATGCTGCAATGACGTTCATAATGATATAGGAGCGTTGGTCCGTGGCTCCCATAGTTCCCTCATGGTGAACAGGTACGCCGTAAGCAATGTAGTGGGTGCGAAACGTCTACTCATTCTGATGTCTTTGAGAACGTATTTTTGCGAAATTAATTAGTTTCTTGCTCCAAAGATAATGAAAGTGGTCAGATGAAAAATTCATAAAAAAAATTAAACTTTCTCAAAAAGCAGTCTATTTCCCCGACGAATTTACAACGATTCTATCAAACCGGTTTAATGCACTTCATCGGGGTTTCCAAAAAAAATGACCATGCGAGTATGCGACTAGATAAATTATTTAATTTGGTCAAAAATCCCCGGCCATTTCTTCAAAATTCTACAAGATATTGGGAATCTTTCCCGTAAATCAACATGGTGGGAGACAATTCAACTAGGAGACAAAGCCGATTAAAAAAAAGTCAAAATCAACAACATTGCAACAAACCGAGATCTGAACCCGTGCAAATCTCCATCTTATCTTGTGTATGCTCACTATCTCGGCCATATTGTAATACTCTGGACTCCCTGGTTGATATCACTCCACGACACTAGTGCCATCTATCGATATATAAGTTGTTTGGGTTGATTGTGCATAGGCTTAGTCGAGCAATGCATCACAGTAGAAAAGTTACCGTTGACTGATGCATACTGGGAAAGAGTTACACGGAGAAACAATCATCTTACAAATGCACATTGAGCTTTCATATATATCATTTGTAATTTGACAGTTGTTCGCGCAACACTTGCACAGCATGCTTCAGTCAACTAACCGTGATTTTTCTTGAATGAGGTATGGTGCAACTCATTGTAGTTTTATAATAAAAAATGTATTGTTGTGGTAAATATTGACGGGAGTCTACGTTATAGGTCCTTCTCTCCTCGTCGCGGTCGCAGCCGTTCGAGAAGTCGCGAGTTCCGCAGGGACCGCTCCTACTCCAGGGACTGAAGGTTGGTAAGTAAGTACCTCTTGATATTATTTCACTAAAAGTCTGGACACCCCTGGCAATTATTAAAGATTGGCGGTACTATTCTTTTAAGTTACTCCTTAGTACACTCCACTGGTGGAGTAGTTTACCATTTGCGCGGCTAAACCAGGTACCGTTTCCATGAGTAATGGCAGTGTTATTACTATTATTAAATTGATACTATGTAGTAGTAGTTAAAAAAATAGGGACTCAGGCCGCTAATTGGGCCCATAAGTCCCTAAGTACTGTGCGCACGTATGCTTTGTGACCTATTGTGTCCCGTGCTGATTCGATCATGAGCTCGTTAGACGTAGTAGAAATAGGGTGGACAGTGTTGAAGTTGCTTGGACTGTAGGTATGTCAATATTTCCAGCATGAAGCCATTTGTTGGCTATTTTGGGAGATGTTTCTGCTGAGCGACCCCTAAGTTGTTGTTGATAGTAGCATGTAATGCTAATGATTGCCAATAATCCATCGATCATAGTATAGTTGATTTAGAGGTACCACAAAAACCGTGCAATTAACTATTCCGCATAATTTTAATCAAAGCACTCCTGAAGGCGTCCAACTTGTCGATCCTCTTGATTTCAGCCGGGAGTTTATTATAACGACTAATTCCAAAGTCAAACACAGAATTTTTACCTAACATGGAATTTTTATCTTCTAAAATGAAGTTATCAGCATTCCTGGTGTTATAACTATGAACATCTTTAAATTTATCTTGTATGTAAACGTCATAACATCCAGAAATACGTGGTCTTCAAAATTTAACCCCTCTAGCATCATACTATTCTTAGAGGTGTAGTTGTGTAAGTTGGACAAGTAGGTGTAAAACTGTATAGTATAAATAAATATACAGAAACAATTAATGGTTTCGAATGGTAGCTCCTAGTTAGTGGTTTCAAAACTCTCAGCTTTTGACACGTCAATGCGCGCCATTTTTCAAACCATACCTGCTCATTTTGTATTTATAAAAATAAAGAAAATAGAGCTGTGCCCCCTCAAGTCGAATCGTGAGAAGGTGACACATGAACCTATATATAATATATATATAACGATTAATAACAATTTATAAAAATTAAACATGAACATGTAAAAATAAGCAGACTTGTACTTTCTATAATTGTAGAACTGTGGTCAGGTACAGGTTCCAACTTCCTTCAGTCGTAAAAAATAAAATAAAATCTTAATAATATAACTTTATAAACATGTTTTCTTGTTGCAGGGTGTGTCTGTGTGTTTGACTTCTAATTAATCAATTAAGTAAGCCTCAAGAGCTATGTAATTCATTCCAACCCGCTACAACTCTATGCAAGCTATAGTTTTATTCAATGGAAATTCCCGGAATTCAGTTATGGGACTCAAGTTCTTACATCGGGCAACCGAATCTTTTTTAATTTAATATATGATTGGTTTCCACAATTTTGAATTATGTTCCTCATAGCGATCCTGTCCCTTAGCGTAACTTAAGAGGCGCAGAGTAAGTTTTGATTTAAATAGCTTTAAAAGAATGGGGTTTCAATTGATTTTGTGCCCTTTTATTGCAAGCGGTTGCGGGAGCGATCTAGTGTAAAATAAATATAGGAAAAGAAGTGCCCAATTAGCCCAGTCAACGAAGAGGTATAGAGGGAGTTGGAGGGAACACAATTTTGGACTTCGTAACTTTGTTTAGACTAGTTAGGAGGTGAACATATCAAAAGTCCTCACTCGTGGCCCTTGAGCCGGGGGGGGAGGGGGGCTTTGAAGGTACCGTTTTTTGGTTTTTCGCTTATATTTCGGAAATTATGCGCCCAGCGATATTTCTGCTTTATACCAAATTAATGCTGATTAAATTTGCTACAATTTAAAAGAAGTAAAGTTTTTTGATATCTTGCATAGTTTTCGAGATATCTGCTCGCGAAAATCAGTAATTTTGGAAAAATCCACTTTTTCCTGACTTTTTTTTTAACTTTTGACAGGATAACTCTTCAACGATGCAACCAAAAAATAAATGCAGGCCATAGAGTTGTAGAACATAAAATTCCCTTCACTAATTTATATTACTTTACTGTTTGATATACTTTCCTTCCTAAGTTAAACCAATTCTAGTGTTGAGAGACGTCAAACATAGGCCTATTGGCCAAAATATACACCATTACCGGTATGTACATATAATGAGTAATGGACGGACGTCTAAATAGCTCCCAACAACATGCATCCGTTGCTATGAACATATTGTTTGTACATGTGGCAAAAGGGCAAAAAGAAAAGAAAAAAAAAGAATTATTTTTTATTTGTACCTTTTGATTTTGATTTCGGCGCTATTTTCTCCGATGTCTTCTTCATGGGACTCCTGGTCAGGGACGGAACCAGCCCATTTCCCCATTTGGGGGGGGGGGGCTAGTTGTGGGTCAAACAGAAAAACATATGTACTGTAGTATCAATTACTTTAGAGAGTAATAAATTAACTTCCAATATATTTACAAAATTTTGGGAAGGGGGACAGCGACCCCCTGTCACACACACCCCCCCCCCCCCCCCGTGTCCGTCCATGCCCCCTTCACACAATGCCGACAGGTAATGTTTCCGAAATGACTTCCCCACACCGACGGAGCAGCAAAACAGCATTCCCTCCGAACGTTTCTGTAAAATCAGCCGCTGCTGAGAAATAACCTGCCTCATAAGACGTATAGGTGGAAGACAAGAACTGCCTGTACCCAGTCCGAAATTAGCTAACAGCTGCATCGGAGGATATCCTAAAAAATATTTTAAGCAAAACAGACTTTGCCAGCGCAAAGTGTGGCTGCAAAAAAGCAAGCCTCAAATACCCCCCACTATGTAAAAATTGTCAGTGCCTCGCTCAGAAGAGAAGAGGAGGATCCACATGCCATTTTCCTTCAGAACAAGGGGCATGGACGGTAAATATATTGGAAGTTAATTTATTACTCTCTAATTTAATTGATACTACAGTACATATGTTTTTCTGTTTGACCCACAACTAGCCCCCCCCCCCCCCAAATGGGGAAACGGGCTGGTTCCGTCCCTGACCAGGAGTCCCATGAAGAAGACATCGGAGAAAATAGCGCCGAAATCAAAATCAAAAGACCCTCCCCGCCCCATGAGAGCAAAGTAATTGACTGAACTGGCACTCTATTGTATTTTTTTGACTTTTCAATAGGTAGGCTACAAATAAAAAATAATTCTTTTTTTCTTCTTTTCTTTTTGCCCTTTTGCCACATGCACAAACAATATGTTCATAGCAACGGATGCATGTTGTTGGGAGCTATTTAGACGTCCGTCCATTACTCATTATGTGTACATACCGGTAGTGGTGTATATTATTGGCCAATAGGCCTGTGTTTGACGTCTCTCAACACTAGATATGTTCACCTCCTAACTAGTCTAAGCAAAGTTGCGAAGTCAAAAATTGTGTTCCCTCCAACTCCCTCTATACCTTTTTTTGAGCGTTCATTGACTGGGCTAGATGTAAAGACGGAATTTATTTGGGTCTATTTGGAAATAAGTGATTATCCCTACACCTGGAGCCTGATCGAGGCGATTATAATACTGGGGTTAAATAAATACCCTAGGATTACAACTAAACAAACAAATTTTGAACAGCACTTTCCATAACAAAATTATCTTTACATTTTTAATAGCAGGGGATTAAATAAATACCGGTATTTAATCGCCTCGATCAGGCTGCTCTAATCGGCTAGAGCCGAATGGGATTTAAACTTTTGCTCGTCCGCCATCTTGAAGCAAAATAACAGATCACGCTAGTTAACGAACTCGATCAAGACATGTGTATGATAAATCAAATTCGGAAACTGCAATTAGTTTTTCATAAAATAGATATACATTTTAAATAATGATATTCAAGCGTTCTACGACAGTATATCTTCGTTTCCAAACTATCCATGTTAAAATGTTTCACAAAATATAAATTCAAGTCAGTCTATGACAATGAACTCAAAAAAAAAACCTGTAAAAATATACAGCTATTTGATTTGATTTGAGTAGCTTGCCGATATTAGAGGTTATAGAAAAAACTGGACGAGCTACGAACCCACGATCTACACCTAACCGGGGCGTCGTCTTAACCATTGTTTGCTATGAACCCCATCATCCCAGGAATGAGTCGTTGGACCGATTATATAACTTAGGCTACACAGCAGCGTAAGTTTTAGATGGTTTCCTTCTTACCCACAACCGATACTCGCCCTTGCTTGTGGGTTAACCCTCAAAGAAGAATACAGCCCGAACTGAATTATATTTTAAGACATCGATAAGTTTTTTTTCCATTTAACACTTGATATAGCCCGAAATAACCACCAGGGTAGATAACAACCAACCAGAACACGAGTTGGCGTCTATTAAAAGAATTGGCTCGTTGCCATTATTCTCTTCCCTATCCAAAGCGGCACATTGACGTAAATTAACGCTAACTGGTACTTGTGGACATGTTTCAATGTAAGACTTCATAAATAATTAGATTACTCGTGACTTCGTGGTATTTCATTTTAATAAACAAAAAATAACAAAAACTTAGAGTTTTAGAAAAACTTGTTATAACAACCCGAATTAGTAAAACCCAAATAATCGTTAAGAAATTAACTTTGTCTAAGAAACCCACTTGTGTTAGTATATTATATATTAGTTAATTTCTTAACGATTATTTGGGTTTTACTAATTCGGGTTGTTATAACAAGTTTTTCTAAAACTCTAAGTTTTTGTTATTTTTTGTTTAGTAAGACTTCATGACCGTGAAACTTCACGATGTATAAAGAATCTGTGAAAATGCCTACAATTTCTCCTGATTTGGCTGTGGGGGAACCAGGACATTCAGCAATTTTGGTTTCAAACAGTAAATAGATAATAGATATGACGAAGCAGTAGAATCCGGGATGATAGGCCGTGGTCGTTCTGAAAGCGTACTTCCAAACGTTTCGTCAACATCTGCAGTGGAACTGCGTAGATATCTGAGATTCTGTCTCGGAAGTCTATGTAGTTCTACTGAAGATGTTGAAACGTTTGGAAGCACGCTTTCAGAACGACCACGGCCTATCATCCCGGATTATACTGCTTCGTCACGTGACTCCAGCCGTAAAAGCCTTTGTAAGTAAAGAACCTAGTCGTTGATAAGAGTTTTGAAATTGTTACGAAGTTTGATAGGGTTATAAGGACCCACGCCAATAAAATAAAGCACAATACAGAATCCTAAAAATAACACATGTAGCTGTTGGAAAATTAAAGTCGACACCGAGAAGAACCTGGCAGTAACGGCATGCATGTAAGTTGTACATGCGTTGAAAATCAAATTTTGGCACATTTTAATTGATTTGTTAACCATTAATACTATTCAATAGCAGCTGCATAAATTCAAATGAGGTCTGAGAATTGCGTTTCATTGAGTTTATTCGAATTGAATGATTGGGCGAATAAGCAGATTTTAACGCGTGGTATGAGGTTGAGTTGGTGTTAATCGATTCACGCACGGCACCAACATGGGGGTAATGCCAAGAGTCGATGTTAGCTAAAGTAAAGGTGCTGGTTAGTAAAATAATATAGGCTACACCAAAATCAAAGAAAATGTTTAAACTATTATTATAATAATTTGTAACCAACATAATTACAATAATTAATGCTATCAACACTTAGTATATATAGCCTATAGTAGTACAAGAGAGACAGATATTGTAAGTACACGGAGGATGGGAAAAGTCACAACCCTATTTAGCATAGCCAAATCAATGCAAAATACTTTGTTATGCTAAGATCTTGGGTTGCATCTGGGATGAATGTAAGATGACCAGGCCACAGGCAATCCACAAGCCAATTTACATTGAGCACGGTGGCTCGTAAATTGGGGCTGCTGCAGAGTTTTTTTCATTTTTTAATGCTGATCGGGCGGCAGCCATTTTACTTTCATTACATGCATAAGACGTGTAATCCTACATATTACCAAGCTATGTCTCTAAAACCATGTCTATATATTACATTAGCGCAATGTTGCCATCGTTTATCTGATATAAATGGTGTACTTTCTTATAGGAATCCAATAAGCCTCGCTCTGATAGCTGGGGCGTAGGTAATTGCTAAATTAGGTATCTTATGAGAAAAAGTGCACTTCATCACATTGTATTTTAATTCACATAGAAATTCAAGTTTATTTCGTTGCTTCTTTGAATTACAACAAATTAGATTCTACAAGGAAAGTATGACAATAGCTATCAACAGACATTTGAGTTTTTGTTTTAAAGTTGTCAATTTAAAAAACTATTTTTGGCGGGAACGAAAGCCTTTTCTCCTGAACAGAACTCTACCCAAGCCTGCCAAACAACAAGTTTAATTGATAATCCACTCCCAAATGATAGGCGCAATCAGTTGATAGCTATTGTCGTAATTTCCTTGCAGAATATAATTTGTTATAATTCAAAGAAACAACGAAATAAACTTGCATTTCTTTGTGAAAAATAAATAAAAAGTGATGAAGTCCATTTCTACTCATATGATAAGTATGACAGCCATTATCCCCCACCAATCAGAGCGAGGCCCGGCATTCCCATACAAGTGTCATAAATTCATACATCTGCAAAAAAAAATGTTTTGCATTGAAATTGAAAGTTTATCAGGACATCAAGCCAGAAGACGTGCAGGCCATTTTGCTATTAATAATGAAGGGTTTCATAGTCGGATTCTACTACTAGTAGTAGTCATAGCAATTTTTAATTTTTTAAAAACAACATTGGTTGAGAGCTAATTAAGGCGGGGTTTCCACATGCGTCAATGGTCAATGAGAAATATGAAATTGACGTTTTAGCAGACATTAAAGACATACTAAAAATGTCTGCTACCACGTCAAAACCATATTTCTCATTGACCATTGACGTATGTGGAAACCCCGCCTAATTAATTTCTAGGTTCTGAGTCCTTATATCGACAAAATTGGTCTTTATAAGCACACCCTAAATAGTGATAATACACGGTGGAACTGCAAAGGCTTTCACGGCCGGAGTCAAATGAAGAACCAGTAGAATCCGGGCTGATGGGCTGTGACCGAAATGAAAGTGAACTTCTAAACGTTTCGTTAACATCTGCGGTCGACATCTTCAGTGGCGCTGCGTAGACTTCGAAGGTTGTACCTCAGTGGCTCTGTAGCGAGTGAGCCACGGCCCATCGGCCCGGGTTCAACTGGTTCTTCAATACACGGTGGGTTTGAAAAAAGTTGTACCCATGGGTCATTGACCAAAATAACTGCGTACGCAAATTAGTTCATGAGGTCAATTGGGGTATGGATCACTAGGATCACATTACAAACTATACATTTTTTATGGAACCTAGTTTGCACCAAAATGAATCAGACGTTAATATTACTGGCATTGGAAATGCGTCCACTGAAGGCATGATGCTCTGCACACCACCATCATCCACAGTTTGGCGGTATCTTCCGTAATACTAAACGGAGGTCGACCAAACTATATCTACCTACATAGATATAATTATTGTCGTGATAAGCCAATCTTCCAAGTTTGGTCGAAATCCACGAACACTAAAAGCCCACATCTCGTGAATAGAGACACTTAGGATTTAGATAATTGGGGATTCGTAGCCTACTCCACCTCACGAACCAATTTGCGTTAGCAGTTTTTTTTGACACTGACCCATGGGTATATATAGGCTACCTCTTTTCAATCCCACCGTAAATACACTATAGATATTGTCTTGTTATCGTTAATCCATAAAAATCGATAAAGTACCTAAGTCCTATTTCTGGAATGCGCCGTCTGCTTCATTCTTTCACATAATTATATTTGATGGATTAACTATAGTTCATGTAAACAAATGTATTGAGTATTATCGAAGTTTATTTCAGGTGTTCAAAGTGTGATTATGCCAATGTAGCCACTGTGGAACGGGAATTTAATTAATTAGCTTTCCGGCATGTTGTTTTTCAAATTATTTGAAAAATGCCCCTTAAGAGTGTACCTTACTTAGGAAATAGGTACCCCTAAATTCGGTGTTTTTACTGACCATTTTATTTTTTATTTTATTGACAAAGCAAGGTATTAAAGATTTGGCTCATTTAAGTTGTAGAAGACTACTTCATGCATAATATAATGGGTAGTTTTTTCGTAAAAATGATGGGTCCCTTCTTCTCGGCCGGGGAGTACGCAGCACCGGTGTGGTTTAATTCAGCACATGCCAAGCAGACGGATGTCTCTCTGAAAGAAAATGTGCGCATCATCACTAGGTGCCTTAAACATATACCCCTTCAGAAAATGTATCCGATCGCTGGTATCGCTCCCCCAGCTATAAGACGGTCCACCGCTGCTGCTGTAGAACGAACCAACTACGGTATACGAGGAGAAGCATTACACTGGATCGCAAGCTTCCTATCTGACCGAAAACAATACGTAGAAATTCAAGAGCAAAACCCAGAAGTGGAAGATCAGACAGAGGATTACCAATCAGAAGTAGCTATAAACAACATAGGTGTAGGGCAAGGCTTCGTCATGGGACCACTTTTCTATCTGCTCTATGTCAACTCACTACTTGAAAGTAATGAAAACGAAAGGTTGATGTTCGCGGACGATACTACGCTCATCATAACTGGTCCTTCAATAGAAGAAACTACTGCGAAAAAGTGAACTAAAAAGCTAGATGACATAAGACTCGAATTTGCCACACATGGGTTCTTGCTAAACGAAACAAAAACGCAACTAACAGTGTTCTCTAACTCCCAACCTGAGCTTGATATATACCAATGCATTGCAGGATAACCAGTAACTGCAACCGACAGCGTCAGATTCTTAGGTATACAAGTTGACAAGGACTTAAACTGGAATAAACACGTGGCAGAGCTATTAAAAAAACTAAATAGTGGCCTCTTTGAGGTCAGGCGCCTTAGCTCTGTGTCCTCCGGAGGTAACTTTCCAGGCCTACCACTCACTTGTAATGAGCCATATAAACTACGGCATATTGGCCTGGGGAGGGACCTCCGTAGGGAACATGGACGCTGTACTCAGGCTTCAAAAGAGGAGAGAGCGCTACATGCTAAAAACTGGGACCTCGTGGCAGTTATCGCTCTCACTTCAAATCATTAAAAATCATGACAGCCCCAAGTCTGTACATATTTAGCTGCATCTTACATATCTTCAAGCCTGAAGTGTGGGGGACATTTAAACAAAACGGGGACCCACACCAACAACACGAGGTAACGGGGAGACCTTGTAAGGCCAGCGCCACACACAGCCAAGTGTGAGCGACTGGATCCTATACTACAAAGTTTCGCCTACCTTAGAAAACTCCCGATTGAACTGAGAGCGGCGAGAAATGCTTCTAACTTCCCTAAATTGCTTAGAAACCATCTCTTAGAGAAAGCTTTCTGCACTGTCTCTGAGGCCCTAGCACAATGACAGGACAGAACTACCTGATTTTGACCATACTCTGACGATTTTATCTTATACTTTATATGTATTGTATAATTTAAAGGAAATATATATTGTATTGTATTGTAAACAAATGTCCGATCCGAAACATGTCATGTACGACATAAGACCCGCACCCAAACGTCTCACATCCAGGAAAAACTTTCTGCAATCAGTGAAGCCCATATAAACGACAGCACAAGCGTCTAGGGCCAATGTATGGAAGCGGTTCCACCCCCAAGTGATTGAGCCAAAAGAAGAACTGATGGCGGGCCACAATTTTCCATACCCAATCTGGCGTACCCTCAACCGACTAAGAACTGGTGCTCCTCTCTGCAAAACCACCGCTGCCAGATGGGGCTTCATCGCTGAAAACGACACTGCTTGGCGCATGCGGAGAGACCCAAGACAAGGCACACAAGCTGGTTGGCCAACTGCTGCCTTCACCTTGCACAGCTGCTGACCTAACAGAAGCTAACGACAAGGCCATCCAGGCCGCTACCTACTGGACAACCCATAAAACGTGTTCCACCTGGACACGTTAAGTAAGTAAAAATGATTGAGGGCTAAAATTTCACGTAAAATACCATAAAAAAACTAAGAAACCAAAAATTGATATTAGGTACCCTATTATATGGTGCATAATTTAATCTACAACTTAAATGAACTAATATTTTGAAAAATTGCTTAATTAATTAAATAAAAAATATTAAGTAAATTACATTTCGGGCTGCAAATTTCCTACGGGACGTACACTCTTAAGGCGCAGATTTTCAAATGTTTGGTAATCAAAACAGGTTTTTCGACTAAATGAATTAATTCCTCGTTTCACAGCCGCAAAGATAGGAAAATCGTCTTATGAAAAATTCATAGAAAATGCAAGCTTTCTATTAAGTAAATTTGCATTTTCGTATCAGAATAATTATTACTCTGAAACAACACGATAAAGTGCATTAAACCGATTTTATAGAATATTCATAATATAAATCAGACGGTCTTTAGAAAGCTTGCGTCTTTGTTAAGTATTTTTCATAAAACTCAAATTACGCAACAATGGAATTTACGCTTAAGGCTTACGATATATTAAGAGAAGAGCTGAGAAAATATTTTAAAATATGTCATAGCCAACAGCCAATCACAACAGAGGAAACAAGCAATGCACCCTCTAATTGGTCTAGTCTAACATAATAAGACATCGTATAACAGTATTCACAGTTATTTCGAGAAAAGTCCATTAATCCGTCTTTTAGGTCCCTACTACTGCCCAATGAAAGATACTTGTGAGTGGAGTCCTAAACGTATACTGTGTTCATCATCATCAACAGTCAGCTCCAGTATCTTGGTGTGATACGTGAGCCTCCTCCACTCCTGAATATTCAATATCGACTGGTACCAGTCCCACTCTTACACATGAGTTGTTTTAAATTCCGCTAGATGGCATCACGATTCGTGATTAAAATAGCCGTTGTAACTTGGAAATTTCCAGTTAGACCAGTGGACGGTGTATAGGACATTTTTCGAAAAGCAGCTTTAATGCAACAACACCTCAATTTATGAAAGCTTCCCGTTTCACCTCAACAATCTATGGCACGGCCGTATGCTAAGGATAAGTGTATAATATTTTCTGCTAGGCCACAAGGGAAAGCAGTGTTTATGTAATAATAATAATAATAATTCGTTTATTTTCTTAATTTTTGTCAAAATTAAGAGCAAATGGAGGCCCGTTTTTTATATTATTGGTGCAAAATGAAATTTCTCGTAGAATTTCAATGTTAAGACTCATAAATTTGGTGTAAAAAAGTAAAAGAAACTTTCCTCTTTATTCTGATGTTTATTGTAGTATGTGGCCGTGGCTAACACTAATTGGCCACACTCCTTCGACCTGACATCTCTAGTGTGATAGTGACCGTATTTTTTTTTTTTTTTTTTTTACAAATCAAGCTCAATAACTGGCCGATGAGTGTTATTGACGGCTACATAATGAACATCAAAACATAGAGGAATATTTTTTTCTAGTTTATTAATCCTAATTTATGACTCTACGGCCGATATTTCATGAGAAATTCGACTTTGCGTATAAAATGGAAAGTGGGAGCTCGATTGGCTCGCAAGGTTAGCACCTTTAGTACCACTTACCGCTTTGAAATATACTAATTTCACAGAAAATATTGATTAGTACTCAATAGATAAAAGAAATGTACCCCTAATCATTGATAAGTGGCCGTCACTATAACACTGATTTGCCACAGTAAAGGGAAGACGCGAAATAGAGTGCACGTTTTCAGTGTTTTCATCAATTTTGGTGTTAATAGTGACCGCCACTTACTAATGATAACTTATAAAACAATATTTATATAAACATTTATTCGATTTCCCGAGTACTGGTACCTCTATAATTTATTTTTCCCGTGAAATTAATAGAAAAAGAACATAGTCGAAGTGTCCGATAGTCTCTTAAGTACTGTTTGGATGGGTCAGCCATTTTTGACGGACAAGATGGCGACAGTTTAGGGGCCCAGACTTCATTTCTAAAACGTATACTATGTCGTAAGGATAAAATGAATGCTGTACAGTGCAAATGAGTGACCCGCACTGAATAATTAAAGGGATGAGTATGGACAATAACTAAGTTAAAAGCTTTGGCACAGTCTTCTTCGGAGGTAACATTTCCCAAAGTATTTTATTAAACTTTGCAGTGATAATTGCAGCACGCAATCCGAACAATGTGCGCCCTGTCGCGAAGATCAGTGAAATCGGTAACCGTGTACATCTGAGCTGGCATTGTAAAGAGACTATAAGAAAGTGCGAACCCTTTCGGATCTGGATCGGGATGGGGTCGAATCGGATCGAGTAGGTGTGTCAGGGACGGTTATTATGAAGCTACAATACTGGGACGATTTCGCTATCAATACATCTAGGCCAACCAAAATAAAAAAAGGACCTCATACGTACCAAAATTATAAATAAATAAAAAATAGATTTTAGAGCATTTGCCGTTTATACAGTGGGAAATAACACCTTTTGCTCCACGATTTACCATTCCTCATCAGACGGAGGCCATCTGAAAGGGGTCAGTGACGACAGTTCCGCCCCTGCAGTCCATTTCAAAAAGGCCAGATAGTTATCGATAGTTTCTTGATTCATCCCCAACTAATGGGTATACTTAATTTTACCGATATGGCCGAGCTTCTTACTGACCATGCAATCCCAAAAGCGCACTGGAGGCTCCTCCTCAGCATCAGTAAAGAGTTTTCACGCAACTGTATTTTCAGCTATTACCAGTTCAATCCCACTTTCCATTACAATTACAATTTGGTTGAACTGCCGGATCGGACCATCTGACAATGTTCTTAATTAAAAGTTCCGCCCAATCCAGTGCTGACTATCCTCGGAGGCGGCGCAACGGCGGAGAAGTGCAGGCGGGGGCGGGGCTGAATCACGTGGAAGTGACGCCCTTACGGGCCACGAGCAGGTTGAGGACGGCGTGTTTTCTTATGTATCCGACCGCCTTTTTGTGGGTAACCATCGTGAAGTCGTAGCCGTTGCACTGCAAAATTTTGTCGTGCATCCGCAGTCCTGACCTTGCGGCAGGGCTGCCTTCGTGAACCTCTGTGACGTATATACCCTGAAACATAAGTAAGTGTTCAACATAAAATCCTGGAAGAATTGAGAGAAGTAGAATCAATCTGATATAGGCACGGATCCAGCCCATTATATGGGGGGGGGGGGGTAGTTGTGGTTCAAAATAGAACAAACATGTGTAGCATCGATAAAATTAGAGCGTAATAAATCAACAAGCAGGAAGCTATGAAGCTAAGGCTGTAAAATAAAGCCAAGGAGGCACTGACGTATTTTTTAGACTCTAAACAGCCCACTTTGTTACCAACCTAAGGTCTTCACAATTTACAATTTGTTAGCCAAATGGAGGAAGGGAATTAGATTGGTCTATGGGTCGCCCACGCAAGATAACTTTGGGCGCCAGAGAATCCGGAGTTGCCGTAGGAGGAAGAAAGGGCAAACGCAGTAAAAAAAAAGCTATATTAAAAATGGTATCTTACATTATCTGTATAACCTTGTGGACTTTTTCTATAATCTTGATCTATCCCACCTCCAATCTTAAAGCCACATTTTAAAACTTCTCTGCCTTCCAAATCCAGTCCTGGCTCCTTTTGTAATGTTATTGGTATCTAAAAAATAAAATACCGCCGGCTTATCAAGAGAACTAAATATTCTTAACGGTTTGTAAATTGACCTCAACAGTAAAATTATGTAAAAAAAAAAAAAAAAAAAAATTGGTTGGCTTTAAAGTCGGTTTACAGACGATAGTTTAGCGTGACAACGTTATAACAAAACATTAATGAAATGACTGCATACTTTTGCTTACCCCTGCTTGATCACCACAAATAGAGTATGGCCTGAAAGAGGAAGAATAGACGAAGACATAGGTATATTTAAATTGAGATAGGCCTTTACATCTGCTTCAAAGCCGCCCATGCAATTTTAATGGGATTCTTCGAAAGGAGCTTTATCGCATCATTTTTACAAAAGTTTATGTTCCGCTCGTGATTAAGTTGTGAAAGGGTGAATTTGAAATTATATATTTATACTCGTTTGGAACTTTAAATCATACTGCTTCTAATGAGCCAATAAAAATTCATGTCGATTCAATTTTGCAGGCTGTGGAATTTTTTTAATGTATGCACGTAATAGGAAAAGTACCCCTTCAACCTGTTTTTCACCAAAACACGGATTGCTTACTAACTCACCTGTGCCCGAACAAAGAGACGGATAGTAAAACTGAATATATGTCCAGAAAGAGTAAGAAAGGTGGAAAGAACTAAAGTAGTTTGAAGTTTTCAAATTCCAAAAACGCGGCTGAAGAGGCCTATTTTCGCTGAAAATCGGCAAATTTGTGCGCACCTCCACACGTTTCCTCCCCACAAAGTCGAACCCTTTGCCCTATCACATCAAATCTCTGTCACCGGTTGATCAAGGCAAGGCTGCGTGTGAATCTGTCAGTGTGAATGTAGATGATAGCGAATCTGAAGTAGTGTGACTGTTTTCTTGAACGGACGGTATGACTGATATTCTGTATGAATGTAGTTTACAAAATTATATTTCAATAATACTATCGTTAATATGTACAGTTAGGTGTAAGAGAGGGCCATAGGCCCTAATCTCACTGTATCTACATAATTTGTTTTTCAATAAAGACGTTATTATTATTATTATCAAATATAGCATGGCCTGCAGCCCCGGAAGAGGAAGAATAGACGAAGACATAGGTATAATTTAAATTGAGATAGGCCCAAAAAGTTGCTTTAAACCAGCGTAACGGATGCGGGTCACCCATAGGCGTCACACTCTTTCGTGCATGCACTCAGTGTTCCAGCCAGTGCTCATCGATTTATTAGACGTTGTCACGTCATAAATATGTTATTTCTTTGATAATGGGCATGTTAAGACGTTTGGGGTGGCCTGAAGAACCTCGCTGGATGACTAGATATGCTAAGACCATTTGGTGTAAGGTCAAGCTACAGCACTAAACAATGCTCTCACTCACTGGATAGCTGTGAAAAATTATGAAGTTTCTTAGCAATAAAGAATTATTACAAACTTCGAATATTAGGACCAGCAGGCAAGTGTTCCAGCTTAGTAGATACATCGATCTAGCGAATAGGTTGCCAGCCTAGTTATTGATAACATAGATGACATTCGCCATGCCCAATTTGCACGTTCTATGAGTCACTCAGCAAGGGCACACCTATACTAAGAAATGCATTGAATGAGCTGCATAACAACATATTGTGTTTAGAAGATCTTGTCTGATACATTATTAGCCGCAGCAAACTTACTTCTTGGCCACTATAAACTATCTCTCAGACCTTATCACACAACCCTGGAAAGTAGGTCTGTAGCTTCCAAAAAACAGTAGCTAATCCAAACTTACACTTAAGCATTCCATTGCTGTGCCAGCCTGGTGCTGGAAGGCCATTTTCGCACACATCTTAAAATAATTAAAATACTGTTTGGTTACAATATACAAATAAATTGAAATTAAATTATTAGTTTATACTTTGGATATGTTTTCAAGGTTTGTTTATCCAGGGCGTTTGCAATGCTGCGACCTGTTTCCCTGTTCTAGTTTTCCAAAATTCACTAATTTTTTCAACTACCGTAATTATCTGCAATAAAATACATTTTATTATCTATTTTTATTTAAAAAAACGTCATTTATTAATTATTACTTTATTATGCACGAAATTAGGCCATAAAATAATATAAATAATTTTTTTCGTTAGCAATGTGTCGCAAGACTGCGAAAATTGGGCAATGTGTAAAACAAGTCAACAACCAATGAACCAATGATGAGACTATGAGAGTGAAGTGTGAACCAGCCAAGCTTGAAAGTTGAAGCTACTGGCTACTGAGCCAACCAGTAGATGAGAGTTATAATTTTTTATTTAAATTTTAAATTGTCACCAATGTAACAGTTAAAATTATTATGCAATGGGATACTCTATGGAACGAGTTTAACTTTTTAAAAGTGGTTCAAAAGGTTGCAAAGGGCAAACAACCTATGACTCACAAAACTGTGGTACGGGAGTGTAGATAGTTCAACCAATTTTTCCTATCTATGATGGCAGCGAAATCGCTAAAGGGTGGTCGATTTTGCATACCCGATGACGGAAGAACTTCTCCTAATTTACAATGTGTCATCTGCTTGGGAGCATTGCAAGACAAATCGTATACGGACAGTTGCCTGCATACGTTTTGCTTTGTATGCCTTGTCAAATGGTCCAAGGTATGTATCTTAATTAGTGGCTTGTGCCATCTACCTACTGTAAGTAGAATGTTTTATATTTTAATGTGTATTTTATCTTTGCACAACAATGTAGCTTATACACTGGTGGAGTAGAAGGAAATTGATGGAAACGGGAGAAGCTAAAGCTTATATATGCTATCTCGGATCACCCACGTCGTTTGATATGTGCTTCGTAACGCAATATTTTGTTCATTGGAAACGTATGTTGAGATGTGTATAATCATCAGTACAATAATAATTTTCCGTTTAAATACCAGAACATGTGGATGGATTCACATCGTCCATAAATATAGTAAAAACTAAAAAATAGTTATCACCACAAGGGTTTCGTTAAAACAATCACTCAATCAACCTTTGTACATGACCCACCAAGGTGGGATAGGCGGCGTCAATACATGTACTAGTACATACATGACAGGGAAGCTGTTTCAACCCAGGGTAAAGGTTCAGTTTAGCTACCCCGGCTACGAATATAGAGCCAGACTGTTTTGATGTAGCCACCACGGGACAGGAAAGTAGCGGGGCTTTGAGGAAGGCGTATATGGGGGAGAAGCTAAAAATAAGCGTAAAGGTGATATAATTTCCACAAGTTTCCTTTATTATTAATTATTTTAAATTTACTATTTACACTGTCTTGTCTGTCTTCTGAAATTTTTTGAGCTCTATCAGGTAGCCAATGCCTGGCCAATAAAATCATCAGAATTTGACGTAATGGCTGAATTTCCATTCTAGTTAAGCAACAAAAGGTTATATTTTGGCTTCATTGAGACTTACCTTCCATGCAATCACGATGCCTTCATTATTTATTCAAATAACCACGAATTGTAGTCGCATGGAAGGAAAATTACTCATGGCAAGATAATGCCTGTTCAAGAATAATTCAAAATAGATCTGCCTTTGTTGTTGTTGTGTTGTTGCTTGGTAGCCAAAGGCTAATTTGAACAACCTAATGTTAATGTCCTAATGTCTCGAATAAATGTCTGCTCCCGCTGTACTACAGCTGAAGTACGACACTGTTCCACACGCACGAATAGCTT
Source organism: Psococerastis gibbosa (assembly GCA_963971405.1). Classification (NCBI taxonomy): domain Eukaryota; kingdom Metazoa; phylum Arthropoda; class Insecta; order Psocodea; family Psocidae; genus Psococerastis; species Psococerastis gibbosa. Next base: position 3,504,674 of record OZ020485.1, read on the forward strand.
GACTCAGTCGATTGTATTGCGCTATACCATTTGCAAAAAGTGAGTGAGTATGAGCCAGTGGCTGAAACTTGTGCAAATTCTGTAAATTTCTTGTAGCGTGTTGATGGACGTCCGAGTTATACTGGACAAGGGAATGTAAATACGATGGAAGCAAATCCTTGGCTATTTTATACGGAAATGTCATGCCTTCCATGAAAATAGATTCTTCGGCCGTGTTCCACCCCAGATTGTGTCTCTTGACTGCCACCTCTGCAGCCCGGTTCCCTCTGGCATCTCTAGGTTTATTTAGGATAATACACATTCACTCGCTTCTGCTTCTGCAGAGCGTCAGACACGGAGCGGTTCGCCGTATAAAACACTGTTATACAATAGTAGTAGTGAGGCCGAATTAAAGAGTTGAACAAAGTGATTTTAGCGGTACGTAGCAGAAGGAATTTCACCTTACGAAACAGCGACATTTTGCATTTCGTTTTACTTAAGACCGTCTCATAGTGCCAATTTAAGGTAAGGCGAGAATCAATGAATATTCCAATATACTTGAAGGATTTGACCCACTCTATCTAATCACCACCAAGAACCAGCTGTTCCGAACATTCCATAGCTCTCGAACTAATAGGGGTCTTCACAGTGTTCGTGTTATCGAGTTATACCTAGTTAAGTGTGTTATATCAAGCTAAGTTAACACATCGATAACCCGATAACCAGCTAACCAGCGTACTATCCTAAACCCACTTCCAAGTTGGTTAACGTGTTATTTACCTTGCTATAGCTCAGGTTTGACCGCCGCCATATTTGTTTTTTTCGATTGATTTGAAACACGAGTTTAAAATTTTGTAGTATTTAAATGTATTTGTGGAATCTATTATCACAAGCAATTACCGTAAATACTTAAAATTATAATAACCAAAATGAACAAAAAATATAAACAAATGTGGCACTAGAATAGAGTTCTGCCACTTTCTTTAAAGCCGTGCCACGTTGTTTACTCTGTCGATATAGCATGATAACTCACTCCCGAGGTCCACTCACGATTGTGTGTTAAGTTGAATAGCACATCTAACTCGATAACTCGATAACACGAACACTGTGAAGACCCCTAGTAACCATCGCCTTCGATTTTGTAGTATTCAACACCATCTTGTTCATTGCTAATCATCTTGTAATAAAGTTCAGTACCGCATTCATCTTCGAAATTATTTCTACCCGGTTTTTTCCCACCAAGTAGATCAGCATATTATCAGCAAAGAAATGCTTCCCACATTCCAGCAAGAACAGAAGGTCATTAATAAAGAGAACACACAGTAATTTTCTGATTTTACTTTCTTGCACTACTCCGAGCAAGACTCTCCGGAGTGCTGACAATATTTGAGCCACTTTGACTCTTTGCAGTCGACAGATCAAAAAACCTCCTACAAGAAGATCCCGACAAAACTAATGGATTCAAAGCAGCAGTGGAGACTTTCTTCAACGGGTGGGCCGCAAAATGGGAAACCAGCAGTAGCAACGATGCGTGGAACGAGTTTGAGAAATGTGTGCTTAGATCTGGTGAGGAAGAGAGGGGGTACAAAAATTGAAAGAGAAGCTTGGTGGTGGAATGAGACGCTGAAAACTGCACTCAAAGAAAAGAAAACCGCCTTCAAAGCTTGGCAGGCAGACAGGACACCGGAAAAACAGTGAGTACAAAATGCGGAAGGGTAATGCAAAAAGGCAAGAGACGACGCGACAGAAAGGTGGTACGAAGAGCTCAACACCAGGGATGGAGGAGCCAAGATTTTTAAAATTGCAAAAGGCAGAGCCAGGCAGCAGCAAGACCTTGGAGCGGTCCTATGCATTAAAGCAGGGCCGGGTATTGACCCAAACTGGGGACATCATAGAGCGTTGGAGAGCGTACTTCAATAATATTATGAATGAAGGCGGAACTAGACAATGCGATGATGTAGAACCATCTGTGGGGCCTACACAAGAGTTCAGTGAGTCAGAAGTCGAAAAAGCCCTTAAGAAAATGGCAAATGGAAATGCAGTTGGACCGGATGGGGTCCCAATTGTAGTATTTAAATCACTGGGAAGGAGTGGTGTTTCGTTCATGACAAAGCTAGCCAATAAGATAATAAGGAGGGCGTATGCCAGATAGTTGGAGGGAAAGTGTCACAATCCCGATATACAAGAGAAAAGGGGACGTGCAACAACTACCGGCCGATCAAGCCAATGAGCCACTGTATAAAATGGTATGAGAGACTTTTGGAAACTCTGCTAAGAGACCAGCTAGAAGGCGACATCACCGAAAACCAACTCGGCTTTATGAAGGGTAGAGGCACGACGGATGGCATATACGCAGTTAGAACTACACAGAGAGGCAAACACACCGCTGCACTATATCTTTATTGACCTGGAGAAAGCATACGACCGAATACCTAGGGACCTGATCTGGGAATGCCTGAGGAAAAGAGGTGTTGTGCTAGAGTATATCCGAGCCATCCAAGACATGTATGAGGGTTGCACAACTAGGGTAAAGAGCGCTGCAGGACTCAGTGATGGTTTTAACGTCCAGTATGGGCTACATCAAGGCTCAGTACTTAGCCCTTTCCTCTTTGTCATTATAATGGACACGATCACGAAAAGCATCCAAGGGGAAGCCCCTGCAAGCCTGCTAAATAAATGGGTGGAACGTCTAGAAAAATAAGGCCTGAAGGTAAACAGGAGCAAAACCGAGTACATGGAATGCGGAAACCAGAACTAGGCACTGTAAAAATAGGTGACGAAGAACTTAAGAAAGTGGAGACATTTAAGTACCTGGGTAGCACCCTTGAACAAAACGGTGGATGTGAAGAAGACGTGAAAGGAAGAATAAAAGCAGGCTGGGGGAAATTTCATGACATGGCACCAATCCTCACAAGCAGAAAAATGCCAAAAAAGCTCAAGGGTCGAATATATAAGCAAGTGATCAGACATGCATGCTGTACGGTGCGGAGTGTTGGGCGGTCAGGAAGCGAGATGAACACAAAATCCACGTGGCGGAGATGAGAATGCTGCGAAGGTCGTGTGGAGTGACCCTGCAAGACCGACGCCGAAATGAGGACATAAGGTAGGAGATGAAAACTGCTGATGAACTGAAACTGAGAGAAAGAAGACTCAGCTGGTGGGGCCACGTCCAGAGGAGAGAGGAAACATCCCTCCGAAAGCGTATTCAGAACATGACACTCCCTGGACCCCGCCCCCGGGGAAGACCGAAATTGACACTCCCTAGAAAAATCGAAGAAGACATAAGGGCTCTCGCTCTGAACAAGGAAGACGCTCTAAACAGAGTTGTTCGGAAACGCCGCTGCCGTGCCGCCGACCCTACCTGTGGACAAAGGCGATGTAAAAGTAAGTTCCAAGTCTCTAGTAGCCTTCGCTTGGGACATTTTCCTTCCATGCGGCCTAAATCTAATTGCGAAATGAGAATACCTGTAATAATGATAATTAATATTTATAATGGGCTCCAGAAACCAGGTACGCATATATAAAATACAGTAATAATGGGCTCAAAAATTTTTAAAGAAAAATTTTTAAACTAAAATATCACCGCGCTCCAACTTTCAATACTAAAAAAGTACCATTTTGATTTGATATAACTAAAAAACTATTCTTGGCCAACCTTTAATTTTTTCACAAAAGGGCTTTTGAGCGAAGGAATCGACATGTAATAAAATTTGACGATTTTGTTAGGGGTAGCTAAACTGAACCTTTACCGAAAACCTTTCTAATCGTGATGGGATTGTTTAGTTATCAAACTCGTATTGTTGTATAATTTTGTACGATTGTACATTTTCCGTTTTCAGGTGAAGCCGGAGTGTCCGCTATGTAAACAACCGTTCAAGTCCATCTATCACAATGTCAGATCCAATGATGACTACGACCAGTACCATGTGCCCCGGGAAGAGCCGTCGGTCGTGCTTACCAACATTTTGTCTTATCGGTTTATGGTTGATGTCATTAACTCTAGGTGAGTGCCTTTTTCATTAGTTTGTCTTACGTTAGAGTGTGCGCATCACTATGGCTAATGGCTATCAATGATTTCTTATTCCTCTATATTTGAATGAATTTAAGTGAGGATGTTTTATATAAATGCCGCACTGCAATGTTGTATGATATATAAAAATCAAGAAATGTGTATCCTAACGGACTCAAGAACAGCTCTTCAAGCACTGTCTCGGTCATTTCCAGTACCCTATCACTTTCGTATGGAGGAAACAATAGAGCTAATGAAACATTTAATAAGCAAACAAAATAAGCTAACGATGCAATGGATCCCTACTCACTGCGGTGTCTCTGGAAATGAAATAGCTGATAGCATAGCAAAGGATGCGGCAAAAATGGCACCAATTGTAATAAAAAAACTAACTGATGTGTCGGTAGTGTACTATATTTACCTGAATGTAAATTTATAAACCGCTGATGATACTGTACTACTTTCTTGAACAATTATAATTCTAACGCGTGTGAAAATTGAAAGGTTACATCCGACTTGCATATTTATAATTTATTAAATTCTATTGTATTTTACTATTAAAATATATTTGCTTTACTTTATTCATGTATTAAATTACTTATTAGACTTATATCGAGTTACTCCAATGCGAACACCGCCCCTAGTACCTCGCAGGTGATAGGGTTTGCCCAACTAGCTAGCTCAGAATGGCAATGCGAACATGTTGTAGAGGCGGCCTACGCTCGCTGGCAGAAGCCATGAGACTTGCATAACTAAAACAAAAATGACAAAATCAAGGTGAAGTGGAAGAGAAAGTCGGCCTATCCTAGATTGGAATAGTCCACAGGAAGACAGCACTGCTCAGAGAACGCAGTAGGCCCTCCTGTGGCCTACTCCAACCCAAGGACTCTCCTAACCCCTTGCCGAGACCCCCCTTCCACCTCAGAACGTGGGTCTGCTTCGTCAAAAGAGGAAATCCGGTTATTTGATCCACAACTGCGGTTATTTTAGAGAAAGTATTCGAATAATGACAAAATATACTAAGTGACGGAGAAAAACCCCTCAGCGGGAGAGGTGCAGGGTCTGTCCGCGGACCTACCAAGACGCTCGTCACTGATCCACTCCTGGGGGAAGGAATGTACACTAGTCCATTGAGGGAGGAACCTCCATCCAAAACCGACCAGCATACACCCCAACTCCCCGGACAGGATCAGCCACGAACGCCCTAATAAGGCCGCAGACTCGACCAGAACAGTACGGAATTAAATAGGCTATAATGCAAAGTGAACAAATTATAAGAGGAAAATTCCACTGTTCCTTGACACAAGTGAGAGCTTCTGAGAGAGAGCAGGAAACGCGTACCGCTGAACAGTCCACTAAAAATGTCTAACAAGGCGCCACTGGCCCAAGCAGTCTACTTGAACAATTCACACAACTAAAATCCCGGCAATGGCCAGAATGCCAGGGACGAACGCAATCGTCACCTTACCCAATACCTACCCCCCTCGCAGAAGCTCACACAAGGACAAGGAATGCGACTTAATAATTAACAAGTTAATGATGCTACTGGGTAGGACGCAGACAGGCTGCTCCGCCCTCTCGGAGATCGAACAGGAATGCTTGAAGAGCAACAGAACTTGACTACACGACTTTGAAAAAATGGCTTGATCTTACTTGAATTTGGAATTACTGCGGGGTATGAAGTTGGCTGGCTCTAGGTCTGACGAGTGCTGGTACATGACATCTGTAGGTCCGGCAGTTCGACTGCTTTCCCTGTACTGCAACCCCCACAACTCCTGGTCAAATGGTGCTCAGTCTCATCGTGGGGCCATCTTCCGCCCAATCCTGGTGTGGCGCCGTAGCCACCCGGCCCAAGGGCGACTCCCTTTCACCACATAATGGTATAAAACCCAAAAAAACGATCACAAAATGCAAAAGCTCTCTACCACCTCAAGGCTCAAGTTACGCCAGGAAAAAACAAGAACTCCGCTGTCACTCTCTTCATCGCTCTTTTCTGCTGCCACTTCGCGCCAAAATTCAAACACATTACACAATTCAAGAGCCCCAGTTTTCATTAACACACTGTAAGAATGCTGCTGACAGAGTCCTCCTTCAAGAATGGATATAGAGATGAAGGGTTTCCCCCACTTGTAGAGCCGGTAGAGCCCTGTACGCAATACAACCCAAGCCGGCTTCAGCAGTACATTATCGCGGGGTAAACAGAAGCGTTGCATCCTTTGCTGCTAGAGCAAGAACATGCCACATTACTACCAATGAATACTTGCACCGTTTCCATCTAGTTGAATCTCCGGTATGCCGTGCATGTGGCCTAGCTAATGAAACATTGGAGCACATACTCCTGCAGTGCTCGGCCCCATGCACAACGGGACAAACTACGCTATCAGGTTGGACGCAAGAAGGGTGGACATCAAAAGATCCTGTGCACGCCGAGCATGTGGACACTAGCATCAAGGGCATTTCTGAAACATCAGGCAGTCGGCATCACCTGCGCTGGAAGCCATGTACTAAGAACTAAGAATTAAGAAGTAAGTAAGGATGTTTTATGGACCTGTTAACGAGCCCGAAGGTTCAACTCCGCACCGGCTCATATGAGAACAGTCTGCCCCTCCTTGTCCCTTGTCCCCATCAGCGTGGAGAGTAGCCCTTTGTTCGATATTAAAATCCTCTCGTTGCAGCGCTGTATCGGAACGGCGTGGTCCAGCATCGACCAAAACCATTGTAAGTTACATTATTACGTCTCTGTTTCAGTGCTGCACGGGAGTACTTTAGCGACGTGGCCCACCTCTGGGAGAACACGAGTGTGGGCGAAGTGCTGCCCTCCATTTCCCACGTGAACCCCGTCAACGTCGAGAGCAGCCGCACTAGCTACCGCTGGCATTGGCCTGTGCGCCAAACCCGCGCCCAGAGTTTCCGCGCCTCCATCTACCGCCGCAATCTGTACTCACTGCCCCTCGCTGACGTTACTGGCCGGTTTCGGGATTGTTCTTCCATTTTTTACCGGTAAGAATATTAGTTATTTTTTATATACTGTACTATGACATATACATTGTATGCCCTGTACAATGTAATATTTACGAGTTTGTTCTAATAAAAGTAATGTATAATAAAGTAGGAGGTTATTTCCTTACCAAAATCTTGTGAAGAGTCTATCTCGTGTTAAATGCCCAACACGACTAGCTCAAATAAGATGGCCAACCTCACACGACTTTTGGCAGCAGCATCTCCGGTGAATCCTGTAGGCTATATCAGCCACGGGGAACAAATAGCATCCCTGACTTAATAAATGCCAGCATGGCTAAACATTACTTATAAAACATAAACTATGCAGCAGAATGGTAATCCAATAGCCAGGATTCACCGTAGACTCTTCTCGCACTCAGGGTTGTATTGACAAAGCTGGCTAGTTAATCAAAGAAAATGGAAAATATATTTCTTAAAAAACAAACAAGCAAGGTGATCGGAATATATGTGTATACAGTACAGTAAATCGGAAACTCAAATTTTAAACATTAAATACGGTTGAAAATACAAAAGGTAATGAAACGAGCCACAACTTAATTTAAACTAAATAACCGAAGTTAAGCAAACTTTATTTATAAAGCGCCACCAGAATGAAAGTTTTAAAATCATTGTGCTTAACGAACAGTAATTATGAAATATTTATTTGTAAGACGCATCCTGGATATCTATACAATTAATACTAAAAAGATTTAAAATTAGTGGCTCTGCAATTAAAAAAAATTAACTAATATTCAAAACATATTAAATTTTCAAACTGATGGTAAAGTATGGGTCCTTTAGTCTGCGCAGTTGAGAAATGAAAACTTGTACCTTGTTTGTAGACATGTAGTTCAGTAATATTTCTTAAAGTACTCGCCCAGTCCGTCCAGCCCACGTCGGTGAACCAGAGATGCCCAGGCTTTAAAATCTGCCACGTACATTTTCCTCGGCTGCATCCTCGGGCAATGTCTAAACTCACTTTCGGGTCCCCACCAAGAGGTGGTCCCCCACAATCTCTCCGGGCTTCTTACTTCATGTTATTTATTCCATTTACCAAAATAAAATAAAGGTAGAGCTCATAAAAAAATTAAATTCCGTCCTTAAAATTTGCTACGCAATCAGAAAAAAAAAACTCAGCCAAGATGGATTCCAATCATGTTTTCTCCTGTTCATTTCCAATATTTGGCCTACTCCTTATTTTTTCTGATTATACTATTTAATTATTCTATTACAACAACCAATAAACGCAGGAACTGTGAAACCAAACCAGAAAAAGGCAATGAAGTTTATCGCCTGAGTTGTACCAATTGTGAAACAGGTACTTTCAACCAAGGATTAAAGAACATGTAGCAGCGGCCCGATCTGCAAGCTGATCATGGCGATTATAATACCGGGGTTTATTTATTACCCTGGTATTATAAATGTAAACAAGATAATTTTACAATGGAAAGTGCTATTCAAAATTTGTTTGTTTACAGTTTTAACCCCAGGAGTAAGTTAATACCAATCGCCATAATCGGCCCTATGATATAGGAGACACAAACACCTCATTCGCAAAGCAAGTTAACTTAGAAAACCACACCACATTTAGCCAGCAAGTTAGGAATAGGTGTCCATCTTCTCTTCTCTTCGTGTGCCCCACCATGCTAACCTCTGTTCCCTGACTTTTTCGTTTCCGTTACACCTACAAATATCTAATTCCAGATAATTGTTATCTTATGTAACAGCGAAGGCTTTCACGGCCGGAGTCGAATGAAGAACCAGTAGAATCCGACTGTCGCTGCTGAGCCTCCGAGATACAATCTTAGAAGTCTACGCAGTTCCACTGAATATGTCGACCGCAGATGTTGACGAAACGTTTGGAAGTTCGCTTTCATTTCGACCACGGCTCATCAGCCCGGATTCTACTGGTTCTTCATTAATTGTTATCTTATTCTGTTATCGTATTGTTGCAGGGAGAATCCAGCTCAGATAGCCCGTCTTGGCCCCTGGGTGCAGCGCGAGGTTGACGCCTTGCTTCCTAATGCCATACGAGCTGATGCTGTATATGATAGGGTAAGTCGCTGAGTAGCGAACAATCGCAGAGTGTGTTGTTTTTTGTTTTGAATGTTATAGATAAATTAAATGTAAAGAGTTTAAATAGGAAATGCGTTTGGCGGATTCTTGGGGTTTCAAAGAAAGAGTATACAAAACCGCCCATTGGCCTAAGCGTTAATAAAAATACAAAGTTGGAAACTATTATGGTTTTGGTTATGGTCAAAGTATTCGATTTCGTGATTTCTGCTACCTTCGTGTTTATGCTATTATTACGAAATATTTTTCTCTAACTCTTTAGCTCTGTATCTCTGACTCTGCATTTTTTATTTTTTTTATAACTAAACTAAATCTTTGGATATTAGAATAAATTTGTTTTCTCCTTTTTAAGTAGAATCCATTTCAACAATAACTTTTTTAACTTGTTTAAGTTTTTATGAATTTTCAATTAAAATTTATTATAATAATATTTGTTATTTATAATAAAGTTTTTTTATTATAGGTAATGAGTTTAATAAGTCGTGTGGACGTTCTGTCGCCGCAGTTTCACGGGTTAATGAGCCCGATGCTCGGGGAGGCCACCAGCCACTTTGTCCACGAGTTTACGACATTCGTGCGCTCCCCCTACGACATGGCAGGGTTCGATCAGCACGTTCAGTACGCGCCAAGAACGCGATTACCTCGGCGGGGCCGCGACGGACGGCCTCCTCCTGCCGTTAACGAGTCGGTCGTCATCGACGCTGATAGCGATGTAGAGGTAACTATTGGATCTCATTGTGAATAAAAATAACTTAGGCGGGTATTCCACATACGTCAATCGTCAATGAAAAATTGAAAAATGACGTTTTAGCAGACATTAAAGACATACTAAAAATTCTGCTACCACTACAACAAGTCAATAAGGAGACTATTATGTGTAAGTATTAGGTTTTGTGTAATGGATATACTTGAGTTGTAGATAGGAAAGGTACGGCTGGGTTGGGTTTTGTCCAGAAAGTCGAATAATCGGTGTCGTTAGTCGTTGGTGTTGTAGATGTTAGAGTTTTACAGAGAAAAGCTACCAACTATTGATGACGCTCACGTCAACTGTTCAGCTTGAGCGCGAACGACCCAGTGTCGTTAGCGAGTTGGTACTCTTCGGGGTCGATACCTATGTAGAGGTTGTTGTTGCTTAAAGCTTAGAAGTGTAACACCCATTGCTTTCCTATTTATTCGTAATATAAAGAAAGCTTTGTGATGGTAGAAATATTCGATTTCAGGATTTCAGTGGATTTACGCTTTTTGAAGTCCCAGGAACCCAAAAAAGTGGTTTTTACGAAATGTCTGTATGTCTGTTCGTCGATTTGTGGGCAAACTACTGGGTGAATTAAATTCGGCACGTGGGTTCACAAAAATCATACCTTGAAACTATTTTATTTTTATTTAGTTTGGTTCTGAGGGCAAAAAACGAGTCAATTTTCATGAAAAATGCCTAAAATTGTATTTCTGTGGAACCTATCTCTCCATGATTTCTTACTTCAAGTATGTTTTGGGTGTTAAATTGAGCATCAAGACCGAACAGGTTGCTTTCCCAAACAATGATTTGGTTTTGAACAGAAAATTATTTTTTTGAAGAAATGGATAATTCATGTTCCAATACATGGCGTAGCATACGCTGCACTATTACTGTGTTGCATCGTATTATATTGGTCTGCCCATTCTCGACTATGCAATCGTCTCATCGATCAATCCAGTGGTTTGGGATAGGGAATCTCGAAATTTAAACCTAAACCGAAATTTAAACCTAAACCGAAATTTAATCCTAGAACAATTAATTACGAAGGAATTATTACAGTACTTGATAAATAGGAAAGCATGTACGAGTACACTCTTACCGGTTGTTTGTTTCTGCACAGCGCTTAGTCTTTCAGTTTCAGGCTAATTCCTCATTAGCTGCTTATCTTTTCTCAGTACAGTCTCTACTGATAATTCCTACACATGTCGAATTCTCCCGAGAAGTTTATTATAATACCGGGGTATCAATGGTTTTAAACAAACGAGTGCAGTATGCGCGGGAAATTCAAATTGATAAATTAATATTTTTGGTGAGTTTTCAATTTTTTCTCCCTTAGATGAAGACAAATTAATTAAAATTCTTATTATATTTCAATATTCTACCTGTACATTTGAATGTTTATTAGGAATTTCTTCAATTATTAAACAATGCAACCATTCTCTTGTATTCTAATAATGTATTAATTTGAATTTCTCGCGCATATTTTAACACCGTTACGTGACACCTTACAACTGCAGTACTAAAAAATAAACCCCACTATTAGAATAATACCATATTGCCATGATCGGGCTGCTGAAGTGGGACTTGGTTCTTCCATGCTGTATAGTAGTAAATATTTACTATTATTATGCATTGAAAAACCGCGTCCCAATTCAGAGTGATACTTTATTTAACTAGCGTCTACTGTATAGGTTTGATATGTTTTGGGACTACGTGGTTAATCCCATGAAATAGGGACTCCGACACAATAGGAGCCAGGCTTAAGAGAAAGGCGTGCTTATTTTGTTTTTATGGGGTTTTCAGATAATAGGCTTAGTGCGCGGAGCATCGTCAGTAGTGCGCGGAGCATCGTCAGTGGCGGCAAACCCTTCAGAGAGCCCCATCGTCATTTCCGACTCGGACTCAGATGTTGTCGTGCTGTCGGATAACCCACTGTCTCCCTCTGAGGTATGTTGAGTAAATTGCTACCAAGTTTAAGCACTAGCCCCTCCCCATATTTATTTTTTACTGACTTTTTATGACAGTGTGAGATATCATGCTTGTCAGTATCAGATAGACTGGTCTTAATGTGCAGGTTGGCCTATCCAAAACTATCTTATGTATTTGTCGCTCGATAACTCTCCTAGCTCTTATAATCATGCAGGCCTAGCATGCTCGCAAAAGAATAACTTATATGTTAATACGGGTGTTAAAATTACCATAACCCAGCAGAGGAAATTCTTTTTTTTTTTTTGTCAAGCTGGTAGCACTAACCGAGACTCGTTTCAGTACTTTGTTAAGTCATGCAAACGCCATGTCTCAGCTTGTCTATTGCCATTCGTAGTCGGTGTGGGCTGACATTGAAGAAGTGAACCAGTTTGTCAACGGAAAAAAAAAATGCATACGGAAACTTAGAGTTCTGTATGTATGGATGTATGGGACTTTCACTTGCCGCCAAAAACATATTTTTTAATTCTTGTGACCAGCCATTGAAAAGGCGTAGCCGGTTGCCCCAGGATTCAAGAAAACATTTTACTGGGCTTGATGCTCGAATATCCCATCTCTTTTATGTAGAACAACTGTAACGAAAACAATTCCAATAATGTCGGAAAACTGATAGGGTCATTGGCAGGGCAAGATTCAACAACAACTATAGTAACTTGAACAAAATTTAAAAGGTCTATTTTGTCCCTAACCAGGTGATAGTAATCAACTCTGTAGCAGGCTCCCAACCTAGAGCCGGTGCATCGCGCTCGCCACGCAGACAACGCCCGCACATGCATTGCCCAGCCAGAGACCCACCCAGGCGCCGTCGCACCTCTGCCGCCGCCCACCGCTTTCCCAAGCCCTCACTCAATTTCATTTCTGACGGCAACGGGTCTTCCCCCACTTCGAACCGCCCGCGACGTGGGTCCCGTAGCCCCGGCTCCGACGATAGTCTGTCATTTAGCGATACGCGGTCGCTCGGGCATAGCAGCATCAGTTCATTCGGGTCGCGGAGTTATACGCGGTCGCGTAGATATAGCAGCGTCAGTTCTCTCGGTAGTATGTCGAGCAGCGATACGAGACCAAGCGCCAGTATAATCTCGTCTGTGTCGGGAAGCGGCAGTAGGTCGTATACGCCTCAGAGTGTTAGATCGTTTGATGGTCTACCTAACGTCCCCCCGGTCCGTGTGGTGCCGGTGGACATTAGTAGGTCGTTCACTACTCCGCCGCGAGGCGCCGCTCGGATGAACAGCATCAATTCCAATGACAGCCGTCGGCCGTGGGCGAGTACCCTGTCGTCCAGTGTGCTTAGCAACGTGAACTCTTTCGTTCGAGTGACTACCGATCCTCGATCACGCAGCAGTTTTAGTTCGGGCTTTAGTCTGGCCTTGGCCGACGGTCCGAGTACCAGTCGCAGAAAGAGCCTCAGCCTGACCAGCCTAAGCTCAATGGTGGGCGGTAGCGAAGTCGCTGGCAATGCTAGTAGCAGCGAGAGTTGTAATGAATTTCGTAAGCGCCGGAAGAATAAGAGGCAGTACAGGAGCTCTGGCAGCAGTACTGAAGATGAGCGACGTCGTTCTAGGTATGCATATTTTTAAAACTAACCTAGTGTACCCGGCGAAGTTTGTATCGCTCAACATTTTTCCTTGATGCCTTTACTGCATATACGCCTAATTTGCTGGAGAAATCTGTGAGAGGGGATGACTATGTTTTCACTATTGTTTCAATTTTTTTAATTGCTACCCTTTCGGCAAAAATTAAAGGGTGACCTTTTCTTATTTTTGTGTAGGGCTGTCCAGATGTCAGGATTGAAAGTGGTTTTCTGGGTTAAGGCGCTTTGCGAATGAGCTGTTTGTGTTGTTTTCTCCTATACCTGCTATATGTTATTTAACCGCAGTTTGAACCTGTTTGGCATATGTAAAATGCTTCACAATCATTGCAATTAGACGATAAACTGCAGTGCCTTTTTCTTTTTCAGGTTTGGTTTTAAAGTTAGTGAGTTGTCATATGTCAGTTAGACGAATAATAGCTACATATTCCTTTTATAGTGTACTTCATTATAATAATTCAAATAAACAACGAAACAAACGGCATTTTCGTCTTCAAATTAATGAAAGAAAAGTGATGCTATTTGATCTCCATAAGTTACGTATTGCAGCCATTAAAGGGATCAGCCCCGCCAAACAGAGGAGGGCATTTTGCCTTTTTTGTTATGAAAGTTCCTCATTGACGAGTATTCGTAAGTAAATGGACTACATACTTGCATATAGAAATAAAACGAAAGCAATGTGGCAAAATGCCCACCTCTGATTCTTAAAAATCGGGTCCATTTCTTATGGAGAGAGGTATATCGTATATACAGTGGCGGAGAAAAACTAAAGGACACCAAATTTTTTCTTGTAATATTCATATTTGCCTTATGTAATGAGACCTGAATGGCATGGTAGTTGGATAGTTGATTGCCCTCTAAGAGTTGTATAGATCGATACTATTTTGGTTCTTGATCAATTCACCTATTTGCAGATATTAATGTTTTTCCAAAATGCAAGGGGAGAAAAACATAAGGACGCGAGCATTTAAGGTTCATTTTCTACTGGATAGAGAGTTTTACTTTGAAAATAACACTATAATTCAACTAAAACATCAATACCTTTGTTCTATGGCCGTTGTTTTGCCGGATTGTCTTGCACCTAGTTTGCACAGAGTCGAATAACTTGCGGCAAATTGAAGTAGGTATCGAGTGCCATGTGTTCTTCACCTCCTCTCATAAAAGGTCCTTGTTTTTATGCAGCGCCTTTGGTAGTTGATTTTTTAAGTGGCTCCGAAGATCGTCGCAGAGGATCGGGCGAGATGGAGGCGAATTGTGTGTGAGGCCAGAAGTCCCCCAGGGCTGAACGCGCCATGATAATAGGGTAATAATAGAATCCGATGATTTTCAATGTGGTTCAGGTCTAGCGACTGAGCAGGCCACGGCATGACAGACACATTGTTCCCCGCGAACCACTGGTTTATAATCTTTGGTGAATGCTTCGGGTCTTTCTCCTGTTGGAACACCCATGAAATTGGCATGTCGTCTTCCGCAAAAGGTAGCATTACATTTTGCAAAATATCCCGCAATATCATTTTCGTCATGATTTCGTTTATACGGAATATCGGGCCTGCGCCGTTGTAGGAGAAACAGCCCCACACCATACTCTTACCGCCACCAAACACTATGGACTTCTTTGTATACTTGGGATTAAATGCGGCATTGGGAGGTCTTGTAACACACTGTTTCTCATCGGAACCGAAGCAGTTCACCTTTGGTTCATCGCTGAACAAAATGTTTTTCCAATTTGCACGATTTAGGTTTTCTGAAGCATGCTTTAAACGGTCCTTAATGTTCTTTTTTGGCTAAAGCAGAACTTTTCTCGGTAACCGACCATGGAGTTGGGCATCTCTCAGCCCCTGTCGAACCATTTGAGTACAAATGGGTGGATTCATTTCCTTTTTAAGGTCAGCGGCGGTACTGAATGATGACATTTTGCTCTTATGGACCAGCAAATTGTCGAAATGCTGCGTTGTTTTTCGAGGACGTCCCCTCTTTCCACAGTACGGGGAGCTTTGAGAGCCTGTTCGACCATTGTTCTTGACATTCCAATCATCTCCGCTATTTTTCTTCGTTCCCGAAGTTTATGGGTCACCTTCTTCTCCTCAGCTTTGCAATTTTTCCCTTTGGACATTTTTCTTCATTCAGCAACAACAGACTCCTATTTATTTAAATTAATGATAAAGAACTATCACTGTTTTTTTTTTTGGTTCAAAATATCAACATTAATGCTCGCGTCCTTATGTTTTTCTCCCCTTTTATTTTTATCCAAAATGCAAATCTGCAAAGAGGTGAATTGATCAAAAACCAAAATATTATCGAGCTATACAGCTGTTAAAGGGCAATCAACTATCTAACTACCATGCCATTCAAATCTCATTATATAGGGCAAATATGAAAATTACAAGAAAAAATGTGGTGTCCTTAAGCTTTTCTCCGCCACTGTCTATCTCTTTTTATTTCGTTTTTATTTACAAAATAGCAGTTGGCTTTGTTAATGATATAGATGAACAACTAAAGTTGCTGTAAATTCAAGAATTAGAATACTCTACCCTAGCCAACCAATCAACAATCAGGGCGAGGATCGCCCATAAATTAATTGTAAATTATGTATAACTATTGTAATTGGTATTTGATAATTCTATAGGAAAGTTGTCAATTTTGTTTGTGTTCACAGGAAAAAAAAACGTCGCAGTAGGTCTACTCGGGTACATCCCAGTTCGCGTTGCAGTGCCCGCTCCAGTGACAGCGACAGTGACTCCGACCTGGCTACGCTCCGCCACAGAATGATCTGTAAAAAGCGGCGATGTCGCGATGGCTCAGTCTAGTGGCGTAGCAGTTCTGTTTGTTCATCATAGAATTTGGTTGGGCGTTTGTTTGATTATGTAAAAATTCGGGTCTGGTTGTCTGTTCCAATTCATTTCAAAACGTTTGCCAGAAAATTATTTTCTGTAAAATTCTTGTATAGTCTCTAAATTGGGTAATTTAGGATAATTCAGTAAGTTATGCCGTGCTCGGTCTGCTGGAGTGATCAATACTGCCATTGAATATATAACACTGTTATATATTCAATGATACTGCATACAGTAACCAGTGGCGGCTCGCGACTTCAGAAACCAGATGGGCAGCAGGTCCACCATATCCTAGCCGAAACTGTATATAACCATCATTGTTGTATATTTTTCGTTGTGGGAATTTGAGGAATATAATAAGAATTTGTCTTTGTTATGACAAACAAATAAACTTATATTATTATTGGGTCTAGAGTTATAGTATACAGTCATGGAAAAAATAATAAGAACGCGAAGCTTTTCATTATTTTCTCTGGAACTAATTGAGATAATAGCACCAAACTTGGACATCAACACCACTATCTAGAGGTAACCATCAGTTATAAGCAATGATTACTTCTTAAAGTATTGAAGATTGTTGAAAATGGCTGCAAATAATAATAAGAACGCGGGCAAAATTTTTAGCTTTTTTTATGCAAGAACTGCAATTAAACTAACATTTGGTGTGTCTGCCTATTGCTCTGCATTAGAACCTTGCACGGTTTTTCATTGACAACACCTGGTATTGACATACAATGATGGGAATCATCTCCCGTGTCTTCTTCACTTGAAGCCACAGTAGTTCCTTATTCGCAATTTTTTCATTGGTTAGACGGCTCGTCAGGTCATTCCACAAGTTTTTGATGAGAAGCAGCATTGAGCGGTCTTCTGAAATCCGTTTTATGTAAGTATACCGAAGAGATAACTTTTGTTTCATTACCCCACAAGACGTTGTGTCATGTCCCCCGATCACAGTTCTTAGACATCCACGAAGGCAAGACGGTCTTTATTTTCTTTTTAGATGGAAGTGGAGCAATTTTTGGAGATCGACTGGGTAGGGAGGCTTCAAGCAACCTTCCCCTGGTAGTTTATTCGCTGATGGGAGCGCTTAGGCAATTTTTTTTCAGGTCCCGAGAACATACAAACGGTGTCTCCTTCGAAATCCTTGTGAGCTATTGGTCAAAATACGGTGTTGTCTTCTAGTTTCAGCCCCTCGTTTCACTCTTGGGGTCTTGTTTCAATGCTTAAAAAATAATTTCTTCCTATCTTTCCAATAGATTACTTATTTTCGCCATTTCTCCCTTCTTTCCGAAGAAGTAAGATGATGCGCCTCACCTTGGCCGAGCAATGCTGTGATCGCTCCATATCTTCAGAAGCACACTGTTTTAACTTATTAACAGCAGAATAGGGAAAAATGTAAAAATGTATTGTGTCATAGCCCAAATAAACAAAAAAAAAAATCTCGCGTTCCTAGTATTTTTGCCAGCCATTTTCAACTATCTTCAATTCTTGAAGAAGTAAGCATTGCTTATAACTGATGGTAAGAGTAATGAAGTACCTCTATGGGTAGTGGTGTTCATGTCCATGTTTGGTGCCATTATCTCAAATAGTTCCGGAGAAATTAGTGAAAAGCTCCGCGTTCTTATTATTTCCTCCATGACTGTATATAGGAGAGATAAGGCTTTCGTTCCCGCGAAGGATATTTTTGAATTTCTGGCGCCATCTGCCAAGTCTTGTTCGACCAATCAGTTCACGACATGAACGCTTCCTAACAATAATGAACCCATGTAAGAGCTTCTCCAGTGAATTCGTGGAAGTCATACATTACAAATAGACATAATAAAACAACTTTGCACTGATTCCCTTGAATAAATTTATATTGTGGCAGCTATTTCGGTGTTGGGTACCATCATCAGACTAGTTCCTACTAGTACACAGCAAACAAACAACTATTAATATGTGTGGCTGGGGAATGGGCGGGGCTTGTTAGACACTTGGTCTAGGAGAGGGAAATTAGGCATGAAGGTTATGTCATTTATAATGTTACAATTATTACACAACGCTTTTGTAATCTCAATGCACTCCTGCCTTGTCACAGTCCTGTAATAACTTAAATATTGAGAAATCTGAGATCAAAAAATGAAAATCAAATGTATTTATTTCTATCTCGGAAGTACAGGATACTAATCAACAATTCCCAACCCCAAAATATGTTTCTAAGATAAAGATATGACCAGAGGTGTTCAGCTGAGTGACAGTCCTGCCTGCCGACCGCTCGCCTATGCTCAGCTATTCTCTCTTTAATATTTTGACCCGTTTTGGCTTATATACGAAGTGTCACAATCTTTACAGTTTAATTGCTAAACCCCTGACCTCCTCAGGTTGTTACTTACTTCTTAGTACAGGGCTTCCAGCTCAGGCGATGCCGACTGCCTGATGTCTCAGAAATGCCCTTGATGCTAGTGTCCACATGATCGGGGTGCACAGGATCTTTTGATGTCCGCCCTCCTTGTGTCCAATCTGATGGCGCAGTTTGTCCCGTTGTGTGCATGGGGCCGAGCACTGCAGGAGTATGTGCTCCAGTGTTTCATTAGCTAGACCACATGCACGGCATACTGGAGATTCGATTAGATGGAAACGGTGCAAGTATTCATTGGTAGTAATGTGGTTCAGGTTCTCAACTTTGTCCTTACGGTTAAAAATCATCCTGTCTAAGTTAGGCATGGTCGAGAACAAGTCCCTGTAATGCTCTTATTGACAAGATTCCTATTGCTAGACAGGTTAGCAATGATACGCAACTATCTAACTGAACAGGTCTGTGAGCTTGCTTTATTCAATACATTGCAATATTATTAAATTTGGTTGATAACAGAAATTAGAAGATATATAAAAAACTGGACTTGGCGGGATGATGGTGTCCACCCCCGAAACAGCTGTCACAATATAAATTTGTTTAATGGAATTACAGCAAACTTGTTGTATTATTTTTATTTTTATTCGAAACTATGAATCCCCGTTGTGGCTGCAATGCGTGCTGTGGGTAGAAGTCGTGTCGGAAATTCACAACATCTTGCCGGGGGCTAATGCTCCATCCCTCCTATATGGAACTTTAATTGACTCCTTTCCATGCTGAGCAATACTCGGTTTTATTTGAGTTTACTTATTCTTCCCCCTTAATGAACTCGCCTCGGTCGGACATTACCGCCTTGAGCTCGGCTATTGTTTTCCCTCTTGCTCCGGCGAGTTGTTCAATCCTTTCCTCGAGGGTTGTCCTCGGTCATGTCGTTTTCAACTCAAGTAAAATCGATAATTGTTGAAAACATATTTTCTATTGTCATTGTTTTCTACATACGATGAAAATCCTTTTTCCATACATAAGCTGTTGATCCTTAAGGCCGATTTCCCAATATTTTATAAACAAAGGATATGCTCCGGTATGTTTTTTATGAAATTAACAGATTCCTCGTTCCACAGCCGCAAAATATGAAAATAGTTTAATGAAAAGCTTTCTAATAACAAACTCACTGAAGCACGATTTATCTGTCAAATCTGTTTAATTCACTATATATAGTGTTTTTCTAGTGTAATAATATTTCACTGGCAAAAATTCAAATGTACTACGAAAACTTGCGCTTTTTACGAATATTTCATTACACCTTTTTATCTTTGCGGCCGTGGCACGAGGAATTAATTATTCGGTCAAAAATACCCAGGCCTCCTCTGTTTTCTAAATTTTTGCAGATCTCTGCCTTATAAGTTAAACTATTGAGAACTTACGTCTTATTAAATGGATGCCCAAAAAATAAATTATATTCAAAAGTCAATCAATCCAAACTACCATACCTGTATGCGGTAAAATTGTTTCTGCATTGTTTTTCCTTCTAATATTAATCTCTTCACTTTAGAATCATGTACAAATAATTAATAATAAAAAATTGTATTTTTATTAAGCGCGTACCTAAGCATGTTTGTTAAGGCAGAGCTTTTAAAATATTTGGTAAATTCGAAGTGACCATTTAAACTTGAGGCTAGATTAGAAAAATTCACTCCGAATCGGGACGTGGTTTTTCAATGCATAATAATAGTAAATATTAAAAACAGCATTGAAAAACCAATTCAGTGCTTACATTTTTCCATATCCGTTTAGTTATCAATTCAATCATTATAATTTACATTACTGAAAAATATTTAATGAACATAAATTTTCTCTCAGGCCGTGGAGCGAGGACTTAATTACCTCCCCTACCCCGGAACACCAACGCCACTCGGTTTTTCTATTTAGGCGCGGTTTCCACCGACCTGCTAGTGCTAAATACAAATACGGTGACGTGGTAACAGACATTCAAGACTTAGAAGGGGTTTCCACCGACCTAGCATTGCAGAATGCAAATGATATTGACGGAAATGTTTGTTTTACTCTATGCTATAGTTAAAATTAATGAATGATCATAGAGTAAAATCACAAACAAACAAACTAAAATTAAAAAATGGCTTCATGTGATATGTTAAGTACAAACATTTTAATAGATTTCTATAAAAAGATAAATTCAAATTTCCGTCAATTTCATTTGCATTCTGCAATGCGAGGTCGGTGGAAACCTCGCCTAAGTCTTGAATGTCTGTTACCATGTCACCGAATTTGTATTTAGCAATAGCAGGTCGGTGGAAACCGCGCCTTAGCCGAATTTCACATTAAATTTTTATAGTACAGCTAGAAACAAATATCATAACCATTACAATAAAATACTTGTCGACATTTTGATTCATGATATGTTACCGTTACGGACACCAATATTCTGAATTATTTTATACAAAAAACTGTTGTTATGGCGTCCGAACTTAAAGTATAGCTTCAGGATGAATCGAAATGTCTAGAAATCAATCAAAGTGTTTCAATCAAAGTGTAGAAATATTTCTTGTAATGGCTATATTTGTTCTAGGTCTACAACGAATATTTACTGCGAAATTGGAATTTGTACCAAAAAAGGTGGCGCCGGCGTCCCGGGGGGAGGGCGGGGGGTCTTATTGGGCCTAAATTTCGCCCTTCGCCCAAACATCTTGTCCATATGTTCTGAAACCTCTACCTAAACAGTTTCTAGGGCACCAATTTAGTAAAGTGAATGTATGATAATATGCCTCTGTTTGACTATAAGAGATAGTAATCCGTATAAATTTGTTCATTTAACTTTTATGAGTACGTATTACAATGGTGATTTTTCTGCTAATTTTTTGGTAAAAACATCTAATTGTTCATAAGGTTTCAAAACATTTCGTAAAGAACTAGAGTCATTTCTACAAAAATTTATTAATTCCTCGTTCTACAGCCGCGAAGATGTGAAAGTGGGCTTATGAAAATTTGTAAAAAACACAAACTTTTCAAATATGATTACAATTGTTATGAATAAACTATTCTAACGATTTCTACTTATTATTTATAAATACCATTGCTCTTTATCAGGAAAATAATTAATTTTAACCGCAACAGCTGCGAAGTTAAGTGTTGCGGTGGTTGTCTTTTAATTTTTAATTCTTGCCCCCAGAACCAAATTATCAAGGGGCAAGTGACCTATTGGGTTTGGTTTACAGTAATAACGACTACACTATATGTTAATTTAAAGGAAATCGTTGGACCTGTTTTTGAGTTAGCCCAAAAAAATGAGTGAGATATTATGATTTTTGCCAACCTATGTACATGCAATTACATGCAATTTCATCAAAATCCACCGTAAGTTTCGACGGATAGACATTTTGTAAAAACTTTATTGGGTTCCTGGGACCTCAAAACGTGTAAATCCGTTGAAATCTCGGAATTAAACATTTCGACCATCACAAAGCTTTCCTTACTTACGTATAATTAGGAAAGCGAAAATAATGATAGGCACACAGACTTACCCATGTATCCCACCAAATGCCCTATTTGTTCGACACCCATGTATTGTACAATAGGTACTGTATATCTATGTATCATAATTTTAATTATCTACTATCTCAATATAATAATAATAATAAATTTAATAGGAACATGTCATGGAACATCAAAAAAATTAGGCTTACTACCTTAATATTCATTAATTTATAATATAAATAAATAATGACTTTTTGTTCCATTATTACTAAGCCAATCCAGCGGAGTTATAGGCTATTGTGAAATGTTTAAAGCCTACCAACGCGATAGTGTATTGTAAATGAGGCTGATTGTGATACATTTATTTGGTACCATACTGCTAATCTGTAATTACGCCAGTAGTGTGTGTTTATTTAATTGATAGAATAGTGCTGATAATTAATTACGCTAGTATGTACTGTATTGTGGCTACATTATGTGTTTGGGGGTAAGCAAATTTGTATAGGCCGTAATGGGCTCAAAATGATAGTTTATGGTTGGTTTTGTTAAGATCTTGGGTTCCTCGTGCCCGAACTTGGTGGAGTCATACTCACACCTTTTACATTCTCAGCTTGTCCATTATCGCTTGGAGCCGGTGCAGGTTGACATCAAAAAATTCATACGGGAACATTATCAATTATGTCCGAAATTCCGTGTTGTCTTGTGCAATGTGCAAGGACCGTGCAACGACAGCCCAATAACGGTCTTGGCCTGAGCACAGGTAGAGGATACTCTCTCTGGACCACTGCTCTATTTTGGGGATGTTGTGGTCAGCAGGGACCATTGCCTTTCCAAAAGCCCTTCAGTAACTGAGAATTAGAGAACGTAGATCGTGGCTTCGAATCGCGTCAAGCCCAGTTTTTCTATATCCTCTAATTTTCGGTTAGACTTAGTGGCTGGATAAATTTCGTTGGTCGGAAACTGCCTTAGTGGTTCCCCGTCATCTTACATCAAGTTTTAACCATATACGGCTACACTAGCTCATCAATTAAATTGTCAAAATCTTGATCATAAGAAATTGTGGATGCAGTTATTTTTATTATGGATTTAGAACAAAAATTAATTAACTTCCTTATTTTTGTTTAATAATAGTTTTGCGCCTATCAACCCCATTAGGATGGTAGACGTGATATTGTCCTAGGTCGAAAGTTGTACTGTAAGGACCGTAATGGAATTGTTTTGTAATGATTATTACATTGTAGTGAGCCGATTAGCTTAAAGTTTTTATTGTTATTCTGTAATTGTTAGCCATACCGTGTGTGAAATTTGGTATAAATCATGGAATTTTAGTCCATGATGAGGTTTTTAATCTCATTTACGGGTCACAAAAAATATAGCCTACTATTACTAGACCTAGTTAGATATTGATTCGAAAAAATCACATATTCAAACATTTTTTTCTTAGTATTAGTAGCGTATACATAATAGTCTCATTAACTTTGTAAAACTTACTGTCACTCATTGTGAATAAAATAACTTTGTAGTTTTACGTCAAGCAAATATTAAAACCACAATTAGTACACATGAACAATTCGGTGTAGGCCTACATGGTTCCCTTATATTTCAACGTCATTTCCTAATCAAAAGTCAGAAATCTGCCACTTTTGCCAAGGCTAATGATAATCCGCATACCATTTCAGTCACATCGGCACGTGTATTTTTTCCTTTAATAGGGACGGTTTAGTACCGTTGGCCTAGGTTTTACGTTTGTAGCCTTATGATTAATTTAAGTGCATATATAGCCAGCCTAACTAATAACATCACAAGTTATTTTTTTTATATTGTATTATTCCCACGCTTTAAAAAAATAATTTTACAATCTCTCAAAACGTCAAAATACACCGGTCACCACTCACCCCTGTCCCCTAAGTCCCTAACGGCTAACTGCCTATAACTGTATCAGTTTCTTGTTAGTCTGATGATGGTGTAACACCGAAACAGCTGTAACTGAATTTTAATTTTTTAACTTTCAACAATATGTATGTTTATGTGAAAATTGTGCAAATTTGATTGATCTTAATACTTTACACATTATGTTTCGTTTCCACGAAGTCACGAGAGAAACCCTATATTGAATACACGGATTGCTTACTATCACCTGTGCCCGAACAAAGAGACGGATAGTAAAACTGAATATATATGTCTGGAAAGAGTAAGAAAGGCGAAAAGAACTAAAGTAGGCCTAGTTGGAAATTTTCAAATTGATATAATAACACCCCCAAAAATTCGGCCGAAAAAGGTCTATATTCAATTAAAATCGGCTCAAAACTTCTCATATCCGTCATTTTCCTTGTGACATTCGTTAGTCGTCACTGTATAGGTACCAGTAATAAAATTCATAACAGTAGAAACGTATAATAATATTTGTTCGGTTTTATCGCGCGAACTTTGAAAAAATTATTTAATCTATTGTTAACTTTATAAAATTAAAATTGAATTTTTACGTTACGTAACCCCACCCTCCCCTATCGTAATGAAGCGTAACGCTGATGGGAACCTCTCCCCCAGAAGCGTTACGTAATTTATGGGTGCTCCCATACATACGATACTATGTTTCTTGGATTCTCATTTAGGATTTTTTTAGGGGGGGGGGGGTTGAAACCCCATTGGCTACGGCCTTGTATGGGATTGTCGTGATTGGTTTTGTCCTCGCTTAATTATCGCAATGGTATACAGTTAAGACATCAGCAGCTTTCTGATAGTAATTCGCTGGATCAAATTTGGATGTAAGCCAAATAAGGATTGCCATATTAAAAAATTCATTAGTAATATGCAATACATAGGTATCAGCATGAAAGCATAATGAAAATAATCAAGAAAATATCTATTTGGAAAAATGCAAAATTATATTTTAGCGCCATTTTTTGAAATTTGTTGACTGTCCTACGCGCCTGCGCAGTGCGTAAGAACCATTTTGAATTAATTTTATATTCTGCTAGATAAACCCACGTGTAAATATAAACATAAATTAATAGCTCTCACATTGTCTTTCAATTTTTGAAATGGGCAAAATTAAGAAGAAGCCCGCAAAAGATGAGTTGCGAGGAGTTGAAAAACAAGGTAATACCTTATACTGGAAGCCGGAGGAAGAAGTCCGACTTCTTTATGATAAGATAGGCACAGCCACCAATCACTTCATTGGTGGGTGTTTTTTTTTTTTTAAATTTAGGTCCAATGTTTAAGTGATAATATGTAATAATATAGCAGCGCACTAAATTAGTTGGGTCAAAAATACAGATTTAACAGTCAGTGTAACATAGGTTTTCGAGTAACATCTGTTAGGCTGGCGCCAGGTTGTTTAATTTCTCTTGTTTCAAATAAGGCTTGAAGTATACGAAATCACGCTTATTACACCTGTAAGTCGCAAATTACACCGACCTCGCATTTGATAGTGATCTAGATATTGACGGGGTAGCAGACACTAAAGACAGTCTTCAATGTCTGCTACCACGTCAATATCTGGATCACTATCAAACGCGAGGTCAGTGTAATTTGCGCCTTAGCGCATGATCTTCTGTAGTGAAAATCAGGACCTGGTACGATTACGGTTCTTCCGGCGCAAGATATTTTTTTTATCTCGTCAAGATCTATGCAGACCCGCCTTTGATTCGTCGCGCCGGAAGAATCGTAGTATCCAACAGGACCTGATTAGTCCTGTCAACCAGCGCGAACATACGCCTAAGAAATAAGAATGGGAAAGCAATTATAGAGACACCGACAAATTGTATTGCATGGAGATCTTGATAAGCAAAAAGAAAGAAGGTAGATTGCGTCTGTACTCTGTAGTGGCATACCTATCGAGGTTAATCTACTCGCTTTCTTTTGCTCAGGAACGAACAGTATGTATGACAACAACATGTGTGATATTTATGGAGCCGTTTTTGTTGTATTTTGAAAGTAAAACCCTCCAAAGTCAAAAATTGAGTTAGCCCCAAATAAATAAAAAATTACCCAAGATATGATTTTTGTGAACGCACTTGACTAATTTCACCAAAAGCCATCGAGTAGCCCACATCTCGACAGAGTGGGCTATATAGCCCTTACTTGGCTAGGTTGGCTTAGTAGTAGAACAAGTCATAAATTATTTATTTACATTTCGTAAAAAAAAAACCTTTTGTGGACCTCAAGACGTGTAAATCCGTTGAAATCTCGAAATCGAAAATGTCAACCATCACAAAAACTTTCCTTATACTAACGCATAAATAGGATATTAATAAAGTATAGTCTACGCATGTTACTTAATTAGTGCAAGAGTCAATGTATTATTCACAATCATATACATATGTACGGTAGTAACAGTGTTTTCGTTCGTAGGAATTGTATTCAATAAGAACTTTGGTCAGCATATTCTGAAGAATCCTCTAGTGATAACAAGTATGGTGGAAAAGGCTGCGTTGCGCTCCACAGATGTAGTGTTGGAAATTGGCCCCGGTACAGGCAACATGACGGTCAAACTTTTGGAAAAAGTCAAGAAAGTAGTCGCTTGCGAAATTGACGTACGGTAAGTTAATCAATTAAGAGACAGCCGGAGAGGGAAGTACCTTACGTGTGTAAATAATTAAATGTCACCGTAGAGCCATCAATGAGATCTCATAAATTCCTCTCAATGAGCAAAACGTCTAATCCAGCATTACCGTTATTAACCTCGCCTCATTGGCCATTCCCGAATTAATTTTGGGAATTGGAGGGACAGGATGAAGTGGCTCATCCATCACACCCGGCAAACTGATGATGATGATAACCTTTATTTTTCTTCTTTATATATATATATATTATAACATGCAGTAGGCGACATTTGTCGTTCCTGATCACGTGACCGAAGTTTCCGCATTAATTCTGTTCTCCCTTAGAAGAAATGTACCTCTCAAAGTTCAAACAGTCTAATTTCAAATCAGGATAATTCTGTTCTCTATTGCTTGTGTCAACATCCATCTCTCCATCCATAATAATCACTGTTGCAGGCTTGTTGCCGAGTTACAGAAAAGAGTCCAGTGCACGCCATTCCAGGCCAGACTGCAAATCATGGTAGGCGACGTTCTCAAGACAGAGCTGCCCTTCTTCGACGCCTGCGTGGCCAATATCCCGTACCAAATCTCCTCGCCCCTAGTCTTCAAGCTGCTCCTCCACAGACCGTTCTTCCGGTGTGCAGTGCTCATGTTCCAAAGGGAGTTTGCCCAGCGGCTCGTGGCCAAACCTGGTGATAAGCTCTACTGTAGACTCTCCATTAATACCCAGCTACTGGCACGCGTTAGTTTAGTTATGAAGGTATATATACAATGTATATTTTTTCTTATATTGGGGTACGTTTAAGGGCAAATGGAGCCCTCACTTTCCATTTTTTTTTGTGCAAATTCAAGATTAATTGGAATATCGATCGTAGCGCCATAAATGGTGTGTCATAAACCAGGAAAATACGGTATTCATCTACGCTTTAGTGTATATTTTGTAACCGTTACTAACACCTATCGGATATCACTAGATTTTTTACAAAACAAGGTCCGTGAGGATGTCAGGTTAAAGGAGTACCAAAACTGTGGCCAATTGGTGTTATTAAATGTGATATAGTATATATATAAAAATGAAGAGGAACTTTTTTTCCATTTTATGTAGTCTCTTTCATGACTCTACGATTGTTATTTCATGGGAAATTTGACTTGGTGCAAATAACGGATGCTGGGCTCCATTTCCTCTTGTGCGTATGGACTTGCCTTGTAACCAGCTATTTTTCTTAATGGCAAACCGGAGTCGCCTGTATTCCATTTTGTGTTCAAACTTCAATTTCTCATGAAATATGGAACGCAGAACAATGAAAAAATGCTGAATGGAAAGAAGAATTTTTTCTCCTAATTTTGATGCGTGGTATGTGGCCTTAACTAACCCCAATTCGCCACAGTTTATGAAGTCCTTCAGCTTGAACTCCTGAGTGACCGTTATTTTTTGCGTATCAAGTTCACTAACTATAGCCGATCGGTATTGATGATCGCAACATACTATGCATCAAAATTAGGAGAAAAAATTCTTCTTGCCATTCAGCATTTTTTCATTGTTCTGCGTTCCATATTTCATGAGAAATTAAAGTTTGCCCAGAAATGGGATATCGGCGACTCCGGTTTGGCCTTAATGAAGGCTGGGATCTTGGGGGTTTTCATAGCTCGGGCAGCTGTATAGGCTAGAATAATTTGCTCTCATCATAATATTGTGGTTTTGTTCAAATTATGCATGTAAAGGAAACATAAGAAAATGTAAAAAAACACACGAATTATTATTATTATTATCATAATCAATAATCTGCTCCAGTTGCCCGTGAGTGATGTGTGAGTCTCATCCGTTCCTTCCACCTCCTGATTATTCAGCACTTCCGCTGGAATCAGTCCCACTCTTCTGAGATCGTCCTCAAACTGGTTTCTGTGTCTCTTCTATTTTTCATTTCCTCAGGCTCCTGTTGTTACCCATTCGCTTTACGTGTCCGAACCGTTGTAGTCCCTCCGTTATCTTCTCCACCAATGGCCTGTTAATTTTTAGTTTTCTAATGCCGGCTTTCAGCTTTTCTGCGTTATGCAACCCTTTCAGCCTGGTGGGGGGAGTAAATATGTCTGTTAACTTTAGGGGAAGACTCCTTCAACTTAGGGAAAAGAGGAGTTGACTTACAGGGTGGCCCTCCTGATTATAGTAGGTTCCGAACCACTTTGGGAATATAGTAAGGTCACACGATTAATTTGGAGGTGACCAAAAGTCGACACGCACTTAATCTAACTGGTATCGTGTGCACAGTCACTGCACACCACCAAGTTTGCTGCAATTTTGACCATGCTCTATTCTGGAGTTCTCTAACCAATGGTTCTTCTACCTTAAGCTCTCTTCTGATCACTTGATTTCCAATCCTGTTCCTTGTTGTTCTCTGACTGGCTGTTCACGTATAAGTATTTTTAATTATTTTCAGGTTGGAAAAAACAATTTCAAGCCGCCTCCCAAGGTGGAGTCTAGCGTGGTGCGGATAGAGCCTCGCAATCCGCCGCCCGCCGTTAACTTTCGCGAATGGGACGGACTGACGCGCATCGCCTTCATCAGAAAGAACAAAACGCTGAGTGCTGCGTTCAAACACTCCACTGTTATTAATGTACTAGATAAAAATTACCGTGTTCATTGCTCAGTTACAAACCAGGTTAGAGCATTATTATTAATAATATTAGTCAACCTTAATTGTAGTTATTTAGGCTATTTATAAATGAAATTGCTATTTTCTCCATTAATCTGGAGTTGATTTTCGTAAAGGTACCTAGATGCAGTACGATTTAATTTGTGTGAAAATGAGATAAATCGTTAGGGGAAATTAAAATTGTGTCTCAATAAATACTACGGCGTTTAATGAGCAGGATTTTTTAAGGGGCGTTTTATTGATCTAATCTAAGAATTTCACGAAGTCAGTATCCATTCTTGTCACTTATTGACTGATTTCCTATTGCGGAAAGTCACTAAGGGTGGCCGAATCCCACCAACTCACAAAGAACTTTCCTCTGGTAAATGGCAGAAACTTCAAAACGGTAAAATTGGGTTTACTGCTGATGGGGCAGCCACCCTTAACTTACGCTATATCTATCTGGGGAGAAGTATACAAAAATGTAATTTACTTGCTGAATGACGTCCAAAAATCCATCTTCTTCTATTCGACCACAGCTCAACAGCTGTAATTTTCATGACTCCGGCCGTATTTAAAAGCCTTTGTGACTAAGCAATTCTCTAATTATATATGATATAATAATTTTGAATTTAAGAAATATATGTTAACGATTATTCGAGCCCCAATGCATTGCATACCATATCATTATTATTGTGTAGTATTATATTATTGGTCTGCCCATTCTAGACTATGCAATTGTCCCAACGATCAATCCAATACTTTAGGATAGGGAAATCTATATGCAGTCGATATTCAACCATTGGATCGTTATTTACTATGGGAATATTATTATAGTACATTGATAAATAGAAAATCATGTACATGATCGGCATGTGTTCCACTTGTCAATATTCCGTCATTTGTGATTTAAAAAAAGTAGGGATTTTTGTTTTAAGGAAACTATTATGTAGATACTTAACTTATCTATTATGAATTAAGTTATAATATGGTAGAGACTTATTAATGATGTCCGATACCATATTATACAGGTAACTTAATTTTCAATAGATAAGTTAAGTACCTACATAATAGTCTCCTTAAAACAAAAATCTCAACTTTTTTTAATCACAAATGACGAAATATTGACAAGTGGAATACACGCCCTAGTACCGGTTCTTTATTTATTTGTTAAAGCTAACCGGTTGATGTTTTAGGTACCGATGGAGGGTGAAGACTTCAAGGGCAAAGTGGATGAGATAATTAGGAGTGTTGGCGCGGAAACTATGCGGGCTAGAAGTATGGATATTCCTGACTTCCTTAGGTAAACAATAATCTCATGTTCGATGTGTAATCTCATAAATGTCGACTGTATGGTCGACACAGGGTTGACAAAAGTCTACGTGCTATATAGGCGGCTTTTCCACCGGCGATTTTACTTCATATTTGGTTTTGTCATTGACGTTTGTTTTGTTTTAAGGAGACTATTATGTAGATACTTAACTTATCTATTATAAATCAAGTTATAATATGGTTGTAGACATCATTAATAAGTCTCTACCCTATTATAACTTAATTTATAATAGATAAGTTAAGTATCTTAAAACAAAACAAACAAACAAATCACAAATGAAGTAAATTCGCCGGTGGAATTGCCGTCTTAATCAAATGAAAGCCAATGAAAATAAAACATTAATTGGTACATTTTTTGTTTCAGCTTACTACATGCATTTAACAAGGAAGGCATCCACTTTTCGTAACTGATCTACCTTGTTCGTCTTCTGGACCTTTTCCTTTTATTTATTTACATTTCTCATTGGGGTACCATTGAAACTCCTTCGTTGTAGCATATACGTCTAATTATGAGAGGAAGGTATTGCTCAAACAACAGCTTTTTTAAGATATTTTGACTAAAATGGACCTTACGTACTCACGAGTGGGAAAAAGTGAAATCAACGATGCGCGTGAGTTCTTAGTAATTGCCCCCCCCCCCCCCAGGGGGCAGATGGGGCGCCTGCTTATTGATTACCTTACGGTGTTTAAGATACATTTTCCAGGCAGTGATCGCCAGCCGTTAAAATCCTTATAGTAGAAATTTCTAAAGAAAAAATAATGGTGTGGAAGCTCACATACTATCACACCCGGGATTATTGTTGACGGTGATGATGTTTTTCGCTAAACTTTCCCAGGCGCAATATGGTAACTGTCAGTGTCTCACTTGTGAGCTTGGCTAGGGAAGCTTGCTGATATAGCCCAATGACTCCTTGAATTATTGTAGCAAATAAGTTCTGCCACTGTGCACTACAACATAATATCATTATATTGCTTTAAATCTGTAGCTTATATTTTTTTGTATATGGGTCATTTTCAAAATTATTGCCGGTAATGCGTCTGTAGTTTTCTTATTTAATTATGATCATAATTAAACTTCTAATTGACTAATTGTTGCACAATATTGAACTACAAGTTTGCTTTTGCATAAAAAGTGTCACTGTTAATTCAAATCATGCCATTTTTTCATGTTTTAGAATTTTTTATCAAAAATAAACCTAAACTTAATTTTTAGCAATGAAGGCTTAATGTTTATTGCATTTTTACAACTAGATACGTGATGTACTTCTTCAGATATTGGTCATTTTATGTCTGTCCCGCAAGATTGTAATGAATGTTACTGTAATGAACGTAACCGAAATATTTTCAAATTGCGCGCCTTTTTTATGGCCCAGCTAGGGCTCTTAACGTCAACTTCGGCGCAT
Source organism: Psococerastis gibbosa (assembly GCA_963971405.1). NCBI lineage: Eukaryota > Metazoa > Arthropoda > Insecta > Psocodea > Psocidae > Psococerastis > Psococerastis gibbosa. The sequence goes on from OZ020485.1 coordinate 3,536,609, forward strand.
ATTCCACATACGTCAATAGTAAATATGGTATTGACAGACATTTCAATTTTACTCTTTAAGGCACACATAATTATCGGGTAATATAGTTAATTTACATTCAAAGAGATAATTGTAACGATAGGATCCTTAACCAAACCGGGTCGGTATGAACAACAGCTTGTGCGGGGATAATGCCTATATTTTGTAATGAGTGTTACCTGTAATGAATGTTACTGAAAAGTAATGAATGTAAGTATGAAAGTATGAATGTTACTGAAAAGTAACATTCATTACAAATAGTAACAGTAATTATGGGACATTAAAACCAAAGTAACGTTCATTAGATTCAGTACTCAGTAAAAAAAAAAAAAAAGACGAGCATATATTCTCATGTATCATCCGGACATGTGAAAAGGACACCATAGCAAACTGGCCAGCATAAGATATTTGCTCAGTAACATTTTTGTAATGGAGGAACGGACCAGTAACATCCGGTAACATTCCTTACAGTTCATACCAACAGTTGGACAAAAAAGTTCAAAATCTCTGAACTCATTTAGAACAAAGGCTGAACCGTGAAGGATGTAATGGTAACGAAGTATAACAACATTTTTTTTGCTTAACTTCCTTGTACTTTCATGTCAAAAAACCGGCTCTGTAATAGCGGCAATAAATTTGAAAATGACCCGTATGTTGTTCAATGTTCTCCATACCGAATTCTATTATATTTGGTTATAGTCGCTTGATACCTACCTGGACTATGGGCCTAGGGGCTAGGCCTATTGTAGGTTCAATGAGAGGAATCGATTTAGCTACATAGGCCTATGTAAGAAAGTAATATATCGCTCATGCACGAGAAAAGTGACATTTCAAAAAATTGCAAAATTGAGTTAGGCCTATTTATACAAAAAATGTCGAGGAATATATAGCGAATTTTATGAATGTAGTGTCACATATCTAGTTTAATTTGTTTCCATAAGATTGCGTTTTGTCACTGATCCATTGTCAAGTTTGACTACTTCGGGTTTGGCAATACTGACATAATTGATCGTTGACGTGGTAATTATACTTCTCTTTCAAGTAAACTGTCATATCTCAAAAGTATTAAGTGCCTCGATAGTACTACAAATAAAAACTAAAAAATGGTCAGAACTAAAATTTGATTTATCTCAAAAGTCAATAGGCCTATTTAGAAATGTGTCACTTTTCTCGTGCATGAGCGATATGTTGAGTAGCGTAAGATTTAGAATTACTTAACCATTGAGTTCAGTGCCATCACAGAATACTATAACATGTTAGAAACACACATTGAATGAAGAATGCAAATTATATTATGGTCAACAATAATTTCAATTAGATACCAATATGACTTATTATTATTCATAATTAGCCCACACTGAAAGAATATATTTTGATATTATAAACTACGCTGTGAACTGCTTTATAATATTTTAGTGACTCGGTATTAGCTATGTTTTAACAACTATTAAAACGATAAGGGGGGTATTCCACATACGTACAACGTCAATGAAAATTATGAAATTGATGGTGGCAGCAGACATTTTTACATACTAAAAATTCTGCTGCCACCATCAATTTCATAATTTTCATTGACGTTGTACGTATATGGAATGCCCGCCTAATGGCAAACTGAAGGATTACTGTTAAAATTTAAGTCGAGGGCTGTGGAGCCACAAGACACATCTGCAAATTAATAATGATGGATAATTAATTTTAAGAAACAAGTAGGCTACCTACTAAATATTTCTAACTTATTTTGGCACTATAAACTGCAACCGGCCAGGGAAATTGGGAATTTAGTTTTGTTATGTTGTCGAAATTTTCAAAACACAAACATGTCCTCTCAGTAAGCTTGATTTTTATTTCATGTGCGCTTTTAATATTAATAATTAAAATTACGACGCCGTGGAAGAAAATCTTTAGCATGTTTTCGCCGAAGAGCAAGATTCCAGATTACTATAAGGTGGAAATCAACAAGACGGAGTGGGAGGTACCGCAACGCTACCAGGGACTTACTCCGGTTGGCTCGGGAGCTTATGGCCAAGTCTGGTGGGTGTCACTCCAATGTCAAAGTTACCTTTGTTCTTAATTATTTATTAGTTAACTATGTGCTTAATAAAATAATTTTGTCCAAGACCCCTAATTTACATAAAGTTTAATTGCATCAACTCTCTTACCCAAGAATATTTTAATTTACTATTGAGGCAACTAGAAATTCAACACAGATGCAAGTTGGAACCAGATATCAGTTAATTTAATGGCAAAGTATAAAAACAATGACAATTGGTAGTGTTGTAGCATGTAATTTTATTAATTATTTGATTTAATTTCATGGTCCTCCGAATTTAGATTCATCTTGATTATGGTGTAATTATTTATTTTTTTCTGGCTAGATAAGTTGAATGTCCGGCCCAATTACTTTGGTATTGCTATGCTTCATGGCCAATTTGGTCTGTCATGTCAATTAAAGTTCTCTAATGAGTATGCGTTGATTGAGAGGTGCAAATGTAAAGTAATTCTGTATCATGGACTGACGTACCGTAATTCAGTTGGTAGATTCTTCTTAAAAGTGGTGTTATTATATCGCTACTTCGGAAGAAAAAAGATAACTCAAAGATTGTCGATTTCGACTTAATAACGCTAAAATATTTGAGAAAAAATCTATTTTGCTAGAAAAACGTCGTTAATGTAGTAAGTATATTTTCCGCGCGAGGGCAGTTGTATTTGGCACAACTGCCAGGTATTTCATTATTCGATTAAAATAAGCTTTTACTTACTAAATTGATAGATTTTGAGTTGTGCCCTTTTTCTTCCTAAGTAGCGATATATTGTCATACATTCTTATCCCCGTTTATTATAAATGATGTACATAATTCTTATATCATAGATATATATTTGTAGATGGACTGAAAATAGTTTTTTCATAGAAACGGCTAAGATGAGAAAAATCCATTAGTACAATATGAACAATTGATATTTAGTGAAATAAGTGTCTTTCGTACTCGTTGTTTTGTAAATTGATTTTTGAGGAGAAGACCTAAAATAGAAACGAGCTATGTACTGCTGAATCCTTGAAGAGAGTAAAATATTGATAATTTTACCAACTTAAAATGTTTAATTGGTTCCCCTGTAATTTCAGATTTTTTTTCTTTCTCATTATACTAATTTTGCGTGTTAAATAATTTTGGTGGTATCAAAGTATGATAGCTCAAACTTGGGCCTTTCCCAACGCAGACCTTAGAAAAATGATGACTGGGGATTGCGGAACCATGTTTGGAAAGTATGGAATAAAAAGTTTTGTTTTATTTTTATTAGCTCTGCTTTGGACACGAAAACAAACACAAAGGTTGCTATTAAAAAGCTAGCGCGACCTTTTCAGTCTGCAGTTCATGCTAAGAGGACGTACCGCGAGCTGCGCATGTTGAAACACATGAACCATGAGAATGTTATCGGACTTCTCGATGTTTTTCACCCCTCAACGAGCTTCAAAGACTTCAGTCAAGTGTAAGTCCTTTAGGTGTTTTGTAAACAACGTCTTTAGGTGCGTTTACGATCAATAATAATCTTTGACTACTGATTACACCAATCGTTTCTCAATGGTTCTGTTTACGCTGAAATAACTATCTTAAGAGTAGGGAACTGCTATCGTCCATGAGCAATCGTTGAACAATTATATCCGATGTGCAATGCGATCCTTCTAAATCGGTTTATTTATTTCGATTATTAGGATTTTTTAAATCCTGTAAAATTTGATTACCTTTGGCAGCATTAAACATTTCTTTAACATTTCTGAGAAGGGGTGATTTTTCTGGGTAGGGGGGGGGGGGGGAGGGGGGACTATAATAGATACTTCGAAATTTTTAAGTATAAAGTACAGGATATATAGAGTATAAACATACTCCAACTTTCACCCGAAAGGTTGTTGGTTCGAGTCCCTCATTTGCTACATTTTCGGCCATGCTTCGGAGGGCACGTAAAGCAGGCGGTCCCGGGCTTTCCTAGTTGAGTGTAAGAGATTGCTTATAGCCCTAACTCCGCTAGGTTGGCTTAGTAATAGAACAAAAAAGTCGATATTTATTTATTTATAAAGTTAGGCCATGATGTACAGAAGATGAATGCTCATTGAAAGGGCTTTCGTTTTTTTTTTATCTTGGGGTTCACGTATAAATGGTAATGCATCCGGCATTGGACTGCTCAATCGTTTAATCGTCCTGTTATAATCTTTGCCAGTGAAAATGTCCTATCGTTGAGTAGCGCAGTAGTTGCGGTCGTTCCTAGCGAAAACGTTCCTTTCATTCAGTACCAACCCCAGACCGTTATTTGCATACAAATTTTCGTCTTCTGAGGCGATATGGGGTGATATTGGCCTCCGCCGCCACCGACATCCTTCGCAAGTCACTCTTGTCACTTACCACCTCGTCTCTCCATTCGCATAAACATACCTACTTGTAATGAAGAATTCAATGGTTGGTTGAAAATGCATTGAGAGGAAATGGAACCCCCCCTCCATGTCCCCATCCATTTTTTGCATAAAGTAAAATTTCGAATGAAATATCTTTCCTTCCCTTTGTGCCAACTTACGGTAGTGGTTAGTTTGCCGGCCATGCCGATTGTGAACTCTTGACCTTTTATGTGATAAATGTTGCAAATGATTTGCATATTTGCTGCACAACAAAAGATGTGTCAGATGTCAGAATCATATGTTTCTACTTGCAATGAGCTCACTCCCACATAACAACTTATATTTAAAACTGAGCTAATTGTTAATCTTAATCGATGAACCCAGAGCATCATATAGAAGCTACAATTTATTTGAGAGGATTATATGTGAGGTTTTATCTACGGTTTGTATGACATCATGTATGACAATGTTATTGAATGTTAATCGGTCCCCCTGTTTGCATACCATGTTTGTCTACGCTTTTTCTGTCATCGTAATATCACATCTGCCAGCTTACATGTTACATTCCTGTATTTTAAAAAATAAAGTAGGCCAGTACCATGTTATAATAGTACAAATTCCTGCGTTCCTCATATTGCAGTGACAGGTATGGCAATGGTTTAAGAGGCAACAGAATGGGGGGGGGGGATGTCACAGGAAGTGTCAATTGAAGAGCTACAAATGAAATGTCATAAATTAGGAGACAGGTTCCTCTACATTTTTTAATGTAGCATGTGGATGTCGCTAACACCAATTGGCCACAGTTTTGGAACTCCTTCGATTGACATCCTCAGTGCTCGTTACTTTTGTACAAATCAACTTCAAAAGAGCCTTCATCGAAGTTCAGGATGATGTGGAGGCTTTGGTTGTAGAAGTCAATATACCACCCCGGCAAGGTGGACCCTCTGGTTCGAATATTTCTCGTTTCCGTTGATATTTCCACATGTGCCTTATCACTTTCCTATTTATACTCTAGTATCTATAGGATCTAGTAGTTTCATTAGAAAGCTTTGTGATTTCCAATTTCACTGGATTTAAACCTTTTCATCTTAGCATCTTACGAAATGTCTGTCTGTCCGTCGATTTGTGGGCAAACTACTCTATGGATTTGAATGAAATTTAGCAGCTAGGTTTAAAAAGGTTCTTCCAAGTTTTATTTAATTTCATTCCTGATTGTCTTTACACGTATTACGTTAATGAAAAAGTATCGGTAAGGTATATTCGACGGCACCACAATCTACCAATGCATGGCGGCGCCGTGCCTGACGTTCATGGGATAACGGAAAGCGCCCTTAAAAAGAATGAAACACTTTGTTTATTCAACAGATAATATCATCAAATCGAAGAAAAACAATGAAAGAGAAATTATTATTTTTTCCATTTGTGTGAATTTTGAGCCTCGCAATCAACCCATTAAATTAAATAGATAAAGCCCTGTGTTTAATTCCTGGTAGTCTCTACTTGGATCGCGTTGTTTTTGCAGGTACCTGGTTACGGACCTGATGGGCGCAGACCTAAACAACATTATCCGGACACAGCGCCTGTCGGATGACCACGTACAGTTTTTAGTCTACCAGATTCTCCGTGGGCTCAAATACATACATTCATCAGGCATTATTCACCGGGTAAGTTATTATGCTATCAGGTACAGGTAGAGTATATTGTTTAGACTTTAGAGAACTGAACCGGCCGTAGTTCAAGACACCATAAAGGAAAAAAAATCCTGCTGGGCCAGACTTGTACATGGTATTTTGAGTTATTAACGCCAGGTAATTTCTATTATTTCATGGGCCTAGACTTATTAGTGGGATCTGAATGTATCATTCAATATATTTGAAAGAGTAGTAATAAATTAGTCAGGTAAATGTTCTGCTTTTTTTACAAAGCTTGTATTTTATATGCATTTTTCATCTCAATTTTCATATCTGTGGAAGAAGGAAATAATTAATTTCGTCAAATCGTCTCAGCCATTCCTTGTTTAGAAAGCCTAAACGGAGGGCTGAGATTGTGCGGAATTTTACCTCTTTCGGGTTGCACCTTTCCTATCTCAGGCAGCTGAAATAAGTTATGCCTTTCCTTCGCTGTGTTCCGGGCATCCTTACCACAGCGTAACGCGCAGTAGCCGCCTTTCAAACTTGCCAACTCCCATAAGACCAGCAGTTGTTTGCGTTCTGATACGTTTTAGACTATCCCTAGCATGTACAAAGTCATTGAAACCATTGATAGTAGCTGCATAGCGTTCAGATGGCAAGTTGCTGCGAGTTAATAGTTGCAAGAAGAAGCTCTCTGTGTTGACAAGCTTTGGCCAATGGTACTACGCAGTTTGCATGGGTTACAATGTGGCCGGATCATTAACTATTTGTTTTCAGTTGGTTGTAAATAGTAGGGGGGAGATAAATTTAGCAACAGTCTAACAATAGATATATGTCCGTCAGTCACGCCAATGTTGTCCCTGCAATTGTCTTCAATCATCTCTTTGTTCCACATACTTTTCATTACGCAATTGCTATAAAAACAAGTAACATTCCTTTTGCTTCTTGTTCTCTCTATAAACCGCTTTCACAGTGCAGTATGAGGGGTCTGTTTGAAAGCCAATTTTAGGTGCTTGGTTTTTTTGCGCATGTCCTTTAAAGACAATCGGAAGGGAAAAAGGGCAAAACTCAAATATCAATCTCTTAATGAAGGGCTAGCTAGCGTCTTCGACTCTTATCAGGCTACACTTTTCTTTGCCCGTGAGGCTCAACTTAGTTCTATTTTGAGCGAAGCCGTATTTTTGTTTTCTGACAGTTTCAGGCGATATCTAATTTGTACTTAGTTATTGAGACCATTAGAAAGCAGAAATCAAATCGGGTGCACAGTGTAGAAATCGCTCGGACTATAGGTCGCTGCAGCTCAATATTTCCAACAAAAAGCAGGTGACGTGGGTTTGAATGCCGCCAAATCCAGTTTTTCTATATCTCTAATTTCGGTTATAACGAGGAGTTACCTCTTGAACCAAAGTTAATTTAATGCCAGCTTGCACCCTATAATACTGCAATATAATGCAACAAGAAGCTCTGTATTTTCATATGCTTTGCCAATAGCACTTGTGAACCATGCTAACCATTGCGATATTTATTATATACCATCAGCACTCTGACTTGAGTAGATTGGCATCTATTGTGGTTGTTTTGTTTGTTTTCCAACGCATGCTTTCAGCTTTAAGCAGCCCTGTCAGCCTGTTGGGGGGAGTGAGTATGTTTCTTAACTTGAGGCACTCTAAAGGCAGACACTCCTTCAGATTTTCTGTAGTTTTCAACAGGTTCTGTTGTGGTGGATTCAACTTGGTTTGGCCGTTGTAGTGAAAAGATGCGCAGTTGTGTAAATAAAATATCTCGCTGCGACCTATTATAACCTACTACAACAATTACTTAATTGAGTTGAGTACTGCATTTTTCAGGGTCATTGCGCAGCTATTCCTTTTTTTTTTTGTCGTAAGTTATGTAGTTATTGGTTTGTGCCAATCAAAATTTAAGGCTCAGCTTATTGCTGCTGATTGAACGCGAAAACGATTCGTAACTAACAAAGTAGAGAACAGCTTTTTCTTTACTACGGTCACTTGGCTAAGCCAATAGCAGCAGTCATCGTATGTTCATACATAAAACATTATCAGTGCAATGTAGTGAGGACAATGAAGTTCAGGAACACTGGCGAGGATACTAAAAGCTGAAACAACCGGATTTTCTAAAAATGAAATATGTTTTACCTGATGTTAATGGGATTTTTTTAATCTCCCCAACCCTTCCCGCCAGTTTGACACTCAAAATAGTGTTATTCAGTGTTATTCCCTAATTAAAGTGGATTCTTAACGTGTATTCAAAGTAAGCCTTGCCTTGCCAACGACCCCGTTTCGGATATTAATTTTAATGTTTCTGAATGAATTTCTGGCCAAACTGGTTCACTCCTCGATGCCAATCCACATCGACAACAAGTGCCAATGGGCAACCTCAAACATACCTTTGACATTGTAACGGGCATTACCTCGACTTAACTAAGTTTTGGAACGAGTCTTGGAGCTATTTTTGCTTTCCAATTTATACGTAGTATAAGGAAAGCTTTGTGATTGTCGAAAATTTCGATTCCGAGATTTCAACGGATTTACACGTTTTGAGGTACCAAGAACCCAAAAAAGTGGTTTTTACGAAATGTCTGTCTGTCGCTCTGTCTGTCTGTCTGTTCATCGATTTCCGGGCAAACTACTCGGTGGATTTTGATGACATTTTGCATGTAGGTTTACAAAATTCATACCTCGGAACAATGTTTTTTATTTTGGGCTAACTCAATTTAGGGGGGTTTTATTCTCAAAAAACTCCAAAAAAACGTCTAAAAAATTTATTTCTCAAAAAAGGCTCCAACGATTTCTTTTAAATTCACATATATTGTAGTCGTTATTAATGTCAACGAAATGCGGAGGTCGCTTGCCCCTTGATAGGTTAAAATAGGGGTAAAAAAATAAAAATAACTAAATTGTAATGAAAAATGACTAAAAAATAATTTTTCTGCGAAACCTTTCTATCGATGATTTCTACCTTCAGGTATGTTTTAGGTGTTAAATTGAGTAACGAAACCGGACAGGTTGCTTTCCCAAAAAACTATTTGGTTTTGTGCAAAAAACTTTTTTTTTTAAATGATGAAAATTCACGCTTAAATGCATTGCGTGCCCTGCCAGTATTGCTGTGTGGTAATGTGTTGGTCTGACATATCTAGAATTTAACTCACACCTCCAGTGACCAGTGACATCAGGTGAACAACCCCCCCCCCCCCCCCACCCCGCCCGAGATATTGGAAACTTAACCATAGGAACATTATTTACCATGAAATTATTATTCATTTTCTCTATCTGCTAATATTGATAAATTGGAAAGCATGTTCGAGTGAACTCGGACCGGTTCCTTCTAAATTGTTTTGAATCAAAGCTGTATTTAATGCCAAGGGCAGGGATTGCAAACGGTTATCGGTTGTTTGTCTTGTTATCAACCTTACCATCTTCTAATTTCACGATAATCTCAAGTTTGGGCGTTGTACTGTTGCTATGCAAATTTATCAGACTTGTTCTGATTATTTATGTTGTATTGTTGTTTGACCCATAATCAAAACTTGTTATAACAACAACTCTATAGGTAGAATTAGTAAAACCCAAATTAAAAAAAAATTAACTTTGTGTATATGAGACCCACTAGTGTTAGTACAATACTCTGAGCTCTTTCGGCAAGAACTGTCATCTACAGACGGAAACCCACTAGCACAGTTACACCTTATCAGCGATTTGAGACTTGCTGAACTCGAAGAGAAGATGCAAATCTACCTTGTTGGCTTGTTGTGTTGTTGTATTGGCCAACGGCCTTACCATGTTGATTCCCTTAGAGCAGAGCATGTTTCAAACTGCGGCAACTTGGTAGTGTGCACAGCGTTGGCAGGGGAACCTGGTGGGACATGATAACTCGCTTAGGCAGTATAAGTCGAGTCCTGGTCACCTCCGATTTAATCGTGTGACTTTTTACCATGTTCCCCAAGTGGTTCGGAATCCACTATAATCAGGAGGTCCACCCTGTTAGTCAACTCCCCCTTCCCCGAGGTGAGAGTCTGCCCTTAGGGTGCCTCAAGTTAACAAACAGACTCACTCCCCCCGCCAGGCTGACAGGGTTGCTTAAAGCAGAAATGCTGAAAGCAGGCGTTGGAAAACAACAACAACAACCTTGTTGGCTTGTTGGAGGTGTTTCGCTCAATCCCCCAAATATTATCAGGCCAGCAAGTCTTTTTCTTTGTGAAAGGTTTAGGTACATGTACACGGTCATTGATTTGACATAGCAGAAATAGGGTGTACAGCGTGAAGTACAGGTTGCTCCAGCAAGAAGCTCGTGTGTTTCTACAAGCTACGCCAGTGTTTGTTTACCTAGTTATTTGTTGTAGGACTTGAAACCGTCAAACATAGCTGTGAACGAGGATTGCGAGCTCAAGATTTTGGACTTTGGGCTGGCCCGACCGACTGAGAATGAGATGACGGGTTACGTAGCCACCAGGTGGTACCGCGCCCCGGAGATTATGCTCAACTGGATGCACTACAACCAGACTGGTAAGACCACAATATACACACAGTATGCCTAACAATAAAAGCCTTTATTGAAAATATAAATACATACAGATACAGCGATATTAGGGCCTGTCTTCCACCCAAAAGTAGATTTAAACTAGTTTAACTTATAATATTCATGTATAAAAAACCGAATATTTACCTTCTTGTATTCATAATGTAGTCTAGTCATTACGGACTTTCACCCGAAAGGTTGTTGGCTCGAGTCCCACACTTGCTACATTTTCAGGAGGGCATGTAAAGCAGGCTTTCCTAGTTGAGCGGAAGAAAGGGCTTTATGGCTCTAGCTTCGCTAGGTTGACTTATTAATTCAACAAAAAGTTACTTATTTATTATTATTTGAAATCAACTCCAGTTGCCCGGTTGTGATATGTGAGTCTCTTCCACTCCTTCCTGCCCCCCCCCCCCCCCCACTTCTGATCATTGAGCACTTCCGTCAGTTCCAACCCGTCTCATGAGAATTTAAGTTGGTACCTGGTTGTATTCTCTATTACCTTATTCAACTACTTTTTCACGCACCTGTTCTTATCCATTTTCTTTCCGTCAACGAACCATTGCAGCTTCTTTTTAGCTAGACTCTCTACCATTAGTATATTATTTATAGCAGCATGCGAGGGTGGGGTGAGAAGTCTCATAAGTTGGATGGAACGTGTGTAGTTGGCTCTGTCCCAGTTAAAAAATATTCCTGTCTGTATTGGGTTTTGTTTGTTTGCAGTTGACATTTGGTCTGTGGGCTGCATAATGGCTGAGCTTATCACAGGACGGACACTTTTCCCTGGATCTGATCGTATCCTTTTCAAAGTTAACAATTACGTATAGAGTAGAGTACCTAACAGATAGTGCAATAGGGGATTCGGCATGAATACAATAAGGCGTGATCTATTAAAAACTTATCATAACCATAACCGTGGCGTATCTACAACGCCGTTTCAATAAGAAAATATAGAGTATTCATGGAAACAATGGTTGGAAACACCAAATTGGCATGTAGGTAATCTTTTTTGGAACAACCTACAGCAATAGTTGGAATTTCACATGCTATGCATAGGTGGCTCATTCAACCCCAGTGATGTTTTTCCACCACTGAACTTCGTTCACGGCCACCCATTACAATTTTCTAACTGGCGCTAATGTGAGAAAGCTGAAACCTGGAAACTTTTTATGCGCTATGGATAGGGACCAAGCGACCACATTCCTCGGGAATGCTTACTAACCTAAATATAGTGTTAACATTGGAACTGGTTTACGATAAATGAGGCTTAAGGCTGCCACTAGGCTACCTAACAATATAAACTGTAGCAATAAATCATAGTCAGCTGATATCTAGCCTTAGCGAAATTTCGTTAAGTTAATTCCGCTGGATAGCAGAACACATTTAAGCTGCGGTTGTCATATCTCAAAAATAGGCAGATTTTCACTGTACGTCCCAGAGAAGATGCAAGAATCTGAGATAGAAAAAGGTTGCTGAATAGCGCTCAACCTGGGTTTGAATGCTGAGTAATGAGTAGCTGAGTTTTTATCCGGTACATTTTCGCATTTTATATGAGGGAGTCGAAGTCAAATTAATTTAAAATTTGAATTTCATGAACCGAAAAATGCTGATATTAATAAATGTCTGCTTGCACGTCATTTTTAGGGAGATTCATCTACGTATTGAGATGGCGACCTATGTTCGACTTTCGGAAAATTCTTCACAACTTTTCATTTCATGACCCCCTGAGCCTAAAACCGCCCTCCGTTCAAAATGTTATATATATAGCCTATATGTGTTATGTGTATGTATTTATGTATAGTATATACTGTACATGCTGTATGTATATCGATTTAAGGAAACACTAACATCCGTAAATATTATCTGATTTTGATGAAACTTGGCACAAAAATTGATCATACAAATGTCTTGATCGAGTTCGTTAACCAGTTAGATCCACTATTTAGTTACAAGATGGCGGCCGATTGAAATCTTATATAATTCATATCTCAGTTAATATTGGCCGCAGAGGAATGAATTAAAATTTGACTGAAAGCCCGTATTATTATTATCTACGTTAATGGTTATCAACACTTTTTACGACAAATCAACGATTTCAAGATGACGTCCAGTCAAAGTAGAAATAATGTAATAAGTAAAAGTTCATAGTCGTCATTGTTTGGAACACAAGAGTGTTTTGTGTGTTGATGTTGTGGTTGGGAAAATAATGAAGTATTTTTTATTTTTTATTACATACATAGCGTAGGTAGAGTAGAGGAAAAGCAGAGTCTGCGGAATCTCCCTACACTTGATCGGCCAGAGCTGAAAGGGATTTTTTCATTTTACACTGGCACCCTTCATCTTATGATTATGGTTCTGTATGTAAAGTAATGTAAAATTGCTTAAACATTTTCCCCCTGGCACAATGTAAATAACATGTTGGTCGCAATTGTTTGAGTTTTTTGTTTTCTTTGTTATTTTTTTATTATATAGAGATTAACCCTGAAGTCCCTAGTTTTAACTGCTTTCAGTACAAGACCATTTGCTGTAGCTTCACTCCATTGGGCCACTCCAAAGTGTGAACTTGATTTGCCCTGACAAAAATCATGCACTGAAAGTCCTTGTTTATGTCTATTTTAAAATAAATAAATAAGGACTTTTTACCTAGGTTACCACTGGCATAGCTTGTGTAAGCACAGTGCTTCTTGTTGGAAATAGTGACCTGCAGTAACGTGCAGACCCACGAATTTCAACCAGCTCGAAATTCTGTTGAAGAACAAATAATAGTAATACTCATGGGGTTGCTCAGTAGGCCAAAAGGCTTAAATGCATACGCAATAACTTACCCCAAAATAAGGGAAACAAATAGTTTGGATTTAATTATTGGTGTGGAGCGCTTGTATAGCACGAGGTTGTGTTTGCACGCGTCCCTTGTTATTACCTTAGCCTGTCTAGACATTCACCAGCTGAACCTGATCATGGAGGTGCTGGGTACGCCCGGCACAGAGTTCATGCGCAAAATCTCTAGCGATTCGGTAAGATTCTCTTTGCATTGCTTGCTCTGCACCGCTTAACTAACTCTTAATTAATTAACTTCTGTAACAGAAAAGGGTTCTATCGGTACTTGCTGAAGGCAGATTTCACAACGAATGCTATAGAAAATTGAAAGACGTCAAAGTTATATTTATAACTAATAATATAAAGTTATATTTATTTGCTGCGAAGTCTCCGAGATACAATCTTAGAGATTTAGGCAGTGCCACTGAAGTTGATTACAGACTATCAACCCGATTTCATCATCTGACACCGGCCGTAAAAGTCTTACCAATTAGTATAAAGGGGGTTTTACACTTTTGGTCGAGACATTTTTTTCTTAAAGTGACATTTCCTTTTATGCAAATATTCACAATAGGTCTCCATAACGTTTACGGTTAACGGGGGCCTACATTAACAAAACCAAATAGTGAAATTTGTGAAAAATACACGAATTAATTATAAATGGGGTTGTTTGCGCTATTGTCTAGTAATGTAATATTTTAAAGGCCTTTATGGACCCAGGCCTAGTTATACAATAGTAGCCCATAGGTCCCTTGTCCATGGTCAATTGCCAACGACCCCATGGTTTCCGGGCATGATTTGTATTGTTTCCGTGTGAAATTTTGGCCATTGGCAAAATGGTATACGTTCCCGATGTTACACCAGCTACAAGCGATTATGGACCAGCTGAGGCAAGCTTACCATTGACGCAATGAAACAGGCGAAGGCATGACTTAACCAAGTACAGATACAAGTCGCGCTATTGTCTAAGTATGCATGCGTAGGCATGCTGTTTGGCCTGTTGTAACTCTAATGATAATAATGATAATAAACGTTTATTCCACACCGCTCTTCATCCAACTTGAGTGAGTGTAATCGGGCTATTGCAAAGTTAGTACGCTACGAGTTTTTCCAACTAAAACCTTAATCCTTAACTGCTGCCCTCAGATATTGACCATCTAACTAGAGTGCTGTTTTTTTGTGGCACGCCTTCACCCGAGGCCATTGCTAAAATAACCAGTGAAGAGGTAAACCTCAATATTGTTAACATGTAGAGTAGACCTCCAACTATCCCAACTCCAATTATCTGAATCGCCTTCATACCAAAAGAATCGAGCTGAAGCGCGACTTGGCTGTCCAAAAATGTATGATCATTGATCCCAATCAAACAACTTACTTATTCGTGAGGTTCAGTAAACCGATCTATTTTTTAAGTACAGTACATTACTTGTATTATACATTTAATTAGTTAAAAAAATGGATAGAGTAATAAAACAAACTCTATCTTGTCAAAAATTATACCTTTTTATAGGGGGGGGGGGGGGTGAAACTAGAATTATCTGAATATTTGATTATCCGAATGGATAATTGGAGTTCCACTGCATTAAAAACTGATACAAAAGAAAATGAATCCAACATCTCAAAGAAATAGTAGGAGCGGTGAGTGAAGCCGAAACCCACTACCATGCTAGTATTCTGTTGTTAGGCTACTCTAAGGGAGGATTTACGGTACTTGTGTACTTCAATATTGTTCATTGACTTGCTTTTAGGCGAGGAACTATATTCTAACGCTGCCAACACGCAAAAAGAAAGACTTCAAGGAGGTGTTTGCAGGAGCCAACCCTTTAGGTAAGCCTATCCATTCTTTGGATACCTATTAACTTTCATTGTTTACTGTTAGTACTGTGTATTAATGTGATGTATTGAGCGCCAGCCCAGGGTCTGATCCAGGCTTCTTGTCATTGTGAAGAGGGCGACAACAGGGTCCCGGGCTAAAGAGAAATGGGTTCCCCTCCCCAAGGCGGTTGATGTATTGTAGTTCGCTATTAATTACAAACTATGGCAACTTTCGGGCCAGCACCACGCACAGCCAAGTGTGAGCGACTGGATCCTATACTACATGGTTTCGCCTACCTTTGAGAACTCCCGATTGAACTGAGAGCGGGAGAAATGCTACTAACTTCTCTAAATTGCTTAGAGACCATCTCTTAGAGAAAGCTTTCTACACTGTCACTGAGGCACTAGCACAATGACAATTACAGAACTACCTGATTTTGACAATTTTACTTTATACTTTCTTGGCGATTACTTGTATCATTTAACTGAAATATTTATTTATTTATTTCTGATCCTCCTCAAATCTTCCTTAATTGGGTTTCTGTATCTATTCTTTGGTCTTCTGGTGAAGCTGTTTTACTGTACCCTCCTGCTGTACTTCTTCGCGCAACGGCTGTTGTCCATTCTCTTAATGTGGGCGAGCTATTGCAGTCTCCTGCTCGCTGTGCTCGCTACCAATAGTTCCTCAACCTCAAACCCTAGTTTAACGACTCCGTTTTCGTTAAAAAAACAACACCAATAACGTTGGAAATATCGATTGGGTCGTTGGCAGGTCAAGGTTAAAAGAACCGGTCCGAGTTTACTCGAAGATGCTTTCCAATTTATCAAAATTAGTAGATAGAGAAAATGAGTAATTTCATGGTAAATAATTTTCCTATGGTTAAATTTCCGATATCTCGGGGGGGGGGGGGGGGGGGTGGTGGTGTTGTCCACCTGATGTCACTAGAGGTGAGGTAAATTCTAGATGGGTCAGACCAACACAGCAATACTGGCAGGGCGCGCAATGAATTTCAACGTGAATTTTCTATCATTTTTTCAAAAAAACATTTTTTCTACAAAACCAAATACTTTTCTGGGAAAGCAACCTGTCCGGTTTCCTTACTCAATTTAACCCCTAATACATGCCTGAAGGTAGAAATCATCGAAGGAAAGGTTTCACAGAAAAATTATTTTTTAGTCATTTTTTATTAAAATTTAGTTATTTTTATTTTTTTACCCCCAGAAGCAAACTATGAAGGGGCAAGTGACCCCACGCATTTTGTCAGCATTAATAACGACTACAATATAATATGTGAATTTAAAAGAAATCGTTTGAGCCGTTTTGGATAAATAATTTTTTTAGAGGTTTTTTTTGCAGTTTTTTTAATATAAAACCCCCCCAAATTGAGATAGCCCAAAATAAAAAAAAATGGGCCCGAGGTATGATTTTTGTGAACCTACATGCAGAATTTCATCAAAATCGACTGAGTAGTTTGCCCGGAAATCGACGAACAGACAGAGCGACAGACAGACATTTCGTAAAAACCACTTTTTTGGGTTCCTGGGACCTCAAAACGTGTAAATCCGTTGAAATATCGGAATCGAAAATTTCGACCGTCACAAAGCTTTCCTTATACTACGTATAAATTGGAAAGCAAAAACACTCAAATCCTGCTACTACTTCTTCATTGTTCTGTTGGTGTACTATGCGTTATATTTTTTGTTTTTCAGCGATAGATTTATTGGAGCAGATGTTAGAGCTGGACGCAGACCTTAGGATGACCGCTGAACAAGCACTAGCACACAAATACCTGAGTCAGTACGCCGACCCCTCCGATGAGCCTGTCTCAGCACCGTACGACCAGAGTTTTGAAGATATGGATCTCCCAGTGGAAAAATGGAAAGGTATGTAACCTGTTTTGATTTTCATGGCGCAGGGTGAGAAAATCTTTGTACTGTTAGACCAGGAAATGAATATGAATGAACCCCTTCTTGTATTCTATTACTTCCATAAGCATACATTTAGGTCATAGAAACGCGCTCTCTTGCTCTATTTGTGGTCAGCAACATGCGTGGCAGTCGCCGGAGGAGTTAAGGTACCCATCAGGGTTGGGGGACCCAAACTCTTGCTTATGTCACTCGAACATCAACCTTCTGTTTTATGGTCCAGTTCTCTACCAACTGGACATTCTGGCCTATTCGTGTGCTGAGACATATATTTGGTGATTTTTGACAAGTCAGCAGACATATTGAAGTGGAATGCTGTGGTATAAGTAACGGCAGGGAAGCTCAAGTGACTGGGGCATGTAGAGAGAATTAGAATCAAGTCATTAACCAGAAGAGAAAATGTGGCTAAGGCGCCCTAGGACCTTAAGAAGCAACTCGAGAAGGAGACAAATGGCGGACGAATGCTCTTGTGGCGGCCAATGTAGAGCAATGGGACAAACTCCGACCCGAAAGGTTGTAGGTTCTAGTACCACACTTGTTACATCATCTGTAGGAGGGCATGTAAAGCAGGAGGTCCCAGCCTTCCTTGTTGAGTGTAAGAGACTAACTCCGCTAGGTTGGCTTAGTAATAGAACAGAACGTCATTTGATCGGCTTCGATAGCGTGCTTGTACGTGTCGCAACTCAACACGGGCACTTACCTACAGAGGCGACTGAAGAGGTCAATCGGATATATTCATTAAATTGTTTGTATGCGATTCACCTTAAAAAAAAAAAAAAAAAAAAAAACATTATTGTAAGGTTGCTGTGCCAAATCCAGCACATGTCGGCATTTCGTATGTATACGAGATCCATACCCTTTCCTTGGCTCTGCACTACAGAAGACAAGCTTACTTGCGCTAGCCGCTCTTCCGTGTCTGTGTCTGATTGATTTTTAAACCAGTTTCCTCACCTTGTTTTTCTCTCCGATTTCAGAGTTGGTGTACGAGGAGGTGTGCTCATTTGTCCCACAAAGTGAACTGCAACAGAAGACCACCGCCTAACGGCACCACGTCGCCTCCCGTCTGGCTGTCCTGCCCATCCGTCCGTCCGTCTGTCTGTCCTGCCCATCCCTACGTCCGTCCACACGCTCATCCTCGTAGCAAGTCTCGTGTACTTAGTAGGTACGTGACATTTTACTATTTTCTATGCAATGTATCTTATCGTGTCATGCACCGTTATTTAAATGTACAGCCTGCGCTGTACGGGATGCTGATTTGTTTGTAATTTGTTACAGCGAATTTAATTAATATTGAATTGGTCGTGGACATGGTGATTATGGATGGTGTTATCTTTAGTTCTGTGAAAGAGAAATGGGACATTCGAGTGGACAAAAATAATTTTAAATCCTGGTGCAGTTTGTTTCGATAGCTGGTCATAGGGAACGCCCGCTCGAATGTCGTATTTGTCCTATATAGAACTCTAGGTTAGACTAGACAGACTAACGCTAACTGTACCTAATAAATTAAATTTTAAAATGGTTCGCTTCAACGAAGTAACTAAAACAACGCTCACTTGTGTTGTACGGGCTAGCTCGAAAGGAAGAGCTATGTTACTTAGGTCCGGTCCAACTATTGCTTGAAAGGTATACCGAAGGACGGCGCTGCCATTACTAATGCATAGCTGTGCATTTCTGAGGGTGGGGGGCAAGGTCCTTCAAAGAGACACTCACCAATGTAAATGTTTACTATCATGTTGTTGAATTTGTTATTGATCCTCTTCAATCACACGTATACATAATACGCCTACATAACTGTATTGGCTTCAAATTAGATTTAGTAGCTAATAACCCCAGAGTTGTATATAGGAAATATAGGGCATTCGCTTCCCGTCATTTTTTTTTTTAATTTTTAAATGTCTCCTATGACGTGGCAAGTTGCTGGAGTGAATGTCCCATCTCCCGCCCCCTTCCAGTAATTGGTTTGGAATTAAAAGGTGACAAACGTAGGTTGTTATTTTATTTGTTTTTAAAACAACTACGCTCACCGTTTTTGTTAGCCAGTGGCCTGTCCAGTTAGGATTACATACAAAATACCATATTAACTATTAACAAAAACAAAACATGAAATACATGATATGTACACCGACCGACCAGCGGAAATACTCAAAAGAGTCCCGCGTCTTAATTTAAAATAAATAACCTTTAAAAGTATAATCCCATTTAGGATTTTTCAATTCTGTTAGTCTCTTTTGACTTTTTTCCTTGTTTAATAGTGCAATAGCACCATGATTGTTATTGAAAAGGGACCTAAACCATCAACATACAGTATTATACTGTAGTGTCATTTTAACGGGCCTAACTCAGCACAGAATAAAGTCACAAATCCCTAAATAGAAAATAATACTGTTATGTTATTCTATTATTCCTGTATTTATGTAGGCCTACTGTAACTATCAAGAATTGCCCATAATATTGGACAATCTTCTAAGGGTGCGTCCGAAGTTCTTCGAATAACATTTCGGGTAGGTCATAGTCTGTTGAAGTGTAGCACTGTACATAGTACCGTTCTGACTCAAATCTAACCCATGGGAGGATCCATATTTTATGTTAAAAGATTTGGTTGTGCCCTAAAAACATGCCTTTAACTTTACTACGCCACTGAGCTACCTGATAAAGAACGAAAGCCATTATAAAGAGGGAAACCTAAAAGTTAAGCATCCGGAAAAGCTTCTGCTCCAGCTGTAAGGGTAACTTAATTACATATTAAAAATACTACCTTCTTACATGTTATTCTCATATTGGTGTATACGTCATGCCTAGCCCTATAACGGTACTCTCTGCAGTGCTACCCTTCAACAGATTATAACTGTCAATTCCTTTACTGTTGTAACCAATGAGCAGCGGGAATGGATGATGACGTCAGAAAGCATTCTTGTCTCTTATTGGTTGTCTGTAGCTACAGTTCTATATTGGAGAGATGGGATAATCGATGATCAGCCATTGATAAAACGTACCTGGTGGCCCCAGATTAAAAAAAAGAATATTTTTGGCGCGCTACATAGAACTCTAGAAGATGTGGTACTTTCGAGCGCGTCATAAATATTTTTTGAATGCTGGGGCCTCCTGCTTCATTTTTTCAATTGGCTGGTTATAAAGCTGGCCATTCACGAGGGCTGCAAACGGACTCGGGCCAAGCCAAATGACGCGTCCTGTTCCATTTGGCGTTAGCGCCATTTAGAGGGGTCATCACGACTACGCTGAACCAGTCGTTCTAAATCTTTCAAATTGTACAGTGTAAAAATACCTCTTCCATATCGTCACACTGCACAACTTGAAAGATTTGGAGCGACTGATTCAGCGTAGCCGTGATGACCCCTGTAAATGGCGGTAACGCCAAATGGAACAGGACGCGCCATTTGGCTTGGCGCGAGTCCGTTTGGAGCCCTCGTGAATGGCCAGCTTTAGAGACGTGGCCAGTGGCCCCAGACTTTAAAAATTACATTTTTGGTGGGAAGTGAATGTCCCATCTCTCCAATCTAGAACTCTAATTAATTGTCTATATTGGATAATTGACGGTTAACCTGCCATGCACTTTGTCAACGTACTACCTATGAGCTATGAACGTACCCTAAACCTACTGTAAGATTTGTGCTCCAAAATTGTTTTGGATTTTAATAGAGTTTTAAACAAGAAATTTTTTATTTTTGAAATAAATCCTACTAAAAGAAAGAGGACACCTTCAAGTTTACACCTATATCGACAAATGTATGTAGTTATTTATAGTTTAATTATAAAAATCATAAAAAAATGTGTTTATTTATTTAAAAAAAACTTAAAAAATAATTTTGAATAATTTTTGTACGCGTGACGTCAATTATAATATGGCTGTTTTTGGCAGGTTCGAAAATCAATGTCTCTTTTATTTTTTTTATAAATAAACTATAAATCTTTGGATATTAGTTAGCATTATTAGCATTTCAAAGTTTCCTAAATTGCATGTAAAAACATATCAGGCAATAAACCAGAACACTTTTCCAAAAGTTACAACTCTATTTTTTATTATTATTTTACTTATTTTCTGTTGCTAAAAAAAAATGAAAATTACGCTTTAAAAGGAAGGGAATTACAACTTTATCTTGTAAGTTATGGGGGGTTCATGTTTGGGTTCGGGATACTCCTGTTTTGAAATAAAAATAACAGATGTTGAGAAACCCTTCGCAGGAAGCCCCCAAGTTATGAACCTTGGGCTATGCACGGAGGCATAATTATTTTGTTTATAAATTTATTGTTTGAGCTCGTAGATAGTATTAATTTTATGCTAATTTATAGTTTTGTTAATGAAGAGAAAGTAATTTAGAATAAATTTTATAAACTTTTATCGTATTTTAGGTGAATTTTCAAAAGGCAGCTTCTATAAGAAGTATTTTGTTTAAATTATTTTGGGAAATACCCAGCTAAAATTTAATTAGTAGCTTATTTATAAATTACCTTTGTTTTAGACTATTTAAAACTGAATTCTTAAAGTAGGGCAGTTTATATACTTGGTTTCTAGATAATAAATAAATAATAACAATATATAATGGCAAAATATTTAAAAAAAAAGATTAAGTGCAATGTTTAAATATGTTAAAATATACTAGTAGTATTTGGTGTAAATAGACTTCATAAAGCTTTTGATATAAAAATTGTTATTTTTGAACTTAAGTGTGGAATGAGTATGAAGTAAGCAGTTTGCTTTATTGATCACTACATAAGACAATGACAAATAAATAAATAATGGCATTTAGTTCTGTTACTAAGCCAACCTAGTGAAGTTGAGCTATAAAGCCCTCCCTTACACTCAACCGCCTCCTTTACATGCCCTCCGAAGAACGGCCACAAAATGTGTGGGACTCGAGCAAACAACCTTTCGGGTGAATGTCAGAGTCTGCACTGCTACTCTGTATGTCTTGACTTAATACAGATATTATACAATAGTAGTAATTCAGTGGGGTTTGTGGAAGCTTGTATTTTTTTATATCTGACCATTTTCACATTTTTGCGGCTGCAGAGTCAGGAT
Source organism: Psococerastis gibbosa (assembly GCA_963971405.1). Taxonomy (NCBI): domain Eukaryota; kingdom Metazoa; phylum Arthropoda; class Insecta; order Psocodea; family Psocidae; genus Psococerastis; species Psococerastis gibbosa. The sequence goes on from OZ020485.1 coordinate 3,558,768, forward strand.
TAAATTAATTTCGGCAAAAAGACTCGCCCGTCATTTTTTTTTTACAAAATACTTCGAAATTTTTGCCTAATCATCGGCAGCGCCGGTTTTGCGCGCGTCAGTCCCACAGGTCCCAATAACCAATATCAAAAACATATATTTGTTTAAGTTGTAGGCCCATCATGACCAGTCATTGATAAGACGTGACAGGATTCAAAAGATACTTTTTAGGCGGGGTTTCCACATACGTCAATGGTCAATGATAAATGTGGTATTGATGTTTTAGCAGACATTAAAGACATACTAAAAATGTCTGCTACCACGTCAAAACCATATTTACCATTGACGTATGTGGAAACCCCGCCTTAGCGGGGTCGGGTGTCCCGTCTCTCCTATATAGAACTGTAGTTTGGTGTTTGGTGTCCCTATAGCGTCACTCGCATGGCCATGAATTTTTTGATCTACAAATATAATAGGTGCATACTCTGTTATCAGTACCGTACCGTAGGCACCAATGAATTGCCTACTGTGATTGGACAGACCGCCCAATCACATTAATTAAAGATAACAACCAAAATGTTAATGCCATGAGAAATGTTAATAGTTACCTTTTGGATTCTTCTTGCGTTTTGGGCTGTTTAACTAGTTTTAATAGAAATTAAATATTATAAAATAAATTAAAATAATTAAAATAAAACTAGCTAATTACTTGACAATTTCAGAAAACCTATTTTAATGCATTAGTAGATTTATTTTATACCCTTAAAATTATTATTTTAATTTAAAAAAAAACATGTTTAGTTGGGCAAAAACATATTTTCCCTCATCAATTTAGGTTTGATGGTTAAAAGGGGTCACGTGACTTTTATTGGATTTAGGAACTAGTAGTAATACTCAGGGGGAGGCTTCTTCCTCTTGTATCGAAGATTGGCGATCATCATGGCAATTGAGTCATGATGACTATACTATCGAATTGTAATGCAGTGGTTTCCCGTTGCCTTCCTACGCCGTTGACTCTTCATTCATTTCCTCCACCTTCGGGGCTAGTTTCCTAACCCCTGTTCAGTCACCATAACACGCTTCCATCTTCACTACGAGGAGGCACAGATTAGAGATTTTCGCCTCTGAGACCATAAGGTATTACTGAGAAGCTCAGCTACTTTGAAGACAGCGGGGGCCCAAGACTTTAAGTGCTAAAACGTGCCACAATATTGGCATAAAAAACTAGTTTTATGATAATACTGCAAACTGCTTCTTCCTTTTTAAATTCTGGACTTTTGTCCAAATATTTCATTGTCCTGCATTGTAGTTTTTACTAAAAGGGTGTTCTGAATGCAATGAATGTAATCATAGGGAGCTTGATCGTTCAGGCCCAATCGGAGTCTGATTTTGTTAATTTCATTATTTCAAACCTTCTTCGCTACAGCTATGTACCAGTAGGGAAGTTTTACATTTGTCACCTTTTGTAATAATATGGTTTTAATAAAGTATAATAGCGTATTAAGAGGCAAATGGTGAGGAAAGAGCCTTTCCCGGACAAGTTATTATTTTCCGTTGATGCCAGGCCGGCTGAATCTTGTTAGAGCATCTGCTTGGATACATAACCGTATTCTTATAGAGGTGACAAACGAACAATCGAACCAACACCCAAGGGCGCTTCAAATATTATCAAAACTAAATAAAATTAATAGATTAGGGCTTTTTCTTGTTTCTATTACTAAGCCAACCTAGCGGAGTTAGGGCTATAAAGCCCTCTCTTACACTCATATTATTGGCAACTCAAAATAATAGAATTTAAGAGTCAAAGACAACGATTAGTGCCACTTATAGTACTTATTTACATCTATTTGTTAAGTTCTTTCCTTTAATAGCCTATATTCTGCAAAATATTGCGACAGTATGCTGCTTCTTTAATTTTAAGATTTTACTGCTGTGGCTGTAATTTTTTCGGTAATAAACCAGTTGAAACTGTAATGATTTTATTATTATGGCAGATGTTTTGTAAACTAAAAATGCCCCGGTATTTTTGACAAAATTAATTAATTTCTCGTTCCACAGGCGCTAAGATGTGCAAATGATCTAATGAATAATTCATAAAGAATACACGTTAACAAGGTTCTAAAAAAAGCACCCTATTTATCCGACTGATTTACAACTATGATTCTGTGAAATCTGTTTAATGCGATTTATTGCTTTTAAAAATATTTCAAGTGCGAAAATGCCCATTTACTGCGAATGCTTGACTTACCATGAATGTTATATGCAACCATTTTCTCAATCTCTCCGAAATTTATTACTATAGGCTAGTCAAAAATTCCCAGGCCTCCTTTATTTACAAAATATTTAAAAATCTCTTCCTAAAAGTTGTTCTTTGTCTGAAGTGATTGGTTCAATGTGGCAGAGAAATAAGAAACACGCGAACGAGCCTGAAAACGTGTGTTCGATAGAGTATTCACATTGTTGGTGTTACATAGTTATCACTAGTTCACTGTGTGTTTAGTCAACACTCTGGGAAACGGTAAACTAAGTTAACCAGCGTGTTAGCTAAACGCTCTTCGGGGTTGGTTAAAGCGAGTTAAAGTTAAATCTGTCTCCGCCTAAGTCTACACGTCGTCCCATAATTAGATGGTTTAGTGACAACGAGTACGATGCACACATATTCAGAATACCACCCTGGCAAGGTGGAGACTCCGGTTTGAATTAATCCCATTTCCATCCATGTCTTCATTCATTTAAATGCACTCCATGTAGAAGCTTCCTATTCTGTCTGTACCTCTAACTGTTGGTATACAGTATATGATAACATATGGTATACGAATAACTTTGGTCCAGCACTAATGACTGATCGGTTGCACAAAGACGGAATAGTATTACTGTATACGGTACGGCCTGAACGTATTTAAAAAAATCCCTTTCGATCAGGTGTAGGGAGATTCCGCAGACCCTGCTTTTCCTCTACGCTACCCAGAGGCGTAAAGTTTTACAATGATGGCGGGGGCAAAACTAAGTAGACCTTATCACGTCATCAGGCAGGATTGAAGAAAAAATTGATAATATTATAGAAAAATTGTACAGTTTTACGCATTTTTTAATAGTTGTAAAGTATAGCTGTAGATTTTACAAAGCTAAAAAAAGAATGCTTATATTCATATTGCTGCAAAGGGGACTATGAAGTAGGAACCACGTCTTACAATGCTCGAAGCTGGGGGGGAGGGGTAAAGCCAAAAGGAGCTGGGGGGGGGGGCAAGTTGGACCGTGCCCCCCCCCCCCGCCCAACTTTACGCCCCTGACGCTATGTGTAATAGAAAAAAAATAAAACTTCATTATTTTCCCGATCACAACATTAACACACAAAACACTCTTGTGTTCCAAACTATGACGACTATGAACTTTTACTTATTAAATTATTTTTACTTTGACTGGACGTCATCTTGAAATCGTTAATTTGTCGTAAAAAGTGTAGATTACCATTATCTTAGATAATAATACGATCTTTCAGTCGGATTTTAATTCATTCCTCTGCGACCAATATTGACTGAGATATGAATTATATAAGTTTTCAATCGGCCGCCATCTTATAACCAAATAGCGGATCTAGCTGGTTAACGAACTCGATCAAGGCATTTGTATGATCAATTTTTGTGCCAAGTTTCATCCAAATCGGATAATATTTACGGAAGTTAGAGTGTTTCCTAAAATCGATATACATATATATATATACATACACATATATATATATGTATATATATAACATTTTGAACGGAGGGTGGTTTTAGGCTCAGGGGGTCATGAAATGAAAAGTTGTGAAGAAATTTTCCGAAAGTCGAACATTGGTCGCCATCTCAATAGGTAGATGAATCTCCCTAAAAGCATTATCAAAGCATTATACAGCGAAGGTACTCGTATATTGATAACAGACTGTGATATACAATATTTACTGCAACGTGCCTTATCTAATATTTCTGCAGACAGTAGTTCTGTTGTGTTATTTCTCAATGGCTGTTGTAAATAGGTTACGGGAAAAAGTTGATTTGGCAAAGCTGTGCTAACTAGAGGAAGTTCGATTAGCAGTTAATACAAACTGTAGGCCTACCGTACTACCAGAGGCGGATTTCACAATTTGCCACCAATAGAATAGGCCAGGCCGGATTTGCCGCACTACCTAGTACCAGGGGGGAGGGGGGGGGATTGAAGACGCATTGGTCCCCAAAGTGTATTTAGTTCAAACATGTATGAAGTAAGAATTTATCTTGTTGCCACCGATTAAAATCTGCCGCTCTGGGCCATGGCCCATCTGTAAATTCGCCACTGCGTACTACTACTGTCTTAAGTTGAGTCATGCAGTAACAAGTTGACTGAGGCATACTGTGCAAGTGTTACGTGATCAAGAGTCATCTTACAAATGATATATACGAATTCTAGCATCGCATATATCATTTGTAAGATGAGTTGTTCACGTAACACTTGTACAGTATGCCTCCGTCAACTTGCTACCGTGATATGTCTGCTGTGACGCATTGCTCAACTTAAGGTAGTTGTACGATAGGTTTCACATTGAGGCTCCGCCGTCTTCCAATGCATGACCGTGCCATGCAGTATTCTTTGCCTAGACTTTTCAAGTGTTGATGGGACCCACTTCACTTTCTTTACAAAGTCAAATTTCACTGGAAATATTGATCGTAAAGCTGCTTTGGAGACATTGGTAGAGAGAAAATTGGCCGTATGGAATTCCTCTTACACCGGACACCCACACTGTCTAATTTATTTTTTTATTTTTTTATTTATGATCTATAACTATAACTAATCGGTATAATTTAAGTGCAAACACTACATATCAACATGTAGATAAACGGTTCTTATAAGGAATGTGAAATACTTACTTACTTCGTGTGTCCAGGGAGTCACATATTTAATGGGTTGGCCAAAATTGAGCAGTGTAGTCTAAATAAATATGCTGTATATAAAAATATGTGATATCCATGTTGGCATGAAGTGTGTGGCTTGACCTACTTTGAGCCTGGTGTGTTGAACCTGCTGACGACTGCTGACAATGGGAGCCTAGTTGGAAGCATAGCGGGAGTCACGAGGGGACCAAGGGAATCCGGAGGGCGAACATGTTGGTCTGCGCCTGTCGTTTCCGAATACGTCCACGTAGTAGTAGTCCCGTTTTCTTCTTTAGGGTATGTTCCACAATCGTTTATATAGCAGATATAGGTGTCATATGGTGCCTCAGATTCACCCGGACCTCTGAATCTGAGGAACCATGCGACAGCAGCTTGGACGGCTTTATCGATATCAATAATTGAGATCGTCGATGTTTTCTGCGATATTTGATTGATTTTGTACACCTGTAAGGTTTTTTCCCTCTGATTGTCTCTTAAATTATTATAACCAAAGTGAACCTTGCTTCCAGCTCCTTGGTGAGAGTTCCTAAGTTCCTTTTTACCGAATATATTTAGGCGAGGGCCGTGGTCGAGTGGTTAGAGAGCTTGCATTTCAATCGGGAGAACGGTAGCGCGAATCCTCAAGGTGATCGGATTTAGTCAATAATTCAGAGTATAATACAAGAGCAATGAATCAATCATTTAGTCGTTCTCAGTACTAAGCCTGATGATCGGAGTAGGTCCCGCTCCCGAAACGTCGCCCCTTCCCTTGAAAAAGGGCTCCACCCTAATTGCCTTTAATGACTAAGCATTGACACAGCTGGCAATGTAAGTCCAACTAACGCTTTCTTAAATGAAGAATATATTTAGGACAAACAGAGCTACGAGTATTGGAAAGAACCATCGTAAGGCGCATATACGGAGGGGAGAACGAACATGGTGTCTGGAGAAGGAGATTAACGTTGAGATAGACGAGAACGTGAGAAAAGAATACATTGTCCGCTTCGCAACAACCTAGTGTCTTAACACCGAGCTCCAAACTGGGTATAGAATGGAGGGCAGTAGGCGGCAAGACAGGCCATGCAACCGATGGGGAGACGAGGTGGGAAATGGACAGCAAAAGCTGTCAGTGGCGGCTTGACTGAGGCAGACTAAGTAGATAAGTAGAGGGGTGAAAGAGCCTCTGGAAGTGGCACCAGACAAGAGAAATAGTTAGCAGTACGTTTGTTTAGTGTTTACTCAACTTCCTCTTTCGTGGTTGTTACAATATAATCAATTAATTATATTTTAACTGGATTTTGCTCACGCAATGTTACCTAAACAACCTTCAGTAGAGCAACAATCAGTTGTACCCATATTGGTGACCCCTGCATGATTTGAACGCGGAACCTTCTGATTAATTATCAACAGTCAGTTGTACCCACAGGGCCTAAAGCTTAACACGGGCAGTAGGGCCGACGAAGGATAATTTGGACAACAATATAACTTACTATGTAGGCCATGTATTGGGCTAGCGACAGTAATAGCAGCCCATATTTCCTGTTATTAGTGTGGTCACGTCATTGAGATATCAATTGTACAGTACAACAGTATACGCGTACAGTGTAGTGCCGTGCAGTGCAGTGAGTAGTTGCGTTTTCTAGAAGCCGCATGCGTCCATTCTCGTTATATTTTGCGCTCGTGCTGTGGGCCTGGGGGCCGAGTGGGGCCTCGGGGGCCCTTGGCATTGAACCAGGGCCCCAAATTAAGGCCACACAGGGCCAGGTGTGGCCCAAACCTCAACGACAGATCTACTACAACTCGTACCTGACTTTGGATCCGGCTAACTTTCAGTTTAAGGTAAGTTGTTTCTTAAAAGTTAATCAAACACCCTACTATCCGTTTCACAAATTTCACTGGAAATATTGACCGTACAGTCGTCAATGTGTGAATGCGATCAGATAAATTTGAATTAATGTTCTTCTACATTTTGTTATAAATGTGGCATCTGCCCGTCACCGCTTCGGTACATGCTATTGATAAAAAATGTGGTGGAATATTTTTTCTAATTTATGTCCGGTAATCTCATTTATCCATGGATAGGTGCTTGTGTCCGATTTAAGATTTGCTCTTAAATACCTACTTCCTTTACTTACTATTTCCTATCCCTTTGGGTCAAAGCCGTTGACAGGAGGGAGGTTGGGTGTTCAACCCCCCCCCCCCCCCCCCCCCGTATTTATGGGTGCGGTTAGGTGTCTAACCCCTCCCCTCACCCAGAAATGTGCAATGCAATCCAATATAATAAGCATTTGTATGATTATAATTTTTTTCATTGCCATTGGAAGAACAATGTAAAAAATTCTGGTTACGGTCCTGCTTTGGGTAACTTAACTTTCCAAATTCTTTCGTCTGCCTGTGTGACCCCTGGTAGTAAGCTAAACATTCTATATTACTCAGAATAAATTACGTCAGTTTGAGTTAGCAATTCGTAGGGCCTGCCAAACCAAACAACGCTGATATAGGTACCTACTTTACGTTTATTCTTTGCATTGTATTGTATAAATGGGAAGAGAATTATGAAAAATGAAAGGAAACTGTATGTGAGCTTAAGTCTCCTCCTTGCCGGACGGATGTTGACAGATTTGGCGTAGAAGTCGTCATACCACCCCGACAAGGCTCATGAGACAGGTTCGAATCCCATTTCTGTCAATTTTTCCATATCTCCCTCTCTCTAATTCCCCTGCATGTGCAGGCTTTCTACAAAACTAATGAGCTACTTTGCCCCTCTAATCATTGTTACGATTATGATGATGTTCGATGTTGCATTTCATGTAAGTCATGCTGTAGGCTAGTCACAGTTTTAATGAATTAGGCCTAGTAACATTAAATCACCTTTAATGGCTTTGATCCATGCAGATAGAAGGAGAAACATGCGATATCCTAGATGCTGCACTGATGCGATACAACGATGTTCTTCTGCGAATGCGTAAAAGAGTTCATAATGTCCGACGGAAAATGGGCATGGCATCGAGACCGGTTAAAAATGGCGTCAGATTTTCGGGTGACCTCACACAACTCGAAGTGCGACTGAGTGCGTTTTGTGAAATTCTGCCATACCACAACATGGACGAGGAATGTGAGTATTAAAGTCCTATATAGGGGAGATGGGACATTCGCTCCAGCTAAGGATGGTTTTAGGGCCAACAGCCATACCAAGTTGAATCCACCAGAACAGAGCATGTTCCAAACTGAGGCTAACTTGTTAGTGTGCGCAGCGTTGCTAGGGGAACATGGTGGGACATGATAACCTGCTGAGACTATACTGGTCAGCCTGAGTGCCTGTCGAGTCCTGGTCATATCCGAATTAATCGTGTGCCTTTACTATGTTCGGATGTTCCCCAAGTGGTTCGGAATCTACTATAATCAAGAGGTCCACCCTGTCAGTCAAGTCAAATCCCCTTCTCCCCGAGGTGAAGGAGTCTGCTCATAGGGTGCCTCAAGTTAATAAACAGACTCACTCCCAGGCTGACAGGGTTGCTTAAATCACAAATTCTGAAAGAAAGCAGGCGTTGGAAAACAAAACAAAGGATGGTTTTAGGGAAATTCATCTACCTATCCAGACGGTGACCAGTGTTCGAATCCCGGAAAATATCTTCACAACTTTTCATTTCATGACATTTACAATGGGAATGGTGAAACATAACTTGTGCTCGTTTTACTGCTTAAATGCTACCTTGGGCGTGATCACCTTACGTTTAACCCATTGCTAAATTTTAGATCTTAAAACTTTTAAAATTTAACAAATTATAACCCACATTGTCTAACGCTGGTCACTGAATGAATCATTGATAGGTTGCCTATCTGTTTTAGCAAATTGCTAAAAAAAAAAATTAAACGATCAAGCTTGTGTGATCTGGTTTAATGGAATATCTGAGACATTCCCCTTACCTTTTGGGTTATACTTTCTAAAACTTATGGTGTTTGGTTTGCAGATGAGCTCCGTGTCAACAGTCCAGACTCCCAGGGATCGGCCCAGCTGACCAGTCTGTCTGTGTGGGGAATTCTGCGAGGGCTGGAGTCATTCGTGCAATTAGTCCATCCTGCCGATGGATCTAGTAAGGTAAATCTACCAACAACTCTTAGGCAGAGTACACACTGACAATTCTTCCGGTTTTCATTGTAGCCGCCATGACTAGCAGAAGATTTCTTGTGGTGAAGCTGACCACACAAAACTGCAAGAAAGCATGTATGGGTTAACTCATACCGGTTCTTCTAACCTGAGGTTTCGCATTGTGTCCCTCTGGTTAGTAGTAGTAAATTTGGCAAAGTCCAAGGCCACGGTGATTTATACGAGCAGTTAAGGTGGCTGACAAAGATCCTAACGAAGGTGAACAAAAAATGCTAGTTGACCGAGTGTGAAAAGAAGGAAAGCCAACACGACCATTGTGAAAGTGGTCCGGTCCTAGGAGGTTTCACTGCAATATGCCTTTTCCTCTAACCTAGCAATAGATAGAAAAACGGCAAGGAGGAACTAAATATATAGGCTAAAATATATTAATAATTTACGTAACTTCTTCAAAAGGAAATGATTAGTTTTCATACTGTTTATTTAACAGTGGACCCTGGTCGAACCGGCACTCTTGTCGATAAGATATTACTAACAAAACATTTCACTGTAAACAAAACCATTTTCTAGATTATATATAGCCCATTGTATCGGGGAAAACAGGTCATTCTCGAGTGGCACTACAAAATAGATTATTGAGAGAGGGTTATTGACATGCGAGCCTGCACTATACAATCAAATAGAGACCGTAAAGTGTGGATTAACAACAGGATGGCAATTAAGGTTGCCCGACTTTGGGAAAGGGTGAATCCTGTCCTAGCTCAGCAAATAGGAATGTGCTAGGTAATTGATGTACGAGAGATGAGACATTGGAGCATGGCCCCAGAAGCTATATTTTTGGCGGGAAGCGGATGTCCCACCTCTCCTATATAGAACTCTAGTCACGTCATTCCGACCAGCCGCCTGACAGTGGACCTCTTTCGTTTAGGAAATTGCTCCGGCCATGAAAGCATTCGTAATAATATTTTGGTCTGGACCGCAGACAATTTGAACGCCGGTGATTTTGTGAGAAGTTTGTCATGGGAGCAAATGGGCTGGTGCAAAACCCCATATAGTCTACTTCAGAAGATATCTGTTGCTGAGCTCACGCAGGTGAACGGTTGTCCTCGACACGACAGCGGCCACTGCCAACCAAACCCATATTTGCTCCAATGACGAATCACCCAGCGCGCTAGACGCATTGTGATCGTCCGCGTGTACCGGGATCAAGAAAAATCGGGACTTGTGTAGTGGTAAAACTTGGCCTGGCATGGCACGTATCATGGGTTCGAATCCCGCCAAGTCTAGGTTTTTTTTGTTCTCTAGCTGCGGTTATATGTAATGTCTTATTATTTCGCAGCTGATCATCAACAGTACGCTGATCCAAGACTACCCGCGCTTCCCGTACCGAGGCTTGCACCTGGACACGGCGCGCCATTACATGCCAATGAGGGTTATACTGACCATGCTCGACGCTATGGCCATAAACAAGTTCAACGTCTTCCACTGGCACATCGTCGACGACCAGAGCTTCCCCTATGTAAGCGCAGCCTGGCCTGAGCTGAGTGCGCAAGGTGCATACTCGCCATTACATGTGTACACTGCAAGGGACGTGGCGCAGGTTGTGGAAACAGCCAGGCTACGTGGCATTAGAGTCATCCCGGAGTTTGACACCCCAGGTGAGTAACTAATATATTCTGCTGTCATATCGGGGATGGGGACGTCAAGAGCGCGCGGCACAGCTTCATTTGAGGACGTATGGGGCGCGCTCCCAATTGCACGTGTACACTGCAAGGGACAGGCACAGGTCGTGGGAATAGTTTACGTGGCATTAGAGTCATTCCTCAGTATCGAGTTTGACACCCCTGGCGAGCAACCAAAGCCTTCTGCTAGATCATGGATGATTACGGCTTCCCCTACCAGAGCAGTTCACATAAGTCAGACATAAGTTGCATTGTCGGCAAGGGACGTGGCGCAGGTTGTGGAAACAACCAGGCTATGTAGCCTTAGAGTGATCCCTTAGTTTGAGATCTCTGGAGAGTACACATTGTGTTCTGCTGGCATATGATGAATAACCGGAGCTCCCTCTTTCATAGCGTAGTAGCAACACTGCAAGGTACGGGACACAGGTCGTGGAAACTGTCAGGCTACGTGATGTAAGTCATCCCAGTGTTCTGCTGCCACATCATGAAATGATATATTAGGCCATTATAACCACATACAGTACAATACAGTGTAGAGATGCAGTATGTGCTCGGCACCGTCAATACTACAAATAAATATACCGTATACATAAAATAAAAACATCTATCTAAATCTAAACTTTCAAGTTTTGGCTAATTAAGAGTCAATATTTTAACAGAGAGAGAAAAGTCCATACCTTAATACATGGTGGCATCGTATGCTACTGTTAATCATGCGTTGGACAATAGACAATAGGCACTTATGAATATGAATTGAATGTCATGGCCAATCAGAGCTTCCTAAAGCCAAACCACACTGGAAGGGAAGGTCGTGGAAGCATTGGAGTGCTATCCCGGAGTGTAAAAACTATTAAAAACCGCGAAACTACTGACCATGGTCAATGTCACATTGGCAACATCGCTGGGTTCTATTAATGGCTATTCATTAATCTCAATTGGCTAATTACTGTTGACATGCAGGCTATTGAAGCGCAACAATTACACTGTTAATTACAGCATTGTTATAAAATGGAAGGTCGAGGCACCTCCCACTCGACGTTCTTTGTACAAAGTTGACTTTCACAGAAAATATCCATTGTAGACCCATAAAAATATCGTATCCGATTGGCCATATTTTTCTTTCCACCGAACGCCCACACGCCATGGCCGTACCTAGGAATTCTGAGAGGGAGGTATTCAGTCAACATCACACTACTCGTACGAAATGCAGTAGAATCATAGCTTACGCATTGAATAGCCAAGCATATGTATGTACATGCATGATGCATGAGTTGGGACCCAGGCCACAATTTGGGCCCATAGATCCCCCAGTTATTCTAGTCAAGCTTAGGGCGCCAGATTATATGGCACTCAGCAAAAAGGGCCATCCACTTTCTGTCTCCATCGTACAATATCGACGCAGATTGTCCACTTGCACAACAATCTGGGTGAGTAAATGTCAACTAGGTATAAAAATGTCTCCCCCGGGGAAATATTTTGATAAAATTGGCACGAAATATAGGGGGCATACGCATTTTTATTTTTGATATACGATATAGGTTTAATTAGACATCTCTACGATCTTTATTTTTTTTTTTTACACTTGTAAGTCTCGCAAATTTTCTTATCCAAACCGGTTTTAATGAAGGAAATTTACCACTTATTTATTCAATTTATTACACAAGTGATCATGGGGTATAGCGTACAACGTCATGACGGCTCCTAGCCGCCCCATGATCACCGTCGGTAACTTGTAATACAATAAAACTTAAAACTTCATTTCAGGCCACACGCGGTCATGGGGTATTGCATACCCTGAGCTGCTGACTCAGTGTTACGGTGCTGACGGTCAACCTGACGGTTCTCTGGGCCCCATGAACCCCATCAGTAACTTCACGTACACCTTCATGGACAGCCTTCTTCAAGAACTGACTGCCGTGTTTCCAGACCGATTTTTCCATGTGGGAGGCGACGAAGTTCCCTTTGACTGCTGGTAAGCTAAATATCATAGAAGACTATTTAAAATTAAGGGTGGCTCCGTTTTATACCCTCTGTTATAATGAACAATCAGCATTGGAAAATTGTGCCAACAAGTTTTCTTGATGGTGCTCGTAAGCTCTAAAAGCTAGGCCTCACCTGGGACCAAATAAGACCACAAGAGGACGCAGAAAAACCGGTTGCTTGAAAAAGGTAGGTAAGGGATATTTGCCACCCCCTCCCCCCTCCCCGGTTCAGTTAATCCAAACCATGGCGGTGCCGTGCAGTTTTCCGACCGAGATTTTTCAAGTGATGTTTGAACCGGTCACTCCAAACATGTGTTGGTAGACCTGCGGAAAGTGGAATCTTCAGTAAACTTGTCTTCAGCAATGCATTGTAATTAAATGTCAGACCGGCATCGATTTATTTCCCATCTTAAGAACAAACTGGAACTTCTTCCTCAGGACTACCACACCAATTGTGGCCAATTTGTGTTAGAAAAGAGCACATTATGCTATCAATTATCAAAATTATCAGACAACTTTCTTCTGTTCGTCCTGATATCTTAGACAGCCCTACGATCTCCCTCCGATTTTCTCGTAATAGCAATTTCTGAATAGTGTCTGTTCAATAAAAACTGAGTGGTATGCCTCACTAGATAGTGAGCGGGCTCACCTTGGGTGTTTATATATAGTAACTCGTATACCGGGTCAACTGACATGAGACTGGATTTCAATCCGCAGGAAGAGCAACCCAGAACTCAGCAGCTTCATGAGCAACAATTCCCTCAGTCCGGAGAACCTCGAAGGGCTCTACGTCTCGCGCATCATCAACAGCATTTACTCACACAAACAGACACCCATCGTCTGGCAAGAAGTCTTCGACAACGGCGACTCCATCCCCGCCTCGACCATCGTCCACGTGTGGAAAGACTGGATTGACTACACGGCAGAAATGGCGGCAGTCACCCATGCCGGATATCGTGCCCTTTTCTCATCATGTTGGTACTTGGACCATCTGCAGACGGGTGGCGACTGGGAGAAGTTTTACAATTGTGACCCGACTTTTTTCCCGGGGAGTGACGCACAGCGCCGCCTCGTAGTGGGCGGAGAAGCTTGCATGTGGGCAGAGGTGGCGGACGCGACCAACGTGTTCACGAGGGTGTGGCCGAGAGCGTGTGCTGTCGCGGAGAAGCTGTGGTCCGCGGCTAGTGTGGACAGTTTGAAGTCGGCGAGGGAACGTCTCGAGGAGCACACGTGTAGGATGAATGCGAGGGGTATCCCAGCGCCCCCCCCTAATGGTCCGGGATTTTGCCCGTATCAGTTGTTTAGCTGATTTTATTGCGTTACCATTAATTAGGCTAACTGTGCAGTCCTCGCAATTGAATACAGCCCGTACTTAGGGTTGCCAGGTGTCCGGTTTTTCGTAGCTCTGTTCTGTGAAGAAATAAATATTTGACCGGATAATACTTTGTCCGATTTTTCGCTCGAGTGTGCAAAATTTGTTTTCTGGAGGATGGAACGAAATAATTTAAAAAATTTGATACTAGCTACTAGCTAGTTTTTTTTTAATACGGCAAAATTTTAAGCATAAGTTATTACATTATTTATTTAGAATATGCTATGAATTGGAAACATTTTCGACTGCAGCTATGTACTGTACAGTACTACAGTATATGCATTGTGATATTTTTAGTAAAAACTTTAAATTAAATATACATAGTTTTGAATATATAACAGAAAGTCTAATTTGGTCCTGTGGAATAAGACACTATGTCGCATTAAAAATTAGAATTTATAAAATTATAACTTAGGCCTAGTAGATTTTCTGTGTGCGTTGTGTGCTTTTTTTCTGTCGGAACCTTCACTTATATGTGGAGTACATGCACGTATAACACTTTCTTCCATGATGAAATCTGGGGGAAAAGAAGACTAGTTCAACTTAACGCCTTCTACCGGACTCTTCAGTTATTAAAAAAATGAGACGGTCGATGGACTGATGCACAAAAGTGGTACAATGCGCCTTCCCTACGCAAACATGATACAAAATACAATATCTACGAATCCAACATCAGTGAGCTTACTATGCCGTTTAGTATTAATTAACTTCTTGGGGTTAAAAATGCAACCAAAACAATTTTGAATATCACTTTCCATTCTAAAATTATCTTGTTTACATTTTTAATCCCAGGTAAGATTAAAAATAATCGCCATAGTAGGCCCGCAGGATCAACAGCTTAACACGGCATCTTGCTCACGTATAAACCTATTATGGCAGCCTTCAAATAGAGCTTCTAGCAATATTGATTTGATAAGAACTTATTGAACTTAGCTTAATTGTCAAATCAACCCTGATTGAATTCCACAGGGAGAGCAACCCCAAAATCAACCAATTCCTCGCCGACAACCAAAACCTGACTCTCTCCAACCTACAAGGCCTATACATCTCCAAAATTCTCAAAACTCTGACTTCACACGGTCAAACAGCTATTCTGTGGCAAGAGGTATTCGACAACGGGGACGATATCCCAGTCACAACAGTTGTGCACGTGTGGAAGGACTGGATAGACTACATGGACGAGATGGCTAACGTCACACTGGCTGGACACCACGCCATTTTCTCCGCGTGCTGGTATCTGAGCCATCTCTCGACAGGTGGCGACTGGCGCAAGTTCTACGACTGCGACCCGGCGTTTTTCTCGGGTAGCGACGCGCAGCGCCGCCTCGTGTTGGGCGGTGAAGCTTGTATGTGGGGTGAGAATGTGGACTCAACCGTTGTGGAAACGCGCGTATGGCCCCGGGCTGCAGCAGTAGCGGAACGGCTGTGGTCCCCGGCAGCGACGAACGACGCAGAAGACGCGGGTAGACGGATGGAGGAGCATGCGTGCCGCTTGAACATGAGAGGGGTCCGGGCACAGCCCCCGAATAGTCCCGGGTTTTGTCCATATGTTGTTTGATTGGGTGCAGTCAAAGATATATTGATCACGGATAGATAGGAAATCCCTGGGAGCATACCTTGGGTATTTCTATTCATAAAAATTTTGAGCAAGAGCAACAAGTTTTTCTACGTGAGTTGCTCGGCTGTATTCATAATTTAAAACATTAATTTGCACTAGCAGCGTCACTATACCGTACATTTCTCGAGCTTTATGACCGGAAGGTAATGCTTATATAAATATAAAATTAATTGGTTATGAATATGAAAGACTTAATAAATCAAAATAGCCTAATAAAAAGGCGCCAAACTTTTAAATTAACCAGATGCTCAGTTTGCTTGTTATTACATGTCCTGTGCACGTCAGTTTTGACTTTCCAGCGGCTACGTGTTTAAGCTACATTAATTGTGCTTTATTTCATTGGTGCCTAAAAACGTTTCAAACATTTTTTTTTTTGCTTACTCTCAAGGAAGGCTGTGGTTTATAATCAATCTGCGTATGTGCGAGTAAGCAAACATCAAGGTCAGGTTTATATTTAGACATTTTCAGGAATTGTTTTGATTATTAACTAATTATGAAGGCTCACACGGCCGGAGTTTGTTGCTGATGAAACAGTGGAATCCAGACTGATGGGCCGTGGTTCGTGGTCAATCAAGTTTCCGAGATACAATATACAGTGTAGATGTAGTACCTACCACTTAAGTTGAGGAAAAACTTGGAAGCACGCTTTCAGATCCATCACTCATCAGCCCGGAGTTACGTGACGAAGCAGTAGAATCCGGGATGATAGGCCATGGTCGTTCTGAAAGCGTACTTTCAAAGACTTCGTCAACATCTGCGGTCGACATCTTCAGTTGTAACTGCGTAGACTTCTAAGATTGTATCTCGGAGGCTCAGCAGCAACATTAGAAGTCTACGCAGTTGAAGATGTTGACGAAACGTTTGGAAGTACGCTTTCATAACGACCACGGCCTATCATCCCTGATTCTACTACTTCGTCTCATCAATTGTTGTTTGACTTCCTACAGCTAAACAATTATGGAGATCCGCGGTCTTGAAGCATACATTGAAGCAATGTGCCCGCAAGTTAAACTTGACGTTAAT
This sequence comes from Psococerastis gibbosa, assembly GCA_963971405.1. Classification (NCBI taxonomy): domain Eukaryota; kingdom Metazoa; phylum Arthropoda; class Insecta; order Psocodea; family Psocidae; genus Psococerastis; species Psococerastis gibbosa. Next base: position 3,575,412 of record OZ020485.1, read on the forward strand.
ATACGCGAGAGTGGTGATTTCCATAAAACATTGTATAAGGACATAGAGCCAGTTCTTTTAGTTGATGGTAACTCGTGTTCTCATTGGTTGTACGAAACAATTTCCAATAACCCTGGAGCCCATTTAGGATTATACAAGGAATTTGAAAAACGTTGTCAAAATCTTATCAATGCCTTTAAAGAAAATTCCATTCGGACCGTATTCATCTTCGATGGTTATCCCACTCCAACAAACGACTCCGATGCAATACGATGGATAAAACGAAACGATCTAAAAATCCAGGCCTTCTATCGGGCAAGGTCAATTTATGGTATACCGCTTCCACATGAAGTCATCACGAAGGCTTTCAAATCTGATATTGAAACGACAGAATTTTTCAAGTACATTTTGCGATTTAATGGCTGCGAAATTATGCAATCAGTGAATGGAATTAGTAAAGAAATTATGAGATTTATAGTCACAGAAAAGAGTTGTTTTGGTATACTAGCACAGGCTAGTCATTTTATTGGTTTTGATATCAAAGAGACTTTGTTTTCTGTGAAGCATTTAAATCTAGAGACTTTGGACACTGTGGAATACAACCGTCAAATGCTTGCGAGCCACTTACATATTAGGGATAAAGAGTATTTTTTCCCATTACTGGCTACACTCTGTGGCAATGATTTTCTATCCGATGATGACCTGTTCTACTTTCATGTGTCGTTATTTGACGAGTATAATGCCACAAAAGATTTTGAATCATGGAACATACCACCCTCAACTACAATGCCACCTATTGCCGAAGTGGCAAAATGGATTGCGCAGAACTCTCAACAATTAAGCACAGAACCAGAATCTTGGGTAGCCCGGTTGTCTTCAATATTTGAACTTCCCCAATTACGCGAAAACATAGCTTGCAGCATTCGCTATTATTCGACGACCACTGCGAGAGGCAAATCTGCTCAATCCAAGGAAAACGGTGTGTGGTCGCAAATACTTGACTTAGCAGAAGAGAGACACCGACGTCAAGGCTTGCACGGTTCGATATATTCCGTAATGTCTCATTTGAAAGACTACTACAAATACTATTACGTAGACATGTTTACCCCGGGCCTCCCATCGTGCAGTAGGTTTGTAAGACCTCTACTGAGAAGGATGTATTCAATTCTTCTAAAGGACCGCAGTATTAATGAAGTACGCCTAATTTCAGACCAAGTTATACAACCCATACCATTACCTCGAGTCCAGAACGAGTTGCCGCCATGCCCCAGCTATCATCCAGGACTGCTCAAGTTATGGGGCGACAGCACTGCCAAAGAGCAAATGACAATGTTGTGTTGGGCAGTCAGCAGTAACTTACAACTCCAAGATTTGCTGATGATTCCTGAAAAATTGCGCATCGCTTGCCTAGCATTGTTTTATATCGTAGAAAAGGGGCTTGGGTGCTGTGAATTCGTCCGAGATTGTCCACTTTTAGACAATCTTATTATGGTCATTGTCGTGCTCTACAAAAAGCCTTACGTAAACCCGATAAATGATGTGTATAATCAATTGCCTACTGCGAAAGAGGTGCGTATTGCCAACCTTTACACACATACCTGGTTTCAGGTTTTAGCTGCACATGACGTGTGTGGAAGTCCACTACTGAATGACAATAACAAGGTCAACAGCGTATTTTTTGACGGGAAACTGTTTCACATTGCATGTACACAACGTTTAGATTCGGAAGTCACAGCTTTGGATAGAAATGACTTCATGTATTGGCACGTTATGTGTTTTTTAGAGAAGGCTTTCGTAGCAAATGAGGGAGCTGTGACATACACTTTACGTAGTTGAAAGATCCATATATTTAGTTTATTCAGCTGCTCCATTTAAGATAATTAATTTCTTAACTTTAAATAAACCTTAGTTATAAAGAACGGTAAAAAAAGACTAAACATATTATACATACTTTTCGCATTTCTTATCTTATAATAGGTTAGTATGTTTCTGTATGTAAAACGAAACCAATAGCCTCTAAAATACAACTGCTGGCTATAGCCTACTGTTTTTTTTTTTAAATAAAATCTAATTTCACAGTAAATATCAATCGTAGATCTACATAAAATTTCAAATCCCATATAGAAGCAAATAATCTTTCTCGACATTTCAATGTTCAGTATACCACATTATGTGGCCGTCACTTTGATAATAATACATTTATTTTCATTATCGTACATAAATATATAATAAACAGAAACTTGTTGTAACAACCCGAATTAGTAAAACCCAAATAATCGTTAAGAAATTAACTTTGTCTAAGAAACCGACTTGTATTAGTATAAAACCCTGAGCGCTTTCGGCAAGAACTGCCATCTACAGAAGGGAAACCCAATAGCACAGTTACACCTTATCTGCGATTTGAGACTTTCTCAACTCGAGGAGAAGATGCAAATGTGACTAGGGAGAGGAAACCTTAGTCACCCTAGTCATATTTGCATCTTCTCCTCGAGTTGAGCAAGTCTCAAATGCAGATAAGGTGTAACTAGGCTAGTGGGTTTCCCTCTATAGATGGCAGTTCTTGCCGAAAGCGCTCAGGGTTTTATACTAACACAAGTCGGTTTCTTAGACAAAGTTAATTTCTTAACGATTATTTGGGTTTTACTAATTCGGGTTGTTACAAGTTTTTCTAAAACTCTAAGTTTTTTTTATTTTTTGTTTATTAAAATGAAATACCCCGAAGTTACGAGTAGTCTACTTATTTATGTAAATATATAAAACGTGTTTACCATTCTACACATAGTTCATTGAAATGTGCTGTAACAATTTCAACAAAGCAAGTCCTGAACCCTGCAAAATTCCGTGGTCTAAAGGCAATGATTCACTAATTATATTTCTTATCTTTGTACATTGCGTTCTATTATGAAAGTAAGACTCGAACCAGTGCAGCAGTAGACCGGATATACCGATTTTTTTAAAGTTTTTGTAGCACGATACATCTATTTATGACGTCAAAACATTTTTTTAAGTCAATGTGGCATGCTACTACTTTTTTATTACTATCGAGGCCTTCCATAATGATTTTGGTATAATTCCTTAATGCTAATTCAGTACTTATTTTTGGCCTGAATCCATACTGATTACGAGACAGATATTTAATTATTTCGAGGCATTTCAGTATACGGACTCTTACTATTAATTCCAGCAACTTTCCATGAGAACAATTTAAATAAATTGGCCTATAGTTTTCTGCTGATTCAGGATTTCCATCTTTGTATATAGGGATAACTATACTTTCCTTTAAGTGTTTTGGATAGATGCCAGAACTAAAAGATAAGTTACAAAAACATAACAAGTGATGCAAAAGTTCATTTTTACAGGATTTTATAAGCTCAGAGGAAATTCCATCTTTTCCGGAGCTTTTCTTGTTTTTCATTTTTTTTATGGCTTTCTCAATCTCAGTTGGAGTAACGGGACCAAAATGCATCGAAGTTTCATGATCACTGCAGTTTTCAAACGGTATATTTGTGAAGTCAATATTACCTTCTTTGAAAAGTTCATCAGCTATCCCGGCAAAATATTTATTTACATGATCCGCTGCAATTTTTTCGTTGCCCTCTACATCTAGTTTTTGATTATTACTTAATTCAAGCACTGTCGGTTTCGAATTATTTGTCAAATTTCCTTTCATAAAAGAATTAGCAACTTTTCAAAATTCCTTTGTGATCTTAGCATTATCAAATTTTTCTCTACAATACTTGGTTTTGGCTCTTCTTATTTCAAATTTAATTTCTGCATAGTTAATCTAATTCTGACTTAAACTTTTCACAGAAAGGATGTTTTTTATGTAGCTTATATAATTTATTTTTCCGTTGACATTTATCAATCAAAGATTGATTAATCCACTCACTTCTTCTTCTATTTCTGTTTGTAATAGCGATAATTTCCGTTGCAGCCGTCTTTGCTAAATTGATTTTTTTAACGAGTATAGCGTAAGCATCATCCACATGGCAACAGTTATTCAGCTCTGACCAGTCGGTGCAACTGAGACGAGCCTTTACTACTCTCAGATCGCAAAAAGTAACATACTTACAAAAATCTGTCACCGCAATAACAAGTTTACAGTGCTCTGTCGTGAACTTTTGTAATATCGGGTTGCCACGAGGTCTGATACCTGACTGAAATATAGACATTCTTCTTACATTGTTTTGTTTTATCATTTTATTTCCATTGATACCGACATGACTTTGTTTTCTATGAAACATTTAAAGATTCAGACTTTGGACACTTTGGAGATACTGTCGTAAAACGCTTGCAAGCCACTTGGACATTAATAAGTAGTTTTTCCCACTGCTGGCGACACTGCAGCAACGATTTTCTATCTGATATCATTTGTCTCTTTTCCCCGAACATAAAGGCAAGAAGAACTTGTAGTCCATAGAGCCGACGGCTCTTCGAAAAGTGGCAGGTTGGATTAAGGAAAACTGAGACTTTAACGTCGGCCACGTCTACGCGGATATCCCAAGTTCCTGAACTAATCAAACTTCCAGAATTAAGCGAAAAACTAGCTTGTAGCATTAGATATTATTTCATAACAGATGCAAGCAGCGAATCACAAGAAAGCAAAGAAGACGACGAGTGGCCAACAATACTTCGACTGGCCGAAGAGAAACATCGAAACGAAGGCCTGCACAAAAAGTCACACAGTGAAGGGTTTACTCGTTGATTGTTAACTATCATTTGTGTTAACTAAGCAATAAACGTTGCTAATATTTTAATTTATAAATTAGTTGAGTGAAATTATATTATATTATTAAGTGATTAGGCCTGCCAGACCTATTACTTTTAAGAAGATCGCGAATTCTTAAGTAACACCTGTTTATTTTTAAATTAAAATTTATTTTATTTTATTGTCAGAAATGGTTCTGTGCAGGCATTTGCATAGCTAATGATATGTGGTCTACTATGTACGTTAACCGAACATCACTGAATTCGTCTTCAGTTTTCAACCCATATTTATCTTATGTTTGAATGAAGAGCCAATCGAAGGGGAACTTTATGGGAGTAAAAAAATCAACTTCCACGTGAAATATCAGCCATTAACGAGTTCATTTAAACTAGAAGGAAGGTTGCTCTACAATTTTATGTGGGTACATAATGTGGCTATCACTAAAAACAGCCACAGTTATCGACAGGCGGTTAGGTCGATGAATTTACTAAACTATGGCCAATTGGTATTATGACTACATTTCAAAATGTAGCTAGGGACATTTCTTCTATATCACATTTTATGGATTTACGATCATTATTTTTAGGTGAAATTGGATTCTAGTTTTTTGTTTAACGGATTGGGGGAAGAGGCCCGCATTATTATTATTATTTCAGGGGGTTACGAGCATGTGTGGGGGTGACCTTGGCTCTTAAGGGAGAGTTCCGGTGCGGTGGGGAACGAAGCTGGACAATATTCCTTAAAATATTAGTTTAATTTTTGTGGTGTCTGTGGTTTTCTAGAACCACGTATTCCGGAAAACCATTAGTTGGAGTTGTATGGTCGTAAACAAAAAATAAAGATGGATGAACGATTTACCGAGTTATTAATTTATTACTATATTATTTAATCCTGTACAATAATTAATGGATATAACAGAATAATATAATGGGTAAACTACAGAACAGTGGCGCAGTCGGTAATTAGCCTACTATATTTACTATTTTGCGATTGTTTTTGCTTATTGCTTACTTACTAGTGCACGTGGTACTTTTACTTTGCCACAATGACAGATCTAAAAGACGTTTTGCAAGCCAATTTGAATATGCAGAAGACGATGTCGGATATTTTGAAGGCTTTAACTAGACCCCAAGGGCAAGGTTCACCTGCTCAACCTGCTACAGGTGGGGGAAAGAGTTTTCCAAAACTTGATAAATTTATTGCAAGTGACGACATTGCGTTACACATTGAAAAATGTAGTGCAGCTTTTAAACTTTACAGCATTACTGATGATAGCACGATGCTGCAATTGTTTATGCATAGTTTGCCTACTGATTTATATGGACTTACTAAGGATTTGCTACATCCGAAAACGCTTGCAAACTCACAGTATGATGATGTGACTAAACTTTTGCAAGGTCATTTGCGACCAACACCTTTAGTCATACCTTCTCGGCATACACTATATAAACGCCGACAGCAAGAGGGAGAATCATTGGCAGCTTATTCGGCATCTTTACGCCACTTAGCTGTTCCTTGCAAGTATGCTTCCAGCGTGTTATCAGAGGTCCTCAGGGATGTTTTTGTGGCAGGTTTACGAGATCGTCACATTTTAGATCGTGTTCTTGAGGAAGATAACGCTGATTTCGATAAGATTTATGCTCTGGCGGTGTCTCTTGAATCTGCGTCGTCAGGGACACGGGAATTGCTAGTGCAACCTTCTAGTTCCGTTAATAAAATAAAAAACAAGTCTTTTCAGAAGAATAAAGTTACTCAGGGCAAGAAGGAATCTACTTCAAAGCAGTCTACCTCTACTACGAAGGGGAAACAGATTGTGTGCTACAGGTGCGGTATGGTTGACTCGCACAAGGCTCCTGATTGCAAGAAAAAGAACTTAAAATGTACAAATTGCGGACGCGGCTCTCATGTGGCAGCCGTCTGCCTTTCAAAGAAAACGGTTCACGCGGTGGAAGATTCATTACCCATTTATACATTGTATTCAGTGACATCCGTGAGTAATGACTTTTATAAACCTTACATGGTTCCACTGCAAGTAGGGAATAAAACAGTATCGTTAGAATTGGATACTGGAAGTGCTCATACTATTTTAAATGAACATTTATACAAAGACTTACAGTTGAATGCTCCGTTGCAACCTACAAAGACTCAGTTCCGGGGTTATGGTGGTACGATAATCACACCTAAAGGAGTTGTTACAGTGCCTGTGACTTATAAAGCCTCGACGGCTAACTTGCGACTTTTGGTAGTGCCAGGTAACCTGCCTCCACTCATGGGACGTGAGTGGTGTCAAAGTCTGCAAATTTCACCTGTTTTTCATGCAACCGCTACAATTACGCCGTCTGCCGAAGCGAAGCTACAGAAATTGTTAGCGGAGAACAAGGAAATTTTTAGCAGTGGCACAGGTATCGCAAAGAATTTTTGTGCTGAATTACAGTTAAAAACTGGCGCTAGTCCTAAGTACTTAAAGGCGCGACCAGTACCATTTGCTTTGAAGCCAAAAATTTCGGCCGAGATTGACCGTTTAGTTGCAGAAGGAATTTTACGCCCTGTCGAAAGGTCGGACTTTGCGACTCCAGTGGTTCCTGTACTTAAGGGAGACGGGTCCATACGTCTTTGTGCTGACTACAGCGTTACATGCAATCAGCTCATTGAGGTTCCTCAACATCCAATGCCAGATATTGAAGATTTGATGTCTACTTTGGGGCATGGTAAATATTTTGCCAAACTGGACTGTCGTACTGCTTACTTGTCGCTACCTGTTACACCAGACACCGGTAAGATTCTAACCTTAAATACACACAAGGGACTTTATCAACCGACACGTCTGATGTTTGGGGTCAATGCGGCGCCAGCCATTTGGCAACGTTATATTGAAGGTGTTCTACGAGACATCGAAGGAATTTACGTATTTTATGACGATATGTTGGTTCAAGGAGATACAGCTGAACAGCTACTTAGTCGCCTTGCATTAGTGTTTTCTAGATTGAAAGAAAATGGACAGCGACTAAATTACAGTAAATGTGAATTCCTGAAATCTTCCGTCCAATACCTGGGTTACAAAATGTCAAAGGACGGCCTGCATAAGACTGATGAAAAAATACAGGCTATACTTAATGCTCCAAAACCTCAAAATGCCAAAGAGGTAAAATCATTCATGGGAATGGTAACTTTTTATGCACGTTTTATACCAAATTTAGCTACGATAGCCAAGCCTTTATACGAGTTAACAAAGCACGATACAAAATTCACATGGACTAAACAGTGCGACCAAAGCTTGAAAGCTTTACAAAAGGAGATAGTTTCAGAGAAGGTTCTTGTGCACTACAGGCCGGACCTTCCAGTAATTTTGTCTGTGGATGCTAGCCCGGTCGGAATTGGGGCGGTGATCGCTCATCGTTTCAGTGATGGCTCAGAGAGGCCTATAGCGTTTGCTTCTCGCATACTTTCACCCAGCGAACGCAACTACGCCCAACTCTGTAAGGAAGCACTGGCGATTAAATGGGGCGTTTCCAAGTTTTACCGTTACCTGTTGGGACGTCGATTCTGTCTAGTTTCAGATCACAAGCCTTTGTGTCATATTTTTGGGCCTAAGGCGAAGTTACCAGTTATTACTGCTACACGACTTCTACACTACGCGCTGTACTTGCAACAATTTCAGTTCGACGTGAAATACAGAAAGAGTGATGATAACGGCAATGCAGATATGCTTTCACGCCTACCTGTTACATCGGAGACCTTGTTTGACCTGGATGATGTTGAAGAATTCCAAACCCATCATTTACAGGTTGTGCCAATCAAGCCTGTGGATCTGGCGAAGGCCACCAGAGAAGATCCAGACTTGATGCCTATTCTTGAAAAACTACGTGCTGGTGAGTCATTTCACGATGGCAAATATTCATTGCATGCAGGATGCATATTGCTAGGCATTCGTGCGGTTATACCAGCAAAATTACAACGCACAATACTCCATGAACTGCATTTGGGTCATATGGGAGTAGTTAAAATGAAAGCGTTAGCACGTTCATACGTGTATTGGAAAAATATTGACCAAGACATAGAGAATTTGTGTCGCAATTGTGTCAACTGCGCTGAATACAAAACGCAGCAAAAAACCCCCAAGGTGCACTACTGGGAGTACCCCGCAAAACCGTGGGAGAGAATACATATAGATTTTGCTTCGTATGCAGGCAAAATTTTTTTAATAGTGGTTGATTCTTATTCTAAATGGCCTGAGATTTTTCCGATGTCTTCAATGACAGCTAATACTACTACTACTGTTTTAAGAACATTGTTTGCTCGATATGGTCACCCGATTTGCTTAGTTTCGGACAATCAGTCGACGTTTGTGGGAACGGAGTTCCAAGCATTTTTACGTAAACTTGGTATTCGGCATCTTACGTCGCCCCCACACTATCCAGCAAGCAATGGACAGGCTGAACGTTATGTTGGAAGTATGAAACAAGCTTTACGCTGTCTCCAGAATCAGAACAATTTATACGACAACTTACAAGAATTTTTATTTGCATATCGCAGAGCTCCTCACGTGCTTACAGGGCACAGTCCTGCAAGTTTATTTTTGGGGCGAGAGATATCGTCACCTCTTACTATCTTACGCCCGAATATTGGTCGGGCCATCTCAGAGCAGAGAGACACCCTTTTCCAAGATCCTGTTTTCCAGCCTGGAGAAAAAGTGGCGGTACGTAACTACACTACGCCGTTACGGCGTTGGGTCTTTGGGACCATCATCAGCAAGGATGGGGCATTACAATACACGGTGCAGGTGGGAAACGAGCTGTGGCGTCGACACGGAGGTCAAATACGTCCGGTGGGACAGGACATCCCTCTCCGTGAAGAAAGAGCATACAAGCAGCCTATCGCGAATCCTGGTCCTACTCCAATTCAAGCACCGCCCACTCCTCAGCGAGATTCAAGTATTATGGATACTACTTCGGGCGAGCAGCTGACTACAGTAATTCAAGCACCGCTCACTCCTCAGAGAGATTCCATTATTATAAGCTCTACTTCTGGCGAGCAGCAGAGTACATCTAGGCAATCGCTCACTCCAAGGCGAACTTCGATGGCTAATATGCAGATGGAGGCACCTTCGCCTGCTGCAGAAACAGTGGCGGCTCGTCGTCCTGTCAGAAATCGCCGAGCTCCACAGCGCTTGAATATATGAAAGTGCGCGTTACGAGTGCATGGCCTGTCGAGTGCAGTGATTTTTTTTTTTTCTTCTCTTATGGTATGTTGCTAGTGTACTGTGGCACCCGCAGAGCTCCCCTGTCCTTTGTCTATTACTATGCCTAGGAGGTTTGCAATTATTTTTTTTTCTACAAGGGGGAGGACTGTGGTGTCTGTGGTTTTCTAGAACCACGTATTCCGGAAAACCATTAGTTGGAGTTGTATGGTCGTAAACAAAAAATAAAGATGGATGAACGATTTACCGAGTTATTAATTTATTACTATATTATTTAATCCTGTACAATAATTAATGGATATAACAGAATAATATAATGGGTAAACTACAGAACAATTTTCAATTCAGCTGGAAGCCCTAACAATCAGACAATGGTCGCGGTATCGATGTATCATATGCGTACAAACTATTTAACTATGTTGAGTAGTATAGCTCACCGGTGTCCATGAACGAACAATGAAAATATACTGGTCACCGCTTAGGTTCCTTACATACTCAGTTTTCCATTATATTAAGTTCTGCCATAGATCCTGATTGAATTTTCGTTTAAATTTTAATAAAACTACCATTTGTTTATCACTAGTTCACTCATCACTGTTTACTTTTACTGGGGCAGTAGATTGCGCCATAAATCTATAATCTTCTTCCACGTTGAATGTGATTTGGCGCCAAATACTTAGATAGTTTCATTAGGATAGAATTATTCTAATTTCGAGATAAAACTATTAATAAATCTGAATAAAAGGAGAAATAAACTCATATTTAAAATAATAAACTGTTTCAGATATTCCCATATTAATGTTCTGAATGTTGCCTTTATCCCCACACCCCCCCCCCCCCCCCCCGTTGGAGTCTACTCCCAGGGTGCTTGATGTTAATATTAATTAAAGAATGTTACCTACACCCCCCCCCCTCCTCCCAACGTTGGAGTCTGCTCCTATAGTGCCAGGCTTACTCGGCACTCCTCCCATTAGGCTATCGGGGTGGCTAAAAATTAAAATCAGAAATGATGAAAACTGGCGTTGGAAAACAATAATTAACATTTTATGCAATTGTGTTGGCCTACTTTACTAACAATGAATTACTGGAAGTTAGAGAGAAGTCATGCACTTAAAAAGCTAGGTTATACATCTGTGTGAATAAGTGGTGCATAGGTAACATAGAAGACGTGTGTAAATACCGTTTGCTAACGGTAAAAAATTAATGAAAAAATTTTCTAATATTGTCCAACCATCAATGGAGTCGTTTTCATTGGGCCACCATCGATTTATAGAGGTCCTAGGCCGATACAATGCACATAATAACAATCATAAGTTAACCGCATAATATAGGGAAAGCCTATATTCTATTAATCGAATAAAATTCGAATTCAGCAACCACCTTTCCCGCATCAAATTTAGGTATAATGTAATTTTAGGCTGTACGCCTAGTGCTAGTCAAAAAAATAATTACTGTGCTCCGAGAACAAGCTTAAAAGGTGCTAATAATTGATTTCTAATAAGGCATACGCAATGTTTTCTTGTTATAACTTGCACGCTACTTGTCTGTATTTCTATTTTCCTATCGTTACGCAAGTTAACTTTTCCCGTGGTCCAAGAAAACTTTTCTAACAATGTCGGGTTAACTCGCGTTGAAGTGCAACGGTTCAGTGTCCTGTTACTGGGATCGAGGTTACCAGCTGTGGGCCTATACAGAAAAACCAGGTTCTTATATTCACTATTAAACATTGTTCTACCTACACTATTTAATATAGCACATTATGGAATTCCGGGGACTTGAGTCACACATAGAAAATTACTGTAAAGACGTAATACGTGATGTTAATATACGTGAAAAGGCGGCTTCTTATAAGGGAGAGAACGAACACAGAGAACCCATTCTTTTAATTGATGTCAACTCGTGTTCCGATTGGTTATACAACACGATTGAATTTCCTGGCGCGCATTTTGGAATGTACCAAGAATTTAAACGCCGCTGTCAGCAGTTTATCGATGTTTTTCAAGACAGTTCCTTTCGGACTGTCTTCATCATTGACGGGTTCCCCACTAACAGAAAGGAGCACACGCGCTGGAAAAACCGGAACATTTTAAAGAAGCGAACCCTTCAAAAGGCAAAAATGGGATATGGTAGAAACCCCATTCCATTAGAAAACACTGCAACGTTCTGTAAATTAGACATAGCAAAGGCAGCATTTTTTATTTACCTTTTGCGAGTAAGAGATTGTGAAATCATGCAGCCAATCAACGGAGTTTATAACGAAATTCTGACGTTTATAGCAAGGAATGGATGTTTCGGCATACTAGCGCAAGCTACTCGCTATATTGCCATTGACAATATCGAAAATTTCTTTTCTGTGAATCATTTAAACGTTGACACATTGGATACTAAGAAATATTGTCGTAAAACACTTGCGAAGCACTTGGATATTAATGAGTCGTTTCTTCCCCTCTTGGCATCACTTTGCGGCAATGAACTTATTTCAGACTCTAATCTTTACAAGTTTCATTTGTCTCTATTTCCCGAGTACGGTGTCACAAGAAAGATAAATTTTTGGGCCAAACGGCCGACTCCTCTTGCCCGCATTGCCCATTGGATTAAGGTACACTCTGACAAATTGACGACCAACCCAACCACGTGGATAACTCAAACTCGTGAACTAATTGGGCTCCGCAAACTAAACCAAAAAATAGCTTCCAGCATTAAATATTATTTTATGTGCAGTACAGACGGCGATTCAATTGTAAATGGCGAAGACAGTGAAGACGATAATTCAAAAGTACTTCGACTAGCAGAAAAAAGACATCGAAATGAAGGCTTGCATGGTTCAATACTGAGCGTTATATCTGAACAAAACAACCATAACTTATTCTATTATAGGGACTGCTTCACTCCCCGTCATCCATCGGTCGCTGAGTTCTTGGCACCTCTCCGTAAAAGGCTATATGGCATTCTTCTAGACGCATCATACTCAGTAGAAGAATGCGTACAATCCTACTATGACCCTCTGCCTGACGATGATTTCCAAGTAGACTTTGTAGGCCCCGATAATCATCCAGGAGTGCTCAAGTTATGGGGCAACGGCACTGACGAAGAGAGAATGAGAATGTTGTGTTGGGCAATCAGCGATAACTTGAAACTAGAAGATTTGCTGACGATTCCCAAAGAACTACGCATCGCTTCCTTGGCGCTGTTTTATATCGCAGAAAACGGAAGCGGTTGCTGCCCGCGAGGCAGAAGATGTCCGCACATAGAAGCTGTTGCTGCAGTTATTGCTAAGTTGTACCAGAAGCCCCTTTTAAATCCAAAAACACACCCCTATAATTTGGTGGCGGATCCGATAGATATGCGTAGTGGCTTCCTTTTCACGCAAACTTGGTTTCAGGTTTTGACGGTACATGACGCGTGTGGTAGTCCACTTCTTGGTGAGAATAATAAAGTTAACAGTGTATTTTTTGATGAAAAACTTTATAACATACTATACAAGCAGCTGTTTTCAAAACAACTGAATGAGTATCCTTTTAATATTGATGATAAGAATGTGTATGAATGCATTATTAACTTTTTACCTAGGCCTATGTAGGAATTGTATTAGATAAGCCTAGATTAAAAGTTCCAGCATATCGTATTAGCCGTTCCATCAAAAGTTAAGATAAATCGTTCCAAAGTCCAACACAAAGAGGGGTCGGCATTATTTTTGGCGAAATTAATTTCATTCTCGATCCACGGCTACAAAAATCTAAGGATCGTTTTTGAAGACTTCATGAAAAACACAAATTTTTTATTTTTATTGTTTAAAATCTGGATAATGCAATTTATCATGTTTTTCAAGAGAGATATTTCAGGTGGGAAATTGCCAATTTACTGCGAAAGCTTGCATTTTATATGAAATTCTTCAAAAGAATACGAACGGCTGGGGAACGATATTATTTAATTTTGCCAAAATACCTCTGGTCAGCCGTTGTTAACAAAAAACATTTGGAAAGTTTTATCCCTTAACTTTGCAACAGCCATATCAATGACCGAGCAGTACAATCCGGGATGATAGGCCGTGAAAGCTTTTGTGGCCATATCAACATTACATCAAATTTAACATTTAATTCTTTGAAATACAATATACAGGTATACAAGCATACTGTAGGCCTACATGCAATGAACAGTATTTACCCACAGCTCAACAGACATTGTAACCCGTGGTCAGTGCGGTGTGTTTGGTAGTGCTCTATATTGCCTGTATTATGTATCGAATAATCTATCCATCGTATTATTAGTTTTGGAAATAATGTGTGTACAGGGTGTTAAGGCACACATTTCCAAAACATATTTGGCCTGAGAATTTTTTAATACGATACCTTAATCAATTCTTCCTCGTGCCACTGCAAAGGCAAGAAATGAAAACTTATGAAAAATTCGTAAAAATAGCTAACAGCTTTATAAGAAATAGACTTCAGTTAACAGGCTGCTTTACGGCTACTGTATAAATTTATTATTAAAATTATAAAATATTATACGAGTGTATAAATCCATTTAATGCCGTTTATCAGTAGGTATTATCTAGATTAGGCCTACTAACTTTTCCAAATTTACTACGAAAGCTTCTAATTCATGAATTTTTCATAATACCATTTCCATATCTTTTGACACGGGCAATAAATTAATTCAGTAAAAAAATTGATATAATATTGTAGATAGCTTCCAATATATTTGTAAATCACTTTTGTCATAGGTGGAAATAGTTAATAATATGATTGTGATTATTATGTGTACAGTTAGCTCCACAAGAAAAACTTGTATCGGTAACATTTCCAAAATGGTTTTTTTTTTAGGTATTTTCCCCTACGCATTGCCACATTCGTTTCCTTATGCGTATTTTTTGTAGCCATAGTATATTGACAAATAAAGAATTACCTCAATGATGTAGGATTTTAATATTTAATGAACATTACAAAAAATATTTTATCAAGTTTCCAATATTTCCTGTGGCAAGTGTAGGGGGGGGGGGGGGAGGGTAGCTTTTTTAACTATTGCACGTTAACTAAGCAATATACATTGCTGATTAATTCGGCTAAACTATTTTATTTTATTTCACAATTAATATCCATAGTCTCAAGCTAGAATGGCGGAAAGTCCAATTTTGGAATTCTATTAAAAAATTCCATTGATAAAAATTCTCTGGTTTGATGAAAAGGTCAAAGAAATTAGACTGCTATATAGGATGGAAGAACTCAATGGACATATGGATACGCATGCATGTCGCCCATCTACAGAGGTATGCCTACCAATCGTTCCAAACCCCAAATAATGACGATTTGATTATATACCTACCCCTACATAACATTTATGACTTCAAGCTAGAAGGGCGCAAGGACTATAAGCATTGCATTAGGGGGCATTTCACCACATTTCGTTTGTTTCATTATCAATTGCATGATTTATAAAAGGCCATGCTATGTCGGACGTTCTGTTGTATATCAGTGACTTCAGTGTGGTATACGTTTGACGGTTGGCATTGGAATTCTTTTACAGCTTAGGATTATTAGTTGAAAACCACAAATTTGGTAGTGACTCCTTACAATCGCTCATTTACGGAATAAAATTAGGCAACCTAATTAGTGTACACAACATGTTTAAAAGGCGACTTTCAAATGGTTTTACATTTGGTAGCTACCCTGCCCCATATGTACAGTATATAGGATATATATGTCCCACTGAACGTGGAATTCTTTCATGGCTTAGGATGTTTAGCTGAAAACCCCAGTGACTCTTTCTAATAATAGCTCATTTATGGTATAAACCTCAACAACAAAATCAGAGTAACCAACATCGACGAAATAAAGCCGACCCGGTCCAGCAGCACGGCGAGGAGTGCCCACAAGCTCGTTTTCGTGGCAGCAGCGGCCGCCTCAATTATGGCTGTCTCGTCATCTCTGATTGATTGCGATGTGCAGTTGAGGAAAAGCAAGCGACCGACGATGCTGTCCTCCAGCCAATCTGTGACGAGGGTGACAAAGGCAGGAGGCGGGGTCGTGGTCGTCGGCAGAAACTTGCGCAAAAGCGCCATTATTATCCCAAACACGGAGAGGCTCAGGCCGTCCCTGTACAGTGTGACTGGAAACAAATAGATAAAAAAGTTAAGAGACAAAAACTGAGCAAACGCTATTGGAAACTTACTTGATATCAGTAACGATGCACAGTTTGGAGACAGTGGTTCTTAATAATCATCGGGGGGAAATGGACTTCTAACTGACTTTTGCGATTTACGAGATAGGAGACCATATAAACAGTTTTATTAAACAAAAAATAAATAACAAAAACTTAAGAGTTTTAGAAAAACTTGTTGTAACAATCCGAATTAGTAAACCCCAAATAATCGTTAAGAAATTAACTTTGTCCAAGAAATCCACTTGTGTTAGTATAAAACCCTGAGCGCTCTGTAGTTGGCAGTTCTTGCCGAAAGCGCTCAGGGTTTTATACTAACACAAGTGGGTTTCTTAGACAAAGTTAATTTCTTAACGATTATTTGGGTTTTACTAATTCGGGTTGTTATAACAAGTTTTTCTAAAACTCTAAGTTTTTTTTATTTTTTGTTTATTAAAATGAAATACCACGAAGTCACGAGCAATCTAATTATTTATGTTAAACAGTTTTTTTTTAAATTCTTCCTACCTCGGAGGAGTTTTGGAAAGGGTAGCTCGGGAGTTGAGGAGACGCATTGAATCAACTCGTTGGGGGAATATCTCATTAACTGTAAGCCGCTCGTATATAAATTTTTAGGGTCGGCTGTGCAACAGGTGGACTGCAAGAGCTTTTATGCGGTCCTGACAGGAAGGAAATGTCAGGATACGGCTAAAGTAATTGAAGAGAAATTAACAGTTAACCTTGAAACTACTGCCCCATGCTTCAATATTGGCTGCCTATCGATTTTACCTATCCTAAAGCAGTAGGTTGATCGACAATTTGTATGTCTGGAATGGGCAGATCAATAATATAATACTACAAAATAATAATGGTATGGTTTGCAATACATTGGGGCTAGGATAATCCATAATTATTCTATTCGGTTTGGCTACTCTATTAAGTCCCTACAACATACTTGATGTTGCAAAGCGACAATAGAAAAGGTTCCTCAGAATTTTTTTTGTCACTTTTCATAAAATTGAGCCTTCTTTTCTTTATTTACGAACTGAACGAAACTATCAAGGGGGATGCGACCTAGTTGGTTTTTGTAGACATAATTACCGCAAATACAGAGGGGAGTATGAAAGATGTCGTCGGAGCCGTTTTTATTTATTTTTTATTGTAAAAGTGTAAAATTCTATACAGACGGGGGGGGGGGGGGGATTAGGATTTTTGTGTCACAAAAATTATAACAGTTGTAGGAAGCCGAGGTATCGCGTAGCGAGAGACCGCAAAATAGGTCTTCTAACGTTAAGGACGCAGCCGCGTGTAGGAGGAAGCAGACGTATTGCGTTGCGCGCGGCCGCAAGATAGGTCTTCTTATTTTAGGGTAGCGATCGGCTCTTATTTGATAAAAATTGACCCTAGTTTTGTATATTTAGCTTACGTAAAATCATGTTTATACATTGTGGTCTATTCATGAGCAAGTCATGCACATTTAGGAAACTATTAGCTTCTTTAGAAGCTAAGTAAAAGTGCACTGCGCAGTGATTCACCACTTCATATACCGGATATCTCCATTTTGCATTGCGTTCTCAAGTACCTAATGTTTTTGTAGTCGGGGACCGGTTCATCAAGTTCATGGCTCAAGAGCTCCTCGTATTTTTCAGTGGAGTATGAACTTATTTTACGTAAGTGCTGGCGACCACTTCATATACCGGATATCTCCATTTGGCATTGCGTTCTTAAGATTTTAAGAAAAATACCCTAATATTTTTGTTTAAGAATTAGTGTTAATAGTAGTTTACTTTCCGCCTCACTTGACGGACATCATAGATTTTATACATCAGGCACTACTAACCTACACTCCGATAGGTTCAACTGCGTTAGGGAAAAAATTTCACGAACTCACAATGCTTTTGAAATAAATAAATAAATAATGACTTTTTGTTCTATTACTAAGCCAACCTAGCGGAGTTAGGGCCGTAAGCCCTCTCTTACACTCAACTAGGAAAGCCCGGGACCGCCTGCTTTACATGCCCTCCGAAGCATGGCCAGAAAATGTAGCAAGTGTTGGGACTCGAGTGGAGATTTTAATGTTAACTTTGCTTCGAACGAGTCTAGAGTTTTAGTAGATTTTTTAAATGAAAAACTACTATTAGATTTAAGCAACAACCCACGAGAACCTATAACTCGACATGAAACCACACTCGATGCCGTTTTTGCGAGATTTATTAATACATTACAATTTCAAGTTTTATATCTTATTTTAGTTACCATAAGCCTATTGTATCTTTTATTGATTATAACGCAGATGAGCCGAATACAGATTAATGACGAAAAATTTGAATTTGCTAATGTTCCTTTGTGTGTGTATAATTTTAGAGTAGACTATGGATTCTGTTTTCCTGTTTGATAAAATAAAATATGTTTAAATAAAATAAAAAATTCATTAATTAAAATGTACCAAATCATAATATTATGCAGTAAACCTGTGAAAAAAAATAAATGTGTGCTAGGACACATGGTTGAAGTGAAACTTCAACGTGGAAAAACGAATCACAACGGACAAGTGGAAAAACGAATAGCAACAAAAATTTTACTTGAAGTTTTACTGGTAGGTTTTCAAATTCGACAAGAACATTAACAATCTACCAAATTTCATCTGGCAAATTCCAAATTCGACAAGCACATTATCAATCTGCCCGTAAAACTTCAAGGAAAATTATTGTTGATATTAGTTTTTTCACTTGTCCGTTGTGATTCGTTGTTCCACTGGTCCGTTGCGATTCGTTTTTCCACTGGTCCGTTGTGATTCGTTTTTCCACGTTGAAGTTTCACTTCTACCATGTATCCTAGCACACGCCTTTTTTTTGTAAAACGAAATGAACGTGACACTAGTCTACGAATGGCTTAGGACATCCAGTAGATACTTACTTATAACTGGGACATCGTCGCCATTGGGTGAGACAACATACAGAGAGTAGTCTAGAAACAAAATGGCACCGATCACGTTGAATCCATTGATACAAATACGGCCCACTGTCATATCGCCCATACAAAATGTCGTCAGTACCAAAATCAGAATTGCTGAAACCAAAAGATTAAGAGTTCAAACAAATTAATTTGTTGATTTCTACGCTAGTTAGAAGGAAAACTTCGTGATGGTGATGGATTTCTGTATTTGGGCTAGCATCTGGGGTCACAAACCACTAGTGACAGCAAAAAGGACGGCAAAAGAACGAAAAACAGACTAAGTTACGTTGTCGTAGGGTCTATCCTTCGCCTAAATAACAATTTAAAATAACTTAATTTCCAGCTAGGAATACTTACCAATACTAGGTAGAACGGTAGCGGCAAGAAAGGACATGGCATGTCTTCTTAGCATAAACTCATACTGTATAAAAGGATAATAGATGGGGCTGCTGTCTAACGCCTTCGTTAAATTTTTGCGGAAGAGCGTGATATTGCTTCTAACCAGCTCCCAATCTCTGCTCGGCTGGTACATGTCAAGTTGCAACTGCAACAATAAAATATAAGGGCATAATTATTGTATTAAATTGTCAAGACATGCAGAGTAGTGGTACAGACTCTGACTTTCACCCGAATGGTTGTTGGTTCGAGTCCTACACTTCCTACATTTTCTGGCCATGCTTCGGAGGGCATGTAAAGCAGGCGGTCCCGGGCCTTCCTAGTTGAGTGTAAGAGAGGGCTTTATAGCCCTAACTCCGCTAGGTTGGCATTGTAATAGAACAAAAAGTCATTATTATTATAAACGACCGATACGCGCCTGCTAGCCGTATTCTTTGAATGGCCTTTAAACTTTTTTGCTTAAGCACTTAAGCCTGAGTGCTGAGTTTTATTGCTGCTCGTTCCTGAATGAAGGACAGTAATCTTGCGAGAATTCAATCATTTTCCAGAAAATTACCTGTTCTAAGATGAGGTAGCTCAACTATTTTGATTCGCTTTGGTCCGGATGTGCCTTACCATTCCGAAGCCAACGCCGTTGTTAAAGTGTTAAAGAGAGTAACAAAACCAAACAGGTTGCATTCCCAAAAAAGGATTTGGTTTTGTGCAAAAATTATGGAAAATTAACGCTCTAATACATTGCGTGCCCTGCCATTATTACTATGTTATAATGTATTGGTCTGCCCGTTCTAGGATATGCAACCCCCCCGTTATGGAATATGCAATCCCATCGACCAAGTCAGTGCTTTGGGACAGGGGTTGTCGAGGGATCCGAAATTTAACCATAGGAAAATTATTTATTATGGGATTACTCAAATCTATCTACTTATTGATAAATAGGAACGCATGTTCGAGTAAACTCGGACGGGTTCTTTGGTTCGCCATGAATTCGTTGAACTACTGAGCTAAATTCTAAATTATTACCATTCCTGACGTGAGATTCATTTCTCTATCTAAATACATGAAGGATGAAATTGTGAAAGAGCACTTGTGTTCATCAAAAGGCCAATAACGGACATTCTGCTGACACGGCGCTCTGATTGACATCTGTGCGAGACAGTGCACACCTCCGGACCACCGAGCGACACAGGTACGAGGTTTTAAGTCAGATTCCCCGGTGAAAGTCCTGCAATAAAACCGCTTTGTTCCATTCAAACTAAAAATGCAGTAAATGGCATGGAGCCAAGCATTGTCGTATCTCTTCTACACAAAATTCTTGGAAGTATGGATTCACACATAATATTGAATACTTACATGGCGTTGAGCAGAAGGTCTGGTACCCAAATCTCCAAATCATCTAATTTGAAATATTTGATGCCGTCATACGTTTCTGGATTCCACTTCAAATAAGCATCGTTCCACATCTGAATTAAAAAAAAAGTAATAACCAACAAGACTTCTACAATGTGAATGTGAATATAAAATGAATTCACTCCAGACTTCGTAGTATTTCATTTCATTTTAAGCCGGAGCGCACCACAAAACGCAATAATTCAGGGAGAAGTATTAACGCAATGACCCACAGTAAATAACCGGGCATAATAATTGTTTTATAATATTTATTTACTGTGGATCATTGCGCTATTACTTCTCCCTAAAACGAAATGAAGTTAACTATATTTACTTTGTCAAATACATCCACTCACGCTAGTAATTAATCGTGGGGCGCATTCGCTTCGTGCGGTGTATTTCGCACCAAACTTTATTGAGTGAATCCGTTCATCAATTCAGTTCAACGCTAACAGTTGAAAAAGAACTGCCAGTACAAAATACCCTCACAGTTCTTTTTTAACGGTACACAGGAACGCATCGATACGCGCGAGTTGCCGACTTTTTTTTCATTGCAGCCAATGGGCTTGGTGAATGGCTGGTGCAAAACTACTGAATCTACTTCAGAAGATTTCTAAGATTTGAACCGTACTACTAAGATAGATATGGCGGGTCTAAGGGAAAACCGGCATCACGCCAGCTTCAGGAATCTTCAAGAAGTTCACACATATATCTTGATCGAGTTCGTTTACCAGTGTGATCCACCATTTTATTTCAAGATGGCGGCCGACTGAAAACTTGAAAAATTCATATCTCAGTTAACATTAGTCGTAGACGGATGGGAAAACATGTGACTGAAAGCCAATAGTTATTAAATTGACCATTCACATGGTGTTATTATCCCTATGAAAAGAAAGGGAAAGATCCTCAACGTTATATTAATTTGACTTGTTAGTTATGTGTATTACATGTATTAGTGTCAGCGGCTGCTGAGGATCGACAAAGATGGAGGGAAATTGTCAGAGCGACCAAAAGTCCCCCTGGGCTGATCGCGCCTAATTAAGTCAAGTTATCATGGGTGTAAGTTAATCATGGACGCTATAATTGGGAATTGACAACCCTATCACAGCAGGTAATTTTATAGGAAAGCTGTCCGTACCCATATTTATAGAGCGCTAGTTAATTGTAAATACAAACAACTACTTACAAAAGCCATTGGTCCCTCTACCTCCAAAGCATTGCTGTGTTCCGCCTGAAAGTTAAAATTGGCACATTAGCTTTTTATGTGGTACCTATGATTTGAATTTCAAGAGTAGTCACAAATTGTGACCTTTCAACGGCCGTCTTCTTTCACTAGCTACGGTACCATAAGCTAAGGACACATTCTATATTAAACTGTTTATTAAAAATCACTGGCCAATTTCACGTAGGAGCTATATCATTTCTCTGTAAGTTACACTATTGCACTAGAAACTTATTTGAAGTGAAAACTTCTTTAGCGGCGTTGAGTACTTTTGTATTAGGCCTATTTTGATTTTAGAAGAGGGATAAAAAGGAAAATTGTAATGAGAGGAAATGCAATGTAAGAAGACTACGCATCTAGGGTGTGTTCAATGATAAACGAATAAAACGAATACCGCCTGCTTACCGTAAAGTAAGAAGACCTATTTTGACTATGGACACTATACGTCTGTACACAAACTGCACAGCAATTTGTATGTAGAGCAATATGAACAACGTAAGAAGACCAGGATTGACTATGCATACTATACCCAAAATACACTCCAATTTAAAACACAGCAAAGCACATGATTAACTCAAGAAGACCGGTTTTGACTATGCATACCGGCTGCCGTCTCGTTCTCTCGCGAGTAAATGTTTCTTGCCGTGAACAGCTAAGGGCGGCTCCCTTCTTCTTCTTCCCCCTTAGTGCCGCATGCAAAGCGTCGGGGGAGGGGGGGGCCGAACCCATTTCCTGAACGCGTCCCGGTCGGACGCCTTGAGCTCGGCCATAGTTTTCCCATCTTTGAATAACCATAGTAAGTAATAGTCATATGAACTATGGCTACTCGAACACACTTGTGTTGTATTGTAGGTTAGGTATTTATTTTACGTACATTGTAGGTGCTATCCGTTTGACAAATTGATAAGATGCTTTTTTTTCTGCTCCTTTTCAATTTGACTCCTTGTTTCTCGGGTATTGTTTTACGTTTTTACAGTAAGTTATGTCTTTTTTGGACTTTGTTGGCAACAATATATAAGCTTATTTTTTATTTAATACTGCTACCACCTAACGGAAACTTGTCGGGCGATGGTGGGACATGATTCAAAAAGTGGGCTCCGACGGATAATGGGGCTTGAGTTGTATCCAGGCGGCTAAGGTGGGCATCCACAGCGCATGCAATGAAGCGGCAAAAAGTTGTGGCCGAGATTAAGGTAGGAGGTTCTTGCAATCAAATCAAATCAAATCATATTTATAAAATACAGTTTACGGCTTTTGTCACTTTTCCCTATGGGCTAGGCCCGTTTTAAGGTAGAAATTTTTACAATATCCTAAATCCTAAATACAATGCAGTTTAAAAATACAGTGAATTTGTAAGTGTATTGGTATGTGTTGTGTTCGTGTGTGTTGGTTGTAGGCTATATTGTATGCACTTGTTGTTTGTCATGGAAGTTTATTTTTATTTCTATTCCTTATTTTATTTATTGTGTAATTTCCAGATTGGTGTAAGCCATTTTTTCTTAATACCGTACTTGATAGTTTGTTTGGTTTTTTATGTTTAGAGGAAGTTTTTTATAGTACTTTTTTCCTACAATATATAAGATGTTTGCTTTTGCGAGTAGCTTGTCGAGACCACAATAAGCAAAATAAAGTCAACATAAAGCTATTAGGTTTGCCAGGGACCCAAGGTCAAGTGTGCAGAACTTTACTGCGCCTTAACCTGTTGTCAGCCCTGTCTGCTGGATTGTATATTAGTTTTTTACTTGCCGCAGTTTTTTTTGTTTTTAATGATAGAACCCTACAAACTCGGTTAGGTACATTTCCTTTGACTACCTTTGCCATTTCCAATTACGTTTCACCGCTATTGGCCTTACTTAACTTACAGTTAGGCGCCATCTATTCCATTTTATGTGGTTCTATCCCATTCCAAAGCGTGTCGGAAGACTTGAGTATCCGTCGGATACTACTTGGGGAGTGACTCTAAGATTTGTCAAAGAATTCCTTACCAAATCTGCAGCATTAAGTTGAAAGTTGACGGCAACAGAGATAGTTTTGTTGGGATTCGTTACGGGCCTGGCCTGGCGGTCATAGTCACAGAATAGTGTCCGGCGAAGCCGAGTGATGGCGCGCGGGTGCAGGGGTTCCGGGGGACAGACTGCGACAACCACCCCATACTGTGACCCTACAATAAATAGGCACAATTGCAGATGTTGTTATTAACTTTTTTAAAGATATGGATATATATAGGATTCGGTAAACCTCTATCCTAGTGACTAATGTATAGGTTTTGACTGACCTGTAGGAACATTGTCAAACCTTGAAAGTTGGCGAGCTACTTTAAGTGATGCTATGATTATTGACATTTTAGTATCGTATGCTACAATCTAACAATAATTAGAGGCACAGAGTAGAGTAATTATTTTACATCGCAGAAAGCCGCTGCAGTCAGGGCACTTCGAGAAAGGCAGATACGAAAATATCGACGCAAACAGGATTCAAATCAGAGTCACCACCTTGCCGGGCTCATATGCTGACAATGACTACACCAAATCCCTCCCCGCATAAATGACCAAGTCGAATTATTTCAAAATATTTTGTTTCTCAACGACCTGTGCTGCAAAATACATTATATTATACGTACAATCATTGATAAACAGCAAGGCCGAAACGGCGCACCACAACACATGCATCGCTATCAAATGAGAAGCATCGCAAGAAATTGGAGGAGACAGCAGCTGCCAAACCAGTCGCTGCTTATATCAGTGTACCAGATAGACTACTGCTGTACTATCAATATGAGTGAAGACAACGCCCAGCGGGATATGGGACAAGACCAGACGTGCTGGAAGACAATTCTTCTTACCCCCAAAAATAACAGAGAACGAGTGACTGGCTTGGCTAATCCATAGAATGATAGAACGTGCTGCACTCACACGGGCGTCAGCTTTACGGGCAGCCACTGACCATTGACCTTGTCGACAGCAGCGCCGCGATGCCGGAGTCAATTGAGTAAGGCCCGGTACACGCGGACGATTCGACAGGCGCGAGTTACCGACGTTTTTTGCCTTACTAAATAGTAAAACCTTAGCATAAGGAAAGCATTATGATGGTCGAAAATTTCGATTTCGAGATTTCAACGGCATTGCAGGTTTTGAGGGCCCAAAAAGGTTTCTTTTACGAAAGTCAGTCAATCTGTCTGAGCTTCATGATAAATGACCAAAAAAAATATTTTTCTGGGGAACCATTCTTTCGATGCTTTCTAACTTCAGCCATGTTTTAGGTGATAAATTTAGTAACAAAACGAAACAGGTTGCGAGAAAAAATGTTTTTTGAATTAATTATGGTTAATCCGGGCTCCCATGCATTGCATACCAACACATTATTACACGTATTGTATAGTATTGGTCTGACTATTATAGACTATTCTTATGCAATTGTGCCATAGATCAAACCAAATCAATTTTAGGCTAGGGAAAATCAAAGGATCCGAAAGTGAACCATAGGGGAAATACAGGTACTATGAAACTACCTATACAAATAGATGAATAGGAAAGCATGTGAACAGAGTATCAACCGCCCGATAGTGCACGGTTTTCCCCTCATCATGCCAGTTCATTGAAGCAGAGTCTGCGGTTTGCTGAAACCATTCAGATAGCCCATTTGCTGCAATCAAATAAAAATTGCCGCAAGTCGTGCGTGTCGAATCGTTCGTGTGTACCAGACCTTAGAAGACGGGCCTAAAATTCAATACACAATGGGCTTATGTCTATTACTCTATCGTCTATGGCTGTACTGTATACTTATGTAATGATTTGAAATTCTGATCATTTATTATTATTATTATTTACTAACTACAATTAAATAACCATTGGCATGGTGTTATCAACCCAATGGAAATGGATGAAAGTTCAGTACATTTTAAATTAGACCTGCACGGGCTGCATTCACATATAAGTATTTATGAAATGCCTCGCATAACTACATATATATTCAAATTAAAAAGAGGTACGGGACTATAATCACGATTGCACTGCATTTATACTTACCACGTCAAAAATGGAGCTTCGTAAAACTTGTTGTGTATTGCGCTATATTGAGCACATTTCGCTTGTTTCACATTCAATTTATTGCATGATTTTTAAACGACGATGGTATGTCGGACGTTCTGTTGTATATGGGTGTGGTATACGTTTTACCGTTGGTAGTGCAATTCTTTTACGGCTTAGGATTATTAGTTGAAAACCACAAATTTGGTAAGCTTAGTGACTCCTTACAATCGCTCATTTAGGGAATAAAATTAGACAACAAAATTAGTGTGCACATGCTTAACTGGCGACTTTCAAATGGTTTTACATTTGGTAGCTATCCTGCCCCATATGTACAGTATATAGGATATATACGTCCCACTGAACGTGGAATTCTTTCATGGCTTAGGATGTTTAGTTGAAAACCCCAAATTTGGCAGTGATTCCTTCTAATAATAGCTCATTTATGGTATAAACCTCAGCAACAAAATCAGAGTAACCAACATCGACGAAATAAATCCGACCCGGTCCAGCAGCACGGCGAGGGGCGCCCACAAGCTCGTTTTCGTGGCAGCAGCGGCCGCTTCAATGATGGTTGCCTCGTCGTCTCTGATTGGCTGCGAGCCGCAGTGGAGGAATAGCAAACGACTAACGATGCTGTCCTCCAGCCAATCAGTGACGAGGGTGATAAAGACAGGAGGCGGGGTAGAGGTCGTCATTAGGAACTTACGCACCACCGCCAGTATTATCCCAAACACGGAGAGGCTCAAGCCGTCCCTGTACAGAGTGACTGGAACAAAAGTTAAGAGAAAATCGGAGAACCCTCATTATGCTTTTTTTGTACATTGTACAATAGATTTTCACATGAAATATCAAAAACATTACATTAGCAGAAATCCTTCGCTACATTTCGATAAATGACGTCATGTTTCACTAACACCAATTATTGGTGACAGTTTTCGAACTCTTTCCTCGGGACTACCATGTTTTTTGTACAAATTAAATTTTAACTGGGACCAATCAGTTTTAGAAAGAGGTGTACACATTTATCAAAGTGGACAGAAAATTTCTTCTGTTTGCCCTGATAATTTTGATTTTTACACTCATGAGGCTTTCCCCCCTCCTAAGCAAACTCTTCTACACCCGAATGTTTTTCCCCCTTCAGCAGCCCGATCATGGCGATTTTGATACCGGGGTTAATATAATACCATCAGGGCTGGAACCAATTATACTCATACGAAAATGTGACTTTTATGACCACCAGCAATGAAATTTATGACTAATTTATGACTTAAAGCAGTACAAAAAAGATGTCTTAAGAAGTAGAATAGTAGGTAGGTAGGCCTACATATCGAAATCAAAAGAGGCAATATCAAAAGAAAGCATGCAACTATAATTACAAAATGAAAAATTAGGCTACTTTTTTACTTTTTTTTAAAAAATGTGAAATAAGTATAGTTTTTTTTTTCTACAGTTTTTTCGGTTGCATCAATGTTTTTCTTTTCTTTCTCTACTTCTTTTCTTACTTTGGAGACACCATCTAGGAGTGCAGTAGCAACGGCTACTTCACTCAGGTCATTTTTTTGTAAATCTGTCTTTTGTTGGCTTCTTCGAATAGTTTATTTTCTATTTTCCTTTTGGCAGTCTCGTTGTTTTTCATCTCTTTTAATTTCAATTCCTCGTCTTGAAGCACAGTTCTAGTAGCTGCCATTTTAGCTTGTACCTCTTTTTCATTCAATGTTTGCTCTTCTGCTTCCTTAATTTTCTTGGCTTCTTCATCTTTTCTCTTCTTCTCATCTTCAAGGTGCATTTTATATGTACTGCAGGCATTTCTCGTCAATTTCACTAGATTTTGGGTGGCTGGCACCAACTGGGCTTGATTTCCATATTTTTTAAACTACTTTTTACCTGCATAGCAGCATTGAGCGTCCGCTCGCTCATACTTGCCCTATCTTCCAGTAAATAACGAGCAGAGTCAGAGAATCCTCCCTCTACGTTCGCGTTACCATGCCAGAGAGATAACACTACCTTGACAACCTTTGTGACAGTTGGATAGGACAGCTTTCCAGTAGCAGTTTTGATGGGGGAAAAAAATGAGTCATCAATGGGTATACTTTTAACGTTCTCTTCAAACTTGATAGAGTCTGTTTCTAACTGTAGAAGTCGCCACTCGTCTTGTAAGAGATCTTCATCGATTTGAAGAGGCAGTGAGCGAGCTACTGTCACCAACCACCCAATGCTAACAGCTTTCCTGCGCTCATCAGGATGCAAGCAGCGGCAGGCCTTTATGAACTTATTATTGATTGAGCTTTTCTCTAGTAAGTGCTTGCAAGCGGAAACGAAATGGTTTTGAAAATTCAAGAGAAAAGCTGATCGATCAAAATCGGTTAAACGGCCGATTTCTTCAACTATCTCTTCATCTAGAATAATTTGAGTAGACGGAAGTAGGTGATTTTTCGACAGAACATCCGTGCTAACTCCAAGTTTAGCCACAGCATCAGGTTTGCAGACCTTTAATATTAAAGTTTTAGCCAAGCGATTTAACTCCAAATACAGTAAATGAATCATCGGATCAGACGACTGGAAAAAGCCATTAAAACGAGTGAAAATCCTCGCGCTTTTGCAGATGAATATTATCTGAGCACGCATGTTGCTGGTCTTCAAGAGCGAAACGATGCGGATGTACGATCGGCTCTTCAGTAGCTGGCTTCTTTGTATAGGTGCAAATAAATAAGAACTTTTTTTTGTTCTATTAGTAAGCCAGCCTAGCGGAGTTAAGGCTATAAAGCCCTCTCTTACACTCAACTAGCAAGACCCGGACCACCTGCTTTACATGCCCTCCGAAACATGACCAGAAAATGTAGCCAGTGTGGGAGCTCCATCAAAGAAGGGCAAGTGCATGTGAATGCCAGCATGTTGTGCCCTTATAATATGGAGGCATGCTTGCAAGCTCCCGATGCTTCTACCCACAGAATACTATAATATATAAGAATATATAAGAAGTTCTAATATAATATAGGTACAATAAGTATAATGCTTCTACCACGACGTTTATGTTGGCGCAAATTACTTTTAAATTTAAAAAACGTGAAATTTACGGTTTTAAGCTAATAAGATATAATAAGTTGATTATTTCCGACAAGGGAAAATATGACTTTTGTGACCAAGTAAAGAAAATAATGACATTTTATGACTGCCAATGAAAAATATGACTTTTTAGGAAAAATATGACCTGGTTCCAGCCCTGTACCATGTCACATGATGAATTATTTATAATTCTTAATATATTATTAATTAAAAATTAAAATTTGTTTATTTCTAGGGTGATGTGTTTATATATTAGCTGTTTAAATTTGCTACGGCAGCGTCGCGTCAGTTCAATTCTATAGTATTGCCAACCTCACAATTTAAAAAATTCTGAAATGGTATTATATTAACCCCGGTATTAAAATCACCATGATCGGGCTGCAGCTGTCTGTCAAGTGCATACGCGACATGCTCCAAAATTAACAAACATAAATCGTTTGTTATGAAAAATGAGCAAATCTTGGTTTTATGAACAATGGGTATATGAGTTTATAAGTGACACTAGTATGGTTATAAGATGCAGCTGGTAGCCTACTTACTTATAACAGGGACATCGTCGCCATTGGGCGAGACGACGTACAGAGAGTAGTCGAGAAACAAAATGGCGCCGACAATGTTGAATCCATTAATACAAATACGACTCACTGTCATATCGCCCATCCAAAATGTCGTCAGTACCAAAATCAGAATTGCTGAAACCAAACAAACTAATTGGTTGCTTTCCTATGTCCACGTTAATAAAAAGGAAGGCTTTGTGAAGGTCGAAATGCTCGATCGCGTGACACATTGCCTACACTTTATGAGGTCCTCGCAGGTGTCCAAGAAGGTGAATTTTACAAAATGTCTATCTGTAGCTTTGTTTGACCGTCGATTTGTTGATAAATTACACGATAAATTTTGTTGAAATTCGGCATGAAGGTTTATAAAAACCTTATCTCGACCCTATTTTTTCAATTTTTCCAAAACGCCGTCAAAAAATAAAACGGCAGTGATGATTTTTCAAAAATCAGAAAGCTTCCATTGTACATTGTAGTAGCAATAAATTTGAACAAAATCCACCGGGTTGCATTTCCCATGTTAGTTTGATTCGTTTTTGGGACCTATTTCAGAGAAACCTTTCTATAGGCTTTCTCTAGCCTATGGTGTGTTATAGGTCCTAACTAGAACTACGCAATTGGAATGGCTGCGTCCCCAAGAAAGACTTTGTTTTTTAAAGAATTTGTAAAAAAAAAATAATAATAATAATAAGGATAATCCGCATCCCAATGCATGACGGTTCTAGGGTTGCACGTCACATTCTTAGCCCAAATGAGATAATTTAGAAGACCCTTATTTCCAGCTAGTACTTACAAATACTAGGTAGAACGGTGGCGGCAAAAAAGGACATGGCATGTCTTCTTAACGTAAAGTCAAACTGTACAAAGGGGTAGTAGGTGGGGTTCTTGAACATCTCCGTTAAATTTTTGTGGTAGCGCGAAACATTGCTCCTGACCAGCTCCCACTCCCTGCTCGGCTGGTACATGTCACGTTGTAACTGCAGCAAACAATTACCTTTCCTCCTTAGGAGGATATGCTACGCAGAAAATTGGCACACCAAAAATAAATACTTTTCATTATTTATTTCATTAACTCAGCAAGTTTTGAATCATTTGGCTCATCTAAGTTGTAGAAGACTACTTCGTGCATCATGTAATCGGGTATTTTTGTCGAGAAATACACGGTTTTTTTTCTATCTATCTATTTTTACTTTGCAGTTTTGTTGTATTTCCAAAAATTCTATTTTACGCGAAATTTCAATCCCCATTGGTTTTTATGAAAGAACTAAGGAACCAAAAAATTAATATTTCCCATTATATGATGCATGAAGTAGTCTTCTAAACATGAACCAAATTTTTAATAACTTGCTTTGTTAATTAAATAAAAAATTATAAGTCAATAAAAACCACAAATTTTGGGGTGCTAATTTTCTACGTAGCATGTTCTCTTCATGAAAGACTAGGTTAGGTTCCAGCTTTCTTAGCTCAGTCAGCTGAACTCCCATCAGAGCAGCAAAATATGTTAGTTTTCTGACAGGTTTAGGCAATCTCTACCATGAATACGGTCATCGAGACCTTAGGCATAGACATTAGGTACAGCAGTAGCAGGTGCACAACGTTTAAATTTCAATAGTTCCAAGAAGAAACACTGTGTTTCCCCAAGCAATGCCAACGACTAACGGCTTTTATAAGGACAAGGTGCACTTTGGCTCTTGTTGGTATACTGAGCTAAATTTCAAAATATTACCCTTCCTACGGTGAGATTCATTTGGTATTCAAAATACATGAAGGACGAAAGCGTGAAAGAGCATATGTGTTCGTCAAACGGCCAATAACGGACATTTTGATGACACGGCGCTCCGATTGACATCTGTGGGAGACAGTGCACACCTCCGGATGACCAGACGATACAGGTGTGAGGTTTCAAGTCCGATTCCCCGTGTAAAGTCCTGCAATAAAAAGCTATTTGTATCATTCAATCTCAAAATGCAGTAAAATAAAAAAAATAAAAATAGCTGGAGTCAATTTTTAGAAATAATTTTAGTAACTTATTTTTTGAGGGTAAAAGGTGATTTTTTTCGAACCTATCGTACATGCCAAATTCCGTCAAAATCCACCGAGTAGTTTTCCCACAAATCGTCGAACAGACAGACCGACAGACACAGACATTCGGGAAAAAACAATTTTTGGGGTTCCTGGGACCTCAAAACTTGTAAATCCACTGAAATTTCGAGATCGATTTATACGACAATCACAAAGTTTTCCTAATAGTGCTTATAGAGGAAAGCAATAATAATTATCCTAGGGGTTAAAATCAGTTGCCTAGATTTTCCTTACCCTAAAGCACTGAATTGATTGGTTGATTGGGCGGTTACATAGTCGGGCGGACCAATGTAATGGCACGCCGTGATACTATAATAATAGCCTGAACCAAACTATCAAGTGTGAGCTAGTGATTTTTTTTAAACATTAATAAGGACGATAATATACTGTATATGTGAATTTAAAAGAAATCATCGGTGCCGTTTTTGAGAAAATATTTTAGTAGTTTTTGGCGGCTTTTGGGATACACAAACCCCACCAGAATAAAGTTATGCAAAAAGATGAAAAAAAAAAAAAAAAAAATAGGTTTGGCTCTAGTCGATCAGGTGCAGGGAAATTTCATAAAAGCACCGGCGGTGGCGGTGGTTTCAACTTCCTTTATAAATGACAACATATTGTACAATTAAAGTACACTAGAAGACATTTCACACAAGCGCTTTCTCCCTTACAAAACGCCGTGTAGACGACTATAAACTTTTAAGCAAGTACCACATTATTTTCACATGACTGGCCACCATTTTGAAATCGTTCGTATTTGTTACAAAACCTGTCAATTGCCAACATCGTGGATAAAAATACGGGCTTTCAGTCACAATTTATTCCAACCCTCAACAACCAATATTAACTTGTAGCTGACGATAAGACGTACCAACTTTTCGGTTATCCCCTACTTGGTGATAATGCACAGCAGCATCAAAAATTGGGCAATCGTGATTTCTATACACAGTAAGTGTTAGAAGTTATATGAATCAAACTTCTAGTAGCAGTTTGACTAGGATTCTCTCAGAGTATACAATAGAATACTTACATGGCGTTGAGTACAAGGTCCGGAACCCACATCTCCCCATCATCTAGTTTTAAATAGTTGATGCCGCCATACTTTTCAGGATCCCACCGTAAGTTTACATCGTTCCAAATCTGAATTTAAAAAAAGGGGATAACCAACGTAACTTTTACGAAACGAAACTAACGTTAACAAAAATATAAAATACAATAGATGGCGCCTACCTATATGCTAGGTAGTGCTGATAGCCATGAAACGTAAGGGGAAATGGGGGGAAAATTGTTTTTGGAAGATATGCATAATCGGAGCCCCAATGTATTGCATTGCATACCATTATTATTGTGTAGTACTATATACCATTGGCCTGCCTATTCTATACTGTACAATTGTCCCAGCATTGATCAATTAAGTCCTTTAGGATATGGAAAATCCATAGGCAGCCGAATTTTAACCATAAAACTATTGCAGTACCGGTACCTGTACTAATTGATAAATGGGAAAGCATGTACGGGTTTACTCGAACCAGTTATTATTAAATCTTCAATTGGTTTCAGATTGTGGATCGAGAAATAAACTATTTTTGCCAGAAAATCACACCCACTATTTGTTTACAAGAAATTTGGGAAATTTACCAGCATAAATATATTTAGAGACAGATTGCAAATACAAATCAAATACTTACAAAAACCATAGGTCCCTCCACCTGTAAAGCATTGCTGTGTTCCGCCTGAAAGTTAAAATTTCCGCATTATCGTATTTTGAATCTCAAGAGTATATAAACTAGTTTGGCCGTTCAAGGTCTTTGGATTTTTTCTACAGCGAAGTCACTTCTTCCCCTAATGACCATAACAGCACTATCTATTCTGTAATAACATCTTTGGCAAATTCCAAGTATGGTTGATGCGGTGAAGTTGACATTGAACCTCGTTTCTGTAAGAACAACTAGTTAGGCCCGGGAAGTAGTTAGTAAAAAGGCCAATATGACACTTTGGGAAGAGTTTGCGGGGGGTGGGAGGAAGACTGATCATGGGAAGAGTTCACATGGGTTCTATTTGTTTATGGTCTTTGCATCCTTGCATGAACCCTTTGTTCATTTTTTACTGTCTCGTGCCATTTGTGTGAGGTTATTGACCCCTTTGTTTACACTTTCTCGAGCCGCCCTCGCAGCTACTTGTACTTACCCTTGGAATGACGTCAGATGAGGTCGTACAAAAGGACCCCATTACCCCGTGCTGGGCATTGTGCCAGCTGATATCATGGAAGCCCATCAGACGGTTTTGGTTTTGTTTATAATGGAGAGTGGGACACATGATCTGACGTTATTTACGTTTATTAGTTATCGTACAGTGTGCTATAAAATTTAATCTACATAGAGCTCTTGACACTGTGTACATCCATCTCTTACAATGAGTGGTGAAAAAATCCGTACATTTGAACATGATTAATAATTTGATTGTGGTCTCATGCATCACAGTCAGCGCGGCTTGGTAGGAACTGGTTAGATAGTGCCGTGGATAGGGTGCGCATGAAAAATAGGATCAAATCGGGGTTATAACTAAGTGCTTACTTTTAAAAAAAATAAAGGGAAATTGCAATCGCTGACACTGTTACGCAGGTAATGTACATGGCGGGGATATCTTTACAGCTGTTAAACGAGCATATCAACTATTATACTGCATATTATCTTTCATCTAATCGGCAGTCAGTATGATCGTATGCGTAGCGTTCTATCACTGTAGCATTCTCTAAGAGCCCTAAGACTAGCCTATAGATTACTTACCAACTCCACAGTGTTAAGTTGAAATGTGATATCAACGGAGACAGTGTCGTTTCGATTGGTTACGGGCCTGGCCCGGCGCTCATAGTCACAGAATAGTGTCTGGCGAAGCCGCGTGATGGCGCGCGGGTGCGGGGGATCTGGGGGACAGACTGCAACAGCCACCCCATACTGTGGCCCTACAATAAATAGGTGAAATTGCAGATTTTGTTATCGTTTATAGATATGAATAGTCGTCAAGACAGACCGTAAACATGGGCCATGGAGTTGGCTTAATGAATGCCCCGGTTGATGATGATAAGAAGCATATCTGCAAGACTGAAGAGCACGACTTTTGGCGTCCAGGCACATTGCCGTCTTTGTTAATACAGGATAATGTAAACCTTTCGCATGTAACAACTTTGTCAAGCCTTGAAAGTTTCTTTAAACGATACCACGATTATGGATCTTTCAATATCGCAAGTTATAATCTAACAACAATAATTAGAGACCCAGAATACAGTACCTATTTAACTTTGTAGAAAGCCACTACAGGCAGGGCAATTAGAGGAAGGGAGATACGAAAATATCGGGATTCAAATCAGAGTCTCCACCTTGCCGGACTGGTATGCTGACCACTACATAAAATCCGTCCCCCGAAAATCTCCAGATCTCCGGATGGGCGAAATTTTGGAACATATTTACGTGCATTCAATGTCCTATCCTAAAAAATACATTATACTGTACTTACAATCATTGATGAACAGGAAGGCCCAAACGGTGTACCACAACACATGCATCGCTAATAAATGAGAGGCATCGCATGAAATTTAAGGAGGCAGCAGCTGCCAAACCAGACGCTGCTTATCAGTGTACCAGATAGGCTACAGTAGTATCAATGTACCACAGCGTGTTGTCACAGAAGACAACGCCCACGCGATTGATGTGTCATAACACCCACTCGACAAATTATAACAAGGCTTGCGGAACACGACCAGTCTATGGAAGCAGCAATCAGCAGTTTATGCAAACCAACAAAGTCTTTACCTTAGCAAAAGCTCGTCCTTGGCACGGAGGTCATTCGACGCCGTATTGAGTAAAAGACACTCGCGCTGTAGGCATTAGACAATCTTAAAGTCGTCGGATATGAATTATCGATGTATATGTATATATACTCTCTCAAAAAAAATGTATATATAATGCAATTTTCTTTACTAGCACTCCAATGTTTTCCACTGTCGGACGCTCTGTTGACAATTAGTGTAGTATACGTTTTACGATGGACAGTGGAAATCTTTCACGGCTTAGGAGGTTTAGTTGAAAACCACAAATTTGGCAGTGACTCCTTCTAATAATCACCCATTTACGGTATAAACCTCAGCAACAAAATCAGAGTAACCAACAGCGACGAAATAAAGCCGACGCGGTCCAGCAGCATGGCGAGGGGCGCCCACAAACTTGTTTTCGGTGCAACAGCAGTCGCCTCAATGATGGCCATCTCGTCGTCTCTGATTGGCTGCGAGCGGCAGTTGAGGAGGAACAAGCGACCGACGATGCTGTCCTCCAGCCAATCAGTGACAAGGGTGACAAAGGCAGGAGCCGGGATCATGGTCGTCATCAAAAACTTGCGCACCACTGCCAGGATTATCCCAAACGTGGAGAGGATCAGGCCGTCCCTGTACAGTGTGACTGGAAACGAATAGATAACAAAAGTTAAGAGACAAAAACTATGCAAATGCTGTTTAAAGCTTACATTATGCCATTTACGAAAATAGTTTAGGGACAGTGTTCACAAACAACAGACAAAATAGCAAAAGACAACAGGCTGCGATGAAGTTCATCAGAAACCCCGTCAGAGGACAAGGAGGGATAGGATTAGAAATGAAGTGCAGAGAAGAGGGGTGGGGGGAAGAGCCATTGGCTGAGGAGATAGACGGGGACTGCAACGGTTCGGACACTCAAGCGAATGGATAACAGCAGGTGCGTAAGAAATCGCTGGAGGAAGACATACTGTATATAGGTGTGGTGTCTGTGGTTTTCTAGAACCACGTATTCCGGAAAAACCATTAGTTGGAGTTGGATGGTCGAAAACAATAAATAAAGATGGATGAACGATTTACCGAATTATTAATTTATTACTATATTATTTAATCCTGTACAATAATTAATGGATATAACAGAATAGTATAATGGGTAAACTACAGAACAGTGGCGCAGTCGGTAATTAGCCTACTATATTTACTATTTTGCGATTGTTTTTGCTTATTGCTTACTTACTAGTGCACGTGGTACTTTTACTTTGCCACAATGACAGATCTAAAAGACGTTTTGCAAGCCAATTTGAATATGCAGAAGACGATGTCGGATATTTTGAAGGCTTTAACTAGACCCCAAGGGCAAGGTTCACCTGCTCAACCTGCTACAGGTGGGGGAAAGAGTTTTCCAAAACTTGATAAATTTATTGCAAGTGACGACATTGCGTTACACATTGAAAAATGTAGTGCAGCTTTTAAACTTTACAGCATTACTGATGATAGCACGATGCTGCAATTGTTTATGCATAGTTTGCCTACTGATTTATATGGACTTACTAAGGATTTGCTACATCCGAAAACGCTTGCAAACTCACAGTATGATGATGTGACTAAACTTTTGCAAGGTCATTTGCGACCAACACCTTTAGTCATACCTTCTCGGCATACACTATATAAACGCCGACAGCAAGAGGGAGAATCATTGGCAGCTTATTCGGCATCTTTACGCCACTTAGCTGTTCCTTGCAAGTATGCTTCCAGCGTGTTATCAGAGGTCCTCAGGGATGTTTTTGTGGCAGGTTTACGAGATCGTCACATTTTAGATCGTGTTCTTGAGGAAGATAACGCTGATTTCGATAAGATTTATGCTCTGGCGGTGTCTCTTGAATCTGCGTCGTCAGGGACACGGGAATTGCTAGTGCAACCTTCTAGTTCCGTTAATAAAATAAAAAACAAGTCTTTTCAGAAGAATAAAGTTACTCAGGGCAAGAAGGAATCTACTTCAAAGCAGTCTACCTCTACTACGAAGGGGAAACAGATTGTGTGCTACAGGTGCGGTATGGTTGACTCGCACAAGGCTCCTGATTGCAAGAAAAAGAACTTAAAATGTACAAATTGCGGACGCGGCTCTCATGTGGCAGCCGTCTGCCTTTCAAAGAAAACGGTTCACGCGGTGGAAGATTCATTACCCATTTATACATTGTATTCCGTGACATCCGTGAGTAATGACTTTTATAAACCTTACATGGTTCCACTGCAAGTAGGGAATAAAACAGTATCGTTAGAATTGGATACTGGAAGTGCTCATACTATTTTAAATGAACATTTATACAAAGACTTACAGTTGAATGCTCCGTTGCAACCTACAAAGACTCAGTTCCGGGGTTATGGTGGTACGATAATCACACCTAAAGGAGTTGTTACAGTGCCTGTGACTTACAAAGCCTCGACGGCTAACTTGCGACTTTTTGTAGTGCCAGGTAACCTGCCTCCACTCATGGGACGTGAGTGGTGTCAAAGTCTGCAAATTTCACCTGTTTTTCATGCAACCGCTACAATTACGCCGTCTGCCGAAGCGAAGCTACAGAAATTGTTAGCGGAGAACAAGGAAATTTTTAGCAGTGGCACAGGTATCGCAAAGAATTTTTGTGCTGAATTACAGTTAAAAACTGGCGCTAGTCCTAAGTACTTAAAGGCGCGACCAGTACCATTTGCTTTGAAGCCAAAAATTTCGGCCGAGATTGACCGTTTAGTTGCAGAAGGAATTTTACGCCCTGTCGAAAGGTCGGACTTTGCGACTCCAGTGGTTCCTGTACTTAAGGGAGACGGGTCCATACGTCTTTGTGCTGACTACAGCGTTACATGCAATCAGCTCATTGAGGTTCCTCAACATCCAATGCCAGATATTGAAGATTTGATGTCTACTTTGGGGCATGGTAAATATTTTGCCAAACTGGACTGTCGTACTGCTTACTTGTCGCTACCTGTTACACCAGACACCGGTAAGATTCTAACCTTAAATACACACAAGGGACTTTATCAACCGACACGTCTGATGTTTGGGGTCAATGCGGCGCCAGCCATTTGGCAACGTTATATTGAAGGTGTTCTACGAGACATCGAAGGAATTTACGTATTTTATGACGATATGTTGGTTCAAGGAGATACAGCTGAACAGCTACTTAGTCGCCTTGCATTAGTGTTTTCTAGATTGAAAGAAAATGGACAGCGACTAAATTACAGTAAATGTGAATTCCTGAAATCTTCCGTCCAATACCTGGGTTACAAAATGTCAAAGGACGGCCTGCATAAGACTGATGAAAAAATACAGGCTATACTTAATGCTCCAAAACCTCAAAATGCCAAAGAGGTAAAATCATTCATGGGAATGGTAACTTTTTATGCACGTTTTATACCAAATTTAGCTACGATAGCCAAGCCTTTATACGAGTTAACAAAGCACGATACAAAATTCACATGGACTAAACAGTGCGACCAAAGCTTGAAAGCTTTACAAAAGGAGATAGTTTCAGAGAAGGTTCTTGTGCACTACAGGCCGGACCTTCCAGTAATTTTGTCTGTGGATGCTAGCCCGGTCGGAATTGGGGCGGTGATCGCTCATCGTTTCAGTGATGGCTCAGAGAGGCCTATAGCGTTTGCTTCTCGCATACTTTCACCCAGCGAACGCAACTACGCCCAACTCTGTAAGGAAGCACTGGCGATTAAATGGGGCGTTTCCAAGTTTTACCGTTACCTGTTGGGACGTCGATTCTGTCTAGTTTCAGATCACAAGCCTTTGTGTCATATTTTTGGGCCTAAGGCGAAGTTACCAGTTATTACTGCTACACGACTTCTACACTACGCGCTGTACTTGCAACAATTTCAGTTCGACGTGAAATACAGAAAGAGTGATGATAACGGCAATGCAGATATGCTTTCACGCCTACCTGTTACATCGGAGACCTTGTTTGACCTGGATGATGTTGAAGAATTCCAAACCCATCATTTACAGGTTGTGCCAATCAAGCCTGTGGATCTGGCGAAGGCCACCAGAGAAGATCCAGACTTGATGCCTATTCTTGAAAAACTACGTGCTGGGCTCCTCACGTGCTTACAGGGCACAGTCCTGCAAGTTTATTTTTGGGGCGAGAGATATCGTCACCTCTTACTATCTTACGCCCGAATATTGGTCGGGCCATCTCAGAGCAGAGAGACACCCTTTTCCAAGATCCTGTTTTCCAGCCTGGAGAAAAAGTGGCGGTACGTAACTACACTACGCCGTTACGGCGTTGGGTCTTTGGGACCATCATCAGCAAGGATGGGGCATTACAATACACGGTGCACGTGGGAAACGAGCTGTGGCGTCGACACGGAGGTCAAATACGTCCGGTGGGACAGGACATCCCTCTCCGTGAAGAAAGAGCATACAAGCAGCCTATCGCGAATCCTGGTCCTACTCCAATTCAAGCACCGCCCACTCCTCAGCGAGATTCAAGTATTATGGATACTACTTCGGGCGAGCAGCTGACTACAGTAATTCAAGCACCGCTCACTCCTCAGAGAGATTCCATTATTATAAGCTCTACTTCTGGCGAGCAGCAGAGTACATCTAGGCAATCGCTCACTCCAAGGCGAACTTCGATGGCTAATATGCAGATGGAGGCACCTTCGCCTGCTGCAGAAACAGTGGCGGCTCGTCGTCCTGTCAGAAATCGCCGAGCTCCACAGCGCTTGAACATATGAAAGTGCGCGTTACGAGTGCATGGCCTGTCGAGTGCAGTGATTTTTTTTTTTTCTTCTCTTATGGTATGTTGCTAGTGTACTGTGGCACCCGCAGAGCTCCCCTGTCCTTTGTCTATTACTATGCCTAGGAGGTTTGCAATTATTTTTTTTCTACAAGGGGGAGGACTGTGGTGTCTGTGGTTTTCTAGAACCACGTATTCCGGAAAAACCATTAGTTGGAGTTGGATGGTCGAAAACAATAAATAAAGATGGATGAACGATTTACCGAATTATTAATTTATTACTATATTATTTAATCCTGTACAATAATTAATGGATATAACAGAATAGTATAATGGGTAAACTACAGAACAATAGGGAACATGAAAACGAAAGAAAAT
This sequence comes from Psococerastis gibbosa, assembly GCA_963971405.1. Lineage (NCBI taxonomy): Eukaryota > Metazoa > Arthropoda > Insecta > Psocodea > Psocidae > Psococerastis > Psococerastis gibbosa. The sequence goes on from OZ020485.1 coordinate 3,616,036, forward strand.
CAAGGAAGAAAAAACAGATTGAAGTTCTAGAAGAAGAATTCGGGAGATAATTTACAAATTAAAAAATGTATCAATGTTTATTTATGATTGATAGCTGTGTGTTTTTTGTGAGGGTGTTATTATTTAATAATTATTTGTGTGGAAAGAGAGGCAGCTAAATTAGATGATTGTATAAATATTTTGTCTCTACCATCAATATCATATGACGCCGTCAGCTTGGTCACTTTTGGAGACGAAACCGAAAACCAGTTAGTTTTCTCCTATGATAAGCTTATGTACTTATATAATTGCCTGCGAAAGGGTTAAGTGTCATATTAAACGGTCTGTAAGTAAGACTGTTTCTATGGTTTAAGTTGCGAAATTCAGAGGTATAGTGTACGGCTGGTTAATGACATGCAGTTGGTACTTACTTATAACAGGGACATCGTCACCATTGGGCGTGACGACGTACAGAGAGAAGTCAAGAAACAAAATGGCGCTGATAATGTTTAATCCATTGATACAAATACGACTGACTGTCATATCCTCCATCCAAAATGTCGTCAGTACCAAAATCAGAATTACTGAAACCAAAATTTTCTCAAATGAACGATACTTATGTGAACCCTTACATATACATACCTAACCTGACCGATTTATCAATTAATATAGGCACCGTAATAATGAGTAGTTCCCTCTCCTGTAACACTGGATTGATCGATGGGATAGGACAATCGGCCAATTGACATTTTTGAAAACCTATTTTAATGCATTTTATACCCCTTAAAATTATTTTATTTCCTGAAAAAGCGGTTTTGTTTTCATCAATTTTTTAGTTTGATAGCTAAAAAAATGTGACGTCATATGTGAGCAAGGAGTACTTACCAATGCTAGGAAGGACGACGGCGGCAAGATAGGACATGGCATGTCTTCTAAGCGTAAAGTCGTACTGTATAAATATGGGGGAGTAGGTGAGGTTGTAGACCGCCTCTGTTACATTTTCGTGGAATTCTGAAACATTGCTGCTGATGAGCTCCCAGTGCCTGCTTGGCTGGTACATGTCAAGTGATATCTGCAACAAACAATTATATATAATTTTCAAAAGACTGATAAGCGGCTATAAGCCTTATTCTTGTACGGCTAGTTTTATAAGGTGCATGACCTAAAAAACTCGCGTAAAAAATTACAGAAAGCTTTAATTAAATTACACTGTGGCTCAGTGGGCTTGAGCAAGTTATACCCATAAACAGTCTACCGAATATGGCTCTTGAGGTCAAGTTGAGCGTAAAGCACTAAGTATCGAAATCCGCATTGCCCCTATTCAAGGGATGCTACGAAATTACCGCTTTAAAATATTAAGAATTTGTCACTTTTCAGTTCGGTATGCATTCGTAGCCAGAACTGATAGGCTTTAACCTAGGTATTACCTATAGAGGTCACTGAAGCGGTCGATTTATTAAAATCAATAAATTGTATCTACACTATTAACCCATTATGAATCAAAGATAAAAGAAAAATTTTTAAATATTACCATTCCTGCGACAAGATGCATTTGGTTTTCAAAATCACGGAAGGAAGAAATCGTGAAAGAGCACTTGTGTTCATCAAAAGGCCAATAACGGGTATTCAGGTGACATGGAGCTCGGACCGTTATTTGTGGGAGACAAATTATATTTCCGGTATACCAAGTGGAACAGGTAACAGGTTCTAAGTCGGATTCCCCGAGCAAAGACCTACAATAAAAGCAAAGAGCTCAACTAACGGCCAATAACGGGTAATCAGCTGAGACGGTGCTCGCACCATTATTTGTGGGAGACAGATTACAGTAGTTAATGGACCACCACACTATGACGTGATCAGTTTTAATGGCTGGCCAATAAAAATGACTATGTACTATTGTATTATAGAGTAACACCCTTTCGCGCATTCGCGATGAAAAAATAAATGATAACAAATGAAACTAAAATGGGATCATCTTGAAAAAGAGCTCTGATGAAACGTTTTATCCCTAATAAGGGGTGTTCTGAAACTTTTCTGTTTCAAAATAATGTCATTAAGATTAATTTACAATGCAAGTTATTAAAGATCTGGCTCATGTAAGTTGTAGAAAACTACTTCATGCATAATATAATAGAAAATATTAAAATTTTGTTACCTTAGTTTTTCATAAAACCAGTGGGGACTAAAATTTCGCGTTATCTGGGATTTTTGGAAAAAATACAAAACCGAAAACTATAAATACCCGATTGCATGATGCACGAAGTAGACTTCTTCAACATACAGTAAGTGCGCCAAATGTTTAATAACTTGCTGAGTTAATGAAATAAAAAATTAAAAGTATTGAAGGCTTTCAATTTGCAGCACAAATAGCCCATACATAGTGTGCAATCGAAAATGCACCTTCATTGAGCAAGGGGCGGATGAAGGGTTAAGGGTGGAAATGTGCAGAGTTCCAGGAAAATGCGAACCTTTCCAACCAAGGTTTCTAACCACAGGTAAGTTTTCGGTGCTAAATACAGTGGCAAAACCAAACAGGGTGCTTTCCCAAGAAAGTTGTTGGTTTTGAAGAAATTATGGAAGCATGCAAGTCAACAGCCATAGTGTTAAACTGCCATGTGTGACGCGAAATACAAAAATTACCACGAGCGGCCACTGAGTTCAGCACTTCCATTCGTGTAAATTGCTCAATTAAAAAGACCTTGAAGATGTCAACCCATATTATGTTAATATTGCACTTGGAATTTTCTTCTCACAGTGAATTTCGGTTGAATTGTTTTCTGAAACGAAACTATAAATTGGATAAGCCTGGACTGGGTTGCATTGGGGTTCCCCGCCCCTAAATTTGAATATTTTAATGATTAGGGATAAGAGGTGAAGGTTTCAGACCCCTCGCACGTTGCAAATCAACAGACCCACTATTATGCCGCCATTTCCCCAAAATTCCTCCCCTCCCTTGTCTTATAATATTTACTCTGGACAATTTAGTTCTTATTCACATTCAATGTGCAGATCTACAATCGGTCAACTAGTTATTCAGGACGACGCATTTTCCTACAACTCTATAACATTTCCCACTTTTTACCCTTGAAAGCATAGCAGGCTCTACTCAAAGTGTTCCAAAGAGGGGGTTGGCATGAGGTTCCCAATGACATGACGTACGACCCTTTAGTCACATCTCAACAATAGCAATGTTTTTTGTTAGAACTTTATTGCTTTGGTAATTTTTACATTCAATTTTAATTCCACGGCAAAGAAATTCCTAAATATTACGCAGTTAATTTTTTTTTTTTTAATTCTCAGTATCAAAATTTTCTTCTCATCTTTAGAAGGTAGGCCTATGTCATCTGTAGTTGCTATTACCAACTGTACGTGGCTTAGCGGCAAACATTGCAGTATCTCACTTGTACAGAATGATTGTACCAGTTTGTTTATTAGATTCTCTCAGAATACTTACATGGCGTTGAGCACAAGGTCCGGTACCCACATCTCCCCATCTTCTAGTTTTAAATGGCTGAGGCCGCCGTACTGTTCAGGATCCCACCGCAAGTTTGGATCGCCCCAACTCTGAATAAAATAAAATTAAGTGACCGTCATCAGACGGTAAGACATCCACTCATCATAAACTTTAGTTCATTAGGCAATTACGTCCTTTTATAAGCGATAAACACAAAAGTTGGCATAACTCAAAATTTCGAGTTCTTCCGGACATAAAAACTATGCAGTTTTAAAATGGACTTTGATGTTTATATTTAAGGTAAGTTTAACGGAAATCGTCAGATCTATTTTTGAAAAATAATCTTATGATCTTCCCGTAGGAAATTAGCAGCCCGAAATTCAATCCTTATTTTTTATTTAATTAACAAAGATGATTAATTAATAAAAAAATTAAATAAATTAAATAATTAAAAATAAATTATTAAAGATTTGGCTCATTTAAGTTGTAGAAGACTACTTCTTGCATCATATAGGCCTAATAGGCTATTTTTAATTTTTGTTACCTGTAGCTTCTTCATAGAAATTGTAATAAATTATAAACAATACAATTTCACGTAAAATAGATTCCATGAGAAAACTACAGAACCAAATATTAAAAATACCCTATTATATGATGCATGAAGCAGTCTTCTACAACTTGAGCCAAAGCTTTAATAACTTGCTTAGTTTATTAAATAAAAAATAAGAAGTATTAAATTCCAGGCTTCTCTTTTCCTACGGACTGTAGTAAGTAAGTAAGTAAGTATTTATTAATCAAAAAACGCAATACAATTAATAAATATCCAAGGGCCACACAAAGTGCACCCTGTGAAGGGGACTTGCGTCGTGGCATGAGTGAAGGGCATGAGTGGAACTCACACTATTTATTCGAGAATTTTTTTAAGTCAATAGCAGATTAACACAATAAAAATGCATAAAATGAGGCACCTTAAAATCTTCATAAATTTTAGTCGTCGGGGTTCTACGAGGCATAAATAAAGATATTTTTATTAATGAGTTCATAGCTACACTGTACACACATATACACTCTTAAAAGAAATAAGTCTAAAAGAAGAATATAAGATATAACTATAAGAAATAACTCTAAAAAGAAATAAAGACTACAGTCTTTTTTATATTTAAAATTCCTGGCTCTGCCCTTAAACAAATGCCATTTTCCTGCGCGGTGACCGTCGGAGGATTTTTATACAAGTTTCTACAAAATTGAATGAAATAGGCCCAGCTTAGTTTTGGGCTTTAGCTCTGTGCATACATCCACATATACATACATATATATGCCGGCCGCCTTACCAAGTTGAATCCAGCGGACCAGAGCAGGTTCAAAGATGCAGATAACTTGGTCGTGTGCACAGTGCCGGTAGGGAAACATAGTAGGACTTGTCCTGGTCACCTCCGAACTAATCGTGTGACTTCACAGTGTTTCCCAAGTGGTTCGGAATCCACTATAATCAGGAGGTCCCCTGTCCTATGGGCCCACACCGTGGCCTGGGACTGTGTCCAACCATACTACTAATACATGCATATATAGAAATACATGCCCCCCCCCCCTTATAGCTTTTTCGGACTCATGGAAAAACAAAATCTCGAATTCGGAAATTTGATTGAACACTTTTTCTATAGACCTACCTACTTAACTTAATATATAAGTGAGAATAAAAACAATAACCTGATCAACGTAGCTTCTAAAATGTTCAAAAGTTCAAAATTATATTATACTTCGCAGGATTTCATTTTAGGCCTGGTTACATAACGAAATTAACGTGGAACATTTACTGTTACCCACCAATGTAATGATAGTAAAAACTAAAAAGCCATCTGCACATTCGCTATTCTCTTAACCAATATTGCTCTTCAACCCATTAATTACTTGAAATCATTTGAATCACTACTGCTGTAAAATTTATAGTTAATTGTAAATACAAGTCGAATACTTACAAAAGTCATTACACCATGCACCACCAGAGCATTGCTTTGCTCCGCCTGAAAGTTGACATTGCCGCATTACATTTTTATCAGGTATGTTTTGAATTTAAAGAGTTGTGACAAGTTTGACATTTCAAGGGCCGTCAGATTTTTTCTTCGCTTCTTTCACTATCTTTCATTAGCAAAGTATGGATATTTTTTATGTTTAAAATGTTTACACTGGATTTTTTATTTATTTATTATGCCTATTCTTCTTAAGACATAACAGAAACTTGGCGTGAATCTCAACTAAGGGCCATCATGATTCAGAGGAAGTGGAATCCGACAATTAATTATTGCTATTGACAAATAGGTGATCACAGACAATCGAGCCCATGCAGCAGCACCATAAAACAGCAGCTGAGCTTCTTTTACGAACCTATACACTTCGCGGACGTGGGTTAGGCCGTATTTCATGTATGGGTGGCACAGGGCAGTGCAGTGTGCACATCTGAAGGATTATCATAATTGAATACAGTTCAAATTGCTGCAAATAGGTGGAAATCAAATCCGGCCAGCTGAACACGTAGGACTTTTGGGTGTAACTATGGATCCCGCCCTCAACTAGAAGCTTCATCTACAAACCCTGTGTGGAAAGCCTTCCTCATCATGTGCGTTCCTCCTGTCCATCTCATTTCTAGTAAATAGAGACACAAAGAAAAGTCTACTATGGGCTCTTTGAGTCGCATCTAAGGTATGCAATATTAAGTTGGGGAAACAAGGTTGACGCAACCAGAGCTTTCATTATACAACAAAGGGCATTACGAACTATGGGAGGAGTTAGAGACCAGACAGTCTCTTATTTAAAAACCTGGAAATCCTAACCTTACCAGCCCTTTATATACTGGAGGCTATTAAATTTGCCAAGTCCGAACTTCAGACATACACCCCCATTACACAAGAATCAGGTGTTATGGTTTTACTTCACCATATAGGAGGCTTATATTAACTAGACTTAAATGAATAAATAATTAATATATATTATAAGACACTTACCCTAATATCATTATGGCAGCTGCTCTCTCTTCGTACTTTCAGCTACTGTCTTCGAACTGTCTGCCAATTGTCTGCACATTGTCCTCTCAATCGCCGTTACATGTCTTTTATCAATTTAGGGAGCCTACCCATCAGTAGTCTAAAAGACATGTAACAAGCGTTCTGATTGGCTAATAATGACGCACATTGATGACAGCAGGCCATAGGTACACATGGTACACACGTGTACTACCTCTGGACCTAGCTGTTCAAAGTGAATCATTATTATGCCATATAGGACAATTGTCAGCACAACATCTAACCATTTTTAAAAGGGGTTGGTTAGGCTGGAAGCCTAAACAACCCACAACATCTACCATTTCGTAGAAAAATAAAACAATAAACCCAATCTACCAGAGAGAGCAACTACAATTACCACCCTAAGGCAATAACTCAAAAAAACCTTATGAACAAAAAAAACAACAACAAAAAAACAACAACAATACGGCAACTACACCACCGGTGTGCAAAAATAAAGTCCTGCGATTTTCACGGGTCACTGGGAAGACGACACAGCACGAAGGGGACATTGTCTTCGAAGGGAAAGGGAAACATTGTCTTTGTAGGGAAGGGTGATATCAGCTTCAAATCTGGACTCGTCTAGGCTCGTCTAGGCGTCTACAGCCCAGAGTGAAGATGCAGTCTCGTCAGAAATGCGTCCACGTCGCCATGCATGTCACTGTTCAACTTCTCCAGAAACATGACGCCTTGACACGAAAGCGGCGCTGTGATGATACACTACTCCCAATAACTTCACAGCTTCTGGTAACACCTGAGCTCTCTGAATCTGTTTGGAGAGTGATGACTCTGCGGAGTCCTACGGAGATATCCAGCGGCACCAATGCAGTATCTCAAAAGACCTCTATTATAACGCATGAGTTTCTGAACTGAGACTGAGACGACCCCTTCAAACGACTAAGTCGGTGTCCCTTTTCATCCTCTGGAAGAAAGTGACCCTGGCCTCGCTGTTGCACACCATGGGATCTACACAGAGAAAAGATTCCTATTAATTACTTGTACAAAAAAAAAAAAAATTGTTTATAAACATTTTAAACAATAAACAAACATGAACAATAAACCTTGTATAACAATAAACAATGTACTGTATTACTGCTTAACCATTTTCAAAATTATGACAAATCACCACATTCAAACAAAACCAAAGGGAGCCACATATAAAAAATTAAAACGATACGTCATAAAAAAAATACATCCAGCTCACTGACCGACTTGGCCCGGGGCCGTTTCAGCAAGCGCGGTGACTCATAATGATGCCTTATTGGCGGAGGTGAGAGTGGCAGTGGTGGTGGGACCAAAAGTCCCATTGGGAGCGGAGGATTGGCATCATTGGCATGAATAACTGGAGAGCAAACCTTCAGCATTGGCAGAGCCTCCGGATCTTGAGCAACTTCCCTTCTAAGGGCGACTGCCCCCTTCTTTGACCCCCTGCGTCGAGTTACTAACCTATAGGAAACGAATAATACCAACATAATTATAAAACCACTTGAAATAAGCCCCATACTCGACCAATGTGACCAAGAAAGCCATGTCAGGTGCCTAGCTACCCTCTCTTGTTCAAGTTGTGACCCTATTTGTTTCCGTAATAGTTGAACATCTTGAGAAAAGGGATCGGAGACATTGAGAGGGGACATCTTCAGGTCTTGGGCTAATGAAAACGTCTCTTGAACGACTGATTGAAAGGAAGAGAAATTACGGGGCGAGAAACTGAAGAAACGAGCTGTGGGTAGGTGGATGGACTGAGTAGTTATCCCTCGTAAAAGGAGCTGTCGGACTTTGAAGGAACAGCCGGCGGGTATATGAAAAAACCCAGTTGAATTAGAAGAACTGATTGCATGTATGACTGTTTTATTAGAACACAACTCTACCACAAAATCTGAAGGCAGAATATTGTAAAACCACACATTGTCTGCCACGGTAAGAATTAATGGAGAAAAAACATTCGTAATAACTGGAGTGCAGAGTGCTAATGTTGAGATCCTATTTTCGCTGAAAAGAGAAAACAGACAGGACTCCGATGAACGACCCAGAGGCGGTAGCTTTTGACAGAGAAATAAAGATGTGTAACCCCCTGCAACCACATGACAATCAAACTCAAAAATATCTGAAAATTCAAACACCCATTCGTAAGATTTAGAAACCGCGAAAAATGATGAGTTTGGGGAAACAAAATGAAATAAATGTGGGCGACTAGTGTGATAAGTCATCGGGAAAACATGGAAAAAAGAAAACCCATTGTTCGTGTCCACTAATGGTACAGTTACCGCCAAAAACATCTCATTATGACTCAGAAACATCTTCTTTACCTTTAGCATCAAAAAACACCTAGAAAGTTCCTTTCTTGGGTCACATGGCAGTGAATTACCAGCGGGGATATGATTGGAAATATCAATCATAGAACTTTTCAATGCTTCCGGTGGCAGGAACCACGGTGTCACTGTGCCTGCTGTAAGTGTAATTAGGGCGCCAGCTAACTCTTCAAAATGAATTTTCACATCTTGCAGCTCTGCATGCAGTACAGTCACCATGGTGCCTACCGCCCGCAAGACGTCCAAATGCTGAACCCGTGAAAAAAACTCTTCATCAAACCTGGCTAGCTTTTCACTCAGGGACTGGGTAAAATTCAGCCTCGCCTCAAGTATCTGCTGCCTCTGGGAATTCTTTTGTATAAGAGACAAACTAGACTCTATAAGGTGCGTGTTTCCCTCGATTACGTCAGCCTGAGCCTGCAATGCGTCCTGCATTTTGCCAGTATCAGGACCAAGGCAGAGGCCAGCTACAAAACCGACCACTGAGGTGACCAAAGGAACCAAAAACCGTCGCCTCCGACTATCTTGGGACAACAATGTACCATTCACAATCGCCTCAAACTCTCTTCGGGCAGCTATACTCTCAGTAGCTGCCGTCTCCGTAAGGTTCCACAACAATTGGAGCTCCGGGAATTCATGGACACTCCTCATCCTGAGCGTTTCTAAATTAATTAGCAACTCTTCGTGACGTTGCTGAATGTGCCTAAAGTCGTGAGTATACACCAATACCCACGACTGTGTGAAGTCGATGATTTCTCCCTTCCGAAGAAACAGAACTCCATCCGCCGGCCTCGCTAGATCCTCGGGCAATCCTGACTTCACATAGGCAATAAACAGCAAAATACAGGATCTAAAAAAAAAACATATGAATATAAAAGATCTCCAAGGAAAGAAGAAAAGAAAAAAAAATTTTACCAGTCGTTGGTATACCGGGATATGTGCCCTCCACAATATTTAACCATCTTTAAAAAAAACACAAATACTGTAACACAACAACAACAAAAAAACATTATAAATACAAGTATATAAATTCACTAAATATATACTATATCCTATACATCCATGCATGTGTGGAGAGAAAAAAAAATGAAAAACCAGGAAACCCACTATCCTAAACACCGAAAGGCCCAAAACCACTGTGGGAACATCACAACAGCCGAAAATAAAAAAATTAAGTGCATTAAGGAACAGGGAGAAATTAACTACGGCGTCTCAAATTGTACTCATGTCCCGACTCGGATGCCGACCACTTCAGACGTGACACATGAGTTTTCTGTATTTTGCCCGTCTCCTGGCACCTAATTTTTATATTGGCCCCTGTAATTTCTTCACATGTGTATGGCCCCATAAACCGAGGTTTATTTAACTTTTCCATATTTGAGACCAAGGTCTCGTCTTTTAAAAAAACCTTTTGTCCGACCTTAAGGGGAGGCATATGTACTTTCCTGTCAAATGCCTGTTTCACCTTCAAAGAGTGGTTGGCTAAATTTTGCCCCACTGTTCTCCATACCTCTGCAAATACATTCAAATCGTGTTGAGCCGGACTAGGGTCATCTGCATATCTTTTTGACAGTTTTAATACCTGTTCTCCCGGCAACAGAGCATCTCTGCCAAACATGACCTCGAACGGTGTCTTGTCCGTACTCACAGAATGCGAGGAGTTTATCGCCAGTTCGACAAAATGGGACAGGTCATACCATGGTATACCGGGATAGGCAGCTACATAGGTTTTCATTACTTCCCGGGTAATTTTCACAAAAGATTCTGCCTGGCCATTACTTTGCTTATGGTAGGCAGTGATGTGTCGCTTATCTATGCCCAGTTTGTCACAAACCTCCCCCATTAATGTCGCAGTGAAAGCAGTGCCGTTATCTGCTACCAGGCTGCTAGGGCAGCCCAGCTTAGGAATAACTTCCTTCAGCAAGGCCTGCACAACTTCACTGGCCTCCAATGATTTGCAGGGAATAATTCGTGTGAACTTTGAGAATGCACACACAAGAATTAACGCGTATTTGAAAAGCAAAGGACTACCCGGTCTCCCATCAACCGTTAAGTGGTCAATGTGGACCCGTTCCATGGGTTTCGAGGGAATGTCATATAAGGTCATTGGCGCTTTCACCGGCTTATTCTGGATCTTACTTCTCTGACATATATCACAACTCCGGATAATTTTTGCTACCCCATGATAAAAATTGCTGAACCAAACTATTTTCCGCAACGCGCGAAGGGTCTTATAATAACCCATATGCCCCCTTAATACCGAATTATGAAACTGTTTGACAAAACCAGGAACTAAGCTACTCGGCACCCAGGGCAGTAGCTCGTCTTTGCTTGAAATCACACATAAAATGCCATTATCATTTAAGGAATATTTTGCCAACTTTCCTTCTCTGAAACCGACACTTTTCAAAATCTGCCCACACTTAAAATCGTTCTGTTGCTCCTGTCGGAGAGTCTCTATATTGAAATAGGTTTCAATAAGGAAAGGGTTGACAACTTTTTGTAAATGGAGAACCTGTGAAACGTTGCCTTCCCGTAATGCCGTAGGGGTTGAGGCCTTGACCCTTTTTTCCTTATCGGGAAACAGTCTGACCTGAATGTCCGAAGAAAATTTCACTGCTTTACACTTCTTCGCTGCCTTGACAACCCCATGTTCAGGCATAAGGCATGACTTATTAGTCTGTCTCGAAACGCCTACTCTGATGGCTACAGGTGGCCCAACATCTGCAAGCCCTACCCTCTGGCGCCACTCCTTAAAATTTTCTTCTTTTGAGCTTTTCAACTCATGTTCATAAAGAGGTGGCTCACTTTCAAAATCAATACGTGATAAAAAATCACACATCCTATTCGAAGTTCCCTTCAGGTGAGAAATTTCAAAGTCATACTCATCCAGTAAAATTGCATACCGCTGCAAAACCGGGGACAACTTTCTCGCAGACTTTAGGTAAGTCAGAGCTATGGCATCAGTTCGAATAAGAAAAGGCCGCAAAAGCAATGTGTTACGAAACGTATTCACAGCAAAAATCAGGCCCTGCAACTCAAGCCTATGGCTAGGCAAAGCACGATGTGCTTCGGTAAATTTCTTTGATGCGAACGAAATTGGCACCTCTACGCCATCTTGGATTTGCGACAGAACTACTGAGCAGCCGACCTTAGAACTGTCAATCGTCAAAATAGGCTTACTGTCCTCACGCAAATAGGACAAAAGCGTCCTTTCCGCAAGCAAAGCTTTCGCCTTATCAAAAGCCTCTTGACACTGTTGAGACCATAAAAAAGAAACGTTCTTTTTACTTAAATTAAATAACGGTAACAGAATAAGGGAAAGGTTCGGCAAATGAGCCTTGTAATACATCAAGGCCCCACAGAAAGCCTTGACGTCCTTCAACTTTTTCGGGACAGGAATTTTCAAAACTTTTTCCACTTTAGATTTTGACGGACGAACGCCGTCTTCTGACACTTCGAACGAGAGATAATTCACTGATTTCCGAGCCAACCAAACTTTCTCACTCTTTAATTTCAAATTTGCGTCGCGTAAACATTCAAACAAAACGCGCAGCCTGGTGAGATGCTGCTCATGCGTAACCCCGTGGCAAATTATGTCATCCAAATATGGTATTGAGTAATGCCCCCCTTTACTCAGCAGAACTTTATCTATCACCCTTTGGAATAAAATAGGCGCAATTTTTGAACCGAAGCTAAGTCTTTTCCATCTATATTGCCCCTGGTGGGTTGAAAATGCTAGAACGTCCCTACTTTTTTCATCTAGATCTAGCTGATTGAAGGCCCGAGATAAATCGCATACACTGAATACCTTGCTGCCTGCCATGTCTCCCAAAATTTGAGAAACCAACGGTATTCTATGGCTTATGTCGCAAATCTTTTCATTTAGGCGCCTGTAATCACATACGACGCGTGTAGAAACCTTGCCGTCCTTCTTTTTAACCAAAAGAAAACTCGGACTGCAATAAGGCGAATCCGCCTCTTCCACAATTCCTTCCTTTTTTAAATCATCCAGTTCTTTATCAAATAACGACCTTAACTTATCAGGTACCGGGTATGGCCGTAAACGCACCGGAATATTGTCTTTCAAAGGGACGTGAATTTTCTCCTTATTGTAACAGGACAGTGGTTCCCCCTCCAAAATAAAGATATCCGAAAACTCCTTGACTAACTCCCGAATAGGTCCCACTGCCTGTTTGTCAACTCCACTCAAATCCAGTCCATTTAAAACCCGTTGGTCCCTCGGTAAATGCGTATCTTTTGGCTGAGATTTTCTAAAGTCATATTCCCCCTCTAACTGTAACTCTTCGTCAAAATCCGTACTCATTATTTCTTTTATTAATTGTTGGCCCTCCGTGTTACAAAACCGGTCACCCTCTAATACTTCGGTTACTAAATTTAAATCAAACGGTACAAACGAGCCTAACACTGTATGCCGATCTAAACTCACCTCTACAGTATTCGTATTAAGAACCGCCACTTTGGCCCTATTTCCCCCAACCTTGTACACCGCCTCAATCGGTATTATATTATTCTTCAGACCATTCATAGATAATAAAACGTGATCCCCACTCAAAGGCTTACTCAATTTCACGTCAACGAACGATAAGGCTTGACCAGGAAGGGTCCAACTACCCACAGGACTGGCATCAATAAAATTGACTTGCTTCGAAACTTGAACAGTTCTGCCGTCAATTAAGTGTAAGGGAAAAGTTTGGCCCTTACACACTACCTTGTCATTTCTTCCCGTGAGATATACCTCGTTAATTGCCATGAATTGACGCGACAAAATTGCATCACATGGTAAAAACAAATCCTTATCCTCAACAACATAAGCTGTATCAGTGCATAGAAGCCCCCCGAGCTTAAACTGCAAGTCCGCACTCCCTACAATTTGTAGTGGCCTAGCCATAATACCAGTTATAACTACATTGGTAGCTCTAAGCCTACTTAATACACGTTCCGAACACTTCGATTTCTTAATCAAGGTCGCCCTACTGCCGAAATCGTATAAACAATTAATCAGCATTCCGTCAAGAGACAACTTCAAAACACATGGTACATCATGATCTAGATTATATACACTTAATTGATAGGCCGCCTGTGCTGAGTCAGTAAAAACCTTCGCGTTGCGAGCCCGCGCTGAGTCACAAGACGCGACCCGATTTATATTTAACATAGGCTCAGGATCACTATACTCTTGAGCCACTGATTTAGAATGCCGTGTTCCACTGACCTTCGCCTGTCGCCTCATGCCGACACCATGAGACGACCTCAATAGTTTAAATTTTCCTCGTCCCTTCTCTTAGGGGAGGGTTTCCTGGGACTTTTATCCCTATGTTCATTGCGGGTATTTCCGTAAGGCCGTGACCTATTCGAAATCAGATCTTCCGTACTGTCCCTGCTATAACGCGGACGTCCACCCGATTTGCGATCGTAACTATTGTCACGTCTGTTATCTCGCCTAGTGGGTGAGGAAACCACCCTTCTATGCTGATCTGGCTTATCCAATCGCACGTGACAAAATCGAGCGATATGGCCCATACGGTTACAACGAAAACAACGAACATCCCGTCCCCGTTCCTGTCCTCTAAGTTCACTGGAGGCCCTGCGAGTTTCGACCACCCTTTCTGTTAAAAGCACCTCCTTAAATTGTTTCATTACCTCCGCAACAATATCGGCTGTATTAACGGTCTTGGCCTCCACGGACTCTGAGGGGTTAAGGGTGCTCGTACGAGCCCGCGACAAGGCCTGTGTCTCCTTAGCGATGGCCTTATTCACTGCCGTGTCGTAATCAGACACGTCAGTCAACTCCAAATAATCTCGGAGTACCGGTCGTAACCCTCTAATAAACGTAAGCAGCCGTTGTGTTTCTACTTCCTTGGGCAAACTTCCTTTAGTGAGCCCCATTGAAGCATAGTATCGGTCCGAAATGTTTGACACTCGCTCTGCGTAATTTACTACTGCCTCCGTGTCAGTCTGGGCCACATTCATGTATGAGGATAGTAAATCTACAGATGTCACCCTTTCCCCAAAATGCCTCTTTAATTGTTCTTTTACCTGCCCAATATTCAAGTTGTCCCATTTTCCTCGATGCGCCAAGTCTGCGGCCTTCCCTGCTAGCCGCATCAACGCCACCAACTTTGTCTGATCATCATCCCACCGTTGCCACCAAATGTTATGGTTTTACTTCACCATATAGGAGGCTTATATTAACTAGACTTAAATGAATAAATAATTAATATATATTATAAGACACTTACCCTAATATCATTATGGCAGCTGCTCTCTCTTCGTACTTTCAGCTACTGTCTTCGAACTGTCTGCCAATTGTCTGCACATTGTCCTCTCAATCGCCGTTACATGTCTTTTATCAATTTAGGGAGCCTACCCATCAGTAGTCTAAAAGACATGTAACAAGCGTTCTGATTGGCTAATAATGACGCACATTGATGACAGCAGGCCATAGGTACACATGGTACACACGTGTACTACCTCTGGACCTAGCTGTTCAAAGTGAATCATTATTATGCCATATAGGACAATTGTCAGCACAACACAGGGATCAAATAAGTGTGGAGCCATGTCTGAGCTGTATCGACGATATAGTGCGCTATCTTATAGCTGCAGAGGTGTACTATTCTTCAATTATAACTACTGTAAGAACAAAAAAAGACGTTGCGTATCGTAAGTGCAATTGTCCTATTTATGCTAGGCCTGTTCTAGACGAGTGTTCCGAGGATATAGCAATAATGAAAATTCTTTGGAGTGGGTCGTTACCTGCGAGGACAGATGTTCTCGCCTATCCCAACGCAAGGAGTCGGGTTCCACTTTCCATTTGTCGACCAACACATGGTGGGAGTAGCCTAACAATGACTTACCAATCCCGCAGAGTGAAGTTGAAAGCTGATGGCAACAGTATAGGTGGCGTCTGGATACTTTATGGGCTTGGCCTGGCGGTCATAGTCACAAAATAGTGTCTGGCGAAGCCGCGTGATGACGCGTGGGTGCGGAGGATTTGGGGGACAGACTGCGACAGCCAGCCCATAATGAGACCCTGAGAAGAAATAGTTAAAATTTGAGTTATTTACTGATACGAATAGGTGAGACACCAAAACCAAAGGCCATAGCAGACCACAACATCCAAACTGGATCCATGGTCAAGACTCAAGAGAGACGGTCCTCTACCAGTCCTCAGGCAAGTCTGGTTGACTTTGTCCAAAATAATTTCTATAACGTCTTTCAACGTCCTAAGGTACCATAATATACGTACAATCATTGATTAACAGAAAGACAGAAACGGTGCACCACAACGCATGCATCGCTAACAAAATAATGAAAAGCTCAAGCACCGTATGAAATCTGAGCCCTGACTCCCGAGGAGACAGCTGAGCAGCTGCCAAACCAGACGTCCAGACATTGGTTATCTGTGTATCAGTCCAGCAGTCTGATCGAGGCGTTTATAATACCGGGGTTAAATAAATACCCTAGGATTATATCTGTAAACAAACAAATTTTGAATAGCACTTTCCATTATAAAATTATCTTGTTTACCAGTGGATTAAATAAATACCGGTATTATAAACGCCCCGATCAGGCTGCAGATAGGCTACATACTACATTATAAATCAATAAATACATTTTTTTGCAATAATGCCTACCTGTATGTAATATAATATGCCTCAATATAAAGTTGTAAGCCTTTTCTCATTTTAATTATATTATTTCCAAGTTTCCAACCTTTGTTGACACACACACGCCCTTCGTCGACCGTCGCACAGTGGGGTATTTGCCCGATTTAGCTGGCCAAAAGTGATTTTTGCAAAATGTAACAAAGTTGAATCAATATAGGCTAATTTTATTTAAAAAACTTCAAAGTTTTTTAATTTAAAAGATTGGCGGCAAAATATAACGCGGTTTTTTTGCTATTACGTTGCCAAAGTGGCTATTTGTTTGTTTTTGTGAGCATTTTTTACGCAACACTCAGCACAGCCAAATTTGTGTTATTTTTAATTTTGTAAGCTCTGTTTGACTTTAACCCCGTTATGGATTTGGACAAAGAAGGTTAGTAGAACATTTTAATATTATGTTTGTTTAGTTTCATGCTATTTAATTGGGTTTAAATTGCTGATGAAAGTGACAACTTTTGCTAAATTGCAATTTTTTTGGCTTTTCAAACTAGGAATATGTCAAGAGCCCCACCCGATCCCGGGCTATCTCTTATTACTGTGTATAGTTTGACTTATTGAGATGAAGGATTAGTAGAAATCTCGTCCCCGTTCGTCCCCCTTTTCCTACAATATTCACTGAAAGTCTGGTCTGCAACCTACATTATATTAGTAGGCAGATATACTGTAATGTGTTCCTGTAAGATAATGTAGGCTCAATACTTTAGTGATGAACCCTGAAACCAAAATGAAGGTAGTATTTACTGTAGAATACTAAATTAAGCACACATTTAATTTTATAATTGAATAATAATGCATGGAAGTTAATAGCAAAACATTTCACCTACTAGGTACTGAGTATAACTTTTATGCTTACATCACAGCACATGTAGGCTAAATGTTGCAATTACGCTTCCTAAACAAATATTATTTCAATGTATCGCATAATTAATAGCCTATTGTTTATTTATTGGAAAAAGAACGATGAGTTGGCCATCTGTGTGACTGAAGTTGAACTAATTAAAGTGGTGGAGACGCAGTGCGCCCCGGCGCGCTGTTGTCTGCTGTCAGCTATAGGTAAACCCTGCTAGAGGGCGTGGCAATGCCTCTATTGTACATAGGCCCAAATTTCCTTGGCGTTTACTAATTATTAATTTTTTTCTTGCAGAAATGCGATTTTGGTCGTCCAAAATCAGTCACAAAGACATTTATTGTAAGATAATGACCAACAGTGGGACGAATTTCGACGAAAAATGCAACAATTTTAAAGAAAGCGTGCCACGTTCTTTATTAGGGAAATTCATTAGATTGAAATCCAAGCTGAACGAGAGAAGAAAGTGTTGTAACTATATGGATAATCGTTTCGTAGAAAAACACCGCCAGTGGTTGGAACTGGTATGGCACGAGGGAGGTACAGAGGTAAAGCCGGGACGGCCAAATGCGGACTTCGCTTCTAGTTCGGGTCGGACAAAAAGAAGGAGGGTGAAAAAAATTGTGGAGGAAGTTGATTCCCAAGAACTGCTTCTTGCTGCTCGTTCTAAGATATATAGAAAGGGGAAGAGGCAAGCAGCTTCAGTAATGGATGGCTTGATGGGTTCTCCTTCAAAAGTGAAGAAAATTAAGATGGTAATAGAAGAGGACCGGCACAGCAGCTTGGTGAAAAACACACTTACTGCGAAAGAGGCACTCGGAATGATCGTGGACGCAGATCTAACTAGAAATCAGTATAATATCGTTAGAGGCACAGGCACAAATAAAAAATTGTACCCTTCGT
Source organism: Psococerastis gibbosa (assembly GCA_963971405.1). Taxonomy (NCBI): domain Eukaryota; kingdom Metazoa; phylum Arthropoda; class Insecta; order Psocodea; family Psocidae; genus Psococerastis; species Psococerastis gibbosa. Next base: position 3,634,275 of record OZ020485.1, read on the forward strand.
ACAGTATTGTCCAACGAGAAAAGAGGAAATGCTACCCGGCTCCAGAAGCTGTAACCATAACTGAAACAAAGGCGGAAGTGGACTTAAAAGAACTTCTAAAGCTGACGACGCACAGGCTATTGATAGCTTTACCGGAAATGCCAGAAGAACGCGAGCTCACATTAATTTCGAAATGGGGCTGTGATGGGAGTCAGCAGGCAGAATACAAGCAGGTCTTCAAGGACGAAGTAAATGCTTCTGATTCAGCAGTTTTCCAAAGTTCCATGGTGCCATTGAAACTCGTCTCGACTCAGACAGGACTACCGATCTGGGTGAATCCTCTGCCTTCTTCTCCGCGATTGTGTAGGCCTATAAGAATTCATTTCAAAAAAGAAACTGCCGAAGGGACACAAGAAGAGATGCAGCATATTGAAGATTCGCTGACAGGTTTCAATAATGTAACTTTGAATGTCTTTGATAAGACATACAAAATTAAAGTAATTATGTTACCCACAATGGTTGACGGAAAGGTGTGTAATGCTGCTACTGACACAAGATCCACTATGGCATGTTACATTTGTGGAGGTAACATGAACACTTTCAATGATCTGACGATATCGCGAAAGGTAAATGAGGAGAGCCTGAAGTTTGGGTTATCCACTTTGCACGCTAGAATAAGACTAATGGAAAGCATTTTAAAAATTTCGTACAAGCTGCCATTGAAAAAGTGGAAGGTGCCGAAAAAAGACGTAGAAGGGAAAAGAATAATGAAAGAAAGAAAAAAGGAAATTCAACGCAGATTCAAAACGGAACTGGGCCTAATTGTGGACGTGCCAAAAGCAGGGGCAGGCAATACCAACGATGGCAATACATCACGAAGATTCTTTGAGAGTCCAGAAAAAGCGCATGATATAACAGGTGAGTCGAATGAAGAAATATTTTCCTCCTCTCTGTTCATATACTACGTAGGTACCCTACTGTTTATTTTTGAAAACACATTACATTGCTATATAGGCCTATATAAAATGCTCAATTTATCTCTAGTATATTATATTAACTTGTTATTTATTTGTTCCAGGGTTTGACTTATCCTTAATCCAACGCCTCAAAGTAATCATCGAGGTATTGTGTTCTACGAGGAAAATTGATGTTGAAAAATTTGGAATTTATACGAAGGAAACTGCCGAATTATACGTGACAAATTATCAATGGTACCCAATGACACCGACCCTCCACAAGTTGTTGGTCCACGGGCCTGTAATAGTCGAGAGCTCTCTTCTGCCTATTGGTATTTAATTTAATTACTAACCTATACTTTTTCAATGATGTGATTGTACTGTATTCTATATACCTATTACAATAGTTTATATAATTATATATTTTTCATTAATTATTCGATTTAATTTTAGGCCAGTTGTCAGAGGAGGCAGCGGAAGCACGGAACAAAAGCCTCCGCAAGTACCGCAAGGGGTATTCGCGAAAATGTTCTCGCATAGCCACAAATGAGGATGTGTTAAACAGACTGCTTCTAACTTCAGACCCCTTGCTGTCTCTTGAATACATCAATACACGGCTGCATAGAAGACCATCCAAAAAATTATCAGAAGAGAGCACTAACATGCTAATTATAGAGGAGGAATCAGCCAGCTCATCAGAATCAGATGAATAACTGAAGGGGAAAGGGAGCCAATAGCAGAAAGTTGCCTCTGATCTCTCTACTTTTTGCAATATACAAATCGGCACTGTTTTAATGTTTAATGTTTTAAATTTCCTAAATCCAGCTTATCGGGGTATTTAGCCTGCTTGTATTGTACCACTTAATGTTTGCCTTTGGCATTTAATGAATCAATATCTAGGCCTACATAGGCTACCGAACGAAAATATTTTGACCAATTTAAAGGCTAGATTCAGGTTATAAGCTGATCTTGACTACCCAAATATTTGATTATTTATTTATTTAATAAATAAATAATTTATTTATGGCTGTCAAAATTTGCATATCAACTAATATGATATATTTCCACCTAAATATGAATTTTGGCCTCAATTAGCCCATAATAAGCTGAGATATAGACTTTTGCCGATTTTGGCCGCCATCTTGAATTTTTTTTAACAAAAATTTTTTGTAATTTTTTTCTACCTAAGATGCACCTAAATATGAATTTTGGCTTGAATTAATTCATAATAAGCTGAGATATAGAATTTGGTCGATTTTGGCCGCCATCTTGGATTTTTTTTAACAAAAATTTTTCGTAATTTTTTTCTACCTAAGATGCACCTAAATATGAATTTTGGCTTGAATTAGTTCATAATAAGCTGAGATATAGAATTTGGTCGATTTTGACCGCCATCTTGGATTTTTTTTAACAAAATTTTTTTGTGATTTTTTTCTACCTAAGATGCACCTAAATATGAATTTTGGCTTGAATTAGTTCATAATAAGCTGAGATATAGAATTTGGTCAATTTTGGCCGCCATCTTGAATTTTTTTTAACAAAATTTTTTTGTAATTTTTTTCTACCTAAGATCCACCTTTCCACCAAGTTTCATGAAAATCGCTTGATTTTCTGAGTTTTGGCCAGCTAAATCGGGCAAATACCCCACTGTGCGTCGTTTCAACTTTCAAATATTGCGGCAATGTCTTTTTCTAGTGACACGTGAAAGGTCTATCGCCACGTGTAAACAAAAAGTTGTCTGCTATTTCCAAGGGCATAACAACGTAAATTTGTAGATTTTTAATAATACAATTAAAATGTTAAGGGCACTAGCTTTGCAAGGTAAAAATTAGAAATATTTTCCTCATTTTAGTTGATTGGGTTCAGAAAATTGAGTTGGCTAGATTGTTTTTTATTACAGGAAAATTTGGGAAGCTGGTGACCCCACTCGCTCAACCTGCATGTCTTCAGAAATCAGTGCCGAATTTCCAGCAGGATGTTCGGCAGCAGAGTACAGCTGTTGCCACAGGTACGTAATATCTTAGGCATATCTTATATATCTTAGGCTGATGACATCGACGACGTTCGATCTGAGGGTTAATGCAAACATGGAAATGCCTTTTTTCTGTATGCCGTCTTAGATTAGGGGTTGAAATGAGTTAAGCAAATAGCTATGCTCCAGAGGTGACGTCCACTCAAGTTAAAGCCATCTTAGCCATTTTTATAACTGAACAGTGTTATATGAGCAAATCGGAGTTGTTCCACTGGTTGATGAAATGTTCGTTAATGTCATCATTCTGCTGCACAAGGTTAAATTGCGAGAATGTCCTAGCTATATGGCTGGCAAGACTCGAAGAGGAAATGAAGTTCACTCATACAGTACAGTCTACTTTCAGCCTTTCTCCAACACACTGCGCTTCTAAAAGTGATATAACTACTATGACAACTTAGAGTCTTGGCGCATATGCCACAAGCGTGGCCTCGCGCCTTTAAGAGTGTACAGCCCGTAGGAAATTGTCAGCCCGAAATTAATGAATGGGTATCAAAATACAATCAACTGAGTTACGAACTAAAGAACATAACCGAGGTTGCGTAATTTAAAGTTTAAAGTTGCTCTGACGAAGAAGATGAAAAAAAGTTAAGAAGATGACAAATTGATGATGTTGCGGTCAACAAATTAGCAGCAGCTGCTACCATGATCAACAACAAGCTGCCAGTCTTGCCAGTTATATGGTTTGTCAGGCTCATCTGTCTTCCACCTTGTAATTTATTTCGCTAATGATACTGCAGCGCATGTCGCTTTTGATTGTAATACCATTGTTGTTAATATCTGTGTTAGAATGTTAGAACTACCTACTGTACAAACATTCTATTTGTATGTTTTTCTTATAATAATATAAAACAATTGAAGTTTGTTACTGGTCACGTATTTTCTTCTATCTACCCGCTCCCGGGATAAAGTTATACCACCCTCAACATGGTAGCAGAGCGTTTGTGAACTTATTGAAATTTAAATTCAAGAAATGGAACTAATCAAATTGAGAGGACCCGAAAATTGGGCAGCATGGAAATTTCAAATTTCCGTAATCTTGCGTGCTAAGGGTTTATTGACGGTTGCAAATGGGACCGAACAAAAACCAATGCAGAACGATGACGACTTCGACGATTGGGTAACTAAGGACATTAAAGCTCAAGGTTTGATTGTAACTCATTTAACAGAAGGGGCAATGGTGCATATTCTAACGTGCAACACATCGCATGAAATGTTTTCGCGACTGTGTTTGGTTTTTGAAAAAAACTCAGCAGTGTCTGTAAGTCTCTTACAACAGCAGTTTTTCAATTTAAAATTTGATACTGACGTAGTAACATTGTTTAACACAATCGAGTTAATTAAAATGCAATTAGAAAGGCAAAAAGAAACACTTTCGGATCAAATGATCATCACCAAAGTTCTTATGGTGCTACCAGACACCTATAAACATTTCGCGACAGCATGGGAGTCGTCTGTCAACCAAACTGTGTCAGAACTTTTGAAACGGCTATTGATGGAAGAAGAAAGGCTGAATGTAACTGAATTTTCGACTCAAAATGCGTTTTTTAGCAAGCAAACAAGCAACAAACAGCGAACATACGCTGTCGATCAACCAAAGAAATGCAAGATATGCCTGCGTAGTAATCATGATACTAAGTCTTGTTTAGCTCATATAACATGTTTCTCTTGCGGGTTGAAGGGGCATAAATCAGATAAATGTCGGAATAAGCATAAGAACAAAGATAAGGTCAGTCATGATAACGGAAAAAAGGTTAGTAATTCCTTTTGTTCTTCAACTCTTTTGTCTCTTAACAAAACAGATGTTTTTTATTTAGACTCTGGAAGCTCAGAGCACATGTGTTGGAATAAAGAGTTATTCGCAAGACTAACTAATTTTGAGCGCCCCAAGTCTGTACAGTTGAGTGACGGAAATATTATCGAAGCCACTGGGGTAGGCTCTATCGAATTATTCGCTTACAATAAAACTGAGTGGATCCCGACCACTCTAAATGAAGTTTTGTTTGTGCCAAACTTGTCTGTAAATCTTTTTTCGACTAGTGTTGTATTGGACAAAGGATTTCAATTGATTTCAAATGCGCAAGAATGTAAGTTTGTTGATACAGACGGTAAGATTCGAGCTATTGCTACTAGAGAAGGGAATCTTTTTAAAATGGCATTTAAATATGCAGAAAAGAGTAAATTTTCTTACTTTTCTACAAAGCTTACTCTAAAGGAGTGGCATGTTCGTTTAGCACATCAAGGTATTAAGCACGTTCGCATGATTTTGAAGTCTCATGATATCGATTTTGTTGACGAGCCATTTCAGTGTGAACCTTGCCTCCTTGGAAAAGTTGCTGCTTTGCCTTACCCTCCGAGTAACAGCAAAACTGAAAGGTGTGGTGAGATTATTCATGCAGATTTGTGTGGCCCAATGGAGCAAGATTCACTCGGAGGTTCCAAATATTTTTTGCTTTTAAAAGATGATTTTTCTCACTATCGGTTTGTATATTTTTTAAAACATAAAAGTGAGACTAATGAGAAAATTAAATTATTTTTTAATATGGTTGAAACCCAAACTGGGAATATTGTGAAGTGTATCAGAACGGATAATGGTACTGAATTTATCAATGCTGGTATGAAAAAATTGTTTGAGGATAAGGGAATAGTTCATCAACTGTCTGTTACTTATTCACCCCAACAAAATGGGAAAATTGAAAGGGAAAACCGTACAGTTGTTGAAGCTGCTAGAACTTTGTTGCTTAATGCTAATTTGCCAAAAAGTTTGTGGGCCGAGGCGGTTGCGAACTCTATTTATACATTGAATCGTACAGGAACAAGCAGTGTTCCACATGTAACGCCTTATAAATTGTGGCATGATAAGACACCTGATTTAATCGAATTGAAAGAATTTGGACAACGGGTTATTATGCAGATTCCTAAACAGAAAAGGAAAAAATGGGATAGTAGAGGAAAAAAGGGAGTTTTTGTGGGGTACGAAGATCATAGAAAAGCTTATCGTGTAATGGTTAATAATGAGATTGAAATAACGCGTAATGTATTTTTTCAAAAAAAATTTGAAAACGAGACAGTCGATAGTCCAAACGAGCCGAAAGTAAAGAATGGCAACTTTAGAGACTTGATTGATATTGAATCAAATGAAACTCAAATAAGCCCGGAAGAATCGATACTAAAGTATATTGTTAGTGATGACGAATCTATGCAAAACCATAATGATGGTGAAAACTCAATATGCGAAGTTGAAACCTCAAGTGCTTCAAGGAAAAAAGAACTTCAAATGCCTACAATAGGGCGTCCACAAAGAAATAGGAAATTGCCAGCAAAATTTACTGACTGTATAATGTCAGCAAATTTGAACTCAAAAGGTTTGGACGAACAAATGTCTAATTCAGAAACGAAAGAAAGTTCAATAGAACACGCAATGTTGGCTGATGTGATGTCCGAAGAACCAACAACATACTCCAAAGCTGTTACTTGCAACGACAGAGAAGTATGGATAAGAGCGATAAAAGATGAAAAACAAGCGCTGATAAACAATGAAACATTCGAATATGTTGATGTCAAAAAAGCACAAGGGCATCAGCTGCTTTCTAGCAGATGGATATTCAAGAAAAAGGCGAATGGCAGGTGCAAAGCCAGGTTAGTCATTCGTGGATATGAGCAAAAGAAGGACTGGGAATATCTTGATACTTATAGTCCTACCGTTGACTCGTGTTCAATTAACATTTTATTGGCAATTTGCGCAGCAAAAGAAATGAAGCTAGTAACGTTTGACATACGAAGTGCTTTTCTGTATGGCAAGCTCGACGAAATTATATATGTCAAGTGTCCTGAAGGTTTTGAAAATGAAAAGAAAATATGGCGTTTGAAGAAGGCAATTTATGGCTTAAAACAAGCTCCAGTGAAATGGAACCTCACTTTCACAAACTTCTTAAAGTCATATGGATTAGAAGCTTTACATTCAGATAAATGCATTTTTAAGAAGCCAGACAACAAATTATACCTAGCTTTACACGTAGACGATGGGCTCATTATATCAGACGACACTGATGTGATTGAGAAATTTCTTCGACATTTGAAGTCTGATTTTGAAGTTATAGTAGAGAAAACACCAAAATCGTATCTAAACATTGAAATAATGCAAACAAATGAAGGGATAATGCTCAGTCAAGAGGCCTATGTTAGGTCAATTCTTAAAAAATTTGGTATGGCTGACTCTAGAGAAGTCCCTACTCCAATTGCTAAAAGCAATGAATATGATGATTCAAACGAAGAAAAGGGTAACTTTCCTTACCAGGAAGCAGTGGGCAGTTTGATTTATTTATCTCAGAAAACTAGGCCCGATATAACCTTTGCTGTCAACTTTGAAAGCCGGACTTTATCGAATTTTAACACAAAAGACATATCCAACGTTAAGCGAACTTTAAGATATTTAATGGGGACAGTTAATGATGGTATTAAATATATTAAAACAACCCAATTTGAACTAAAAGCTTACAGCGATTCAGATTATGCAAGCGATATTAAAACCAGAAAAAGTACCTCAGGTTGTCTTATATGCTTAAATGATATGCCTATCTTTTGGAGCTCGCGTAAGCAACCCATTATTGCACTTTCCAGCACTGAAGCAGAGTTCATTGCTGCAGCTGATTGTGTAACAGAATTATTGTACATAAAAACTTGGACAAGGTTAAGTTTAACGGTTTAAAGGAAAAGTTTATGTCAAAGAAATAACTTTCCGCTCATGTGTTCATATTAGTTTTGTTTCTGTTGTCTTTGTTTAATTTAATTAAAAATTACAAGGGCATGTTAGAATGTTAGAACTACCTACTGTACAAACATTCTATTTGTATGTTTTTCTTATAATAATATAAAACAATTGAAGTTTGTTACTGGTCACGTATTTTCTTCTATCTACCCGCTCCCGGGATAAAGTTATACCACCCTCAACAATCTGACACGTAAAAATCATCAACGACCGTAACCTAACATCCATTGCCATTCGCCATCATCCTCTAACAATATCAATAAGACTATTTTCAGTTAGTTAATTTTCGCACATGACTGAATTTGGTTATGATTGTTGCTTTCCATTTATACGTAGTATAAGGAAAGCTTTGACGGTCGAAATTTTCGATTCCGAGATTTCAACGGATTTACACGTTTTAAGGTTTTAAGGAACCCAAAAAAGTGGTTTTTACGAAATGTCTGTCAGTCTGAGCGTCGATTTCCGGGCAAACTACTCGGTCGATTTTGATGAAATTCAGCATGTAGGTTCACAAAAATCATACCTCGGGAACATTTTTTTTATTTGGGGCTAACTTAATTTGGGGGGGTTTTATTCTCAAAAAACTCCAAAAAAATTATTTCTCAAAAACGGCTCCAATGATTTCTTTTAAATTCACATATATTGTAGTCGTTATTAATGTTAACGAAATGCAGGGGGTCGCTTGCCCCTTGATAGGTTGCTTCTGGGGGTAAAAAAATAAAAGTAACTACATTTTAATGAAAAATGACTAAAAAATAATTTTTCTGCGAAACCTTTCTATCGATGATTTCTACCTTCAGGCATGTTTTAGGTGTTAAATTGAGTAACGGAACCGGACAGGTTGCTTTCCCAGAAAAGCCTTTCGTTTTGTAAAAAAAAAATGTTTTTTTGAAAAAATGATAGAAAATTCACGCTCAAATGCATTGCGTGCCCTGCCAGTATTGCTGTGTGGTAATGTGTCTGACCTATCTAGAATTTACCTCACCTCCAGTGACGTCAGGTGGACAACCATATTTTTATATATAGTCGAGTAGTTTGATGAATAAACAATGATGATCACTCACACCAATATCAAGTACACTAGTTTCAACATTTCCAACATGTCTTTTAGGGAAACAATGGCCAATACATGTTCCGGACTCCCCCCCAACTCTAGTGACATAATCATTGTGTGATCTAAAACCACAAGAAACCATGCAATTCAAATAATGAATAGATTCCGGACTGATTTTAAGAATATCTTGATTTATATCACCTATCAATGTGTCAACCGAACTCTTGATACTCTCAATAAAGGTCAAATAGGTACTTAATGGTGCCCTACAGTTCCGATAAGTACACAATAAATTTAATTTTTTACCATTAGCCATAAGAAATAACAAAATGCTCTTATAATTATCATCATAATAATTATTATACCTATATTTGATTCCATTTCTAACATAGACTACTGTACCTCCAGAGCATCGATTATGTCTCATTTGAATGACTCCAGTGTAATTTGGTAAACTATACAACTTGAATTCTGAATTATTTATCCATGATTCAGACAGTACAATAATATCATATGAAAAAGTAGAAAGGCTGAGGGAAAGTTTGACCTTATCAAAATTTTGCCTTAAACTCCTAGCATTTGCATAAAATATTTTGAAACTACTCATCCTCTTGTTTGTCTCTGAGTTCAGCATAGGCAGTCATGACCAGCAGCTTGCAGGTTTTAACAAACTTGCCAACTATAAGGGGCCTCCTTAAATGTCCCCGGGCAGATGAGGCAAGTCTTCCAGTCCTTTTATTATCCTCACACTATCACCATCAGCTTTCCTCATATAAACAATCCCATTTTTTACCCAAACATATTTTATGTTGTACTTCTTTCCTCTCACTCTGGCATTCCAAAAAAGCTCTCGCACTGCTGGACACAAATTTTCATTTATAAAAATTGTATCACTAGAAGCTCCTCCTATGATATCTATACCTGATCTGTTGAGTCCCGTTTTCTTCTTCTCCCTCCATTGTCCACTTACAATTTTACTTGCAAATTGAACGACAATATAGGAGTTGACTTACTTGAATTACCTGATTTCAATTTAGGCTGGGAACGACGATTAATATGCACAAAAATATATACAACGGCTATAGACTAACTCTTCTAAATCCATGTACGTATATTTATTTCAGAAAAGAAAGCGCCGGAAATGAAGCCGTATTCACCGTTTCAAACCAAGAACAAAAGTTGGGGCGAATTTGCAGTTACTCGCTTAGATGATTTATTAAATTGGGGCCGAAAGGTAAGTAAACAATTAAATGAAGCTTCTTAGGTCTAATTTTAAGCTAACAAATTAAATTGTTAAAATGTGTAATTCGCTGCATAATGGATCCGTATTATTATTGTTTATACAAACTGGGTATATGAAGATGTTAAAGTTGTACGACGCACAGGTCTAGGGAGATTTCATAAAATTAGCCACAGGTAAAATCAATGGACAACTTAGGCGGGGTTTCCACCGACCTCTCATTGCAGAATGCAAATGACATTGACGTGGTAGCAGATATCATTAATAAGTCTTGAATATCTGCTACCACGTCAATGTCATTTGCATTCTGCAATGAGAGGTCGGTGGAAACCCCGCCTTACAGTAGATGCGCGAAGGAATACCAAAGAAAAGATACAGAAACCCAGACTGAGGACAATCTCTGGAGATTGGGACTGGTGCCAGAGGAAGTGCTGAATAATCAGAAGTGGAGAGCCTGGAGGATTACACTCGGCTAGCCGCAGCTGATTATTGAAGATGATGATAATGATATTGGCAAAGTTGACCGGGATTATTGTTTCAGGGCTCGCTATGGCCATTGACGTTTGGACTGGCGTGCTGCGCTGTAGAGATGATGCACATAGCTGCGCCCAGGTACGACATGGACAGGTTCGGCGTCGTGTTCCGAGCCTCACCACGCCAGGCTGACGTCATCATCGTTGCTGGCACTCTGACCAACAAGATGGCGCCCGCCCTCAGGAAAGTCTACGATCAGGTACACTTCACCAGCTGCAGCATGTCTTCTGCTTTTGTTATAATCTATCGATTGGTTTACAGCAAAGCTTTCCAAATTCCATGTTTTCCAGTGCTAATTAGATTATTTAAGCTCTCGGTAGGGTACTCATCTCTTCCTAGAGTTCGCCTTCGTCGGTTACTCTCTAGCAACAATGTTGACGGTTGACATTAAGGGAGAGATATCAAAATTATAATATGTTGGCATGAAATTTGGACGAAATTAATTAATTCCTTGTTCCACAGCCGCCAAGTGAATTTTTCAAGTTTGCGACTGTGGAACAAGAAATCAATTAATTTCGAGAAAAATACGTGACCATTCCTTGCTTACAAAATATTTTGAAATCTGTTACTGTTACTCTTACTTACATACAAACTGGGAAAACTTTGATTGGAGGAATACTGAATGTCAATCTCCTCAGTGTTAGCCTCAACGGAGCGGTATGATAATTATTATTTTAATAGCCTGTACGAAGATGAAATTTGAAACGGACATATAAGGAGGTGGGTTGGACGTGAGTAGCAAACAGGGGCATTGCTGTAGATTAACACCCACAGCAAATATAAATTATTGATATTACTGTTGTAGATGCCTGATCCACGGTGGGTGATTTCGATGGGCAGCTGCGCTAATGGCGGTGGCTACTACCACTACTCGTATTCCGTAGTCCGTGGTTGCGACAGGGTCATTCCCGTCGACATCTACGTGCCCGGCTGTCCCCCAACAGCGGAGGCCCTGCTGTACGGCATCCTACAGCTGCAGAAGAAGGTCAAGCGCATGCAGAGTTTGCAAGTCTGGTACCGCAAATAATTTATAATACTCTATCTTAATGTAATATATTATTTTTAAATTGTATATAGCTGCAATTCATGTGTACCTGCACCAGATTTTTTGCATTATAATTTTAGTGATAACTGCAGAATGACAGCAACCTTAGCTAATACCAGTCAACCAGGCGCGGATCTAGAATGAGACCAAGGAGGGGGCTAAGATTAAATTTTGATTCTTTTTTTTTTTTAAATAGGGCTGAAATATTGGGGTTTTACGCATTTTCAGAGCAATAAGGGTTCTATATTATAGGTAATTAATACAATCGGGCAAAACCCGGCCCGGGGGTCTCCCCCGGGAGAAAATGTGTGGAAAATAGGACTGAAATAGTATTTACGCTTTTGAGGACCCTAAGGGCCCCCCCCCCCCCGCAAATCCGCGCCTGCAGTCAACTGCTAAATTCTCCTAAAATTTAGGCACTTTGAACGCCTTAGGAGAGCGTGGGAATAAATGTCATCTCTTCTGTGATATCAGTTAGGAAGTACTGGCCACTACACACTTTGGAAGAGATGCCTTCATAAAAAATTAATACCACTGTCTTCGAAATTACGAGACCATTGGCTTAGTAATAGAAACAATAAAAAGTTCTTATTTATTGGTAGGGGAAAAGACTCACAAGTGTAAAAATCGACCTCACGAAATATCGATTGTAGAACTGTCAAAAATATCGTATCCCTTAGCAAAAATGCTCCTCTTCATTATGATATACTGTATGTATGATTTGTTTCAGTCTATAACACCGATTGGCCACAACTGTTATTGAATTTAATTTTGACCGAAAACAGTTGGTGAGATACTTATTGCTATACAATGGATTTCCTGTGAAATACGAGGTCGTAGAAAAAATCCCTTCCGGATCTAGCCGGTCAGGTGTAAGATTTCGTAAAAGCACCGACCTCGCTTCACGGGGCGGCGGTTTCATGGCAATTTAAGTTCATGCCATTGCCACCAAATAAGAATTTACCAAAGAATACCATATATGTATATGCACTATGTTAATAGTAGGGGAGTCCAAGCGGGGATTTCGGGATTTACTCGAGCGCGTCAGATTAAGGTATCGTAAGTTCATTACATGCTAAGTAGTGTATATTTCACTAATCTGACCATTGAGTGTGACCTAAAGAAACGGGAGGACTTTAAAGATGTGCAGCTGCGTGATGCCTATATTTCTCACTGCGTCCCCTCTTTGAGTTCTGTTGCCATGACGCCATGATATTATTTACAGCGTATTTCCAATGATTTGGCTAATTTTGTGATTTTTAATTTATTTTTAATAAAAGTTATGAGAATTAAAGTTTATAAATATTTAATATTATTAATATGAAAATAATATTATATTTAATAATTCCTGAGCTTTTCAAATAATTAAGTTAAATTATTTTAAAAATCGAAGAAATTTTTTTTTCTTTAAATAAATAAATAGTCACTTTATTTTATCATAACGTACAAAGATATACAGTATATCAAAAGAGTAACATGAAGTCATACCTTATGCAAAACAGCGTTACATTCACACAAACAAGCATTCAAAATCACAGATTCACATTTCCATACAAACAAGTGTCTCCGCCACAGCGGATTGGCGATTATAATACCGGTATTTATTTAATCCCCTGGTATTAAAAATGTAAACAAACAAATTTTGAATAGCACTTTCCATTATAAAATTATCATGTTTACATTTGTAATACCAGGGTTTTATATTAAACCCGGTATTATAATCGCCATGATCAGCCTGCAGATAATCGTCAGATTATTGTACAGCACGTCTAGGACATATAGATGAACCATATATATCAATATCTGACGCGCTCGAGTATGTCCACGCAAGTTTTTTTTTACATTTTTGAAAATCCATAGCCGCTTACTCCACCACTGAAGAGGTATACATTATATAAAAAAATTTTCTTTTTATCATCTAAGCTTTGCAACCCAGTAGGTCTCTATGACGCTCGAGTAAATCCCCATTTAGCATCGCGGACTATTAAGTGTAAACACAAGAGCCCACATTTATAAATAATAAAAATTGTATTCAGAAATGACAAAAATGACGCTTCAAGTTGAGATCGTTCCATAGACAAGTTACTATTGTCAGTATATTCTTTGTTTTTACGTACAATATATTGGAAGAACAAAGTAATTCATATTATTTGCAAACTTTTTGTCTATGATTTATCATTCAAAGACTGTGAAAGAGGCCAGAGGGGGCTATGCATATGCCACTGAAATACCGTCGGACTATTAAGAGGACCATAGAAAAATTCCACTCCATAATTTGGAAATTTTTATTTTTATTTAATTCATGACTGAATTTATTTAATAATTAGTCTGCTCAAGTTGTAGAACACATAGACATACACATATCACAAAGGAACAGATTTCAAAATATTTTGTAAACCAGGAATGGAATGGTTGTACATTTTTTACGAAATTAAGTTATTGTTTGTTCCACAGGCCCAAAGGAGGAAAATCAGTAGGGAAAGTAGACGTTTTGAGAGAAAGCTTGCATTTTTTAAATCTAACCACTCATAACTTTGCGGCTGTAGAACGAGAAATTAAATAATTATCGTCAAAAACACACGACCATTTCTTATATATACAAATTAATTTTAAATCTCTCATAATTTTTGGAGTAATTATTTCATAAACAGAACAGGGGACCAAAATGTCACGTGTTCTAAAATTTCTAGATAAATCGCATCACCAAAAATTTAATGTACCCGATGATATTGTGTACAGTTCCCTACAACGTGAATGGAATACATCTTTAATAACTTGAATAGTAAGTTAAAAATAAAAACTGTCTGATTTTGAAGTGTTCCAGGGGTGGCCAATATCTACGTTCCATATCCTCTTAATCCATATGTTTATATGTCCATGGGTTTATGTAATGAACCACTATTCTGTATAATCAACGGGATTTGTCGTCTGCGAGGCCGAGTAGTATTCAAAATTGCAAATACCCCATACTCTCCACAAGAGAACTACAAGCAGTCTATGCACTACATATTTTTAGGCCTATTATTATTAGAAGGGTTTTTATTGGCATAGGCCTACTTATAGTGTCCCATTGAACCTTGCCCAATGCCAACGACCCCATGGATTTTTGCTCAAGAATGTGTTGCCTTGGTAAACTTGCACACGTCCTTGATGTCAACCTACACCGGCTACAAGTGATAATGGATAACCTGAGTCAAACTTGCCATTGAGACAATGTATGACAAGCATGACTTGACCAAGCTCTGGTATCAGTCTAGGCACTGTGCAATATTGTATTGTTTATCATAAACCTTGGTTCACGCACTCTGCGTGGTATCCACGTTCGAACGATGTTGCTCCCGCATCTTGCCGATCTGATCCAACAACTGCTGGATAACGGATGTATTTTGGTCAATCCACTGCAGAGAATTCATGTGCGCGTTCAGAATTTTTCCAATTTGCACGATCTGAAATCAATCAATCAATATTATTCCACAATTTTACAATAGTTAACCTACAATAATGACTCGTACCCGAACTCGGTTAAGTCCATGCGGGCTGGATCATAGAATTAATATTTACAGGGGCTAGACGGGCAACCGGAGCGTGTAAGCGGGTGGGACTCGCCATAAGCCTAATACAGTCAAAAGCAAGCTTTTTACATAGGGTGTCAATTGCGCAGAAACTTAATAGGCCTGTTTTTTGTTCATTCATTTTCCATTTGCCATTATGGTCTTTTTTTCATGTTAGAATCCTACAACAACTGTTGAATTAAGAATAAGTAATAAAATTGAAATGGCTGTATATCGATCGCCTAAGCCTAATTATTGTAAGTTTAAACAAATAATTACAAAGAGGGAACGCTTCCTTTGCTGTTTAACCCATCGCGAGGTTGTCAAATTTCCCCGAACGTTCCACCGCTATCAGCAATACTCATATGGTTTGGCGCCATCTATTCTACTTTATTATCATACATTAAGTTACACAAACGCCTGTTGCGTGTAGCGTTGTATCAATGGTGTGGAAACACGGTATGCAATACAGTCCTAAAAAAATTTAATACATTTACTGCTTAGTAAGCATAATATGTTGCAGGGCTCATGCCTATGCGCAGCTTACAATTGGAGTGCTTTTTATTGGAAACAACTTTCAAAGTGAGCAATCTGAACACTGATTATTTTCTACATGGCCTATCAATGCCCTACCAACGGAACAATTGAGTTTTCGGACATTATTGGTATTATTTCAGTCCTCGATGTCAAACCACATCTACAAGCTGAGACATGCTTACAGTTGAAACATTGTATCAGGAGTGAGCCTGACTTCGTTCTCGAATGGGTCCCATTTAACTAGCTACATGGTAGAGATTGCCAAACACCCGTCAGAAAGCGCAAACATTAGATATTTACCGGGTCTGTGGTGTCCTGGCACATGTTTCTCTCATTGACGTGCTCGATCACAGTCTTCAGTTGCTCAGCCACTTGTTGCAGCTGCGAATTCAGGTTTTCAGCTCTCTCATAACTGGAACACAGAAAGTCTGAAGATATTAGATGTTAATTCTTACGACAGCCAATGCCAGTTCAGTAGGTCGGTGCTCGATGTTTGGCAGAAACGTTATCAGCGCAGTTGTGTAGTAAGGCAGGCCAGTGGGCCAGGGGGCTGCAATACCCTCCTCCAGCGTCTCCAGCAGAGGGGGAACATTGAACTGGCCACCTCCCAGATTCTGTGCAGGTGGTATTGCAGAAAATCATGCCCCGTGACCATCCTGAAGGTGGTATCGGTTTATACTTGGATCACACGAGAAGAAAGTCATTTCCGATTATACTCGTGGTTTGGGATAGGGCAAGATGTGGGGACAGGCAACAATTCCTACGAATTAAACTGTTAGTCTTTTGGTCATTGTAGCCTCATGAAGAAACCTTCTGCATGCCATCATGCTAGGCCTACAGTGGTACTGTATTTACTATCCTATACTGTAGGATGGGATTCGCACTTACACAGTGTTACGCTCGGGGTCGGAGATGTTGATGTCTGCAAACTCCTTCTCCAGTGGCACCAGACACTCCTCCAGCTCCCGCTGTTGTGCCACGATAAAATCCAACTCGTGGTCCAGTTGACGCTGTCGCATTTTCACTTTCTGCATACCGTCGTTAAGTGACACAATCTGTAAATAAAGTTGCATATGATGTTCGGTAGCCGAGTACACTAAAACCTGAGGTGACACCGGACTAGCCTTAAAGTTAAGGCTCCACCTGGAGTTCTATGTAGGAGAGATGGGGCATTCGTTCACAGAGAAGGACATTTTGTCTATGGTGCCACCTGCCACGTCTTTTTCATCCAATGGAAGCACACTTTGAGTACTTTCAAACAATTACAAATCCCGCAAATCCTGCTCTGAGCGACGAAAGTCGATTGGCTGTGAACACTGCAGCCAGCATACGACTAGAATCGGACTCTAGGCCCACCAACCTTGTCACCAGTGGATAGGAGAAGTTTGTCCCAGTCTCGGACTTGTTCCATCTGGTTCAGGAACACCCGTTCCTGTTCCTCGAGCTCCATGGTCCATTTGCTGATGGTCTCTTCCAACTGCGCGAAACTGACGCCTCCTTTCAGTGGCTGGGCTGAAGTTCTGCAATTTAAAACGGAATAATTGAAATTACCTGGCCCATTGTAGACCCTGCTTGCTATGATCAGTGGTTTCAATGACCAGGCACATCTGATCTGGGATTGCCAAGAGCCAGCCAGAACGTACAATTACAGCGTATCTCGGATCTTATGGTAAGTAGCAGGGGTGTGTGGCCCGGTTATCGAATAGGGCGATTAACACGCACTGCCCTTTTTGGTTCACTTACATTGAATATTTCTATTTACTCTATATATGATATATATAGTTCATAGGTATAGTTTGTGCATCCAGGGCAACCTGTTCGAATGCCTGGCAACGCAAGAAAAGAAACCAAAATAATAAATAAGTAATGGAACCAAAATTGTAAATAACTACTGCAGGCGTATTGAGGATTAATTGAGTAAAGCCCCCCAAAAATTGAGTTAGCAAAAAAAAATGGTTCCGAGGTATGAATTTTATAATTTCTTTAAAAAATATGTTTTTATTCTAATCAAAACCAAAACGTTTTGCTTTTTGTGAACCTACATTATCAAGTTTAATCAAAAATAGCAGACAAAACAGACATTTCGTAAAAAAACACTTTGGGTTCTCTGTACCTCGAAATCACGAAATCGAACATTTTGACCATCACAAAGCTTTTCTTATACTACGTATAAATAGGAAAGCAATAAATCAATAATACTTACTGAGCAGTGCTGGTGGCTGTTGTAGTGGCAGTAGTGCTAGTTCCTGAAAACAATAACAAACTGTGTTATATACTGTTATAGTATTATTATGACACCCATCTACAACAATCTTAACAAAAGGTCACACAGGTGGCGCAACCTTATTACCAACACGAAAGGATAAGTAATTCCTTATAAAAGTCTAAAAAAAATACTCACTTATGAGTAGGAACGGACACCAATTAAACGTTTTTCAGCTGGAACATCGCCAATTGCTTACAAACCACAGCTTCCCAACCTAATTCTAATCTATCATATCATATCCTAAAATCTATCAAGCTCCCGAGACCATTAGTCACCGAAATCAACATAAAAACATTTTACCTAAGTTAAATGTAGGTAGCGCTGAAGAAATGGGAGCCACAGTCGCTGTAGACGAAGCAGATAAAGAAAATCCGGTCGTGGTAGCAGCAGCGGACTGTGAGGGCGTTGAAGTGGCAGGAGACAGTGCAAATCCGGTTGCCGGCGTTGAAGCAGTGGCCAGTGAGAATCCAGAAGAAGGGGTTGATACAGGGTTGAGTGAAAAGCCAGCTGAAGAGGGGGTTGTTGCGGTGCCTAGTGAAAATCCAGTGGTCGGGGTTGTTGTTGCGCCCAGGGAGAATCCTGTCGCTGGGGTTGATGCAGTGCCCAGTGAGAAACTGGTGGTTGATGGAGCTGTTAAGGCGCTTATGGAGAAACCTGCAGAGTAAATATAGCTTTAATTAGTTAAAGTCATAAAAACCTGCCAATAGTAAGAACCCAGTTGTTGGAGTTGGTATTGCGCGTAGTGAGAATTCAGTTGGCCAAGATATTTGACCCCGCGTAGCGCAGTTGGTAGGAAACTAAACTATGAACCATGAGCAGGAAGATCAAGGATCTATACTATATATATATATATATATATATATATACTATATATATATATATATACTATATATATATACTATCTATATATATATATATAGTATAGATCCTTGATCTTCCTGCTCATGGTTCATAGTTTAGTTTCCTACCATATCACAAATAGAGCGTCAGGTTGATTGGCTATCAACGGTGTGTCGAGTTCTTTATAATGCCACACTAGTCAGAAAGGGAAAGGACAGCTTGCATAGACGTTACTTTTATTAAAGAATTCGTTACAGGTAAGTTTGAAGCTATTTTCTAATGCCATTCTTCCTTTGGATTCAAGTATTGGCAGAGATTTAACAATCTTTCGTAATCGACTTCGGTGGCAAGGCGGTAGCTAGCTAGTACTTGTGTGTGTCTCTACACACCATGCCATCGGAGACGAGTCCTAATTCAACACGGGCAAGTTAACCTACAGAGGTGAGTGATGAGGTCAATCGGATACATTCATTAAATTGTTTGTAACGATTAACCAAAACCAAGAGGAAATTAATTAATTCCCCGATACGAGTATGTAAATGATCTTAGGAAAAATTGGCAAAAAATAGAAGCTTTCGAAGTAAATTAGTATTTTCTCGCCTGAACTATAGTTACACGACGAAGCGCACATTCAGATTGTGTCCAGTAGAATAGTTGTTAATCAGTAAATGGGTAATCAGGTAAATAGCCTGATATTTTGAAAAGCTTGTATTTTTATAAATTTTTAAGAAGATAATTTTCATATTTTAATTGAATTCATCGATAAGCCCTCGTCATCCATTGTTAATGAAATGACTGACTTAAAGGTTGCGTTATCCTTTACGCTAAAGGTTAGTGACTTTTTGGAACTTCGCGAGCCCATAATATAATGTATTAAGAGCCAGAACCGTGTCGAAAGATTGCATTTGACATTTCTAAATGATATAAACAAACCTGTCGACGCAGAGGTAGCAACAGGAGACTGCCCCAAGCTCGACCCGGTCGTCGCAGGGAGTTTAGTAGCGCCAAACAGCGTCGAGCCGGTTGTGGAGACGGCTGGCGCCAAATTGAAGCTGGTTGCGGCAGCAGTGGACGCAGAAGGAACTCCAAACCCTGTCGCCGTGGCAGAAGAGGGAACGCCAAATCCTGCAGCCGTGCCAGAAGAGGGAACACCGAAGCCTGTCGCCGTGGCAGAAGAGGGAACGCCAAATCCTGCAGCCGTGCCAGAAGAGGGAACACCGAAGCCTGCCGTCGTGGCAGAAGAGGGAACGCCGAATCCTGTTGCCTTGGCAGAAGATGGAACGCCAAACCCTGGCGTCGAGGCAGTAGAAGGAACCCCAAACCCAGCGCCCACCTGGGTCGCGGCAGTAGAAGGGACGCCAAACCCCGCGGAAGTTAACGCAGGCGCTCCGAACCCGGATGTCCCAAAAGTTGCCGATGTGTTCGTCGCACCAAAGAGGGGGGCACTAGTGGGCGCTGTGCTTGCACCGAAAGTGCTGGCGAGGCCGAAACCGGTTGTGGATCCGCCTAGAATGGTAAGAACAGTAGCGTACAATAACATTACAAATGCTTTCACAACCTGAGTCAGATGATAACAAACAAAAAAATTAATAAAAAACATGCTATTAAACCTCCAAGATACAATATTAGAAGTGATACAGTGCTAATGATGGTGCCGCCTGCAGATTTTTATTTAACACTTGGAAGTAATCTTCCATCCATCTTGAGTGGTAGGAACAGCAATCTACTAAATAATTGCAAAGACTTTCACGGTCATAGGATGCGTCTGCCTGCTGTCGCTAGATGCTGGCGTCTTTTTCCATTGTAGCCATAGGGCTTGGTGATTGGTTGGTGCAAACCTACGTACAGAGTCTACTTAAAGATTTCTATGATCTGGTGTGTCTAGGGGAAACCGTACACATTCCTGCGGTCAGCTTCACACCAGCTTTACAAATCAACAAGAAATCTTCTGCTAGCCCTATGACTAGAGACTAGAGAGCTAGTATTACTTGTAAGCAGGCTTATTACGGACAAAGAATGGTAACTAACCCAATTCAGAACACATCTGACACTATCAGCTATTTTTTTGTTATTGTTTTAAAAATTCAAATTTTACGGAAAACAGCTCTGGAGCTACCAATGGAAAAATAAGGAACTCGAACCAATAACATTTACGCGAAAATACTAGTACACTAGTATTGACGAGTACGAATATTAAGCTACCTGAAAGTGAAGAAGCCACCTTGGCGGCGCCGAAAGTGACCCCGGTTGAGGAAGGGCTCTTCGCGGCGTCCCCAAAACCACCGAAAGACAGCCCACCGCCAGCAGAAGTATTCAACCCTGGAAGAGACCATTCACCCTTAAATTTAGCAATTCATTTTCATTATAATGACACTCATTAGACCAAGTGCCTCGACTTGAATCTACGAATAGTGTACAGCTTTCATATTTTTCTTTTTCTTACTTTTATATTTTACTTACACCACGTTCAAATTATATACTGGTTTACGTGCTCGTTGTCAACAAACACTGCACCGGTTTCTAACAATAATGGACAAGTTTCTCATAAAAAATGCTACCTACATTTTGATACATAATACAATATGTGCCCATTTATAACACCGATTGATCATAATTAGAGAACCAAGTTATGAAGCCCCTTATATGTGTTAAAAAATTAAATTTCACAGGGAATATTGATCTTTTTCAGTCGTAAATGTGATGACATAATGCAGAAGAAATTATCATCGACATCTGCAGTTATTGAACTTTAAGTATAATAAAAGAACGGCCAATGTCAGGCTGGCATAATTCCAAAATTGTGGCCCATAGGCATTAATGACTGTGCTCGCCGAAGGAAGGCACTACAGACCTACATGAAATCAACCAAAACACTTTGATAGATTGATACACGGGGGGGGGGGGGGGGGGGGCACCGCGCAGGGCTGCCAAACGACTTAAGCCCTATTCCTCAGAATGTTATAAAGAATTCCTCGGAATTCCCCGGAATTTTTAATGTTAGTCCCTTTTATATTATGATTTTTTTAGCACATGTCGATGTCCATGGCCCTCGTTTCCAACCTTATCTGGTTATTTTAATTGTAATTTTAAATTGCAGCCGATAAAAAATACCCATCAAAATACTCTAGCGCAGAGGCCAATCAAACCATTTCGCACTCAACTTACCTCCACCAAAAGTTGGAGTAGTAGAAGACGTAGGATTTTGTGCCCCAAAGGCAAACCCTGTTGACTGTGACGTAGTTGGAGTGAAACCAAATGAAATGGCAGCTAAAACATTGAAATGTTTTCCTATTTATTAGTTAATACCCTTTTTGCAATTGTTATATATTATCTTATTATTTGGCACCTTTCGGCAGTGGCTGTTAAAGTCAGGTCCGGATTGTCCGTTAGGCACGAGCCTAAGACGGAAGATTCTAAGGGGCGGCTATATACTTAGTAGGGACATTCAATATTAAAAATAAAAAATATTTACACTATTTAATTTTAAAAAGGTCGTAGAAGTGGCTGGAATCCTCATTTCCCTGCGTATTTTAGGAGGGAGATTCATCCACTTAATGATACGGTGACCAATGTTACGACTTTCGGAAAACATCTTCACAACTTCCCATTCTCATTTCAGAATCGGGGTCGATGCTTTCATGAAATCTCCCTACACTTGATCGGCCAAGGATTTTTCTAACATGGCTGTGATCAACAGCACTCCTCTACCCGGGTTCGGGTAAAAAATTACCCAAGGTCAACGTTAGACTAGGAGAAAATGAACTCCCAACCATTATCACATATTGAGAGTCAGTTCTTAGAAAATGTCACTATACCGAAATAATCGCAATCTTCGCAGCCTCAACGGCAAAAAAAAGATTTTTTCTTCATTAATTGGCCTGTAACTTTGAAATCTTTATTTTTGTGAAGAATTAGACTTTCACGAATATGGACTTCAGTTAGGTTAGAATCGGTTACAAACTATTTGGCCCTCTTAGAATTTTAGGTTGCGCTCCCTAAACATCGAAACATACTCTTAACCCACACCGTCTATGACAGAGTCAACGGCCTTTCCGCCCTTTATAGCCCTTTTAGCCCCATCAGCGCTTCATTTCATTTTTGCTTTCCAATTTATACGTAGTATAAGGAAAGTTTTGTGACGGTCGAAATTTTCGATTCCGAGATTTTAACGAATTTACACGTTTTAAGGTCCTAGGAACACAAAAAGTGGTTTTTACAAAATGTCTGTCTGTCTGTCGTTCTGTCTGTCTGTCTGTGCGTCGATTTCCGGGCAAACTACTCGGTCAATTTTGATGAAATTCGGCATGTAGGTTCACAAAAATCATACCTCGGGACCATTTTTTTTTGTTTAGGCTAACTTAATTTGGGGGAGTTTTATTCTCAAAAAACTCCAAAAAAAAAACGTCTAAAAAACTTATTTCTCAAAAACGGCTCCAATGATTTCTTTTAAATTCACATATAGCCTATTGTAGTCGTTATTAATGTTAACGAAATGCAGGGGGTCGCTTCCCCCTTGATAGGTTGCTTCTGGGGGTAAAAAAATAAAAATAACTAAATTTTAATGAAAAATGACTAAAAAATAATTTTTCTGCGAAACCTTTCTATCGATGATTTTTACCTTCAGGTATGTTTTAGGTGTTAAATTGAGTAACGAAACCAGACAGGTTGCTTTCCCAGAAAAGTATTTGGTTTTGTAAAAAAAAATGTTTTTTTGAAAAAATTATAGAAAATTCACGCTCAAATGGATTGCATGCCCTGCCAGTATTACTGTGTGGTAATGTGTTGGTCTGACCTATCTAGAATTTACCTCACCTCCAGTGACGTCAGGTGGACATCCCCCCCCCCCCCCCGCGAGATATCCGAAATTTAACCGTAGGAAAATTATTTACCATGAAATTACTCATTTTCTCTATCTACTAATTTTGATAAATTGGAAAACATGTTCGAGTAAACTCGGACCGGTTCTTGTTGTATGCCTCCATGGCTCCGTTAGGCCTATTTGTTATTTTAACGTAATCCTAAATTTATTTGAAGTCTCACACTTCTTGAGGTTCTTTACAAGTATAATATTATGGTAATTATTTAATGTAAATAATTACCAATATTATCAAGCTTAGTTATTTAGTTAATGATCAATGGTTAGTAAGCGTTTTAAAGTATATAACTATTTAAACCAAGTTCCAATTCCGCGCTTTTACATGCCCGTAATGATATTTACAAGCCGCATCTTTAGTAGTACGAAAACTGGCTTTAATTTAATTACCTGGACAAATTTCAATATGCGCCTACGTACATTAAACATGCATTTAGTCCTTACCTGTTGTAGTAGGATTCATTATCAATCTTTAAATTATATTCTTATTTCTTTATAAAATTGGAATCTGTGTTGATTGTTTATTTATTATTTTGAATTTTTTGAATGACAAAGTTAGGTTAAAGCAACTTATCCAACATGAGGAAATAAATCAGAGCATGCGCAGATTAAAATTTCAATGTCGCCAACCAGCCAACCTAAAACTAATGATTAATTTTAATTTTATTGATTGATGATTCTGATTTCTGATTGTATTTTGTGAAATGGCACGTATTATTTTACCGTGTAATTTAAGTTTTAATAGTACTTCTGGTGTTTTCTCTGATAATAGTTTGAACCACAGAAACGTCCGTGGGTTATCTATTTAGCAGAGTGTTTATTAGGGTTGTTGTTTGTGTTAAATAAGCTATATACTGCCATTTCCAAACTTGTGTTGCACGAACATGGACGACTCGTGGGGTATGTATATTTGCCATACATTTGCGGGTTTCTTTGGTAGTAATTGTTTTTGGCTGCTTGTCACTTCGTACGCTTCTTGTTGCAGATACCGAAAACTTTGAGCCCCCTACTCTTAACCTACCGAAAGGTGACAAGTGGGAGGGTGAAGATGAAGACGATGAAGTGAAGGTAGGTCAACTTCACATATGTTTTTAAACTGCTAGGTACTTAGTTAACTTTTTGTAAAGTTTTGTTACGAGAGCGAGAACATTCAATAATGCCTTTGTGGCTTGATAGATCTTTTAGCATTTTTGAGACAACGCTGATACCCAGGTCCCAGATGCATGCGAGACTTAAGGTAGACTGCTAAGTTAGTGCCAGGTTAGTTGATGACGACAGCAAAAAATTGCTCATGTGTGGGTTTATTTTGAAGAACAACTTTCTGATCGGAGTTTAGGCTATACTAAAACTTAAAATAATTTAGGGTAAATGTTAAGTTTAGCTACCCGTCATAAAATCACAAAATTTGGTTCTAGGCTATATCGTTGATTTAGCTTTAAAGAATTAAAAGTCGGAAAATTATAGTTTTTGAGTTACAACCCAATTTAGTTCGAATTTTTGCATGGGCAGGTATAGGGACAAATTGCTCATAAAATTTTTTATGGGAGGAACATTGTCAGAATATAACAGCAAAGGCTTTCACGGCCGGAGTCGAATGAGGAACCAGTAGAATCCGGGCTTATGGGCCGTGGTCGAAGTGAAAGTGAACTTCCAAACGTTTCGTCAACATCTGCGGTCGACATCTTCAGTGGAACTGCGTAGACTTCTAAGATTGTATCTCGGAGGCTCAGCAGCGACTGTGAGGGCAGGAGGTTGTGCTCTGAAATTTATACTAAGATGCGGGGTGGTGGGGGGTGGAGGCGGAGTCATCCTCGCTCCTGATTGGCTCCCTACTACCTCAACCTGATTTCCGGATGATGACACCAGTTTCTTTGCTGTAGTCTTCTTTAAGGCTGGATACCAAATTCTATTGACCTTTAATCCTTCTTCTTTCCTATTGAAGTTATGCGGGTGCTTGTGGATCTCTATAGCCTCTCTGTGTAACCGAGGGTGGTATGAAGAAGTTGTAGAAAGTACTGTAGCATCTTGAAATTGTATTATGTGACCGGTTTGTGTTAGAACATGCTCAGCGATTGCAGACTTCTCCGACTGTAGAAGACGGCAGTTTCGTTTATGTTCATCAATCCTGGTTTTTAAGCTTCGTTTCGTAGTACCTATATAGACTTCTCCACACGAACACGGAATCCTGTAAACACCTGCTGACGTCATCGGGTCCCGGCTATCTTTGGCTGATCTGTACAAACTATTTAATTTTCTCGTAGGCTTGTAAATAGTCTTCACATTGTGCCGTAAGAAGAGTTTACCTATACGGTCTGAGACTCCCTTGATGAATGGAAGGCAGAGTAGGCCAGTAGTACTTGGGGGTTCGTCTTGCCGAGCGGATCTATTCATGCGGGGTCGGATGGCGCGGGCTATTTCTCGTGCGCTGTATCCATTCGATTGCAGTGCCGTGTCTAAGTGCTTGAGTTCCCGTTGAAGAAATGTTGGTTCGCAGATCCTGTTGGCACGGTGGATGAGTGTCTTTATCATGGCTCGTTTTTGGCTCGGATGATGGTTAGAATTCTTGTTCAAGTATCTATCCGTGTGGGTCGGTTTTCGATACACTGTGTGGCCCAGAGTTCCGTCTTCTTTCTTCGTTACCAACACATCGAGAAAAGCCAACCGACCATTGTTTTCCTGTTCCATCGTGAATTGGATGTTTGCATGGATCGAGTTTATATGATTCAGAAAATTCTCCAGGTTCTTTTGGCCATGACTCCATACCACGAAGGTGTCATCAACATACCGGAACCAACATTTCGGCTGTAGAGGGGCTGAGTTCAAAGCTGTATTTTCAAAGAACTCCATGTAAAAGTTAGCGACTACTGGACTGATTGGGCTGCCCATCGCGACTCCATCCAATTGTTCAATTGAACAAAACATTGCCCTGGATTTTATGTTCAAAGTTGGAATGGCATTAAGTTATTATTTCCTAATATGTCAATATGCAATATGACGTGCTAAGGTCTATTTCTTATCAGTTCTTAGCCCTACAATAGTGAAGAACTTTGATCAATGGTGAGTTCACCAACTAAATGATAAATATGTATAAAGGTCTAAAGTCCACTTAGACAGACTGGTAGTGTCAGCGAGTTATCATGCCCCATCATGTTCCCCTACCAACGCTATACACACCACCAAGCTTGCTGCAGTTTTGAATAGGCTCTGTTGGTGGATTCAACGGGGGGGGGGGGGGGAATACCGATCACCTATTCAGCTGCTCTGGCATTGAGGTGGAAAACCGAACTACGACACAGGAGGGATTGGCCCAACTCTACTATGCGGCACGGCGTTACATGGCCTAGAAGAAGTGGATTCAACTTTGTATGACCGTTGACCTTACTGGCCAACACCAACATAATTGATATCCAAGTATTTTTTAAGAGACAACCGGGCATCCCCACTACCCGTTTATGAAGTGAAACTACTCATGGCAGGGTCTTGAAATTCTAATCAGCAACATTCAATTGACACCTTCGGCTGTTGTTGGGCGTGTTGTATAGCTATCGAATTGTTGAATAACATTTCTTCTATTCTCTTGCATCTCTTTGATGGCGTTTGAACATTTTCGGATACACCTTATGTTTGCGAAAATATAGATATTTGAGAAATCGTTTTTGCACACGCTCCAAGGCGGAAATATAAGCGATTGCACTATGGTTCCACACTACTGCGCCATATTCCAGTTTAGGTCTAACCAGTGCCAAATATAATAGCTTAAACGTATCTGTATATTGGAAGTTGTGACAGATTCTTGTTATAAAGCTTAGAGTACCGTTTTGCATCACTTATGGCATCTTTAATGTGTGAACTGAAGCTGAAGTCTTCTGTAAAGGTGTTTCCTAGATCCATGATTGAAATTCTGCGTTGAAGGGATTGACAATTTAATATATAAGTGGAATGGCTTGTGAAATGCGCGAATGGTTATGGTTCGAAAAGATGATAGAAGAAAATACGACTTGATCATATTAGCTTGTTTTTTTGACAACCAGTTCACCGTTCCATTCCCGTTTATTTTTCAATTAGCTTATTGTGTTCACTCATCTATTCCAATAGCCTATTTTATCCTTGAGTCTGACCGAGTCTTCTTCTTTTTGAACTGGCTCCTGGCTCTAGAGCCCTTTATGGGCCACTCCTCCAGTCATCTCAGTTTTGTATGACGCTCCACCATCTGCGGACTCCCAATTCAGGGGGTGGGGAGTTCAAGGACAATGATTGATAAGATTAATTTCAGGACAACTGGGAAGATGAAGAGGAGGAAAAGAAAGATGAAGAGAAACAAGAGCAGCAGAAAGGTGTGCAGCAAGTAAAAAAGAAGAAGACGCTTACCGAGAAGATTGAGGAGAAGGAGCGCAAAGAACGGGATGAGGCTGCCAAAAAGCTAGCTGCCAAGGAGGCCATGAAAAGTTTGACGCCTGTTGAAAGGGCTGCTGAAAAGCTAAGACAACAGCGACTTCAGGAGGAGGCTGATTTGCAGGTGAGTGTCATCAGGGCTAGGTGTGAAATCTGCCTTATTAGGTTCGTCAGATTATAGAGCGAAAAAGCAGGGAGGCTATGAAATGTCTGAGACATGCTGCGAAAATGGTTGGAAAGTTGAGATAACAACGGCTACAGGAGGAGGCTGACTTACAAGTGAGTGTCTAGAGGGTTTATCAACCTTAGGCGGGGTTTTTCACCGACCTCTCATTGCAGAATGCACATACGTTGACGTGGTAGTAGAAATTCAAGACTTGGCGGGGTTTCCACCGACCTCTCATTGCAGAATGCAAATGACATTGACGGAAATTTGAATTTTGCTTTTTAAAATGTTTGTACTTAACATATCCCATGACGCCATTTTTTAATTTTAGTTTGTTTGTGATTTTATTCTATGATCATTGATCAATTTTAACTATTAAAGTAAAACAAAAATTTCCGTCAATGTCATTTGCATTCTGCAATGAGAGGTCGGTGGAAATAAATAACATAAGGTTAGCACTGGGCGTCTAACTATTCATCGGAGCAATCAGTGTCTATACTCTAGGCCAACAAAAACCGAAGTAATACTCGTACATTGTACTAAGGTTCAGGAAGAGTCCTATGGAGCTAAAAAAACAATACTTACTTAATCTGTCCGGGCCTAGGACACGTTGTTCCAAAACGCTGCGGCCTGGATGGCCTTGTCGTTGGCGTCTAAAAGATCTGTTTGGGACACAGCTTCCCTTAGTTTCAATATTTTATTTTAATTTCAATAAGTATGGGTTAATTGTATGTGCCCACGTGTGGTTAATAAAGACCACTTTTTTCAGCTGTTGAAATTCCACTTACCGCTAATTAAGCGCAATTAGTAATGCAGTAAAGAAAGATATATAGGCTTTGTGCAATTAAGAAAACGTAAGATACATTGATTTTAAAAATATCTGTAAATTGTTAAACAAATAACTGCTTTGGTTGGCTTTGCATGCATGCGTAGGCTTGTGCGTGGGGTTTCATGAGGTAAAACAAAGAAGCAAAAGTTCTGTTGTAATATTGAGTATTTCCTTGTAATTATACTCGTAAGTACATAAGTTTTGCAACAAATGGATTCATGATTAAATTATAAACGCTAATAGATCAAATATTCAAATTTTAAATTTGAAATAAACGTTGTAAAGTACGTATTATTACGGTTCGAATCCCTCCAAGCCCAGTTTTTTCCATATCCTCTAATTTCGGTTATAACGAGGAGGTTACCTCTTCAACCAAAGTCAAGTCAAGGTCAGTGTTATATATACCTTATAATACTACAATATATTGAATAAAGCATTGCCTTTATGCAATTAAGTAAGCTCACAGACCTGTTCGGTTAGACAGTTGTGTAGTTGAGCTAACCTGTCTAGCAACACGAATCATGTCAATTAGAGCATAAGTAGAGGATTTGGCATTTACTGGACTTGTCGGGGCTTGTGGTCCAGCGGTTAAGGTGACGCCCCGGTTAGGCGTAGATCGTGGGTTCGAATCCCGCCAAGCCCAGTTTTTTCCATATCCTCTAATTTCGGTTATGGCAGAATTCTCGATAAAAAATTAATGGTATTTCGGTTCCTTCGCAGGTGACGAAAGAGACTTTTGGTGTGATTGAAACCTCGTCGG
Source organism: Psococerastis gibbosa (assembly GCA_963971405.1). Lineage (NCBI taxonomy): Eukaryota > Metazoa > Arthropoda > Insecta > Psocodea > Psocidae > Psococerastis > Psococerastis gibbosa. Next base: position 3,664,094 of record OZ020485.1, read on the forward strand.
ACAGCATAGACGCGCTGAACCCCTCCACACAGGAAGAATTCAACTTACTGGAAGAGGCGATAGTCAAAAAATTGCAGCCGCTCACCAGTTCAGTTCATTATCCTACGTTTATCGAGGACCTCGCCCGCAACCTTTGTGCTGGTTGTAAGTAGAAGTTGATTAATAAAAAGTATTATTATGACTATTACCCAAACTTGTGGGTCCTGCTTGTTACCTTGTTTCCATGGTAATGTTGTCTTAGCTTCTCCATTATCGCTTGTAGCTGGTTTAGTTCATACCGAGGACGAGTACCAGTTTGTCAATAGTAGTGGAATCAATACCAATAATGTATGTCCGAAAATCCATTGGGTCCTTGGCATTGGGCAGGGTTCATTTGGCCACTTAAAGCAGGCTTAGGCCTGTGTCCTTAAGGCGCCCATTCCACCGACCGGCTAGGGCTATTTACAAAAACGGTGACGTGGTAGCAGACATTCAAGACTTAGGTGGCATTTTCACCGACCTCACATTGCAGAATGCAAATGACATTGACGGAAATTAGAATTTTTCTTTTTATAGAAATCTATTCAAATGTTTGTACTTAACATATCCCATGACGCCATTTTTTAATTTTAGTTTGATTTCGATTTTACAGTATGATCATTGATCAATTTTAACTATGGCATAGAGGAAAATAAACATTTCCGACAATTCTGCAATGCGAGGTCGGTGGAAACCCGCCTAAGTCTTGAGTGTCTGCTACCACGTCACCGTTTTTGTAAATAGCCCTAGCCGGTCGGTGGAATGGGCGCCTAAAAGAGCCCCTCAAATAATAGTAATGCCTTATAAAAAATTGGGTAGCTTATGGTCTAATAGAAGGTCTAAAGCTACGGAAATTGAAGCACTAGTTAATGAACTTGGTTAAGTCCGGTGGGCAGCTGTTACATGTCTTTGTCGTTTGTAGCCAGTGTGGGTAGGCGGCTCTCTGTTGGAGGCAAATGAGGTAGTGCCTCACAAATTTGAAATAAAATAAAGAATAAAAAATGTAGGGTAATAAAAAGTGATAATTATTGATGAATACTTAAAAATATAATTATAAAAAATAAAAAGTGCCATGCACAGAACTAGTCCCAAAAATTCAGAAGGTATGCAATAACGTTATCCCTACCTAGCGCCTATCTATTGCTTAAAGGCACGTACAAATGATATTAGCAGTAAAATCCGATGCAAGTTTTCAATGCATTTGTTGCACTCAACTCAGTTAGCCCATAAGTCTGCTTCTGAGGTTGCCCCTTAACCACCATAGCCCTCCCCCAATCCAGCCAGCTTTCCTGATCACGCGATTCGCAGATGCCAAGTCCCCTCAAAATTTTCATTTTGTCCGCTATACCTCACCAAATTTCATCCCAACTAGTCTCCACTGACATGTACTAGCTTCATTAAGGAAATAATTCCAATAATGTCCGAAAAATTCATTGTCTTTGCCAGGGCAAGGTTCGAAGTATAAAACATTAAAAGTCCTTATAATTATACTCTATAATAGTAAATATGCAATCAGACGGAAACTCGTCTTATAAATAAGCTTACATTGTGTTGCAAAGTCCAAAAAAGACATCACTTACAGTAAAAACGTAAAAACTTACCCGAGAAACAAGCAGTCAAATTAAAAAGGAGAAGAAAAAAAAATCGATTTGTCAAACGCATAAAACCTATGTAAGTAAAAGAACCGGTCCGAGTTCACTCGAACATGCTTTCCAATTTATCAAAATTATTAGATAGAGAAAATTAGTAATTTTATGGCAAATATTTTTCCTATGGTTAAATTTCCGATATCTCGGGGGGGGGGGGGGGGGGGGGTTGTCCACCTGACGTCACTGGAAGTGAGGTAAATTCTCGATAGGTCAAACAAACACATTAATTACCACATAGCAATAATGGCAGGGCATGCAATGCATTTGAGCGCGAATTTTCTATCATTTTTTTCAAAAAATAATTTTTTGGGCAAAACCAAATAGTTTTTTGGGAAAGCAACCTATCCGGTTTCGTTACTCAATTTAACACCTAAAACATGCTTGAAGGTAGAAATCATCGATAGAAAGGTTTCGCATTTTTTAGTCATTTTTTCATTAAAATTTAGTTATTTTTATTTTTTTACCCCCAGAAGCAAACTATCAAGGGGCAAGCGACCCCCCGCATTTTGTCAACATTAATAACGACTACAATCTACGAGAATTTAAAAGAAATCGTTGGAGCCGTTTTTGAGAAATAATTTTTTTAGACGTTTTTTTGGAGTTTTTTGAAAATAAAACCCCCCCAAATTGAGTTAACCCAAAAAAAAAAAAAAATGGTCCCGAGGTATGATGTTTGTGAACCTACATGCCAAATTTCACTCAAATCCACTGAGTAGTTTGCCCGGAAATCGACGAACAGACAGACCGACCGACAGACAGACATTTTGTAAAAACCATTTTTTTGGGTTCCTGGGACCTCAAAACGTGTAAATCCGTTGAAATCTCGGAATCGAAAATTTCGACCATCACAAAGCTTTCCTTATACTACGTATAAATTGGAAAGCAATAAATGCCTAACATACAATACAACACAAGTGTGTACGAGTAGCCATAGTTCAATATGACTGTCACAACATCGCCATTCGCTTAAAGTCACTTAGGCTTAGCGCTGATGGATCCAATTTTGACACTTGAATGCGTTTCAAGATCCTTTCAAACGATTCTTTCGAAATGGATAAATAACACTTTTGATCTCGTGTGGCCTTTACACTTTATTAATCCTAAAATAAACCCTCTCATGAATAGAAGGGCAATCTATGAGACCGTTGAACAGCTTACAAGTAAATAAAAACATAATCAGAGACATACCTTGTACGCCAGGCTTCATTAAGAACCGTAATGAGTATTCAACTCAATAGGTATCCACTTACTATTTCAGTGACGTCGACCAATATTAAGAAGCTAAAGACAGCAATAGACACCCTGTACACTGAGAAACAGAAGTCCGAAAAGGAGAAGACGGCGAGTAAAAAGGGTATTAAAGGCCGACCCCAAATCAAGATGGAGGGAAAGACGGTAAGTAGGCTTCATTTACTTTCGCCCCTCCTACTGTATTTAAGTCGAAGGTAATAAAATAGATGGCGTGGCCTTTTTTATAACACTGACATAACTATATTTACTTATTTATCTATATATCTTGTACTAGTTTGTTATACCTATTGGTATATGGTATTTTGTTTGGTTGACACTTTGTGTTTAAAAGCTGCAGTAGCTCTTTCATACGAAAATTGTCCTGTATTGTCATACAATTATATTATGTATATAGTACCACTAGAGCCCTGTTCAGCCTACTCCTAGCATATGTACAATACTACATACTGTACATACTACAATTAATCTCTAGACAAATGTTTCTAAATCAATTCTTAGTCACCTTTCATTCTCGCTTATTTAGGATAATTTACACTTGTTCCCGGATAAGTTATTTTTTTCGTTACTTGATAATATTAACGTACCATATAACGGATAAGGGAAATTTCAATAATCCAACAAGAATCTTTTTTCTTTTAGGATTTCGGATACCATGGCGCAGCTCAAGAGGACGACTTTGATTGGTAGTTTGTGCGTCGGCCATCTTTGTTGTTAAATCTCCGTTAACATTAGCTTATATATTTCCCCTTCCATTGTCAACAATTGTGCTATCTTGCATGCAATGGCCATTACAATCCATAATGTATTGCGCAAGCTAATATCTTTGAATTGTCCTTTAATTTGTTTAATTATGAGGGCGTAGACGGGTGTCCTTACTCAACCTTAGGCATAAGGCTTAATATTACACCATTGCCATTAACTTTTGCCGATAGACACTGAAGATGTCAGGTCGAAGGAGTTAAAAAAAAATATGACCCATTAGTGTTGGTGCTTGCATTGTAATTTATATAACTTAGTAAATATTACTTTATTTATAGATGGTAAAGTAATATTTACGGACTAAGTTTTTTAAATTACAATTTGTTTAAAATATTACTAAGTTATACAAGGGAGACGATTTCATATGTAAAGTTAGTGATGGCCACATACCATGCATCTATGATACGTAAAGGAATATTTCTTCTACCATCGTGAAAATCGGGGGAGTACCTAACCAAATATCTCATGAAATACCAATCGTAGGCCCGTAAAAAATATCAGGACAAATAGAAAACATTTTGCTGACCATTTCGATAGGCCTACAAGATTCATAATTGTACCTCTTTCTAACACAGATTGACCTCAATTATTGAATTTGATTTGTGCATATTATAAAGATTGGTGCCGAAGGAGGGAAGAGTTCAAGAACTAAGTGGTCAATGGCCATATATCATGTATCGAAATGTAGAGGAGCATTTCTGCTAATTTAACGGATGTGAAATGTATTTAAAAATCTATATTATCTTAGCAACGCTAACAAAATACAGTATACTGTAAGCCAAAAGATAGGAACTTTATAAATATTAAGGGTGGCTCCCTCCACCGCTAGGAAGGTACGGAATAATAAGGTATCTGCAGGATGTTTTGTTAAGGAACATTTTTTTCTATTTCTATGCTTGGAATTCCACTTTCCGCAGATTTGCCTACTAGTTAAGACGGAGAGGTTAACGTCACATTCATTTTACAATGACATTAATTTAACTATAATTAGCTGTAATGAACACTAATAGGCTAACTCACTAACAATAACAAAATTACAATACAAACAACAGTATTTAGTGGCCACTTTTCCGACCATAACATGAAAACACCAATGCCATATGAAAACATAGGGCGAAACTACGTATAAAAATCAGTCTGTGAATTAATTAAATTGTACATTGTTAACAGTGGCATTCTGTCTAGTTAGGGTGGGCTCCAACGAGCTTCCAGACGGTCAATATGCAACGGATAAAAACTCATTTTGCACTATCCCAAATCCATCGGAACTGATTGTCATCGTCGGTATGATTACAGATAAATGATCGGAGCAAGAGTTCTTTAAATCTATCTACGAGAGATATGAGATTCGCCTCGTGTCACCTGCCACGTCGTTTCACCCACTGACCGGTCATAGGAAACGTGGCAAGGGTCACCAGAAATTCAAAAAATATTTTTACCGGGGGCGAATTTCCTATCTCTCCTATACAGAGTTTTAGTTGGAGCCGTCGTTAAACTGGCTCCCACCAAAAGTGGAAACTGGTATCCGAAAGAAGTAGTCATGATTTTTGGGCGGTTTCCATCATCGCTTAAAAAGTTGCGGCATGGAATTTCGTAATTAGGAATGAAGGAAGATTCCTTAGCGATACTTTTTCAGACGACGGTGGGACCGGGTGCACCGGATTCTTTGACTTTCAATAGCCCTACCAACGATAAGCAAAATAATATCTAAGGTTAGTCCACTACAAACAATTATTACATTATTTTACGACTAGTTTCGGCACTGGACGGGTATAATATGGAATCGAAACCAGGAAACACTAGCTTGGATCAACATCGAAAGGGGACACTTCAACCAACCCCTAGGTGAGTGAAACGCAGTTTTCAATAAATATCAACATTTACAGTAATTGTATCATAGTTACGTATCTAGCCTAGTTTAGGAACTTTTTATTGAACGATTCTGCCCATTTTCGTTGGATTGGCTCTTTTTTAAAAAATTATGAAAAACCGATTTGGTAAGGTAACGGAAGTCATAATCTGTAAGCTGGGACGCATGGAAAGAATTCAGGAAACCACTTTTGAAGGAAGGCGGAAGGGTAAAGACCCAGGAGGACTGACGAACAGCTGGCTCGACGATGTTGAAGAGGATCTGTCTCAACCACAAGTGAAAGAATGCATACGATCGATCTAGTTGGAGGCAGCTGCTAATGAGGACAAGACCCTGATTGGGGTAAGGTAAGGAAAAACTGGCTCTTCAAATATATGAAACTATTCCCTCGAAGGACAGATAAACTAACATTTTAAGAGTTGTAACGTAGACTGTACTTCCGGCTTCCCGAAGATAGGCAGATGAAGTCTAAAGTTAATTTTATAACAAAATTCATTTTGTTGGATTTAGCAATAATTTAGAAAATTTGTTGCAAATACGACCAACGCATTGTACAAGACGATTTCCTTTCTTCTTTGCCACATTAACGATGGGGTTAACGCCTTGTTTCTTAGCTTTTAAAGCGAAAATTCCAAATTTTGGAGTTGTGGGCTCCAATGTCGCTTCTTCATTTTCCTCACACTTGTTTTTTGGTCCGACTTTACACAAATAAGGCTCACATATGTTCTTCGCATCTTGCGCTTGACACAATTGTTCTTGCCACGTGGCAATATTTGACAAAAATATGGGACGCAAACGGAGTAAATTGTCCTCGGGTACAGTGGGTTGGGCAAAAAATTGTACGGAATATTTTACAAGTCCACCTGACTCTGAATCTCCATTTTCCACAATATCGCACTTTGCATATGTGGAAGGCTCATGTTCAGGAGGTATAGCACCATCCAACCATTTTCTAATCATTGCATTTAAAGACTCTATTCTACCGAAAGAATCAGTACCAAACGTATAGTTAAAACCACAAGAATCAGTATTTCGAAAACTGTTGTATGCCTGATCTCGAATACCAATCGTAATCCCTTCACCTGAAAGAAACTGTTCAGAGGAATAAAAACGTAGGTATACAATCGCACCTTTCTGCCTTGCTTTTTCTTGATTGTTTTTCTTAAACATGGAACAGTGAAATGTAATGCGTAAAAACTCGTTATTTTTAAGCAATGGTTGTACAGGTATGGTAGCGGTGAAAATACCCAGGGGGGGAAGGTTGCCTATGAATTCTCCGATTTTGAGACTATGATGTAGCTGTAATTTATTAATCATTGACAAAAGTACATGGCGTATATTAAACGAAATGAATTGCATAGCAGTAGGAAGGGCCGAAAACTTATACACTTCTAGGCCTTCCGAGGTTTTAATTTTAGTAATAAAACAAAGAGGGAGGAATTCCTCTGGAATAAATTTGCACCATAGAAACTTCAATTCATCGAGAAACGAGCTTATTTGTTCGTCTGAGTAGTCGTCACAATACTGATCCCTTCCATCCAAACCATTCAATTCGGTATTATACCTACGTGGCGACAGCAGGTCGTCTGGGAGGCCACTGTCAACTCCCATGTATGAAAGGACTTTTTCATTTATGAACAATCGAATACTAACTTTGCGTTTCGGTAGAATTTTGTCCCTTAAAAACGTAATCCGAAAGTACTCCATACGAGAAGGCTTTTCACTTTTTTCCTTTCTGCCCATGATGGGGAATACTCAAGACAGGGAAGTAGGCTATCTGAAAAAAAAAGTTTAGTGTCACCAAAACAAATAAAAATGAGCTATTGATTATAACGATTGTCACTTTTTAATTATAGCTATCACCTCTAACCAGTAAAGTTTATCCCTTCAATGTGGCCTGTGTGCAGGTCCCAGCTGTCAACTCTAGATTAATAGGTAGCAAAGCCTACCTAAGGTACCTACTATATTTTTATATTGCAAGCTTTCCAAAATTATTTACTGTACGCACAGTTTCAATGGTTGCCGCGGCCGTTGTAGGCTCGTAAGCAGTTACCGTACTCCAAAAGAAAGTTTCTTAAGACGCTAGCCCCAGCTTTATTGGTTATTGATTAACTGGTTGCCCTAAATGCGCCCTGGCAAAGGGTCGATTGGAAGTTTAGAATTAAAGCCAGTTATTAATTTCTGGGTCATTATTTATATTTAAACGCTTAAACTTAAATGATTAATTCCAAAATACATAAGCAATCAGTATTACTAAATTAAAATTTGTGAGAAGCGCATTATTGCAAAACTCAAAAGTGAGTAGTGACAGAAGATACACCGCCTTTTAAATAGGGCGCGAAAACGTTTTGTTCCAAAAATTAGAACGAAAATTATAGACTCGGGCATGTTTTCTTTTAATATTTATGCAATAGTCAGGACATGATTGAAGAGTAGTGGTACGGACTATGAATCTCTCAGCGGCGTTGCTCTATTGAGCCTAATATATGAAACATATTTTTTTTTTTTAGACTACCCTTCGCCATTCTAACAACTGGTCACCTGCGAATTGCCAACTTTCAGAGGACAGCCAATTATTGGGTGGGAAACTCTGCTCCTCGACGACACGGCCCTGTCCCCGGCCGGGCAGAACATTGTCATTGATAATCGTATAATTTGCATTGGCGTAAATTCCCAAAATTTCTGGGGGAGGGGGAGGAATTTAGAACCCCAACGACTTTGATCCCCCGGAGAAAAAAATCGATAAATGTGCCCAAATTAGTGAGGTTTTACGCATATTATACCCTGGAGGAAAAAAAATTGATAAATGGGCTTAAATTAGTGAGGTTTTACGAATATTCTACCCTAGAGGGAGGGGGACCCGGTGGTCTCCCCCGGAGAAAAAAAACTGATGAATATAGGCCCAAATTAGGAACTTTTTACGCATTTTATTGCAGGCAGCACAGTTGAGATTGTACCGACGAATAAATCTACCACTGAGCCCCCCCCCCCCCAGGAACCCCTATTTACGCCAATGATAATTTGAGCCTATATTCTCTCTAACAAAATTAAGCTCATTTTCATCTAGGCCTACATTATACAGAAAGAAATACAAAAATCGTATCGCAGACATTTACGAAAATCAGCTCGATGAATTGAAAATATATAATTTTCATTTACAGCTTACATAACTTATTTTCTCTACACCTATCTATATTCTCAGGGCTGCCAGATACAGCGAAGTTCAAAACCGGACAAGAGCTTTAATTTTACAGTGTCAATTTTTTTTCTGAAACTCCAATTATACCTAACTTAGGCCTATATCAATTTTTTCCGTAAAAAAATACAAATTTAATTTTGTTAAAAATCAGTGACTCAATTCAAAATTAATCGTTGGCGTATATTCCCACAATTTCTGGGGGAGGGGCTTTAGGACCCCAACACTTTGATCCCCAGGATCGAGAAAAAAAATTGGGGAAATGGGCCCAAACCATTGAGGCTTTGCGCATTTTATACCATGAATTTAGTCTCCCTCGGAGAAAAAAAAAGATAAATAGCCCCAAATTCGTGAGGTTTTACGAATATTAAGCCCTGGAGGAAGGGGGGCCCGGGGTCTCCCCCGGAGAAAAAAATTGACAAATGGGCTCAAATTTAGGAGGTTTTGGGCATGTTATACCCTGGAAAAAAGGGGGCGCCCGGAGGTCTCCCACGGATAAAAAATAATTGATAATTAGGCCCAAGTTAGTGAGGTTTTACGCATTTTGCAAGCAGTACAGTTGAGATTTTACAGACGAATAAACCCACCTACCTCTGAGGGGACCCGGGGGTCTCTCCCGAAGAAAACGTTTGAAAAAATAGGGCTGAAATATTGGCGTTTTAAGCATTTTGAGTAATTATTTTTGTGAAAGTAGGCTACTTGGTCAATATGTTGATTTTTTTTTCATGATGTCTTTCATGTAAAATAAGCATATACCAAGAATTAATTTAATTCCCTTTCGTTATTGTGGATAGCCTACTATGCCTTTCGCCTCCATACCATCTTTGTCACCAGAAATCCTGGGGGGGGGGGCTCTGGGGGGCCAAGCCCCCCCTATTTACGCCAATGAAATTATAATTGTGAAGTTAATGAAAAATGAAAAAAAAACAGTTTCTGTTTGGCGGTATTAATTATTACCTAATTTAGTAATAAATATTATTCTTTTTTGGTTAATCCCTAAAAACCGGACAATGATTGTCCGGTTCGTCAACAAATTTTCAGCCGGACAAACCATTGAAAAACCGGACATCTGGCAGCCCTGTCTATTCCCTATGCTTTTAGTCGGTCACCTGCACACATCCCGGGGCTGTCCCGTAAGGTCTATTATGGAGAGGGCCGTTACCCATATGTAACTTATAGGCGACACCATGATGTAAAAAAAAAAATCAAAATCAACAATATGAATATGGCAGCTGCAACGTTTGTTGTGTCGGTGGCTATTTAAAGTATTTTTCATGTTTGAATTATTCTGTCTTAACTTTGAAGTTTCTTTATTAAATAACCACCATGTGGAAGGAGTGCAAGAGAAAAAATACGAAATGCCCGAGCCATGCTTATTTTTTTCGGTAAGTAAAATGCAATTTGCCAGTTTTGCGCCAACCTGTTAGGGTTAGGCCAAGCATGTTCGCAAAGGTTTTATTTTTAATGTATCCAGTTAAACTATATCTTATGTTATTAATACCGATTTAATGAAACCTCTTATAAAAGTACAATTATGAAGATTCTTGAGCATCCAGAGTCGAATCGACAGTTGCACAAGTTGCAGTGAGATTCAAAGTAATACAAATAGCCACCCAAGAAGATTGCAGGGGTGCTGCTACAATAACGCGATTTGTAAACTCTCTCTACCCTAATTCCTGAAGGTAAACTTAATCAGCCTGTACAAAGGTGTGTCAGTAAGACCGCCCTTACAAATGCTTGACTCATTGTACCTCGGTTAAGGCCATGCCCAGCTTATAAATGTAAAACTGGTCAAAAAGGAACGGAAAGGATTGACTAGACGTAGGATATTTATTAAGTACAGTATATGCAAGTTAACTCGTTATAAATTCCTTTCCTTGATGTCAATAACATTACTGCTGATTAAAGACTATTAAAAACTGCATTGGTACATACCGGAACCTAAGCCTTATGTCCCTGGGAATTGGTAACAAGTCGGCTTGTAGTTTATGAATTTGTTATAATGTTTACACATTTACTTTGCTTTCTACAGGATTCCAAATATGGGAACAAAACGGAGAGTCAGCTATGTATGCTCCCGCCACGTAGAGCCAAATTAGTTAATGTAGTTAGGAAATCGACGATATTTAGTGGTACGTACCTACTACATTGTGGACTGTTCTGATATTGGTATTACAGCTATTTTGGGCTGTTAATGCCAGTAGATTAAATTAAATAAGTGCATAATATCAGGCTAAACTAATTGTCTTCGATTAAAGTTACACCTATCATGTCCTACAATAACCCACCATGTTTCGTTCACCATTTCCATGAGAGTCCATATTCTAAATTAAAATTTTCAAAACCGAACCAGTACTTAGTAGTTTAAGTAGAAGCTTACTCCTAAACGCCCTCAAAACAATTTTCTTGTAGGACTATCAACAAATTACTGCACTTTGTACCTTTACCAGCATAACGTGCTTCAACTCTTATTTCAGAAGCAAGGAGTCAAGAGGTTTTTCTGTGTATAGTATGTTGTGCAGAACTTACTGCTCCTAAGTGTATAACTACTAAAAATGGCGACGAGAAATCGTTCAAGGCGCAAAGCAGAAGCATCCAAATCTCTGCTGGACTGCATAGAACTCCGAAAGGAGCAAGCCTGCCAGAGCCATCAAATCGAACAAAAGAGACGCATTCAAAGACTTCTTGGGAAAACTTGATTTTAGAAAAGACGTAAGTAAAGCAGCCCGTTTTGTATCGAGTCTGAATAATAATCATAATAATAATAATAAGCAACAACAGCTACCACTCCGAGGAAGAATCAAAGATTAACAACTCGCAAGCAAATCGCAGAAGCCTTATGCAAGCAATTTCAAAATTGACAGAAGGGCAAAAGCCAAACTAGTTAAGAGCCCCCTGCCTCAGTGCCTCGACAGAAAGATGACGTGCATCTGTCTACAAAATTTTACATTTTTGGAGGTAGAAGCAGCCTTTGCTCAAACCAAGAAAAATATGGCTGCAGGCATCGACGGCATTTTCCCTGAAATGGTTATTAATCTGGACTATAGTGCTAAGGAAACATTACTAGAGTTTATAAACCTGACGTGGAATTCCAGAATTCTCAGCCAATAGAGAAAGAGTGAAGTCATCCTACCTCTCTGAAGAAGGGAAAGGACCCATGGAGGCTAGACAGCCATCTCCCATTTCGCTCACCAGCTCCTTATGCAAGGTCGCAGAGAGAATGGTGTTAAGCAGATTGCTCCTTCCATTCATCGACTTCGGCGGCCTAGACGATGCACAAGCTGGATTCAGAAAACACAGGAACACTACGGACCCGGTAGTGGACTTCACGCAACACGTTAAGGACGCTTTTCCCCGAAAAATGTCCACTGTCTCAGTCTTGGTGGACCTGAAAGCAGCTTGTGACACCGTATGGAGAGTATCCCGCTGAAGATGGCCATAAATGGCTTCTTCTTCTTCTTCCCCCTTAGTGCCGCGTGCGCACCGTGGGAGGTCGCCTCGAACCCATTTCCTGAAATCGCCCTGGTCGGACGTTAACACCTTGAGCTCGGCCATTGCTTTCCCTCTTGCTCAGGCGAGTTGTTCAATCCTTTCCTAGAGAGTTGTCCTCGGTCTGCCGATGGGTCTTCTTCCTTGCGGCCTTGCTTCCGCCAACCTCCGGGTGGTCCTGTTTTCGTCCATCCTTTGGACGTGGCCGAACCATTGCATCTGCTTGTTCTTGTCCATAAATGGCATCTCTAGTAAAATCTTCTACTGGATAAATTCTTTCTTGGCTAATGGCACTGAAGAGTACTTTTCCATAGCAAAACATCAAAGCTCCGCTTGCAGCGGCAAGGACTAGCCCAAGGGGCTGTCATCAGTTGTCAACTCTTCAACTTGATGGTAAATGACGTTCTGAACACCATCCGAGCTATGCCAGGAGTTGAAGCTTTGGTATATGCTGATGACTTACTCATCTGGGCATCCAGCAGCGACCTGAAAAGCCAGGAATCTGTCCTAAATTAAACATTGAGAACCTCGCGAAAGGGGCTACAAGCGACTCTGTCTCACCGTTAGCTCCGATAAAACGGTCAGCCAGGTACTCAGCCTGTCAACGAAACAGCCTGAAGTCAAACTTACCCTCTAAGACGCGGAACTGGAGCAGCAGGATGCAACGAAATATCTGTCGATTGACAAGAAAATGACGTGGAAATCTATAGCTGACAAAGCCGGGTAGAGGTGCTGTCTATTTAAACGTCCAACAGCTACAAAATAGGGTGCCACTCAAGACGTGCTGACATCCACGTACAAAAGGTTATTCGCCCCATACTCGAGTACGGTAGTGAAGCCACTGTAGCAGCGAGTGCCAATACTACGCCAAAACTGCATGTTGCCCAAAATGCGTCAATGCGAATTATCACTGGTGCCCCAAAATCTACACCTAAGCTGACACGGAAGTCCAGACCGGAATAGAACCCATGCAATGCCACAGAGAAAAAGCCGCACTTAACTTTTGAGAAAGACAAAAACGCTTACTGCCCCTAAAAAGGACCCAGTATACAAAAGCTGCTTCCCGGCTGAAAAGAAGCTCAAGTTACTGATCATGGCAGACTCCATCAGAAAAAAAATACGACATACTACTGGGTGAAGCAGCGCCTTCCCCCTGCCAACAACAAGCCTTTCCCTCGCTTCCAGCTGCTGAGCTGCACCTAGTCAATCACGATCTGCTAAAACACGTATCCACTGATGTTGCTCTGCTTTAGAGACCATTCATACTAGATACGCAGCAAAAGAATGGCTCCACATATACTGCAATGGCCCCTCCATCCTTTATCTGGAAAAAAAGAGCAGGTTTTGTGTCCGAAGCTTTCCAAGACGCAGTGCCTGTAGGTGCACCTCTGGGCTCTGACCAACTACGACGGAGATATTGCAGCAGCATGAGTCCGCTAAAAAATTGTAAGAAACAAGAGACAATAAAAATAAAGTAGTGTTCCTGATTGATTCTTGCTCTGAGTAGCGAAATAGCAATAAACTGCCGCACGCTGCTATCAAATTTGCTAGAGGGTGGATGGCACATCGTTCTGCAGAGGATTCTCAGCCATGTAGGAATCGGCGGCAACGAAAAGGCAGACGAGCTGGCCAAAATTGGAGTAGACGGCCAGTACACTGTCATACACCTCCGCTAAATCCACCATAGCCAGAGCTGTAAGGGCATGGGTCAGAAACCGCCACAGACATACAAGCGCAGGAAAAAAACTGGGCCACCCTCATAGACCTCCCAATACTCCGGTTCCTGCCTAGGGCATTGAGCGTTGCTGTTTTCAGGACCACCACCGGCCACGACTACCTTCCTTCCCCCTGCATCGCATCGGGGTCTTTGCTTTGGACGTCTGTCCCCTGTGTAAAAGTGAAATGAACGCAAAACATCGACCCGAGTGCCCAGCCCTGCCCTAATGCTGTGTCGTCGTATATGCTATATAGCATAAATATAGTACTTCCTTTTTCATATCGGTATTCTCTGAAACTAGAGGTGGGGAATTTTTGCTTACTTTGCTTTTTGTTTCAGTCAGAGGTTACAAAATAATCTACTACGGCCAAGCCGGCAACAGTTCAAGCAGAGTTGGAGTCATTGTTGAAGGAAGCCTGTAAAATTCAGTAGTTGAGGTGACCAGGAAGAGCGACCGGGTGATGCATTGTAAGTTTCTATTTACTGACGAAGCAGTAGTGCTGAACGTGATAAGTGGATACGTGTAGCAACGAGAAGAAAATCCTAGTCAACCTGAACTTCGATGAGCTTATGATGACTACCGGATATTGAAATGGTTTTTTAAGAGCCGACTTAAATAGGCATGTTGGTCACGAGAGAACTGGCTACTCCACAGTACATGGTGGGGAAGGTTTCGGAGCGAGAAACACGGAAGGCGAGAGGATCCTGGAATGGGCTGAGACGCAGTAACTAAATATATGTAACACCATGTTCAAGGAGAGACAAGAGCACTTAAATCACATATAAGAGCGGAACGCACCAGGCGCAGATGCTGAGGCGCAGAGATAGACCTGCATGCATGAACTGTAAAGTGATTCCAGGGAACTGCGTCTTTCCGCAGCAGTGGACAGAAGAATCCGGGCTTAAAAATAGGCAGTGATCGATTTGAAAGTATGCTTCCAAACGTTTCGTCAACAACTGTGGTCAACATCTTCAGTGACACTACGTACACTTATACTACTAAGATTGTATCGCGGAGGTACCGTAGCAAATGATTGAGTTGGTGCAGGTATGGTTTGTTGCGCATACGTTCTCGTTTCTGATTGCTGTAATTGGCCCATTGGCGTCATTCTCTTTGTTGTTGTTTTGTTGAGGGCTGGATACCATATTCTATTTACTTTTAATCCTTCCTTTCTGTTAAAGTTTTGCGGATGTTTGTAAATTTCTATGGCCTCCCTGTATAGTTGGGGGTAGTACGAAGCCGTGGTAGAGAGTATTGTAGCCTGCCCAAAACGTACAGTATAGGCTGTATGGTCTGTTTGTGTTAACGCATGCTCTGCAATTGCAGACCTCTCTGGCTGAAGAAGGCGACAGTTACGTTTGTGTTCATCTATCCTTGTTTTCAAGCTTCTTTTTGTGGTCCCTGGCATCTTTGGCCGATCTGAGTAAGCTGTTTAGTTGTTGTGTAGGTTTGAATATTGTTTTGACATTGTGACGTCGAAAGAGTTTACCTATGGGATCCGTCACATTTTAATGAAAGGAAGTTGGACCAATCCCATCGTGGCTGCTGGTTCCTGCCGGTCGGTTGTATTACATGGTGGCCGTATTGCGTGTTTTATTTCTCGCTCTGAGTACCCCTTCGATTGTTGTCGATCCAATCAAGGAAACATTGGAATTGATAAAAGAAAAATTCACTGACGATATCACCCAATGGTTCCACCATGTGCTGACGAAGACGTATTTCCAATGGAATTTGGCCTTATATGAACAATTGGACGGAATGGCAATGGGTAGTAATATAAGTCCGGTAGTGGCTAATTTCTATATGGAATTCTTCGAAAAAACGGCATTGAACTCAGCTCCTCTGCAACCGAAATGCTGGTTTCGATATGTGGATGATACTTTTGTGAGTCATGGCCAAGAAAACTTAATCAATTTCCTGAATCATGTGAACCTGATTCACCCGAAAATACAATTCACGATAGAAAAAGAGATTAATGGTCAGTTGTCGTTTCTTGACGTGTTGGCAATAAAGAAGGCGGAACTCTAGGGCATACAGTATACCGTAAACCAGCACATACTGATAGGTACCTAAACAAGAACCCCAACCACCATCCGAGCCAAAAGCGCCATGATAAAGACGATTATTCACCGCGCCAATAGAATCTGTGAACACCGGGCACTAAAAGAAGAACTAAACCACTTAGACATTGCACTACAATCGAATGGGTACTCAGAGGGAGAAATAAAAAGCACGATACGGCCACCGCGTAATGCAACCGATCGGCAGAAACCAGCAGCCACGATGGGATTGGTCCAACTTCCTTTCAATAAAAATGTGACGGATCGCATAGGTAAACTTTTTCGACGTCACAATTTGAAAACAATATTCAAACCTACACAACAACTAAACAGTTTACTCAGATAGGCCAAAGATGCCAGGGACCCACTGACATCAGCAGGCGTATACAGAATTCTACATAGGTAGGTACCACAAAAAGAAGCTTGAAAACAAGGATAGATGAACACAAACGTAACTGTCGCCTTCTTCAGCCAGAGAGGTCAGCAATTACAGAGCATGTGCTAACACAAACAGGCCATAGGTACTGTAAGTTTTGAGCAGGCTACAGTACTCTCTACCACGGCTTCGTACTAGCCCAGACTACACAGGGAGGTTATAGAAATTTACAAACATCCGAAAACCTATAAAAGAAAGGAAAAAGGATTAAAAGTAAATAGAATATGGTATCCAGCCCTCAACAAAACAACTACATTTTCTGGCCATGCTTCGAAGGGCATGTAAAGCAGGCGGTCCCGGGCCTTCCTAGTTGAGTGTAAGAGAGGGCTAACTCCGCTAGTTTGGCTTAGTAATAGAACAAAAAGTCCTTATTATTTATTTACAAAGAGAATACGCCAGTGGGCCAATCACAGCAATCAGAAACGAGAACGCCTACTCAACAAACCATACCTACACCAACTCAATCAGTTGATATGGTACCTCCACGATACGATTTTAGCAGTATAAGTGTACGTAGTGTCACTGAAGATGTCGACCGCAGTTGTTGACGAAACGTTTGGAAGCCTACTTTCAAATCGACCACGGCCTATTAGCCCGGATCCTTCTGTTCATTTAAAAGCCCTTGAGCCTTAGATAAGGTGGTTTGACCTATCCAGAGATGGTATACGTGACCCCTTCAGCCAGGAAGGCACGAGGAAACTGCCAACTTTGAACGACCAATAGGAGGCGTTAACTATCAAGAAGCTATGGCAAAACATTGAGGCAGCTCTACTGTCCTCACGGTCGGATGTGCTGGGAAAGACTAAAGGTGGCCAGCTTGTTCAGAAAGATACGTGATGGTGGAACGAAGATGTGCAAAGCAAACTGACAGATAAAAAGAAGTCATACAAGGAATGGCAAAAGTCGAAATCAAGGGCCGACCATGAGTGCTACACGGTCACTAGACGAAGAGCGAAAAGAGCAGGAGCAGAAGCCAGAAACACAGCCTCTGAGGAGTGACTGAATACCCGAGACGGAGATCAAAAAATATTCAAGAGCTAAGAAAAGGCTGAGCGATAAACAGGACATTGCCCAGACAGTTATATGCATTAAAGACAAACAAGGAAGAGCCCTTACCCAAAGGGAGGCCATTAACTAGTAATGGATGGGGTACTTTAGTGGAATTATGAATGTTGGAAACCCAAGAACCCAGGTCCTAAATGCTGAGGAACGTAACAATGAAACAATACCACAGAGGCAGAAGTGAAAGAAGCACTAAAAAGCATGGCAAATGGCAAAACCACGGGCCTGACAGCTACCCCATTGAAGCTTTCAAATTCAAGGCACTTGGGGCAACAGGAGTAACTATAATGACCAAATTCATCAACAAAATCCTCTACGACCCACAAATTCCAGATCAATGAAGAAAAGAAAGGAGGACTTGCAATCCTGCGGAAAATATCGACCCATAAAACTGATTAGCCATGCGATGAAGTGGACTGCGCGAGTAAGATCCAAACTGGAGAAGGACATAACAGAAAACCAACTTGGCTTCATTGAAGGGCAAGGGACCACCGATCACCTCAGGACCATGCAGGATAAAAAGGAACCACTCCACCTAGCCTTCATTGACCATGAAAAAAAAAATTGACCGCAAAAAAAATTAGTACATGGAAAGTGGAGGGATACTTGATGAGCACACTGTTGAAATAGAAGGCGCTCGAAAAAATGAACAATTTTAAATACTTATGGTCCACCCTAAAAATGGGAGGTGGGTGTGAAAAGGACGCTTGCAGTCGAATCTCGATAGGCTGGCTGAAGTGGCGAGACATGAGTGGTATCCCAACAGACAGGAAAATGCCCAAAAACTAAAAGGGCTACTCTACAAGCAAGTGGTTAGAACTACCTTGATTTATGGTTCAGAGTGCTGGGCCTTGAGAAAGGCCGAAGAACAAAGACCGCATGTGGCCGAGATGCGGATGCTGCGACGGTCCGTGGGCTTCACACTAGCTGATAGACGCCAAAACGAAGAAATAAGAGCTGAAATGAAGACCGCAAACATAGTCGCATAAAGCGCGGGAACGGCGACTATCATGGTGGGCCCACGTTGAAAGAAGGCGACCAGATAAGCTTATCAGACGGATAAAACGTATCGAAGCCGAGGGAAAGAGAAGACGAGGACGGCCCAGGCTGACGGTAAAAGCGAAAGCCCGCCAAGACCTCAGAACTGTAGGAGCAATCGCAGTCGAAGCCCAGAATCGCAGAGTGGAAAAGAACATGCCGTTTCGCTGACCCCTCCTAGGGATAAAAGCGAGGAAAAAATAAAAAAAAGTCTGAGGTCGCTCAGCCGCGCCGCTGTCAGATATTCTCACCACTGTCCCTTTATCACAAGTGATAAAAGTTCAAGTTCAGGTACTGGCAATATTTTAACTTTTAAAACAGGAATCAATAGCAACCACACACAAGATCACAAGATGCATGTACTGTATATCTTATGAAATATATTACTCTTAATTTTTGTGTACAATATGATTAGCCACAGTTATTGAACTAGAAAATTGTAAAAAGAAAAATTCTGTCGGTGAGAATGTCTGGTCGAAAGAGCTCAAAAATTGTGCAAATCTGAGCTGGTTACGGCATATAATACGGCTTAAAATTGTAGAAAGAATTAGGCGGAACTGATCCACAATAACATATGTTAACAGTGACCGGTTTCGGTAAGATACCATCATCAGACATAAACAAACAAATGAAACACGCCATTATGTACATACCAAGGGGGTGGGGGATACAATATTAATTGGTAGGAGGTGGGCGGGGTTGGGAACATGACCTTACGAGTGGGGAGCAATTTACCCTAATTGCTCCCCACATGTTATGTTCCCAACCCCGCCCACCTCTTGGTATGTATATAATGGCGTGTTTAATTTTTTTGTTTATGTCTGATGATAGTATCTTACCGAAACCGATCACTGTTAATATATTTTATTGTGGGTCAGTTGCGTCTCATTCTTTCTACAATTTTAAGTTTGATGAAGTTCCATGAAATCACTTTGGAGAATCTCACTATGATATAATACGGCTTTGAATGTATAAAACTGTTTTTCTGGGGGTGTCCGAACGACTCTTAAGTTTTCATCTATTGTTTCAGCAAGAGATCGCGCAGCTGTCGGACGGCGCCATTAATGCCACTTTGACCTACTCACTCGAAGGGAGCCGATGAACCAATGGAGGAGCAACGTAAATTATATTTTTATGAAGCGCCAGTAGAATCCGGGCTGATGGGTCGTGGTCGAAATGAAAGTGAACTTACAAACGTTTCGTCAACATCTGCGGTCGACATCTTCGAAGGTTGTAGCTCGGTGCCTCCGTAGCGAGTGACTGGGTAGGGGGCTGCGCACTGACCTTTATACCTGGACGTTGTTGTTGTGTTGAGAGCGGGATTTGCTCGCTCTCAGGACATGTAGAGTAGTGGAACGGACTCCAACTTTCACCCGAAAGGTGTTAGTTCGAGTCCCACACTTCCTACATTTTCTGGCCATGCTTCGGAGGGCATGTAAAGCAGGCGGTCCCGGGCTTTCCTAGGTGAGTGTAAGAGAGGGCTTATAGCCCTAACTCCGCTAGGTTAGCTTAGTAATAGAACAACAAAAGTCGATATTTATTTTATTTAACATGTTCCTCTGGGGAATTTCCATTACCTTGTTTGGCCGACGTCATCCTTTTTGTTGTGGTTTTCTTCAGCCCGGATACCAGAGTTTGCTCACCTTAAGCCGTCAACCGCAGATGTTGACGAAACGTTTGTAAGTTCACTTTCATTCATCAGCCCAGATTCTACTGGGTCTTCATTCGACTCCGGTATTGAAAGCCTCTGTAGTTACATCAATTTTCATGAGATTTCTCTATAACTTGCACTGTCGGGGTTTAAGTTCTAAAAATTATAAGTATGTCGCCACTGTTTCTGTATTACGCATTTACATGTCGATATTTTTTATTCAACGAGAAGTGTTAATTATTCTTATTAGCCTACATATTACCATGAAAATTAAGGGGACAGAAGGATCCGGGCTAATAGGCCGTAGTCGATTTGAAAGTAGGCTTCCAAACGTTTCGGTTGTATCGCGGAGGTGCCGTAGTGACTGACGGACAGACTGATGCAGGAATGGTTGGTTCGGTGCGCAGGTGCTCTCGTTTCTGATCGTACTACCCCCGACTACACAGGGAGGTCATAGAAATTTATAAACATCCGCAAAACTTTTAACAGAAAGGAAGAAGGATTAAAAGTAAATATGGTATCCAGCCCTCAACAAAACAGCTATAAAGAGAATGACGCCAACCAGAAACGAAAGCGCCTACCCACCACACCTGCACCGGTCTTTCTGTCAGTTGCTACGGTACCCCCGCGATACATCCTTAGAAGTGTACGTGCACGTATTGCCACTGAAGATGTCGACCGCAGTTGTTGATGGAACGTTTGGAAGCCTACTTTCAACTCGACCACGGCCTATTAGCCCGGATTCTTCAGTCCCCTTGTTAGACTCCCGCCGTGAAAGCCTTCGTTAATACACCATGAGAATTGTTTTCGTTACTTACCTACTGTTTTTTTCTTACATTGACATGACATTGCCGAAACCGGTTGGGTTTTTTCTATGATATAACGTAAAACTTAACAAAGTAATTTATTTATAATGAGAAAGGGTAGAGTATTATAATAGAGTCAAAAGTTTAGAGATTAATCATATAATAAATTATTTTACCTTACTCAGTGGCGCTACAGCCTGGTTAGGGTCTTGACTTGTTCTCTATTGGTAAAGGTTGATGGCAATGGTGTAATACTATTTAACAAAGGGCTAGTTGGACTTACATTGCCTGTCTGTTAATAGTCATCGAATAGTTAGAGCGGAGCCCATTGTCAGGGGAAGGGGGTGAAGTTTTGAAAGTGGGTGCTACTCCCATCATCATCCTTAGTAGGACTGGTTAGGTTTCTGACCAACGGACTCCTTGCTCTTGTATTCTCCTCTGAATTATTGAGTAAATCGCATCCCCTCGAGAATTCAAACTACCGTTCTTCCAATCGAAATGCAAGTTCTCTAACCACTCGACCACGGCGCTCGGCGAGGAAAATCCTCAAGGGGGTCGGATTTACTCAATAATTCATAGTAGAATACAAGAGCAATTGAAACCATCAGGACTTAGCCTGATGCTGGGAGTAGCACCCACTCCCGAAATGTCACCCCCTCCCGCTGACAATGGCCTCTACCCTAATTATTCCATGACTATGAGAGCCATGTCTCATACTCATGACTATTAACACTACAGACAACGTAAGGCTACCTGCCTTTGTTAAATTGACTTGTTTTAAAAGGTTGAAACTGGTCTTGTTCTTATGCTGCCTTCGTTTGAAATGTCGTAATCCCAATGTTAGGCTGGCTAGAAAATGCCGAGAAAGACTTCATGCACCTCGTCGCACGTAATTGCGTGACTGGCATCCAGAATGGGCTTGGCGGGACATCGCGCGCCTAAAACAATAACCAAACATTCTATTCGAACTACCAAATGAATAGTTCTCGTCGGCAAACCGAAATTCTATTATCAGTATGCTATAGTTAATATTTCTATGATTGTCTCAAATAACTGTTGTTAAATGTTTGATATGTGAGATTATTACTAACTGTAGAGTGGACATTCCTTCCTTCTCCTTGAAAACTCTTTATTAGTAAGGCTGATAGGCAGGGCATTGTAGTACCTAATTGCCGAGTTTGCTAATGATGCGACAACCGACTCAGCCTGCATTTGGGCTAGGCGTTTCATAGCCTGAACTTTATATACATTCGCGTGTCCATGAAAACGAGTATTTAAGTGGGTTGTCCAAAATCGAGCAGCTTGGACGGCTTTGACGTTTGCTTCATACAGATCGTCTGTTTCAACCTCTCTACAGCAGCAGCAGCCGTGGCTCGTCTGATTGTTGGGGGAGCAATTACAGCTATTGGGTAAATCTTGCTCAGCGGTGTAGGTTTGAGACATCCCGTTATGATTCGCACCGTTTCGTTTACATCCACCTCTTTCGGCATGAACCGAGTTGTGCGCGCAGGAACTGCGTATTATCCCGCTGAGAAGCGAAGCCCAAGTGCAGAGGTTCTCAGTGTTTTTGTCAGACTGCTTATTGCGGAGATGAAAATAGATGGATTTGATTTCAGTAAGTTGTTCTTATAATACTTACAAGCTAGGGTACCAAGGGCCAGTTCCAACTCGTGCTGAACCACCTCGAACGTTTTGTCTTGTGCTGCAACAGCTGCGTCATCGGCATGTACAAAGTGTTCAGTGAACCCTGTCGTGGGATGATCGTTAGTGTAGATAAGAGCTAATATCCCATCCTGGAAAGCCGAATTATCTCAATGGTACTCGGCACAGACTCGATCACAGCCACGCCAGGTGAGGGCTGCCCACAAGGCGGATGCCTCTCCCCCCTCCTCTGGTCTCTGGTGGTTGACGGGCTGCTAACTGCACTAGGGCAAGATGGGTACGACGTCTGCGGCTATGCGGATGATTTGGTGATCTTGGTGCGAGGCCAGCATGACGCTCTTGTCTCTGAGCGAATGCAAAGGGCCTTAACCATAGCCCATAATTGGTGCCTTTCTGAAGGACTGAATATAAATCCTAAAAAAACCACCCTGGTCCCGTTCACGAGGAAGTTGAAGCTTAATATTAAAGCTCCCACCCTCAGCGGGGTGCGTTTAGCCCTCACAGATAGCACCAAATATCTTGGTGTTATCCTTGACCGGAAGCTCACATGGAGCCTGCATCTGGACCAGGCTGTATGCAGGGCGCGAAACGCCTTATTTCTTACGAGCAGAATGGTGGGTAGAACGTGGGGGCTTAAGCCGAAAGTAACGGACTGGCTATATAAGTCCATTGTGCGACCTATAATTAGCTATGCGGCGCTAATTTGGTGGCCTAGACTGCATAAGAGCAAAAAGGGAGCAAAATCTCTCACCAAACTACAGAGGCTGGCTTGCCTCGCGATCACGGGAGCATCCCGTTCGTGCCCCACGGCTGCCATGGAGGTCCTATTGAACCTACCACCACTCCCGATTTTCATCGAGAGTGAGGCAGCTAAGTGGGCCTATCGCATTAAGAAAAGCCATGGACTAAAGCCTGGCGACCTTACCGGACACTTACGCATTCTTAATGAGTGCAAGGTTCCGGAGGTTATGTTCTCAGACTCCATGGAGACAACTTTTCAATTCTCAAAGAATTTCTCGGTTATATTGGAAAGCCGGAAAAAATGGACTGACGGAGAGGTAGTCTTTCCATACGGCTCATTAAGATTTTATACTGATGGGTCAAAAATAGAAAACGGAGGTACAGGGGCGGGGGTTTATGGGCCACGACTCAACTTAGTCATCCCCATGGGATCCCAACCCACAGTCTTCCAAGCCGAAATACATGCCATACGCGCATGTGCGGCGCATTGCATTAAACGTGCTTACCGCCACAGCAAGATATTCATTATCTCCGACAGCATGGCTTCCCTTCTTGCGCTGGACTCGAGTAGCTACGAGTCCAAGCAGGTGTGGGAATGTATGCTTGCACTCAACGCATTGGGAGTGACGAATAAAGTCACCCTCATGTGGGTTCCAGGACACGCCGGGATCGAAGGCAATGAAAATGCCGACGCCTTGGCGAGAGAAGGGAGCGCGCTACCCTTCATTGGGCCTGAACCCTTCTGCGCCTTCCCGAGAAACCGCCAAACCCTAGAGATTGGCCTATGGGAAGAAAAGAGAAAGGAAGCATACTGGAAGTCTGTCACAGGCCACAGACAATCCAAAATATTCCTCACTCACTCTAAGAGCTATACCGCCAAAGCACTGAACCTCAGCAAGCCTGAACTTAAGGTACTTACAGGTGCACTCACAGGACACTGCCACGTGAACTACCATTTAAAGAACATGGGTAAAGTCTTGAATGACACCTGCCGATTCTGCAAAGAAAAGGCTGAGACTGCTGAGCATATCATCTGCTCGTGTCCGGCAGTAAAGAACAGACGGCTGCTAGCAACGTCCTCTTGGTTTCTATCACCAAGGGAGGCTTGCCAGTTGGCCCCTGGGCAGTTGTGCAGGTTTTTACGGGACCTGCTGACTGACCAGGACTAAAAGTACGGGGATTCACAATAGATCTTTAAGGTCAAAGTGAGCCAAGCTCAAGTAGCAGCATCGCCCCATTACTAATCTAATCTAATCTAATATCCCATCCTGGGGAGGCTGTTCTTTTGGGTTCTCCACCGACTCTTTCTGAACGAGATAGTTTTCTCAAATAAAAAACTGAAACATTAATTAATGTTACGTTCAATAAATGGAAATGATGTTAACTTGTACATACCCTACCTACACGAGGTTATGATAACAATGTATTCAAGTAGAGTATAGGTACTTTATGTCCGAGGCTGGCAGACAGCAACCCATTATGGATTCAGCGTTAGACCTAATTAAATGCATTGGTAGAGTTGCCATTGATATAATTATTGAAATAGTAAAATATGTTAAACCCCATTTCATAACATTATAGACTAGTTTCAAGTTAAGCAATGTTTAACTGCATAATTATATAAGTAAGTTACTTCAGGTGGCGGGTAGAAGTGAAATGTTGAAATGAAATTAGCATAGGCTAGCTATGATTTCCCTCATTCATGTTTGCCTTCGCATCAGGCTGATAATGATTATTATTATTGTACTGTAATGCATGTTTGCATTAAACAAAACAGTAAGGTTGTGCAATGCGTAGGCTGATTGCTGAAGATATTTCACGCCAATAGATATTTGCACTATGTTTACAAATCACTACTACAATAAAAACAACAATAAATTGGTGAAGTGGTTAGGTTAGGTTTAGAAACTACAGACGATGACGCATTATAGCGCCAATACCAGTAAAATAAGGTACTTACAAGTATTATCTGACAACTGAGTTACATTCAATACCATTTTTATTTGCTTCAGCAGCAAATTACTTAAAAGAAACATCGTTAAAAAAAAGCCCGCATTGGCAGTACAGCGGACATTTTATTTTTATGTTTTGTTTACACGTCAAGGTCTCCAGGAATGCTTGAAAACTAGGATTCTATGCTTAGCTTTCAAAGTGCGCAATAGTCTCCACAAGCTGAACACTAAATTTTAATGTTTCTCTTGTGGAGACTATTTCGTCTGCTAGAGCTCCGCCCCTTCCGCCATTTGATAACGGTTAATTTCCAATCTAGGGAATATAGATCGTTTCCTGCACAGAACAACATAATATATAAGAACGTTAACTCAATGGTAATATTTTGTTAGGGAAAGACTGCCAACTGCCAAAAAAAAAATAATAGTAATGTTGGCCCTCCCGCGTCAGAATCATTCGCTCCTTTTTTCAAATTTTGTGTGGCCGGGGCCCCGGCCGGCCCGGCTCGCGCTCCCTTCCTATTTAATATTATATTGACCTATTTTGTATTATATAATTGATTTTTAATGACTACTCTGGTATGTACTCTGACAACGTTGTTAGTATTCACCTTATTTTAAACAAACTATTTTTTTTTTCATAGTTCCACACTAAGCCGTACCTAACATATTAAATACAAAATTAAGAAATACTCAATGACCAACACACATTATACTTATTAAGAAATATACATTTCTTTTTATTACTAAATTGAACTCAGTCCATACAAAATCCATCTACAAATTATTTGTGATAACGTGAATAGCCCGAAATGTAATGTATCAACACGTCGAAATAGATTGTTATGTGGAAATAGGAATACATTCTCGTCCTTGCTCTTCTTCTGGAAAGTCGAGACTGACATCTTGAGCAGGTTCCACCTATACTCATCATCGGTTGCGAACCTTCCCTTGCTCGGTGATGAGCCATTCGCCGCCAATAAACCGAATCCTTCAGGCTTTTGCATAGCGAACAATGTCTTCTTCTTCCAGCATCACGTCTATCTTTCTCCTCCTTATCAAGGCGGCATGCATGTTCATCCCGAACTAGATTCTCTTAATAAATCGCTGACATGACATCTCCTGAAAGTTGAAATGATATGATAAGCCAAACTACCCGCACAAATATGAAGAAGAAAAAGTAACGATGCTTCTCCTTTCTCCGATCACATGGTGTGTAGAGACCTGTGCATCTTAATACCTTGCCACTTCATATACTGTAGGTACCGTAATTGATCATTTATATATTAATTTCCATTATAGGCTACTAATTGATCGGAACATGAGTAGGCAGCCATGGTACAATTACTGACCATGGAAATTTGACATTACCTACACTAATTAATAAAATTGAAAGCATATTTGGGTAAACTCGCACCAGTCCGTTACACAAGGATATTTCCACAAATCTAACAACATAGATAGTGTCACTTTTCCTGTTTCTGGAACCGTAAAAGCAGCATGTAAATCTGTCGAATAGGTACTCGAAATGCCAATGCTTTCGTTATAATAGCGTAGGTCTACACATAGGAAAGGAAAAATAGCAGATTAGTTAAAGAGCCCATAGGAAATTGTCAGCCCGAAATTTAAAACTTTTTATTTAATTAACTAAGCAAGTTATTAAAGATTTGGCTCATTTCAGTTGTAGAAGTCTACTTTATGCATCATATAATAAGGTTATTTTTTACAAAATATTATCATGTCGATGAAAAAGCTACAATTTAAAATATTAGAAATACTATATCTTATCATAGGATGCATGAAGTAGTCTTTTACAACTTTAATGAGACAAATGTTAAATAACATGATTCGTTAATTATTTCGGGCTGCCAATTTCCTACGGGCTGTACACCCTTAATATACTATCGTCACCCCTATCTGAGATTGCTAGAAAATACTTACTTTGCACTATGGAGTTCAACTTGTCAGCACCGACGACTGCCATTTTCTTACTTCTTACTACTGGGTTCCAGCTTCAGGTGATGCCGATGGCCAGATGATTCATTCACCAGTGCCCAAAGATTCTTCCGTCCCAGAATTTTTTCTATTCCTCCTCCTCCCAATGCCGTCACGAGTAAGTCCTTCTCCCTGCTTGGAATGGACCATTGCAGGAGAATATGCTCAAGAGTTTCTTCATCCATTCCACAGGCTCGACACAGTGCTGAATCCACCAGGTTGAAACAGTGGAGATATTGGTTTGTGGCTCGAGCTGCGAAGGAGGCAACCTCGCGAGGGATTCCCTTGAAGTTCGCCGAGTCACCAGGCTAGGGCTGAAGTAGGGGTAGCGACCTTCCAACCCTACTTCCTGCACAGCGGTTGATTCATTCCATTTTCAACTCCTGCACTTCGGATTTTACGGTCACAACTGGAACGACAGGCTCCTGTACAAATCCTGGCCGCTAGGAGGTAGCTGGAGTGACAATGACGATGGAGGGCAGTGGCGTAGCCCCTCCCCCCCCCCAAAAATGAGCAAAACCGCTTCTTTAAGATATTTCGGTAAGAAATTCTCCAGAGAGAGTCCCCCATTTTCCAGTTTTAATGATAAATTTATGGTCTGCAAGTTCAAAACTGTTATGCTGACAAACTATTTCAGGCCTATCTTATAAAAAACATTCACTGAGATAGCCCCCGGGCCCCTCTTATTACCTGTAATATTCTCAACATGTAAAATATAAACATAAATGCTTTGAAAGTGTGTAAATTCCACTATTTCGAGCTTATTCTTTTTCAAAATAATTCTCCCGGGGGAGACCCCCGGGCCCCCCGTTCTCTAGGGTATAATATGTGAAAACCTCACTAATTTGGGCCCATTTATCTTTTTTTCTCTGGGGGATGAGTCTTGGGGTCGTAATGCCCCCCCCCCCCAGAAATTTTGGTTATTTACGCCAATACACCCCATTCGAAAACCTATCGGAAGCAGGCAAACTTTATGCATTGATGTTGCACGAAAACTAGACCCCCACCCGAAATAAATTCTGGCTACGCCACTGGTGGAGGGACTGCCTGAAACGTGGGCATTACGTTGGACGGATGAATTTCGCATAGCCTACCGCTTTCCTAAGAAAAGCGGAAAACACAATCTTTCCATCATCATTCAAATGCAACTTATCACGATTATTAAAGAGCTCTTTCTTAATCTGATAGGTTCCATTTGATGAGATCATGAAGGGAATATACGTCCGAGAATATAGAACATTGTTTCCGTAGCGCCTACAGAGTTGACAAAGTAAAACATTACTCGTGCGTATTTTCTCTCGCAATTCTTCGTCGAATCTTGGCAAAATCGAGGACACTACAATGGAACAGCGCTCAATAACATGGAGCCGGTCCAGCAATTTCCGCATTTCGGCCACAAACTCCTCGGACGTTTGACGGGTATTGATGTTCCGGGCTCCAATGTTATTGGTCCCAAAGTGCACAATAACGATCACATACTTTAAACTCGATTCTACAACCATCCGACAAATTTTCATGGTTGTCAATCGATTGAGCTTTGCGCCACTCCAGGGCACTACTTCAGCGACTCGTCCGTCCAATTTAACCCCACGGACCATAGAGTCCCCCACAACGATTATTCTAGGCTTACACTTCCTCGCCATTGTCTGAAACAGAATGGAAATGCGCTCATTATGATCTTTTTAAACATGTCAGTGTGTTTTAATTTTATAACATGTTAAGCCAAAAGAGACCTTAAATGACCTATCTTATTACTTTAAATGGCTGATAAACATAGTAGTTTCCTTACTAACTATTATGTAAAACTTGCCGTCATTCATTGTTAAATCACATCATCTTCGCAATAGCATTGTAGGCCCTCGGTGCTAATTTATAAAAAGCAACAGCTAGTGCTTTTTGCTTGTTATTCCATCTTCTGCCCTTGCCTGGTCTGCCTCTGTTGTGCAGTTCTCCTTCGACAATATGGAATGCTAGAGGAGATAGCTTGTCTTGAAGGGCTTCATTGACTTGTACCTCCAGATCTTTCAATTTATCCTTCAAACCAGCGGCCTCAGCGCACTTACGTATGTACCCAGTTCGAAAAGCCCGAGCCATTTCTCCAAGCTTAGCCCGTCGTGGGGTAAGGTCTTTCTTCATCAATCCCAACTGTAATGGGTTCAGCTTTTTGTTTTCTAATAGGCGACGTCTCTTCGGTGGACTAGGGATGAAAAGTTTACGCTGGGCTTTCAGTTTCGATGTCTTGCATTGATTGGTATCCATGGATCTAGCTTGCTGTGCGATAACTCCGTCTCCATGGTCATCCGTATAATGTACGGAAAAGTTCTCGCCAGCAGAGGCAAACGAATTCTGTTCTTCGGCATTGGAGACTGTCATTGGCGTCCTTTCCATTTCATGTGAAGTTACTTCCCAACCCATAGGTGTGCTCTCATGCTGAACGAAAACTCCGTCACCTTGGACATCCGTATAACATACGGAATCAGGATCAGAGAAGTTCTCGCCAACAGAGGCGAATGAATGCTGTTCTTCGCCATTGGAGACTATCTTCGGCGTCCTTTCCATTTCGTAAGAAGAAACTTCACAATCCATAGCTGTGCGCTGATACTGGGCAATCACCCCATCATCTTCTGCATCCGGTTCGAGTTGTACTGAGCCAGCAGGAGAAACAGAACTATTGGGAAGGGTATTGGGGCATGATGTGCGAGTAGGCTCTGGGGTTGTACATAAGAATTCATGGGAAAGAAAAACAGGTGAATTATTTGCTTCACGGCTGCAACTAGCAGGTGGACTTGGATAGGTACGGGAAGACTCATCTGACCCGACTATGAGAATCCTCACAGGCAAGTTAATTCGGGGAATCGAGCCACGAATCAGCCTTTTCGTAAAGTGGAGATCACGATACTGAGAGTCAGCGAAGTGTCTACCACAAATGGAGGCTCGTTTGAATTTTTCACCGTAGTTAATCGGTTTCCCTGCCAGCAGCGACCAAACCTCTTTGAGATCTTTATTAGGAGGAAACATATGCATGGATACACCGCATTTCGATTTCTGTGAACAGAATTCTACGCAACACCTAAGACTCATCTCTACCGGTTTTAATAAAATAAATAACTGAAATAGTTGAAAAAATTAAAATACTTATCTGTTGTCAATTACTGTCAATATTTTCTCACCAGTTCAAGTGCTCCAGTGTCCAGGTGGCTCCTGCACATAAAAATAGTTTAGTTAGGCCTCCTGATCATGGCGATTATAATAAAGGGGTTATTATAATTCCCAGACATTAAAAATGTAAACAAGAGAATTTTTAAATCATAGTGCTATTCAAAATTTGTATGTTTACAGTTTTAATCACAGGAGTAGTCGCTTTTACTTTCAATCAATCAATCAATCAATCAATCATGTATTTAAATGTTAGAACCATATATGGCATACATTACGTCATTTTTTTATAAATTATGTCATAAGTTAAATATAATATAATATAGCCTAGTATAAGTAGCCGATGAGGATCCTTGTCAAATATTACAATACACAATTATAATTATAATTATAACTCTCCCAGCCTATCCTCCAATGCCTCGGCCAGGGAATAGTATGCCCTCCGTATAAGAGCCTTCTTCACCCGAACCTTGAAATTGCTCCTGCTCAGTGCCTTTGTGCCTTCTGAAAGGTAATTAAAAAACTTTATGCCCCAATAATTTCCGCAATCTTTGACTCTATTTATTCTAGTGAACTGTAGTGAGTGAGTAAGTTCATGGCAATCGCTATGATCAGTCTGTAGGTGGAATGACTTTAAAAGGTGTGTTCAATTAGTGCCACATAGGCTACTATTTCTACTTGTAATTGAACATTTTATTTACCTTACAAAACCTTATTTTTGCCTCCACAGTCAATATTTCATTACAATTCAGAATATGTTAAAATGTTAGTGGAATAAGGTCACTGTCAACACACAAGTTAGGTTGTATATGCCAGCTACATTAAGGTGCAATTTGTGTATCAAGTTATTGTGTAGATTAAAATGCAATTGTAACGTAATTTGCCTTTTTCAAACAGTTACTAATAAGATCTTACACATGGTCAAAACTGACTCGTAAGTGTCCAACTAAACGTGATTAAATTATTGTAGGTCACACATTTCACATTTTTTTGTTAACTAGGCATATATGGTTGTGCTAACATCTTACGGGCATATCTCATAGCACTGACAAGAGATCTATCAAAGTGAGTGCGTAGGTTTTAAAAATTTGAATTTAAAAAATTGTAATTTACCAAATGTACCTTTTACTATTTTTCCTTCTCACTTGAACACTTCACAAACAAGGAATGAATGATGAATTAAACAAATTTTAGTTGTTTTGCTACACAAATGAGTTGCACATGCTATCGATTTTCCATTTTGAAAATTAAAACCATGTAATATATGTAAGGTGTTGGATGGTATACAACTCAAAATGTTTAAAAAAAACAGGCACATGAAATATGTTTACTCACCTCACTTCCCGTCGTAGTTCAATTTGATATTGGCTCACAAACTTATTAAAATTTATAAAATTATTAAAGGCCGCTGTGTGTTGTCCAGTCCAATCCAATGTCGGAATGTCCGTTGTTTTCATAGAAATATATTAACTAGAACGGCGGGAGGCATAGTAACCCTTACGGGGCGCCCCTTTATCATAAGCCAAATATCAGAGATAAGTATCAACGTTAAATATGTCGAAGTCTTACACATTGCAGAACGGATATCTGACTCGGTCTCAACCCTGTACTTAGCTTATAGAGGCTACACTAGCCGCCATGTTGACAAGGATCTGCAGCCACGGGATGTTTGTAGTAAATCACAAACAGGTGTTACCAACATAAAATTAAAAAAAATTACAATTTCGCGGTTGGCTATCGTGTGTTGGGATCAGGGCCAAATGGCCAATCAGAACAGTTCCCGCGTATAACAAAAACCTCCATTGAAGTTAAACGCCCCTGGTCACCTGGTACCATAGACATAGTAAAACTATAGACTCATCGTAAGCATTCGGGTTGAAGCCGCTTGACTTCGGCTATTTCCGTAGTATAGGACCAGATTGAGCCTTTTGCCATTTGATACCATGTCAACATTTTATTTTTTATTTGATTATTTAAAGATTATTTAGAACGGAAAATCATGCCAGCTAACCAGCAATATTTTTATGCAGAACTTGGAGTACTTTTAATTTACATTTTAAACAATATTTTTAGCAAAGTTTTCCCTACTTTTAGATAAAAATAAATTTTTTTAATGCAGATCTTTCAGTACTTTGAATTTAAATTTTAAACAATATATATAATAAATGTAAATAATAAATATAATTATATATGAAACAACAAAGAAAACTATAAAGAAAACATATAATAAAACTATTAAATTTGAATTTCCCGCTAAAATGCACTTATGAGGGGGCGTGGTCGTGGCTTCAGTCCTCCAGCACAGCCGAAATACGACATGGTGACTCCATAGTTCAAAGTTTTATTAGCTCCATGCCTGGTACTAATTGCATTATGAGAACGCCGTGCAGCCTAAATGCTAGATGGCGCATGTAATTGTATAATTATGTAGCCTAGGCCTGTCCCCATTGAACAAACCTACTATACTAAACTGTACGGTAGTAGTAGTATGGTTTGACACAGTCCCAGGCCACGGTGTGGGCCCATAGGACTCGAGAAAAAAAAAACTACGGTAGCCTACCAATGATGTACAAAATAATTTGCTATGGCTAGAGACAACTGAAGTCTCCTACGATATTTACGTGGCTGGGGATAAGTGAGTCAGTGGGAGCATCTGAGACGTTGTGTTGGGGCTCGGTCAGACAATCAAGGCTTATCTTGAGCAACAAACTTTAGTTCAACTAGTTTAACTAAAATAGCTATTAAACTATGATTCTATATATAAATCCTCATCGACTCTGAGTAGTCAATAGACAATAAGGGACTACCTATATGAGTACCGTCAAGTGGGGTTACTTGAGACAATTTTCAACTTTGTCAGCAAATAACTTTTAAACCATTGATCGCAGAAACTTTATATTACCACCGACTACTTAGTCAGTCGTTCCACTTTTAAACCTTGCTTTTAATTTTTTTCTAACTACTACTGTTTTTGAGGAAAAACATTAAAACATGCTTGTCGCAAGTTACCCATAGAATGGTGTTACTTGAGACAGTGCGATTTTCTTGGGCTTTTCACACGTGATATGCTTTTCTGTCTCAAGATAGACTTACGAATGAAAAATAGAAATGTTTAAGATTGAGAAAAAAATATTTTCCACACTTTTTGTGGGAGGGGGGGGGGGCTGAAAATAAGATCCATAGTTTTATTACGAACATAATTTTATTTATTCAAGGTAGGTACCTTAGTGCAGTGCGCATGTCCATGACGCTACACTGTTAATTTTTTTTGCTCTGCGTTTTTACATTTAAATTTGGATATCTAGTGCTTGTGTGGGTGGAATTTATCGATACACTGGTGGATTACGCCATTCCCCATCATCGCCTGGAGTTACAACCCTGTCCGGCAGGGGTAAGTGGAAAGAAATAGTTGGGTCGTGTGGGTTTTTCTCCTTGAGATTAACCTTGAGCAAAGTCATGCTACAACTTGCGTCTACTTATTGACTATAAGTGCATCCTATCTTGCCAGTCTCCACAAGCGTTACTTTGACCTAGTGGTCTAGACCGTCAAGACTTTGGAATACGAAGATCTTGAGATCCAGTTCCCAGTGTAAAAACATTGATTTTAATTTTAACTAGCCTAGACATTTTTGTGTTGATTTTAAAATGCCTAATTGCTATAATGCAGCAAAAAAATGAATAGGCATGATGATACTATCACATGCAGTGATTCAAACTGCGGATTGGTTTATCACCGTGGTTGTGCTGAGATATCAGTCGAACAATTTACTGACATGAACATAAGTGGAAATTTCTCCTCTTGGCATTGCGAATCATGCATAAATAAAACAAGCTTAATAGAAAACACCAAAGCAAATCATGAAACGCCAATACCATTTTTTGACAAAAATGAGATTTCCTCTGATAATATTTGCAGCCTCCTTGCTAAGCTGTGTGGTGCAATGAATGCTTTGAATTCCTCAATTCAATATCAGT
This sequence comes from Psococerastis gibbosa, assembly GCA_963971405.1. Classification (NCBI taxonomy): domain Eukaryota; kingdom Metazoa; phylum Arthropoda; class Insecta; order Psocodea; family Psocidae; genus Psococerastis; species Psococerastis gibbosa. Next base: position 3,698,575 of record OZ020485.1, read on the forward strand.
CAAAGAAATTCGATGAGATGTTCGATGAACAAAAGCGACTAAGGGATGAACTCAAACACAAGGATAACAAAATTATGGATCTGGAGGATAGGCTAGCTAAAGTTGAGCAATACTCCCGAAATGCATCTTTCGAGATTAGGGAAGTCCTTCAGCAGCCTAATGAAAGTATCGAAAATGTGGTCATTGAAGTTGCCGCCAAGTTGGGAGTACAGTTGGACGCCGGTGAAATGCAGGCTACTCATCGCTTGAAAGCTGTCAATGGAAGGATCCCGGCGGTTATAGTTCAACTATCAAACAGGAAAAAACGAGACCTCATCGTTAAATCCAAGAAAGTTGTTACAAATCAGCAATTATACGGAAAGGGAAGCGGTCGAATCTACATAGGTGAAAGCCTAAGTCCCCATTACCGTCGACTATTTCAGGCTGCGAAAATGAAGGCACGTGCTCTCAGTTATAAATACATCTGGTTTCGTGGTTTTGTTATGTGTCGAAAAACTGATTCCTCTCCAGTTATTAAAATAAACAATGAGAATGACCTTAAATTAATTATTTGACTCATAGTTTATGCTCCTTTAGTATTAATTTTTAAATCAATATTCCAGTTTTTATTTATTGTAGTCTCTCTGATTTTATATGTAGGCTAGATCAATTGAAATTGTCATGATTTTTTAAAATATTATTTTACTGTACTTATAAAAAATCTATGCCGATGGTTTTATATAAATTCCATGGTAAACAATCTTACTCTTGATAGTATTGACTCTAATGGCCACGTGAAAACACATGTTTTGCTCAATGATGACATTTTTTTTAACGGAAAGGGACTTAAATTGTTCCACATGAACATAAGAAGTGCTCGTCAAAATTTTGATAAGTTATGCGTTCAACTTTATAAATACCAGTATAAGATGGACATAATCGTACTAAGTGAGGCATGGTTACAGGAAAAAGATAATTATCAGTTTCAATTACCCGGTTACTGTACATACTACTGCTATGGCAAATTTAACAAATGTGACGGTGTACTTATATTCACCAAAAGCACAATTGATTCATCATTTAAGCCCATAAACAGCATCAGTAATGCTTGTTGTTGTGAATTAGAATTTTTATATGAAAACAAACCTTTGCTAATAACATGTATTTACCGACCCCCGTCATGTGATGTGGAACAATTTATAACAACCCTTGCCGTTTATTGTGAACAAAAAGCTATTGCATCGAACTGTCACGTAATTGTTGGAGACATGAATGTCGATATTGCTCCTAGTTTTCCTGGGTTTGGATACAAGCGTCAATTAAAACCTAGAGAAGAGGAACAAATGATTGATTATTTGAATAATTATGCCTCTAGTGGATATATCTCAATGATAAATAATTATACACGTATTGATAATGATAAGCGCTCATGTATTGATCATATTTTTATACAGAACTGCTTGACTAACGCAGCGTTAGGCGCCATTTCACAGGTTAGCATAACTGACCATTATGCCACTTGCCTTGTAATTAAATCAAATGTAACTAATATTAACAGAAAACATAATGAACGTAAAGTATACAATATCGTTGATTACACTGTGTTAGGGCAGCTCCTTAGTGATGAAAATTGGGCAAGAGTATTGTCATCCAACAATTCCAATACTGCAAGTAGCTTTTTTCTTAGTATATTTAAAATGAATATTGCGGGTGCCACTAATCCAGTCCGACCGTCCAGAAAGAAATACAAAATTAAGCCGTGGATAACGCCAATTTTATTAGCTGCGATTGAGTACAGAGACAAACTTAAATTAAAATTGAAAAGTAACCCTAATAACATTGAGTGCAAATACGACTTCACTACTTTTAGGACGCATACAAATAATTTGATCAAGTCAACTAAAACCCGTTTTTATAAAGACAAAATTAATGACTGCAAAGGTGACCTAGGTAAAACATGGAAAATAATTCGAGAAATCACGAATAGTAGGAAAACTAACAAAAGTGTATCAGAAATTATTGATGAACACACCAATACAGTGCTGAAGGACCCTGAATCTATTGCAGATCATTTAAATCTATACTACAGTCGTGTTGCTGAAAACTTGGCCCAAAACATTCCCCAAACTGCCCCTCCTAGCACTGACATTTTCCCTGAGTCTAGAATTCCACATGATATTACTCTTGACCATGTTACTGAAGCTGAAATTATAAAGTGTATTAATGATTTAAATAACTCTAAGTCAGTTGGTCCTGACGGTTTGACCACCATGATGTACAAAAAAATGGTTAAATATATTGCTAAACCTATTTCGCACATTGTCAATTATTCGATTCGCACTGGTGTCTTTCCTGACGTATGTAAAGAAGCGTATATTACTACTCTGTTTAAAGATGGTGACGCCAAAAAAGCTGAAAACTGGAGGCCAATATCGCAAGTGTCTGTGCTAGCAAAAATTATCGAAAAGTGTTTAAAGGCCCAAGTTCACAGCTTTCTGGACAAGAACAATTTTTATTCTTCCACTCAATATGGATTTCGCCCAAAAAGATGTACACAAGATGCTATTCTTCATTTTAGTAATACAGTTTATCATGCACTTAATCATTCTTATCCATGTCTTTCAATCTTTCTCGACATAAAAAAGGCATTTGACACTGTGTGCTATGAAAAACTTCTCTTGAAGCTTGAAATGGCTGGTATTCGTGGTGTAGCATTAAAATTAATGGAATCGTACTTGAAAAATAGAACCCAGAGAGTCAAGTTAATTACAAAAAACGAAAACTCGGAAATATTGAGTGATAGTTGTACGATAAAACATGGAGTGCCTCAGGGAACAGTACTCGGTCCTTTATTATTTTTAATTTATATCAATCAATTATGTGATGCTCACATTGATGGATCAGTTATACCTAGGCTTGTCAGATTTTCATTCCGTCAAATCGGGACGGAAAGCAAAAGCCCATTCTCTCAACTGTAAATCAGAATTATGAATAATATGCAATATGATAGGTACGTAATATGTTTATTAATTATGTATTGTGTCATCTAGGAAATTAATTTTATTCAACTTAATTTTTACCAACATAATGCATTAAAAATGGCGATCTGTTTAAGGCGTCAATCCGCCAAATCAAAATAACATACGATTTTAAATAATAATAAATTAACTGCTTGAACGCGCTGGAATTGGATAAGTAAGTAGTAAGACGTTTTGCGTTAGACTGACTTGTATTTTTCTAATTCTATTTCTACAAAGTACAAACTTAAACCTAGAGGGGTGCGTTACAAGAGGGGTGAGCCTGACCCTCATTCGGCCACCCGGAATTCATACCTCCGCATCGCTGTACCTATTGTCTGTTGTTGAGGGCCAACGGGCCTCAACAATCTGCCCCCCTTGAAAGACAGTGAGGCTTTCAAGACCAAAGTAAAAAAGTTACATAATATGTAAATGATAAGGATGGTGACTCTGGTAAGCGATCATTGGTGAACGATAAGGCGCAGCGACGCGGAATCCCAACAGACAAGTCTTGAGAGAACACGATTTACGATTAAAGAACCTAACAACTATGCAAATAATAAACTATGGCGAGTAATTTTACGGGTATTAACACTATTGATGTTACTTTGCGAACATTTTTTTTTTAACGCCAGCGTAAGGCATCGCATACACAAGACATTCAAAACTTTTAAAAAAAACCATCTCACGATTTCTTAGAGAGTCCATTTACGATTAAACAACTTTGTGAGGAACCCATTAGGTTATATATGACAACTAAAATTTATTTGAGACGTTATTACGATGAGATGAATTCATACGAGGATACGGGTATGTAATGCATGACGATTACAATTTGATCGAAACGTTATTACTACTAAATTAATTATTTTATACTAAGATACGAATATAAGTTATATGATACGAAATAAACGATTAAGCCACTGGGCAAACAATATACCATTGTTGAAAACAAACTGCGGTTCTGTACGCTTATTTATTGGAAAGGTGGTATTAAGTTAGTAAATTCAACACATAGGTCCCGAGAAGACTAAAAACGTTGTAATGAACAAAGCACAACAAAACCATCATATAATGGCGGGCGCGGCCAACAAAACATGGCGGCTAAAACAGTAAATACCAACACGCCCTCTTAATGTTTTATCTATTTATTCCATCAGAAAAAACTTTACACACGACTTATGCTTGGCCGCGCATAAGGGCTTTGTTAGGAAATCGGCTGGCATATTGTCTGTATTCATGTACTTGAATTCAATGAGCCTACTACTCACCAGTTCTCTGCTTTTATGGTAGCGGATGTCAATGTGTTTCGACCTCTTATGTGTTGCACTGTTCAACACTAAGTGTTGTGCCGATTGACTATCATTGTATAATTTAATTGGGTGACTTACCGAAGCTGGTGCAATTTCTCGTAGTATATACTCGAGAAACTGGGCCTCTTTCCCGGCCTCGTACATACCCATATACTCGGCCTCCATGGATGATCCAGCAACTGACCGTTGCTTCCGGCTCTCCCAGCTTACAGGTCCACCAGCCAACATGAATGCGTAGCCAGTGTATGATCTTCGATCTTCAATGTCTCCTCCCCAGTCTGAGTCGACATAACCGGTTAAAGGTTCACTTGTTTTCTGAAACTTTATATTAAAATTTATAGTTCCCTTCAGGTACCTGAGTACTCTTTTGGCTTCAACCCAGTGTGAGTAATTATAACTTGAATTGAATTGAGCTAGCCTGCTTACAGCATAAGCAATATCTGGCCTTGTGCAGACCGCTAAGTATGTCAGACAACCAATAAGCTCTTGATAAGGCAATTCAGATGTGGGCTTACTGTCATCAGGTTTAGGCTTTGTCAACTGCTTACCAACAGTCATGGGAGTAGCGACGGGATGACAATTTTCCATACCAAATTTTACCAGGATATTTTTTATATACATCGATTGGTCCAGGAGAATAGCTCCCCCTTCCCGACGCACGCGCATGCCCAGAAGATTAGTGACAGGACCCATGTCCCTCAATTCAAAAAGTTGAGCCATCTTTTTCTTGAGAGACGTCATGAGCTGTGTGTCACTACACAACATGTATAAGTCATCCACGTAGACAGCGACAAGACAAACATTGCCATTTACATGTTGATAAAAAATGCAAGGCTCCGCTTCACATGCGGTAAAGCCTAAATTAAACAACACTGAGGAAAGTTTCGCATACCAAGCCCTGGATGATTGTTTCAGCCCATATATCGCCTTTTTTAATAGACATACCTTAGATTCCTGCCCGGGAGCAGTGAAACCCTCAGGTTGTTTCATGTAAACTCTCTCGTCAAGTTCACTATTCAAGAAGGCTGATGATACGTCAAGATGATGCAGATCAATCTGCCATTATGCTGAGAGAGCTAGAACAGATCGCAAAGATGCGAAGCGGGCAACAGGCGCGAAAGTTTCAAAATAATCAACGCCAGCCGTCTGAGAAAATCCCTTCGCCACTAACCGAGCCTTATGCCTCTCAATCTCACCATCAGGAGATCTTTTGAGCTTAAACACCCACTTGCTGGAAACTGCGCGCTGACCCTGTGGAAGATCGACCAGTTCCCATACACATGATTTCTTCATAGAGTCATATTCCGCCTGCATAGCATCTAACCAGTCCTGGTCTTTTAATGCCTGCTTAACTGAAACAGGCTCATCAAACGATTGAGCTGTAGAATACAAATGATAATCATCATATCTGTTAGGTAACTTCCTAACCCTAGATTGTACATTACCACTAGATACAGGTGCGACATCTGTAATGGTGTCTCCTTCACTCCCACTAGAAGGAAGAGAACTGGTTACCGGCAAAGGTAACTGAGTCGGTGGTACCATATTCATTTTTGTAGTACTCTCGTTCAAATCAACAGGAACCATACAAGAGGGTGGCGGCGTAACAGGCGCCCCCTGAAACATATTTTCAAAAAATACAACATCACGAGCAACAGAGCTCCGTGTGGGGTTGCACGGGTCTACCAACCGGTAGCCATTTGGCTGATATCCAACAAAAATCATGCGCTGACTTTTAGAGTCAAGCTTTTTTTCTTTTAGCATCGGGCACATGCGCATATGCAATGCACCCAAAAACTCGTAGGTGAGAGAGATCTACTTTTTGTCCTGACCAAACTTCTTCTGGCGTTTTGCCGCATAAAGCTTTTGTGGGACATCTATTACGCAAATAGTTAGCAGTTGAAACTGCTTCTGCCCACCACTTCTTTTCCAATCCTGCTTCAGAAAGCATAGATCGCGCCTTGTCAAGAAGAGTTCTGTTCAGTCTCTCACTTATCGGATTCATCGAACTGTTATAGGGAACAGTTAGGGAATGTTTGATTCCACAAGAAGCCAAAAAATCTGAAAATAACTTATTTTTGTACTCTGATCCATTATCAGAAAGAAACACCTTTATTTTGCAATCAGTTTCATTCTCTACTGCGGCCTTATATAATCGGAACTTGTCATATACTTCATTTTTATGCGACATAAAGTAGACGTGAGACCTGCGGGAAAAATTATCAGTAAACGTGACAAAATAACGATAACCACCATTTGAAATAGTTTGAGCTGGACCCCAGACGTCCGAGCACACAACTTGCAATTTCTCATGTTCACGTTTACTAACCGCGGGCTTAGCAAATGGCTTTTTGTGCAACTTTCCTTCTACACAAGGGATACAAGGAGAAAAACTTTCGTCCTTAAAGTTTACACCGTATCCGTTCCTCTTAAGGTACTTCATGTCTCTGAGATTTAAATGCGCAAGGCGCCTATGCCAAAGGTTTTCATCAACTGAAAGGTGTGCCAAAGAACTTACCTGGTGTGATGCAGCACCAAAATTTGTTTGCTCCAGCTTATATAAGCCATCCATGAGCCCGGCACTCATTAAGGGTCTTACCTTTATGTCGACAGGGTCTATGAAAACTCGACAGGATTTATCGTCAAATACAAGGGTATAACCCTGCTGAGCTAGCTGGCTCACTGATAATAAATTGACAGACATGCCGGGAACATAAGCCACATTCTTTATATTTAAATCCTTTGCAAAGCCCTTAACCGTGACTTTAATATCCCCCCTACCGGTACTGACCATCTTTGAGTCATCTGCTATTACCACACGGGAGTTATCTGTCTGAAAATTGGATAAGGATTGCCCCGAAAAGTGAGAGCTTGCTCCGGAATCAAAATACCACGAAGCACGACGGGCTGTGTCAGTATTGAAAGCCACAAGAAAATCCGTGCCATCCTTTCTTCCACAATTTTTACGGATGTGGCCGTAAGACTTGCAGCCATGGCATTGAGGACCTTTTCCTACCCATTTCGAGGCTGAACCTTTTTTGTCAACATTGAAATTTGGCTTTGGCTTCTTCTTGACATCGTCCCACTTCCTACCATGCGTGGCCAACGCAGAAGCAGCAGGATCCGTCATTTCAGAGCGACGAACTGATTCCGATAGCAGTTTAGACTTGATGACATACATCTGAAGTTTTTGCGTAGAGGACTTCTCCAAAGCAATGACGAGCGGGTCAAAGGACTCGGGTAAACCACTGAGAAGTAACACACACAGCAATTCCTCATCAATGGGGTTGCCAACATCATTAAGTTCTTGTGAGATAGCAGTGAATCTAGTAACGTAATCATCCATACTTGCTGAAGCCTGTAAATTAACAGATAACAACTTGCGAAGCAACATAATCCGACGCTGTAGTGAAGATCCTGCGTAAGTGGATTTTAGGACATCCCACGCTTCTTTAGCTGTACCGCAATTCCTAATTAGAGGATATATACACGTATTGCATTTAAGTGCAATCTTTGCTAAAGCCTTTTGATCTTTAATTGCATCCTTGGCACTATATGCATTGGTTGTGGAATCAATCGCATAGCCAGTTACCGCCTCAAATAGATCTTCATGGATGAGAAGCATTTTCATCCCAAAAGCCCAAACGCCATAATTTTCACCCAGTAACTTCTCCACCTGAAAAGCCTGCGTTGCCATTTTAACAAAGACAATGTTAAAAAAAAACAAGGCAAATATAGCAAGACTTCAAACAGAGCTGGGGCTTGGCGTTAACGGTTTAGATTCCTAACCAAAACAGGTCACAGATCACAGTCAAGGTACACATACCACAGTTCTCTGAGTTCTCCCATGTCAATCTTGAATCTTCATGATTAACCAACATGAAGAACGGTCCATAAGGTGCCCATTCCACATACGTACAACGTCAACGAAAAATTGAAAAATGACGTCAAAATGACGTAAATTGACGTGGTAGCAGAATTTTTAGTATGTCTTTAATGTCTGCTAAAACGTCATTTTTCAATTTTTCGTTGACGTTGTACGTATATGGAATACCCCCCTAAGCTATTCCTGGGCCCATAACCTATTGGAAAGGTGGTATTAAGTTAGTAAATTCAACACATAGGTCCCGAGAAGACTAAAAACGTTGTAATGAACAAAGCACAACAAAACCATCATATAATGGCGGGCGCGTCCAACAAAACATGGCGGCTAAAACAGTAAATACCAACATTATTTACTAAAACTACAAATTACTGATTATGATGCCAATCGAGTTTTAAAGAGGATCACTTACGAGAGGTTTTTACTTTTGATGAGATATGATTGTTCGCTTACGATTTTTGCAACATTACGACGGAATAGACATTACTGAGTACAATTATTATGATCACGACAATTTCGACTATGACACATAGTTACGCAAACCACACACAAAAAAAAGCACATGAATTACATTTTGAAACTGCACTCATATTTCACTGCACCGTGGGTTAAAAAAACAAAACAAAATGCGACTCTTACGCAAGACTTGCGGGTCTGAAGTTCATGGTTCCCACAACTGGTGAAGGTGAAACTGGTAGCAGCTAGCGCCGTGCTGCCAAAAACTGGGGGCCCGCAAGTTCACTCATCACATGCAGGTTTCTGACGATCAGCTTCGCAGCTGGATTCGCATGGGGTAGTACAATTGGGAATCGAGTTGACTCAGGGAGCTCGGAGTTGCGCAGGCGGCCGCCTACTCTTGCTATGCATTCGTTGTCCAAAAAGGCTGCCAGTTTGAACAGTGAGGACGTATGACCGACAGGCTTTCCTGCGATCAACCGTTCGATTTCCTCGTGGTATACTTCGCGTTGAATCATACGCAGCATGGTGAACCGAGCATTGGTAATTTCTGGTCCTCTGATGGGGCCCCGAGGTCTCTGCACTACCGGGGTAATGGCTCGTTGGACGTAGGCAATTACTCGCAGTGTCTTGGATAGTCGTTCATATCGCGTCAGTATAGGACTTGGCTGGGCCGCCACTAACAATACGAATTTGGAGGGGCGAGCCTCCGGAGCATTGACGTCCGTATTAGGGTCCGGGGGCCACTTGTTTGACTTTAGCCATCGCGGACCACTCCACCACAGTTCACTATCCTTCAATTCGGAGGATGAGCATGGCCGGGTTGCGATATCTGCTGGGTTCTCCTCGGAAGGAGCATAATGCCAACTGTGTGGTGGAATGAGATCTGGCACCGCTTTCACCCGATGTGCTACGAATGTGTTCCATTTGCTTGGATGCGCCCGCAACCAAGCAAGCACGATTGTGGAGTCCATGAATACTGCTGAATTATGCTTCACTTGACTCGCGCTTGACACCTTGTCCATCGGCTTAGCTAGCAGCACTGCTACCGTTGTTTTAGCCGCTATAAAACTAACTGTGTGACTTCCGTCCATTAACTCTTGTTTGATGTAAATCACGGCTGCATAAGCTGCCTCACTTGCGTCACAAAAATCACAAAGTGTTGTCATTGTGGCGGAGGGTTCGTAGACCTTTCGAGGAATAGAAATATACCTAGTTTCTGCGGCGGCATTTTGCATTATCTCCGCCCAAGCGAGAGGAAAGGGCAGTTGGAAGGGTAGAATCCCAGGTGAGAGTATTGTCGGCCCATAGACGTTGGACAAATATTTTTGCACACGAGAGAACGGGTGATGTCCATCCAATTGGGTCAAAGAATCGCCCGAGGTCACTAAGTACGGTGCGCTTTGTTGTTCTGCTGTGATTTATAGGCGTAGTCGTCTCCAGCGCGAGCATGCCATTCCCAAAGTTTTGGTATCTGCGGCGATGATTGTCTCTGGATGTCACTGAATGCTCAGTCGCTATTGCTGTGAGATTGGAGGCCCATTTATGGAGTGTGAACCCCGCGTTACCCAAAATCTCTTCAATTTGATTCCGGAGATTCTGCACCTCGAGCTGTGACCCCCCCCAGTGAGGAGGTCACCCACGTAGAAATCGTTAGTGATTCTGTTTGCTGCGGCCGGCATGAACTCTAGCACTCTATTTCCTACTTCTTGCAGTGCCCGAGTGGCGAGATAGGCTGCCGGTTTTGTGCCCCAAGTGACTGTAGTCAGCTCGTATTCCTGAATTGGATCGGAGGGTGTGTCACGCCAGAGAATTCGCTGTAATGAATGATCGGTACGGTGTACGTTAACTTGTCTATACATTTGTACCGCGTCGGCGGTCACAGCGTATTTCCAAATGCGAAACCTTACAAGGATATCAAACAGGTCCCTTTGAATCCGGGGTCCATTTCGCAACTCGTCGTTTAGGGATCGACCGTTAGAGGTCTTCGCGGACACATCGAAAACAACCCGTAACTTACCCGCTTGGTTCAACACTCCATGGTGGGAAATGTAGACAGCGCTATCATTTTGTGCGGCCAGTGTAAGGTGGCCTTGAATCCAAAAATCATTCATTACCTCTCGGTATCTGGCTGCGCATGTGGTATCCTTCGCCAGTTTGCGTTCTAGGCCTTGGAGCCGAGCCGAAGGTTCCACGATGGTCGTCTGCTGGAACAACTCTTCCACGTACTGTTCCTCCTCGGTGTATATGGGAGTTGAAGGGATGTTCTCAACCTCGAAGAATCGACCCAGACTCTCCCAACTCTGGGGCACTTCTCCGGTGACTGCATGCACGTGGTGAGTCACCTGTCCACCCGAATGAGTTTGAGAAACAGGGCCCTGTAATACCCAGCCGAGTGTTGAGTTGTTCTGTGCACAAGGGGCACCAGGTACTCGCTTGATTTCGGGCAAAAGAATGTTATGTAGAATGTCCGCCCCCAGTAAAACGTCTATTTTGCCTGGGATGCCGTACGTTGGGTCGGCGAGAAGAAGCCCTCGCAAATGAGGCCATTCCCCGTTAACGGCCATTGATGGTACTGAGCCTGTAATTTTGGGTAACGTGTACGCGGTGATTGTGGTGGCATAGTTACCGTCCATGGATGTAATGGGCAAGTCAACCAGCTCACTGAGCCTTTGCTCTCTCCCGCCCGCGACTGAGATGTATCCTTTCGTTGGCCTTGTCGGTAGGCGCAGTACGTGCAATGCCTCCTTTACTACGAGCGAAGTCGTTGAACCTCCATCCAACAAGGCTCTTAACTGTACACGAGTCCCGTCAAAGGCCGTAACATGTATGATGGCGGTTTGTAAAAGAACGGTTTTTGTGTTTAGAACATGGGTTGTTTTCTGTTCTACTTCTCGAGGATGTAACGAGTTATTGTGTCTCCCGTTACATATCTTGCAATTGCTTGCCGAATTACACTCTTTAAGTGTATGCCCCCCGATAACGCAATTAGAACACAGCTTGTGCTTACTTACCAGAATGTGCCTTTCGGCAAGTGTGGCTTTGAGATAAATGGGACATCGGTAGATAGGATGCTCGAGCGAACATTCTGGACACCTTGGGGGTGGAAGAAATTTCCGCAGCGTGGAGGCCTTGGTTGCAGAATCGATGATAGGTGCTGTCACAGCGGAATTCATGGGACGGATGGGCACCGTATAGTTAATCCTGGCCTGTCTCTGGAGGAACTCGATCAACGACACCGTGGACGGTACCCTGTCGTCAGGGAGAGACCGTTCAAAGTCAGCTTGCAGCTGTCGATCACATTTGTCCAAAATTAAAGAGTTCAAAATGTAGTCACTCTCTTCTGGGTTTAGCCCCAAGATTCGGAGAGTTCCAAACTCTTCTTGAAAAGTGTCTATTATCTTTTGAATGTCCGCTGTTCTCGGTTCATTAAATAGCTTGTGTAATGTGTCAGTCACGTTATGCCTGACATTTGTGTACCGAGCTTGCAGTATTTTCCAAGCCTCGTCAAAGGCAAACCCCGACCCGGGCTGTATGTTTTGAATGATGGCTTTCGCACTACCTTCCATAGCATTCTGTAGGTACTCCAGTTTGTCTTCGTCCGGTGTTTTTGGGTACCTTTGCATCAGTCTACTAAACTTGGCCGCAAATGCCGGCCAACGGGAGGGTTGACCATTAAAGGTAGGAACGCCTAGCTCCGGGAGTCGCGGTCCCATCCACGTGGCATTAGGTGGTGGCGTTGCTTGGGAAGGCTGTGTTGGTGGAGGAGCGAAGTCACTTCGTAGACTTATCAACTCTCCCATTGTCTTGTTAAATGTTTGATCGAGATTATTCTTTTCGTCCGCTTCACAAATCGACAGTAATGCCACGTGGTTGGCCACCAACTTGTCAAGTAGCTCCCCGACATGTTTTCTATGAATTGGGTAGCTGTGTATGGGGTAATTCGAGAATCCCCGCTGCAAAATACCCATTTGTATCAAAATAATGTCACGATCACGCAGTAACGCTTCCATTGTAACACGATATATACTATACGAAAATACGATTACGAAATAACGAACTTACTATTTACGAACACGAAACGACACGAAAATTATGAATACCGACCACGAACTTACGACGGAAATGAAATGGCGACATACACGAACTTCTTACGACGCGCAATAAATTACGATTACCTAGATGCTAACCTATACCTATGTTATCCACGACAAAAATAAACACCGCTAAATTACGACAATCCTTTACTATACCTACTCCCATTCCAGTCACGTCACACACCAGAAAAAATTAACATCCTGGCTCGTAAAGGACCAAAATGAACGCGCTGGAATTGGATAAGTAAGTAGTAAGACGTTTTGCGTTAGACTGACTTATATTTTTCTAATTCTATTTGTACAAAGTACAAACTTAAACCTAGAGGGGTGCGTTACAAGAGGGGTGAGCCTGACCCTCATTCGGCCACCCGGAATTCATACCTCCGCGTCGCTGTACGTGTACCTATTGTCTGTTGTTGAGGGCCAACGGGCCTCAACACTGCTCTAAAACTATCTTGTGAAAATCGGGACACTTGACTCTTTCGGGACATTAGACGGGCTGTCTCATAACGGACGATTATCTGGAGGAATCCCCGCCTACCTAATCTGACATTTTAAAAAAACAATAGATTTTTCAAGTCACTGAACTTAACGATAGGCTGTGGTCACTGAAAGCGCACTTCCAAACGTTTCTTCCAACATGTGCGGTCGACATCTTCAGTGGAACTGCGTAGACTTCGAAGATTGTATCTCAGAGGCTCAGCGGCAATTGAGATTGGAGATGAAAATCGCAATGGTTTCATAATAAAAGTAATTAATCGTCTTATGTTTAAATCCTTGCGAGATTAGATTCAGTACACATACCTAATAGAAAACTATATTTTGTTTAATGGACTGCGATTTGTAGCCTATAGGTATTCATATAAGTTTTTATTGCCTTTTCCGCCTGTATAGAGGCTTCTACAAAACAGCTGTCGCCTGTAGATACCCTCAAATTTAGTAATAGGCTATATGATAACATAGGCCTACAATATAGTAAGCTACTAATCAATTAAGCTAAAAGTAGCTCACCAACGTATAAGGCAAGACATCGGTAGAAAGGTAGGCTACGAATGTATTCCAGTCAAATAAAATAAATATCATAAAATAGAATAGTTGGCACCTAATTAGGCGGCTATTCCACTTGTCAATTTAATCCGCCATTATAGTGCATCATTAATTGATGAGATTTTTGTTTTAAGGAGACTCCTATCTATTACCTATACATTAAGGTATAATTTGGTAGATGGATTGATGCAGAAATGACGGAATATTGACAAGCGGAATAGCCGCCATTATGCTGATAGCGGTGAAACATAATAAGGGGAAATGTCAAAGGCTGTCAAGGGAGATGTGACTGCTATTGTAAGTTCCAACATAAAAGAACCGGTCCGAGTTTACACGAACATGCTTTCCAATTTATAAATTAGTAGATAGACATAATGTGTAATTTCATAGTAAATAATCTCCCTTTGGTTAAATATCCGATCCCTTAGGGGGGGGGGGGGGACCTTCTCAATATATTAAAATCCCCTTTAAACTCAATTGCATATTCCGGAACGAACAGACCATATATATATATATATATATATTATAGTATTCTGTGGAACAGACCAATCTATCGTTTATGCTTGTATGTTGTAACAATGGCAGGGCACGCAATGTATTGGAGCGTGAATTTTCCATAATTTCTTCAAAACATTATTTTTTGCCCAGAACCAAATATTTTTTTGGGACAGCAACCTGCTTGGTTTTATTACTCTATTGAGCACCTAAAACATACCTGAAGGTAGAAAAAATCGATAGAATGGTTCCGCAGAAAAATTATTTTTTGGTCATTTTTCATGAAAATTGAATTTTTATTTTTTTACAGCCAGAAGCAAGCTATCAAGGGGCAAGCGACCCTTTTTGTTCACATTAATGATATTAAAAATTAAATATATGTGAATTAAAAAGAAATCGTTTTGGAGAAATAATTTTTTATGCATTTTTTTCCAGAAAAAAAAAAATAAAAAATAAAAAATTGTCCCGAGGTATGTTTTTGTAAACCTAAATGCCAAATTTCATCAAAATCGACCGAGTAGTTTGCCCGGAAATCGATGAACAGACAGAACTACTGACAGACAGACATTTCGTAAAAAACACTTTTTTGGGTTCCTGGGACCTCCAAATTTTGACCGTCACAAAACTTTCTTTAGACTACGTAATTGGAAAGCAAAAAAACTAGAATAGTGGCAAAAGAAAAACAAATGCACAATTCAACAGAATCCGGTGCAGTAAGCTTCTGTAGGTGTCGGCCTAGGTTGACATCGAGAACGTATAACAGTTTGTCAATGGCCAAAAATTCATACGGAAACAAAAAAATTACGGTCCGAAATCTATGGGGACGTTGGCATTGGACATTAAAGAAAAAAGATTATTCGCATAGGTACAAACAATTCCATGAATGTATCCGAATAACCTCTTCAGCCGCCTCTGTAGGTAATAGGCCTACCTGTGTTGAGTTACGAAATGTGTCGCATGGTGTGTAGAAACTCGCACAAGTACGAACAAGCTACCACTATGCCATTGAAGACCTATGGGCCACTGTAAGTAGGCATGGATCCATAAAGTCCTTCATAAAACACTACTACTACTTTTACCGCGCTGCGGACGCCCACCTTACCCGCCTGGTAAAACCTGCACACACTCGTTGTCATTAAGTATGATACGGGATCTAATTGCCTTAAGTTGCTCAGTTTTTGATGGTTTATTTACTACTTATATCGGCCATAGCAACATAATAATTAATAATAATAATTAATATTCGCTTTTCCGGATGGGCTACAATGTTCAGAGGAGGTTAATACAATATAATACTATAATATAAATTGACAATTAACTTTTTAATCGACTACAGTTTCCATCAATTAAATGTGTTAGTTAACTCATAGGAAAATACAATAATTTTACAAAATATCGTCATGATAGTGATTAGTAAGCGTTCGCGTAATACGCCTTTAATGGTAGTCATATGTTTGATACAGTAGGCACACACATTTTATATTACAATAACATTAATGGCCAACTGCAGTTAAAAGTATTCAAGTACTCTAGTTTACCACGAGTACCTAGTTTACAACTAACCAGTGATACTCACATTATCATAGAGCAAAATGCTTAATATCGAATATATTATAAAGTTCCCGAAACAATAAATTTCTGTTTCATTACAAATAAATACAATTTTTTAATAATTTTCTTGTACTTGATTGAGCATTAAGGTTTTTTTAATTAATAGAATGAACGCACCTGTTTCGTATCGAAATCCAAAATAAAATAAAAAGGTACAACATTTATAGCCACAGAGAAATGACGTCAAACTCTTAATGTTTTGATTGGTTGGCCGCAAGCTCATTCCTTTACGAAAGAGGTCCGTTTCTGTACAATACATGCATGGCACCTAACGTTTTTGTATTTGGTTAAGTTACGTGATGCTTTTAATTCACCAAGTACCTTAACACAGGCCCTAATAGATATATATATATATATTTTTTTTTTTTTCTCTTAAGAACAGTTCTCTCGAAGTTCTATTACTATATTAGCACTTAGCTAATGAACGGCTACATTACCCTTTCAACTTAGTGCAGGCCACAGCTAAAGCAGCCCGTTCTGTGTCATTTGATGTGTTTCTTGATGCAACAATATGTACATTAAGGCCCGTGTCCACCACCCATAGAAATGCATCGTCAGTAAGGAATACTGTAGCCATATTCTAATGCATGGCGGTGCTGTCCACTATTCCTTACTAAGACAATTTTAAGGCTGAGTAAAATTTCGTTTACTCCAACTTAATAAAATAAGTACAAATTAAATATCTCTTAATTTTTCCAAGAAACCCCCAGCAGGTTGATCATGGCGATTATAGTAATAATAATTATAATAAAATTATTAAAAATGTAAATAAGATAATTTTATAATGGAAAGTGCTATTCAAAATTTATTTGTTTAGTTTTAATCCCAGAAGTAAGTTAATACCAATCGCCATGATTAGCCTGCAGCTGTCCGCATCAGCTGTCCTTTGCATATCCCCTTCAAGTTTAATACTGTCAAGACTCTTACCCATACTGCAAACGTCGCCCCAAATTTAAAAACCTTACAGCAGGCTGATCATGGCGATTGGTATTTATTTAATCCTGGGATTAAAACTGTAAACAATCAAATTTTGAATAGGACTTTCCATTATAAAATTATCTTGTTTACATTTTTAATACCAGGGTATTAAATAAACGCTGGTATTATCAGCCTGCACGGTTCTAAGTGGAGAAGTTGACGTGTTCAGTAAAAATAGGAATGGCAGCTTATTTGCACTGTCAGCCTAGAAAACCTCTGATTCCGCCTTAGGAGTCGTACAACGCGTGAAAAGCTTCACAGGTGTTCAAAATCAAATTTCACAAGATCGATCGACAGTAGGCTACATCTCAATCCTTAGAAGAAATACTGCTCAGCATTTTGTTACACCCAAACACCCTATCTAACCGCTATTTTCTACAAATCAATAATTTTTATTAAAGAAAGAGACAACAATCAATCAATATGAATTACTGTTGCAACCGTTCTTGCAGTGGCCGCGGCAGCAGCGACAACCCCCATTTTTGCACATTGCTTCAAGCCAGCCTTAGTCAGCATCTTGCCCCCTTGTTTTATAGCTAACCCGGATAAACCAAAGGTGGCAACATCAAGAGCAATGAAACCGACTCCCATGACAATATGCCCAGCTCCACTGCCCGGTCTTTCATTTCTAATTTTTTTCACTCCTCTGCAGATATCAAAAATACCGCCAACAACGGGTATAAAATCCAAAATCGGAGTATTATCAATAAATTCTGCATCTTTAAGATTACAATGTTCACGCCACTGTTTAATCAACTCCTGAAAATGGCGAGCCATAAACTTTAAACTATCAACTGGCGTGGCTGTTGCAGCAAAAAATTGCACAGAGAACCGCAACACATTGGAGGATGGTTTTTTAGCAATTTTCAGAGTAATATACCGACTTGTGGGAACGAAATTATCGTTCCAATTCAGCCAGGCGGTTATCAGACTACTTAGAAACCCCCAGTGCTCTTCAGAGAGCATTCCTTGCTTACTTGATTTGTTAGGATAGAGGGGTATCATATTCGGGCTCGCTTCAGGGCTATTCGGTCCCCACTTAATGGTTTCACGTTGTTCATTGTCAAAACTAGGTTCAGCTACTGGAACTGTACCGTAAATGGATTTGCCAGTAAGAAAGTTTTCGTGGGACCAAACGAGTATTTCATCGAATATCTTTTCTTCCAGAACTCCTTTGATTCGAAGAAATTCCATGTCCTGTTCCGCAGCCATATCATCAATGCTCTTGAATTATTGGAAGAACTTCGATAAATTGTCCACAAAAATTGAAGGAATTCGAAGTCCTGTGAAAAATGAATGAATGAATCAATTTGTGCATTCACCAGTAAATCATTATATTATATTTGGTTTCTTCGGACAATCAGTCTGACCCACCAAATTGGGATAGATTGCGTCCCAATCAACGTTGGAACGTAGATAAATAAACAAATACATAATAAACAAAATTTATAAACGACAATTTGTTAATTAGGGAAACGTCAGCAATCTTAAAACATGACGGGTTTGGCGTAGTGCTCAAGATACCACCCCACCAAGGTCGAGCATGTCGCAATGCATAGTTGCGTAATTGCTGTATTATATTTACAAGGACTTTGTTTTTCATGTATAATTTAATAAAGGGTTAGTTGGACTTACGATACCTGCTGTGTTAATAGTCATTAGAAGCAGGGGCCTGATAAGTCATCGAAAAATTTGGGCAGAGCCCATTGCCAGGGGAGAGGAAGAAACGTTTAGGGAGTGGGTGCTACTCCTATCAGGCTTAGTATTCTATCTAACTAGGTCGAGACTCGGGCAAGAAGGTCGTTTCCATCCGATTTTAATTTTCCACTTGCCCCAGTCTGTGGGATCGTAGAGACTTTCTAAAAAGTGAAACAGGTGCCATGTCCCTCAAATAGTTGTTACTCGAATATATACATATAGGCCTACATATTAGAAAATGAACCCTATAGGCCATGTGGCCCGTGATGGGTTCTGTCTTAGTTGCTAGGTTAGTATTATACGCTGTAACATGGCATTATTGTATTGAATTATTATATTATATTATTATATTATATATTATATTATAAGATGTTAATATTAATTATAGAATAATAATTAAAAAATAAAACCAGGTATGCGGTACATTATACATTATTTGGCAAATTGGCATTCTCTTCGTTAAGCTATTCTCCCGGATATATTATGTTTATAAACTGTGGATTACTATGCAGAAATGTATATGATAACATACGTTATTGATATAAGGCTAGTGTCTATAAACAACGCATTTGATAAAGCATACATTATACTCAACTGAATTTACCCATAGGCAGCATAAGGCTACCACCGCCTCGGTGGTAGCGTTATGTTGTAGGTACTGTTAATTAGCCAATAAACTATGATGGTGATGTATAGCCTTATCGTCGAAATTACATTTACAACTAAAAATATCAATTCCATACCAACTTTGTTGGTTTATTATTTATAAAGGTAAGCCTACCATATAAGCCTTTCAAATTGAAGACCATAAGGGGTTATCGATCTGAGTCCACAAAAGTTAGTTCCGAGAAAAAGGAATTTTAACCACTACTACAATATAGGCCTAATACTCAGCGATTTGATTAATTCGTGGTACTGTATGGTTCCTGCATTATTATATTCAATAGCGGATCCACAGGGAGGGTCACGGGGGTTATGACCACTTTAAATAAGTCAATTCATAAGATAGTAAAAAAAAAATTAATTTAATAAAAATCAACTTTCCAACAAACAAAAATTACCTTTTAAACTTTTCGCGCTATTCTGAACCCGTGTCACAAGCATTTAGATTAATTTATCTGGAGGGAGCGAGGGGGTATAGGCTGCACACCTACACACACAACCCCCCCCCCCCTAAACTTTCCGCTAGATCCGCCCTTGATTAGAGCTATTACCTCAATTAATTTTTTTCTAGGGCCGTCGGCCGGCAGCTCTTTGCAGAAGCGCCCTACTGGATCAGGGAATTTTTGGCGAGTCTGCAAGGCGTATAATACTGCGATGTTTTTACTTTTAAGTATTTGGTTGAAACATTGATTGATTGAAATATGTTTTGGGACAACTGTGACGACGCCCAATAGCTTGTCCCAGCAATCTAAAAATTGCTTGGGAACTGAAGTAAATTAGATGCAGAGGGCGAGGGCCTCATCTATTTATGGTGGTGGTGGTACTGTGTTCTTTTACCCATACCTAGGCATAGTATAAGTTATGACCGGGAATAATCCCAGTTGGCCAGGTTTGGAATTCCTTCGACTTGACAGTACGTTTTTTTTGCAAATCAAGTTCAATAACTGTGGCCGATCGGTGCCAATGACGGCCATATAATTAACACCTAAATAAAGAGTAAATCTAATTCTACTTGATGTATGCCACCTCACTTATTGCTCTACAAACGATACTTCCTGTGAAATGTATGGTTGTCCCCCATCGCCTTACTCAATTTAAAATCATTGTTTTTCAAGCAATACAATACAATACAAAAATTAGAGTCCCTGACCAGACAGAGCCGGATCGACAAACAAATACAGCCACCCTGGAAGGTTTTGTACGAAAGAAGGAGGAGGTACTTAAATAGTCCAGCTCCTGGGGTCGTACTCATCCAAATTATATAGTGAGGCGTCAACAAGTCTGCTCTTAATGTATGTTCTGAAACAAGCTGGATCCAACTGACTTACTAAAAATGGTAGCTTATTGTAAAGCCGGTGTGCAAGTATCGGATAAGAATCCCTCGACTGTTGTCGACCTTTTGTCGATCGTGTATTATAGGAGTGCACTGTACTCGAGCTGGCAATCCGGAATTCATCTTTACGGCCATTAGACAATTAAAGACATACTGGCCATGAACAGTGAGGACTCCAGCGGCTTTAAAAAGGGGTCTGCAGTGAGCAAGATAATATGAACTTTTTGTGACAATGCGGATAGCTCATTTTTGTAGAAAGAGTACCTTGCTTACTCCTGCAGAGTGCCCCCATGCCAGTATACCATAATTTATATGGGTATGAAACAGACCATGGTATACCATCAAAAGATACTGCTCCGGCACCAGTCTACCAAGCATCTTCAGACGCAAACTTTTCAAGCGTTAACCTTAAATTGACAACTTGCATTTAGAAATATAAAAACAATAATATAATATAATATGACCAAATGCGCTTTTAGATATTGCCCAGTTCTAGTTCAAAGCTTATGGGAAGCAACATAGTTCCATTTTCATGATTTTACGACAAAATGTCTTTCTTGATCATTTGAATTATAATGATCATTTGATTTGATAAATGAAGTAATCTTTGGATTTTTGGCCTACAATTTCGATGTGGATGCTGTAAATTCAATCATTAATTGCGGGAACAAATGCTCTACCCAAACTAATCAATCAGAGCAACGACAATTGTCCATAATTAAATCAGGGGCACTATGTTTCGGAAATGACAACCCAATCACTATAATTATGCAAGTTGTCTATTCAAAACCGTGATCTTGCATCAAAACATATTGGCTTTGTTCATTATTTAATGGTAGTCTACGTCTACACTCTACCTACAATGTTGGTGGGCTCAGTTGCTTACCTTCAATCAGTCTTTATGGACAAAACTAATAGCTAGATACTAATGTTTATACAAGAAGAAAGGTAGATTCCAGGGAAAATTAAAAGTGATTAAAATAATTACAACACCCTGATACTAAACTAAAAAAAAAACAAAATGACACGGCATCATCAATGCATAATGCATAAGGCGGGTATTCGGCCCCCATTCCACATACGTACAACGTCAATGAAAATTATGAAATTGATGGTGGCAGCAGACATTTTTACATACTAAAAATTCTGCTGCCACCATCAATTTCATAATTTTCATTGACGTTGTACGTATGTGGAATGGGGGCCTTCCATATACGTACAACGTCAATGAAAATTATGAAATTGAAGGTGGTAGCAGAATTTTTAGTATGTCTTTAATGTCTGCTACCACCATCAATTTCATAATTTTCATTGACGTTGTACGTATGTGGAATGGGCACCTAAGGCGCCCATTCCACCATAGACAACAGATAACCAGGGGGCTGTCAACGCTGTATAAAATGGAATTTTGCCCTTCTTCCACTAAGAACCGTCTTCTGCTAAGTGGACGGAGATTATTTTTTCCGCACCGCGGCGCTTGCAGCGTTCCCGCTTAAATTCAAATTTTGGTCTGTAACATTTTAGTTGCCATATTCCAATTCTTCCAATTTTTTTTATATTCCATTATAATGACAGTTGACTGTATTTCAACGCTTATATTATGTAATGTGCCATTGGCAGTGTAAAGTCTAATAAGCTTACGTATGATAAGTATCGGTTATACAGTAGGCAGCGTTAGTCAATTGCAGTTCAAACGTTAAATTTCCACATTTCAATTTTATTCATATACTTTTATACTGTACTGAACAATCCCATTAATACGGTAGTTTATTTTTACTCTTTGGCGCTACAGTCTAGAGCCCGTAATGTCCTAAAAAACTTTTTCATAGCCCGTACGTAGCACATTGTTTATTACTCTAGATTATTATTAGTAGGTAACTCATTCGTCCTATGTCGAATGCCTCATACCAACGACCAAAATTGATTTTTTTTTCCATTAGCAATCCGTTAAACGTCTTCGATGTCAACTTATGCTATCTACTATACGAGGGATAATGGACACGATGAGAGAATGAGCCATGCTCAACATGGACAAAATGTACATAGTCGTATGAATGACTTTACCAAGTCAAAACTGAAACCCATGAACGACCTTGGTCTACTAGGCAAGCCACAGCTACCCCGAATGACCCTAACCCCGATGCCTTGTAGCCATTGCATCCGTGGTCGTCCCACTACTACCTATTCCTTCTCCCTAGGATTTATCACCCTTTTGACTGGCATATTAATTGAATTGAAACAGCCCACAACCGAGCAATATCGGACTCTTCTTTTGCTAGCTTTCTGCATTTTTCTACTAAAACTCAAATCTAAAATATGATAGTGCCCAGTTGAAAATGTAAACAAAACAATGTCAGTAATGGCTGGTAGGCTGGGGGCTGGATGGAGTGCGTCCTTCAGTCCTTGATTTTGGACTATCTTTTTGAAAATATGTTTCAAATTGAGATTTTAGTGACAGTTTCAGAATTTGTAAAAAAATCATTACAATTTTTAAAATACATTTTATTCCCATGAATATTTAATTTGACATTTAAATATTTACAAAAGAATTTAACTTGAGCTTTGTTGTTCAAGGAAAGTGGACGGAGAAAAAATTTCCGCTGCGCGGCGTGGCGCTGCTATCGCGAACTGAATCCCTATCCCGGTGACGAGTCTAGTTATCTGTTGTCTATGCAGATAACTAGACTCGTCACCGGGATAGGGAATAGGGATTCAGTTCGCGATAGCAGCGCCACGCCACGCAGCGGAAATTTTTTCTCCGTCCACTTTCCTTGAACAACAGAGCTCAAGTTAAATTCTTTTGTAAATATTTAAGTGTCAAATTAAATATTCATGGGAATAAAATGTATTTTAAAAATTGTAATGATTTTTTTACAAATTCTGAAACTATCACTAAAATCTCAATTTGAAACATATTTTCAAAAAGATAGTCCAAAATCAAGGACTGATCACTGAAGGACGCACGCCATCCAGCCTACCAGCCATTACTGAAATTGTTTTGTTTGCATTTTCAACTGGGCACTATTATATTTTAGATTTTAGTTTTAGTAGAAAAATGCCGAAAGCTAGCAAAAGAAGAGTCCGATATTGCTCGGTTGTGGGCTGTTTCAATTCAATTAATATGCCAGTCAAAAGGGTGATAAGTCCTAGGGATCGAGAAGGAATAGGTAGTAGTGGGACGACCACGGATGCAATGGCTACAAGGCATCGGGGTAGCTGTGGCTTGCCTAGTAGACCAAGGTCGTTCATGGGTTTCAGTTTTGACTTGGTAAAGTCATTCATACGACTATGTACATTTTGTCCATGTTGAGCATGGCTCATTCTCTCATAGTGTCCATTATCCCTCGTCTAGTAGATAGCATAAGTTGACATCGAAGACGTTTAACGGATTGCTAATGGAAAAAAACAATCAATTTTGGTCGTTGGTATTAGGCATTCGACATAGGACGAATGGGTTACTAATAATAATCTAGAGTAATAAACAATGTGCTACGTACGGGCTATGAAAATTTTTTTTAGGACATTACGGGCTCTAGACTAGCGCCAAAGAGTAAAAATAAACTATCGTATTAATGGGAATGTTCAGTACAGTATAAAAGTATATGAATAAAATTGAAATGTGGAAATTTAACGTTTGAACTGCAATTGACTAACGCTGCCTACTGTATTACCGATACTTATCTACTTATCATACGTAAGCTTATTAGACTTTACACTGCCAATGGCACATTACATAATATAAGCGTTGAAATACAGTCAACTGTCATTATAATGGAATATAAAAATAATAATATTAATCTCCATTGGAATATGGCAACTAAAATGTTACAGACCAAAATTTGAATTTAAGCGGGAACGCTGCAAGCGCCGCGGTGCGGAAAAAATAATCTCCGTCCACTTAGCAGAAGACGGTTCTTAGTGGAAGAAAGGCAAAATTCCATTTTATACAGCGTTGACAGCCCCCTGCATTCCACATACGTACAACTTCAATGAAAATTATGAATTTGAAGGTGGTAGCAGACATTAAAGACATACTAAAAATTCTGCTACCACCTTCAATTTCATAATTTTCATTGACGTTGTACGTATGTGGAATACCCCCCTAAGCAAGATTGAAGATAAGCCATAACTCATGTCGCATAAGGCGCAGATTCCATCAACGTCAATGGGGTTCATTTGTGGCGTCATTTTGTAGATGGCTGCACCTGTTGCAATGATATCAAAGCGTTGTTTTTCCATAAGCCTCAATACTATTTTAAAATGATTTTTAATTACGTATTATTTTAAAGTGAAATTTTGCTATAAATCATGGAGAATATATATATTAAATTATATGCAGCTAAATACGGTCCAGGCATAGTAAAAATATTATAAAAAATATTATAAGATTAAAAATTAGATGCTAAGAGCTTAGTTTTCGCATGCAAATGGAGGCCATTTTGAATAATATGGATATCAGTTTGTCGTCAGCGAACCTAGTGACCAAAACTGTCCCTACAGAACCTCATAGTGATATTAAATGTTTTTTGTCGTGGTAGCAGGCATTTTTAGTATGGCTAAAACCATAGCCTCACAATCGAAATAAGCAGAGTGGCATCCCTATGCTTATATATAGGATGCAGTTTTTCAGGGCTTTGTGATTTTTTTCGTGAAATCACAGGATCGAAGTTACAAAATATTTGCGTCCCACTTTCGGATTTTGGCCACTTGGTAACGCTTGGGGGTTTAAAAATTGAAATGTAGTGGTCAATATCAATTTAATGTGTCGTTTCATATTGATAAATCCATAATGACCCAAATTTAATGAAACAAACCAGTTTTTTGTATCATTCGCACACCTAGGCCTATCTACTGTACAATGGTCAATGAATATTTACAAAAAAAATTCTCGTGGTATCCTACGCAGTATGTATTAATGTATGGAAGTATCACATAGCCTACAATACTTAAATTATGTTCCAATATGAGTTTAGAAAGAGTACTGTATTTACGTTACGGCAAGAATTCATTAGGGCCTTTTCGTACGGGTCACTGGGGGTTTGGCATTTTAAACCAAAACCCTGTATGGGGAAAGTGGCAAAAAAAGTCTTTGCGTCGTGTACTGTCACATCAGTAGACCATGTATTGGACATTTTCACAACCCCTATTCATTCAGACAGGTAGTTCCTCATTAACGCAATACGGTGATACCCACCATGTTCCCTTCCTTTTGACTCTGTAAGCCATGGTTGACAAGTGAAAACTCAAGGTGAGTTCCATGAAAAGGGCTTTTAAAATACAGCATAATGCAATAGCATTAATGTAATAACAAATATACAGTAATTTACTGTGAAGAGGATCGAAGGAACACAACTAATATTTTTGACTTTTTCCTTCTGGAAGGCATTGACTTAAAGTTTCCACTCGAATTTCCTTGCTTCAACATTTTCTCTGGCGGGACGAGACGCCTCCTCTGCTCCTGTTCCTCGAAATCTGTTGCCCTGAAAATGTCAATAATTTTAGCCTACTGATACATACCAATTAAAATAAGACAACCTAGGCCTATTTTGTTTCAGTTAATGTATACTGCAGTGGGCCCATAGAGGGAAGTCACTGTCACAAATTATTACTTCGCAAGCCCCATGCATGCAAAGGCTTAAAAATGCTTCTCGTAGGTTGTACAGTAACTTGTTGCACTCGGTGTGTTTGGGAGTGTGCTAAGTGACTTAATTTGGCTACAAGACGGCAACAATGCAACACTTTAAGAAGAATTAAAGCTATTGTGGGTTTAATATAAATTACTAACTTACCTTTTAGAAGTATTATTGTAGGCCTACTGTACTTTACATAATGTGTAGTATAGTGTGAAGTTTTCAATCCAACAACTGAACTTATTTTATTATTAAAGTAGGCATTGCTGTGGAGATAGAAATAATAAATCATTTTTATCATTTGTGTTTATCAAAAACCCACTCATTACTGCTGCGTTGTTTTTGTTTGAATATGAATGTTGACTTCAAATAGGGTTGCCAGATTCGCAAAACATAAAAACCGGACAGGGAGCTAATGTGGCATTCTATCTAGTGTAAATTTTTATAAAAAAAGGTCATTTTATCTAGTCTAAAATTCAGTGAATTTTGAGGAACTTGTTATCATAGTAACTGGCAAGCTAGCCTACCGCTTAAATAAAAATAAAAAAATGACAGTACATAGAGTAGACTTTTTTAATTCCTGTATGCTGTAATTATTTTATTACATTGTATGTAGGCTACCATACATTATTACATACAATACAGTTACAGTAAGACATAATTAGATATGCATTTTAATTTTTAAGCTCCGTATTTATCACTTGACGCAGTGGCTTTCAGGAGAGCTTTGTTTTCAGCAATGGAAGCTGCGAAATCTGTGCAGCTCTCTTCAATGTTAAAAAAAACGCATAGTTCACTCTTTACTGTATTTATGGAAAGACGATTTCTTTCGTTGGTCCACAAGTTACCCATGACGCTAAAAATTCGCTCTACGTGAGCGTTAGATACCGGGACGCTCAGCACATATTGTAGTACTTTCAGTAAGTTCGGTGCACTTTCTTCTTTTTTAAAAAATTCACACCACATTTCCAGAGATGATACCTCAAGGGATTTCAGAGACGGTAGAACACTTTCAAGCGCCGACAGCTCACTGTAAATATTGTCTGATGCCAATTTGTCCTTCCAAGGGGAGGCCATCCATATATCAACTATTTCGTTCAAGTTAGGGAAGGTGCGTACTAAATCCAAGCAACTGTAGAGTTTGAATTTGCTTGAATCATATGGGTACCATTTTTCCAAATAATTTACAGCTCTGTGATAAGCATTCAAAGCTTCTTCCGTAAATTTGTCAATTTTAGTTTTTTCGATGTGACCTCTCCTGAAAGCCATTTGCACCTTCATTCCAAAGAAATTGTCTCTTATTTTTTTCAGAAGTTCATTCCTGAACTTGACCATAACGTAATGTAAGTTGAATGCTGTCGTAGTCTTTTTTTCCAGCATTAGGAGAACTTCTTGAAATGCTGCCATCAAATTATGAATAAAGTAAAGATATAGTTCATGAATAGTAGGATTTGATTCACTCGCTAACTGATCTTCCTGGTCTTTCAGGAAGTCCCAAATCACTTTCGGGCAGTTCTCCTCACCCTTCTCCAAAAAATACATTTTTATTGGTTCCCAGCTTGATAGGACCCTGTCAACGGCACGAAATAAGCTAAGCCATCTCGTTGGTACATGCCTCAGAACTTCATGGTAGTCACTTTCAAAGAAACTGAAACACTCCTTAAGCTCTTCTCTCCTTTTGGCTGAACAAGAAAACTCACCAAATATCTTTGATACGAGATTTTCAACATCCAGTGAAATTACTTTTAGTGCATATTTTGCGCAGTTATGAAAAATATGATCGTGACAATGTCCAGCAAATATATCAGCATTTTCCTCTGACGCCAGTTTTTGAAAAACGGAATTGTTTACCCCAAAATTTACGGATGTATTGTCCGCACCGTAGGCTGTCACCATTTTCCAAGACAATTTTGATTTCGTTAGTACTTCACACAACTTTTCTTTAACGGACCTAGAATCCTCAAAGGGATCTTCATAGAAATCCAAAATCTTGTGACGAATTCCATTTGGCATAAAATATTGTGCCACAACGGGATAAAATTTTTTGTTTCCCTTATTGGAGGCGTCTGTAGCCACAGAAAATGGTATGTTAGTTTTTAAATCTTTTAGAGCAATCTCCATTGCATGCGGGTAAAGGACATGGTTTACAATAGCAGAGCATTTTGTGCGTCCCCCAGTCATCTGCTTTACAATATCAGAATCTGTTATAACCATCTTCATAACCTTTGTGTAGCAATCTTGAGCCAGGTAAGAAGTGTGATGTTTCACGCTGTGAAACACTTCAGTAATTTCGGCTATGCTTACCTTTTCTTTCTGCATGGTATCTTTTTGACGCACAAAAAATTTTTCCATTCTCAGTGATTGTGTTCTAGCGGCTTCAGCTTCCATGTGTTTTTTTCTATTTCCATGATTTTTAACCGCCTTTAAGCCATCAAACCCAATTGTGAAATTGTTATGACATAACTTACAGAAAGCACTTGTTTCAACTTTGCTGTCCTTTGCCAGCCACGAAAAGTCTGCCTCCCATTCCACATTGTAGTGGCACATCCTTCTCATTTTTTTGTTGGCATTGCCCTTAACTTGGAATTCACTATCCCTTTCCCTATCCATTTCTACTTTAAAATGTAATAACTGGAATGATTGTTGTTATTTACTTATTATAAAAGCAGACGAAGTTATGAAACTGAAGCAGACGCCACTAGCCATTCGCGCGATAAATAGGTTGGCTAACTTGTTTTGGCGGCTAGCATCAGATTTTTAAAATTATTTCGTTCTATCCTCAAGTAAAAAAAATTTTTTTCACACTCAAACGAAAAAACCGGACAAAGCATTGTCCGGTCAAACATTTATTTTTTCACCGGACAGAGGTACGAAAAACCGG
Organism: Psococerastis gibbosa; assembly: GCA_963971405.1. Classification (NCBI taxonomy): domain Eukaryota; kingdom Metazoa; phylum Arthropoda; class Insecta; order Psocodea; family Psocidae; genus Psococerastis; species Psococerastis gibbosa. The sequence continues at coordinate 3,727,656 of OZ020485.1, forward strand.
ACTGTCCGGTCAAAAACCGGACATCTGGCAACCCTAACTTCAAAACAGGCAGCCAATAGTAGGCCAAGTTTTATAGAACGTTCGAATACACTCACAATTGTTTCTTAATAAATTAATTTGATTGGTTAAAACTGGGACGCAAATATTCAGTGACTCGGCTCATGTGATTTCCCATAGCCTGCCAATCGAAATAAGCAGACTGGCATTCCTATGCTTATACATAGGATGCAGTATTTCAGGGCTTTGAGATTTTTTTCATGAAATCACAGGATTGAAGTTACAAAATATTTGCGTCCCACTTTCGGATTTTGGCCACTTGGTAGCGCTTGGGTGTTTCCCGCACAAATTTAAAAATTGAAATGTAGTAGTCAATATCAATTTAATGAGTCATTTCATATTAATAAATCTATAATGACCCAAATTTAATGAAACCAACTAGTTTATTGTATCATTCGCACACCTAGGTCTATCTACAGTACAATGGTCAATGAATATTTAAAAAAAAATGCTCGTGTATCCTACGCAGTATTATTAATGTATGGAAGTATCACATACAATACTTAAATTATGTTCCAACATGCGTTTAGAAAGAGTACCTACTGTACTTTACGTTATGGCAAGCATTCATTAGGGCCTTTTCGTACGGGTCACTGGGGGTTTGGCGTTTTAAACCAAAACCCTGTATGGGGAAAGTGGCAAAAAAAGTCTTTGCGTCGTGTACTGTCACAGTAGACCATGTATTGGACATTTTCACAACCCCTATTTATTCCGACAGGTAGTTCCTCACTAACGCAATACGGTGACACCCACCTTGTTCCCTTCCTTTTGACTCTGTAAGCCATGGGTGACAAGTGAAAACTCAAGGTGAGTTAGATGGAAAAGGCTTTTAAAATACAGCATAATGCAATAACATTAATGTAATAACAAATATACAGTAATTTACAGTGAAGAGGAAGGAACACAACTAATATTTTTGACTTTTTTCCTTCTGGTGGAAATTGTCTTGCATTAACTTAAAGTTTCCACTCGAATTTCCTTGCTTCAACATTTTCTGTGGCGGGACGAGACGCCTCCTCTGCTCCTGTTCCTCGAAATCTGTTGCCCTAAAAATGTCAATAATCTACCGATACATGCCAATTAAAATAAGACAAAATATTTTGTTTTAGTTACTGTATGCTGCAGTGGACCCATAGAGGGAAGTCACTGTCACAAATTATTACTTCGCAAGCCCCATGCATGCAAAGGCTTAAAAATGCTTCTCGTAGGTTGTACAGTAACTTGTTGCACTCGGTGTGTTTGGGGAGTGTGCTAAGTGACTTAATTTGGCTACAAGACGGCAACAATGCAACACTTTAAGAAGAATTAAAGCTATTGTGGGTTTAATATAAATTTCTCACTTACCTTTTAGATGTATTATTGTAGGCCTACTGTACTTTGCATAGTGTGTAGCATTGTTTGCAGTTTTCAATCCAACAACCGAACTTATTTTATTAGTAAAGTAGGTATTGCTGTAGAGATTGAATCAATAAATAATTTTTATCATTTTTGTTTATCAAAAACCCACTCATTTCTGTTGCGTTGTTATTGTTTTGAAAATGAATGTTGACTTAATGACTTCAAAACAGGCAGCCAATAGTAGGTCAAGTTTTATAGAACGTTCGTTTTATGGGATCCTATCTTTATTATAAAAAACACCTTTACGTAATTGTACATTCCATTTATTTATTAATACAAAAAATAAAGTATTGGCTTCACGCCCGTCACATTAACATTAGAAAACCCCAATGTTGGCAACCGTGATACTTTTTACCAACACAATATACCGCCAAATATCTAATAATACAAAACCCCCTCTCAATTAAAAGTTTTCATATCATGAAAAGTTGAAAATTGTAAAAAAAAACTTATCCCAAGTTTAACATGAAGCAAAATTTCTCAAACTTTGGTTGGGCCAATGCCTTTGTAAAAATATCTGCCACATTGTCTTCTGAACAAACATATTTAAAGTTAACTATTTCTTTCTTAGCTAAGTCTTTAATAAAATGATACTTTATATCAATGTGTTTGCTCCTTTTACTGTTTTCTGCATTAACAGCAATACTCATTGCTCCTTGATTATCTGTATATAGGCAAGCTTTTAAATTTTTATCAAGATCATTGGCCGCTTGAATAATGAAAAGTAACTCTCAACACAACTCTGCCGCAGAAACATACTCAGCTTCTGTCGTTGAGAGGGCTACACATTGCTGTTTCCTTGAAACCCAGGAGACAGCGTTTCCGTAAAAGTACACCACACCGCCTGAAGTGCTTTTTCGGTCTGAGCTCCCCGCCCAGTCTGCATCGGAGAACCCCACTATTTCTTCTTCGTCTTCTTTTTCTTTCTTCGTAAACACGATGCCCATTTCTCTTGTTCCTTTTAGATATCTTAGAATTCTTTTCCCCGCCTTCCATGTGGTCGAGGTAGGCTTGTCAAGAAACTTACTTAAAGTTGAGACCGCATATGTAATGTCAGGTCGTGAATTTACTGACAAGTACATTAAACTTCCAATTAACTGTCTGTACGGCACATTTTCTAAGATGTCTTCATTTTCTGCGAATTGAAGATTAAATTCCATTGGTATTGATATTTCTTAGCAGTCTTCCATATTGAATTTCTTTAATACCTTGTCAATTAAAATTGTCTGACAAATCTTCATCTCATTTCCACTTCTTTGCACTTGAAGTCCAAGAATATTTTTTATCTCGCCAAAATTTTTCACTTTAAATTCTTGTTCGAGTTGTTTAACAATCAGTTCAAATTTTTCTTCTTCACCTGTTAATATTATGTCATCAACCCATAGTAGTAAATAAACACCATTTCTTATGTAGAGGCATACATCTGCCTTTGAGCGAACAAAACCAACTTTTTCTAAGAAAATACTGAAAGTCTCGTTCCAACACTTTGGAGCTTCTTTAAGCCCATATAATGCCTTCTTTAACTTGTAAATTTGGTTTCCGGAACCTTTAACACCATCCGGTTTCTTAATGTACACAGAGTTCTTAAGTTCAGCAGCAATAAACGCAGAAGGTACGTCTAGCTGTATAACAGGCCATGACTTCTGCACTGCTAGTGATAATATCATTCTCACCGTAACAAGTCTCGCTACAGGTGCGTACACATTTTCTTCGCATTTCTCTTGGAATCCTTTAGCTACTAGTCGAGCTTTCTTCTCACCTCCTTCTTTCGTTCTGAACACCCACTTTGTATCGATTGCCTTTTTGCCCGCTGGAAGTTCGTTCACATTCTCCCAAGTATTAGCTTTTTCATGCACTGACAGTTCTTTAGTGATTGCTTTCCTCCAATCATCATCTTGAATAGCTTCACTATAACACACAGGATCATATTCATTTAACATACAGTATGTCTCATAGTTTGACAAATAAGCTGGCTGTCTTCTTTGCCTTGTCCCTCTTTTTGGAAGTTCATCTTCTTCACGTAATTCTTGAATATCATTATCTTCTGAGTTCTCATCAATTTCTGGATCAAATACATAATTATTCACGTTCTCATCGCTTTCTTTGTCATTTGAATATTCACTTCCTTTCTCATTGAATATAACATTCCTTGTAATGACTACTTTGCGACATTTTTCATCATATAGTCTGTAATTATTCGTTTTCTCGTCGCAACCAACAAAAATTAGTTTTTCAGATTTCGCGTTTAACTTGTCTCTTTCATGTTTTTGTTTCATCTTGTATGCATCACACCCGAATGTTCTTACATGATCTAGTTTCGCTTTCTGCCCAGTCCAGTGTTCATATGGAGTCATGTCTACTTGCGAGTTTGGCGTACGATTTAGAATGTAAACTGCATTATTCACAGCTTCTGCCCACAGTTCTTTATGTATTTTTTTGCCCAACATCATGGCTCTGGCAGCTTCCATTATTGTCCGGAATTCGCGTTCACAGCGTGCATTTTGTTCCGGTGTATAGGGTGCTGTTAATTCCCTTTCTGCGCCAATCTCTTCAAGATATCTGTCAACTATTTGACTTCTGATTTCTGTCCCATTGTCTGAATGTAGCACTTGTAAATGACGCCCAAATTTATTCACTAAAAGCATGTCAAACTTCTTCAGACAATCAATAAAACAACTTTTATTACTCACAAAGTAAACTTTTCTGTACGCTGTAGCTCCATCCTTGAACAGAATTATATATTTCGCTTTACCAACAGATTCACATGTCATTGGTCCACATATGTCTGTATAAATCAACTGTCCTGGACCTTTAGGTTTTATTCTTTCTGATTTCTTAAAACTTGCTTTACTTTGCTTTGCCAATACACATGGCTCACAAAAGAAATCTTCTTTTTCCATTTTCACATTGTTTTGGGCCATATGTCTCTTTAAATACTCAATATTTATATGCCCAAGCCTTTCATGCCATAGTTTCATACTTGATTTAGTTTCTTCAGCATTAGCGCATGCGACATCATTTATTACTGTCTTAAAAAATAGCTGATACAGATTTGTATCATCTCTTGTTCCACTTGCTATTACTTTTTTATTTTTCATGATTTCAATAGTTTTCCCTCTCTTCACGATTTCCAGGCCTTTTGCAGTCATTTCTCCTTCAGACACTAAGTTCCTTTTTAGCCCAGGAACGAATAGGACGTTCTTTAAAATTCCATTTTCCCATTTATTATTTACGAGCTTCCTTATCTCAATATCACCTTCACCTTCTATATTCAGTTTCGCACTGTTTCCTACGGTGACATTTCCTTTACGTTTTTCAAACGTTTTAAAGAAACTTCTCTGATAACACATATGTCTTCCTGCACCTGAGTCTGCAGTCCACTCGTAATAACTATTTTCGGTTGCAATTACAAACGCATCACTATTGACTTCATTTTTCATTGTACTTTGTTCATTATAATTTCCGCCGTAGTTACCTCTACGATATCCGCGTCCCTGATATCCGCGTCCTCGATGTCCTTGCCCGCGATACTCGTTACCCCGATTTGAAGCTTGTCCGCGACCCGTACCACGTCCGTGATGTTCGCGCCCGCTTTCACATTGATATGCGTAATGGCCCCGTTTGGAACAACGGTAGCAGATGGTGTCCTTTTTCTGACTTTTCTCAGGTTTTTTATGGACAATGTAAGCTTCTGTCTTACTTTCAGCTCCTTTTATTATCCTTTCCTCATCTATTAGTCTAGCCGTTAGATTCTCAATGTTCTGTTTGGAATCTTCAGTTGATAGCCATGCTTGCCTGAAATTTACAAATGTTTCTGGCAATGTTCCAATTATTTTTGTTATAATTTGATTGTCACTTACTGATTCTCCTGCATTTTTCAATTTTCCTGCAATATTCATCGCTCTTGCAATGAAACCTGATATAGTCTCTTCACTTTCAAAGTGAAGTTTATGTAGTTCTTCGTATAACAGCATTTTATTGACTTCTGAGGTACTACCATAAATTTTCTCGAACTTGTCAAGCATTTCTTTGCTTGTTTTGCAACCTTCAATAATCGTTAGCAACTTTTCATCAACCGAAGAGGCAATTAAGTATTTGGCCTTTCCGTCGTTCTTAGAATATTCCTGATCGCTTTTACTTAGTTTTCCATTTGCTACACTTTCTAAGCCTTTTCCTTGCAAGAAACATTTTAGTACGAATTTCCATTTCTCATAATTATTCCCTGTTAATTTGACTGAAAAGCCGGAGTCGGCCATTTTGTGTTTTTTTTTCTTTTGTGATTTACTCACCACTTTTCTCTTTAATTTTAGACGCTTTTCACAAGTGTCACATTCGTCGCACTGGGCCCATAACCTTTTATGGGATCCTATCTTTATTATAAAAAACACCTTTACGTAATTGTACGTTCCATTTATTTATTAATACAAAAAATAAAGTATTGGCTTCACGCCCGTCACATTAACATTAGAAAACCCCAATGTTGGCAACCGTGATACTTTTTACCAACACAATATACCGCCAAATATCTAATAATACAAAAGTTCGAATACACTCACAATTGTTACATGCGTCTCGCACGCTAGAATTGCCGGGCTCGCTCACAGTGCTTATGCGCATGTGCTAAGCTATGACGTCATTGTTATTTCGATGGTATGCGGGACTCCGGGACCGGGAGTCATGACTCATGACCGTTCGTTCTTCGTTCCCCTGTTATTGTATTTTTGTGTAATGATATTATTTCATGTGAAATTACTCATTAGGCGGTTATTCCACTTGTCAGTTTTCATTTATTTGTGCATTCAAAATGAAATTTTTGTTTTAAGGACTATTATTTAGATACTTAACTTATTAGCCTATCTATCAATCAATAAAGTCTCGTCCATATTATAACTTAATTTATAATATATAGGTTAAGTATCTACATAATAGGCTCCTTATAACAAAAATCTCTATTTTTAATGCACAAACAAGGGAAAACTGACAAGTGGAATACCCGCCTAATCTCTATCTACTAATACTAACTTAAGAATTGGAAAGTATGTTCGAGTAAACTTGGACCGGTTCTTCAGTTGCCATTAATCATACGCTATGCCACTTATTGTGTATAATTACACGTCTATTAAACCTACCTACATACTTCAGACTAGCTTTTAACATAAAGCCAAAGATATTCGAATCTAACAACATCGACTTGGAAATAAGGAAAAGACTTCTCAAAACTCTAGTGTGGAGTGTGCTCTTGTACGGAAGTGAGACATGGTGCATTTACGAACATGACAAAAAAAGCTGGAAGCCTTTGAGTTGTGGTGCTACAGAAGAATCATAAAAATCCCATGGAGAGACCACATAACCAACGAAGAAGTACTCCATAGAATAAACGATAAGAGGTAGGCACCTATTATGGCCACCATTTCAACAAGAAGAGGCAAATGGATGGGGCATTTTCTGAGACACGAAGGGCTCCTCGAGAACATCATTGAGGGACTGAGGGTATGGTTGAAGGCACCAACTCAAGAGGACGACAGAGGAAGGAGTACCTAGAAGATGTCATGAAGGACCTAGGGTGCGCCACCTACAAAGAACTAAAAAGGACCGCATAAAACAGACAAGAGTGGAGGAGAAAAATAAAACATTCGCTGCAAACCAATCCTTAGATTGCAACTCAAGAAGAAGACATACTTCAGCTCTAGGACTTCGATGGCTTAATGGTAGCTTGTTCGTAGCCTACATGAGCTAGTCTCTATGTTACACATCATGCGATCGGTGACCTGTCGTAATTCATCACAGGTATTACCTACAGAGGCGACTTAAGAGGTTATTCGCATACATTCATTGAATTGTTTGTATGCGAATAATCTTTTTTTAAATAAAAAAGTGAGTAACCTAAACCAATCAACAATGATAATACAATATCTGTTGCTGAAACCGCATATAATATATGTACATTGTATATGAATTTTATGTTGTTCTGTAGCAAAACTTAATCGATTAATCGAAAATAAATCGACTTCGATGGCCTGGTGGTAACGTGCACTTGTGCTAGTCTTTACACGCCATGCAATCGGAGACGTGTCGTACTCACCACGGGTAATAACCTACAGAGGCGACTGAAAAGGTCAATCGGATACATTCATTAAATTGTTTGTATGCGATTTATCTTAAAAAAAAAAAACTAGTACAATATAGACATAGTGCCTACTATAGTAGGAAAGTACAGATGTCCCTCGATAATCCGACAGGTACGGGACCGACGTGGTGATTAGCGAAAGAAGCTTCTCCGTAATGCGTTGGATCGATATTTTCGATAATAGTAATTTTTTATACAGTACTAGTAATCATCAAATAGCTAGGACGTTGTTCGTAAGCACGTGCCACGCTTCATATCGCTGCATATCTTGGTTTGTTTTCTGTGACAAGCCAGCCGAAGGCGCGTCGGACTACCGAGTACGTCGGATTATCGAGGGACAATGGTAATGAAATAAGTAATAAAGTACCGTGCTTCAACTTGCAAGTTTTAATTTTGTATTCATACCGTCAGTCCATCACTAAGGAAAAATTAGCTTGTTAGGCCGCCTACTATTTATAAATGGTATTTGAATTTGGAATTTTTTACCTAGGCTTACATACTGAATATGGATAGCCTATTAAAAAATGAAGTCTGTTGTAGGCCTATATGTAGGTAGGTGTATGTAGCCTACCCTCTACCCATCACCGTGCATTTCACCTACTATAGGTTACTGAACAAATAGGTTTTTACGCGAGACAGTTCGATTACAGGTTCCCGAACCGTATGCTCCAATAGGTCTGATCAGGGTTTTTTGTATATATTCATATAAGTCGTGACTTACAGATTTAGGCCTGTATAATATGAGAATATTTACATTTTAATATAAAACCTTTATTGCTAGATAGATGGGCAAAAGACAACGAGATATTAACAGTGTAGGTACCAGTATACTCGTAAGTTATCATTTGAACAAATCACAAAATATTAGCCATGACACAGGTACCAATAAATGTAAGAATGCCATATACTGTTACTTAAATCAAATTATGTCATCACAACATTAAATACAGTAAGGTAGGTAGCCTATAATGCTAAAAAAACATTTTGAGAATCAGTGTGGCTAGCACGGTGTAAGCATACATTATACAATATATTTTTATTTTGTGAGTGAATGTACAGTATAAAGCGTTACATTCATATATGACTTTTAGTAGCCTATCGGCAATTCTCACGGACAAAGACAATGACACTCATCCTCCTTCCAAAACAAGGTTTTAAAGCAATGATTATGTTTTTTTTTTTTAATGGATTATGAGCAAGATACTATACTTAGCAGCTGGACAGCATGTTTGGCTAAAAATTGAAGACGGTCCCCAAATGTTGGTTTACTACATACAGTACATATATAGAAATCGAGTATAAAATAAAGTAAATCAATACTTTGTTGCCAAATTTTTTGCTGTACCGTACCATTGAATATAGTAAAACACTGGCGTTATATTACATTCAATGACCGTAGGATATACAAAACAATTACGAAAGTTATGTTTACATTTTAACAAAATAAATAAATAAAAAATAAATAAATAAATGTATTTCGTTTCTTCAATATTACATATACAGTGATATAATGAAGTAGGGGTGACCCAAAGGATTTCTCCCGTGCTGGGGCCCCCTTAATACTAATAACTAAGCTAAAACTAAACTAAACTAAAACTAAAACTTTATCGATAATAATTAATTTTATGTAGACTCTAAGTAACATCACTAAGTAAGTAAATAAGTAAGATCATATACTAAGATGAAATAATATAAATGTTTATCACTCTGTTGAATCCGGGGTTGTTATGCTAGCGCGCTATTGCTGGAAGATTTGTTAGTTGATTATGGGACAGATGAAAACTAATTTTACTAACGAATTTTTTTTTTGGTCGTAGATTTTTTATGAACTCAGGAAGGCTGTTATAGAATGGAACTGATAGGTAAATGTGCGAATGTTTGAAAAGGGTAGTGTTATGATTGGGGATCTGAAGATTGCGACCAACACCAAGTCTTGTGCCACAGTCATGTTGAATTAAGTCTGATTGGTTGTTTGCGTCTAGTAATTGTTTGTACCTGTATAAACAAAGCTGTCTTGCGTAAGTGATTGTGGTGGTAGGTACGTTAAATTCGTCATAGAGCAGTTCCGATGGGTACCTATAGTGCTTTTTCATGGCAACTTTAATTACGCTTCGGAGGGCTGTTTCTAGTGGGTCCATGATTGTAGAATGTGCTCCGCCCCATGCTAAGATGTTATATTGTACAAGTGATTGGACTAGTGCGAAGTAGATTTGTCTTATAACGTCACGGTTTACAATATTCCTTAGTCTTTTGAATTTGTACAAGGTTTTTCTTATCCTTTTGACAGTTAATAATATGTGCTCACTCCATCGTAAATTGTGGTCTATAATGGTCCCTAAGTATTTGTATTTATCAGTTTTAATTATTTCTCGGCAATTGTAACAGTTGTTTAGAGCACAGTCATGTCCATGAAGTATCAAGTGCTGGTTTTCAGGGTGCCCAACAACCGTGTTGCTGAAAGCCATGTACTCCGTTTTATTAATGTTAAGGGTAAGTAAGTTCTTGTCTAGCCAATCTTTAACCTTGCGCATTGCGGTGGTTGCCTTTTGATAAGTGTCGTTCCACGTAGGACCGTTGAAGTACAATACTGTGTCGTCGGCGAAGCCTATCAGTGTACCTTCTGTGTCCAGTTCCAGTAGTTGGTTATAGTAGACGAGGAAAAAAAGGGGACCAAGGACGGTTCCTTGCGGGACACCACACGTCATTGTCGTCATGTCACTAAAAAAAAGTTTTGCTTGTGCCACAAGCATCGTACGGTCCACTTAATAAAACTTGTTGTTGTCTGTTGGTAATGTACGAGCAAAGTAAGTGAAGACAAATCCCCCTTATTCCTGCCCGTTCCAGTTTGGAAAGTAGTATGTCATGTGACACGGTGTCAAATGCTTTTTTTAGGTCCAAGAAGATACATAATGGGTGTAGTCCTTTGTCTAGGTCAGAGTATACTCGTCCTGAAAGTTCAGCTAGTGCGTCTTGAGTGCTTCTCCCGTTTCTGAAGCCAAACTGTCGTTCTGAGAGGGAGTGCGTCTGTTCGAGGAAAGACATGAGTCGAGATTTGAGAGCTTTTTCGATTATTTTTGATACGTTAGAGATAAGGGATATCGGTCGATAGCTGGACATTTCAGATCTAATCTAAAGAGACTAATTATTGCAAACAAACAAAAAAATACAAACCTACAGTATGTTCAAGCATAAAGTAGTGCTAACGTGCCCGTTTTATAAAAATTACAGGTGGAACATCAAACTGAGCAATGCAAGGATAAAAAAAAGTGTGATCTCTTCCAAACACAGAATATTGAATGTAAAAATCACTTTATTAATAAATCAGCTCCATGATAATATATACAAAAAACTAATTTCACTCATTTACAATAATCTCCTTTTTTCTTTCTTTTTTTACATTTCAGGGGGGGGGGCTTCAGTCCGCTATGTACTATGTAATAACAATTAAAAAAATACTTCATTATTTTCCCGACCGACCACAACATCAACACACAAAACACTCTTGTGTTCCAAATTTCGAGCCACAATGCCGACTATGAACTTTTATTAATAAAATTATTTTCACTTTGACTGAATGCCATCTTAAAATGGTTGATTTTTCGTAAAAAGTGGTAATTACCATTATCGTAGATAATAATACGGGCTTTCAATCAGATTTTAATTCATTCCTCTAAGACCAATATTAACTGAGATATGAATTATATAAGGTACAAAATAGTGGATCTAGCTGGTTAACGAACTCGATCAAGAAGTCATTTGTACGATCAATCTTTGTGCCAAGATTCATCAAAATCGGGTAATATATACGGAAGTTAGTGTTTCCTAAAATCGATATACAGTATATATAGCATTTTGAACCGAGGGTGGTTTTAGACTGAGGGGGTCATGAAATGAAACGTTGTGAAGAAATTTTGCGGAAGTTGAACATTGCTCGTCATCTTAATCTCAAAGAAAAAAAAACGAGGAAATTGTATTAACATGGCATACTAATTTTTTAAATGATGTGATTGTGAAATGATTTGTAAATAGTTTTTCAGAGTGTACGTCCCGTAGAAAATTGCTGACCAGAAATTTATTCTTATTTTTATTTAATTAACTAATCATGTTATTAAAATATTGGTTCATTTAAGTTGTAGAAGACCACTTCATGCATAATACAGAATTTTGGTACCTTAGCTTTGTAATAAAAATTGTTGAGGGCTAAAGTCTCACGCGAAATAGATAGGCATACGATGCCAAGCGTCTCTGGGTAGGTGGGGGACTGCCAGAACAAGAAAAGGGAATACTTTCACTGGAGGGTAGGGGTGCCCTGGCTACCGCCTCCAGATATCTTTCAGTGTGGCGACATTGCCAGAAATATCAAGTACCCCCAGATTCTACAGTAGGGGTGGTATTGAGTGGAACAGTTACTTTGTTAATGAATTGGCTGATAGGAGTCGAAAAAAAAAATTGGTTGTCTGTAAGTTGGTTTACGGACGATAGTTTAACGTGACAACGCCTAAATTAACTAAAATAATATATGGCTTAAATATGGCCCTTAAATATCGTAGTTTGCATTTTTTAAATAGATAATAACGCGGCCGAAAGAGGCCTATTTTTGTTGAAAATCGTGCGCGCCCCCTGACGTTTGACACCTCCAAAGCCAAACCCCTTGCTTGATCACCACAAATATAGCATGGCCTGAAAGAAGAATAGACGAAGGCATGGCTATAATTTAAATTAAGATAAGCCTCCGACATCAGCCCAAAACCCTCCCATGCAATTCAAATGGGATTGCTGGAAATGCGTAATTTTTCTTACAAATTTTGTGTTCCAATCGTGTTTAAGGGGTGAATTTTAAAATATGTATTTATACTCGTTTGAAACTCTAATTCATACTGCTTTTAATGAGACATTAAAAATTAATTTCGGTTGAAAATTGCAGACTGGAATTTTTTTACTCTATGCATGTAAATTCAAAAGTACCCTTTGAACCTGTTTTCCGCCGAAACAGTGATGGCTTACCAACTCAGGTAATTTTATAGTTGTATGGCCAAAATTTTATTTTATGTTTTTCAAGTTCTTTTCTCGGAATCGCCATTATACTTCTGACAAATAAATTTATTAAACAAAAAACACTAAAGGTTAGTCTACTGCATGCTATTACATGACAAACATTAATTTTATAGCTTACAACCTTAACATGGGTTTGAACCGGTTATTCGACTATCTGTGTTTGCGTCAATGATAGATTTCATATGTAAACGTCTTTAATGAAAAAAAAAAAAACACACAACAATGTTCGCAGCGAACATTAGGGCCAAAGACACTCTCTTACAATTAACTCCTTAAACTAGAATGATGATAGATTACAAAAAAAGTAATATTCTCATTCACTCAGATTGTGGATACTTTTGAACTCTCCCCTAAGTTAATAATATGGGAATCGTATATAGTCAAACCAACACTGATTCAATCATTGACGAAAAAATAGATAGTGGAATAGCCTAGGGTTACTCAATGACAATAACTGAACTTCAATCATACAACTATATCAAATAAGAAAGTAAAAAAGAAGTTGAATAAAAGTAGCGTCCCAGTTTAAAAGTTGATAGTAGCCTATTAGGAAAACTTGTAGAACTATTAGCTCGTATTTACAATTTGAACTTCTAACCGAAAAACTTTTAACGAGAAAATGTACTGTATATACATATATTGTATTATATATACATACAAAAACCATAGGTTTGATGGTACCAAATCAATTCTATTGGTATTGCTGAATGGAATAGGCCTCTACTATTTATTCTATATTCCACAATACTACTCTAGACTAGGTTGCCTAAAATGGCAGACACTAATTCAGCGAGTACTACATTAATTACCATACCCGCCGCGTCAGAACACTAAAAGTTGCTTACTTTAGACAAATAAACGGGGAGAATATCAAAATTAGATTAAATAAATTGTTACTTGGATCAAACGTCATCCATTTAGATAAAAACATAAAGTAGAAGCAAATAAAAGAAAATTTGTGAAGTTATTCTAATGTAGTATAAAAATGTTATAGGCTATTACGAGAATTCACAGTAGGGGTTACTGGGTGAGACATGTTACCATGGAATATAGCTTAATCAGGTTACACAACCCTGTAACCCGACTTAAGTAAATGCCCTTAATAACACTTATATCAGTCAGAGGAGGGCCAACTGGTCAAAAATTGGCTTTCGTATTTAAGAGGATATGTAAACGTAGAAATCGGATTTGGATTAATACATGAAGTAATAAAGTATGTTAGTTTTCGTTTCATAATTGTCAGCTGCAACTCGCCTTCTGCATCCGTTCACCTCAGGGCCTCAGCTCAGCATTAGGGACATGATCTTTGCGCACCCACATTTCACAACTAGATTAGTAAATTAAATTAAAAACATTAGACTCAATAAAAACATAAGAATTGAAAAAAACACTTCTTATAGTAAAAGGAGGAATGTGGTACAGGACAATTGCAGCTCAGAGTTCCACACAAGTCGCAATGAAGTATAGTCGTATTTAACGAAGGGTTAGTTAGACTTACATTGCTGCTGGGTTAATAGTCATTAGAGGTATGGGCCTCATAGTCATCGATCAATTAGGGCGGAGCCCACTGTCAGGGGGAGGGGTCGAGGGGGGAGTGGGTGATAGTCCCATTATCAGGTTAAGTCCTTAGAAGGAGAAACAGAGCAAGGACCATTCTTAGGGAGACAGGTATCAAGCAGAGGAAGCTAAAATATGCAACAGTCATGGCCCTCAATATTGATCCCATAAGTCAGCCCAGCATTACATTAGCAATTATTTACGGAAAAAGTGAAGTTGAAGTAGAAGTTTCAAACTGCTATACTCTGCCGAGGGCAGTGGTCGGGTGGTTAGCTACAGAGCTTGCATTTCAATCGGGAGAATGGCATTTCGAATCCTCAAGGGGATCGGATTTACTCCATAATTCAGAGTTGTATACAAGATTGACTTAATCGTCCATAAACCATCATTCCTTACCAGGACTAAGCCATAAGTCCTTCTTAGGGCTTAGCCTAATGATGGGAGTAGCACCCACTCCCTTCCCCTAATTGTTTGATGACTATGAGACCCATGCCTCTAATCACTATTACTAAATAGGCAATGTAAGTCCAACTAACACTTTGTTATATATTATTACAGTTTACACCTTTACCAATTCAAGTATTGTCGCATCAACTCTCAATTAGGATCTGGGGTTTTCAGAGCTGCATCGTAGTAAATAGTGAACAGCTCCGAAAACGATAGGTCTCAATTCAGAGTGAAACTGTCTTTAAGTTGAGGCTCCTACTTTTGGTTAGCCCGCAATCTCTGCGTCAGTGGCACTCAATTTTCTGTGTAAGAGTAGCATTTTAATGGACTTTTAGGTCTGTTTGCAAATAAATGATTATTTCTAACTATTGCAGAGTAGAAATACCATGATTCCAATACTACTGATTAAAACGTTTTCGAATACAGTGGAGTAAACTTTTGTAACAGAAAGAACACATGGCTAGACTAGGTACAAGACGAGACAATATATAAGTGTTTAAGTGATATTTCATCCAGAAAAGTGGTGAGTAATGTGTATTTTATGTATAGTTAACAATGCTTCATAATGAGCACGAAAAAACTGCGCATTTTTTGATTAAAAAACTGAATGTTTGTACTTATTACAACTGGGAACTAGGTAGCCGTTACTGGCGTTACTATTTTAATTTTTAACGCTACTCTGCGTGGTTATGCCAGAAATTAGAATAAAACCAACATTGCTTCTTCTTTGCTCATTTAATTGATTATTTATTGTAAGTTCAGTTTTTAAAATAGTTTACTAATTTTATTTTGGCTAATTTACCTAATTAGCATTCTAGAAACGGAACACGCACTGAAATTCTTTGAGATAGATTTGTTCCCGGGTACCAACATATATATATATATATCTCACGTAGGGTACAATTTGACAATTTTGGCTATCTTTCTGTATTCTAAAGCCCTCGATTGATCGGTGAGGCATGCACAAAGTCAAAGTCATGCAGTCATACTTTCAATAGCAAAGTATGCAGTGAATTGGGATATGGATTATCTATAATATTTTAATTATTTTATTTACTTCCGTTATTATCTGAGCCCGTGCTCGCTTTCGTAATTAATAAATAGGAAACCATGTAGAGTCTTATGGGTGGGACAAACCCAGTAGGCTAAAGCCTATCGTAATATACTGCAACTAATTTTTATGTGCAGGAGTAACCTGGTAACTGGACTGCTGTTGGCACACGCCTGGACAAGAGTACTGCCACTGACTCAAAACGATTCACTAGTTCCTGTCAATCCACTCCTCACCGTTCAATAAGCAGTTAAAGCGTAGAAAATTGGAGGCAAACAACTTGAATCTTCTCAGAACAAGGTAAGGCATTAATCATAATATACTCAAGTTTTTTAGAACGTTCGTATACACTCACAATTGTTCATTAATAAATTAATTTCGTTGGTTAAAACTGGGATGCATGTATTTTCTGACTCGGCTCATGTGATTTTTATAGTTGGAATCACAGACGGTCCTATACTCATGATTTAATCCCCTGCAGTCTGATCGAGGCGATTATAATACCGGGGTTAAATAAATACCCTAGGATTATAACTGCGAACAAACAAATTTTGAATAGCACTTTCCGTCTTTCCATTATAAAATTATCTTGTTTACCAGTGGATTAAATAAATTCCGGTATTATAATCGCCCCGATCAGGCTGCTGATATTAAAGATATAAACAAACAAATTTTAAATGGCACTTTCCATTATAAAATTATCTTGTTTCCATTTTTAATACCAGGACATTAAATAAATACCGGTATTATAATGGCCATGACCAAGCTGCAGGTACTTACTTTGAGAGCAACAGCGAAGCTTATACCCTACAAGACCCTAGTATAAATACATAATGCTGATATAAATATAATGCCGAAACATGGGGGATTGCTGCAGCTGCGAGTATTTCAAAGAGCCATCGAGAGGCGCATACATAGTGTCTGATGAGGGAGTCGAAACGACGACATTACCGATATTTTCAGAAAAAGAAACTGCGTTTCGCTTACAGATGAATTGAGATATGGATTATCTATAATATTTTAATTATTGTATTTTTATTTACTTTCGTTATTATCTAAGCCTATGCACGCTTTCGTAATTAATAAATAGGAAACCATGTCGAGTCTCACTGTTATCGGTTCTTATGGGTTGGACAAACCCATTAGGCTGTATCGTATCGTAATATACAGTAACTAATTTTTATATGCAGGAGTAACCTAGTAACTGGACTGCAGTTGGCACACACCTGGACAGGATGAGTATTGCCACTGACTCAAAAGGATTCACTAGTTCCTGTCAATCCACTTCTCACCTTTCAATCAGCCGTTAAAGCGTAGAAAATTGGAGGCAAACGACTGCAACTTTCTCAGAACAAGGTAAGGCATTAGCATACTATACACTTTGAGCCCACTTTTTATTTTCTCTGCCAGTTTAGCCCAATTTCTACTAATCTATATTGCAAAGAATTACAGCATAGTGAGAATAGCTTTTTTCATTGACTCCAATATAACTTATTTTCACTGCATCAGCCGAGAGTTATGATCGATCTCCCTGTACCAACACTTACGTACAGAGAGGCAGTGAGGTTTTTGCCAGTATCTTGACATATCTGCTTAAAAATTCCTGTTTAGAGTTTGTGTAAAATACGTTAATGAGTCATTTGTGGAAATAGATTGCAATTTGAGCAATCTTGAATTTTTTTAATGAGATTTTCAAATGACCCCTTTCTTATCTTTGCAGTCATGACCATTCTTTGTTCATAAAGTATTTTTGAATTAAATGTATTCCTTAACTACTGCACTAGTTAGTACTTATGCAAACATTATTTCCATATTTATTTCATATAGTTTGTCTAACCATTTAATTTTAAATTTCAGCTCGCGGTACACACACCGTGTCTTACTGCCTAATACAAATTAAATGAACAAATAATCAAGCGACGCAATGGAGGGGGCCTACTAGTTTATAAAGAAGAGTCATCGAGAGGAGCATACACGCAGGGGTTAACGGACGTGGTGTCAGATGAGGGAGACGAAACGACGACATTACCGATATTTT
This sequence comes from Psococerastis gibbosa, assembly GCA_963971405.1. Lineage (NCBI taxonomy): Eukaryota > Metazoa > Arthropoda > Insecta > Psocodea > Psocidae > Psococerastis > Psococerastis gibbosa. Next base: position 3,745,386 of record OZ020485.1, read on the forward strand.
CGGAAAAGGAAACATCGTTTCGCTTGCAGAAATAAGCTGAAAATATTAGGCACGTGGAGGAATGGCTGTCCACCTAGCAAGGCATGTAAGAAAGGTGGGACAGAAAGTGAATCGGAAGAGGCCGAGTAAGACCTAGGACCGGGATTTCTGGAGAGACGTGGTGGCTGAGTCGAAAGCTCACCCCGAGTGGCAGCGCCGAATAAGTCGACCGATGCTGTTTTCAAACTATTGACGTTCGTTGTCGTAAATGTGTCTAGAATGTGCAGACACAATTCCAATTGCATGGAAATAACTACAGGTATTTTCTGTTTTCTTTGAAGTATTATTTGAGTTGAAATTACGTCATTACATTTTTAAATAAATTAGTAACAAATTATTTGTCGGTAGATTTCGAGATAAAACTCGGCCGGGTCACTACAAAATGTGGTAGCGCTCATTTTAAAATAGTTTAAGTGTACAGCCGGTAGGAAATTGGCAACCCGAAACTTATTACTTTTTATGTATTATTTAATTAACCAAGCATGTTATTAAAGATTTGGCTCATAACAGTTGTAGAAGACTACTTTATGCATCATATAATAAGGTATTTTTAGTTTTCGAAATTGTAGTTCTTTTATAAAATCGCTTTTACGTGAAAAGTTATTGTTTATAAAATATCTGCATGTTTATGAAAAAACTACAATTTCGAAAATTAAAAATATCTTATAATATGATGCATGAAAGAGTTTTCTACAGCTTTGATGAGCCAAATCTTTAATAACATGCTTAGTTAATTAAATAAAAAATAAAAAGGAATACATTTCGGGCTGCCAATTTCCTACGGGCTGTACACTCTAAATGCAAAGATCACAGCAACAAACAATCGAATTTTGGAGTGACCCGCCGAACCCAGCATTCCTCTTGAATATTGTAAAACTCAAGGTACGCAGCAGGGGCGTTTAACTTCAATGGAGGTTTTTGTTATACGCGGGAACTGTTCTGATTGGCCATTTGGCCCTGATCCCAACACACGATAGCCAACCACGAAATTGTAATTTTTTTTAATTTTATGTTGGTAACACCTGTTTGTGATTTACTACAAACATCCCGTGGCTGCAGATCCTTGTCAACATGGCGGCTAGTGTAGCCTCTATAAGCTAAGTACAGGGTTGAGACCGAGTCAGATATCCGTTCTGCAATGTGTAAGACTTCGACATATTTAACGTTGATACTTATCTCTGATATTTGGCTTATGATAAAGGGGCGCCCCGTAAGGGTTACTATGCCTCCCGCCGTTCTAGTTAATATATTTCTATGAAAACAACGGACATTCCGACATTGGATTGGACTGGACAACACACAGCGGCCTTTAATAATTTTATAAATTTTAATAAGTTTGTGAGCCAATATCAAATTGAACTACGACGGGAAGTGAGGTGAGTAAACATATTTCATGTGCCTGTTTTTTTTAAACATTTTGAGTTGTATAACATCCAACACCTTACATATATTACATGGTTTTAATTTTCAAAATGGAAAAACGTTAGCATGTGCAACTCATTTGTGTAGCAAAACAACTAAAATTTGTTTAATTCATCATTCATTCCTTGTTTGTGAAGTGTTCAAGTGAGAAGGAAAAATAGTAAAAGGTACATTTGGTAAATTACAATTTTTTAAATTCAAATTTTTAAAACCTACGCACTCACTTTGATAGATCTCTTGTCAGTGCTATGAGATATGCCCGTAAGATGTTAGCACAACCATATATGCCTAGTTAACAAAAAAATGTGAAATGTGTGACCTACAATAATTTAATCACGTTTAGTTGGACACTTACGAGTCAGTTTTGACCATGTGTAAGATCTTATTAGTAACTGTTTGAAAAAGGCAAATTACGTTACAATTGCATTTTAATCTACACAATAACTTGATACACAAATTGCACCTTAATGTAGCTGGCATATACAACCTAACTTGTGTGTTGACTCTTTCTTTCTTCTTCTTCCGGCTCTACAGCCCTTGGTGGGCTTTGGCCTGCTCGACAACACTCCTCCATTCTTCTCGGTTTTGCACAACGCTCCACCATCTGGAGACTCCCAACTCGCGAAGGTCATTCTCTAACTCGTCCTTCCAGCGGTTTCTTGGCCGTCCTGGCAGTCGTCTTCCCGTCATGCTTGCTTTGTACATTTTTCGTGGCATGCGTTCTTCAGACATCCTTACAACGTGTCCCAGCCACCTTAATCGTTGTGCTTTAATGAACCTTACTATGTCTTCTCCGTTGAGAGCGGCGTCGATTTCAGCGTTGTGTCTTATACGCCATTCTCCGTACTCGTAAAGGGGTCCATATATCCTCCTTATTATCTTTCTTTCGAGTACACGTAGTTTGTTGGCATCTTTTACAGTGAGATTCCAGGTTTCCGATCCGTATGTTGCAACTGGTCTTATAAGGGTTTTGTGTGTGACAGGTCACTGTCAACACTTTTGTGTTGACAGTGACCTTATTCCACTAACATTTTAACATATTCTGAATTGTAATGAAATATTGACTGTGGAGGCAAAAATAAGGTTTTGTAAGGTAAATAAAATGTTCAATTACAAGTAGAAATAGTAGCCTATGTGGCACTAATTGAACACACCTTTTAAAGTCATTCCACCTACAGACTGATCATAGCGATTGCCATGAACTTACTCCTGTGATTAAAACTGTAAACATACAAATTTTGAATAGCACTATGATTTAAAAATTCTCTTGTTTACATTTTTAATGTCTGGGAATTATAATAACCCCTTTATTATAATCGCCATGATCAGGAGGCCTAACTAAACTATTTTTATGTGCAGGAGCCACCTGGACACTGGAGCACTTGAACTGGTGAGAAAATATTGACAGTAATTGACAACAGATAAGTATTTTAATTTTTTCAACTATTTCAGTTATTTATTTTATTAAAACCGGTAGAGATGAGTCTTAGGTGTTGCGTAGAATTCTGTTCACAGAAATCGAAATGCGGTGTATCCATGCATATGTTTCCTCCTAATAAAGATCTCAAAGAGGTTTGGTCGCTGCTGGCAGGGAAACCGATTAACTACGGTGAAAAATTCAAACGAGCCTCCATTTGTGGTAGACACTTCGCTGACTCTCAGTATCGTGATCTCCACTTTACGAAAAGGCTGATTCGTGGCTCGATTCCCCGAATTAACTTGCCTGTGAGGATTCTCATAGTCGGGTCAGATGAGTCTTCCCGTACCTATCCAAGTCCACCTGCTAGTTGCAGCCGTGAAGCAAATAATTCACCTGTTTTTCTTTCCCATGAATTCTTATGTACAACCCCAGAGCCTACTCGCACATCATGCCCCAATACCCTTCCCAATAGTTCTGTTTCTCCTGCTGGCTCAGTACAACTCGAACCGGATGCAGAAGATGATGGGGTGATTGCCCAGTATCAGCGCACAGCTATGGATTGTGAAGTTTCTTCTTACGAAATGGAAAGGACGCCGAAGATAGTCTCCAATGGCGAAGAACAGCATTCATTCGCCTCTGTTGGCGAGAACTTCTCTGATCCTGATTCCGTATGTTATACGGATGTCCAAGGTGACGGAGTTCTCGTTCAGCATGAGAGCACACCTATGGGTTGGGAAGTAACTTCACATGAAATGGAAAGGACGCCAATGACAGTCTCCAATGCCGAAGAACAGAATTCGTTTGCCTCTGCTGGCGAGAACTTTTCCGTACATTATACGGATGACCATGGAGACGGAGTTATCGCACAGCAAGCTAGATCCATGGATACCAATCAATGCAAGACATCGAAACTGAAAGCCCAGCGTAAACTTTTCATCCCTAGTCCACCGAAGAGACGTCGCCTATTAGAAAACAAAAAGCTGAACCCATTACAGTTGGGATTGATGAAGAAAGACCTTACCCCACGACGGGCTAAGCTTGGAGAAATGGCTCGGGCTTTTCGAACTGGGTACATACGTAAGTGCGCTGAGGCCGCTGGTTTGAAGGATAAATTGAAAGATCTGGAGGTACAAGTCAATGAAGCCCTTCAAGACAAGCTATCTCCTCTAGCATTCCATATTGTCGAAGGAGAACTGCACAACAGAGGCAGACCAGGCAAGGGCAGAAGATGGAATAACAAGCAAAAAGCACTAGCTGTTGCTTTTTATAAATTAGCACCGAGGGCCTACAATGCTATTGCGAAGATGATGTGCCTCCCTAGTAAATCCACGGTTTTGAGTTCCACCCACTCCCGAAATGTGGCCCCTTTCCCTGACACCCTGCATATTTGTGGACCGTTACTGCTTTTTCCTTTGCTTGTGTGTTCAGGTCGAAACTAACAACATCCACGAAGATGCTGCAGCAGCAAGTCCTGTTCCGGGATGGGTGAGGAGTTTAGTGAGTATAACCTCACACTCCCCGTAGACCGTACATGGTCGTAGTCATCCGACGCCGTGCTCAAGCAGGGGGGCCAAGAAACGGCTAGGTGTTTAAGAGGCGCGGGCGTCTGTTGGGACGTGGGGCCCTGTATTCTCCGGAAACAGTCCCCCCCCCCCTATAATCAGATTCTCCTCATCCGCGGGAAAAAAAAAAAAAAACTACCAACTTTAGTGGTAGGCTATCATGTGTCAATGTGTTTATTTGGCGTTTGTGTTATTTTTAACAATGAATGACGGCAAGTTTTACATAATAGTTAGTAAGGAAACTACTATGTTTATCAGCCATTTAAAGTAATAAGATAGGTCTGTGGGGACCACTTAGTCCCACATGTGTAATAACCAGTCTGCTTCCAGCTTCACCTTTTTCCCGGTAGATGGCGCTGTTCACATTCAGATAATTCAATATTCCTCAATCTTCCTTTTACGTATTTATTTCTCTTATTCAATAATATCTTTAATCTACCCTCTGTGTCTCATCAGCTCCTTTAGCTGTGGACACAGAGTTGGTTTTTCTATATGGAAGCAGGCTGGATCAAATTCAATATTAATTGTAAGCATGTATCGTTCTCGTCTCACAGCTCATATTGTAACCACTGTGTGTTAAATTACTCTAACTTGAGTCGAAGCACTGCAATACAAACCAATTCAAGTCTACACTGCCTATTCAATTGCATCGTCCTTCGACAAGCTACATTGGTGACCCTCGACAACGGAACAAGCAGCCTTCCAGATTCCAGCTCCAGTTCCAGCCAGTTCCAGTTCCAGCTAGTTCCAGCCAATTCCAGCCAGTTCCAGTTCCAGCCAGCTCCAGTTCCAGCCAATTCCAGTTCCAGCCAGTTCCAGCTTCCAGCCAGTTCCAGTTCCAGCCAGTTCCAGTTCCAGCTTCCAGCCAGTTCCAGCCAGTTCCAGTTCCAGCCAATTCCAGTTCCAGCCAATTCCAGCCAGTTCCAGCCAGCTCCAGTTCCAGCCAGCTCCAGTTCCAGCCAGTTCCAGTTCCAGCCAGTTCCAGCTTCCAGCCAGTTCCAGTTCCAGCCAGTTCCAGTTCCAGCCTCCAGAACGTCTCATCCGGCCATAGGCGGTGGAAACCACCCCGGAGCAGCTACATTCACCGCAGCAGCACAGCCACAACCTGCAAGATGCCGCAGACCACAGCCACAACCGCTACAGCTACGACCGCTACAGCTACAACTGCTACAGCCACAACACCGACACCCACGGCTACAACCAAGATGACAGGCCCTGCTAGTACGATGGCAGTCTCGGTCAAGCTTCCACCCTTCTGGACACAGTCGGCCAACCTGTCACCGGCACTGTGGTTCACTCAAGCGGAGGCTCAGTTCGCACTTGCTGGGGTCACAATGGAAACGACGAAATATTACCACGTCCTTTCAGCGCTCGACCAAAGTACCCTCAGCGAGATCTCAGATTTGTTAGCTGCCCCAGTACCAGTAAACCCATACACTGAGCTAAAAACGCAGTTAATCCAACGAATGAGTCTTCCAGCAAGCAGTCGCATTCAGCTACTAATGTCGGAAGACATAGGGGACAAAACTCCCAGCTCTTTTCTCCGGAGACTGCGGGCCCTCGCAGAGAAAGCCATATCAGACTCGGTTTTACGCACCATTTGGACGTCTCGCCTCCCGCACGCTATACAATTGGCAATCATCGGTCATGATCACCTGTCACTAGGTGACGTCGCGAACCTCGCCGACAAGATGGCCACCATCAATTCAGCAACACGTGACCGGATTCTTGAGTGCACAATGGCCCCTGTGGACCTATTGAAGACGTTAACAGAGAACGTCGCGGCTCTACAGGCACAGTTCGCCGACAGATACGGACAACGTGCCACACAGCCACGGTTCCAGCGCCAGTTCCGTTCACCAGCGCCTAAACAAGACCCAACTTGGTGTTTTTACCACCAAACCTATGGGAGGAAGGCCAAAAAGTGCCAGCAGCCATGCAGATTTCCGAAAAACGACGATCGCAGCCAGTAAAGGCAGGGCCTGCCTGCGCCACTACACACCTGCTTAAAACCTCACATCGCCTTCTTATCACGGACCCTTGCACCAAGATACGTTATCTCATTGACACAGGGTCCGACATCTGCGTTTTTCCACGTGCCCGTCTCAACCTACCGCTCCGTCGTACTCAACTCGAGCTGACTGCCGCCAATGGCACAATCATCAATACGTACGGAACAACAGCTCAACAACTGGACCTGGGATTACGACGCAGTTTCCGTTGGAATTTCATCATTGCCGATGTCACGCAACCCATCATCGGTGCAGACTTTCTCGCAGCCTCTAATTTGCTGGTGGATCTCCAGAACTCAAAGCTGATCGACGGGACAACGCATCGCAAGGCGAACCTGTGTCAAAGCCCCTCCAAGCAACCTAGCGTTTCTACCTTAACAATACCGCACAGTACCCCGGCCAGTCTAAAAGTAATAATTGAGGAGTTTAGCGACCTCACGCGGCCGAGACAACCCACAGACCAGGTCAAACACTCCACGGTCCACTACATTAGAACGACAGACGGACCTCCCGTCTCCGCTCGCCCACGCCGGTTGGCCCCGGACAAGTTTATTATCGCCAAAAAGGAGTTCAACGACATGATCCAGACCGGCGTATGTCGTCCGTCCGACAGCCCATGGGCCTCACCATTACACCTAGTACCTAAAAGCGACCATTCATGGCGCCCATGCGGGGACTACAGACGGCTCAATGCTCGAACAATTCCTGACGCGTACCCAGTCCGCCACATCGCAGATTTCAGTGCAGAATTGCGAGGAAAAACCGTATTCAGCAAAATAGACCTGGTCAAAGCATTCACCCAGATACCAGTTTCCAATGGTGACATTCCAAAGACAGCAATAAATACTCCGTTCGGCCTTTTCGAATTCCCATTCATGACATTCGGTCTTCGCAATGCTGCTCAAACCTTCCAACGCTTCATGGATAACATCCTACGCGACCTCCCGTGGGCATATTCATACATCGACGACGTACTGGTTGCATCGAGTGATAAGCAGGAGCACGAATCACACCTACGTCAACTCTTCCAACGATTCCGAGAATATGGCCTAGTCATTAATCCTAGCAAGTGTACCCTCGGCGTTGGGTCAATCAGCTTTCTTGGTTACCTCGTGTCAGCAGAAGGCACACAAGCCCTACCAGACAGGGTAAAGGCACTCACTGAATACCCTCTTCCAAAGACATTCAAAGATCTACGCCGTTTCCTTGGCATGATTAACTACTACCGCCGGTTCCTACCAAATGCAGCCAACGAACAAGCACCACTCAACACGTTGTTATCTGGAGACAAGGTAAAAGGGAACGCTACGATACCATGGACAACAAAGCTTACCGAAGCTTTCAGCTCATGCAAACACAGTCTGGCACGCATCACCCTACTCGCGCATCCAGATCATACGGCTCCGATTGCACTAGTCACAGATGCATCAGACACCAGTATCGGAGCTACAGTCCAACAACGGATCAACGATCATTGGCAGCCATTGGCATTCTTCTCGCAGAAACTTAAAGAAAACCAACGAACATGGTCCGCCTACGATCGCGAATTGCTTGCGGTACACGACGCCATTCGTCATTTCCGTTACCTGCTAGAAGCGCGCGCTTTTGTCGTGTATACCGATCACAAACCGTTGACGCACGCTTTTCAGAATCCAAAAACAAGTTGCTCACCTCGCCAAATGCGGCAAATGGAATTCGTCTCTCAATTCACCACGGACATCCAATACATCGCTGGGCAGGACAACTTGGCCGCTGATGCATTCTCAAGAATCGAAGCAATCTCTACTCCCGTATCTCCTGAGCAACTTTCTTCTGCTCAGAAAGACGACAGAGAACTCAAAGAGCTTCGGTCCAGTAGAAAGACGTCCCTCATCCTCGTTGATGTTCCCATTCCGGGCTCTGATTCAGTCCTTACGTGCGATTCTAGTCAAGACATACAACGCCCATTTGTGCCCAAACCATTACGTCGACAACTTTTCGAGCACCTACACAGCCTACATCACCCAGGAATAGCAGCGTCTGCTAACCTGGTTGCCCAACGTTACATATGGCCTTCTATCCGTAAGGATTGCCGCGCTTGGGCTCGTCTGTGTGTCAACTGTCAATTGTCCAAGATACATCGACACACCCTCACTGCGATTGGAACCTTTACTCAGCCTGACCGACGGTTTCAGCACATACACCTCGACATTGTAGGCCCATTACCACCGTCGGAAGGCTACACGTATTTGTTAACACTCGTTGACCGTTTCACGCGATGGCCAGAAGCCGCTCCTATGGTGAACATCACCGCCGAAAACGTCGCCAGAACCCTCATTTCCTGCTGGATCAGCCGGTTTGGGTGCCCGGAGACAATTACTACAGATCGCGGCCGACAGTTTGAGAGCCATTTGTTTGCTGACCTGGCCCGATTATGCGGATTTCACCATGCACGGACTACCAGTTACCACCCTGCATCCAACGGCATGGTAGAGCGTATGCACCGCTCACTCAAAGCCTCCATTATGTGTCATGCCAATGACAAATGGACGGAAGCCCTTCCGCTAGTTTTACTGGGCATGCGCGCCACTCTTAAGAAAGATCTTCAAGCTTCTCCAGCAGATCTGGTCTATGGTGAACCATTAAAACTACCAGGACAGATGCTGACAACTCCTCCTTCAAATCAGAGTCCGGCGGACACTCTCATCTCACTTCGAAGGAAATTCGACTCACTACGCCCCACTCGCGTCAAGAGACACGGGGCTCATCAAACATTCATCCCACAAGACCTTGCCAAGGCCACGCACGTTTTCGTGAGACAAGACCACGTCCGTGCTTCCCTCGAACGTCCTTATGCGGGACCATTCCCTGTGTTAAGTCGCACCGACAAAACAGTTACGATTTCAAGCCGCGGTCGTGCGGTTACTGTGTCAATGGACAGGGTCAAGCCGGCCTACATTAATGCCAGTACAGACGAACCGTCTCACCAGTCTACGATCAACCCCCCGCATCAGCATCCTGCTCAAGATAAACCTCAGGAGGAGGTCTCCTCACCACTTCCTGCCACTGACGTCGTGCCGACACCACCGACTCGCACCACTCGCTCAGGTCGTCACGTCCACGTTCCACGACATTTCTCCGACTTCCAGTCTTAGGAGGGGGGTAATGTGGGGACCACTTAGTCCCACATGTGTAATAACCAGTCTGCTTCCAGCTTCACCTTTTTCCCGGTAGATGGCGCTGTTCACATTCAGATAATTCAATATTCCTCAATCTTCCTTTTACGTATTTATTTCTCTTATTCAATAATATCTTTAATCTACCCTCTGTGTCTCATCAGCTCCTTTAGCTGTGGACACAGAGTTGGTTTTTCTATATGGAAGCAGGCTGGATCAAATTCAATATTAATTGTAAGCATGTATCGTTCTCGTCTCACAGCTCATATTGTAACCACTGTGTGTTAAATTACTCTAACTTGAGTCGAAGCACTGCAATACAAACCAATTCAAGTCTACACTGCCTATTCAATTGCATCGTCCTTCGACAAGCTACAGGTCATTTAAGGTCTCTTTTGGCTTAACATGTTATAAAATTAAAACACACTGACATGTTTAAAAAGATCATAATGAGCGCATTTCCATTCTGTTTCAGACAATGGCGAGGAAGTGTAAGCCTAGAATAATCGTTGTGGGGGACTCTATGGTCCGTGGGGTTAAATTGGACGGACGAGTCGCTGAAGTAGTGCCCTGGAGTGGCGCAAAGCTCAACCGATTGACAACCATGAAAATTTGTCGGATGGTGGTAGAATCGAGTTTAAAGTATGTGATCGTTATTGTGCACTTTGGGACCAATAACATTGGAGCCCGGAACATCAATACCCGTCAAACGCCCGAGGAGTTTGTGGCCGAAATGCGGAAATTGCTGGACCGGCTCCATGTTATTGAGCGCTGTTCCATTGTAGTGTCCTCGATTTTGCCATGATTCGACGAAGAATTGCGAGAGAAAATACGCACGAGTAATGTTTTACTTTGTCAACTCTGTAGGCGCTACGGAAACAATGTTCTATATTCTCGGACGTATATTCCCTTCATGATCTCATCAAATGGAACCTATCAGATTAAGAAAGAGCTCTTTAATAATCGTGATAAGTTGCATTTGAATGATGATGGAAAGATTGTGTTTTCCGCTTTTCTTAGGAAAGCGGTAGGCTATGCGAAATTCATCCGTCCAACGTAATGCCCACGTTTCAGGCAGTCCCTCCACCAGTGGCGTAGCCAGAATTTATTTCGGGTGGGGGTCTAGTTTTCGTGCAACATCAATGCATAAAGTTTGCCTGCTTCCGATAGGTTGATAGGTTTTCGAATGGGGTGCATTGGCGTAAATAACCAAAATTTCTGGGGGGGGGGCATTACGACCCCAAGACTCATCCCCCAGAGAAAAAAAAGATAAATGGGCCCAAATTAGTGAGGTTTTCACATATTATACCCTAGAGAACGGGGGGAGAATTATTTTGAAAAAGAATAAGCTCGAAATAGTGGAATTTACACACTTTCAAAGCATTTATGTTTATATTTTACATGTTGAGAATATTACAGGTAATAAGAGGGGCCCGGGGGCTATCTCAGTGAATGTTTTTTATAAGATAGGCCTGAAATAGTTTGTCAGCATAACAGTTTTGAACTTGCAGACCATAAATTTATCATTAAAACTGGAAAAAGGGGGACTCTCTCTGGAGAATTTTTTACCGAAATATCTTAAAGAAGCGGTTTTGCTCATTTTTTGGGGGGGGGGGCTACGCCACTGCCCTCCATCGTCATTGTCACTCCAGCTACCTCCTAGCGGCCAGGATTTGTACAGGAGCCTGTCGTTCCAGTTGTGACCGTAAAATCCGAAGTGCAGGAGTTGAAAATGGAATGAATCAACCGCTGTGCAGGAAGTAGGGTTGGAAGGTCGCTACACCTACTTCAGCCCTAGCCTGGTGACTCGGCGAACTTCAAGGGAATCCCTCGCGAGGTTGCCTCCTTCGCAGCTCGAGCCACAAACCAATATCTCCACTGTTTCAACCTGGTGGATTCAGCACTGTGTCGAGCCTGTGGAATGGATGAAGAAACTCTTGAGCATATTCTCCTGCAATGGTCCATTCCAAGCAGGGAGAAGGACTTACTCGTGACGGCATTGGGAGGAGGAGGAATAGAAAAAATTCTGGGACGGAAGAATCTTTGGGCACTGGTGAATGAATCATCTGGCCATCGGCATCACCTGAAGCTGGAACCCAGTAGTAAGAAGTAAGAAAATGGCAGTCGTCGGTGCTGACAAGTTGAACTCCATAGTGCAAAGTAAGTATTTTCTAGCAATCTCAGATAGGGGTGACGATAGTATATTAAGGGTGTACAGCCCGTAGGAAATTGGCAGCCCGAAATAATTAACGAATCATGTTATTTAACATTTGTCTCATTAAAGTTGTAAAAGACTACTTCATGCATCCTATGATAAGATATAGTATTTCTAATATTTTAAATTGTAGCTTTTTCATCGACATGATAATATTTTGTAAAAAATAACCTTATTATATGATGCATAAAGTAGACTTCTACAACTGAAATGAGCCAAATCTTTAATAACTTGCTTAGTTAATTAAATAAAAAGTTTTAAATTTCGGGCTGACAATTTCCTATGGGCTCTTTAACTAATCTGCTATTTTTCCTTTCCTATGTGTAGACCTACGCTATTATAACGAAAGCATTGGCATTTCGAGTACCTATTCGACAGATTTACATGCTGCTTTTACGGTTCCAGAAACAGGAAAAGTGACACTATCTATGTTGTCAGATTTGTGGAAATATCCTTGTGTAACGGACTGGTGCGAGTTTACCCAAATATGCTTTCAATTTTATTAATTAGTGTAGGTAATGTCAAATTTCCATGGTCAGTAATTGTACCATGGCTGCCTACTCATGTTCCGATCAATTAGTAACCTATAATGGAAATTAATATATAAATGATCAATTACGGTACCTACAGTATATGAAGTGGCAAGGTATTAAGATGCACAGGTCTCTACACACCATGTGATCGGAGAAAGGAGAAGCATCGTTACTTTTTCTTCTTCATATTTGTGCGGGTAGTTTGGCTTATCATATCATTTGAACTTTCAGGAGATGTCATGTCAGCGATTTATTAAGAGAATCTAGTTCGGGATGAACATGCATGCCGCGTTGATAAGGAGGAGAAAGATAGACGTGATGCTGGAAGAAGAAGACATTGTTCGCTATGCAAAAGCCTGAAGGATTCGGTTTATTGGCGGCGAATGGCTCATCACCGAGCAAGGGAAGGCTCGCAACCGATGATGAGTATAGGTGGAACCTGCTCAAGATGTCAGTCTCGACTTTCCAGAAGAAGAGCAAGGACGAGAATGTATTCCTATTTCCACATAACAATCTATTTCGACGTGTTGATACATTACATTTCGGGCTATTCACGTTATCACAAATAATTTGTAGATGGATTTTGTATGGACTGAGTTCAATTTAGTAATAAAAAGAAATGTATATTTCTTAATAAGTATAATGTGTGTTGGTTATTGAGTATTTCTTAATTTTGAATTTAATATGTTAGGTACGGCTTAGTGTGGAACTATGAAAAAAAAATAGTTTGTTTAAAATAAGGTGAATACTAACAACGTTGTCAGAGTACATACCAGAGTAGTCATTAAAAATCAATTATATAATACAAAATAGGTCAATATAATATTAAATAGGAAGGGAGCGCGAGCCGGGCCGGCCGGGGCCCCGGCCACACAAAATTTGAAAAAAGGAGCGAATGATTCTGACGCGGGAGGGCCAACATTACTATTATTTTTTTTTTTGGCAGTTGGCAGTCTTTCCCTAACAAAATATTACCATTGAGTTAACGTTCTTATATATTATGTTGTTCTGTGGTACGCAGTTTATGACAATGCGGACAAAGAAGCTTTGTTTAGGTACTTCATTACCTTAGCGGGCTATAATGTTGACTCAATGTATTAAATTGGTTTGTTATGTGCGTGTGAAAGAAACTCTTGTTGAGCTAGAAAAATGTAATAGCCATTAGAAGAAATATGTATCGACATCTTGAGGCATGATACTGTATGTTACCGTGACTTTGACCGATTGGCCGCTGTGTTCAGAATTGTTTTGTTCAAAAATAATTCTCAATATTGTGGCCATGTTAACATAATTATCAAGTATCAATATGTAGATGTATGCTTACATATATATATATATTCTATTGGCTAAGATATTTCTCTAGCTCTACAATAAATATTAACTGAAATTCTGCTTTGGTCATGAGAATTTCAAGTTAAACAATTTTCTTCTCTTTCACATCCACATGGGAAGCGATATAACATATTCTGTCAATAATAATACTAATATTAAATAGGAAGGAAGGGTGCGCGCGCAGGGCAGCCCCGGCGGGCTAGAAACTTTTTTAAAAAAGGCGCCAAATGCTGGGAGACGAAAAACAGGTGTACCAACACGATTTTATTTTTATTTTTTTAAGTTGGTACGGATTTTCAACGAAATATTAGCATTGAGTCAACGTTCTTATATATTATAGTATTCTGTGATTTAGTTGAAGGAGAAGAGGTTTCCGTGCTGTCTTTAGAAGACAAAGGAAATAGACTTTTTGCATGTGATGAGGCAATTGAACAGTTAGTGTCTGATGAGGAAGAACTGGAGAGTTTATTTCATGACGCAGAGGAATATCGTGAGCTTTTTTATGATACAAAAAGCAAATGCACTTCGCATAATAGGAAACCGCGGGTGCAATGTTCAAACGATGAGGGTAGCAGAAGTTATAAACTGCCGAAATTGACCTTGTGTGAATTTGACTTATCATCACAACAGTGGCTAGCTTTTTGGGGCCAGTTCAAACGCATTCACGAAGATGAAGGGCTACCGAGAGAAGACAAGTTTCAGTACTTGTTAATGAGCTTGAAGAAGGGAACAAAAGGAAGAGCTATAGTTGAAAAATTTCCTCCGTCTTCGGATAACTACGATAAAGCAATTGATCAGCTTACTTCGCGTTTTGGCAGGGAAGAAACTTTGATTGAATTGTACACTCGTGGCCTTATTCAGTTGGTTATAAATAAGCCTAAATCTATTAGTGAACTTTATGACAATTTAAGCTCAAAATTGAAAGCACTGGAATCATTGGGAGTGACATCCGACAAGTATGCTGCTATGTTGTTGCCGTTAGTGGAGAGTAGTTTGCCCGTTGAATTGTTAAAAGTCTGGGAGCGTTCGCGGCAGGACGATTTTGGTTCACATGCATCGGTTGCGGCTGACACTTCCTACCTCTCGTGTGTGCTCGACTCACTTATTGTTTTTTTGGAATCTGAGGTGTTAATGAATGAAAGGGTGGAGATCGCACAAAAGGCGTTAGTAAATTTAGATAACCGTTCATCCGCAAGGGTTGGGCAAGCAACTGTTGGCACCTTTTTAACCCCTGTTGACACAAACTTGCGATGTGTTCTATGTTCACAGGGACATCTTTTGCAGAATTGCAAAGAATTTACAGCTATGCCCGTAGTAGAGCGGGGTAATTTTGTCAAAAGGGAGCGGCTATGTTTTCTGTGTTTTAGGTCCTCACATCTGTACTTTCATTGCCGAGACCGCAATCGTTGCAGTACGTGCCAGATGAAATATCATTCATTATTATGCGGCGCAATGAAACCAAAGAGTGGAATAGAGGAAGTTTCAAAAGCCGCACCGGCCGCACTGACGGGGATGACGGCTTGCATGGCCGCTGTTGTTTCTCGAAAGGAAGTTTGTTTACGAACGGTGTGCGCGTTCGTCTGCCTGGGAAAGATGAAAAGGTTAATACGCATTCTTCTGGACCCGGGAAGCCAGCGGAGTTACATCAAGTCACAGTTGGTGGGTAATCACCCTCACGCAGCGGTGGAGGTAATATCGCAGGGAGTCTTTGGAGGTCAGTACAAGCCCGCTAGAGCTCGGAAAATTTATGAGGTAGTGTTGTGCGGACGAGATGGTATGTTTCAGACACCTATACGCGTTCTGGCGGAACCAGATATCTGCCCAGAAGTAGGTAAATTGACAGATAAGGGTATTATGGAAATGTTAGAGAGACGTGGTATCGAACTTAGTGACTGCAGTGATGATGACACAGTCAGTTCAGAGATATGCCTCTTAATTGGACAAGATTATGAGGGTTTTTTTCTGACTGGAAAATTGGAAGTATTTAATTGTGGCATTGTAGCCGTCGAAACTAAATTGGGGTGGGTGGTAGGTGGACCCACTACGACCTTAAGTTATGTAAGCCAGAAGATCGCGTGTAATTTGAATTTGAATAAATTTTGGTCTTTAGATGTTTTAGGTATTCAGGACCCTGTGCAGGTGTTATCTAAGCAAGAGGCAGATGATGAATTGCAGTTAGAGTTTGACAATAGTGTGAGGTGGACTGGGGAACGCTATCAGGTGAAGTTACCGTGGCGTTCGGGTCACCCTCCCTTACGGGATAATTTAGAGCCGTCAGTGAAAAGATTAGTGGCTATGACTAAGAAGTTAGAGACTTCAGGCCATTTGCTAGAGTATGATGCTGTTTTCAGGGAATGGGAGGAGTCTCGAATTATCGAGAAGAGTAAACGAGATGAGTTTGATCACTTTATCCCACATAGACCAGTGTTTAAAGAGGGTAAACCCCCGAGGCCTGTTTATGATGCCTCGAAGGGTGGTTCGGGTCTTAATGAATGCCTTGCTACCGGGCCGAACCTACTGAAGAAGATTCCACCTCTTCTAACCCGTTTCAGATGCGGGAAATTTGGTGTTTTCGCTGATATTGCAAAAGCGTTTTTAATGATTGAGGTCGAACCCGCTGACAGGAAATACCTAAAATTTGTATGGTGGGAAGATTTGAGCTTAAACAATATGTGCTATCATCGTTTTAATAGAGTTTTGTTCGGTTTAGCGTGCAGCCCCTTCCTGCTTAATGCTACAATTCAGCGGCATCTGAGAAGTATTGGGGGACGCATGGACACGGTAAAGCAGCTTAAGGAGTCTTTTTATGCAGATGACTGTTTACACGGCGTGGATACGGAAAAAGAGTTACAAACATTTATCACAGAGGCGAAGGAAATTTTTTACGAAGGGGGGTTTCAACTGCCGGATTGGATCTCCAATTGTCAGGTAATGAGAGGTGGTAAGAACAAACGCAAAGTAGTGGGTGTGCCCTGGAACTTGGAGGACGATCTTTTAGGTGTGGGTTTGGGTGTTCCGAAAGCGTTGAATGTATGCAATGTTACTAAACGAATAATTTTGAGCGAAGTAAGCAAGATTTATGACCCGTTGGGCATATTTGCCGCTGTCACTTTAGTACCAAAACGACTGTTGCAGGAGGCTTGGCTTCTCAAACTACCTTGGGACGCCCCCTTGCCGCCCGAATTGAGTCAGCCATTTGTAAATTGGTCGGCACAGTTTACTGGAGATTTTTACGGTGTTCCAAGGTGGCTGGGTGTTGCACCATCAGCGAAATTAAGCTTGCACATGTTCAGTGACGCGTCGGCTGTGGCATATGCCGCTAGTATATTTTTACGTAGTGAAATGGGGGGAGACGTAAGGGTGAACTTTGTGATGGGCAAGGCGAAATTAGCACCGTTACCCAGTACAACTGTACCAAGACTGGAACTTATGGGGGCATGCATTGGAGTCAGACTTTTAGAAAGCGTAAAAGCTGTATTTCCCGCTAATATTCAAGTGCATTATTGGGTTGATGCTACTATTGTACTTTCCTGGATCAAGTTTGATGAGCCGTGGAACACTTTTGTGGGTAATAGGGTCAAGGAAATCAGGTGGGATGGACCCGATTGGCTCCGTCAGTCATCTGATGTCTGGCCTAGCGGTGCCATTCACTTGGTGGAGGACGCACTAGTTGAGAGGAAAAAGATAACGAAAACTTTGGTGGTCGTTTCGGGGAGGGTTGATTTTCTTCAACGCTTTGCAAGAATTTCCAGTTATACGCGCATTGTTGGGGTCATTGGAAACTCGTGCAAGCAGAGTCTGATTTGTCGGAATTATGTCAGGTGAAAACTTATGTGGGTGAAGACGGGTTAATCAGGGTCTCTCCCCGTAATTCGATCTGGTGTGACTCGTTAATTGTACTGCCTGCAAATCATCCTATTGTTGAACGCTTGGTTATGCATATCCATTTTACGGGAGGTCATGGGGGAGTAGGCACCACGCTTTGTCAATTAAGAGAGCGATTTTGGGTGAAACGGATATTAAAGAATTGTGGTAAATGTCTCAGATTTTTTGCAAAGCCAGGAATACCCCCGCCAGCCCCTTTACCGGATGAGAGAGTTGACCATAACGCAGCGGTATTTGAGAATTCAGCGGTGGATTTGTTCGGTCCGATGGTTCTTATATAGGGACGGATTTAAATGTTGGGGGGTTCTTTTCACATGCTTGGTGTATCGAGCGGTGCATTTGGACATTGTTAAGTCTCTGTCCACAGAGTGTTTTTTAATGAGACTGTGACATTACCTCGCCGGGCATTACATCGCTTGACAGTACAACGCCGGGCACTTCCTCGCGTGACAGAGCATCGCCAGACAAATCACTCTTCTTACATTAAACCTAACATGGACAAGGCATCGCGTTTATGCAAATTTCGGTCACTGCATCGCCAGCCATTACCTCGCTGACAAGTACATCGCCAAAATTGAAATATCGGGTGTTGCATCGCCAGACAAGTCTCTTTTCTTACAATAAATCGAATACGGACAACACATCGCTGTTTATGCAAATTTTGGTCATTGCAACGCCGAGCTTCTCATCTCAACCACCAGGTCGCGACACTGCCCTCTCTTTTTAAATTTTTCAAAATTGGCTCTGTGCAACTGAATACAAAATGGAATTATACGGTTTTGCCACTAGGCTGGGGGTGAGGCGGGCAAGACCACCTTTACATTATTCCTAGGCTTGCATAGTTTCATTTTTGTAGGATTTGTACGTACCGTAATTAGATAGGGAAACTATGAATTCAACTGAATACTTATTGAAAGATCAAAGATGAGGCGATAGAGCGCTTCGATTTTTAGCCTCTCCCGCTCTTGTTTTGAGCGCATATTCGGAGCACGCTCTTGTTTCGCTCCTCTCGCGATGTCATCTAAATTGTGTGTATCGTACATTTACATCATCAAGCTTGATAGGAGAATTGCATTTTTAAATAATTACTTATTTATACATAGGCTGTTAAAAAATTACCGTTTCAATTGGGCGGTGATATTGACTTATTGCAATGAACTACATAAAATATGTAACCCGGTAAGTAGGCTAATAAGTATAATAATTTGATAGTAAAGTAAACTAAAAATATTTATGAGCATAATATCTTAAGAGTCTTAAACAATAATGTGCCCAGACTTTCGTGCAATCGATCGAAATTGGTCGAAAACAGTTAACACATTACTGTCAGATTAGGTCAAATTGTTCGTTGGAGTATAAAATTATGGAAATAATATTGTCCTAAATGCACCGATAATTTTAAGGTTGCGCTTAACATCAATATGAGGGTAATAATCATAACATTGTAAAAGTAAAGCCTAGTTCAGCATGAATGTAACTCGCCTTCTCCAGGAGTTATAATTGCCTGCATAGGGTAGTACTGCAAAATTAAGGCTCTGCAAGCAATGTATACCACAGGCATTTCTATCGCGGTGCATGCGCATTATGATTTCTCAGAATCGCGCCGTTTTCAAATTTTACTTGCGCTCATTTCGATACTAGTTAATTTGATTTAATCCATTAAAAATCATCACATTTAAACATTACACAACGTGAGGTTCTTTGTTCTTTAAGGAGTACCGTACTGTGTAAGTACAGGAAAATGGAAATGAATAAAATAGAAAACTATATTAGAAAATAACATTATTATTGCATTTCGGCTAATTTTTCCATTTCTAACTTGGGCATGCAGCATAGCCAATTTCTTTTGGATTAGCTAAGCCTTAAAAGTCTTTAGTCAAAATCAATAAATTCTTGGACTTTTGATATCCGTGTAGCCGTGTGCAGCTTGTTTCATTAAAGGTTCCCGACGCTTACTAATAACTATGCCCTAAGATAGTGAGTATGTTATCATTTTGCATATACAAGTTTTGGTGAGTTTCGAGGTTTAGCCTACAGCACTTAAGGGCTGGCCTAAATTTGAATCTGGCATGGTAACTATAGGCCTGAACATCAACCCTGATCGCCAGGCTTTTATATACAGTGTGTACCGACTTCAATAGGTCATGTAGCCTAGTATTCTCTTTTGTCATGTCATCTGGAAATAGAATTAAAATATTGCTTTTAGCAATCCATTCTATTGACTTTTATTGTATTACCGTTCGATTGCCTGGTCAGGAGCAATCCATTTGCCAGAGAATTGGATGACTAGCTTTATGATACGGAAGGTCAAAGGTCAAGACTTGCCCAGCCTGGGTCCAGCCAACTTTAAAGTGGGTACTCATTGGTAGAGGTCAGGGGAAGAACGCGGCTGTTGGTCATGTTGCTGACTGCAACTTCCCCAATAACGCAGTGGTCATTATAGGGATCAGCCCACATTGGGTTGTTTTTTGTGTGAACCCCTATAGTGTTAATTACACCAAAATTGAATACGGTATAGTCTTTGAATGCCAGAATTGGCAAATACTTTAAACTGACAACGGCACTTGACAATATAAATTATAATATGATGGCTCCTGAAAAAATTACTAAATTTCAATGGGCAACTCCCATAGACGAATAACTAATATGGCAACTCCGCCAACTCGTCTAGCTAGCCTACATAATACTATATTATATTCAATGCTATGTCACATAGGCCATATAGCGTATACGCATTCGGTGCAAACCATTGACAAATAACTAACGGTGCAAACCCACCAGGCAGGCAGGCAGACACCAACGGCGCCAGCAAATACAGTCAATGCTCAATACAGGTAAAAAGTAAAAAATAGGGATATATTGTTTCCATTGTACTTTGTAGGGTGTTGGCCTGGCCTTGAGGGTAGGAATGCGCGGCTCTGGTCCACTCCCTCCAGGCTCTAATTTTAGATTTTACCCTCCTAATTTTCAAGACGCGCGCGCCACGTTCCAAGTGGCAAGTTCTCTGTGACTCTGTGCTTCCTGCTCCAGCGCCCCAGCGGGCAGCCCTTCCCGAATTTCCATTCCCTCTGGCAGTCTGGCTACCTTCACAATCCGCAATTTCGCATCGCATTTATTTTTATATTGTAGTATTAACGTCTATAACGATTACTTAAAGCCGTGAGTGTGTGATGTGTTCTTTCAGGACAACTATTGCGCAATGGATATAATGGGAAAGTTGTTCGTTGGCATAAATAAAGGTAAGTTTTTTATCATTTTTTTTAATTATAAATATCCGGTTATACACGTAAAATACGTCATAGACCATATCATATAACTTATATAAGTTCTGTAGTCGCAGTCCCATAGACGAACAAGGATAGCTACGAAATTTTCTTTTATTTGTCTGTAGGCCACCCTTCATAGGTACCTACGCCTTGAGTCTTGACCGATGCAGGTTACATGCAATGGTCAAACTAGGTAAAATAAAGCCATCCAATGGGCAAGTCTATGGCCGCCTATAATTTCTTTATTGATTGAAATATAACATAAAATATATATATAAATAAATATAATAATAATAAATAATATATGAATACCAAGACATGCTTGCCAAATACGATATATAAGGTACTGTGGTCTGTGGGACGTGGGTCACATCCACATTTTCATTATCGTGCAGGGCCTCCACTTGGTCACTTTTTCAACTATTGGTTACTTTTTTGAGGGGTTTTTGATATATTTTTAATTTTTTCAAGAAATAAAAATTGTTTCTTGCAATCACGTGCAACTTAAAATTTGGCGCCGGCGGTAATATTTAAAATGGTATTGTGGGGTCTGCACACAGCAGTCTACACAAAATCCAAAAGCCAAACAAGGTCACGCAACCCCCATTCATAAGTGGCAACTCAGTACCTGGCGAGGCCTCGCTCCACCTCTCTGGAACTATCCCCTCGACTTAACGCCTTAGCTTAGGTGCCCATTCCACATACGTACAACGTCAATGAAAATTATGAAATTGAAGGTGGTAGCAGACATTAAAGACATACTAAAAATTCTGCTACCACCTTCAATTTCTCTTTGATGGAGGCCATTCCATGTGTTTTTTCAAAAATTGACAATTTTCAATATTTGAAATTTGTTTGCATTTGTTTTCCTCGTCGCCTTATTGTTTATTCCTTATTATAATTTTTATACAGAAATGCGTTCTTTTTAAAGAAATCAATTTAAATAGTTGTACTTGTCATATCCCAAGACGCCATTTTTTAATTTTAGTTTGTTTGTGATTTTACCAAAGAAGGAAAGAACTTCTAATATTCTAATATTTTACTCTATGATCAATTGATAATTGATCAATTTTAACAATGGCATAGAGTAAAATTGAAATGTCCTTCAATTTCATAATTTTCATTGACGATGTACGTATGTGGAATGGGCGCCTTATGGACATGGACTGTGGATTATCCGCTACAGTAGTCAGTAAGTGTTAAGTCAGTAAAACTGCGCTGTACTGTAAGCGGAGTTAGGGCTTTATAGCCCTCTCTTACAATCAACTAGGAGAGCCCGCGACCGCCTGCTTTACATGCCCTCCAAAGCATTGCGAGAAAATGCAGTGTAGCTCCTGACATATAAAAAGAGCAAGGCCGCCAGATATCCGGGTTTTCGAAGGCCATAGCCAAGGGGGATGGGCTTATTGGGCTGCAGCCCCCCCCCCCCCAACAGAAGTCTTATTCATTGAAATAATATTGCATTTCACTCAAAAATGGGAGACCCCCCGGGGAAAAATTTGAAAATGAAAAAGTGCAAAAAAGTGGGCGGTTACATCAGGAAAGCTTGCAAAGGAATGGATATTCATATTGCTCCAAACAGGGGACCGGGGGTCTTCCCCGGGGGAATTTTTTTGAAAAAGTAGGTCCAAAAAAGTGAGGTTTTACGATTTTAACCGCAGTAAAGTTTATAATTTACTGAGGAAGACCCATTTATGTTGCCGAACTAGATTTATTTCATTCTCAACTTTCCATTTCGGGGGGGGGGGGGGGTTGGAGGGGGCTTATTGGGCTGGAGACACCCAGTCCCCCTGTTTGGAGCAATATTAATATGCATTCCTTTGCAAGCTTTCCTTCTGTAAAACCCCACTGTTTTGCACTTACATTTTCAAATTTTTCCCCTGGGGGAGACCCCCGGGCTTGAGATAAATGCAATATTATTTTAATTAATAAGAATTCTTTATTTTGTAAGCTTTGTAAATTCCATACTTTACTGCTGTTAAAATGCGTAGAACCCCACTATTTTTCACTTATATTTTCAAATTTTTCCGGGCCCCCCTCTTTGTGTTAACAACGATTTATTCCGCATACCCCAAAATATTATTAAAATATTATTATAAGCCTGTGTTCGCACCGAAGCTAAAACCTCTAATAAATTGCCTATGCTAAATCATATATACGAGTAACACACAATAACCTCTTTAGAATACACGGGATACAATTAAATTCTCAAGAAATAAATTTACACCAGATAGGATCAGTCGCCACAGCCACCCCCGAAAAAACTTCTAGCTACGGGCTTGGGTTTTTCAATGGCTTGTCCGGCTGAAAATTTGTGGACGAACCGGACAATGCAAAAAACGAATAAAATTTATAACCAAAGTAATAAATAATTAATACAAAATTAAAAATGTTTTTTCCATTCGGCATTAACGTTGCAATTTTGATTTCAGTCACTTCATTAAAAAAAAATACAGAAAATTCAAATTAAACTTCGGAAAATTGATAGTAATTATTATTGTACTTCCCTGAATCTGACAACACTGAAGAAGAGAGTTAAATTTTTTAGGGCGTAGGTGTGCATGGATTTCAAAGTTTCCCAAAATTGAAACACTGTCCTTAATTAATATAGAATTTTATTGCCCTACAAATTTCAAGTTCATCAAAGTTCATTGATTTTATATTGCGTGTTAGCGTATGAAACCCCTGACCAGGTTTTACAGTGATGTAACCTGGTTACTAAAAAGTCACTTTTTTCAAAGTTTAGGTTTTTTTTTTTTTTTTCCTTCGTGGGGCCTACTCGTTTGAGTTCCTATAAGCGTCGACCTAGAAGGTCTTTTGCTTCCACGTTTGCCGTCTACGCCCATCTTATAACACCAGTCTTTTTGATAAATTCTAGTGTTTTTGTGATGGGATTAGATCGGATGGTTTCCTCTTCAGACCTAGGGTGGCCAAGAGTTTGGTATCGAGTTTGTCCCAGCGCTTCACATTCAAAGAGAATGTGTTCAGCTGTTTCTTCTTCAACTTCACACAGTCTACATCTACTGTCGTTTTTCACGCCAACCCTATGCATGTGTTTGTTGAAGTGGCCGTGGCCCGTAAGCGTGCCAACCACCCTTCTAGCTTGCTCTCTACTTAAAGAGAGAAGCTGATCGGTGAGCTTTTTACTAGGACCCGGAATAACCTTCTTAGCAAATCTGCTTTCCGGGACTTTCTTCCATTCCTCTGCAGTTTTTCTCTGCACCCATTTTTGTACAGAAGTACGGGCCTGGCAATAAGCCATCCCGTACTTAGGTTCTGCACCAATGAATGGCGTTTCTGCACCTTTTCGAGCCAGCTCGTCGGCTCTTTCATTCCCATCAAAGTTCGAGTGCGCCGGGACCCAAATCAGCGAGACTGAGTTTAGGTTACTATTTCAACTATTTAGGATCAATTTTACGATGGAGGCCCTGCATTACGCATGGTACACACTAACATACGGTATGTGAATATAGAAACATGAAAAAGGAACCAGCTGGAGCATTTAAATTTCCCCATGTCCCCAGAAATACGTTGCCTTTGCCACCAAAAGATTGACTACACCAAGGCCGTAGGCAAGGGGGCTTATTAGGCTGCTGGCTGTAGCTCCCCTTTTCCGAAATTAAAAGTTGAGAAATAAATAAATCTAGTGCAGTGACATGAATATGCCTTCCTCTGTAAATTATAATGCTTTACTACTGTTAAAATAGTAAAATCTCAATATTTTTCCTACCTATTTTTCAAAAATTAATATTTCCCCCTGGGTAGACCCCCGGGCAGCAAACAGGGGGGTTTGCATCAATATGAATAACAATTCCTTCGTAAGCTTTTTAAAATCTATACTCTGCTTACTGTTAAAATGCGTAAACCCCCACTATTTTGCACTAGCTTATAGTTTCCAATTTTTCCCCCGGGGGTTAAATCCAATAGTATTTCTATACAATCGAAACCGTTGTAATAATTAATTACACTACGTTTTACTGATTTAGTCCGCATAGCCGCAAAATATTATTTGCCTGTGTCTGCACCAAAGCTATAAGTCCGCCAATAAATTGACGTTTGATATGCCTTTCCTATTATACAATATATTTGAGTAACACCATAACTTTACATAGAGAATACACACAGGATACAATTGAGCTCCCAAAAGACCATTTTACACTAGATAGGATTGTAGTCACCACAGCCCCCCCCCCCCTCCCCCTCACTTTCTTGTTGTGTTTTTTTTTTTGGCAAATCCGACCCTGTCGATTCCTAATCTGTCCGTCACCAGGTCAGATTTTAAGTTTGAAAGACAATTGTAGCCCCCGATTGCGCTATTAGAATGGTATTGATGCTGACGCTGTTTGGTTTGTTAAGGAGGGGTCAATTTAGTTTGATAGACAAAAGTCCCATAAATCCTTTTTCGGGGGGGGGGGGGGGCAGGGCCATGAAGTCTACTCAAACTCAAAGGTACAGTATAAAAGTAAAAGTAATGCTAGTGGCACGGACAAATAATTTTACTAGGCCTACTGTAAATTGTGTGGTGATCCCAATGCGTTTTTTTGGCTTTGGTTTCAGTATAATTTGTAATACCTTTTGATAAATACACGCATTATTATTATTATTATTATTAGTTATTCAAGACGAGGTCATTAAATTAGGCCATTAAATTAGGCCTATATCATAAAAATATCTACTAAAATTTATTATTAATTCTAAATAAATAAGTGTGTATTTCTGTTAAATTATAAAATTATACTATCAAGTAATCAACACGTACCGGTTATTTTGGGGGGTTTCGCTCTAAAAAAAACTAAAAGAAAACGGCTAAAAAATTGTTTTCTCGAAAACGGCTCCAACGATTTTCTTTAAATTCACATAATTGTAGTTTTCATTTATGTTAACAAAAGGCAATAGGCAGTAGGCCTGGGGGGGGGGGGGCTCTCCCCCGCGTGAAACATTTTGAAAAATAGAGCTAAATTATTGGGGTCTTACACATATTGAGAGTAATACGTTTTATACTTTACGGGCAATGAATATATTGGCGAATAGGGGGAAGGGGGGCCGAGGTCTCCTTTTTTTAATTTTTTTTTGTTTGAAAAATAGGGCTGAAATAGTGGGGTTTTACGCGATTTGAGTGACTGTACTATAGTGACTGTACTATAGGATCGCATTGGCATTCCTCCCTGAAATGAAATCGTGGTTACGGGCTGCGTCTCATCGAACAATTCAGTGTGCTTTAGGATCAGGTATTTCGAGGCAACCGAGATTTAACCATGGGAAAATTATTTACTATATAGACATAGTAAATAATATTATTTATCTCGGTACCTATACTAATTTGATAAATAGGAAGGCATGTTTGATTAAAATCCGATCGTTTCTTTTATGATGGCGCTTTTGTTTAATTTTGCGGTGGTTTAGGATAGGATACTCCCAAAAAATGTATTTTGCCACTGGATCTATGCACCATAATAGAGGTATTTATTTGCAGTTTTTAGCGTTCTAGACCCTGTTATAGGCTATGTTAGGTCGAGAATGGGATTTTCGATTCACAAAAATTTAAAGCGTTTGATAGTTCAGAACTTCGAATGATGTCGGATCTCAAGGGCGTAGCCAAGATATATTTCCGTGAGAGGGGGGCCTGTGGCGACTGTGATCCTATTTAATCTAAACTGTTTTCTTGAGAACTCAATTGTATAGCTACTGTATCCTTTAAAGGTTATGGTGTTACTCATATATTGCGTAGGCACAACAAACGTCAATTTATTGGCGGATTCAGCTTTGGTGCGGACACAGGCACAGGGCCGGATTTAGGCCCTAGCCTAGGGGCCTCCGAAGCCTTCCTCTGTGATTTATAAACTTTACTGCTGTTCAAATTTTTATCAAAACGTTTCCTCAGGTGGAGACCCCCCCCCCCCTGTTCGCCGTAATATGAATAGGAATTTCTTTGTACGTTTTGTTAAATCTATACGTTACTGCTTTTAAAATGCGTTAACCCCCACTGTTTCGCTCTTATATTTACAAAATCCCCCCCCTACCCGGGGGAGAACCCCGGGCGCCTCCCCCGGGCCCTCCTCTTTCAGTTAAATGCAATATTATTTCTGTACTATCTATATAGGTTGTTGGTTCGAGTCCTACACTTCCTACGTTTTCTGGCCATGCTTCGGAGGGCATGTAAAGCAGGTGGTCCCGGGCCTTCCTAGCTGAGTGTAAGAGAGGGCTTTATAGCCCTAACTCCGCCAGGTTGGCTTAGTAATAGAACAAAAAGAGTCCTTATTTATTTTATTTATATACCGTCATACTGAAATCGTTGATATTTGGTCCGCATTTCGGCAAAATATTATCTGCCTGTGCCCGCGCGAATGCTATAAATCCGCCAATAATTTGACGTTTGATGTGCCTATTCTATCATGTATCAAGACCGTAGCCAAGCCCCAAGGGGGGGGGGCTTATTTGAGTGCAGCCCCTCCCCCCGAAATGAAAAGTTGGGGGAATTAAATAAATTTAGTTCGGTAGCATGAGTACGTCTTCCTGAGTAAATTATAAACTTTACTGCTGTTAAAATCATACAACACCACTATTTCGGAGCTATTTTTTCAAAAAATTTCCCCGGGGAGACCCTGTTTGGAGCAATATGAATATGCATTCCTTTCCAAGCTTTCCTGCTGTAAAACCCCATTGTGTTGCACCTACATTTTCACATTTTTCCCACGGGGTTAATTTTTATTAATATGCATTCTTTTGTAAGCTTTGTAAAATCCATACTTTACTACTGTTAAAATGCGTAAAACCCCCATTATTTTGCACTTATATTTTCAAATTTTTCCCCCGGGCCCCCTCTGGGTTAAATGCAATATTATTTCTAAACTATCTAAACCGTCGTAATGATAACATTACGGTTTATTCCGCAAAATATTATTATATATTTTATTATATATAGCTTGTATTCGCACCGAGGTTAAAACCTCCAATAAATTGCCTATGCTATCATATACTGGATAAGAGTAACACCATAACCAATACACTAGACACAATTGAATTCTCAAGAAATAAATTTACACTAGATAGAATCACAGTCGCCACAGCCACCCCCGAAAAAAAAGTCCTGGCTACGGGCTTGGTCATGTACCTATATACGAGCTAGTTGCACCATAACTCGTAAAGAAGACACAGCATACAATTGAGTGATCAAGAAAACAATTTACTCCAAATATAGTATTATACAGTCGCCAAAATGGCAAAAATTCCTAGTTACGGCCTTGGCTCGACCTGATCATCCTGGCAAGAGGCATTAAAAGAAGGAGAATATATTCGAGGGCGCAAATTCTTCAACTTGTCACCACCGCTAAAGTACCTCGGCCCGGCACTGCCCCTAGGCACAGTTCTCTGTGGGGGCCCTCCCAAAAGAAGCAGCTCCATTGGCTTTCCTTCACTGTTGCACTGCAGATGTAGAGTACAGTAGGTATTAGGAAAAGAGGGAGCAATAAAAATAAGAGCATAATACATGTCCTTACATTTCATTTTGGTAACGGTAACTTGTCACTGTCACGACACTAAATGCCCCACTATAATAAAAATTGAAAATTATTTTTGTCATAAGAAATTTACTTATTTCTTACTTTTTAAATTCGCTTTTTTTAATTTTGTGGGCCCCCTTCGTGTGGGGGTCCCTAGGCAGCTGCCTACTCTGCTTATTCCTAAATCCGGGCCTGCACAGGCAGATAATAATTTGAGACTGTGCAGACTAAATCGTAATGTTATCATTACAACGGATTTGATTGTATAGAAATAACGTTGGATTCAACCAAGCAGGGGGGCTCCCCCGGGGGAAAAATTTGAAAGTACGTATAAGTGCAACATAGTGGGGTTTTCAATAACAGTAAAGTATAGCTCTAGATTTTACAAAGCTCAAAGATAAAAAAGGAATGCTTACATATATATTGCTGTAAATGGGGGGGGGGGGGGTGTCTCCTACGGTGGAAATTTTTTGAAAAATACGTATGTTTTACGATTTTAACAAGTAAATTTTACAATGTTAGGAAGATATATGTAGGTATTCATGTGACCGTACTAGATTTGTTAAATTCTCAACTTTTCATTTCGGGGGGGGGGGGGGGGGCTGCAGCCCAATCAGCCCCCCCCCCCACCTTGCCTACGGTCCTTTAGGGCCTATTGTATTTATTAGGCGGCGAAAAAGTAAGCTTGTTTAATTTACATCTTTCGATTTAATAGCAGTTCGGTTATTACGTGGAGTTTAAATAAATAAATAAATAAAGGTTACCTCTTCAACCAAAGTTAATTAAATGTCAGTGTTGTATACACCATATAATACTGCAATATAATATGTAATTGCATGTCCCTTTGAGAAATGTTATGAAGAAGTTATGAACCACGTTTTACAAATTCATTTCGGTTCAAAATCCAAAAGCACTCGTATAAGATGAGGATTGAGGTTGAAACTAGAAACTGAATGTCAATGAATGTTGGTATTTCAGAGTTCAGGTAGTTGGTACTTGTTAGGTATACATGAAGCGTAGCAACGGCGCAACGCAGGTCAAGACCATTCACCATTGTACTAATTGTTTACCGTTATCCAGCTTGGCAACACTGCAGTACAAGACTACATGATCATGATTGTATATACCAATTACCAGGGGTGTTTGACAAAAAAGAGGGTGCTGGGTGGCGGGTGCATTGTGCATTCCTTTTTGAAAACATTGTATCCGGCGTCACCTGACACCCTAGATAAACAACACCTTGGCCCTTGTTTCTACCCTATTAGGGCTCTATATTAGGGTATATAGTGCCTTATACACTATATATCGTTGTACATGTACTGTCCCAGCCATTATCGAAAATCGAAATTAAATGTTTGTTGAAATGGAGTGTAGAACCGAAAATAGATATTTCGCGCACACCCCAGGCCCATAGACAAGATTAGTGTCCACTACCCACCTTCTTTTGAGCAAGGCCCGTTTTTACAGATGAAGGAATCGTTGGCAAGGTAAACTAATAATTAAATGGCTGAGTCAGAGGAGGGACGATACGAACGGGGGAGTCCGAGACGTCAAGTGCGTAGACAGTTCTCAGGCTAGGGGCAGGGGCACCATTAAGGGTCGTTGGATTTTTTCAGTGGAGGTTATCAGCTCAATAAGAGGGGGGTTTTGAGTGTAATTTATGATGAGGATACCCCCCACCATACAATTGTATGCATATTGTATAGGCGCGCCTACACAATTTGAAAAAAGAACATTCCAAGGAAAGTCTTATAGAAATGCCAAGCAGGGAGTCCAGCAGGCCCGTTCCCAAGGGTGAGCCAAAGGGGCCATGCCCCCCCCCCCCCAAATTTGATAAAAAAATAATTAATAATGTAAGGGTTTTAGCGAAAACTACTAAAATCACTACGGATGTACCTATCATTTATAAAAAAAATTGTACTTGCCCCCCCCCCCAAATTAAATTCTGGGTACGGGCCTGAGTCCAGGGTACGCCTCTCTGATTTTTTTATTTTTTTTATAAATATATAATTATGGAACAGTCGGGCTTTTCGGATGTTGACATCATTTTTTAAATAGACCTGAAATAGTGGGACCTAACACATTTTGAGAGCAGTTTAGATTTGAGTGACGAAGGGTTATGATAAAACGATGTTATGATCAGCGACTTCGGTGGCAAGGTGGTAGCATGCTTGTACTTGTGCGAGTCTCTACACACCTTGCGGTCGGAGACGTTTCGCGACTCGACACAAGTACCTACCTATCAGGTGACTTAGTGAGGCTATTGAAGAGGTTAATCGAATACATTCATTAAATTGCTTAAGTACGCGATTTAACCTTTTTGTAAAAAAATGTCAAATCATTAGAATAGTCCTGAAGCAGTGGGAGTTCGTTTGCACATTTCAAGTTTAGATTTGACAGATGACTTATTAAAATATTCTAAATAGGGGATTTAAAACAATAGTGGGAATTTGCGCAATTTAGTAGGCCTATAGCAGCCAAATCTATATATTTTACAAGAATTTTATTTTATTTTACCATTACCCAGAAGCACTAATTTTTCGTTTGTATGAATTAGGCCTATCTGTAAATTTTATCTATGCCACATTTTCGGGGGAGGGGGTATAAACTCCCAGAACCCTCCTAAATCTACCAATACATTGAGAATTGATCCCCATCCCAGCTTTAGAAAAATACAAGTACCGGTATGAAACATTTTGACTACGAAAATATTGGGCTCAAAGCATTTATAATAACAAGTATAGGCCCTACTACAATAAAGGAACTTGGAAAGTTTTAATTTTAATCAGTCAATAGCAGTATATTAGGCCTACTGCAAAATCAAGGGAGATCTGGAGTATTGCTTCCTAAAAAAAAGTTTGGAAACAGTAAACATGGGGTCGACTGACCGATTATTTCATTCGTAATATACGCATGCCGCGTGGTTGCCTACCAGAAGGGCAGTTCGAGTCCCTTTAGAGCAATTTTTTCATTCTGCACTTAGAACGAGTTCGAGTGAACCCGTACATGCTTTCTTATACATCAATTAGTATACTGTCGGTACCGTAAATGTAATGCATAATATGAGTAGTTCCATGGTAAATAATATTGCATTTGAGATAAAGTTCGGTTGCCTCAATTCCCCATATCCCTAAATCACTGAATCACGATATTATTGTACATAGACGAGCAGATCAATGTAATATTACGTAATGATAATACACAGTGCCAGCAAGCCAGGGTAGGCTATGTCATATGAATTATCCATAATTTCATCAACAAATTATTTTTTAATGAAAACCAAATTTGGGCAAATTCATCAAAGAAACCCTATCTAGTGTAAACTCGTCAAATCTTTAGGAGGGGGGGGGTGGGGGTCGTGTTAATTAATTGTAAATACCGTCATTGATTAATTTGATTACCGGTACTGTAGTCATAATTATTATCAAACACATTATTGTACAAAAACTATTAAATAAAACTGCTCGGTATACCTAATTTATTTTTCTTTTCCTTGCAGGAATCACCGGAAGCGACCAGGACATGATTGTTTTCCTCAATGTTGAAGAAATTAATACTACCTATTCGGGCGATAGCTTACGAACATACGAACAAGTTATTTAGGGAAATGAAGATATGAAAAATTTGGGGCCAGATTGGAATTCTAACAGCCAAGCCCCCACCTTGCCTGCGAGAGAGTGAATGGACAAAATATATACAGGTTAACATTAACGGGTAAGTGATGAGCGTAACATTAACAAGTCCTCAGATGGGACCCAAAGTATTTCAAAATAAAACGAGTGACATTAAGTTTCATAAAGTTAATAAGGTGGCTATTGTGTATAACTGCATAAATTGCTTACACAATTATTTTGTTCAATATTCAATGTTAGCATTTTCATTGATATATGCCAGTAGTTCCCAAACTACACCGCGGTGCCCTAACTATAAGGCACCGCGACAACTTGCTAGGGGCACCGCGGCGCCATGGGATAAATTTAATTCCAATGTTAGAATTTAGACTAGGTGAAACATTAATAATCGATAATTTAAAAATATAAATGTATTTTCTTTTTCTCTTAATCTTTGCCTCTAAAATCAAAGTGTTACTGCACTCAAAATGCGTAAAACCCCAATATCAAAGCCCTATTTTACAAAAAATTTCACCCGCGGGCGACCCCCCCCCCCCTCGTTCGCAATTATACTAATTGCTTGTAAAATGATGTTATTGCTGCTATCAAAATGCTTAAAATCAGACTAATTTATTTCAGGTCTGTTTTCTCCAAACTTCTCCCCCGTGGGAGACCCCCTTCATATCTCCCGAACCCTCTGGCTCCTGCGCTAAGGACACTAAGAACATTAATTTAAAAGCTGCATACGTCCATGAGGCTCGTAAATCCCATTAAAATTTGATAAAATTAAATGGTTTTGTGACAATATAGTTCTGTGAGAATAGAAATAATTATACTCTCCAACTTGCAAATGCAGTTTTGTGTAAGAAAGGGCCATTGGCGCTATCTACGCTGTTGAATAAAGACGATTTGTTGATATTTTTATTATTATTTAAGCCCAAGTTCATGATATCGAGGTGTTACAAGTATTTAGGATAGGTTCAAAAAGGTAGGGTCGGTAGGATTTGTTCGTATGTAGACCTACATGTACAATAAAGAATATATGCATTCGGGCCATGCTGGGCACCGCTTACTAAATTCCTGTAAAAAAGGGCACCGCCTTCAAAAAAGAGAACCACTGATATACTGTAGGCTAATAGCTTAGAAGCTTACACTGCAATACACATTCAAAATTCTTACTCTCACCCTATTATCCCAATAAGGCTGCATTTATTGTCATTACGTTAAAAAGTATAGGCTAGTATGCCATATCCATAGATGCTGTCTTACATTTTTTTTCACGACGAACAGTACCGTACTTCGAAAGGGGTGAAATTCTCTAAGCTAGTGTATTTTTGCTATGGGTGTAAAAAAAAGAGGGAAATTTGATTTTTCTAATTTTACTGCAACCTTATAAATAGGTCTACATCACAATGGCACCGCTAACAATTAAGGTGAACTTTTTGAAACTTTGCTATTAGGTATACTGCTTACGGCCATTGAAATAGGCTATACTGACATTAATAATGCTGGAATCGCAATTGTTTCAGATACTTGGATTGTCATTTTAGAGCTAGAATGGAGGACTTCAGGTGGCAAGGAAGACCCCGGAACCTGTGGAGAGACGAAGTGGAATGTGACCGTCAAAAGATATCAGTTGCGGCTATTTTTATTGTATTGTAGAAACCATCAGACCAAAGTTTTGAGTAAAATATTGGATAGGACTACTGAAATTGTAAAAAATATTATTGTTATTAGCCAATGCGGTATACCGAATGAAAACTAATGTATAACTAAACTACAAATAAAATTTGCGCGCCATGAACAATTACCCGAAGGGTGTATTAACTTTAAACAAGTTATATTATGAGAGTTCTGAGTTGCTTAAGACTAAGAATAAAATTAAGCAGGCATCCAATGCCTTGCCCAGGAATTTGGAAAGGGAGATCTGTCAATAGTACAATACTTATACGAAATGTTGTAAAATTATAGCCTATGTAGTCAAGTTTCAAGTATAAGTAACTGATACACATGTTAAACTTGATTGTGTTTTACTCATTTTGAAGCAGTAACGTGAGGTTCAATTTCTAACAAATGAAGATTTGTATAACTGCAAACACGAGGGCCCGATGCCCGACGGTGCCCCTGGAGAAATTGTTTGAACAAAGTGGCCTGAAATATTTTTGTACGCTTTTTTTGAAAGAGGAATGGGGATACACAGCCATCACCATTTCTTTGTGTAACCTGTTTACTCTAAGTTATTTTGAACAAACTGTTATCCGTAGCGCATTGGGCCCGTCTAAAACAGTTCACTTATATCTTCCTGCTAGGTACTTTTTTTTCTATGTTCATAAGTTGAGAAGTGGGTTAAATTATACATCATGCATTAAAATCAGTTAATTGTAAGAGTGGGCGGAAAGGACAAAAATGCGCTTATAATGAAATTAAAAATAATGTTATTTCTTTCTAAAATGGCATAGCCTACTTTGTGTACTAGGTGAACGCAATAACGTAAGAGCTGGCCAATACTGCCGTGCTAAGCTAAAAGACCCTGATCAATTTTCCATTTTATATTTTGACATCTTTTAATTCCGATGAGGTATCTTTCCAAAGCGCAATAGTAGGCCATAAATAAAATTATTTCCTGACACATTCGACAATTTGTGTTTGCCTTAACATGAGTATCAGATTGTTAATGTTGAAAGAATACATTATGAATCAAAAACAACGCATAGACACCTTTTGTTTGGGACCGGGAAAACATTCAGGCGTTTAAATTAAGAGTCATTAAGCTAAACCGCTGATTATTATTGAAGCAATCATAATTTAAAACCAACTCCTGACAAAACTTTTATAAATAAATCAGATATTTTCATTTCAAATAGAATGACCGATACATGGGGCTTCTTTCTCATTTAGCGTGGTTATAGTTGAGTTAGCGCATTCTCCTCTACTTCGACATTGCATTAAAAAATCATGGGTAATATCGAAAGTTAGTGTGTTCACTGTTCAGTCCATATCTCGCAGCAGGAAATTGTACAAAAATTCAGTCCACGTACCCTAACTCCATTTCCTTATAAAAAAAAAACTACATTCATGATTAAAAAACTATTTCCACCAACCAAAAGTCCTCTCAAGTGTCAAATCTCTCGATTCATATTAACAAAAACGTTTTTTTCGTTTTTATGGTTAGTGTTAGGTTAAGTTTAGCACGGCAGAATAGGCCTAGGTAAATCTTTTTTGTTTTTTGCTGCAGTAATTTTTTTTATAATGAGCTGTTTAGCCAACAGTATATTCTATGTAATTGTCTTTAACATGTAAAGTTGAAAGTGTTCTTGGGTACCCTATCAAGTCTTACTTAGCCAGACTAGCTTTTAACATAAAGTCAAAGATATTCGAATCTAACAACATCGACTTGGAAATAAGGAAAAGACTTCTCAAAACTCTAGTGTGGAGTGTGCTCTTGTACGGAAGTGAGACATGGTGCATTTACGAACATGAAAAAAAAGCTGGAAGCCTTTGAGTTGTGTTGGTATAGAAGAATCATGAAAATCCCATGGAGAAACGACATAACCAACGAAGATGTGCTCCATAGAATAAACGAAAAAAGAGCTATTATGGCCACCATTTCAACAAGAAGAGGCAAATGGATGGGGCATATTCTGAGACACGAAGGGCTCCTCAAGAGCATCATTGAGGGTATGGTTGAAGGCACCAACTCAAGAGGACGAAAGAGGAAGGAGTACCTAGAAGATGTCATGAAGGACCTAGGGTGCGCCACCTACAAAGAACTAAAAAGGACCGCACAAAACAGACAAGAGTGGAGGAGAAAAATAAAACATTCGCTGCAAACCAATCCTTAGATTGCAACTCAAGAATCAAGTCTCCTGAAAAAAATCGTGTCAGACTTTTATGCGGCCGTCACATAACGAGTGTATTTTTGTAAGGTGTATGATATGCTTTCTACCCACCTTTGCCTGATGATATATCTTGTTATTCTTGTTTCTGTTCAGTATATTTTTAGATTGCTCAAATTGAACTTATATAGGCCACCTTACGTTCTGGTATAGGTAGGTCCAGTCAAAACAGCAAACATACAGTATGTTACAATATAATATACCGCAGAATTATAAGAATGCAATTTTGCACTATTTACAGCATCTATGGCAAACAAGGGGAATTTAAGAATATATTTGAATAGAAAAAAACAGCAGTAGTGAGGGTAATGTTAACAAAGAGGCTACTTGACAATGTTTGAAAATCTATTTTATCCCCTTAAAATTATTTTTTTAATAAAAATGTCATTGTTAGTAGTAGGGAAAAGAAAGATTTCTTCCCATGAATTTAAATTTGTTTGTTAAAATGGGTGAAAAATGACAGTAGAATGTAACTTCATGTTTAGTGATGCCGCGATTAGCAGTACTCGTATTATTATAAGTAGTAATCGGATGTCTGTTGGCGTTCTGGCTTTTGTAATCGACAGCTAAGACACTCATATTTATTTATTTAATTCATAACAATACAAAACGTATTGTATTATTATTAACCTATATTGCAATTTTAAACTGTTGTTGATATGCACAGTTAGGTGAAGGAGAGGGCCATAGGCTCATAGCTCATAGGCAGTATATTATGATTACTTATGGAAAACTCAATCGGTAGTTCAAATAGAACTCAAAAAGCAAATAAGCTCAATATGATTTCATTTCCACTCTGGGCTAATATATCCAATTTAATAATATTTAAATGGAGTCCCATGTGGTAAAGTGGGAAATAAGCTAAAATGAAACTTTGGAAGTGGGAGAATCATTATAACAATTCAGTAGCCTTACGTTTTAAGTATAACATCTGTCATCTTCATTATGTCATAAGTTTTACCGTCACTGGTATAGCCTACCTTTAATAATTTATTGTCAAACAATAGAAAAAAAAATACCGAAATATTTGTTGTGGCATGCGTATTTCTCGTACCTCCTATGTAAGAACTTATACTGCTGTATATACTGTAAGTAAGATTTATTTCAGTATTTCAGGTTCTATTTATTTGTATATGTATTGAATATTGAAATGTTATGTAGGCTTAATCTGTTTTAGGGAGATTTATCCACCTATTGAGATGGCGACCAATGTTCGGCAACTTTCCAAAAATATCATCACACCTTTTCATTTCATGACCCCCTGAG
Organism: Psococerastis gibbosa; assembly: GCA_963971405.1. NCBI lineage: Eukaryota > Metazoa > Arthropoda > Insecta > Psocodea > Psocidae > Psococerastis > Psococerastis gibbosa. The sequence goes on from OZ020485.1 coordinate 3,782,499, forward strand.
CCTAAAACCACCCTCCGTCCAACAGTATATATAATATGTACTGTATATGTATGTTTAGGAAACACTCTAACTTCCGAAAATATTATCTGACTTTGATGAAACTTGGCACAAAAATTGATCATACAAATGTCATGATGGATTTCGTTAACCAGCTACAGTAGATCCACTATTAAGTTACAAAATGGTGGCCGTTTGGAACCTCATATAATTCATATCTCAGTTAATATTGGTCGCAAAGGAATGAACTAAAATCTGACAGAAACTCGTATTATTATCTACGATAATGGTTATCAACACTTTTTACGACAAATCAACGATTTCAAGATGACGTCCATTCAAAGTAAAAATAATTTAATAAGTAAAAGTTCGTAGTCGTCATTGTTTGGAACACAAGAGTGTTTACGTTGTGGTCGGGAAAATAATGAAGTACTTTTAATTTTTTATTGCATACATAGCGTACAGTAGGTAGCGTAGAAGAAAAGCAGGGTCTGCGGAATCTCACAACTCCTGATCGGCCAGAGCCGAAAGGGATATTTTACTGCATACCGTAATAAAACCATATTTCGACAGTTTTTTGTAGTTATTGAAAATCCTACCATCTGCATGACAGGATTAAGGCAGGCTCGGAAAGCGATTAGAATAGGTACACATTATAGTCAAGAGAGGGTCATACATACTAGCAGCATAATATGATTAAAATAGCATCGCGAGTTGCTCATAATTGAAGACCCTATCGTAACGAAGCATAACCCTGATGGGACCCCCCCACCAGAAGCGTTACGCAATTTATGGATGCTCCCTAAAATGAAAACCTGATATATCCCAAGTATATTCCCGGAATGGAGTTATGAAACATTATAAGAAGACAACATTACGGGCATGTTTTGGCTTAGGATTAGACTGCCATGATCCAAAATCGTGCGACAGCCCTTGTTTAAAAAAAAATGTAAGAAGAGAGGTCAGTGTCGCCACCTGGTGGTTGAGATGAGAAGCTCGGCGTTGCAATGACCAAAATTTGCATAAACAGCGATGTGTTGTCCGTATTCGATTTATTGCAAGAAAAGAGACTTGTCTGGCGATGCAACGCCCGATTTTTCAATTTTGGCGATGTACTTGTCAGCGAGGTAATGACCGGCGATGCAGTGACCGAAATTTGCATAAAGGCGATGCCTTGTCCATGTTAGGTTTAATGTAAGAAAAGAGATTTGTCTGGCGATGCTCTGTCACGCGAGGAAGTGCCCGGCGATGTAATGCCCGGCGAGGTAATGTCAAAGTCTCTTTTTTAATGGCACTACGACGATTTCAAGCCAAGCGTTCGAAAGTTAAATTTATGTCATCCGATAGGGGGACCAATTTTGTAGGAGTACAAAATCTTATCAATACTATAGATTGGGACCGGGTTAGTGATTTTATGAGTCAGAATAGAGAATAGAGAATATGGCGGACCCACCCAGGGATGAGCCCCTGGTATAATGGAGTTTGTGAGCGCCTCGTATGTTTAGTAAAAGAAATCCTGATTCGAAACGTGGGACAGGCTTTTCTGTCAGAAGACGAGCTCTATACAGTACTGTGTGAATGTGAACGTGTTGTCAATGGGCGACCTTTGACATATGTATCAGATGAAGTTGACGATTGGGAACCCATCGCCCCAGCCAATTTTTTGCTGGAAAAGCCCAGTAATAACAACAATGTGGTAGACTTAATTGAAAGTGTAAATTATTCCAAAAGGATACGCTATGTTCGTAGGGTGAGAGAACAGTTGCGAGAACGGTTCAAGAAGGAATACTTAAAATTTTTTGTATTTCCAGGGGCAAAGTACGTGAACGATTGTTGAATGTCGGAGATGTGTTGATTCATTCTGAGCAACAGAAGAAGGTCATGTGGCCATTAGGCCGCATTCTTAAGCTTTATACAGGAAAAGACGGCGTGGAAAGAGTCGCTCGCGTTAAGACCAGCACTGGGGAGCTTATTCGACTATTGCAGCGTCTATATCCTTTAGAAGGTGTTGTTAATATTCCCGGTGCTAATGTGGTTGCTTGCCCATATACTGACCTTGATTTGGAGGGACCGGCAGATAATGATTCTAATGATGCATGCACTGCTGAGTCACAGTGCATAGAATCTGTGCCCTTTGTGGGGTCTCCCTCTGGGGGAGATGAAGTTAAGAAAACTAATAGGGGTAGGGTGGTGCGACGCCCAACTAAGTTGGATTTATAATTTAGGGTTTCTTGAAACCCAAAAGGGGGAGAATGTTGGAAACACCGTACTTTTCTTGTATTTGGCGCAACTAGTAACCAAGGACATGCGCAGAAGCGATTGGAGGGAACCTTTTGTTTACATCAGATTTTTTGGCTTGGGTTTTTAGTAGTAATAATAATAATTTAAATGAAATAAACGTGTATTTACAAGATCTAGTTTTTGATTACAGCATTTATGGTCAAGCATTGCTGCTATGGCTTGTGTATTAGTGATAGCCTACACCAGGACAGAACACATATGAGAGAGGTCCAAATTATATCGTTCCCCAAGCCACTGGAAAAAATTAAGAAATGCAAGTGGAGGTTGCATCTTTGTGGCAGAACGAAATCCCCAATATTTAAAGTTACAAAATACACATATATATGCATGGCCGTGCCCAGGAGGTGGTCCATGGGGTCCGCACCCCCCCCCCCCCCCGAAATAAATTTCTGCAGGTAAACCTGTACGGTTTGAAGAATTTATCCGTTAATTCATTAATAAATTACGTAAAAAAATGTTTGGACCCCCCCCCCCCCGAAATCATAACCTGGGAACAGCCTTGTATATATGTTTAAAACATTTAGTGGGCCAACAAAAGATTTTCCAGATCCATTCGGACAGTCGATTAAGATCATGGCCGTAGCCAAGGGGGAGTTCAACCTCCCCCCCCCCTTCACCCCGTGATGAAATGACTTGATACTACATAGAATCGGATTTTGAGAAGAAAAATATAAACTACTATGTAATATCCAATTAAATTTCTGAACCCCCTCCCCCCCCAAATATCCTGGCTACGGCCTTGATTGGGATCAATAATGTATATTAATATGGCCATGGCCGTGCCCAGGTGGGTGGTCCATGGGGTCCGGACCCCCCCCCCCCGAAATAAATTTTTTATGTAAACCTGTATTGCTCGATGACCATTAATTCAATAATAAATTACGTTAAAAAATTTTGGACCCCCCCCCCCCCCCCGCCAAAACAAAAGCTGGGCACGGCCTGTGGCCCTACGAAAATTAACTGCTTTGGTGCTCAGATACTAAATTGAATTCTAGTGATAGTATTACGGAGAGACAATAACCCATTTTACGATACAAATATTTACAATCAACAAGTTGTATGGTTATGGTAATAAATCATTGCTAATACATTAATTGTAATATTTATAAGCAAGCTTAGGCTCAAATACCCATTTGAAAATCTGTTCTGCCCTCGCGGAAGTATCACCACCAATGAAATAAAATTAGATACACAAGTAAATAATATTTTTCGACAATTATTTGCAGCTACTTTGCCGCAATTTTTTGTTAGTACCGATTCCACTATTTTTTGTTATTGTCAGAAGAAAAACATTTCAGACGAAAATACTCGTTTTTCGGGGCAATTTTGGCGGGGGGAAAATGGATTAAAATAATTTAAAACCACTTTGCTACTTTTCACTATTCCTGCTCTTTTTCTCTGTTTCGCCACAGCTAGGTACTTAAGGGGGACGTGAAAGTCGCTTATATGCGGGAAAAGGGTACTCTCAGTGGTGCATGCATAAAGTCAAAAAATTCCACAGCTTGTAATTTTTAACCGACATGATAAGTTACTATATCTTTGAAGGCAGTATGAATGGTGGTTTCAAGCGAGTAGGTATACAAAAAGTGGTTCCATCCATCCCCCTCCCCCTTTAAAATCGGGTCAAACAGGAAATTTCACTAGATATTCCCGTCTTCTATCATTTCGAAGAGTCTACCTACTTTTTCGGGGCCACAATGTTTCGTAAATTTGTAGTCTTGCATGTGCACAAGGGGGCAGGGCCGCGAAGCGGTCCCAAGCCCCGCTTGTCTACAATATTTCTTTTGTTGGCCATAGACCGGGCATAGGCATAGTCAACTTAACTTTTTCGGACGCGGTAATTGTTTCCACATGAATTTGGGCCCCTTGTACACGTCAAGCCACGCCGGATACTAGCTGTGAGTACCAAGTTCGGGTACGAGTCATAATAAATAATGAATTTTATCAAAATGATAAAAACACCAGTTTAAAAAGAGCGCCAATAAACTTTACATTTTAAAATGGAGTACTTGCGTAGTCACGTCACATGATCACCAATAATTTTTTGTCCGAAAGTTATGTAAGCAAAACATAAACAGCAACCATAGACATAGTAAAACTATAGACTCATCGTAAACATTCGGGTTGAAGCCGCTTGACTTCGGCTATTTCCGTAGTATAGGACCAGATTGAGCCTTTTGCCATTTGATACCATGTTAACATTTTATTTTTTATTTGATTATTTAAAGATTATTTAGAACGGAAAATCATGCCTGCTAACCAGCAACATTTTTATGCAGAACTTGGAGTACTTTTAATTTACATTTTAAACAATATTTTTAGCAAAGTTTTCCCTACTTTTAGATAAAAATAAATTTTTTTAATGCAGATCTTTCAGTACTTTCAATTTAAATTTTAAACAATATATATAATAAATGTAAATAATAAATATAATTATATATGAAACACCAAAGAAAACTATAAAGAAAACATATAATAAAACTATTAAATTTGAATTTCCTGCCAAAATGCACTTATGAGGGGGCGTGGTCGTGGCTTCAGTCCTCCAGCACACAGGGATCTAGAGCTCTACAGATGCCGACCAATTACAAGCAAGCATGGACACATTGTGTGTTATAAGCCCTTTTTCTACTCAACAGTCTAGGGGTGGGTCGTTCCTTGAGACTTGAGCTAGGAGCGGATACAAAAATATTAGGTTCTTCACTAGGGCCGGTAATAGGTAAAAACAAGCTACCCCAAGCTTGTGTTGGCCTAACTGATTATCATTTCTCGCTGAAATCAGGGCTTTGCAATCAAAGGCATAAAGTAATTACTCTGGCAGTAATTTTCCCTTATTAACATTTTTGGCAACACTAAGGGGAATTTCTTTTTCATTTGGTCAAATACATTCTGATTATATAATGGTTATGGACTTACGGGCTATAGCCAGTATGAGTTGAATTCTCGATCCTCAATGCTGATGGCTGTTCTTTTGCCTCCTACTGTTTTACTTCTACATTACGTTAAAAAAAATATTGCATTGCAATTAGGAAAGCAAATGTGCTTTCTGGGTCAGGTTGGCTAGATAATTTGTTTTAAACACTTCATAATGTAGTCAGTGATTTGGGTCAACTTGGACATCAGCTAAGAAGGCTACTAAACGGTGTAGGCTAAACTGAATTTTGGATGTTCAGACTCGCCGGACTGAAATATTTAAACCTAAAATGCTAAAAAAAGGCTGTGAAGTCAAACCATTTATTGAATGTATTGCTTATTTAATATGGAATTTTAACACAATAGACATTTTTTAAATTAATTCCTTCTTTTCAGATTTTACTACCGGGCGCCTTGGCATTGAGTGAGAAAACCCACATAGCCTATGTCTGAGTCTGGTCTGGAACAGTTAAACCACAGAACAACATAATATATAAATAAACTATGAAACAGGGAGTTGGTTTGATGCATAAAAAAAACACATTTTTCAGAATTACAGTTGATTTTACAATTTTGTTCTTGATTATGTTGTAACTTATTGAAATATTGATTGGTTTTTAAAACTCATTAAAACTTAGACCTACGGGCTACGCATGTAGGCCTACCATATCCCCCTTAGCAAAATTTCTTTACCGGTACCTTCCTTTTACCCTATTTTGAAGCTTCACTTAAGTTAGGTACTTATATTGCGATTGCAATGAACCCTCTATAAAAGGCTATATAAGTAAGCCCTATTTGACTACTTGTAGGCCTACGTACCACAGGACTAAATATTCCTCGTTATACCTATTATGTATCCTACTGGATCATCCTTAAGCAGCTGAGGGTCGACAACAACGACTTGCGACAACGCAACAACAAACTTTACATACGCAGCTTGGAAAGCTGTACCTATATGAATTAATTAGGCAAACCTTATTACAGGACAACGGTTGTCTTACGTGGACTACCGCAACTTCAGTAGCCACTAGGTATCTGTATCTTATGATATAAGTATAACCTGATGTTGCAGTAAGGCTACATTAAATAAGTTTTACTACAATTGCTAGGCCTAGTCTATAAAATATAACTCTGAAACTTTCTAAAATATCACTAAAGATACAGAAATAGAAAGGTTGGGCAGTGGCCCCTAATCCACCAATCCTCGTGTATTCCGGATATCACCATTTTGCATCACGTTCCTCAGGAACCTAATATTTTTGTATCCGTTGCAACTAGCTCCTAGCTCAAGGTACGGCTCCAGTAAGAACGACCCACCTCTAGTGTTGAGTAGAAAAAGGGCTTAACACACAATGTGTCCATGCTTGCTTGTGATTGGTCGGCATCAGTAGAGCTATAGATCCCTGTCTCCAGCACAGCCGAAATACGACATGGTGGCTCCATAGTTTTATTAGCTCCATGTGAAGATTGATGCATTATTCATTAGGCGCCCATTCCACGTTTGTCAATCGTCAATGAAAAATTGAAGATGACGTAAATTGACGTGATAGCAGAATTTTTAGTATGTCTTTGGCCCCCATTCCACATACGTACAACGTCAATGAAAATTATGAAATTGATGGTGGCAGCAGACATTTTTACATACTAAAAATTCTGCTGCCACCATCAATTTCATAATTTTCATTGACGTTGTACGTATGTGGAATGGGGGCCTACAATGTCTGCTAAAACGTCATTTTTCAATTTTTCATTGATGATTGACGTATGTGGAATGGTTGCCTTAGCGGAGTTTCCGCATACGTCAATCGTCAATGAAAAATTGAGAAATGACGTCAAAATTGGCCTTACCATGTTGATTCCATTAGAGCAGAGCATGTTTCAAACTGCGGCAACTTGGTAGTGTGCACAGCGTTGGCAGGGGAACCTGGTGGGACATGATAACTCGCTCAGGCAGTATAAGCCGAGTCCTGGTCACATCCGATTTAATCGTGTGACTTTACCATGTTCCCCAAGTGGTTCGGAATCCACTATAATCAGGAGGTCCACCCTGTTAGTCAACTTCCCTTTCCCCGAGGTGAAAGAGTCTGCCCTTAGGGTGCCTCAAGTTAACAAACAGGCTCACTCCCCCCGCCAGGCTGACAGGGTTGCTTAAAGCAGAAATGCTGAAAGCAGGCGTTAGAAACAACAACAACAACAACGTAAATTGACGTGGTAGCAGAATTTTTAGTGTGTCTTTAATGTCTGCTAAAACGTCATTTTTAAATTTTTCATTGACGATTGACGTTTGTGGAATGGGCGCAATATGCTTAGGCGCGGTTTCCGCCAACGTCAATAGTGATATTAAATGTTTTTGACGCGGTAGCAGACATTTTTAGACCGTTTTAGCCATAGAATAATATTTACTATAGAATGCTAGTCGGTATAGGATCGTCTGCGATTCCAATCCAACTAGGGAAATCACATATAATAATATTTACTATAGAATGCTAGTCGGTATAGGGCCGTCTGTGATTCCAACTAGGAAAATCACATGAGCCGAGTCACAAAATATTTGCGTCCCAGTTTTAACCAATCAAACTAATTTATTAAGAAACAATTGACATGCGTCTCGCATGCTACAATCGCCGGGCTCGCTCACTGTGCTTATGCGCATGCGCAAAGATGTGACGTCATTGTTTGTTGTGCGGTGGGGACTGTGGGTGGTCAGGGTGGCACTGTGCCAATTGTGCCATGCGGGAGTCATGCCTGTTTGTCTGTTGATGTTCACCTGTTGATAAATTAATTAAAATGAGTAAACTTTGCGACAATTGCGGCAAGGTTGTTAATTCAAATTTAGCCAGGCACAAGTTCCAACAGCATGGAATAACCTCTCTTCGCCGGAATGGAACTGTCACCGAAGGGAAGCCTCGTTGTGACATCTGTTTGGCGCATTTTGTAAAGGCTTCGAATTTGAAACGCCATAAGATTCAAGTACACGGAGTGGCATTGTAAGTAAACCATTTTAAAGAACCGGTCCGAGTTTACTCGAACATGCTTTCCAATTTATAAAGATGTAGATGTCGACACGTGTAATTTCATAGGAAATCATTTCCCTATGGTTACATTTCAGATCCCTCGAGGGGGGGGGGGGGGGGGAGTCCACCTCAATATATTAAAAACCCCTTAAAACTTAATTGCATATTCTGGAACGAACAGACCAATACATTGTAACAGTAGTACAACAATGACACGTATGGCATGTAATGCATTGGAGCGAGAATTTTTAATAATTTCTCAAAAAAATAATTTTTTGCACAGCAGCAAATATGTTTTTGGGAATGTGACCTGTCCGTTTTTGTTACCCTATTGAACACCTAAAACATAGCCTACCTGAAAGTAGAAATCATCGATAGAAAGGTTCCACAGAAAAATTATTTTTTAGTCATTTTTCATGAAAATTGAGTTATTTTTATTTTTTTACCCCCAGAAGCAAACTATCAAGGGGCAAGCGACCCGCCGCATTTTGTTAACATTAATAACGTCTACAATATATGCGAATTTAAAAGAAATTGTTGGAGCCGTTTTTGAGAAATAATTTTTATAGACGTTTTTTCGGAGTTTTTTGAAAATAAAACCCCCCAAAATTGAGTTAGCCAAAAAAAAAAAAAATGATTTTTGGGAACTTACATACAAAATTTCATCAAAATCGACCGAGTAGTCGGTGAACAGACAGACATTTCGTAAAAACCACTTTTTTGGGTTCCTGGGACCTCAAAACGTGTAAATCCGTTGAAATCTCGGAATCGAAAATTTCGACCATCACAAAGCTTTCCTTATACTACGTATAAATTGGAAAGCAAAAAGACTAAATTACAGTAAGTAGGCCTATTACGAAAGTGAAAATGTATCTAGTTATTTCGAAGGTATGCGGCATGCGGGAGTTATGCCTGTTCCCCTGTTGTGTATACTAGGGGCCTATTCAATATTCCATCGTATTTTCGCGTAATGAGTAATATAATTCGAATTTAGCCGGACACAAGTTCGAACAGCATGGAATATTAACCTCGCTTCGACGAAATAGCTATAACACCGAAGGGAAGCCTCGTTGTGAGATATGTTTAGCGTATTTTTCACCGATTTCGAATTTGAATCGACATAACTTCAAAGTACACAGAGTGGCATTGTATGTAAGCAATTTAAAAAAAGATTAAATATTGCGGAAAGTGAAAATAATATCATTTTATGTTTCCTTATGTCTCTAACCGGTTTAACTTTGTTTTAGTGGCATTGGTGAAAGGCCTGTTCTGAGCTATTTCTGTGATTTTTGTGGCCGTGGATTCAAATTGCGTAATAGTCTTGTGACTCACATGACGAAAAAGCACGTCTTGTGGTCGGGAATAGAGTGCCCTATTCCAAAATGTGAAGTTCGTGTGAAGAGGTACAAGGACCTTGTAGCACATCTACAGGGCATCAGTCACGACCACACAATTGAAATGGAACACCTACATTTTTCTTCCCACCAAGGTAGGTCAAGAATCAAAATAAGAAAACATATTATATACTACAGCAATAGTATACAGTCATGAGCCTTTTCAGATATATGACACATAATTTCCATTAGAAGAGGGGTGATACAAAAGTCCTCTCTCCGATGGTTTGTGTATATATTGGCGTAATTTTAGTTCTCAGTGTTTAGCGTTTTGTGTAAATGTGGTTCTGATGCTTTTTTCAGTGTTTTCAAAAGTTCACGCAGCCACCCAGGAAACTATTGGAGATAATAGTCTGCTGGCTAATGTGGCTGCATTTAGTTGTGTAACTATTCTGCTTGAGGGCCATAACAAAGTCGCAATTGCTGTGAAAATAAAAGTAACGTGCAGTAAATTATGATGAAAAATTATTATGAACCTATGTTGGGATGCTTGATATTGAAGTTTTAGTTAGGTCTACTTCGTAATCCCGTTTATTCCTCGATTATCCTAGGAATAGCTTCACTCACGCATAAAAATATTTCAGTCAATTTTTTTGTGCAAAATAAACTAAATAAGCCCCTGTTGAAAACTGTAAATGTTGCCAGATTGAAATAAATAAAATAAAAACTTTACCAAGTATTACTAACAAATATTAAAACTAGTCTCTTAACCTTTAATATTAGTACTTGACTAAGTTATTTTATTTCATTTACTATGACGAAGTATTACCAACTGAATGTGGAAGATATTAAACTGAAATATTGAACATGTTCCTATTGTACTAGGTTATGAAAAACAAGCACATGGAATGAACTTACTAGCGGTTATTTATACATAATTGAGACAAATATTTTTTTCATATAAAGCGCCATTTTATTGACAAGCTAGAAAATAACCGACCATTCCATGTTTAAAAAAGCAATAGGCTACTTTAAAATAGTTTATTGAAAATTTCTAATAAAATATTATAAAGAAAGAAATAGTTTTTGGCTGAAAACGTGAGTAAAAATCTACCTACTCCTAGCCGGGAAGGCCTACACAGGTCTTTTTATTTCTGCATAATGTTTAATGACTTTCATACATTTACATTTCAGAACTTGAAGCTTGGAAGTCTCAATTGAAAGGTTACAACTCATACAAAAACAAAAATGGGAATGAAGTGTTGGGGTGCCATCGGTCTCGACGCTCCGCGAACCCAAAGCAGGCTACCGGAAACCGCAAAAGACGTCGAAGGAAGCCGTCCCTACGAACAGGATTGTGTTGCCCATCTAGGGCTTATATTTATAAAACCCGTAACGGCGAATTTAACGTAGTTTTCTACAAAACTCATGTCGGCCACAGCTCCCAGGTCGGACATTATAGGCTGTCTAAGGCTGAAAGAACCCAACTAGCCTGTAAGATACAGTCAGGCGTTAGTATAGACCGAATTCTGGACGATATCCGTGACAATTGCAGTCAGACTCCCTCAATTGAACGCATTCACCTACTTGAGAAGAAAGACTTGCATAATATCATCAGAGATTTCAACTTAGACCGAGATAGGGCTAATCTTGACTATAATGTCAGCACTCGCATGTGGGTGGAACAGCAGAAGGAATTTGGATGCGATAATCCAGTGCTGTTGTACAAACCACAAGGAACCACTGATCCAAGCCACCCTATATTGGGTGAGGAGGTATTTGTATTGGTCATTATGACTGCGTACCAGAAGTCTTTGGTTAATGAGGGCGTTGTATCCATGGATAAGGTCCTCATTGATTCAACACATGGGACGTCGGGCTACGACTTCCAGCTTACAAGTTTAGTGACCGTGGATGAATTCGGGGCTGGTTGCCCTATCGCTATGTGTCTTAGTTCCAGCACTGATGAAAAGACCATGAGCGCTTTCTTCGTGTGTGTTAAGGAAGCGGTAGGATTAATTCAGCCTAAGGCATTTATGTCTGATGACGCGGAATCCTATTACAATGGCTGGTGTTTAGTCATGGGTGAACCAGCCAATAAGCTCTTGTGTATATGGCACGTAGACAGGGCATGGCGAAAAAATTTAAATAAAATTTCTGACCAACTAAGTAGAGCAGAAGTGTATAAGGCTTGCCGCACACTTATGGCGTTAGATGATGAAGAGGAGTTCAACTCTTGCCTTACATTTCTTGTCAGCCGCTTAAAGGCTGATCCTGCAACGGTGTCCTTTGGGGAATATTTTGCCAAATATTATTGTAACCGGCCTAAGCAGTGGGGGCTATGTTTTCGGAAAGGCTTAGGTTTAGTAACCAATATGTTTTTAGAATCCCTCCACAGGAAACTTAAATATTGTTACCTCGACGGTAAAAAAGTTCGACGCACAGATAAATGCATTTCCATGATTATGAGGTTCAATAGAAATTTAATGTTTGAATCCCTAATTAGGAAGTGCAAAAATAAGCCCACATATCGAACAACCCTGGTGGCAAAGTCCCACGATGCTGCCGAAAATACTGTTAGTATTGAAAGTATAGAGATGCTGGAAGACAACGGTTTCAAAGTCCCCTCATCCAGTGATAAGAAGAAATGTTACATGGTTGTAGCATTAAATGATCCTAACCTATGCAAAGGTTGTCCTTTCACCTGTGCCGATTGCCAGGCTTGTCCCCATAATTCTTCTTGCAATTGTTTTGACAATGACATAAGAGGCAATGTCTGCAAGCACGTTCATGCTTGTTTCATAAAAATAAAAATAAAAACAGTCATCTCGCATGAGCCTGAACGCAGTCCCGAACATAACACAAACTACTCAATTGCTCCAATTAACTCTTCATGCACTCCATATTTAAACATTGTTACCCCTGAGATAAGAATTAAATCCGTTTTATGCCGTTTGCAGGAGATTTCCATGTTTGTCAGTGATGATGGAAAAGAGGAATGTGCTGCTGCACTTGAAACTGCTTTTAACATTTTTAGTAGACATACAACATTCCCTCAGAAGAGACCTCAGTCCATTCCCCACAATAAAAATATTGAACCACAGAACAGAATGCACTCAACACGCAAACAAAGGCTTAAAGCTAAACAACGACTGAGCTTGCCCTCTAATGATGAGAAGGGGCAACTTATAAATTTTATAAAAAATGAACCGGCCGAAATTTTAAACACTGGAACTGATCACTGTTACTCAAAGTGACTTTTTTTTAACCATTTGAGTGCTGTCTTTTATAACCTATATGGTATTTTTGCTTTCCAATTTATTAGTAGTAGTCAAGACATGTAGAGTAGACTCTGACTTTCACCCAAAAGATTGTTGGTTCGAGTCCTAAACTTCCTACATTTTCTGGCCATGCATCGGAGGGCATGTAAAGTAAGCGGTCCCGGGCGTTCATAGTTGAGTGTAATAGCTTTTTAGCCCTAACTCCGCTAGGTTGGCTTAGTAATAGAACAAAAAGTCCTTATTTATTTACTTAGTATTAGGAAAACTTCGTGACTATTACGATATTTCGAGTTTTTTTTTTAAACAAAGTGTCAGTCGGTCGGTCTGTCTGTCTGTCTTTACGTGTCCCTATGTTTCGCTGGATGAGTGTAGATACATATCTCCCAGGTGGTGTACGAGGGCGGATTGAAAAGTCCGTAGAAAATCCGAGGGATGGCGCCACTCGTCAAGGCCAAATATCACCTCATTTAGCGAACTGTCTGATCGGAACTCAGTCAAAGTTTGAGCGTTATTCGATCATAATTGACATCACAGTGATTTTTTAAGTTCGGGGAGTTGCAGGTAATTGTGAGCAATGGATGAAAAAGAATTTCGAGTCGTTATTAAGCATTATTTTTTAAAGAAGAAGAATGTGCAAGAAACGAAAAAAAGCCTTGATAAACATTATGGGGAGTCTGCTCCGTCAATTAAAACTGTTTATAAGTGGTTCTCAAATTTTCGTACTGGGCATATGGGCACAGAAGACGCCGAACGCTCTGGGCGGCCTTCTGACGTCACTACGGCAGAAACTGTAAAAAAAATCAGTGATTTAGTGCTAGGAGAGCGTCGAATGAAACTGCGAGAGGTAGCTGACATTGTGGGGATCTCGAGCGAAAGGGTTCACAATATATTACATAATCACCTTAAAATGAGAAAATTGTCAGCAAGATGGGTGCCGCGACTGCTGACAGCTGAACAAAAACACCGTCGCGCCGAGCTTTGTGCAGAGAATTTAAAGCTGTTTCAACGAGCCCCCAAAGAATTTCTTCGTCGTTTTATAACGGTAGATGAAACTTGGGTTCATTTTTACACCCCAGAAACGAAGCAGCAGTCTAAGCAGTGGGTAGCCAGTGGAGAACGTGCCCCGAAGAAGGCAAAGACCGTCCAGTCAGCAGGCAAGGTCATGGCCACCATTTTTTGGGACGCAAGAGGTGTCATTTTCGTAGATTATTTAGAAAAAGGAAAAACGATTACCGGCACCTACTACGCATCCCTTCTTGACCGCCTTAAAGCAGAAATTCAAACTGTGCGCCCCCATTTAGCAAAAAAGAAAATTCTTTTTCATCATGACAATGCGCCGGCTCATACCGCAGTGTTGGTGACCTCTAAAATTCAGGAATTAAAGTTCGAACTATTGCGCCACCCTCCTTATTCCCCTGACCTGGCACCGTCCGATTATTTTCTGTTTCCCAATATGAAGAAATGGCTTGGAGGGAAAAGATTTGGCTCAAATGAGGAAGTAATGCGCGAAACAACCGAATATTTTGCAGGGCTCACGGAAGATTATTTTCTGGGTGGAATAAAAAAACTTGAGGGAAGATGGACCACCTGCATTGAGCGACAAGGGGACTATGTTGAAAAGTAGTAGTAAGCATTGTTAATACATTGTACCAGTTTAGAGTTTCTACGGACTTTTCAATCCACCCTCGTACTTGTAGTGGTTTCACAACAGTCAAAATGGCTGCTTGTTCTTGCAACCAACCTGCAAGTTTCAGTAGAAAAATAAATTTTTTTAACCCAAAAAATAAATATGTTTTACTGTTTTCCGGTGTAATTTACATAATTATTTGTTTATTTTTAATTAAAAAAGATTTTTAAACATTTAAACTTATTATTTTCTTCTAATTGTAATTGAGCAATCTCATTGGCTAACATAAGGCCCCAAATCGTCAATTCTTTTGCTACATAAGCTAAGCATAAATGTTCAATTTCCTACATTCCGTGACCTTGGCCATAAGAGATAGACTCCCCTGCCCTGGGCGGCTGGTGGCCCACCCTAGCTACTACCCAGGGCCGTTCCTAGGTTCACTATTACAATATTACTCTATATGTGACGGTATATGACCGTAACAGGCTATTATACGCCATATAATAATTTCTAAAAGTTTTATAATTCCAGCCTAGACTTGTAGCATAGACGAGCCCAAATTGCTATTGAAAAATATGTTCCCAGGTTAAAATAATAATATAATAAGCATAGAAAGAAGCAGCGATTGAAAAATGTTGCTACCCTCACCAGCTCAAATTCGGACACTTGAATATTTTACCCACTTATTTCTAAAACAAAATGTTTTCTCTTAAAAATTTAGACCACCTAATGAATTTTAATTTACTACAATATATTAAAATATGGACCATTAGGTAATGGCTGAAACGACAAATCATCCCCTGACTATATTTTAACGTTTCAATATGAAAATTTCCAAACCTAAAAATAAACGTTTAAAAAATATCTTATGAAATAAGTGTGTACAAAATTTAAGTATCCGAACTTGAGCTGGTTAGGGTAGCATAAAACAATTGCAATAGTTATGTACTGTAGGTCTAAGTCTTTGAACAAACATTATAGAGTAGGTGGTTAAAATACTTCTTTTTTAAAGTAACAACTAGGTCTCGACAATACTCTTCATCAATAGAAATTGTTAAAATCGCCATGGCGTTGTCGAATGTATTATAAAGAACAAAATCGCAAGTCGGGAGGTTTAAAATTAACATTCCTAACTGCACCTGGCTATAATGCGCATGATTGCCCTTTAAACTATAAGTTCCGTCTATATTTTTCGTTAAATAGCCAGATTTTTTGTTTGATAATGCATCGAGCATGTCTATGAGTTTGGTGGTTTTCCCCAACCATGGACATTTGATTTCTAATAGTTTTACGGGTAAATTATTGTTCATAATAATGCCATCTGGGGAGTATCCCAGCCATGGGTGGTCCTCAAGAATTACAAGGCCCGTCTCTGCTACAGTCTCTCCTGTTAAACGACTATACAGGTCTCGAGCTACCGGCTCGTTGTCTACTCCATGCTGTACGTATTTTTTTGAAAAAGGTTTAGGCATTGCCAAATTTCTCGCCATCCCTTCCCAATCTCCCTTCTTGTACGTGTAAACAGCACGGCAACGGCTCCCTGTAATCCGCCAGCGGCGCTCCTTCTTCCACTCGCTGCGTAGCATCGCAGTTCGAATACACAGTTCTACTGCAGTGCTGGTGGTTACCACATTTCTCCTGTAGAAATCGCGGCAACATGAAAGTGGGTCGGCAATGGGTTCCTGCAACACAAACATGGATTTATGAAAACATCTGAAATGCGTGAGCCTCCCCCTGCATTTCCCCTTCTGATTTTTATCACGTACTCTGGTACCAGTCCCACTCTACTGGGATCGTCCTCAATCTGGTTTCTGTATCACTTTCTTGGCTTCTTCTTAATGTTCACTCTGCTTCTCTAGCCATTATTCATTCACTTCACGTGTCCACATTTACACTTTATGGTATTTTAACCAAATATTTGACATGTCAAAATAATATAGATACCTACAACCCAACCACATTGAAGTTCGTCCACCTATGATTTTTAGGTTAAGTCCTACTTTGGATTTAGTTTTTATCTAAACTAATGAATCTATCGAAATAATGATAACTGAAATTTAATTGTGATAGAAGGACTGTCACTAAACTGGAGCAAACAAATTTAAAAGAAAACAGACGAGAAAGTTATGGACAGAATCGCAGACCCTTGCGCCCACATTGAAGTTCATCCAATCCCTTATCACTGAATAAATTCACGCACTGTCATTAAAATGACTCTCATTATATTTGAAAACGAGTGAATATTTACCCAGTTCCATAAAATTATACACACTACTACATTCGTACCAACCCTGTTTATTTAACTTAAATCCAAAATATACATATGTTGCATAAAAATGTTCCACATACCTTCGTCCTCACGAGAAATTAATTATCAATCAATGATAAACCAACATCAAAAGATATAAATTTTTTTTAGTGACATTGTTTTGACTATATTGAAAAAGAGAAAAAACACAAAATGGGTGACTTTTGCAGTGGAATATCTCATGAACCCTCGTAAGTTTTGTCGCTATTTTTGAAATTTCGGTGTCTCTGGAGTTTCCTTTCAACATAATGACAACATTTAGACCCAAATTAGAACATTCATGTTTTTTTGTTTTTGGCCACCTAGCACCCCTCATATTTCCCCGCCCCGGTCGGACGTTAACACCTTGAGTTCGGCCATTGTTTTCCCACTGCTCTAGCTAGCTTGGAAATGGCATGACCATAACTGATTTAACTGCTCTGGCCAGTTGTTCAATCCTTTCCTCAAGAGTTGTCCTCGGTCTGCCGATGGGTCTTCTTCCCATTTTAACTTGGATAGCAAGCAGTCCTGATGTATCACCTTTCGAAAATGTTAGGGGTGCAATGAAGAAGAGGGTACAGAGGAAAAGGCTGGGCACCGTAACACCACAAGAATGTGCAGCCCTTGTCAATACGGTGCCTAGTAGAATAATTGATGTTATTAAAGTACGGGGACATGTCACAAAATATTGTTAGCACCTCCAAATGAATTGGACGAACATCAATGTGGCTGCAGGAGTCCACGATTTTGCCTTTAACTTTTTTCTGCGGTTCGTTTTAAAAGATTTGAAGAATGAATAATTATCTTCAATATCACTATTACATTTTAGTTATCATTTTTTTGATAGCTCCATTAGTTTAGATAAAAAATAAATCCAAAGTTGGACTTAGCGTAAAAATCACGGGTGGACGAACTTCAATGTGGTTGGGTTGTAAATTATGCTTAACAATACATACTTGATGAAGGCATTCAATATCTCCTATTTGGGCGTTCTGGCAAATTGCTCGTATCATCCTGAACTCGTCAGGGTCGTCCTCAGGAAAGGCGGCAATACCATCATGATCCATACTATCATCCGCATCCTTGGAGAACCCCTTGAAGTGCCTGCCAATTGCGCTTCCAGGTACGGAAACGAATTTTTTGTAGGCCTCATTTTCGTTAAAACCCGCAAGATTACGTGTAGTAACTATTTTCTCTGTCGCCTGCACATTAAACAGTAAAGAAAATGATTAGGGCTTATAAATAATGAAATATACGATTTTTTACTAGAATAGTAATAACTACGATACTTGCAACTTGTAATAGGCAATAGTTTTACAATGTCTCTACATAAAATTGACTACTGTTAGACCAGTGATGGAAACAAATGCAACACCGAGTAGGCCTATATTCAATTTTGTTAATGTAGGCTTAAGGAATAATTGGAATATAAACGAAATATTTGCGTCGCTGATGAAGTAGTAGGCCTTAATAACACTAGCAGAATAAAATAACGAAGAACCAGTAGAATCCGGGCTGATGGGCCGTGGTCGAATTGAAAGTGAACTTCCAAACGTTTCGTCAACATCTGCGGTCGACATCCTCAGTGGCGCTGCGCAGACTCGCTACGGAGCCACCGAGGTACAACCTTCGAAGTCTACGCAGCGCCACTGAGGATGTCGACCGCAGATGTTGACAAAACGTTTGGAAGTTCACTTTCAATTCGACCACGGCCCATCAGCCCGGATTCTACTGGTTCTTCGTTTGACTCCGGCCGTGAAAGCCTTTGCAGTTACAGAATAAAATAACTTACCAATTTTGCCTTCTTGTAGCAACAGAACGTGTCTACAGGTTGAGCACTATAGCGGCTTTGGGCATCTGTTTTAAGTGAATCCCAGAGGCATCTTTTATCCGTGCTTGAAATTTTGTCCAATTTTGAGACATCTTTCCTGAAAGGGTGAAGGTACCGATTAGCAATATTCAAACTTCCACATGATAAAAAACTAATATAACATGAACATGGTAAGCTTAACGTTAATTCAATTAATAAAGTTAAAGAAGCCATGTGCCATTAATTTGTGATATATACTTCAGTAGACATCACGAATTTATGAGCTACTAAAGTACAATTTGCTTGTCAAGTGTTGTATTAATCATCCTATTGCAGCACA
The DNA here is from genome assembly GCA_963971405.1 of Psococerastis gibbosa. NCBI lineage: Eukaryota > Metazoa > Arthropoda > Insecta > Psocodea > Psocidae > Psococerastis > Psococerastis gibbosa. The sequence goes on from OZ020485.1 coordinate 3,801,403, forward strand.
ATTCGAAATGAACAATTTTTCCAATTTAAACATTTAATATGAGCTTTACATATAAATAAATAATAATTATATATATTCTACATAACATTCAGGATAAGTTGTGTAAATCTGTTTCGTTGGTAACCTCGAAAGTCTTAACTAACTAAGTAGCCTACTACAACATAATATATACTACATACCCAAAACAAGACAGCAGTATGGCCATAATATGTTTGCACTGGCCCGATGCTCCTGCTTTGCAGCTACACACAAAGTTATTTAGCTGCCCATTTATAGTGATTGCGCCGTTAACAATATGTGGCTCATCTGCCAAGGCCGAAGTTTGCTGGACAAGACCATATATTTTAATGGACTTCTTTGTGCTTTCTGCAGGCACAATTCCGCACAATAATACATGTTTCCCCAGGAATAATTGCTCCCCCTCCGAGTAGGTTCTACTACCCATATCTGCATTGCATGCCGTCAAAATGTCAGGCATTTTCACATGAACTGAAGCACTCACTTCCATTGCAGTACACTCAACTTAACTTTAACAGTATGCTACACATAAAAACTCATAAAACCAATGAAAAACTACTTAAAACACTAGTCAATTAATATTTTAAATATTGTTAAATAACACGGAATAACATTACAAAATGTGGTTTGACCTGTACCCTAGTGATGGGCGAGTTTGAAACGTTTCAATACAGTGTATCAAACATCTAACTGTGTCAGAGAGTGTTGAAACACCTTTTCAGATCTCATGAAACTGAAACAGTGCCAAGTCGGTACTCGGACCTGGCCCAGCGCTGCACTGACGCACTGACGCAGTGACGCACTGCCTTACTTGAATCTTGAGGCGAGTTTTGAGATAGTGACACAGGACACACTCGAAGATTCTATTATGTTTTATTTTTAAAAGATTTATGTCAGGCTTTAAAAGTATTGTTTGACTAACTCAATTTATTTTAAAGCTGTGATTGCATATAATAACGTTAAAAGACGTGTTGGGGCCTTTACATTTAGTGGTTTGAGTAAATCAACTTTGAATTTAAAATCTCTGAAGCAGTGTTGAGACAGTGAGTTGACACACTCGAAGATAGCCGACAGGACCCGAAGTATACGATACTATTATGTTTTATTTTAAAAGATTCATGTCAGGCTTTAAAAGTATTGTTTGACTAACTCAATTTAGTTTAAAGCTGTGATTGCATATAATAACGTTAAAAGACGTATTGGGGCCTTTACATTTAGTGGTTCGAGTAAATCAATTTTGAATTTAAAATTGTAAATCTCTGAAACAGTGCTGAGATAGTATCACTGCAACTTTAAAAATATGCAAGCGTGTAATATTAGGCCAATTCGACACAACTTTGACTGTACTATGATCAGCAGTACGATAACAATCGAATGAAGAAAGTAGCATCAACTAGGATTTTATCAAAATAGTCGTTAGAGGTGTAGAGAACTACATAAATTCGTGGGGTGTATGACAATTAGCTTAGCGGGAAAAATTACTGTGTGTAGGATTCTAGCCTCTGTACGTTTCATTTTAATTGGTATATTGTTAGCTACAGTACATCTTGTACAACTGTATTAAAGTAGCTATACACTGTAGTTCCAATTGGCAGCTCATAATGGCTCATTTGCAGCATACTAAACCTATGCTGCATACATAAAGACATAGCTCTGTATTGCAACATGCGTAAATGAAACGCATCTTTTGAAGTTAGTAGGCTTAGTAGATCTATTAGCTGTAAACAATTTTACAGCAGATCTTGGAGTACGGTACCCAATTTCCAAAGGAGAGATGTAGGCCTATTTAGTTTTTAGAAATACAGTTCGCGTGTACTGAAAGTGTATAAAACGCAATATAATATAGGTACATACTGTGTATTGTGAGGTAGGCTATTATCAAGTAGGTATGTAGTTATTAAGGATGTAGCAAATTATTAAAAATTTGAGAATTCAATAAATCACGCATGCCTTCCCCTGTGAATTATAAACGTTTCTGCTATTAAAATCGTAAACCCTCCTATTTTTGATCTAAACTTTTCGCCCCAGGAGTCCCCTGGGCAATATGAATAGGTAGGTAAGCATTCCATAGTGAAATCTATACTTTAATGCAGTTAAACGTAAAACCCCATTATTTTACACTAATATTTTCAAAAAATGCAGCAAGTGCGTTTTTTCATTCATCATGTCATTTCGAATTTGAAAGTAAAACTATGGGATCTTCCAAAAATTATGTTTACCCACATCCCTACAGTATGAAGTTATATATTGAATGATAAGCAATAGATCTAGTCTCAACTGCAATGTTTAACTAATAGAAATAGAAGACAACAAAAATTGAAAAATAACAAACAGACAAACAAAAAATATATTGGAAGTGAAACTATTGTTATGTCTAATTTGCGCATCAGTCTCCCTGAGAGTTGAGACCCTTACCCATCTCCCAAGAACAAAGAGCGCGCGGTAGGGGCTTCAAGGCGCAGTACTAGCACCCTGCATCATTGTATCAACATATGACACTGTTTCATGTAGCTGTGTTGAAACATCGAGGTGTGTGTGTCATAGTGTATCAATGCAGTTTGGTGTTTCAGATTTGCCATCACTACTGTACCCCACTATAAATGGCGGCGCATTTTAAGATGGCGGTGGAATTAAGTTCCGTTGTCAATATCTCACCAACTGTCCTGTCACGGTCGCCAAATGATGTAATCAAAAAAAATAGATCTTGTAAATAGACGTTTATTTCATTTAAATTATTATTATTACTACTAAAAACCCAAGCCAAAAAATCTGATGTAAACAAAAGGTTCCCTCCAATCGCTTCTGCGCATGTCCTTGGTTACTAGTTGCGCCAAATAAAAGTACGGTGTTTCCAACAATGACAAGTACAACTATTTTAATTGATTTCTCTAAAAAGAAAGCATTTCTGTATAAAAATTATAATAAGGCGACGAAGAAAACAAATACAATTTCAAGAAACAAATTTCAAAAATTTGGCGCATACGCTTCAATTGAAAATTGTCAATTTTTGAAAAACATATGGAATGGCCCCCATCAATGAGAAATTGGAATGTCCTTCAATTTCATAATTTTCATTGACGTTGTACGTATGTGGAATGGCGCCTTCCACATACGTACGTATATTATAGTATTCTGTGGTTGAAATGAACATAACCTTAATTTAATGTGTACCCCATTCTGTACACAGTATTAGTTTTAATCAGGTACTTTTGAGTCTCATTATTGAATAAATTTATTTTCCGTGACCTAATTAGGCTAATAGCACTAGCCGATGAATTGTTTACGGGTGAAAACGCTGATTCTAATAACTGACCGTATTGAACGGCGTTTGCACAGTCAGCATTTAGAAGTAGGTTACGCAGTTCTATCATACTCTTGATATAAAACTCGGAGTGGGATTTTGGCACCATGTACCCTGTAGGGTTTGGCACTGATAATTTCTTCGGGGCTGGGATTTGTAGAAAATCCAGGTTTCTGTAGCCTTTATTATAGAAGACAAAGTAAAGGTTTTCGTGTTTTAAAACGTAAAAAAGTAATTGTACCATGGCTGCCTACTCATTTTCCGATCAATTAGTAACCTATAATGGAAATTAATATATAAATGATCAATTACGGTACCTACAGTATATGAAGTGGCAAGGTATTAAGATGCACAAGTCTCTACACATCATGTAATCGGAGACAGGAGAAGCATCGTTACTATTTCTTCTTGATATTTATGCGGGTAGTTTGTCTTATCATATCATTTGAACTTTCAGGAGATGTCATGTCAGCAATTTATTAAGAGAATCTAGTTCGGGATGAGCACGCATGCCGCTTTGATAAGGAGGAGAAAGATAGACGTGATGCTGGAAGAACAAGGCATTATTCGCTAAGCAAAAGCCTAAAGGATTCGGTTTATTGGCGGCGAATGGCTCATCGCCGAGCAAGGGGAGGCTCGCAACCGATGAAGAGTATAGGTGGAACCTGCACAAGATGTCAGTCTCGACTTTCCAGAAAAAGACCAAGGACGAGGATGTATTTCTATTTCCACATAACAATCTATTTCGACGTGTTGATACATTACATTTCGAGCTATTCACGTTATCACAAATAATTTTTAGTTGGATTTTGTATGGACTGAGTTCAATTTAGTAATAAAAAGAAATGTATATTTCTTAATGAGGGGCCCATTCCATCGACCGGCTAGGGCTATTTACAAAAACAGTGACGTGGTAGCAGACATTCAAGACTTAGGCGGGGCTTCCACCGACCTCGCATTGCAGAATTGACGGAAATGTTTATTTTCCTCTATGCCATAGTTAAAATTGATCAATGATCATACAGTAAAATCACAAACAAACAAACTAAAATTAAAAAATGGCGTCATGGGATATGTTAAGTACCTACAAACTTTTTAATAGATTTCTATAAAAAGAAAAAATCTAATTTCCGTCAATGTCATTTGCATTCTGCAATGCGAGGTCGGTGAAAACGTCACCTAAGTGTTGAATGTCTGCTACCACCGTTTTGGTAAATAGCCCTAGCCGGTGGGTGGAATGGGCGCCTTAACGTTCTTACATATTATGTTGTTCTGTGCCCCCCTGGGTCCAGCCGTTCACGCGTGATGCCGTGACAAAGGGAAATAGGGATTCATTTTTATATATAGAGATATTGAAGCTGCTCAATATTCGACTAGGTTACTGGAGGGAGATGAGAAGTCATCATGTACAAAGTAGGCTATACGTAACAGGTGACTGATGAATAATAATTTAAAACATAGCAAATGCAAAATATATTAGAGTCCCTAACCAGCCAGAGCGGGATCGACCGTGTCACAATTGCAAATAAAAATATAATTAATAGTAAATAGCCACCCGAGCGGGTGGTATCTAATTAGTTAACAATAATTGAACAATGTAATAATTTTACAAAATAATGTCATCTGTATTAGCAAGTTAGTCTATCAGTAAATTTTACAATATCACAATAGCCATGTGCTTCAAAATATGCAATGGAAATTTCGTGTTATAAAAAAGTCATAGGCATTTAAAGAGTCTACGACTGCCGGCGTAAATGACAAAATAACGATTTCCGCCGTTGGCAAATACGTTACAGTTAAAACTAGCCAGTGATTATTTTTAATTGTTTCCAAGATAATGCAACTGACGAAGCTTGGAATTATTTATGTAAAATCTTCAAGTATTTAAATGGTACTAAGTCACTGAAATTGATGTATCGAGAAGGTAGTGGTGGACTTGAAGGTTACGTTGATGCCGATTGGGCAAATGAGGAAGATAGAAAATCTATTACAGGATATTGTTTTTTTCTGAATGGAAAGTTAATTTCTTGGAATTCCAAAAAGCAACATTGTGTAGCTTTGTCAACTGCAGAAGCAGAATTGATTGCTCTTACATATGCAGTTTGTGAAGGGTTGTTTATTCAGAAAATGCTGAGTGACCTTAATGTGAACGTGCCTATGGTATTGTATGAAGATAACCAGTCATGCATTAAAATTCTTAAAACACCAGATAATGTCAAACGAGAAAAGTATATTGATGTGAAGTACAAGTTCATATCAGAGAAAATACAGAAGGGTGAAATTGTTGTGACTTAGGCCTATGTAAAAACTGAAGAGCAAGTTGCTGACATTTTTACAAAAGGTTTGAATACATTTAGCACTAAATTTGCTTACTTCAGAAATTGTCTGTTAAAGTAAATGTTGTTCAGTTTACAAAATTGGTTTGAATAGTTTCTAGTGTTTCAGTTGAAACATTTTAAATTGTGTTTTAAGTTTTTTTTTTTCTTTTTACTATAGGATTATTTGTTAATTTTAAGTTTGTTCTTTGACGTGGAAAAAAGTTTTGATTGAGGCGGAGTGTTGAAATAATAGTTTGAAGCAGAATTCTGAAACAATCCAAACTTTTCCCGCCATTTTATTTAGGCTAAGATTAGTTCTGAGTTCTCGCGCCGTTGCGCATTCGCTGTTTGTCGTTGGTTGTTGAAGATTCAATAAAGGCATGACTATTTAACAACCGCTTTATATTATAGTTTTTTAATAAGAGCTGACCTTAACACATAAAATGAAGAAAAATGGATCTCTTATCAGAAAATGATTGCTCCCAAACAACCAGATTTCTTCAGGGAGACCATCCTCTCGCCTTTGTATTGAAACTATTTTTGTGTAGGCACGATTTTGTATGTACAGCATGTATGAAGTGGAATGATCGAGTTGTGCTAAGAATGGACTGAGTTTAAAAAGATAGAATTACGGAGTTTTTACAGCTCTGCAATCGGCCCCACTTCATTGTCCCCGTAGTGTTCTCTTCAATCGCTATTTTAAAAATGATATAGGCACATAGTTTAGTATTTATTTCTGAAATTCTATAAAGAAATAATGCCTCTAGCTATACCCATATAAACATGTCGTTTTTTTCTTCTAATTAAATCATTGGCGTAAATGGGGGGTCCTGAGGGGGGGGGGGGGGGCTAAGCGTTATGGAGGCTAAAGGCTTAGTATCCACAACAATGAAAGGGAAATTAATTCTTAGTATGCTTATTTAACATGAAAAAAATCAACACATTGACCAAGTACTTTCCCCAAATGTATATTACTCAAAATACTTAAAACCCCAATACTTCAGAGCTAATTTTTCTCCAGATTAGAATATTCGTAAAACCTCACTAATTTGGGCGCATTTATCGATTTTTTTTCTCCGGGGGATCAAAGTCTTGGGGTCCTAAAGCCCCCCCCCCCCCTCCCGAAATTTTTGGAATTTACGCCAATTAATTAAATCAGAACAAAAATTAACACTGTTAAAATGCAAAGTGTCCCAGGGTAGTACTACATAAGAAAGCAATAAAAATAAAAGTAAGCCCAAAACCGGCTATAAAAACTTACAAAAGTTTAAAATTTAACTTTGGTTTCTTTCAGCTTTTTCTGCAACTTGTCTTGCAACGTTCGAGGCGACAGTAACTGCCCCGCGTTTCAAGCCGTTTCTCGTCAAAATCTTGCCTGCTTGTTTTATAGCTAAACCTGACATTCCAAACGTCGTGACATCAAGAGCGAGAAATCCAATCCCCATAGCTATGTGCCCAAGTCCGCTACCCGGGTTCTCATTATTTATCTTTTTTACTCCCTTGCAGATATCAAGAACACCCCCAACATAGGGAAGATAGTTCAAAAACGGAGTGTTGTCAATAAATTCCTCATCACTAAGATTGAAATGTTGACGCCACTCTTTAATTAACTGAAGAATATGTTGACCGAAATGTAAATCTTTAACTGACAGGGGCACACAAAAAAATTGCACTGAAAAGCACGTCTCATTTAAGGATAATTTTTTAGCTATTTTCATCTCAATAAAAGGATCGACACCAGCATGATCTAGCCACATGGCGATCAACCCCTTTAAAAACATCCAGTGTTCTTCATTAAACATTGGACGCTTGCGTGATTGGCTAGGATATACGAGGGTGGATTGAAAAGTCCGTAGAAACTCTAAACTGGTACAATGTATTAACAATGCTTACTACTACTTTTCAACATAGTCCCCTTGTCGCTCAATGCAGGTGGTCCATCTTCCCTCAAGTTTTTTTATTCCACCCAGAAAATAATCTTCCGTGAGCCCTGCAAAATATTCGGTTGTTTCGCGCATTACTTCCTCATTTGAGCCAAATCTTTTCCCTCCAAGCCATTTCTTCATATTGGGAAACAGAAAATAATCGGACGGTGCCAGGTCAGGGGAATAAGGAGGGTGGCGCAATAGTTCGAACTTTAATTCCTGAATTTTAGAGGTCACCAACACTGCGGTATGAGCCGGCGCATTGTCATGATGAAAAAGAATTTTCTTTTTTGCTAAATGGGGGCGCACAGTTTGAATTTCTGCTTTAAGGCGGTCAAGAAGGGATGCGTAGTAGGTGCCGGTAATCGTTTTTCCTTTTTCTAAATAATCTACGAAAATGACACCTCTTGCGTCCCAAAAAATGGTGGCCATGACCTTGCCTGCTGACTGGACGGTCTTTGCCTTCTTCGGGGCACGTTCTCCACTGGCTACCCACTGCTTAGACTGCTGCTTCGTTTCTGGGGTGTAAAAATGAACCCAAGTTTCATCTACCGTTATAAAACGACGAAGAAATTCTTTGGGGGCTCGTTGAAACAGCTTTAAATTCTCTGCACAAAGCTCGGCGCGACGGTGTTTTTGTTCAGCTGTCAGCAGTCGCGGCACCCATCTTGCTGACAATTTTCTCATTTTAAGGTGATTATGTAATATATTGTGAACCCTTTCGCTCGAGATCCCCACAATGTCAGCTACCTCTCGCAGTTTCATTCGACGCTCTCCTAGCACTAAATCACTGATTTTTTTTACAGTTTCTGCCGTAGTGACGTCAGAAGGCCGCCCAGAGCGTTCGGCGTCTTCTGTGCCCATATGCCCAGTACGAAAATTTGAGAACCACTTATAAACAGTTTTAATTGACGGAGCAGACTCCCCATAATGTTTATCAAGGCTTTTTTTCGTTTCTTGCACATTCTTCTTCTTTAAAAAATAATGCTTAATAACGACTCGAAATTCTTTTTCATCCATTGCTCACAATTACCTGCAACTCCCCGAACTTAAAAAATCACTGTGATGTCAATTATGATCGAATAACGCTCAAACTTTGACTGAGTTCCGATCAGACAGTTCGCTAAATGAGGTGATATTTGGCCTTGACGAGTGGCGCCATCCCTCGGATTTTCTACGGACTTTTCAATCCGCCCTCGTAGAGGTATCCGGTTTGGGCATGCCACAGGCCCGCAGAGAATGGTTTCACATTGTTCATTCTCAAAACTCGGCTGAGTTCCAGGGATAGTACCATAAATGCCTTTGCCACTAAGAAATTTTGCATTAGACCAGACAAGTATTTGCTCGAATGTGCTGTTTCCCTTGAGGACTCCTTTGATCCGAAGAAGTTCCGTGGGCGTATTCGCTTCCATTTTAGCAATATTATTGAATTACTGGATACATTGAAGGCATTCAAAATTTTGTAGTCACTGCAACAAATGAATTTATGTATTTACCAGGAAACAGTTATATTTTTAGTTTTGTCAACTATTGAAGTGTGATAGAGGGCGTCGCAATTAATTTTCAAACTAAAAAGTGTCATGCGAAGAACAATATTGTACTTTACTTTATCCAATGCCAGCTCTGGGCATCTCTGTCATTCACCGACGAGCCTCCCAGTAAAGACGCATGGGGTTTCATTCCTGGTAGGTTACAGTCAACAACAATTATTGTTAACAGCTCATGAGTGATAAGAAACGATTTGGTGTATATGCATAATAATATACGATATTAAAATATACATAAGGGTGGTATCGTTAAAGTAGCCCAATGACTCGCAACACAATAATATACGGTATACGTTCGGTCAAAAGCTGTATTAGTCACTAACGCATTCATCTAAGTAGTAAGTAGGGGGAAGACATGTATATCGGTCGTGGAGGGTATAGTGTAGGGGTCAGCAAATATTCGCCAGTAGACAAAATATTTCTTTCATTTTAACTCAAGGTACAATGCAATGACGTCGTCAATAGTAAATAGCCTAAAATAAGAAGTTGACTTAAACAGCCGAAATAAAAATGACATAAAATTGTTTAACAAATGGCCTACTCAATCTTAGAACAATCATGTCAATTTTCAAGAAAATAAATAATGTTGGTGCTTTTAGCTGTGGATTACAAGAGCCAAAACGCAGGCAGATATGGATGACTATAAAATGATGTCGAATTCCAGATACTACTTATATACCAACACAAGTATTTCTTCTACTGGCGGCAACACATTCTACAGTTAAATGTGACCCCCTTTTTAACCCCAAACTTGAAACAAGATATTTTCCATGACCCACGGCATCAAATGGATAGAGGTAGCTTGGCGCAGCCATCAGAGTTCTAGAAAGAGCCGGACCACTCCGGTATACGAAACACGAAACAGCAAGCCGCAACCGGATCGTTTGATGGAAGGGGGGGGGGCGGGTGGAACAGTTATTTTGTGAATGAATTGGCTAATAGGCTGGGAAAACAGTGAATTGAAAACAGTCCTCTTTTTTTATAACACATTTAAATAACAATGAAAATGTTGAAGTTAAGCTTAGAAGCCAATTTTTGGCATCTTAAAAAAAAAAATTATTTAGTTTTTTTTTTCAAGTCCATTTGGTCCCATTTTACTAGAATAGAATTACCGTAATACATTAAAATAGGTTTGGGCAAGTTCTACTGCCCCTGTAGAACATACTTGAATGAACAAAGTACCGTCATAAAACCTAATTAATTAGTTGTCGTGATGACTTGAGGAGTCTTATGTTTGACCTGCTGTAAACCTGTTCACCCTAATCTTACTTGTTATTACTGTATTTATATATTTCACTTATTTGTTTATTTTAATTACCAATAAAATATTTTATGTTAAAATTATGAAATGGTCATGCCAGAGGCGTAAAGGTTTAGAATGATGGCGGGGGCAAAATTAAGTAGACCTTATGACGTCGTCAGGCAGGATTTAAGGACAAATTGAAAATATAAGAGCAAAATAGTGGGGTTTTACGCATTTTAGCATTTTAATAGTTGTAAAGTATAGCTGTAGATTTTACAAATCTAAAAAAGGAATGCTTATATTAATATTGCTGCAAAGGGAACCATGAAGTATGAAGCACGTCTTACAATGCTCGAGACTGGGGGGCATTCCCAAATGACCCAGGAGCGCCCCCCCCCCCACTTTACGTCCCTGGGTTATGCCACGATTGCCCCGTATTTTTATGTTGTTCTGCGGTCATGACCTGTAGGCCTAACTATAATAATAGAGAGCACTAGGGACATACATGTGGCGTGGCAGTAGTAGATAGGTCGGGGTTGCAGACTCGCGTATGATTCATTATTCATTATTCAACATGGCGATATAATATCTATGGTTTTGTCTAACAATATATTTAATTATATAGCACAAAAGTGATGTGTTCTTAATCATATTACATGGTGCCGAAACTAAAAAGTCATGAGTGATGACGAACAAGTAACTAAAGTTGTTAAGTTGACAAATAAAGTGGTAAAAATGCCATTACGAGCGCCTAGTGCATTTAACATAACCTCATCGGGCGTCGCCCTAGAATGGAAGAAATTACGGCAACAAATGGAATGGTATGCAATTGCCACTGATTTAAATGCTCAGCCTGCGAGTGCGCAAGAGGCCACACTGATGACTTTAATCGGAGCGGAGGCATACGATATTTACCAAAGTTTTGAATTCATAAAAGGGGAAACAAAGGACTTGAAGAATCTGCTCGATAAATTTGGAAAATATTTCGTGCCAAAAACCAACATTATATACGAGTATTTAATAATATAGTGCAAAGTAGAGAACAGAAATTCGACGACTTCTTACTAAAATTAGAGACACAAGCCAAACTGTGTGATTTCAAAAACGCTAAGGAGGACCTCATTCGCGATAAAATAGTGCACGGGATACTCTCTGATTCGTTGAGAGAAAGATTATTATCGGAGGACACGCTTCCATTAGCAAAGGCGGTAGAAATATGCAATGGTGTCGAACTTACGCAGACACACATGAAGAAGATGTCAGCAGAGGCCCGAGGCGAACAGATTAATATCGGCGTAGATGCCATTAAAAAACAAACAGTATTTAAACGGGGTCCCGACGAAAAATTTGACTGCAGAAATTGCGGGACCCATCACGGACCTCGCCAGTGTCCAGTGTATGGAAAACAGTGTAGGCGCTGCCAAAGGCTTAATCACTTCGGTTCATACTGCAGGAACCCAACTAGGAGAAACCCTAGACAGGATATTAATGCGGTAGAATCGGAAAAAATTGATGAAATTGACGAAGCCTTGGAGGCTAGCCGGAAGAAGAAAAAGTGGTATGAAACTGTGATGCTGCCAAGGCAGACCAGAGTCAAGTTTAAGTTGGACTCAGGTTCAGACTGCTCGATCATATCAGAAAAAATTGCTAAGCAAGCGGGCCTGACAATTAAGCCAACCATAATAGCCAACTTGACGTCGTATACGGGACATAAAGTAGATGTTGTAGGAGAAACTACTGCAAAGGTGGTATCGCGGAAGTTATCTGCCGACATACTTTTCACTGTTATCGCAAGTCAAAAGTTTCAGCCAGTTTTAAGTGGGGACAGCTGTGAAGAGTTAGGCTTCATAAAGCGTGTCTTAGAGATTAAGGGCGTAGCAGAACCCGAGCCCGACCCATATGAAGATTTGGGCTGTGTCAAGTCATATATTTACGACATAGATTTGGTTAAGGCCGCACAATTTCCAATAAGAAGTGCTCGTCGTATACCACATGCGATGAGAGATAAAGTTAAAGCAGAGCTAGAGAGGATGGTGAAAAACAAAATTATTAAGCGAGTGTCCGAGCCAACGCCGGCAGTGTCACCAATGGTAGTCGTGAACTCAAAAGGGAAATTAAGAGTTTGTATTGATCCAACGGACATCAATAAAAATATTAAAAGAAGCCACTTTCCACTCAATACTTTAGAAGAAATCGCAGCAAGAGTGCAAGGTTCTCCGTGGTGGACTGCCTGAAAGGGTTCTGGCAGTTAAGAGTAACCGATCGAACATCAAACTTCAAAGTACCTTACTTTTGCAACACCATGAGGCCGGTATTCTTGTTTACGCCTTCCATTTGGTTTGGCATCAGCTCCAGAAGTGTTCCAATGTATGATGTGCGACGTGCTGTCTGGTTTGTAGTTGCAATGGACGATGTTCTAATTCACGCTCCTACACTCTCACAATTGCGTCAACGTACTGAAGACCTATTTGAGCGTCTAAAGAAATACGGGCTGAAGTTAAACAAAGCCAAATGTGAGCATGAAAAACAAAGCATTAAATTTCTAGGACATATATTAACCAAAGATGGTTTGCAGCCAGATCCTTGCAAGGTAGAGGCCATTCAACGCCTTAAAACTCCAACGAATGCAACAGAATTGGCAAGACTATTAGGATGTGCCACTTACCTAGCAAAATTTATTCCAAATATGGCAGAAGTCACAGCTCCCTTGCGGGACCTATTGAAAAAAGATACATCATGGTTTTGGGACACCCAGCACCAAGAGTCATTCGCAAAACTTAAAAAAATAGTGAAAAATACGCCTTTACTAAGATATTTTGACCATAGAAAGCCGGTTACGTAGTCAGTAGATTCAAGTAACCAGGCAGTGGGCATGGTTTTACTTCAAGAAGGACAACTAATAGCATTTGCAGCTAGCCAACAGAGATACAGTCAAATAGAGAAAGAAACGCTCGCCATACAATAGGAATGCAAAAAATTTCATGAGTACATTTGGGGCAATGTACACGTAGAAGTGGAATAAGACCACAAGCCTCTCGAAACTATATTAAGGAGACCGTTGTGTGAAGTGCCACCAAGTTTGCAAAGGATGCTAATGGAAATCATTCCCTATAACCTGAAAGTTAAATATATACCAGGCCGGGAGTTACATCTGGCGGATACTTTGAGCCGTGACAGCCAAGTGGACGATGAGCCGGACGAAATCCCTATTTTCGAAACATTTCTTATAATACCGTTTTCTAACGTCCGTAGAGAGCAGCTTAGAAAGTGTTGCAAACACTAAAAAAAGTGATCGCTTCGGGATGGCCTGACAAGAAAAATGATGTAACAGAGACATTAAGAAAATATTGGTCATTCAGAGCAGAGCTATCAGTCTACGATGATTTCGTGCTTAAGAATTCACGGATAGTCGTACCTCGGATGATGCAAAAGGTTGTATTAGATAATTTGCACCTTAGTCATAAAGGGATACAGTCTACAACAGCACTGGCTCGAGATTATGTGTTCTGGTGTGGTATGGCAAATGATGTTAAAAAACTTGTAGAATCGTGCACCGTATGCCAGAGGTATCGTAAGGATAAGCCAGGAGATGCAATTATTGTACAAGAAATCCCGAATAGACTATGGAGCATTGTGGGGTGCGATTTGTTTGAGTGGCGTGCCGAGCAGTATGTCATAGTTGCGGACAGTTACAGTGGATTTTATGATTTCGTGAAGCTTACCTCTACGACGTCCGAAGTGGTAATCCAAGAATTAAAAAAAATGGTTTGCGCTGCATGGCATCCCTGATCAAGTAAGGACAGACGGGGGACCCCAGTTTTCATCTGCGTTATTTTCGGACTTTGCTAAGTAATGGAGCTTTGAACATTAAATGTCAAGTCCGCATTTTCCGAGATCCAACTCTTTAATCGAACGATACGTACAGGAAGCGAAATACTTGCTGAAAAAAACAACAGCCGACGGGAAGGATTTGAATTTAGCCCTATTAATGGTAAGAAATATTCCTCGAGGGGAGTTGGGTTCTCCAGTGCAACGCTTATTTAACAGGCGCACCAAAACTATAATTCCAGTAATATAAGAAAGACTAAAATTCCATGATATTGTGAGCGTACAACAAGGATTAGAACATCGCAGAAAAAAGGGAAAGGGCTATGCAGACGTGGGGAAAGTTAATAACCCGGAACAGTTCCAACCAGGCGACGCAGTTGGGTCGAGGGTAGCGAAAGGACACTGGGAGCCAGCTACGATAGTGAACGCCCAGAAAACACCAAGATCGTTCAACATAAGCACTGAAAGAGTGCCGAATAAAGTGTTTCAAAGAAACTCGTGGTTTCTGCGGAAGAGGAAAGAAGAAGAGAAGTCTGAGGCTGAAAACAGAAATGCAGAATTGGAACCACCGACCGATGATAATACTCTAGAGATTAATCAACCAGAAGAAGCAGTAGTCACAAGGAGCAGCTGTTTGGTCAAACCGCCTGAACGCCTTAATCTTTGACTTGACGGAAAAGGAAGGATGTGACGTGGCAGAAGTAGATAGGGCGGGGTTGCAGACTCGCTAAGCCTGCCATACCTCCCGGTTTACCCGGGAGGCTCCTGGTTTTCAGCCCAATCTCCCGGCTCCCGGGTGAATGTTGTCGGGAGGCCCTATTCTCCCGGTTTTGGAAAATCTCCCTGTTTTTGTAAGACATGAACATTGAGTGATGTAATTTTACGATTAAGTATAAATTTTAATCGAACTGTGGGCAATTGTATTCATCGCCAGTAAATTCTAATTGATGTTACTACTATCAATCTGCGTAAAACCCCACTAATTGAGGCCTGCTTTTCAGCAATTTTCAACCGGGGGAGACCCATGGCACCCCCTTGTTTCCAACTACCTAATTAATTCATCGCATGTAACATCTGAACGTTACTGCTATCAAAATGAAAATGCGTAAAACCCCACAACTTCAAGCCAATTTTTCAAACATTTCCAACCGGGAGAGACCCCCCCTCGATGATTTCTACCTTCAGGTATGTTTTAGGCCCCCGGGCCCCCCTGTAACCAGCAATATGAATAAGGATTATTTATTGCTGCTGTTAAAATGCGTAAAACCCCACTATTTTGCCCCTATGTTTTCACATTTTTCCTCCGGGGGAGACCCCCGGGCCCCCCTGTAACCAGCAATGTGAATAAGAATTATTGCTGCACTATATTGCTGCTGTTAAAATGCGTAAAACCTCATTATTTTTCCGTTATATTTTCAAATTTTTCCCCGGGGGAGACCCCCAAACCCCCATTGGCGCCTCTCTGCATCAGGCGCATGGGTTTTCATGTAATGCACTGTAAATTAATGTGCCTAGTTTCGCTAGCAAACACACCAATTGCACAATCGCTAAAACTTAGTTTGGCTTGGTAGGCTACGCCCACTTTTCCCGGAATGGCCCCCTCCCAAAATCTGTCCTGGACCCGCCCTTGATTTATGCGTACAACCACATTAATTTAAGGCAATTTTTCAAAAACTTTCTAGCGGGGGAGACCCCCGGGCCCCCTTGTGTACAATTGTATTCGTCGCCTGTCAAATCTAAATGTTTAAATGCTGCGTACGTCCATGAGAACGGGTTTCCCCGTGGAGGCCCTCTCTGTTTTTGAAGCCATTGTACTTCGCTCTAGATGTCGAAAAAAATTAGAAAAATAGGTATAGTGTATACCACAGAACAACATAATATACTGTATAGCAAAACTGAAATCTCCCGGTTTTTTGAAAAATAAATCTGGCAGGCTTCAGACTCGCGTATGATTCATTATTCATTATGGCGATATAATATCTATGGTTTTGTCTAACAATATATTTAATTATATATAAGCCTGCCATACCTCCCGGTTTACCCGGGAGGCTCCTGGTTTTCAGCCCAATCTCTCGGCTCCCGGGTGAATGTTGTCGGGAGGCCCTATTCTCCCGGTTTTGGAAAATGTCCCGGAAAATCTCCCTGTTCTTCTAAGACATGAAATTGAGTGATGTAATTTTACGATTAAGTATAAATTTTAATCGAATTGTGTGCAATTCTAATCATCGCCTGTAAATGGAGTTCTTGCGCAGGTAAAACAAAGATGGCGGGCTGTCGGAAAGGGAGGGGGTACCCCTGATTCTCGGACATCACCCCCTCATTTTAACATGGAGTGTATAGGCTTTCCAAAGAAATGTATTTTATTTTAAGAAATTTTAGCTTTTCAACGGCAAATTAGTGCTATTTATATGTTCCTTCAATACTTGCGCGGATACTGACAAAAAATTACGGCAAAGTAGCTGCAAATAATTGTCGAAAAATATTATTTACTTGTGTATCTAATTTTATTTCATTGGTTGTGATACTTCCGCGAGGGCAGAACAGATTTTTAAATGGGTATTTGAGCCTAAGCTTGCTTGTACATATTACAATTAATGTATGTAATGATTTATTACCATAACCATACAACTGTACTGCATAACTACCATGAAATATAGCCTAGTCGGCTGGCCTGCCAACACGCTATTCTATCATGCTGTTTGTAAATATTAGTAGCGTAAAAAGGGTTATTGTCTCTCCATAATACTATCACTAGAATTCAATTTAGTATCTGAGCACCAAAGCAGTTAATTTTCGTAGGGCCACAGGCCGTGCCCAGCTTTTGTTTTCGGGGGGGGGGGGGGGGTCCAATTTGTTTCAACGTAATTTAATATAGAATTAATGGTCATCGAGCAATACAGGTTTACATTAAAAAAAATTTCGGGGGGGGGGGGGGGGGGTCCAGACCCCATTGACCACCCACCTGGGCAGGGCCATGGCCACTGGAAAGTAACGACGATATATATTAATATGCATTATTGATTGCAATCAAGGCCGTAGCCAGGATTTTTCGGGGGGGGGGGGGGGGTTCAGAAATGTAATTGGACATTACATAGTAGTTTATATTTTTCCTCTCAAAATCCGATTCTATTTAGTATCAAGCCATTTCATCACGGGGGGGAGGAGGCTGAACTCCCCCTTGGCTACGGCCATGATCTCAATCGACTGTCCGATTGGATCTGGAAAATCTTTGGTTGGCCCACTAGGATCCACTACATGTTTTGAACATATAATATATACAAGGCTGTTCCCAGGTTATGATTTCGGGGGGGGGGGGGTCCAAACATTTTTTTACGTAATTTATTAATGGATTAATGGATAAATTCTTCAAACCATATAGGTTTACCTGCAGAAATGTATTTCGGCGGGGGGGGGGGGGGGGGTGCGGACCCCATTGACCACCTTCTGGGCACGGCCATGCATATATATGTGTATTTTGTAACTTTAAATATTGTGGATTTCGTTCTGCCACAAAGATGCAACCTCCACTTGCATTTCTTAATTTTTTCCAGTGGCTTGGGGAACGATATAATTCGGACCTCTCTCATATGTGTTCTGTCCTGGTGTAGGCTATCACTATTACACAAGCCATAGCAGCAATGCTTGACCATAACGCTAGAAATATGAATAATAACAACTTAAAACTGTAATAATCAATAGCGCTCAATGCATTTCATATCCTCCAATGGCCGAACAGCTGATTTTGTTTACATTATTTTCGCAATTAGCTCCGACCTCTTACTGTGACGTCACTAGGCAAGAACTCCATTCTAATCTCCGCAAAACCTCACTATTTCAGGCTTGTTTTTCACAATTTTTCAACCGGGGGAGACCCCCGGGCCCCCTTGTTTCCAACTACCTACTTAATTCCAGAGGCGGACGCAGCCTTTGGAAGGCAGTTATATCCTTAGGCCTCTAAAATCCAAGGTTTAACTGAACTCAAAATGCGTAAAACCCCACTATTTTAGCCCTATTTTTCCAACAAACAAAAAAATTCCCGGGCCTCCCTTGTGCACAATTTTATTAATTCCCTGTAATATAGAAACCTTATTGCTCTGAAAATGAGTAAAACCCCAATATTTCAGCATTTCAGCTCTATTTTTCAAATATCTTCTCCCGGAGGTCTCGGGCCCCCCATCATATCCTCCAAACCCTCTGGCTCATGCGCAAAGGGCACTAAGGTCGTTAATGTAAAAGCTGCGTTCGTCCATGAGAACGGCTTTCCCCATTTTATACACTTTTATGAAAATGGGTGGAGGGGCGCCAAATTATACACCGCCTCTTCGAAAACCTATCGTTACGCTACTGACAAGTGCCTCCCCCTTTCATGAGGTCTGGGACCACCTCTGCTTAATTCATCGCATGTAAAACCAGAACGTTCCTGCTATCAAAATGAGCAAAACCCCACTACATCAAGCCAATTTTTCAAAAAGTTTTAAACGGGGGAGACCCCCGGGCCCCCTATGTGCAATTGTATTTTTCGCCTTTAAAATCTAAATGTTACCGCTATCAGTATACGTAAAGCCCCATTATTTTAAGCCAAGTTATCAGCATTTTTCTGCCGGGGGAGGCCCCCCTTGTGTGCAATTGTATTTTTCGCCTGTAAAATGTAACTGCTATCAATCTGCGTAAAAGCCCACTATTTGAGGCCTGTTTTTTAAACATTTTCATCCGGGGGAGACCCCCCCCCCTTGTTTCCAACTACCTACTTCATTCTTCGCATGTAAAATCTGAATGTTACTACTATCAAAATGCGTAAAACCACATTATTTTAAGCCAACTTTTCAACAAAATTCTACCGGGGGAGACCCCCCTTATGAGCAGTTGTATTTTCCGCCTGTCAAACTCTGCTATTAAAATCTGAACGTTTCTACTATCGAAGAGCATAAAATCTTATTAATTTAAGCCAATTCTTCAAAAAAATTCTACCGGGAGAGACCGCCGGGCCCCCCTTGTGTGCAATTATTTGTCGCGTGTCAAATCTAAATGTCTAAAGGCTGTGTACGTCCTTGAGAACGGGTTTCCCCGTGGAGGCCCTCTATATTTTTGATGCTAACTTATTGCACCTGCCCTAGATGTCGAAAAAAGTAGTTAGTGTACACTGTAAAAGCCAAACTGAAACCTCCCGGTTTTTTGAAAAATAAATCTGGCAGGCTTAATTATATAGCACAAAAGTGATGTGTTCTTAGTCATATTACAATACATACGTTCAATCAGCCTTGGCAATTTACTCAGGCATCAGATGGGTACTAGTCGCAATAACTGCAGACTGACATAAGTAGTGTTAATTTAATTAATATGATTGTAAATAGAAATTAATTCTTTGTGCAATATCAATAACTAAAAATAAAATATAAATTAATAAAATAGCAAACAAAATGGCGTCTTGTCTGTTCCTGTTCAGGGCTGCCGTTTGGAAAATTAAAATTATACGCAATGGAAGCGAAAAAGATAAGCAAAGATACGCAAGTTGCAAAAATAAAAAAAATAATGCATTATTTTTTTATTTATTGTTTTTTTTTATGTTTTCGTGCCCTAGTCGGTTATTTACATAAAATTTTAATTTTTTACCTTCAAATTTCACACTTCCTTCTTGTTGGCATAAATTTTTTCCCGCCAATTTTTGAAATCATCGAAATTTTCGCATGTAAACTTTTTAAACTTAAAAATTTAAATGCATGCATATGCCTAAGCTTAGCCAATTAGTGGGATCAGATACTTTGTTCCCATTTCAATATTGGTTCCGTGGCAAAACATGGTTATTTCGGTTGTGGTAACATGTCTAGAAGAAATATATAAGTATCCTAAAACCAGAAACTATGACGCTCGGTCCGCTGATTCTTCGGATTGGCTGTACCGAAACCATAAGCGAAACATGGTATGATTAGGTCTAGCCACAGAGTTTTTACCATCGCGTGGCTGTAGACCGTTATCAATATGGCGGCTAGTGTAGCCTGCCCAAGATAAATACGCAATTTCGCTGGGTAAATTGTCCTCATAGGCCTAGTACAGAGATTTGACCGGGTCCAGGTATCCTTTCTGCTATGCTGAAATGTGTAAGACTTCGAAATTTTTACGTTGGTACTTATCTCTGATAGTTGATGAAGATTCTATCAATTGCGAGTTCTGTACTCACTGGCTACATAAATCGTGCGCACATCTGACTGACGCAGAGTTTTCCCAAGTGAAGAAACGAAATGCAAGGCTCATATTCCTCTGCGAACCTTGCAGATGCAAGGTCCTTGCCAAAACCCGATCAAGTGAAGCTCTCCTGGAGGAGCTCAGCGACAAGATTGCCGCACGATTTGAAGAAATGGTGTCCAAATCACACCGGGACCTTGCGGAAACGGTAGAGGTCATGCAGATAGAGATTTTTTTTTTTTTTTTTTTTTTTAATATAAATTGGGGTACAGGTGTTACCTGTGTGCACTTAAGCCTATTGGCCTATTGTGCCCCCTACAACAAAGTATCTACATCACTTCTACATCACTTTTTCGAGGCCTATCTCCCTCACGAGAGCCAGGATCTTGAGGGGATTCAGAAGTGGTAGGTCTTTTACATGTAACTGCAAGCTTTCCGAGCATGCTGCTCTTCTTCGCATCGCCGGTCCTCCGCACCTTCATTGCAGAATCTGCAAGACTATAGTTGTCTCCCTAAGAGACTCCAGATATTTAACCCCAGGACCAAAGACGCCAAGGCCTGTTCTTGGTTTGGTACTTCCTAGCCTAGAGCCATTAGTATACCACTTGATTGTGTGACTATTGAGAATTCCTACTGATTCGCAGCATTCTTTCATTGTCCCTAATATAGTTTTGAATTCCCTCCTAAAACAGTATTTTGGATGGATTCTATCGCTTGGCATATCCAGGCAGTGGTGAGACGTAGTCAGAGAGGATGCAGATAGAGATAGCCAGGCTCAAATTAAGGGATTCCCCCACCCCCACGGAGGAGGCCCTATCTTCGGCCCCACTAGTAACGGTAGTTGATGTGCAACCAGCAAGCAAAGGAAAAGACACATTCGCCGTGGTAACCAGACGCAAGGGAAGGAAAGGAACGGCCCCCAAGGAGCCTCACACGAGCAGCTCCGAGGGTGAACGTCGCCCGAAAGCACCTGAACCTAGGGGCCTGAAGACTACCCAACCTCTGTCTCCGTCACAGAGCCAAGCGGCCTCATACAATGCGCCTGGACCTCGCCATAAGCCTGCCGTCCGTCGCACTCTACAACCGACCGGGAACACTCCACGGCCCAACTCGTCCCTTCAGGCAGCAAAAAGAATGACCCACATCTATGTGGGTAGGGCTGGCTCATCTGTCACAGAGCAAGAACTGCTTGCATTTGTCGAAGACCAGGGAGTTAGTGGAGACGCTGCGGCTCACCTGCTATTCGCGGGCTCAGAAGCCAGGT
The DNA here is from genome assembly GCA_963971405.1 of Psococerastis gibbosa. Taxonomy (NCBI): domain Eukaryota; kingdom Metazoa; phylum Arthropoda; class Insecta; order Psocodea; family Psocidae; genus Psococerastis; species Psococerastis gibbosa. The sequence continues at coordinate 3,823,027 of OZ020485.1, forward strand.
CCTTCAAGCTGACGGTAGAGGAAAAAGACATGGAGAAAGTGCTTGCGGCTGGGTTCTGGCCCACCGGCTTTATCGTCCGGCCCTTTCGCCCAGGAAACCCCGCACGTCATCAGAAAGTCCACAAGGCTGCGGGTCATAGTATGGAACGTAGAGCGTCTCAAGACCGCACTCTCAAACCTACCACCAATGGCGTTCAATAGCTATGACGTGGTGTGCATGGCGGAGACTTTCGCAACAGAAAGTCATGCTCCACCTAGTTTTTACGCGGTACACCAGTACGCCGAAAAATTAAGCACTGGCCGACCAAAAGGTGGCATAGTGTGCTACGTGAAACCATGGCTACTACCCATCAAGTGCATAAACCGAACTGAAAATGTCCTAATAGTCGGCACAAACGCCTGTGTAATCATTGTTGTTTATTTTGAACCAACCCTCTCGGAAGTTGACATAATTGATTGTTTAGGACAAGCATTCAACCTCCTGCCCCCGTCCGATACTGTTCTCCTCTGTGGCGATTTTAACTGCCGCATAGATCGCCCCAACAGGAAATCTGATAACGTCATGTCCTTCTTAAGTCAAGAAGGCTTTGTACTGCACAACAACCGTGAACATCTCACATACCTGTGCCACAACGGTGGCAGTACAATTGACCTCGTACTCACCAACAGACGCCGCCTGACCCTGTCAAAAATTGATGTACTCTACGAGTCTCCTCAGGCTGCATTCAGAAAGCATGTCCCAGTGTTCTCTGAATTCACCATAGAGGCGGCCTCGCCATCGAGAACCCTCACTCCAGACAAGAGACTGGGCCGAAAGCTGGACGCAGCTCTCCTCCCGGACACATTCGAAATCGAAACACAAGTGGTGGAACTACTAGCCTCTGGTAACATCGAAAATGCTACAAGACTCCTCACCGAAACTATCCGCAGCGCAGTACCGGAAAAGCCAAACAGTTTGAGAAGAGCCCAGCCCTGGTTTGATTCGGAGTGCTTCGTGCTCCGGCAAGCAGTGTTATCAGCATTAGTGACCGCCAAAACCTCTAAGATACAAGAAAACAGAGATATGCATTGTGAACTCAGGCGGCAATACAAGTCGCTTATACGTGAGAAGAAGAAGATCTTTGCGAAACGGCAAGAAGTCGTGATGGTGGAAAAAGCAGAACGGGACCCCTTTGTAGCCCTCAAGACACACCAGTCTAAGTTTGGAGCTGAGATTGACATCACAGTGTGGTCCCAGCACTTCACATCCGTTCTGAACGCGTCGAGTTCAGTGTTCGCCACCCTCGATTTTATACGACCTTGCGTGAACTACACTGCACTCACGTACGATGACGTCGTTAACGCCATTAGACACAGCCGACTTCACAAAGCCGCGGGTCCAGACGGCGTGTTCAATGAGCACCTCCGAGACTCCCTAGAGGTACTTGCACCATCGTGGACGAGAATATTCAACAAATGCTTAGAAGTAGGTGATATACCGAACCAATGGAAGACAGCGATACTGAAGATGCTCTATAAGGGGAAGGGCGATATCAGCTCCCCGAACTCGTTCCGTGGAGTGGCGTTAGAGTGCACAGCCTTCAAAGTTTTCACCGGCCTGATCAACAGATTGCTAATGGATCGGCTAGAGGAAAAAATACCAGACGAGCAGTTCGGCTTCCGCCCCAAGCGCTCGACGCTAGGCGCCATAGCCGCCTTCACCTCGTGCCTCCAGACAGGACTACAAGTCCCCCGCTCGAAGATGTATGTGCTCTTTGTGGACTATACGAAGGCGTTCGATAACCTTGATCGACCGATCCTGTTACAGAAAATGCAGAATTTCCTCGGGCATGACGACTACCTTATTCCCCTTCTAAACAACGTCTTCCGAGCCAACTACGTCATAGTGGATGACGGGGTGTCACGATCACTTCCCCTGACACAGACGAACGGAGTCTTGCAAGGGGATCCAGCCTCTCCCTTACTGTTTAATTTGATGATGGCTGACCTCGCGGACGTTCTCTCCGCTGCAGGCGTGGACTTCTTTATGTACGCCGATGACCTGGCTATAGTGGCCACATCAGTCACCGTCCTTCAATCAGCGTTCAATGAACTACTCCGATGGGCCTCACATAACAAGTTCTCGGTGAACCTAAGCAAGACCAAGATGATGATCATGAGGAAGGGCGGCCGAACACCTAGCCTCTCTATACGATTGTAGCCCCCAGTGGAACGCCTTTAGAAATTGTGAACAACTTTCCATACCTAGGAGTGACATTCCAAACAACAGCATTTACATTCACCATTCACTGCAAGGAGAGGGCAACAGCTGCAGTGAAAGCAGCCAACACCATCCCCAGCATTGGTCTCCTCTCTTTAGGTACAGCTATGGCCCTATTCCGCTCGAAAGTGGCCCCTGTTGCATCATACGGCATGCCCGCCATCTGGGAATACCTAACAGTGAAAAACCTCTCGGTCATCGAGAAAGTTAAATCCACCTTCTTAAAGAGGGTTCTCTGCGTTTCCAAGTACACAAAGAGTTGCCTAGTTTATGTGATGGCACGGGAGAAGTTCTTTATCGAGGATCTACAGGATTCACTAGACCTGCCCTCCTCAGCTGTAGTAGCTCAGTTCCTGAGGGATAGGAGAGAGAAGGCAAACCATATAAACCCCGAATTCTACGGGAATGACGCTATTATATATTGGAACACATGGACTTCCTGTAACCAGCCAAACCGGCACGTACTCACGAGAATGGCGATACATGGATTCCATCACAAAATTTGTAATCGAACTGGCTACCATGAGGCCGACGCGAGCTGCATCTGCACCCTGTGTGGCGGCGCATGTACGCAGTACCACATAGAACTCTGTACCGAAAGAGTGTTGTCCCTCACGCGGTACGCGTCGCAGTAAAGTGCAGTGCGTAACTTAACTAACTCTGTATTGTAACTCTGTTAATGTTGAAATGACCCTTTGGTTGTAAATATATATAAATAATTATCTCTGATAGTTGGCTTATGGTTAACGATTGTCCCGTAAGGGATATAATGGGTACCGCCGTCCCAGTTTATATATTTCTATGGTTTATACCAACAAATAACTCCCGCTAATTTTCAAATGCTAAAAAAATGGATTTTTTGTTATTGAATATTCAAGATTGCTTTCTCGCATTTTCTTTGTTCAAACTATATGAAATTATACGCATTTAACATTATACGCACGACGATACGCAAGCCTTCAAATTATACGCAAAATCGTATAATTATACGGCAAACGGCAGCCCTGTTCCTGTTGGCTTTTGACGTGGGAGTAGTCAACTTAAGGTAAGGCTTTTGGCGCAACTTTTAAGAGTTTCCATTCTCGTTCTTTCTAAAATATTAATGATCCTGGCTTTTCATCATTTCTATCATTGTATTTCCCCAATTGACGAGAGCTAGAACTGTTTTTTGTAGTTATCCGAACAGTATTGCCAAATCTGTATGAATGGCCTGGAAATTTAGTTAAAATCAATTTTCATGTTAAATTGTTTTTGGCGCAAATTCCACCGACCTCGTTTGTGATAATGATATTGAAGTAAGGTCCGTAATAATAATTCACATAACTTCGATTATTTTACTGTATTTTTTTGATCTTTGATGGTTCTATCTCTAATCCCTCGTACCGTGCAAGGTACCTCTACATATAACTTCCTCTCTAACCTACTTACAGTTCATACACACTCTTAACGGTAAATACAGTAAACGCTTACACAACAATACTCAATCCAATATACCACAATATTGGCGTGGTAGCAGACATTAAAGACAGTCTAAAAATGTCAATAACTGTCACTATCACAACGAGGTCGGTGGAATATGCGCCCTTGTTTTAGGCCTTGGTAACTCGGCATGTGACAATAATTGCCTATTACAAAAACTAAAAAATTTCCCACAAATCTACGAGAGCTCGTCTCTTCATACTTTAGGGAATATGCCACTTGACAGTTGTTACAATAAAATATGCTGGATAAGTTAGCTGGTACGGGTTAACATCATTAGCGTAACGAAGGGGGGGAGGGGGGGGGTGAAAACTTTATAACTATAATAAGACTTTTTTATGGGCCCACGCCTACTTATAGTGGCCCATAGGGGATAGGTCCCTTGTTTAATGTCAACGACCCAATGCAAGGCCGTAGCCAGGATTTTTTATCGGGGGGGGGGGGGGGGGGAGGGAGAAATTTCATTGGTATTACATAGTAGTTTTTATTTTTCCTCTCAAAATCCGATTCTATATAGTATCAAGCTATTTCATTGGGGGGGGCTTGAACCCCCCCTTGGCAACGGCCTTGATATCGAGGATATCGAACACATTATTTTCATTGTTTCCGTATGAATATTTGACCATTGGCAAACTGGTATAGGCCTACGTTCTCGATTTCAATCTTCACCGGCTAGACAAGCGATAATGGAGAAGCTGAGACAAGCTTAGGCGGCGTTTCCACCGACCTCGCAATGCAGAATTGACGGAAATGTTTATTTTCCTAAACTAAAATTAAAAAATGGCTTCATGGATTATGTTAAGTACAAACATTTTAATAGATTTCTATAAAAAGAAAAAATCTAATTGCCGTCAATGTCATTTGCATTCTGCAATGCGAGATCGATGGAAACCCCGCCTAATTCTTGAATGTCTGCTACCACGTCACCGTTTTTTGAAAATAGCCCTAGCCGGTCGGTGGAATGGGCACCTAAATACAAAAACGGTGACGTGGCAGCAGACATTCAAGACTTAAGCGGGGTTTCCACCGACCTCGCATTGCAGAATGCAAATGACATTGACGGAAATGTTTGTTTTACTTTATGCTATAGTTAAAATTGATCAATGATCAAAGAGTAAAAACACAAACAAACTAAAATTAAAAAATTGCGTCATGGGATATGTTAATTACAATCATTTTAATAGATTTCTATAAAAAGAAAAACCAAACATTTCCGTCAATGTCATTTGCATTCTGCAATGCGAGGTCGGTGGAAACCCGCCTAAGTCTTGAATGTCTGCTACCATGTCACCGTTTTTGTATTTAGCCTAGCCGGTCGGTGGAATCCCCGCCTTACCATTGACGCAATGAAACAGAGCCAACAAACAAGACAAAAACAAAGTCAATAATGCTATACTATTCATATATGAAACAAAAAATACAACAAAACATATTGAAACAAAAAATTAAAAACAGGATTTGGCGGATATGTAGACTCAAAGTATGGATCTTCCAAAAAAATTTATATTTAATAATTAACTACGCAGTTATAAAGATTAAAAGCCGGTAACAGGAAAATTGAAGAATGGTCAGAGGTGGAGGGGCAAGGGAAGGAAGAGGATCACATGGATATACGGACGGTGTAAAATGCAAATATAAATTAAATCCACCTTGAATTAGGGGCATCATCGGTCCTGCAGTGCCTTGACGATGTAGTCACTATTTCGGAGTGACTAAGCTTCTAATTTCGCTTGCTATTGGCTATTGACAGTATCATAATTGTGAAAGAAATCTATTCCCAAAGTGTCCTTAGTGACTACAAAAAGCGAAGTGGCTACCACTCATTGATAGTCTGATGGCTGATGCCTGGTAGATGATCCTCTCTTTTGGCCACTGCTCTATGGTGTTAAGCAACATGACGTTTTTATTACCATTTTAATAACGAACTAGATTCATGCCATCGACCAATGACAATTTTAGCGCTACATCCTCCAGGATAGAAGAGCAGACCCACAACCCAACCAGTCGAAGCACTGACACCAAGAGAGACAACCTGCCTCAGTAACCCCACGACAATTTCAACTTCGAAAGCATCTGACAGCAGTAGTTAACATTTTTTTTTTAAACCTTTCCGCACACATTGCAACAAACCTCTTCGACACTGCCTTTACAGCGGGCTTCAGCCCCTGTTTGGCTATCGACGTAATGCCTAGCCCGGCCACATCAACACTTAGACTTCCCACCCCCATAATTATCTTAACTAGACCATCTTTCATGTTTCGATTTCTCAAATCCTTGATACCCCTGCAAACGTCCATAGCACCGCCAACCAGGGGCATTAGTTCAAAAACAGGTGTGATGTCCAAATTCGTAGCTTTTGCATTGGGCCCGTCATTTGCCTTTGCTTCGGGTAAGTCATTAGGTCTGGGCAGCTTGCCACCTGCTCTTTCTTGGTTAAAACATTCTGAGACCTCAATTCCGACTAGTTCTTGCCAATCTTTTACAATCGGTGGCAACATTTTACGCAACTTTTCTAAACTGCATTCCTCCAGAGTGGCGTTCGCAAAAAGCTGCGCAGCAAAACGTGTTTCTGCACACTCTTTCCCTGAGATATGGATAGTTATGTAAGCTTCCGCGCTAGCAGGCATTTCATTAAGCCACTGCAACATAATGATTCGCAAACACAGCCAAGATTTATAAGTTTTCTCTTTGCTAGGGGCGGTAGAGTAAATGAAAGAGATATCTGCCCCATTCACGACAACGGAGCCATCCGGTGCTAATCTCAAGGTGGTTTCCTGATTCCGATCAAATCTCGGGCTCCTACTAGGAATTCCACGTTCAAATACTACGCCAGATAGGAAATTTTCGTGTGCGTATGCACATAGCCGCGTTAAGGTTAACCCGTTAGAAGCACCCATTATACGAAGATACTCAGTCGGTTGGGAAACGTCATAATTACGGAAAATCCAGTCGGGCGGCATGTTATACATATCCTGTAGCCCAACAGGTTCGCCCTCCAGACTGGCGTAAACATCCAAACTGTGCGCCATCTGTAGTAAAACTGAGTAAATCTTCGAAGAAGGTGATACTGTGTTGGCCTTGTAAAACTGCACAACGTATCTAAACCCGCTAGGACGTTCAGGATAGTTGTCACAGTTATAGTCCAAAGCTAAGTTATAATTGACAAACGCCGATTTTGGCGGCATTCCGTCCAGCCACAGATGAATCATGATTTCGAGGTATCGTGATAGCATTAGGTTGCCAAACTGTCGGCCTCGTTCGTTGTTGTCGACCGACCGCAGGTTCCAAGGAACGGATTGACCACCGAAGGATGGCGGAATCAGGAACCAGGCGTCGTCGTCAGGTTTACCGGCACTGGTGACGTCGAAACAAATGTCAGGCACGTACAGGGGGTGGTCCTGTTCGACTACCGCAAATGCAGAGAGGGGTCGTTCGTCTTCCACCACGATCGCCATGTTGTCGTTGATTTTAATGGAGGCCGTATCAGTGTGCTGCCAGAGGTCGGGTGTGGTGTTTGACAGTGGTTTCAGGGTGGGAAACAAGTCAGTGTCCCCTGACATTGTTACAAATTCCACGGAGGATTCTGCTGCCACTGCCATAATTCTCAGTACCTCTACATCGTCCTCCCTGAAACAAGGAAAATGGGATAGGAGGTATATAGTTCAATATTGCACAGGAAGTAGGCACATTCTAATGCAAGCCTAATGATAATCAAGAATTATGAGCTGGTATTTGCAATTTTTGTAAATAGTTGTAGCTTGAAAAAAGCCGAGATAGGTCCACGCAGATATTGCACTCACGCTGATCCACCAAGACGTCCTCGACAGCAGAGGACTTAGGAAGGGCCAGTACCGCACTCCCCAAACCCCGTAGGGGGGTATATGCCCGGAAAAGTAATTATGATGCAGGTAGTGTACGGACACGGCTGTGTCGGTGTGCTTGTGGGTCAGCGATGTTAATCGTACGCTAGTTATGATTATTAGGCCGTGTAATTAATCAAGTCATTACATTTGATGTCATGACCTCATGGGATTAAGAAAGAATCGGAGGAAAAACCTGACTAAGGAATAAATCAAAGTTGCTCCCATTTATTGATAAATGCACGAGTGTTCTATCCATCTACTTTTTTTTGTTTTTGTTCTTGTGGGGGCTTTGGGGCCCTCCTGGCTCTGTACCCAAACTTGGCACTGCCTTCACTGCGACATCATACCACAAATCAGCGGATAGGCTACATAGAGTAATTTAATAAACAGCTTGGCTTCGTCGCCCTTTATATTTGCAAGCCTTGAGCCATACAGTTCAGCATAAACCTAAATGACTTGGAATGTTTTGTAAAACGTTTAACGCATATTATCAAATAGGCTGATGATATTGCTCTGATAGCAATTTCTGGCAATGCTGAAAGTGCGTTGCTTAACCTACAAACTGATTTTAACAGGCTGCAGCTATGGGCGCATGATAACGGTTTTATTATAAATATCAAGAAGACAAAGTTTATGAACATAAAAATGACTGGGCCCCGAGATCTGGGCATTCTCGTTTTCCATAATCATGAGTGTCTCCATGACGGTTTTGTAAACTGTAAGTGCAAACAGAAAATTGACGAGTCGGTCAGCGTAACACCTGATTTTGCACCATTCGTTTGCACTGCGCATGCTCGTGGACTTCAACCACAGAACATCGTATAATTATATCATAGTACTCAATTCATGGCTGCCACATTCCGTGGTTTACATCAGAATTCCGTGGGAAATAATTCTATTCTGATAAAATTTCCGGGATCAACAATTTTTGAGGTTTTTCTATGGATTTATGCACTGCGCATGCTCATCAACTTTTACGTTTTATCTACAATGTAAATTTGGTTTTCAATTTTACTGTTTAGATTTTCTTTTTTTATGTACGTTCCATAGCTGTATCATGATGCTTAAATGTCAGCAATATGTCATTTATAAAAACCTTATTAGGTGCAGTAGTAGAAAAAAACTAAATGCACTAATGATGGTAGGCTACGATGAGTACCAGCCAGGCTTCAGCCGTATTCCTAAGAATTTTAAAATAATTCAAGGAATACTCCGGCCGGAATTTTTTTAAATGTGTTGGTCCCCTTTACATGATACGATTTTTGAACTCTCATCTGTCCATGGCCCTGGTTCCTAACCTTATCTGGTTATTTTAATTGTAACTTTAAATTGCAGCCGATAAAAAATACCCATCAGCTTCAGCTTCAACTATCACAAATTGACTTCATTCCATAAATTGGCATACAAATATTGGTATGCATACTTCCCCAAAAATCCACAGAAAAACCCCAAAAATGGTTGATCCCGGAATAGAATCTATTTCTTCATCACCAATTTTAACCTTCAAATTTATTTGTTGTGTGTTATTACATCTATTTATCAACATGAATTTGGTCTTTCCATTATTTAAACTTAGTTTGTTCATATTTAGCCATTCATATACAGCTCTCAGGTCTTCATTTATCCTTCGAAAGCCTTCTTCTAAAGAGTCTGTTTCTATGTATATTAACGTATCATCCGCAAACAACATGATTTTACAATATTTCAGACATTGCGGTAATGTATCTAGATATTTTGCCTCTTTCACTACAAAGCAAATATCGTGTGGCGCAATCATACTATTAAAGACGTGAAAAAGCGCTTTGACAGAAATCTTTTATTCCCGTGCTTTGATCTACCATGATTTAGAAACAAACATGTCAAAATAGCCTTAAAGTACGTTATTCCTGAACTATTTAACAGTATTCCAAAAAATCTTCTCACAACAAGAAAGTTTCAGAATGTAAAAAAGACTTGAAAATTTTTTCTCTTCTAAAATGTAGCAGTACGATGGATTCTTGTTTTTTTTTTTCTTTCTTGATAACATAAAAGCATTTTATTGGGACCCATGAGGTCCAATTGAAGTGTACAATTGTTTTGTTTTTTTATTCAAAATTAATATATGCACCCTGCAGACCGGGTAGGCGGTAGGGGAAAAAAAGGCGTAGCCCATAACTTACATGGTTGGCACAGACACGTAGCAGCTCCGAGTTTTAATTTTTAAAGGTCAGCTATAAATACTTCAGCAACCAAATTAGGCATTCTCCTGGCTCTGTAAATATAATCAAGTCCTGCTTTCCTGTAACTAGGCGTCTATGTAAAACATTAATTATTGAACTTGAACTAGTTTAAAATTTGCACACCAATAAAACTTTCCCCAAGATAGAGGAAAACAAATGTTACACAATGTCAAAACAAAAGAGAAAACAACAAAATGGCTAATCTACGTGTCAATCTAAAGTCTAGAGGACCGAGAGGTGGGTCGTTCTTCTCTTCTTATTGGAGTCGTTCCAAAGAACGGTTCTTCATCTAGGAACTAGTTGGAACGGTTCTCGTATACAAGAATATTGGCATCCCGGGGCTGTCCCGGAAGGTCTATGAGGTTCTTTAGGGACAGTTTTGGTCACTAGGTTCGCTGACGACAAACCGATATCCATATTATTCAAAATGGCCGCCGTTTGTATGTAAAACTAAGCTCTTAGGATCTGTTTAATTCTTTTAATATTTTTTATAATACTTTTACTATGCCTGGAGCTTATTGCGTTGCATATAATTGTAGCAATAGGGGTGGATTTCGATTTCCAAAAAACGAAAAGATAAAGAAGAAGTGGATAACGGCAATACGCAGGAAAAACTTTACGCCGTCCATGTATTCCATGGTATGCAAAGACCATTTTATGCCAAGCGATTTTATTAAAGAGAACGCATACGGAATTCCTCTGTTAATACACAGGTTGAAGCCTGGGTCTGTGCCATCTGTATTTAAGGTAATACCATACTTTTAGCACGAATGTTTACATTTAATGCACTGCATTAGCAATTTGATTTGGTCAGTCTCCTGCTGTATAAAATTTTACTATCAGGCTTTAATTATAATCCTTCCAATAAGTCTAATCCTAATTTTAGAATTAATATTAGCTGAAGACTCATGGTGAAAGCTTGCACCTACAAGACGATACATAGCATAGTGTATTGTAGCTGTAATGCAGCTCAACTTATATTAGCCCCTACACATTGTTAGGTTTGTGCTTGGCAGTTGGCATTCACACTTCTGACAAGACTAGCAATTAATTTTTAAAGTGTAACCTGTATTTTTTATTTTTTGATATTTGATTCTTTCTAATCCACATCATGGTGACACCTAGGTACCCCGCACACCATTATATTTTAAGGGGGTCTACATTATTATGTTGTGTCAATAATGTTGAGAAATACACGCATTATTATTATTATTATTATTACATAGTATAAGGTAAGTAACCCGCATTATAAAAATATTATTATGTAGTAATATCTTGACTACGCGTAATCTCGATGGATTTCTCCACAAAGTGACACGGGTCAAGAACATCAGAAACCTATAATCGAGTACAGATGACAATTTATTTCTATTTGAAAGGATTTTTTATTGGTGTTTTGTTTTAGTTAAATGTCGACAAAGAGCACAAAACGCAAGCTACTAAGAACCGGCAATATCTTGCATCAAAACGAAAAGTAGCAGAAGAAGAAATACTAAGGAAAAGGGACGAAGAAAGAGATGAGGCCATAAAAAGTGTGTAACGTATGGAAGTGGAGATTGCCCTATCACCTCCAGCTGTCGATGCTTCCCAGAATATTGATTTTGGGGGTACTCGTGACAGTGGTTGTCAAACCATGCACAAAGGGCCTATTGCGCATTTTCGAATAACTATTGACCACCTGTTGCACAATCAGAAATATCTGCATGTCTTCACCGGTTTGGAAACAGCTGAAAAATTTTTTTTAGTGTACAATTCGTTGGAAATAGACTTCTGCCCTGAAGTAGACTCCTTTAAGAATTGTAAGTTAAGTATACACGACCAATTCCTCATGGTGCTGATAAAATTTCGGTTGTACCAGACCAATACTATACTAGCATTTTATTTTAATATATCTGAGTCCTTGGTTAGTAAGTTACTGAGGGTTTGGATAAATTTTATGTATAGGGTTTGGTCACAGGGAAACTTGTGGCCAAGTAAGAGTCTAATAAAGTACCATATCCCCAAAGACTTTAAAAGAAAGTTTCCTGATACGCGAGTGATTTTAGATGGAATGGAAATTCCAATTCAAAGGGCCTCCAATTGCAATAAGCAAAGTGCTTCATTTTCAACTTATAAGAATAGGAACACTTTGAAAACTATTTTAGGTTGTAGCCCTTCTGGCATGATAACATATATTTCCAACACATATGGCGGAAGCGCCAGTGATCGCCAAATTATAGAAAGGAGCGACTTAATGTCGAAATGCGAGCCGGGTGACTCCGTGATGGCTGATAAGGGCTTTGATGTACAAGACGTCTTTGCCCCTTATGGCGTTACCGTAAACATACCAACTTTTATGACAGGAAAAAACCAATTGAGTGGGCTGACAGTGAAACGCGACCGAAAAATTGCATCCAAGAGGGTGCATATTGAAAGAGTAATTGGCCTCGTAAAAACATATAAAATTCTGAGAGGTCCACTAAATAGATTTGAGACAGAAATTGGTCATGAAATTATTTACATTTCTTGTATGCTTTGCAACTTCAGAAGTAACATTGTCAGCTCATTTGCTTGATGATAAGAGGTGTTAACAGGTGCTTACTTATTCTGGCTATATGTTCTGTTACAAAAGTTTACTCCTCTGTATTTGAAAGGTAAATCTTTCTCTTATGCTACTCATTCTTACATTTTCTATCTATTGTATTTTATTAATAATAGTATTACACCATTAACCTTTAACCATAAGAAGGGTGGTAATGTGCACCATGAGACAGATTCTTAAGCCTTATGGGAAGCCTTTCACCCAGACCATGTTCAATGGCCAGAAGTGGGTATTCCAGCTCTGCCCTTTGTCACAAAGCCAAAAACACCCACAAGTGGCTGCAGCTCAATGTGCCTCAGTTTATCAAGAAGTTTATCAAAAGAATGGCCCTCTAGTAGCTCAGACCTTAACACCCATTGGATTATGAGTTATGGTCAGTGATAATGATAGATATAGGTAATGGTCCTGATAACCTAAAAAAATTGGTCATTTTTTAGCAACCAAGTAAAATTAGGTAACTGCAACATTTGCGTCTAGGCCTACTTGGTGAAGCATGCAGAGCTTGATGAGTGACTTAGTGACAGTAACTATTGTGCTTGACCAAGTTTGAACTTGGTTGAAATGTAAATACAACATAATTACAAAGGCGTGATGAATCAGTAGAATCCGGGATGATAGGCCGTGGTCGTTCTGAAAGTGTACTTCCAGCGTACTTGCTGCTGAGCCTCCGAGATACAATCTTAGAAGTCTACGCAGTTCTACTGAAGATGTTGACGAAACGTTTGAAAGTACACTTTCAGAAGGACCACGGCCTATCATCCCAGATTCTACTGATTCATCACATTGGTTGAAATGGCTCAAAAATGACCAAGTGAAGGGTCACCAAGTACAAAAGGTGATGTTAATCTATGTAAATGGGACACGAAGCTTTTGGTTTAACAATACAATAACACAACAAATAACAACCAATTTCAAACCTAGTTACATCAACCAATGTTATCACATATTCACCAATTAAACTATATACCTACAACCAAGTACACTTTTATTTTTCTTCTTTAGTTATACGCACCTAATTACCTTTAAAACGACTTCGATTGCCAGGTGGTAGCGTGCTTGTACTTGTACTGCCTGTACATGCCATGCGGTCGGAGACGTGTCGTAACTCGACACAAGTACCTATTAGGTAACTTAGTGAGGCGACTGAAGAGGTTAATCGGATACATTCATTGAATTTGTATGCAATTAACCTTATTTAAAAAAATAGTTAAATAGTGGCCATCACCGAGTTAGGATGTGTAAAATCTAGCCTATTAGGTTCAATGTTACCACTAGGTATCTGAACTAGGTAGTTCCCACCTAGTTTGCTTGGTAAGCTCTTATAGGTAGTCAGTACTTACTCAACTAGGTAAGCTGCTCATCCTAGGTACCTCTACTAGGTAGTTGGCACCTCCTGTACTAGGTTATCTGCCCTTACTAGGGTTCCCAGGTAGTCGGTAGGTACCTGTTCTTACTAAGTGCCTATCCGTGGTAGTCCTCACGTAGGCTACTTGGTTACTTTTTCAGAGGTTGGCAATGTAAACCTATGCTGGAATAGCCATGCCCACCTCGTCCTTACCCTCAGCACCCTCTTCACACATGCTGACGACGTAGAGGTAGTGACGAGTTTGATGGTCCAAACCAATCCAAATAGGGATGTTTCACCCAGCTCTAGAAGGCGCCTGCTACCTCGGGAGGGGGGAGTGTTAGCATCCAACTTCCCACTGTTAGAGACCCCCATACGGTTCCAATACAGCGCCAGTTACTTGTAGCGGGGCTGAAGCCGGATGGAAATCCCACCATCCAGTTGATGCTGGATGCTACAATAAACTCCCTCGGGGTTGTACGCGTTAGCAAGCAGGTCGTGAGGACGAGATCACCCAGGCTGGTGCTCCAATCTGTGCTAGGTGGTAAGGTGAATTAATAGCCGGCCACCAGTTGAATCCAGCAGACAAGAGCAGGTTCAAAGCTGCAGATAACTTGGTCGCGTGCACAGTGCCGGTAGGAAAACATGACTTGTCCTAGTCACCTCCGAACTAATCGTGTGACTTCACTGTGTTTCCCAAGTGGTTCGGAACCCACTATAATCAGGAGGTCCACTGTCCTATGGGCTGGCGTAGGACAGTCAAGTCGGAGTCGCTCTATGGGCCGTTAATAACCCGACGAACACTACTACTACTACTCCGGTATCAGCGTGTTAACGACTCGATTAATGGGTAATAAAATGGTTCAATACTCAATAATTAGGGAATAAAGAAATGTCTGGAATTTGCGGGATTCGAACCCTTCTCTTTGCCATTACCACTACGTAGTTCCGTACTCCAGATTTACCTTGATTCCCTAAAATTAATGTGAAAAGTGAAAACAAACCAGGGCAAAACACCCTGTGGGCTGGCATAGGACAGTCAAGTCGCTCTATGGGTCCAAATTTTAGGCCTAACTCACTATTAACCCGACGAATACTGCTACTACTGTCTACTAAGGTGCATTAATGAATGTGTGGTATTATACATATACATGCAAGCCCATAAATGCATTAATAATAAACTATAGTATATGGCTTGGAAATACCCCTATCTCAGAGTCCAGATTAGAGTCTATACAAGAGCCTTCGCACTTACAGGCACCGAGCACGGAAACATACAATATATATTCATTAGAATTGTAGCTGTATATAGGTGATTCTATTGATAAGGTTGAAAGATAATCCTTAGGATTTGCATATTATTTTATTGATGCATAGTATATCAGTAATTAATAACTTGCTTAAGTTGGCGCTGTCAGGGGGGGGGGGACTTTTGGCCGCATTTACAACAGCACGCAAATTCCTGCACATCTTCCTTTAGCTGGTCGCCATACCGTCGTCTCGGCCCAAAGGTTGGGACATGCCACCCATACTGCATGTCCTGTATTTTCTGCTGGCATACGGACGACGTGCCCCATCCACTCGAGCCATCTTTTGTATGACGTCTGGCGAGCCACAGAGTTGGTGAAGTGGTGTTGGTGTGACAATGATGATAAGAATAACAATAATAAGCTTTTTCAAAGAGTTTACAAGAATTAAACACATGACATGGACGTACACTTGTTGGAACATTGTAACAGCAAAGGCTTTCACGAAATCGAAATGAAACGAACTTCCAAACGTTTCGCCAACATCTGCGGTCGACATCTTCAGTGGAACTGCGTAGACTTCTAAGATTGTATCTCGGAGGCTCAGCAGCGACTGTGAGGGCAGGGGGATGTGCTCTGATTTTTATACTAAGCTACGGGGTGGTGGGGGAGTCATACTCACCCCTGTTTGGCTCCTTACTACTCTAATACTACCCCTTACTACCTCAACCTGATTTCCGGATGATGACACCAGTTTCTTTGCTATAGTCTTCTTTAAGGCTGGATACCAAATTCTATTGACCTTTAGTCCTTCTTCCTTTCTATTGAAGTTATGCGGTTGCTTTTAGATCTCTATAGCCTCTCTGTGTAACCGGGGGTGGTATGAAGAAGTTGTAGAAAGTACTGTAGCATCTTGGAACTGTATTATGTGACCGGTTTGTGTTGGAACAGGCTCAGCGATTGCAGACTTCTCCGACTGTAGAAGATGGCAGTTTCGTTTATGTTCATCAATCCTGGTTTTTAAGCTTCGTTTTGTAGTACCTATATAAACTTCTCCACACGAACACGGAATCCTGTAAGCACCTCGGGTCCCACCTATCCTTGGCTGATCTGTACAAACTATTTAATTTTCGCGTAGGCTTGTAAATAGTCTTCACATTGTGCGGTAAGAAGAGTTTACCTATACGATCTGAGACTCCTTTGATGAACGGAAGGCAGAGTAGGCCAGTAGTACTTGGGGGTGCGTCTTGCCGAGCGGACTTATTCATGCGGGGTCGGATGGCGCGGGCTATTTCTCGTGCGCTTTATCCATTCAATTGCAGTGTCGTGCCTAAGTGCTTCAGTTCTTGTTGCAGGAATGTTGGTTCGCAGATCCTATTGGCACGGTGGATGAGTGTCTTTATCATGGCTCGTTTTTGGCTCGGATGATGGTTAGAGTTCTTGTTCAAGTATCTATCCGTGTGGGTCGGTTTTCGATACACTACGTGGCCCTGAGTTCAGTCTTCTTTCCTCGTTACCAACACATCAAGAAAAGCCAACCGGCCATTGTTCTCCTGTTCCATCGTGAATTGGATGTTCGCATGAACCGAGTTTATATGATTCAGGAAATTCTCCAGGTTCTTTTGGCCATGACTCCATACCACGAAGGTGTCATCAACATACCGGAACCAACATTTCGGTTGTAGAGGGGCTGAGTTTAAAGCCGTATTTTCAAAGAACCCCCTTGTAGAAGCTAGCGAATACTGGACTGATTGGACTACCCATCGCGACTCCATCCAATTGTTCATAGAAGAACCAGTAGAATCCGGGCTGATGGGCCGTGGTCGAAGTAGGGAGCCAATCAGGAGCGAGGATCACCCCCCACCACCCCGCAGCTTAGTATAACTTTCAGAGCACATCCCCCTGCCCTCACAGTCGCTGCTGAGCCTCCGAGATACAATCTTAGAAGTCTACGCAGTTCCACTGAAGATGTCGACCGCAGGTGTTGACGAAACGTTTGGAAGTTCGTTTCATTTCGACCACGGCCCATCAGCCCGTATTCTACTGGTTCTTCATTATTGGAACATTGCTCATATTATGGCTTATTTAGCGTCAACTCAGAGAGAAATCTTCCAAGTAGACTAGGATCATGGACGAATGGGACTTCTACACATGGTAATGATTAAGAGGAGCTTTCAACAAGGAATGAGGGTACATTCATGTAAGCACCACATATTTATACTAACACTGTCAACACCTATTCTTCTTATGCCTCTTCTATAGAAGATTGGCGATCATCAATGCAGTTGTAGCCATGATAGTTATACTAGGGAATTATACTGCAGTGGATTTCCGCTACTTTCTTCATCCTCATGCCGTTGACAGTCATTGAATTCCACAGCATTCGGGGCCAGTTTCCCAACCCCCGGACAAAGAGAGTCCAGCACAGAAAAGACTGTGTTTTTCGCTTATCCCGGCTCAAACTCGGTCCCCTATCTGTTTAGTCGCCATTACGCGCTTCCGTCTTCACCACGAGGAGGTACAGAATAGGGATTTTCGCGTCTTCGCCTCTGAGACCATAAGGCATTCCTCAGAAGCTCAGCTACTTTGAAGACGCCATTGGCACATCTGACGGTCGTTTTCTGCTTACGTATAGCTAGGCAAGTAGAGATGGCGTTACCTACTGAACTGACATGCATTGGTGGTCCTGCCCATGTTTCTATATAACGCAATTATATTAATTTATTCCAAGACAATGCAGCTGATGATTACAATATGTTTTTGAATCATTGTCTGTAAAATTTTTGCTGTAATATTTCAGGCCGCAATTTATTTTGGAAAAATGTGAGGAATCTGTCCCGCATTCTTTTCACAACAACATCACACTTTGGCACTGATATCAGAACATGGTCCACTAACGTATAAACAAAGAAATGGCAAAAATCTCGGCCAGTCACATCCATCTGACACATAATTTGGAAGTAGTAGTCGTGACTGCTATCTAGAGTCGGAGAGCCATCAGCATCATACATTAAATAAGGCACGGTGACCGGGGTAATTCTCTTTCCTTTTGATGTAAACGGGCATTTCACCTCAAGGATTCCAGAGCCCCCAATTAAGCCATCAGGCGATGCGCCCACAAATGGCATAGTTGGATGGATGAAGAATCCACACTTCGTTACTGTAGTACCAGTTGCCACCTCATAGCAACGGATTGCCTCTTTCTCATATATTTGGCCATGGACGGTGTACTTTGATGTAAAGTAGGAGGGTGATACAATGGACTTAGCAATCCATGTATTTTTATCAGTTGACTTGAACACCGGTCCTGCTTTTGAGGCTGTAATACGGACCTCTCTTAGGCACCGCCACAGATTTGACTCACTTTGTTGCCTGGTTTTCTTCTCAAAATCACTGATTTGCTCCTTAGTAATCTAAAAGAAACAAGACATTATTATTTACAGTTTGATCCGCCCCATAGCTCGCTAACTTGTGCATTGTACGGGATATTTTTAATAATCATCTTAATTGATAATATTATAAACAATACTTGCTATCGATCGATAGAGGACATGATAAAGTACATCTAGCAACATAACCTTCAAACATAATACACATTAACAATTCAGAATTAATATTTGTTCCATCAACTTTACTGGCGAGGCGTAATAGTTCGCACAGTCAAAGTGAATTGTATATCAGTACCCTTCCATTGTTTTTTATAACAGCGGCAATTTTTTTGGGCATTGAAGAAACAAGATTACAGTACATCGCTGGTGCAATACCACTCCACACATCTGGGAGGGCCTTCATCAGTTCTTTCTATGTCTTCGGGCTCTTTTTGGTTAATGCCTTCTTCATGATGAGCCAAAGGCATATTCAATTGGTGACATGAAGAACCAGTAGAATCCGGGCTGATGAAATGAAAGCGAACTTCCAAGCGTTTCGTCAACATCTGCGGTCGACATCTTCAGTGGCGCTGCGTAGACTTCGAAGGCTGTACCTCGGTGGCTCCATAGCGATACGTTTTATTTCACCAAACCACTGTTAAGCAGTGTGCGAATTATTATATTGTATTAATTACTATACATACGAAATATCACTTTACCTTAAAAAGGTGCAGTTCATCAAGAAATTTCTCGGACCATTTTAGGGCGAAATAGTCGTGGTCCTCATCAACTGCACGCATGTTGGCAGGTTCCACCATCGCGCTTAGTCCCATTTTGCCATTTCTCGGGGAGAGCGCCGCATAATTGTTCAACCTGCTGTAAAATCTAGACGAGAAGCCGGGCTCAGTGACATCGTTGCCAACATCGTTTGAATTTCGGATCCCAAGGTTTTCAGCTTTCACTGGCGAAGAAGAATGGGCTTTTCTTGGGCGGTGAAATGATTGGATCTGGCTTGTACATGTCTGCTTTGTGATGACAGGTAAACCATTAACAGCATCACACAAACCCACTAGAGTCGCTGTTACGTGTTTGCAGTGGGCTGCTGGAGCACTTCCTACTGGGCATTCGCATTGGCAGATTGCGACTTCCCCGCAGTCTTGCAAGACTATATTAACCTAGAATTAAAATAAATTTGTAGATCCCTTATATGTAATTCTAACACATATCTTATACACATGGCTATTATAATATTGAATATGTCTTTGATTGAAATGCGGACTGCTGGCAACAGCGCATAGGATTTCATTTACAATTCTTCCTACAGTACCTACAATGCGCAAACTTTCGTTTTCATGTACATTTTGTAAGGACCCTATCTTTGGATGTAACATAAAATACCAACCATGTAAAAAAGGTCTCTGCTTCTGATAAATATGTTTCAGTTTTTGATTTACAGATCATATTGTACGGTGCATTCAATGAAGTAACCTGAGGATACCACAAATGACAAAACGGCTACACCTAGTTTATTAATAATAGGAAAGTGTTTCGTAATAACTAAATATACTGCCCGACCAGGAATGAATTTGTGAACAGTGTCAAATTTCTTTCAATTCTTAGTCGCAATTAAAGAAGTATACACTCCTGACTTGGCCTTGATTATGGGTCTGGTAGCTTAGCTCACCTCGTAAGAAACATATTTCTTCATTTGCGCCGATACATTGCTTTTTACATAGTTTCCACAGTGTTGCAAGAAGTTTAAGTGGCCGTTGCGGTACAAGTCTTGCGCCTTGGAGTCGATGACATTCTTCCCGTTGACTCTAAGGTAGCCCAACACTTTCATCACTGTCACTGAAGGTAACACCGTGCCAGAATGTACATCACTATAATTTATTTTGGGTGGAAGCCCTTGCAACTCCATTGCTGGATGACGGTCATCAGAGCAATGCCCGAAGTTCTTGTTCGAATGGTAGTAGAACAACCTTTCTATCAACTCTTCTTTTCTACCTGTTAATTTGGCATTAACCTTCTTTAACTCGTTTCTCAAATCCGCAACAGTTAACTCTCTATATTTCTCCATGATTTATATCAAAATATCACTTCAAAATAATATATAAATAAAAGATTTGAAAAATATTATTAAGACATATGGAAAAATCAATGCTTTGAAGCAGAAGACAATGTTTTAGATATCATTGTTGCAGGTGCTGCCATCTGCCAAATGAACCTCATTATGGAGAGGGCCGTTACCCATATGTAAGGCCCCCATTCCACATACGTACAACGTCAATGAAAATTATGAAATTGATGGTGGCAGCAGAATTTTTAGTATGTAAAAATGTCTGCTGCCACCATCAATTTCATAATTTTCATTGACGTTGTACGTATGTGGAATACCCCCCTAACTTATAGGCGACACCAAGATGTAAAAAAAAAATCAAAATCAACAATATGGCAGCTTCAACGTTTGTTGTGTCGGTGGCTATCTAAAGTATTTTCATGTTTGAATTATTCTGTCTTAACTTTGAAGTTTCTTTATTAAATAACCACCATGTGGAAGGAGTGCAAGATGTGGGATATAAAAATACGAAATACCCGAGCCATGCTTATTTTTTTCGGTAAGTAAAATGCAATTTGCCAGTTTTGTGCCAACCTGTTAGGGTTAGGCCAAGCTTTTATTTTTTTTTATTTATTTATTAAGGTTTTATTTTTAATAAATCCAGTTAAACTATATCTTATGTTATTAATACCGATTTAATGAAGCCCCTTATAAAAATACAATTATGAAGATTCTTGACCATCCAGAGTCGAATCGACAGTTGCACAAGTTGCAGTGAGATTCAAAGTAATACAAATAGCCACCCAAGAAGATTGCAGGGGTGCTGCTACAATAACGCGATATGAAATCTCTCTCTACCCTAATTCCTGAAGGTAAACTTAATCAGGCTGTACAAAGGTGTGTCAGTAAGACCGCCCTTACAAATGCTTGACTCATTGTATCACAGTTAAGGCCAAGCCCAGCTTATAAATGTAAAACTGGTCAAAAAGGAACGGAAAGGATTGACTAGACGTAGGATATTTATTAAGTACAGTATATGCAAGTTAACTTGTTATAAATTCCTTTCCTTGACGTCAATAACATTACTGCTGATTAAAAGCTATTAAAAACTGCATTGGTACATACCGGAACCTAAGCCTTATGTCCCTGGGAATTGGTAACAAGTCGGCTTGTAGTTTATGAGTTTGTTATAATGTTTACACATTTACTTTGCTTTCTACAGGATTCCAAATATGGGAACAAAACGGAGAGTCAGCTATGTATGCTCCCGCCACGTAGAGCCAAATTAGTTAATGGAGTTAGGAAATCGACGATATTTAGTGGTACGTACCTACTACATTCTGAACTGTTCTGATATTGGTATTACAGCTATTTTGGGCTGTTATTGCCAGTAGACTAAATTAAATAAGTGCATAATATCAGGCTAAACTAATTGTCTTCGATTAAAGTTACACCTATCATGTCCTACAATAACCCACCATGTTTCGTTCACCATTTCCATGAGAGTCCCTATTCTAAATTAAAATTAAAGAAACAAAACAATAACCAATTCATGCAGAAACCTGTAGGTACAAGGTAAAAGTAAAATATTAATAAATGCGTGGCCTTTTCAAAACCGAACCAGTACTTAGTAGTTTAAGTAGAAGCTTACTCCTAAACGCCCTCAAAACAATTTTCTTGTAGGACTATCAACAAATTAATGCACTTTGTACCTTTACCAGCATCACGTGCTTCAACTCTTTTCAGAAGCAAGGAGTCAAGAGGTTTTTCTGTTTATAGTATGTTGTGCAGAACTTATTGCTCCTAAGTGTATAACTACTAAAAATGGCGACGAGAAATCGTTCAAGGCGCAAAGCAGAAGTATCCAAATCTCTGCTGGACTGCATAGAACTCCGAAAGGAGCAAGCCTGCCAGAGACATCAAATCGAACAAAAGAGACGCATTCAAAGACATCTTGGGAAAACTTGATTTTAGAAAAGACGTAAGTAAAGCAACCCGTTTTGTATCGAGTCTGAATAATAATCATAATAATAATAATAAGCAACAACAGCTACCACTCCGAGGAAGAATCAAAGATTAACAACTCGCAAGCAAATCGCAGAAGCCTTATGCAAGCAATTTCAAAATTGACAGAAGGGCAAAAGCCAAACTAGTTAAGAGCCCCCTGCCTCAGTGCCTCGACAGAAAGATGACGTGCATCTGTCTACAAAATTTTACATTTTTGGAGGTAGAAGCAGCCTTTGCTCAAACCAAGAAAAATATGGCTGCAGGCATCGACGGCATTTTCCCTGAAATGGTTATTAATCTGGACTATAGTGCTAAGGAAACATTACTAGAGTTTATAAACCTGACGTGGAATTCCAGAATTCTCAGCCAATAGAGAAAGAGTGAAGTCATCCTACCTCTCTGAAGAAGGGAAAGGACCCATGGAGGCTAGACAGCCATCTCCCATTTCGCTCACCAGCTCCTTATGCAAGGTCGCAGAGAGAATGGTATTAAGCAGATTGCTCCTTCCATTCATCTACTTCGGCGGCCTAGACGATGCACAAGCTGGATTCAGAAAACACAGGAACACTACGGACCAGGTAGTGGACTTCACGCAACACGTTAAGGACGCTTTTCCCCGAAAAATGTCCACTGTCTCAGTCTTGGTGGACCTGAAAGCAGCTTGTGACACCGTATGGAGAGTATCCCGCTGAAGATGGCCATAAATGGCTTCTTCTTCTTCCCCCTTAGTGCCGCGTGCGCACCGTGGGAGGTCGCCTCGAACCCATTTCCTGAAATCGCCCTGGTCGGACGTTAACACCTTGAGCTCGGCCATTGCTTTCCCTCTTGCTCAGGCGAGTTGTTCAATCCTTTCCTAGAGAGTTGTCCTCGGTCTGCCGATGGGTCTTCTTCCTTGCGGCCTTGCTTCCGCCAACCTCCGGGTGGTCCTGTTTTCGTCCATCCTTTGGACGTGGCCGAACCATTGCATCTGCTTGTTCTTGTCCATAAATGGCATCTATAGTAAAATCTTCTACTGGATAAATTCTTTCATGGCTAATGGCACTGAAGAGTACTTTTCCATAGCAAAACATCGAAGCTCCGCTTGCAGCGGCAAGGACTAGCCCAAGGGGCTGTCATCAGTTGTCAACTCTTCAACTTGATGATAAATGACGTTCTGAACACCATCCGAGCTATGCCAGGCGTTGAAGCTTTGGTATATGCTGATGACTTACTCATCTGGGCATCCAGCAGCAACCTGAAAAGCCAGGAATCTGTCCTAAATGAAACATTGAGAACCTCGCGAAAGGGGCTACAAGCAACTCTGTCTCACCGTTAGCTCCGATAAAACGGTCAGCCAGGTACTCAGCCTGTTAACGAAACAGCCTGAAGGCAAACTTACCCTCAAAGACGCGGAACTGGAGCAGCAGGATGCAACGAAATATCTGTCGATTGACAAGAAAATAACTTGGAACTCCATAGCTGACAATGCCTGATAGAGGTGCTGTCTATTTAAAGGTCCAACAGCTACAAAATAGGGTGCCACTCAAGACGTGCTGACATCCACGTACAAAACCAATATTCGCCCCATACTCGAGTACGGTAGTGAAGCCACTGTAACAGCGAGTGCCAATACTACGCCAAAACTGCATGTTGCCCAAAATGCGTCACTGCGAATTATCACTGGTGCCCCAAAGTCTACACCTAAGCTGCCACGGAAGTCCAGACCCATGCAATGCCACAGAGAAAAAGCCGCACTTAACTTTTGAGAAAGACAAAAACGCTTACTGCCCCTAAAAAGGACCCAATATAGAAAAGCTGCTTCCCGGCTGAAAAGAAACTCAAGTTACTGATCATGGCAGACTCCATAAGAAAAAAAAATACGACATACTACTGGGTGAAGCAGCGCCTTCCCCCTGCCAACAACAAGCCTTTCCCTCGCTTCCAGCTGCTGAGCTGCACCTAGTCAATCACGATCTGCTAAAACACCTATCCACTGATGTTGCTCTGCTTTAGAGACCGTTCATACTAGATACGCAGCAAAAGAATGGCTCCACATATGTATACTGCAATGGCCTCTCCATCCTTTACCTGAAAAAAAAAGAGCAGGTTTTGTGTCCGAAGCTTTCCAAGCCGCAGTGCCTGTAGGTGTACCTCTGGGCTCTGACCAACTACGACGGAGATATTGCAACAGCATGAGGCCGCTAAAAAATTGTAAGAAACAAGAGACATTAAAAATAAAGTAGCGTTCCTGATTGATTCTTGCTCTGAGTAGCAACCGTGCCACGGTTGTGAAATAGCAATAAACTGCCGCACGCTGCTATCAAATTTGCTAGAGGGTGGATGGCACATGGTTCTGCAGAGGATTCTCAGCCATGTAGGAATCGGCGGCAACGAAAAGGCGGACGAGCTGGCCAAAATTGGAGTAGCCGGCCAGTACACTGTCATACACCTCCGCTAAATCCACCATAGCCAGAGCTGTAAGGGCATGGGTCAGAAACCGCCACAGACATACAAGCGCAGGAAAAAACTGGGCCACCCTTATAGACTCGCCAATACTCCGGTTCCTTCCTAGGGCAGTGAGCGTTGCTGTTTTCAGGACCACCACCGGCCACGACTACCTTCCTTCCCCCTGCATCGCATCGGGGTCTTCGGACGTCTGTCCCCTGTGTAAAAGTGAAATGAACGCAAAACATCGACCCGAGTGCCCAGCCCTGTCCTAATGCAGTGTCGTCGTATATGCTATATAGCATAAATATAGTACTTCCTTTTTCATATCGGTATTCTCTGAAACTAGAGGTGGGGAATTTTTGCTTACTTTGCTTTTTGTTTCAGTCAGAGGTTACAAAATAATCTACTAGGGCCAAGCCGGCAACAGTTCAAACAGAGTTGGAGTCATTGTTGAAGAAAGCCTGTAAAATTCAGTAGCTGAGGTGACCAGGAAGAGCGACCGGGTGATGCATTGTAAGTTTCTATTTACTGACGAAGCAGTAGTGCTGAACGTGATAAGTGGATACGTGTAGCGACGAGAAGAAAATCCTAGTCTACTTGAACTTCGATGAGCTTATAATGACTACTGGATATTGAAATGGTTTTTTAAGAGCCGACTTAAATAGGCATGTTGGTCACGAGAGAACTGGCTACTCCACAGTACATGGTGGGGAAGGTTTCGGAGCGAGAAACAAGGAAGGCGAGAGGATCCTGGAATGGGTTGAGACGCAGTAACTACATATATGTAACACCATGTTCAAGGAGAGACAAGAGCACTTAATCACCTATAAGAGCGGAACGCACCAGGCGCAGATGCTGAGGCGCAGAGATAGACCTGCATGCATGAACTGTAACGTGATTCCAGGGAACTGCGTCTTTCCGCAGCAGTGGACAGAAGAATCCGGGCTTATAAATAGGCCGTGGTCGATTTGAAAGTATGCTTCCAAACGTTTCGTCATCAACTGTGGTCAACATCTTCAGTGACACTAGTTATACTACTAAAATTATATCGCGGAGGTACCGTAGCAAATGATTGAGTTGGTGCAGGTATGGTTTGTTGCGCATACGTTCTCGTTTCTGATTGCTGTGATTGGCCCATTGGCGTCATTCTCTTGGTTGTTGTTTTGTTGAGGGCTGGATACCATATTCTATTTACTTTTAATCCTTCTTCCTTTCTGTTAAAGTTTGGCGGATGTTTGTAAATTTCTATGGCCTCCCTGTATAGTCGGGGGAAGTACGAAGCCGTGGTAGAGAGTATTGTAGCCTGCCCAAAACGTACAGTATAGGCTGTATGGCCTGTTTGTGTTAACGCATGCTCTGCAATTGCAGACCTCTCTGGCTGAAGAAGGCGACAGTTACGTTTGTGTTCATCTATCCTTGTTTTCAAGCCTCTTTTTGTAGTCCCTGGCATCTTTGGCCGATCTGAGTAAGCTGTTTAGTTGTTGTGTAGGTTTGAATATTGTTTTCACATTGTGACGTCGAAAGAGTTTACCTATGCGATCCGTCACATTTTAATGAAAGGAAGTTGGACCAATCCCATCGTGGCTGCTGGTTCCTGCCGGTCGGTTGTATCACGTGGTAGCCGTATTGCGTGTTTTTTTTCTCGCTCTGAGTACCCATTCGATTGTTGTCGATCCAATCAAGGAAACATTGGAATTGATAAAAGAAAAATTCACTGACGATATCACCCAATGGTTCCACCATGTGCTGACGAAGACGTATTTCCAATGGAATTTTGGCCTTATATTAACAATTGGACGGAATGGCAATGGGTAGTAATATAAGTCCGGTAGTGGCTAATTTCTATATGGAATTCTTCGAAAAAACGGTATTGAACTCAGCTCCTCTGCAACCGAAATGCTGGTTTCGATATGTGGATGATACTTTTGTGATATGGAGTCATGGCCCAAGAAAACTTAATCAATTTCCTGAATCATATCAACCTGATTCACCCGAAAATACAATTCACGATGGAAAAAGAGATTAATGGTCAGCTGTCGTTTCTTGACTTGTTGGTAATAAAGAAAGAAGGCGGAACTCTAGGGCATACAGTAATCCGTGAACCAGCACATCATGATAGGTACCTAAACAAGAACTCCAACCACCATCCGAGCCAAAAGGGCGCCATGATAAAGACGGTTATTCACCGTGCCAATAGAATCTGTGAACACCGGGCACTAAAAAAAGAACTAAACCACTTAGACATTGCACTACAATCGAATGGGTACTCAGAGGGAGAAATAAAAAGCACGAAACGGCCACCGCGTAATGCAACCGATCGTCAGGAACCAGCAGCCACGATGGGATTGGTCCAACTTCCTTTCAATAAAAATGTGACGGATCGCATAGGTAAACTTTTTCGACGTCACAATTTGAAAACAATATTCAAACCTACACAACAACTAAACAGCTTACTCAGATCGGCCAAAGACGCCAGGGACCCACTGACATCAGCAGGCGTATACAGAATTCCGTGTACATGGGGTGAAGTCTACATAGGTAGGTACCACAAAAAGAAGCTTGAAAACAAGGATAGATGAACACAAACGTAGCTGTCGCCTTCTTCAGCCAGAGAGGTCAGCAATTGCCGAGCATGTGCTAACACAAACAGGCCATAGGTACTGTACGTTTTGAGCAGGCTACAATGCTCTCTACCATGGCTTCGTACTAGCCCCGACTACACAGGGAGGCCATAGAAATTTACAAACATCCGAAAACCTTTAAAAGAAAGGAAAAAAGATTAAAAGTAAATAGAATATGGTATCCAGCCCTCAACAAAACAACTACATTTTCTGGCCATGCTTCGAAGGACATGTAAAGCAGGTGGTCCCGGGCCTTCCTAGTTGAGTGTAAGAGGTGTAAGAGAGGGGTTTAGAACCCTAACTCCGCTAGTTTGGCTTAGTAATAGAACAAAAAGTCCTTATTATTTATTTACAAAGAGAATACGCCAATGGGCCAATCACAGCAATCAGAAACGAGAACGCCTGCTCAACAAACCATACCTACACCAACTTAATCAGTTGCTACGGTACCTCCACGATACGATTTTAGTAGTATAAGTGTACGTAGTGTCACTGAAGATGTCGACCGCAGTTGTTGACGAAACGTTTGGAAGCCTACTTTCAAATCGACCACGGCCTATTAGCCCGGATCCTTCTGTTCATTTAAAGCCCTTGAGCCTAAGATAAGGTGGTTTGACCTATCCAGAGATGGTATACGTGACTCCTTCAGCCAGGAAGGCACGAGGAAACTGCCAACTTTGAACGACCAATAGGAGGCGTTAACTATCAAGAAGCTATGGCAAAACATTGAGGCTGCTCTACTGTCCTCAGGGTCGGATGTGCTGGGAAAGACTAAAGGTGGCAAGCTAGTTCAGAAAGATACGTGGTGGTGGAACGAAGATGTGCAA
This sequence comes from Psococerastis gibbosa, assembly GCA_963971405.1. Taxonomy (NCBI): domain Eukaryota; kingdom Metazoa; phylum Arthropoda; class Insecta; order Psocodea; family Psocidae; genus Psococerastis; species Psococerastis gibbosa. Next base: position 3,851,329 of record OZ020485.1, read on the forward strand.
AGCAAACTGACTGATAAAAAGAAGTCATACAAGGAATGGCAAAAGTCGAAATCAAGGGCCGACCATGAGTGCTACACGGTCACTAGACGAAGAGCGAAAAGAGCCGGAGCAGAAGCCAGAGACACAGAGGAGTGACTGAATACCCGAGACGGAGGCCAAAAAATATTCAAGAGCTAAGAAAAGGCTGAGCGATAAACAGGACATTGCCCAGACAATTATATGTATTAAAGACAAGCAAGGAAGAGCCCTTACCCAAAGGGAGGCCATTAACTAGTAATGGATGGAGTACTTTAGTGAAATTATGAATGTTGGAAACCCAAGAACCCAGGTCCTAAATGCTGAGGAACGTAACAATGAAACAATACCACAGAGGCAGAAGTGAAAGAAGCACTAAAGAAAGCACTAAAGAAAGCTATGGCAAATGGCAAAACCACGGGACCTGACAGCTACCCCATTGAAGCTTTCAAGGCACTTGGGGCAACAGGAGTAACTATAATGATCAAATTCATCAACAAAATCCTTTATGACCCGCAAATTCCAGATCAATGATGAAAAGAAAGGGGGACGTGTAATCCTGCGGAAAATATCGACCCATAAAACTGATTAGCGATGAAGTGGACTGCGCGAGTAAGATCCAAACTGGAGAAGGACATAACAGAAAACCAACTTGGCTTCATTGAAGGGCAAGGGACCACCGATCACCTCAGGACCATGCAGGATAAAAAGGAACCACTCCACCTAGCCTTCATTGACCGCAAAAAAACTAAGTACATGGAAAGTGGAGGGGTACTTGATGAGCACACTGTTGAAATAGAAGGCGCTCAGCTCGAAAAAATGAACAATTTTAAATACTTAGGGTCCACCCTAAAAATGGGAGGTGGGTGTGAAAAGGACGCTTGCAGTCGAATCTCGATAGGCTGGCTGAAGTGGCGAGACATGAGTGGTTTCCTAACAGACAGGAAAATGCCCAAAAACTAAAAGGGCTACTCTACAAGCAAGTGGTTAGAACTACCTTGATTTATGGCTCAGAGTGCTGGGCCTTGAGAAAGGCCGAAGAACAAAGACTGCATGTGGCCGAGATGCGGATGCTGCGACGGTCCGTGGGCTTCACACTAGCTGATAGACGCTAAAACGAAGAAATAACAGCTGAAATGAAGACCGCAAACATAGTCGGATAAAGCGCGGGAACGGCGACTATCATGGTGGGCCCACGTTGAAAGAAGGCGGCCAGATAAGCTTATCAGACGGATAAAATGTATCGAAGCCGAAGGAAAGAGAAGACGAGGACGGCCTAGGCTGACGGTAAAAGCGAAAGCCCGCCAAGACCTCAGAACTGTAGGAGCAACCGCAGTCGAAGCCCAGAATCACAGAGTGGAAAAGAACATGCCGTATCACTGACCCCTCCTAGTGATAAAAGCGAGGAAAAAATAAAAAAAAAGTCTGAGGTCGCTCAGCCGCGCCGCTGTCAGATATTCTCACCACTGTCCCGTTATCACAAGTGATAAAAGTTCAAGTTCAGGTACTGGCAATATTTTAACTTTTTGTGCAAATCGGAGCTGGTTACGGCATATAATACGGCTTAAAATTGTAGAAAGAATGAGACGGAACTGATCCACAATAACATATATTAACAGTGACCGGTTTCGGTAAGATACCATCATCAGACATAAACAAACAAATGAAACACGCCATTCTATACATACCATGGGGGGTGGGGGATACAATATTAATTGGTAGGAGGTGGGCGGGGTTGGGAACATGACCTTAGGAGTGGGGAGCAATTTTCCAAAATTGCTCCCCACTCCTAATGTTATGTTCCCAACCCCGCCCACCTCTTGGTATGCATATAATGGCGTGTTTAATTTGTTTGTTTATGTCTGATGAGGGTATCTTACCGAAACCGGTCACTGTTAATATATTTTATTGTGGATCAGTTGCGTGTCATTCTTTCTTTCAACAATTTTAAGTTTGATGAAGTTCCACGAAGTCACACGAGAATCTCACTATGATATAATACGGCTTTGAATGTATGAAACTGTTTTTCTGGGGGTGTCCGAACGACTCTTAAGTGTTCATCTATTGTTTCAGCAAGTGATCGCGCAGCTGTCAGACGGCGCCATTAATGCCACTTTGACCTACTCAAACAAAGGGAGCCGATGAACCAATGGAGGAGCAATGTAAATTCAATTTTTATGAAGAGCCAGTAGAATCCGGGCTGAAGGGCCGTCGTCGAAATGAAAGTGAACTTCCAAACGTTTCGTCAACATCTGCGGTTGACATCTTCAGTGGCGCTGCTTAGACTTCGAAGGTTGTAGCTCGGTGCCTCCGTAGCGAGTGACTGGGTAGGGGGCTGCGCACTGACCTTTATACCGGGACGTTGTTGTTGTGTTGAGAGCTTTAAGTTCTAAAATTTATAAGTATGTCGCCACTGTTGCTGTATTACGCATTTACGTGTCAATATTTTTGCTTCAACGAGAAGTGTTCAATTATTCTTATTAGCCTACATATTACCATGAAAATTAAGGAGACAGAAGAATCCGGGCTAATAGGCCGTAGTCGATTTGAAAGTAGACTTCCAAACGTTTCGTCAACTGAGGTCGACATCTTCAGTGGCACTACGTACACGTACACGTACACTTCTAAGGTTGTATCGCGGAGGTGCCGTAGTGACTGACGGACAGACCCGTGCAGGTATGGTTGGTTCGGTGCGCAGGTGCTCTAGTTTCTGATCGTATTACCCCCGACTACACAGGGAGGCCATAGAAATTTATAAACATCCGCAAAACTTTTAACAGAAAGGAAGAAGGATTAAAAGTAAATATGGTATCCAGCCCTCAACAAAACAGCAACAAAGAGAATGACGCCAACCAGAAACGAGAGCGCCTGCCCACCACACCTGCACCGGTCTATCTGTCAGTTGCTACGGTACCTCCGCGATACATCCTTAAAGTGTACGTGCACGTAGTGCTACTGAAGATGTCGACCGCAGTTGTTGATGGAACGTTTGGAAGCCTACTTTCAAATCGACCACGGCCTATTAGCCCGGATTCTTCTGTCCCCTTGTTAGACTCCGGCCGTGAAAGTCTTCGTTAATACACCATGAGAATTGTTTTCGTTACTTACCTGCTGTTTTGTTTTATTACCTTTGGAAAATTTAATGCAGTTTTATTCATATTTATAATAAAGAGTCAATAGTTTAGAGATTTATCATATAATAAATTATTTTACCTTAATCCGTGGCGCTACAGCCTGGTTAGGGTCTTGACTTGGTAAAGGTTAATGGCAATGGTGTAATACTATTTAACAAAGGGTTAGTTGGACTTACATTGCCTGTTTGTTAATAGTCATTAAAGAATAGTCATCGAATAGTTAGAGCGGAGCCCATTGTCAGGGGAAGGGGGTGAAGTTTTGAAAGTGGGTGCTACTCCCATCATCATCGTTAGTAGGACTGGTTAGGTTTCTGACCGACTGACTCATTGCTCCTGTATTCTACTCTGAATTAAAAAAAGAATAAAAAAAATTATTGAGTAAATCCCATCCCCTCGAGGATTCAAACTAAATTTTACCGTTCTCCCGATAGAAATGCAAGTTCTCGACCACGGCCCTCGGCGAGGAAAATCCTGAAGGGGATCGGATTGACTTAATAAATCATAGTAGAATACAAGAGCAATTGAAACCATCAGGACTTAGCCTGATGCTGGGAGTAGCACCCACTCCCGAAACGTCACCCCCTCCCGCTGACAATGGGCTCTACCCTAATTATTTCATGACTATGAGAGCCATGTCGCATACTCATGACTATTAACACTACAGACAACGTAAGGCTACCTGCCTTTGTTCAATTGACTTGTTATAAAAGGCTTGAAATTGGTCTTGCTCTTATGCTGCCTTCGTTTGAAATGTGGAAATCCCAACGCTAGGCTGGTTGGAAAACGCCGAGAAATACTTCATGCACCTCGTCGCACGTAACTGCGTAACTTGCCAGTTGGCAAGTGTCCAGAATGGGCTTGGTGCGACAGCGCGCGCCTAAAACAATAACCAAACATTCTATTGGAACTACCAAATGAATAGTTCTCGTCGGCAAACCGAAATTCTATAATCAGTATGCTATAGTAAATATTTCTATGATTGTCTCAAATAACTGTTGTTAAAGGTTTGATATGTGAGATTATTACTTAGTTCCCTGAACTCGTCCAAGCTGTAGAGTGGACATTCCTTCCTTCTCCTTGAAAACTCTTTATTAGTAAGGCTGATGGGCGGGGCATTGTAGTACCTAATTGCCGAGTTTGCTAATGATGCGACAACCGACTCAGCCTGCATTTGGGGTAGGCGTTTCATAGTCTGAACTTTATATATATTCGCGTGTCCATGAAAACGAGCATATAAGTGGGTTGTCCAAAATCGAGCAGCTTGGACGGCTTTGACGTTTGCTTCATACAGATCGTCTGTTTCAACCTCTCTATAGCAGCAGCAGCAGCTGTGGCTCGTCTGATTGTTGGGGGAGCAAATTACAGCTATTGGGTACATCTTGCTCAGCGGTGTAGGTTTGAGACAGCCCGTTAGTCTATGATTCGCACCGTTTCGTTTAGAGCAACATCCACCTCTTTTGGCATGAACCGAGTTGTGCGCGCAGGAACTGCGTATTCTCCCGCTGAGAAGCAAAACCCAAGTGCAGAGATTCTCAGTGTTCTTGTCTCTGTCAGACTGCTTATTGCGGAGATGAAAATAGATGGATTTGATTTCAGTAAGTTGTTCTTATAATACTTACAAGCTAGGGTACCAAGGGCCAGTTCCAACTCGTGCTGAACCGCCTCGAACGTTTCGTCTTGTGCTGCAACAGCTGCGTCATCGGCATGTACAAAGTGTTTATTGAACCCTGTCGTGGGATGATCCTTAGTGTAGATAGGAGCTAATATCCCATCTTGGGGAGGCTGTTCTTTTGGGTTCTTCACCGACTCTTTCTGAACGAGATAGTTTTCTCAAATAAAAAACAAACAAATTTGAAAAATTAATTAATGTTACGTTCAATAAATGGAAATGATGTTAACTTGTACATACCCTACCTACAAGAGAATTATAAAATATAGGTTATGATAACAATCTATTCAAGTAGAGTATAGGTACTTTATGTCCGAGGCTGGCAGACAGCAACCCATTATGGATTCAGCGTTAGACCTAATTAAATGCATTGGTAGAGATGCCATTGATATAATTATTGAAACAGTAAAATATGTTAAACCCCATTTCATAATATTATAGGCTAGTTTCAAGTTAAGCAATGTTTAACTGCATAATTATATAAGTACTTCAGGTGGCGGGTAGAAGTGAAATGAAATTAGCATAAGTTAGCTATGATTTCCCTCATTCATGTTTGCCTTCGCATCAGGCTGATTATGATTATTAAGTTATTGTACTGTAATGCATGTTTGCATTAAACAAAACAGTAAGGTATACAGGTTGTGCAATGCGTAGGCTGATTGCTGAAGATATTTCACGCCAATAGATATTTGCACTATGTTCACAAATCACTACAACAATAAAAACAATAATAAATAGGTGAAGTGGTTAGGTTAGGTTTAGAAACTACAGACGATGACGCATTATAGGGCCAATACTAGTAAAATAAGGTACTTACAAGTATTATCTGACAACTGAGTTACATTCAATACCATTTTTATTTGCTTCAGCAGCAAATTACTTAAAAGAAACATCGTTAAAAAAAAGCCCACATTGGCAGTACATGTACAGCGGGCATTTTATTTTTATGTTTTGTTTACACGTCAAGGTCTCCAGGAATGATTGAAAACTAGGATTCTATGCTTAGCTTTTAAAGTGCGCAATAGTCTCCACAAGCTGAACATTAAATTTTAATGTTTCTCTTGTGGAGACTATTTCGTCTGCTAGAGCTCCGCCCCTTCCGCCATTTGATAACGGTTAATTTCCAATCTAGGGAATATAGATCGTTTAGAATATTCGGTTCTAAAAAGAACGCCATGCAAAATGCCATGCAAAACGGCCACGCCACTTACGTAAAACAAGTTCTTACTCCACAGAAAATAATGGGAACGCACGTTATTGAAAGATCGCCACTTACGTAAAACAAGTTACTACTCCACGGAAAACAATGGGAACGCACGTTATTGAAAGATCGCCACTTACGTAAAACAAGTTCTTACTCCACAGAAAACAATGGCAACGTGTTGTTCATAATATGTTTTACTTATTTTTACATTAGCTAAGTATGGGGGAAAATGATCTTCAAATTTCAGACAGATTCAGACTGGATCCACTAATCAGTGCACTGATACTTAGATTAAATAAAGCCTAACAGTTTTCTAAATGTGCATCACTTGCTCACAGACCAATGTATATAAAAATGCTTTTACATACGCTAAGCAAGCCACACTGGGGTCTAACTTAATGCAACAACTGCGGGCCACCACGTAACGGTCGTTTGTCAACTCATTGTTGTAGTTTTTAGTTTTTCCTAATCTTCGAAATTTATGGTTTTTTCTCAACCAAAAATAAGTAGGCCTATAAGCTTTATTTGGATTTTTTTTTGCGCCTGTACCAGGTGATAATTCCAATAAAGTTGCATTTTGTATATGCTATGACTGCCTACCGAACTTATAATAAATTATGCATGCACATTATCACAGCCCACAACCTTACCAACTTGTATCCACCAAAGCACAACCAATTCAAATCAACAACAAACTTGATTGTGGCGGTCAGTGAGGGAGCATGATAGTGCAATAAATATCTTATTCAGTCTATTATTATTATTATTATTACTGTATTTAAAAAACGTGACGAAGCATTAGAAACGGGGATAGTCGTTCTGAAATCCATTTTGTACCTTTGGCACATTTTTAAAGATTGGCAATAAGCACTAAACAGCCAGGCCAGCTACCGTTGTATATTTTATTTATGCGTAGGTACCGGTACCAATGCGAGATTAATAACACTGGAACTTTTTAACCACATAATTCATCGAGAAGGAACCTATAATATGTCAGTTCCATATAGTAGTAGGCATGGGCCCACAGAAAGTCCTTCAAAAATTACTAACTAACCAAAGAGTATAAGAGAGACCGTGCCCAGGTTTTTGTTTGGGGGGGGGGGGGGGGGTCTCATGATTGGTTTTGATCTCAATTTTTTTTATATTATTTTTGCTAGGGCCTATGGAAAGTCCATTCTGTCCAGTGTAAAGCCCCCTTATTTCGGATGGGGTCCGGAACCCTTGCACCCCCCCCCCCCGTCTGGACACGGCCTTGATTATAAGAAAGAACGAGAAAGTAAGAAACATGTAGAAAAAACGGAATTACTTTGTCCCAACTCCCAAGAACGATTCCTAAAAGAACGCTTATTAAGAACCGTTCTGCCCCACCTCTGCTAAAGCCACGTTTTAAAATTGCCGCCAATTTTCAAAATAATTTTATCTTCCCAAATAATATTTCCTACTACTTATATAATAATAACTGGGCTATGAGGAAACCTTTGGGGTGGCCGGTGGTCAAAATGATTGATTCCGGGATTTACCCATTTTGAAGTACCAGGAACCCATAAAAGTAATTTTTATCAAATTGTTGGTCTGTCTATTCGTCGATGTGTGGGCTTTGGGGGATTTGAATGAAATTTTCGTTTACGTTTAGAATCACAAAAATAATTTTTTACTTATTTTGGGCGCACTGAACTTCAAGTAAGCATTTTGTCACTTGTCAAGGCAAACTTAGTGCATCAGAGGATTACACAAATCCAGATTGGAAGCAATAAAAAAAAAATGGGATAGCAGACGATGCCGTGGCATCTTCTCCTAGGTCTCGTGTTCTGGAATGGTCTATTACTCCCAGAACTCAGAAGCAAACTATCAAGGGGCAAGCGACCCCCCGCATTTTATTAACATTAATAACCACTACAATATATGTGAATTTAAAAGAAATCGTTGGAGCCGTTTTTGAGAAATAATTTTTTTAGGCGTTTTTTTGGGAATAAAACCACCCCACCCCCAAATCTGCTACCACGTCAATATCACCATTACTATCACTATTGGCGCCTTATGAATACCGGTACCTATATAGCAACACCGTCATCGCATTATACTCTCTTGTATTATTTCTTTCCAATTTGTACGTAGATTCCGAGATTTCAACAGAATTACACGTTGATGTCCCAGGAACCAAAAAAAGTGGTTTTTACGAAATGTCTGTCTGCCTGTTCATCGATTTCCGGGCAAACTACTCGGCCGAATTTGATGAAAATTTGAATGTAGGTTCACAAAAATCATACCTCGGAACCAATTTTTTCATTTTGGGCTAGCTCAATTTGGAGGGGGGGGGGTTTATTCTCAAAAATCTCCAAAAAAAATATTTCTAAAAAACAGCTGCAACGATTTCTTTTAAATTCACATATATTGTAGTCGTTATTAATGTTAATAAAATGCAGGGGGTCGCTTGCCCCTTGATAGTTTGCTTCTGGGAGTAATAAAATAAAAATAACTCAATTTTCATGAAAAATTACTTAAAAATATTGTTTCTGTGGAACCTTTCTATCGATGATTTCTACCTTCAGGTACGTTTTAGGTGTTCAATAGAGTAACAAAACCGGACAGGTTGCATTCGAAAAAAAAAAAAAATATTTGGTTCTATGGGCAAAAAATTATTTTTTGAAGAAATTATGGAAAATTCACGCTCCAACACATTACGTGCCATGTGTCATTGTTACTACTGTTACAATGTATTGGTCTGTTCGTTCCAGAATATGCAATTGAGTTTTAAGGGGCTTTTAATATATTGAGGTGGACCTCCCCCCCCCCCCCCTCCCTCGAGGAATCTGAAATTTAATCATAGGGAAATTATTTACTATGAAATTTCACATTATGCCTATCTACTAATTTATAAATTGGAAAGCATGTTCGAGTAAACTCGGACCGGTTCTTATTATATTGGTCTGCCTTAATTTCCAGACGTCCCACCCATTAATTCAATGCTTTTGGACCGAAAATGCGAGGCAACCTACAATTGAATTGTCAAGAAATAAATTTACACTAGATAGGATCACAGTCGCTTGTCAATGCCCCCCCCCCCCCCCCGTTTGAAAAAAACCGCCACAGACCGGTATTAATTATTATTATTACTGTGGCATGAAGTCTATAAGTTGTAGATTGATAATATATCCAGCAAAGTAGGTGTCTGGAGGTATAATAAAATGTAAGTTTTTAAACAATTATTGCATTGTAATACAATAGCAGGCAAACAAAAAGTTAAAAACATAAAAGTTATTGTTGATTAACATAAGATTAATTGTGCGCTCAAAACTGAACTTCTAACTAATTGGCGCGCTAAATTTGTTTAATTGTTGTAATGTTGTATGTCTGAATTATTCTGAGAAAAATAATGGAAATGACGGCATTTTGAATAAAATAAAGGAAATATTAGAAATTGGAATTGTTTAATGTTTTCAACATAGTGACAGGACATACTTGCAGTATGGATGGTAAACGTCTCAAAGCTGAGAGGAAGGGATTGAGAAGGGCGTTTTCCGTAGCCGTCAGTAAATTTGAAGAAGCCGTGGCAAACAATGAAGGCGATGACATGGTGAGTTGCGCGTACAATCTTCTACATGATAAATTTGAGAGGCTCGTGAACATTCAACAACAGGCACGAGAGTATATTACAGAAGCAGATTACGAAGATGATGTTAACACTTGCGAGGAATATCATGACAAAATGGTGAAGGCGACGTTTCAGAAGCAGAAGTGGGATAGCAATCTTGAGGGACGGCGAGGAAGAGAAGAAGGCTTCGGCAACATTGGTGAGAGGAACCAAGCTTATAGGCTTCCAAAATTAGAATTAGTAGCGTATGATGTTAACCCAAAGAATTGGCTTTTGTTTTGGGCGCAGTACAAGGCTATTTTATGCAATGATAATTTAGGTGTCAATCAAAAATTTCATTATTTGTTAATGAGCCTTAAGGAGGGTTCCAAGGGACGCGAAATGATGATGATGTACCCGCAGGACGAAGATAATTTGAATAGGGCGGTTGAGGCGTTAAAGGAAAGGTTTGGCAGGGACGATATTTTGATAGAGGTATACACCAGAGAGCTACTAGATTTAGTATTGAAGCATGAAAATTATTCTATGTCTGAACTATACGACAAAATCAGTTCACATTTGAGGGCGCTAGCAAACCTAGGCATGACAACGAACAATTGTGCCTTTGTGTTCTACCCACTTGTAGAAAGCTGTCTGCCCATCGAGGTGCTACGAGCTTGGGAACGGCAGAGAAGAGGTAGATATGACAAAGGGAGTCACGAAAGCGTACGTAGCGATGGCGGCATCGACACCTACAACCCCCTAGATGAACTAATGACATTTCTGGCCGAGGAGGTACGGAGCGAAGAAAGGGTGGCATTGGCGTCAAGACCGATGGGGCAAGGGTCTGGGGACCGTGACGACATGGGCGCGGTAAGTACCGTCACTTCCCTTACGACAACGGAGCGTTCTAATACAGGTAAATCACTCAATAACTGTTTGTTTTGTGAGCCAATAGTGGTTATGCATGCCAGTCAAGATTGTATAAAGGCTCAGGGGCTCAGCCCTGTCGACAGAGATGCTAAAGTTGCTAAGAGTGGTGCGTGCTTCCGATGTTTACGCCGTGGTGGTCATCGGGCAGCGAATTGCAAAGTAAATATACGTTGTGTGATCTGTTCCAAGTCCCATTTTCCGCTCATGTGCAAAGAGAGACCTGTACTTAGTCGTGCTAGCGGTGAGCATACAGATAAATCGCTCGTTTGCTATGCGGGACAGCGGCACCCAACGTACTTAAAGACACTACTTGTCAGGGTTATTTCAGGATCTAGATCCCTGGTCGTGAGAGCATTGCTTGACGATGGCGCGCACCGGAGCTATGTAGCGCTGCCACTTGTTGAGATGTTGCAATTGAAGCCATCATCTCAGGAGTACGTCACTCACGGGTTGTTTGGGGGCGTTGCGGGACCGTCTCGCCAATATGGAGTATATGATTTTGGGTTACAGGGACTTGCTAACACAGATGTTAAGAAAGTTTCTGCTCTAGGGCAGGATAAAATTTGCGACGATTTGTTAAGCCCTACTCCTTTGAGTGACCCAGAATTGTTCGTGAAATTGCGGAAGAGGGGTATTCAATTGACAGATGTGGGTAGCGGTGAATCCCCAGCACCGATTCTGCTTTTATTAGGGGCGGATATGTTGGGTGGGTTACTCACTGGGCGCTTAGAAGTTTTAGACAATGGTATAGCCGCGGTTGAGACTGTTTTGGGGTGGAGCATAATTGGCAGTTCGCAACGTAAAGCGAAGGCTATGGTGACGCTGTGTATGAGTAATTTTTCTGCGCCACAAATGTGGGAACTCGATGCTATAGGAATCTCAGAGCCTATATTGCCCTACAAGAATGAAACTGACGATGCCTTAATCCATTTTAATAATACGGTAACTAAGGATGATACTGGTAGGTTCATCGTGCAACTTCCATGGCTGGGAGGACACCCTCCGTTTAGAGATAACTTCGACATTTCATTCACGCGTTTGAAATGTATGACAGCCAAGTTAAAGAGGGATGGCCTGTATGAACAATATAACGAGATTTTCAACCAATGGGAACAAGATGGAATAATTGAAGCTGTGGCAGATCACGATGACTATTATGACGATGCACCATCATTAAAGCACTATCTGCCGCATAGACCAATAGTGAAAATGCAAAGTGCAAGTACTAAAGTAAGGCCTGTGTTTGACGCTTCGGCGAAACAACCGGGTTGTGCGTCGCTAAATCAGTGCCTCCTAAAAGGACCCAATCTGCTACAACAAATTCCTTCACTTTTGGTGAAGTTCCGACTTAAAAAATTCGGCATCACAGCGGACATAAAGCAAGCATTCTTGCAGTTGTCGGTAGCTGCAAGAGATAGAGATGTACTGAGATTTCTGTGGTGGGACAAAATAGGGAAAATAAAGATATATCGACATTGTCGCGTTGTGTTCGGTGTCAGTTCCAGTCCGTTCTTACTTAACGCTTGTATTGACCACCATTTAAATAATCAAATTTCAGAGAACCCACGACTTTCGTCTGTCATTGAGGAGCTGAGAAGGTCATTCTATGTCGATGACTCGGTAACTTCTTGGGAGTCAGCAGAGGACCTTAACTCGTTTGTACAGAACGCCAGTCAAATAATGGAAAATGCCAAATTTCATCTGAGGCGTTGGACCACTAACGCTCCTTGGATGCAGAAAGAGGGCACCGGTGTTGCTATGGTGTTAGGAATGAAATGGGCTTTAGCAGAAGACAAAATATTTTGTAGTGCCATTGAGTTCAAACGCGAAAATGAAACACCAATGACTAAACGGAAATTGTTAGCTTTGGTTAACGCCATATATGACCCGATTGGAATGTTATGTCCAGCTCTATTGGTGCCGAAAATAATTTTTCAGGATGCCTGGAAGGAAAGGTTGGAATGGGATGAGTCTCTTAGTATTGATCTACAGAAACGCTGCAAGGACTGGATGGATAGTCTGCACCTGATAGAGCATTGTCGTATTCCTAGACGGATTTCATCTGGAGAAGTTGATATTAATACCTCCACACTCCATGTGTTTTGCGGCGCTAGCCAGCGGGCTTATGGTTGTTGCATTTTCCTAAGATATGAGAAGGAAGGAGTTGTGTCTGTTCACCTTGTGGCAGCTAAGGCTAGAGTGGCCCCTCTGCAGGCCCAGACGATTCCAAGGATGGAGCTCCTTGCTGCATGCATTGGTGTCCGGCTGTGCGGCAGCCTAAAGAAGGCATTTAACTTTTCGATCGAAACTACCTTTTGGACAGATTCAATGACGGTGTTAGCGTGGATAACGAACGCATTACCATGGGGTACCTTTGTGGGCAACAGGATAATGGAGATCAGAGCTGGTAGTAAGGCTGAGCAATGGAGACACACGCCTGGGAACCTGAATCCTGCCGATGTGGCGTCAAGAGGTTGCGGGTTCGATTATCTACTTGCAGCGAACTGGTGGTACGGGCCCGATTGGCTAAAAGAATCGCTAGAGTTTTGGCCACACTCTGAAATTCAGAACACTCCAGATGCTCTCAACGAGTTGAGGCAGCACTCAGAGGTGTCACATTTGTGCATGATAACTACAGAATCGTCGTTTTCTAATGAATTGATTCGTTATTTCAGCAACTACAATAAATTAATTAGGATGGTTGCCTGGATGTTACGATTTGGTTGTAACGCTAATAGGGGATCCAATCTTACGAACAAAGTAACTGGACCGTTGAGCCTATCGGAGTTGGATAGAGCTGAAATCAAAATTTTTAGCATCATTCAGAGAGAATCCGATTGTGTCGTTCAAGGAATAATGACACATTCGCATGATGGGCTAATCAGAGTATCGTCGAGAGTGGTGAGTCAAGGCCCTGAAACTTCTCTCATAGTTTTGCCAAATGATCATGAGATAGTGCGGTTGCTTATTGTGTATACACACAGCATTCTTTTGCATGCAGGCACTGGAACTACGCTAGCCAAGTTGAAAGAAAAATTTTGGATTAAGAAAGGAAGGCGAACAGTGGCACAGATTTTGTCGAAGTGTGTGGTGTGTCTGAAAATGTTAGCTAAAGGATGTCAAACAGTTGAGTCCAAACTTCCCATGGAGCGGACGGCGACGAATTCTTGCGCATTCCAAATTACGGGTGTCGATTTATTTGGGCCCTTGTTTTTGAGGGGAGGTGGAAAGGTGTGGGGGGTTCTGTTTACGTGTGCAGTATTCAGAGCTATTAGACTTGAGTTAGTTGATTCGCTATCAACCGAATGTTTTGTTCGGGCATTAAGACGTTTTTTGGCCAGACACAGTCACGTTGAGATTTTATATTCGGATAACGGAACTAATTTTAAAGGTCTCTCGAATCAATTACGCGAAATTAATTGGAATGATGTTGGAGATTTTGCTACGTCTCGGCGTCTGAAAATGGTTCAGAATCCTCCGGGAGCACCATGGTGGGGTGGATTTTTTGAACGTATGGTTGGGATAGTGAAGTTATGTCTGAAAAAACAGCTAGGTAACGCTTACCTTTCATTTGACGAGCTTCGAACGTTATTTTGCGAGTGCGAGCAAGTCGTTAATGCTAGACCTCTTACGTACATATCTAATGATTCTCGCGACTATAGGGCTCTGACTCCAGCTCATTTTCTAGAGGAAACCCCGGGGGAGGGAATTCCTGAACTCGATGTGCTAGATGCTGCTAGTTTAATTAGTCGTGTGCGCTATATTCAGGGCATAAGACAGCAAATGAGAGACCGATTTACTAGAGAATATTTAAGTGAACTCGTACATAGGAGGAAGGGGAAGGAAACGACGTTGAAAGTGGTGACATAGTAATAGTCGAAAATGACAATAAGAAAAGAGTGCTTTGGCCTCTCGCTATTGTTATTGAGATCATGCCTGGACGAGATGGTACTGTCAGAGTAGCCCGGGTGAGGACGGCTCAAGGCGAATTAGTGCGACCAGTTCAACGCCTGTATCCGCTTGAGATTTCATTTGGTGAACTGCCAATGACTACAGGAGACGAGGTAAGAGCTGCAAATGCGAAAGAGCAACCGATAGGTTTTGAGACCTCATCAGATGATAAGGAACAAGGTGAGTGTGCACATACTGCGGCGGAGTCCAAAACTACCAGAGCAGGTAGACTGGTTAAGGCACCTTCCCGATTGAACTGGTAATCGATAGGAGGGATAATAGTTAAGCATTTCTTTTTTAAGCTCAATGGTTCGTTACTGTAGTTTATTATTTGGGGTTATTAATACATCTTTTAGTTCATTGTAGGTTATTCTGGGAATTAATTGCTTTCATGCAATACAATAGGTTTCTCGTTTTCTTTTCTTTGGAACTCTTGTTGGGCTCATTCTTCTTTTTTTTTTTGAGGGGGAAGAATGTTGATTTAAGTTTGTTTGTTGGGTACGTTCTTTCTTCAGGGGGAAGAATGTTGATTAACATAAGATTAATTGTGCGCTCAAAACTGAACTTCTAACTAATTGGCGCGCTAAATTTGTTTAATTGTTGTAATGTTGTATGTCTGAATTATTCTGAGAAAAATAATGGAAATGACGGCATTTTGAATAAAATAAAGGAAATATTAGAAATTGGAATTGTTTAATGTTTTCAACAGTTATGTCATAAGTTACCTTTAAATTCAGGGTCATCCGGTAATTGTAGATTAATTAGAGGTAGCCTGCGTCTGTTTAGAAAATGTAGTGTAATGTAACGAGTAACTTAATGATTTCATGGATATCTTTGGTATAGTACGTAAATCAAACTCATTTCATATCGCCCACATGCAGCCATTTAGGAAATTTGGTCATAAACTACCACATTTTCAGAACCGACAAATCACTAGCCTGGCTATACAAAAGATGTCCATTACAGGCTACCACATGGTTTATTTTTCCCAATAAAATGAAATTAGTATGTCCAGCGACCAAACGAAGTAACAGTACAGTGCAAGCTATTAAATCCAAAAATTAACTCAGGTCTAATACAATAAAATTTAAGCTACTTTGAAAACTTTTTGCTATTTTCAAATTACTTGTATACAATGCTGTCAAGGAATTTATGAAAATCTCAGATCAACATTTTTAAGTCTTTCATGGACCTCTTTCGTATAAAAAAATGCCATTTAGAAATAACGTCAAAAATTCTAACGTTTTGATAGGCTGGCAGCAAGAATTTTCCTACATGAAAGAGGTCAATTCGAACATTGAAATATTTAATAGTGAACTACAATGAACGTATACATTTTAGAAATGCTTGAGACCTATAGCAAATTAAAGAATTTAAAAATAATCATTGTATCGTAAGGGGGCGTTCAAAGAAACAGCATCGATAACGCGTCGGCCATACTGTGAAACATACTTCATGATACTACTACTTGTGAGGTACTGGGGTAGCCCAGGCTCACAATTAGGGGGTAGGACTTACTCGCAGATTATCTGTGGCGTCCCGCCGTCCCGGTGCTGGCGAAGAGAAGTCTGCCGGGCCCGACTTCTGCGCTGCGATTAATGAATTAATATAATGGTAAAAATGGTAAAGGCGAATGCGAAAAGCGTTAATGTAAAAACAGCGCGGTGTGTGTGCCCGAAGACTGCAAGATTCGGACTGACTCTTCCTCTGCTAACCAGTTGCCAACTCCGACAAACTTGCAAGTTTTGACACTACTTATAGTTATTCAATAGAGTTAGAATGTAAACAACAACAAACAGCTGGCTACGATTGGCTGCAAGCATCTTGAAAATTGAGTTAAAGGCGCTGGTTTCACCTTTATTATTGTTGGACAATGCAAAGGCCATTAGTCTATATTAATGTATTAATAAATTGACCATTACAACATTTTGAAAAATATACCAGCTTCGAACCAACTGTCTTGAACGCACAACATTATTTTGTATTTGCTTTTTGAAATCACTTCTCTTTATATAAAATCGTCTCCTTTGTAATATTTTGAACACATTGTAATGAGAGTTAACTTTGTAAAATATCACATAACGTTTTTATGCTCTCATTATAACTATCATTACAATCACTTTTCTTTACTTTTGCTGACTCTACAGTCCATTAAAACCACCACTGCAACCTCGTCATTCCGCTATCTGTCTCTCACCATCCTCATCCAGTTGCGGACATTAAGTTTCCGGAGGTCGTCACTTACGTACTTTTTGAAATCACAATCATTAATAAGGACGTTGCTATATATGGCTTACGTTATACTATGCAGAACCTGTACGGATTAATTGTAAGAGTGGGTCGAAAGGCCCCGAAATGGAAATATAAACAATTTTTTCTTGTATTAGTATAATTATAAGTAGGTACGGTTATTTATTTTTATTTTTTAAAATATGTATTCAAAATATTACTATGTTAAAAAGGCGACGATTTAATTAATTTGTTAGTCATTTTGGCTACGGTAAAGAAGAGAAGTCAGGAAAAATAAATATCGAAAAAAGAAAGAAACATCATATTGTACGACATGTTTATTTATTTAATTTTTAAACCTTACATGACTTTTCTCAATTCAACCCAGATATGATTATACCATATAAAAAATTAAAAATAACAAGACAGGAGTAGGCTGTACAAAATGAATGTGACCTCAAGAAGCAATAAAATACAAAGCAAATGAAGGGCATTTAAGGTCATTAATAATGAGATGCCCATTTTAAAATTGTGTCATCTCCTATCTTGACTTAAAATTTACAGGAAGGTCTAACCAGGCCTCATTTAATGTTAGAAATGTTCAAAAATACAATTTAGAATTCCATCTGGTAGCCTAGTTCATACCTTAGTTTGCGCAGCAATTGCATCTTTATGGCGTAAGAAATACGAGGAAGATAACACACTTTAAAGCCAATATGGTTATACCTACAAAATTTATGTTGTGGAGTTGCGTATCGTAAGTCCAATTGCCCAACAATTAATTCATTAACAATATAGGCTAATACATTGAGGCATCTGGGGAGATTTACAACCCGTAAGGACTTTTCCCTTCTTAGCAACCCGTGAGTAATTAACTAGCAAGCACAGGTTTTGAGTTAGGAAAAATTAGGCACAAGCTCACTTTTGTATTTTGGTTCCTCAGTATTTGCTGAATCAAAGCTACCTTATTGATTGTTATATGACGCTATTTATGATCCTATGGGTCCCTAGTTGCTTGTTTTACTTATATGAAAACTGACATCGGTATTATGAGCGTCTGGAAAGGATGCGTTGCTGGGGGAGGGGTAATCAGCATTTATTTTATTTCTTAATATGGGCGATTTTTAAACGAGTCGTCACTTTAGGCCTTAGGCTAACAGCTATGGCCTTTTAGTAAAGTGAATACCGTAATGCCTGTGCTAAAAATTAAAAACGGCACTTTAGCACTTGCCCCCATAACAAGTTTACGTACATAGGATTTTAGGGTAGTTTTAACTGGTCATTCAGCACATAGCGAGGATCCAAAATACAAAAGTTGAGCTTTGTAGGTATCTAATTTCTCTGAACTCATCCGATATAAGGTATTATAAGCTTACTGAACTAAGATTGCAAATTACATACAATATACAATTAGGTCACATTAAAAAATACTAGTAGCTAGGTTAAAACGATCAATGTTATTAAAAAATGAAGACGACAGGGGAAAAACCGGTAAGGTGATCAAAAGTTGATTTTTCAGAAATCGAATTTTAAAGTTGAAAGTAGCCGTTTCTTCCCATTTATACTGTTTTTTCCCCAACGCCATTTGTGCAGAACCTTAGGTACTTGTTTTTCTTTGGTTTTGTTAGGTCATATAAAACTACATTAAAAACTGAACAGAATGCCACCATTATCTCAATTTCGACCAAAAGTGCACCTTTCCGGTTTTCCCCCTGACGTCTTCAAATGTCAGTATTGTAGGAAGTTTGTACTACTTTCTTAAGTTTATTTACTTCATATACAGTAACTGTCAGAAATACACTAATAATGCAACTTTTGAAGGCGGAAAAAAGGAAGGGGGGCATCCTGCAGACCGCACCAATGCATAACCATTTCAGCCAGTTCCACAGCAGTTGAATTCCGTTCTTGTGAATTTCTAAAATGAAACTCAAGACCTTCAAAATCCCAAAACCAGAAATTATTTACGCAATAAGTGAAATCAGATGTTGAAGGGAAACCATATGTTTCAGTGGACGTGCAGGGCTTTTCAGGCACTCCAGATTTTAGCATCTTAGCCATTTTACACTTTTTAGCTGGTAATATCGACGTAGGGGAACCCAGAATACCACAGACTTTCATGAGCAAATGGTTATGTATCTTGCAATACAAACCCAGCACAGCCTCATTATTATTATCATCATTCATTACTGCTACCAAATGTTGCCACACTCGATTTATATCAATGGGTAATAAAAAGGTTTGTGCAACAATCAAATTGTCACGATGTCGCAGAGACTGGGAAAATGTTTGGCAGAGTTGTAGCCTCTCACCAGTCGGTAAGGCACGGATATCTTGCCCGCCTAAAAATGCAGCATCTATCAGATTAAATATTTCAATTTCCGTTGCAGTATTCTCCAACTTTATCCCTGTTGTAATCTCTCCAAATACCACTGAGTTTTTAGGGATATTGAATGGGGAATTGCAAGGTACCCATATGTTTTTTACCAATTTGAACAAACGATCTTTGCCAAGACTCAGAAAAAGAGCAACTATGTTCCCAGTAAAACTGCAGAAATAGCCAACATGACGATTCAACGTTTGCCGTGCATTATTAATTGACAGATCAGCAATAATTATGGGATAGTTTGCCTCAATGTTTCCACCAATAAGGGATTCAGCCACCTTATTTGCTTGTCGCCCACGAATATTTGGATTTGGTGGATTAGGAATATTCCAAAGTTCACGACAAATTTTGCCCATTTCTTTCTGTTCTTTCTCTACTTTTGACGGATCATTATAGAAATCAATGAGCTTCTTAAGTTCAACAATTTGAGCTTTTCCCAAGTTATTATTCGAATTGTACAGGTATTTAAAAAACCAGCTGCTCGGATCGGTGAGGACGTTAACGTCGAAAATGTACCGGACATCCTTATCTGCATTGCGTGCCTTAGCTAGTTCGCCGTTGACCAGATTCAAGTACCTAACTACACCGTCAACCATATTTCGTTTACCTTTGCATACCAAAAACCGCTCCGAATTCGCAGGACGACTGGCGACGGGTTTATGAAGACTGATTTCATCAAAACACAAGTGCATTAAATAAATCAAACCCGCGCTGAATGGCGTGAACAAGTCAAATAAATTGGTCATGAAAATTCCTCCCACCCGTACAATCTTCAAAGCAGTTAGACATTTGCATAATACCAAACGTTTGGAGACGATTTCCTGCACATTTTCTTTACCATGAACATTGTAGCCTCCGTCTGCTACCATAACATGAACGCCGATGCCGTTAGTCATTTCCATGACTCGTTCGCATAAACTATTAACATTTTTTGCGCGATGAATGTTTCCATCGTCATTAGCACCATAAAACACATCGTAATTCCCAGGGTAACCATTCGCGAATTTGTCCAACTTTACTTGAGCTCCACATTTAGATGTGAACCCAATCCCTTTAGCCCACCAGCCTTTCCGCCAAAGAATGTAATCCGAGAGTCCTCCTGGGCCACAGCAAACATCAGCAAAGAACAGAAGCTCATTTGGGTTCACAAGAGAAGTTCCACCCCGGTCTTTAGGCTCAGTGAACAAATAATCAAAATCATAATCCAAGTTAGCCATTTTTATGCCAGATCGATTACAAAATAGGCCATTTTCAATTGCTTCATGAACGTTCGCCCTGCATTTAGCCTTAATCTTTCTTTCCTGTGAAAAATCATCCATGGCGCTCTTTGTGGTAAGTAACTCGCTAAGAATAGCTGGGTCACAAAAAGAAGTCTCCCCCTCAATTTCCATTCTCTTCAGATCCAAGCCTAAGTTAGGGAAAAGTTCCGGATACGATGGCGGAAACCTGCTTGACCCTTTAAGCCACACAACGCCTTTAGAAGAGATAGTAATGCCATCATCGAATTCCTTCGATTTCTTATCAGCATTGTTAGATGAACTCTTGGAACTTTTGGCTCGAGAGTTCATCTCCAATTTACGCCCCCTTGGCTTTTCTTTGCTGTCGAAGCCTCCATAGAACCCAATAGCCCCCGGAAAATTTTCAGACAAGTTTGACTTATTAAACAATGCTTTGTCTTTCTCAGTCATAATAAACCTAATGTCACCCAATTGCTTTGAGATGCCCATTCCATTTTTTAAATCACTAGTAATACAATTCATGTTGGTGACCAATTTGGCCTTCGGAAATGGTTCAGGAAAAACATACTCTGCTGTTGCATTCTCTTTAGCAATAGAAGTGGCTTTACAGCTATTAGTTTGATTATGATTTGTAACATTAATTGGTGCACTCAAATAATCAGCATAATCAACCTTTATAGTATCTTCGTACTTAACCACTGGTTCAAAGATAGCCCGTTTACAGTTTTCATTATAAGTAGAAGAATCACAGCCACCGTTTTGCCAAGTATCAGTCTTCGGGAAATTACCCTTAGGAACAAAAGGCGACCCCTTTCCAACGTAATCAGTCGATAGATCAGTCTCGGAAGTAGATAGGCAACTCCCTGATTTTTTTTTAACTTTCTTACAACTAACAGAATCATCAATAACCCGAACCTCCTTAATACTTTCCCCATTTGTAAATAGTTTATCTTTAGGAGTAGCCATTACTGAATGGTCAGGAATTTCTAAAGTGGAATTTTTTTCACAATTAATTTTCACATTTCCATTAGTAAGGGAAAATGTTTTTACGATTGCTCCAGCGCTACCAGCAGACTTGACGCCAGTTTCGACCCTAGGCAACACCTTTTCTACTTTCCCATCATCCCTATCTTTAGCAGAACAATCTGCTTTTACTTTTGACTTTACAAACAGCTTCTCTATAGCTGCATTTGAGATCATTTCAATCTTCTCAGCAAATTCACTCTCTGCAGTGCCATATTTTTCAAATGAAATACTTTTATTACGAATTGCCAACACAGAATCAATACTATTTCCATCAATCTTACTAATTGTTGCTGTTTGTAAAACAGGCGTCAGAAAATAATCAGTAGTATCATCCTTCACAGGATTATTATTCATTGACTCAGCAGTGGCTTCAACTATAGGCTGAGTCCATGGTATGCCTAGTTCTACAAGTTTTCCCACCTCCACGCGATTAGATTCTTTCATTCTGAATCTACGCAGATTTTTAGGCACTTCAATGTCTTTTACAATTTCTGCAATTCTGGCCATAACGGCATTTACATCTTTAGGTGAAATGGGGATATCCTCTGAAGTTTCCGGTACCTTGATATCTTTGTAATCCGAAGGTTCCGAAGACAATTCATCGGTGATTATGTAATTTTGACCAACATGAATCTGTTGGGACTGTGGACTATTTGGCTTGTGTGAATTCATAGTATCAATGCGCTGGTCCGCATTTCTATCAGTAGTGGATTCATCCAAGTGTCGGTTGCAAACGCTGCAGCATATACTTGAACTAAATTTATTCCTGTTGCTGCTTATATTCATATCCAAAGGACCAGGCTCCAAATTTTGCTGATTAATACTTAGTGAGATACCCTGCAATATATCACTATACAACTCATCTTTACCGTTCAGATGTCTTTCCATATCTGAAGCCAATTCGTTAAGAGTCAAATACAAATCTTTCATGGGCAAAGAGTTGGCAGTTTTAAAAAATTGGACAGCACAGCAAACCTCATCTGGACGGTTACGATATGTAGGATTATTGTATTCAAATGTAAGCTGGTACCTGACAAAATTACCACCACCCTGTGGCAAATGAGACAACCAAACCTTTATCAAAACTTCACAGTATCTGGCTGCTTTAAAACTGGCAGTATTTGTGGCAAGAGGTATTACGTTTCTGGGCAGGGCAAGACCTCCCAGTGTTGGAGGGATTATGAAGCCAACAATGTCTTCCTTCTTCCCAAATTTGCTGATTTCTTCTCGCAATGCCAATGGAACGTCGTCTTTGAGAGTTGGTCGTAATTGGTTTATTAATGCGACAATGTATGCGGGGGTACCTGTAAAAAAAAAAAAAAAAAAATTGGATGTCTGTAAAGTCTGTTTACGGACGATAGCTTAACGTGGCAACTTCATAACAAAAAATTGATGAAAAGACTGCATACTTTTATGAATAATAACATTTAATCATTTTTATTGAATTATCATTATTCTGTAAGAAGAAGTTAAATTAAATCTACAATTTAATTGATCCATAGTGAATGGTCGTAGTCCCATATCGAATGATTTTTGGCCAGGACATGTAGGCTATTGGGCTATTGCTTCATCACGCACCTGTGCCCAATCGAAGAAACGGATAATGAAACCTAATATATGGCTGGGAAGAGAAAGAAATGTGGAAAAGCCCTTAAGTAGTTTGTATTTTATAAATTGATAATAACGCGGCCGAAAGAGGCCTATTTTTGTTGAAAATCATGCGCACCCCCTGACGTTTCCACCCCCAAAGAAAAACCCCTTGATTGATCACCACATATATAGCATGGCCTGAAAGAGGAAGAATAGACGAAGACCTGGGTATAATTAAAATTGAAATAGGCCTTCTAAATCTGCCCAAAAAATTGTTTTAAACCCGCCCATGCAATTTTAATGGTGTTGCTCGAAAGGAACTTTATCGTATCATTTTTACAAAAGTTTATGTTCCGCTTGTGTTTAAGGTGTAAAGAGGGGAATTTGAAATTATATTTTATTTATACTTGTTTCAAACCTTAATTCATACTGCTTCTAATGAGACATTAACAATTCATGTCGATTAAATTTTGCAGGCTGTGGAATTTTTTACTCTATGCATGTAATGGGAAAAGTACCCTTTCAACCTGTTTTTCGCCTAAACACGGATTGCTTACCAATTCACCTGTGCCCGAACAAAGAGACGGATAGTTAAACTGAATATATAAGTCCAGAAAGAGTAAGAAAGGTGGAAAAGAACTAAAGTAGTTTGAAGTTTTCAAATTGATATGAACACCTCCAAAAACGCTGCTGAAAAAGGCCTATTTTCGCTGAAAATCGGCAAATCCTCACGTTTCCTCCCTCGAAAGTCGAACCCTATCACATCAAATATCGCATGGCCTGAAAGAGGAAGAATAGACGAAGACATGGGTATAATTTTAATTGAGATAGACCTTCTACATCTGCCCAAACAGTTGCTTTAAACCCGCGAAACGGATGAGTGTCACACTTTTTCGTGCATGCACCCAGTGTTCCAGCCAGCGCTCATCGATTTATTAGACGTTGTCAAGTCATTACCATTAGCAAGGTGCCACGAATATTCGGCTAAATACCGAATACGGCACCAAAAACTAGTAAATAAGTAAAATTTACCGTTTTGCAGCATTGGAAAACCAAGTCCCGATTTATTAGTCGTAAATTGTGATTCATGAAAACTATTTGTAAGAATAGTAAAATAGTGTTTTTTTTTTCAACAATAATGCGCAAATGTTTCACCGAAAAACAAAATGAGTCCAACAGGAATGTCGAAAAATAGGTACAAAACAAGTGTTAGTTAGCCTATGTAAATATTTTTATTGTAATGTGGAAATGCAGATGAATGCAGCGCATATCTTGGAGAGATCGTGTCCCTAATTCCGAGGCTGTTCTGAGACGCCAACAATATCAGCCACTGAGGATGAGTTCCAAAAGTTACCGGCCACACACTGTATACCAAAACTAAAATGAACATGATTTTTATTTTATGACACCCTAAGATCGTGTTTGCGACGTATCCGCATTGATGCCCTTTTTACATCTAATATGGAATACAGAAGCTTTGTAGTTTTGTATACAACATTCGAAAAAAACAGTCCTAAGTGTTTTCATTTTATCTGTGTAGGGGAAATGCATTGGATGCAAGGCATAACAAAATGGTGCAATCGAAAAGGTTACAGTGTCGTACAGTACCAAAACATTCCAAATCCATAATTTTCTCATTTTGCGTGGACTATACACATGTCTCAGCTTGTCGCTAGCACTCGGTCGACATTGAAGTCAATTACCAATAAACAAACAGCCAAAACTCATGTGCAAAAACTACCAGTAATTTTTGAAACATTAATCGGGCAATGACCCTGATTACATGCTCGAGTATTAATTCACCCGCTACGCCCTTGTCTTTGATTTTAGCAGCTTTTGTTTTTTATTAATTTCTGTCGCAGAAGTAATTTTTTAAAATAAATGAAAAGGAGCAAAGCAAATAAACCACTATATCCAGGTGCAGTTACTCAGCCTAAGGGTAGGTGGACCATATATATATATATAGATATATATTATGTTGTTCTGTGAGGTGGACATGTAAGTAAAGTAAAGTAAAGTAGGGAAGGTAAAGTAAACATGTAAGTAAACAGGTTTCTTTATAGCATAATTCTTTAATAGAAACACTGTAGTTCTATTCTTCCATCTTACCTTACTGTTTCCTACTTTTCCTTAGGGTAAACCCAACAGATTGAATACCCATAATGTTTATATTGAACTATATGATTTGAATCTGAATTTAGGTACCGTATTACACTTTCGAATTTTTTTTGGACCCCTATTTATTGTCGTAATAGGGGTTATTGGAATGGGCCCCAAATTCGCCTTATGGAAAATTTTCTGTTTTTCGTCTTCTTAGTCTTTCAGTTGCATACCTGTTACTTTGTCCACCATTGTGACAATATTTGGGTCCATTTTCATGGCAAGATTCATTTTAAGTGCGAGATCACTGCGCAGATCTGGCTCAGAGCTCGGGATTGTCTTTGTAATACAGCTGCCTTGGACCGCTGGCAACCCGGAAATGTGCAGGTACTCAATTGAGCTTTCACCGGCTACGGCCGTGATTCTGATGTGCTCTTCACTCTCCTCCCTAGAATACATATTACATCACATAAATTAATGAATAGGCCTAACTATTTGCCTAATGATAATGGAATATACGGCGGCTAAGCTACACCGTTAAACTAAATTAACTCCATTAAAAAATGTATTATTACATAATTGATTCACGTTCCGTGATGAAACACCAGTATCCAGGATGATCGACTACGGTCTATCATCTCTGATTCTACAACTTCATCAATTGATATTAATTCATTTTTTATCGGTTTCATTTCAGAGAAAATCGGAGACTCCAACAAAATTTTAGGCGGTTTTGTATAACTTCGCATTTCAATCAATATGCAGTCTAGATGAGCTATCAAATTGTTACGTCCCTTAGAAGAAATACTAGTACGTACATTTCTTATGTTTATGTTTTTAGTTCAGTTACAATTGAATTGTATTGTACTACTGTATCCAAAATAATTCATTCATTCATTATTCAAATCTGTGAATCGTGAAAGACCACTCTTGAGCCTTCAAGCTAATAATGTTGCCACCAGCTGACGTCTTGTCATAGCGGCCTTTCGAAAGCACAGTTTTAAGGGATCTTGAAGCATATTGAAGAGTCAAAACTGGATCCTTTTTGCGGTAAGCTTTAATGAATTTAAAAGGATGACGATGTTGTGTCCATATTAAACAATTGTATGTTTTAGGTACATACTGTAGGTGCTATCTGTTTGAAAAATCTACAAGATGCTATTTTTATTTTATTTTTCTCCTACTGATTGTTTCTAGGGTATTGTTTATATGTTTTAAATTGTAATAAGTGATGTATTATTTGGACTGTGCCTGTTGGCAGCGCAATACAAGCTTTATTTATTTGGTCACCAAACTGTTTATTAAATGTTAAAACGCAATAGTATCAACTAGAAATATTTAAAAATTATATTCGAAGAGAATATTTAAAAGGAAATGGCAAAAAGAATTCTAACGGCATTGCTGGAAATTACGGCGTGCCCAGGTAGCTTTTTATGAAGTCTCGTTTGTTAGCTCATTAGCTGACGAATGCTTCCAGACTGGTTGAAAATAAATGTGGTCCCTACGGCCTACACATACTACCATGGCGTTGGGCGCACTATTTTGTCTACATGTGGCTACAGCTACGGCACCTCTAACAAAACTATTCTAAACAGTGGTTTTCTATTATATGAAACAGCAGTTAACTTACATTTCAAGTTCCAACGCCGATAGTAGGTAACTTTAACAGCTTTTAACTAGAGAATAAAATCTAGTGCAATTTTAATCGTTATGGACACCGACTTGAACATGCGTCCGTCTCGGTCAAATAGCTCTGAGTATACCAAATATCTTTAAATACATTAATTTTTTATACTTAAATCAGTATTACTTTCCATTATCAAAAATATTGCTAATGAACACATGTGCTTGTTATTAGTTTATTTTAGATTGAATTAAAAAATTAAAAGACAGACGCAACAACCACCAAACTTATTATATTATCAACGGCGGTGGGCGGCGACATCGGACATGACGGACATTCCCTTTCCCTAATCCAGGGCTGCCGTTCGGAAAATTAAAATTATACGCAATGGAAGCGAAAAAGATAGGCAAAGATACGCAAGTTTAAAAAATAAAAAAAATAATGCATTATTTTTTTATTTATTGTTTTTTTTAATGTTTTCGTGCCCTAGTCGGTTATTTACTTAAAATTTTAATTTTTTACCTTCAAATTTCACACTTCCTTCTTGTTGGCAAAACTTTTTTCCCGCCAATTTTTGAAATCATCGAAATTTTCGCATGTAAACATTTTAAACTTAAAAATTTAAATGCATGCATATGCCTAAGTTTAGCCAGTTAGTGGGATTTGATACTTTGTTCCCATTTCAATATTGGTTCCGGGCTGAGTAAAACATAGTTATTTCGGATGTGGTAACATGTCTAGAAGAAATATATAAGTATCCTAAAACCAGAAACTAGGACGCTCGGTCCACTGATTCTTCGGATTGGCTATACCGAAATTATAAGCGAAACATGGTATGATTAGGTCTAGTCACAGAGTTTTTAACATCGAGTGGCTGTAGTGTAGCCTGCACAAGATAAATACGCAATTTCGCTTGGTAAATAGTCCACAAAGGCTAAGTACAGAGATTGGACCGGGTCCAGGTATCCGTTCATCTATGCTGAAATGTGTAAGACTTCGAAATTTTTACGTTGGTACTTATCTCTGATAGTTGGCTTATGGTTAACGATCGCCCCGTAAGGGATATTATGGGTACCGCCGTCCCAGTTTATATATTTCTATGGTTTATATACCAACATATACCATCATATAACTCCCGCTAATTTTCAAATGCTAAAAAAATGGATTTTTTGTTATTGAATATTAAAGATTGCTTTCTCGCATTTTCTTTGTTCAAACTATATGAAATTATACGCAAATTATACGCATTTAACATTATACGCACAACGATACGCAAGCCTTCAAATTATACGCAAAATCGTATAATTATACGGCAAACGGCAGCCCTGCCCAGGGGGCTGTCAACGCTGTATAAAATGGAATTTTGCCTTTCTTCCACTAAGAACCGTCTTCTGCTAAGTGGACGGAGATTATTTTTTCCGCACCGCGGCGCTTGCAGCGTTCCCGCTCAAATTCAAATTTTGGTCTGTAACATTTTAGTTGCCATATTCCAATGGAGATTAATATTATTTTTTTTATATTCCATTATAATGACAGTTGACTGTATTTCAACGCTTATATTATGTAATGTGCCATTGGCAGTGTAAAGTCTAATAAGCTTACGTATGATAAGTAGATAAGTATCGGTAATACAGTAGGCAGCGTTAGTCAATTGCAGTTCAAACGTTAAATTTCCACATTTCAATTTTATACATATACTTTTATACTGTACTGAACATTCCTATTAATACGGTAGTTTATTTTTACTCTTTGGCGCTACAGTCTAGAGCCCGTAATGTCCTAAAAAACTTTTTCATAGCCCGTACGTAGCACATTGTTTATTACTCTAGATTATTATTAGTAACCCATTCGTCCTATGTCGAATGCCTAATACCAACGACCAAAATTGATTGTTTTTTCCATTAGCAATCCGTTAAACGTCTTCGATGTCAACTTATACTATCTACTATACGAGGGATAATGGACACGATGAGAGAATGAGCCATGCTCAACATGGACAAAATGTACATAGTCGTATGAATGACTTTACCAAGTCAAAACTGAAACCCATGAACGACCTTGGTCTACTAGGCAAGCCACAGCTACCCCGATGCCTTGTAGCCATTGCATCCGTGGTCGTCCCACTACTACCTATTCCTTCTCCCTAGGACTTATCACCCTTTTGACTGGCATATTATATATTCGTTCCACGTACCCACCCACCTGGCGTTTTTTTATATTTTATTTCGGCTCGTATTGGATGTTATTATAATGCGTAAGGCGGGTGATCGTTGCTACTGATTCACTACTCTCCTACCCTGATTTCCAGGCGCGGATCTACGGGGGGGCTATAGGCCCCCATTAGGGTCCTCAAAATGCGGAAAACTCCACTATTTCAGTTCTATTTTCCACAAATTTTCTCCCGTGGGAGACCCCCGGGCCCCCTCGTGCTCGATTGTATTAATTACCTATAACATAGGAGCCTAGCCTAAGAAATACAAATTATTGCAATATTTTTGATGGGAGGCTCGACAGCAGATGCTAATGCAATGCAATGCATGACAGATATATACATTAACCTAAAACCACTTTTTTTAGTTCCTGAGACCTCAAAACGCGTAATCAACTGAAATCCCGAAGTAGAAAATTTCGACCATCAAAAAGCTATCGCTATACTACGTAGGCCTACAAATAGAAAAGCAATAAACAGAGATGGCTTGGAAAGTAATTACCTGTAAAGGATTTATTTCCTGCTGTTACAACACTTGGAGGTAGTTGTTTTTTCAGGGTTGTTGGGGTAGAAAATTGTGTGGCTATGTTTAAATGAATAAAAATGCATCAAGATTTGATTTTCTTCTAAGCATAGAGGCAATTTCCCTTCCCATTTAACAGACTTAGGACTGTCCAGAGAGAAAAGTCATAGAAAACGGAGTCATGTAAGTTTGAGGTAACCTGTAACGAAGCACGACTCCTTATTTACAGCGTGCATGACTATTATCTCTGGGTATGGTTACAAAATGCCCCTATGACCATGTTAATACACCAAAACAACAAACGGCGTTTGAACTGATTTCTTCAGTATATGTATATGTACGTACTTACAGAGTTTATTTCCTACATTCAAGTCAACCACTGGATTGGACAAAAAAATCTAGTGTCTCGTACTTATATCGGATTATCGGTCGGTATTACTTATATTTGTATTTTATTGGACTTTTACTGTAGGTCTGCTTGCAAATACAGGTACCTGCATATACAATGCACCTGTAAATGATACGAATTTCATTATGAGCGTATGGCTGATGGTTAGGCATTAACCACTTTAAAAATAAGTAATAATAATAATAATAATATAAACATACAATAAGGGACGCTTGAGCGAATTAATTCTGCACTTTGACTTGAAGAAATGTAGAAAATAAACCAGGCAAGTACGTACAGTACGTGCATAGAGAAGAAGTTAGTCAGCATCCTCGAAAGTTTTCCTTTTTTCTTTCAACAGATGAATCTGTCATCCTTTATAATATTGCGGAGTAGCAGGCGTAGTGAGTTTTACAATCCCTTGCCAAGTGAAATTATTAACTTTATCCATAGACCTAAAAACAAAAAACCGTTATTAGAGGGGTATTTGTAAAAACGGCTCAATCCATATAGGCTAAAAACAAAATACATATCTCTCTTACTATAAGTACTAACTTACGAAAGTCAATGCTTAACAAACGGGGTTTACCTACGAAAATAACACGTAAAAAAAGTAACACCTGCAGTTTAGATTAACTACTGTAAACATTTTTTTTTACTTTCATAGTAACATAATAAAATGTCAGGGAGGACCGCAGGACCCTTGGTCTGTAACAAGAAGGTGCACAAGACTAACATCTGGAAAGTGAAGAACTGAGTCTCCACCCCGTGGGAATAACAAGGCGCCTTAAAAGCATAGTAAAAAAAAATTAACACTAAATTTTTAACGACGAAAAATGTGCCATATTTTATGATTACACGTTATTTTTCAGCTGCAGTAGTTTTACTAGAAATTTACACTGCTGCTACAATTATGTCCCAAAACCAGAAAGAAGTCACAAATCTGACTACACCATCACGCCGTACCGTATAATATAGCTTATGTCTAAAGGATTCTACTTGTACTTGGTACCTATAGTGACAAAAAATGGCCAGTGATTTTCTTTTGAAAGTTTTCACATTTTGGGGTAAGCTTTGCCTATGTTAAACCTTGTGGGCAACAGCGCCCGCTATTGAACTATACACTTACAGTACATTTAATTATCAATAAAAATTTTCTGTCTATCTGGAAATTCCTGAACTATAAGACTCCAAATCAACGGTGGTCCTGTTTTCACGCAAACATCGAAATCCTACAATTTGTGTGGATGGCCGATCCCTCAGCCTGCTATTTGACCGAAAATGCCTTCGAAAGCCACAAATTACCCAGATTCTGAGGACACGCGGCGTGAGGCTGAGCCT
Organism: Psococerastis gibbosa; assembly: GCA_963971405.1. NCBI lineage: Eukaryota > Metazoa > Arthropoda > Insecta > Psocodea > Psocidae > Psococerastis > Psococerastis gibbosa. Next base: position 3,882,457 of record OZ020485.1, read on the forward strand.
TTTGCGTGTATTTGCTGGCACCAGCTAGGGAGCACATCCTAAATCAGTGATAATATTATACAAATCCAAAATATTGTCGGTAATAGAGTAGGCTATAGTGCGGTTTTGCTGCAAAAGTTAGCGAAGATGCATTATATTAAACTCGAACGGGTGCAATGGCGAGCAATTCGAATAGCCCTTGGAGCTATGAGAACTACTTCAACACAACTAACGTCTTAGAGGTAATGGCAGGTGCCAGTCCGTTATGCATACGATTGAAATTGGTGACCATGAGGTAGCTGCTAAAAAGTTTGGCTACTGGGGCACAAGTTTGGAAATACTAGCTGCGTTTGGGCCCACAATCTACTGGTTAATCTGTTGGGAGAAGCCGTGCAGTCCAGGGGAAAACTGGAGCACCTGCCTCAAAGGAGTTTTGAAATTGGTCGCTTATGTTCTCCCTTAGTTTGTCTGTATCTGCTAAATAGGTACCTTTCGGGGCATGCCTAAGGAGTTACTAAGCCAACTTTCAGGGAGTTTTGTGCCTCAGAGGGATTGGATTTTGTAACACAGATTTACAGAGATGGATCTAGTTCACCACATGGGGTTGGGGCTGCTTCTTAAATTAAGGGTGGGCAACATAGGTCATAGATCAGTGGCATTGGAAACAACCGCATCGCCCTTCACAGCAGAGCTTGCTGCCATCCGAATGGCAGGCGAGTTCATCAAATCAACTCGGGCAGGAGGAGATAGATTCGCAATCTTCTTTGACTCAGCGCAGCGTCTGCTCTTTTTTTTGCGGTTTTTGCCCAGTCCCAAAATCACCACATAGTGGTTAATGACAATAGAGGAGATTTAGCCGGTGATGGGTACAAAGTCAGATTGTACTGGGTGCCTGCTCATGTAATGTAATAATAATCATTCGTGTATTTTTTAACATTTATACGGATTTTGTATCAAGGGCGGATCCAGCGAAAAATTTAGGGGGAGTTCAAAAATTGTATGTAAGTTTGAAAGGTAAATTTTTTGTTGAAAATTTGAGTTTTATTCAATTAACAACTTTTTTAATACTACCATATGAATTTACTAATTTAGGGGGTCATGACCCTCCTGACCCCCCCCCCCCCCCTGTGGATCCGCCATTGCATTGCAATATTGCAGGTATCACGGGCAATGTATAGAAGCCGATGGATGGGCAAAACTATACAATAATTCAGGTAGCCCGACCTACGACTATATTGATGTCAGGGACTGCCATAGGCCGATGCCGTCATGTGTGGCAGCAAATTGGGACTGCAATGAGAGAGGGCGGTACTGTCACTCAATCCTCCCCAGGGTGGCATGGTGGCATACAGTTGTCACGAGGCGTGGTAACGCCTGATATCTCGACACACCAGAACGAAGTGTCACCTGCAGTGAATGTCAATTGTGGACTCTACCTCTTGCGATCAGTGTGGCCAGCCGGAAACGGTGGAACATATTTTATGGGATTACCAACGCGTGGATCTAGTCGCGAGTGATAGACTCACAGTTGCCATTCGTCAAGGTTTGGGGGACTCGGTCACGGAAGTAAGCGATGGCTCTTCAATTAGGGGTATCATCGGTCTTGCAATGCTTCACAAGGGAGTTGGACGATGTGTCACGATTTAGAAGTGACTAAGTTTGTGCTCCACCTCGGCCTGCTACATCAGGTTGCTGCAAGCCCATATTTCCAACATGGAGCACTGTGTTCCCACAAGCTAAGCTAGTGTCGTCTATGCTATAGGATAGGATAGGATAGGATAGGTAAGGATAGTTATCAACTATAGGTATATATTAGACAGGTGAAAATCATACAAATAATGGAAAAATACAAAGGATCAGATATGCCTATGGGCGTAATACCTACCACCATCACCCTCATGAATTCGGAAAAAAAAAAAAAATGGAGGACCCGTCAGGAAGGATAGGACTCGGAGATTTGGTGTAGACATGGATTATCACTTTGGTCACTTCTTGGCTCGTGTGAAGGTATGTGAATTTTTGTGCTTGGTATACTACTGCGCTACTGCGTACATACTACTACATTTCGCATTCGCACATCGTCTGTTTTGGGTGAGAAAGCCTACTCCAGAGAACATAATGAAGAAAACTAGGTTGCTCATGGGGAGATGAGCTTCTATGTATCGGAATCTTATATTTCCCAGTTCAACCTCATTGCAAAATTGTCAATCTTAGTCAATTTTAATAGAACCTTTTTCAGTTGAGCCAATCCATTCTCAATGCAGCGGATTAGATGCACAAAATCGTTTCAATGTAGGGTTCACTGTCTATACCCCAGTAGACAGTGTGGAGTGGGTGAACTCGTTATAAATATAGAAAATTCTCCGCTCCCAGTTTTTTTCAGCGACAACTTTGTGGCTTGAACATTTTCTCAATGTCAATACAATAAAGCAACTTTTTTTCTAATATCTCAGGCAACAACTTAGCGCAAGAGCGTGGACCTTGAATTAGACGCTGTAAGGTCTATGTAGGTATACATCGGTATGAACGTAAAACTACGCAATTTAAACTCTTCACGCAATTTCATCTGGGTACACTATTTCTGGTCTGAGTCTCAACGAGGCGTGGTGATTGAGGGTGGCATCATAGGCTATTGTACCAGATCATTGGCGTTTGATAGGTTAGGTTTATACAGACGATCGCTGTGGGGATGCTTGCAGTGCAGTTGAATGGACAATGGGCATCCCTTGACCACTGAGTGGGGTGTAGGTTGGGTTGTACGGGAGGTGATCGGTAGCTTGTCTACTAAAAGGACGATCGAAGCTTTGCCATGGAGTCAAGCTTTTGGAGTAGCGAGGCAGGTGATGAGGCAGATGGGAACATCTCGGCGCTCTGAATTTTCCAGAGAGGGCGATGGCACTAAATTGTCACATTTTAAGAACTACAAAGATCTACACCAACCAACGAACACATGGTAAAATTTGACAGAAACAGTACATAGGTAATAAGGCCGATACTAAAAATTTAAGTGATGCTTATCGAGTTATTATCTTTATATATTTATAAATATATTCCTTAGTAGCAGGGGAGTACCAGCCGAAGAAGAAGATTAAAAATTCACTTTTTTCCTTTGACAATATTCATTGACAATTTTTCAAACAATACGATACTGTACATCGTAGCTACTCAAGTTTTCACTTATCGAGTGATCTTGAAAAACATACTTTTATTTATTAATTCCTCATGATAAATTAATTATATTGATAATAAAGGCAAGCGTCACTTAAATTTTAAGTAGGTATCAGTCATTGTCTGATCGGGCCTACATGGTAGTTCACAAGCACATATCAGTTTTATTTCGGGGTAGGATTTTTTCCCAACAAGTGTTATTTTAGCCCAAAGCAAAATTCAACTATAGCTGTTGCCAAAATTACCATAATCAGGTATATGGTAACGGTAAGGTACCCTTCTGAAATTGGGGCCCCCTAGAAAGTTGAATAGGCGGATTGAACTAGCTACAGCCATTTTGTTGGACTAGGTTCAGAGTGTACAATACAGTTTATTAGTAATAAAAATTAAAAATATTTTGGCATTTCTACCAGTGAAAAACATTACTTTCTACCCAGCAAAAAATAGAAGCAAATAACGTTTAAGTCTACATTTTTAAATTTCGGGGTAGGAACGATCCTTAACTCTGGGTACGTCCTTGGAAGTTTAAACATATGTTTGTTTCATTTATTAATTTGCTATACCTATGTGGCTATGAATCTGAATATGCTATGGTAATTAGGTATGTGGAACTGGGTTTATTCTAAGAAGAGAGCATTTCAGTTCATATCGGTGATGTACAATTCGGGGTCGAAGATGAAAAGAAAGCTCAAGTCGAGCTAACTCATGGGGGCCTGGAACACTAAGAAAGGTGAACTATATGGAGATGACTTCTTAGTTTGGACAGTTGTGAGAAGGAAATACAGTATGCAGGCTTTATATTATTATGAACAGGTGACTGGCACAAAGGGAGGGCTGTAAGGAAGAACAATAAATGAGGCCCTCTATTACATATATTTCTCATGAAAGATCTATCGTAGAGCGATAAACAAGACGTCATATAACCTAGAAAAAACAGTCGTCTATGCTTTGATTGATGTACATCATGTTGTCGTCGATTTTATAAAAATAATTCAATGAGAACAGTGGCGTAGCCAGATTTTTTTTTTGGAGGGAGTCCAGTTTTCATGCAACATCAATACATAAAGTTTGCCCGTTTACGATAGGTTTTCGATTGGGGTGGTGTTTCATTTGGCGCCCCCCCCCACTATTTTGTTAAAATAGTAGAAAACTAGGAAAGCCGTCCTCATGGACGTTAGCATCTCCTACTTAGGGGCATGATCTTAATTTCCCCACCCGAGGGGTTGGGGGCTGAAGGGGGGCCCGGGGTCCCCCCGGGAAAGGTTTGTGGAAAAATAGGCCTGAAATTGTGGAATTTAACACATTTTGATGCATATACGTCTTGTATTGCAATAGGTTAAACCTATTGTAATAATGTATAGGTTTTACAGCCGAAGAATAGTTTTGTAGATCTACTGAAAGAAAGGGGGGCCTGGGGGCCTTCCCCGGGGGAATTATTTTTGAAAAAGATGTAAAAATAGTCGAATTTACGCACATTGAATGCAGCTATGTTCATATTTTTCATATGAAGAATATTACAGCTAACTAGGGGGGCCCGGGGGATACCGTGGGGAATGTTTTTGAAAGATAGGCCTGAAATAGTTTGTCGGCAAAAACATTTTGATTTTTCAGACGGTAACATTAACAAAACTGGAAACAGGTGGACCGGGGTCTCCCCGGGGAATTTTTTTGAATAAATATCTGAAAAATTGTATGTTTTGCAAAAACAAAAATTCCGGACCCCACTGACCCCCCCCCCTTGCCTACGCCACTGTTAAGGGGGCTACAAGATATGGGTGTTTGATTGTTATGAGCGGCGCATCCGCAATCTTATCTAGGGCGGGCACAATCACTTTTTCTTACGTAAATCATAAATCTCGTAAATCGACTTTATAATGAAGTTTTGAAGATTGAAGATTATAAATAAATTTTATTGAATTAAGCTCAAACTTCTTTATGGGCACCGGTATAGGCTGTACAGTAGATAGAAGAACTGGGTTATGAACCGGAAGGTCAATGGAGGCTAGACGACATAATAGGAAACCCAACCGTATTGGTTACCGAGAGGGTAAAACGTGGTTGCCGGCCATGATGTCAGCCACGAAACCCTTTTGATATCCACCATGGGAGTGTATGGGAGTACTCCAATAGCGTATTAGCGTCGAGTTTGTTGTTTCACAGTACCACTACACACTACAGGGGTTGATACACAGTATTCAGTAGTACGGAACTCTGAAACACCAGGCGAGCTACTTCACGAACATCCATTTACCTACTGATGATAGAAACGATAGGGGAAATATGCTGTACATATTCTTCTCAAAAGAGTTACAATATAGGGATTGGTTTGCAGCGAGTATTGCAGAGGCAGTCCCAGACCTCATAAAAGGGGGAGGCACTTGTCAGTGTCGTAACGATAGGTTTTCGAAGGTGTAAATTGGTGCCTCTCCACCCACTTTCATAAAAGGAGTCAGGAGTCAGAAGGCTGAGTTATTGGGGTTTTACGCATTTTCAGAGCAATATTATATTATAGGTAATTAATGCAATTGAGCAGAGAGGGGGGGGGGGGTGGGCGAGGTTCTCCCCCGGGAGAAAAGTTGTGAAAACTAGGACTGAAATAGTGGGGTATTACGCATTTTGAGGAACTTATGTGCCAGCATATTTAGTATATGCGAAATATCTCAATAGAACCCCATATAACACCACAGAATCTTGTTTTGAATTCAAACACTAAAAACTATTGAAACATGCCGATGTACTCAAGCTGACTTTAGGCGATCAGACCACTTCACTAACAAAAGCATTGTGTGTACAATTTAAGTTTGGAATCGAAACCAAATTCTCTTTTAGCCAAAGGGCTTGTCGTAAGCGGTAATGAAAATCTCACAAACATGGGAGACAATCTATATGAATCAGTGGGCAAAAATACGATATTTAAGCATTAATGATAATGTAGTGGGAAAGGCCTGGAAAAATATTTAGCGGACTTACATCCTTAAAAAATCTCCGACTATGTTCAGTTGCACTCTGTAGGCTTCTAAAATTGTATCTTAGAGGCTTCGCAGCAACTGAAACTGAGTTGCTACGAATCCTCAGAGACACAATTTTAGAAGACTACATAGCGTCACTGAATATGTCGACCGCAAATGTTGATAAAACGTTTGGAAGTCCACTTCCGGATCGACCAGGGTCCATTAGCGGGGAATTTACTGCTTTATCATCGTACAATGGATATAAATTGCTAACAAAACCAAGCCATTGTAATAAAACGAGACTCGGAATGATTTTCTATGGCCTATACCATTGCATTGGCGGGCACTTCTGCAATGCCACATTTCCACTCATTCAGCTGCTGTTTCATTGCAGCCAATTGAGAGCGTGACGGACTCGAAATTTTTTTAGGGGCGCATGTTTTTGGCCCATTCAAGACAACGTTGACAAAGTGAAGCATGTACAGACCACATTCATTGCCGTTCGTCTGCTGGGGAGCGGGACACATTTTAAAAGATATACTAGGGCCAATATTCTTTTGCAACAGGTTTTTGAAATTCTGGGCCGTTTGTAAAATTCCTTCATATATGTCAAATGTGAAATTAAACTTTAATGTTCATTTCTGTTACTCATACTCGTACATCTGCTATATTCTTATTAAATAAAACTGCTTGTGATGCTTATGCTTGCTTAACTTAGGAAAGTTAGATTCGGGAACTTAGGGAAATGAAATAAACTACTTAGGGCTACTCTAGAAGGTAGCTGTTTTCTAACGGATGACCGGTCCTGATAAGACACTGAAGCCCGGAGCCTGATTAGCCTGGGATTGGTGTTACGAAAATTAAAACGGGCTAGCTCAGACGACACCCAAGCTAATCCCACTCCGGCTTCAAACTACTCAACACAACTAGGGAAACGTGCAGCTACCGAGGTCAAGCTCCCGATGAATCCGACAGAAACCCAGATCGCGGGGCGCTATACTCTAGAGCCGCATCCTTCCTCATGCGGAGACTCAACTCAGGGAGCGTTAAGGTCAGAAAGAAACCTGGACAAAATCTGCGACAACAATCTCTCTCTTCTAATGCAACAAAATATACAGTGCAATAATAATTTTTAAATTGAAAAACAGCGCCAAACAGTAGCGGGTGCAGTAAGCTAAAACCACGTCTTAGACGGGGCAATAGAAACCAATATGGCCGAAATAGTCAACAAGATTACCGAGCCAGAGGAGCTCTTATTTTTATTTTAAAATTAACCGGAAAAACCCAGCCGGGAAAACTTTTCCGCTTTTTCCAAAAGCAACAAAACAAAAATAATGTGAGAGTGACAAACGAAATTACTACGGTAAGTACAGTGAAAACAATACATTGACAACCTGGTGATCTAAGCACAGAGACGCTGCGTTTTTGCGCCAAAACAGAGACCTCTTTATTAAAATGTAATCAAAACACGAACCCGGGGCGCCAACCTACAATTTTGGAATGATTACTGCCAAACAAGGACCGGTAGACGTGCCCCTTTCCCGTAGGCAAGGATCGGGTCACACGCCTCAATTTTACGGTTCCAAAAGTGGCTGCAAACACCCAGCGTCCCTATTCTTAGACCACCATGTTGTAATTAGAACAAGAATGAACAGGCTCCCGAAGTTTGACAGCTCCAGGAGTGTCATCAGCTGATTATGACAAGACAGACAGCTCATCAAAATTACGTACGGACTAAATGATTTAGAAATGTAGGGGGTAGCAAAATTGCGCCCAGAACTTAGGAAAATTGACGAACTGGAAAATTATATAAAAGAAAAGAAGCTTACGGACCAGAGCTCACGGCAGGGTACTCGGCTTCCACTGGTAGGTGCAGGGCGCAGAGAGTGCATACTCCGCAGGGTGTAGTAGGCCCTAGGCAGGCCGTAGGTAGGTCGAAATATGCATGGCTCACTCCATCTCGCCTATCCGAAAACCAGGCGGCTACCGGAGCCTAGTTGGTCAGGCTCCGGGCTGTGGCTCCCCAGCGACCGGCTTTAGGCCCAGACAAGTTTTCCTACCCCATCATGGTGGCTGTTTTCAAGTGCTATGGAGGAAACAATTAATGATTATTTAGTGGTAGCTTGTCTTCCTTTCTTCCCCTGCATATGGCCGAGCAGCTCCAATCTGACCTTCCTGTGACCTTGACGGTCTTTCCGACATCCGACGTGAAGATTAAGTAGCAAATTTTATATTTATTTTTATTTTGTGTTTTCCTCGAGCCACACCGTAATTACCTTAAATTATCTTAAATTCCACTTCCTCCTGATCAGACGTGGTTTGAGCCGGCAAGCATGCGTCATCGCGCATGGACGCATTTATCTAGGCTCCTACTTGTTTCGTGTATAATATTTATGCTTATTTTTCTTTTTCAGGGGTTTCTACCGGTTCTACGGCGGTACGTAATTTCATAAATTAATAAAAACGGGGCTTACCACAAAAAATCAACCTCGACGCAACTCATCACCAAGAAAGTCAGAGAATGAGCAAGTTTGAGACTTGCCAGCTCACTTCGTCCTTATCCGGTCATATTAGCCACTTTTAGGCACCTTTTAACTCCCAAGTTGACTTCATGTGGTTACCCTCACCCCCCAAAAAACCCAATATATTATTTTGACTCGCCCCCAATTGTGTTTAATCGTGGTTAATGCTCGATTTATTCCCCTTTCGACTCATTTCCGTTTCGAGTTTCAAAGTATCCCCGCCACTCACTCCGCGCTGTTTTTTAAATCATTACATAGCCCCCCCCTATACAAAAAAAAAATGCGAAACCCGCAACAAAACCCAAGACAGCATTTTTTTTTTTGTTAAATAACCGAACCCACAGAAAATTACAAGAAAGCAGGCTTTAAATTGTTAATCTCGTGACGACCAGCGTTAACCCCCTTTAATGTCTCCAGGATTACTTGATTGGTTCCAGCCAGCTGAGCTATCTTATATGGACCCTTATATTTCGGTTGGAGCGACCCTACAATTTGTTGGATCTTTGATGACTGTGGGAAGGCCTTGACCCAGACCAGCATCCCAGGTACGTATGGAGACTTCTTCCTCCTGAGGTTGTAGACGCGAGCTTGCGTCTCTTTGTGCTTGAGAACCACCTGAACAGCTTTGTTGTAAATTTTTTCTAGGTCCTCCTGTTTGTCCTGGAAATAGACGTGAGGCTCAATATCCTGCCCGTTTCCGTCTTGCAATGGCGAAGATAATGGGAAAAGAGGACGCAGTTCGTGGCCGTACAGTAGCTTCGCGGGGCTGAAACCTGTCGTGGAGTGCGGGACGGATCGTAAGGCCCTCTCAATTAGGGGTAAATACTTGTCCCATTCATTGTGTTTGCCCTTCATATAAATGGCCAACGCCGTTTTTATTGGTTTGTTCAGAACTTCGACGGCTCCGTTCTCCCATGGGGCGAATCTAGGGGTGACGTGATGTGCGATCGAATGCTGTTGGCACCACTGCTGGAAATCTGCGGATGTGAAGCACGAACCACCATCTGAAATTAGGATTTCTGGTGCTGAATGCGCCGGTAATACGTCACGCTCCAGGATTTGGATGCACGCTGCTGACGTTGCTGCTTTGATGGGACGAACGTATGCAAATTTCGTAAACTGGTCCACCAATACGAAGATGTACTTATGGCGATAAGGGTGGGTGGTGGGATATGGACCCAATAAGTCAACATTGACTGTGGCAAACGGTTTGGGCGTGGGTGGCTTGAGCTTCATCTCGCCCACAGGACCCTGCAAGTTCGGTTTGAAACGAGCGCATTGCTGGCACAGCTTGCAATACCGCTTGCAGTCCAACAAAACACCCGGCCAATACCATGCCTCCAGAATTCTGTGCGCGGTCTTTTTGGCTCCCATGTGGCCGGCCTCATCATGACAAGCTTTTAAAATACGCGCGCGCTCGTGGCCAGGTACCACCCTCCTAATTACTTCCCTTTTGGTGACCGGATCGGTAATCTGCTTAAACAGCTTACCATTCGCGATCTGAAAACTGGGGTAGCAATCCGGGTGGGCAGTAACCTTGCGTACGAGCTCCTCGTACCATGAGTCAACATGCGCCTTTGTTTCATCGATTTCAAGGCTTGCCATAATGGGGTCGTCGTCCTCCGCGTCCATCTCGTAAGGGTTGCGAGACAGCAGGTCACATAACCCGTTCTCCACCCCTGGCGTGAACTGAACGTGGAACATGAAGCTACTCAGCCTCACTACCCAGCGTTGCAGTAAAGAATTCCCCTCTCCCTTGTTCAACTTTGAACCGCCACTTCCTCCCTTGGTGACAGCTAGAAGCCACGGAATGGGGCTGTGATCGGTGATCAGTTTATTGCGTTGATCCGGTGGACTTCCCAAAAGGTAGATCCGGAATTTTTCGAGTCCAAAAATGGCCGCTAAGCACTCGCGCATCACCGCACTATACCTCTGCTCCGATGGTTTGAGAGGCCTCGATGCGTAGCTAATGACCACAATGCTGTTGTTTTGGACTTGAGTACACACCGCAGAAATTCCTACGTTGGAAGCATCCGTCCGAATTTGAAAACCTAACTTAAAATCTGGCGTGCCCAACACTGGCCTCGAACACAATACATCTTTGATTTGTTGGAAAGCCGCAACCCGTTCATCCGTCCACTGTAGAGAGGTGACTCCCTTCTTCAACAAATCGTTGATTGGCCGAGCCACTTCCCCGAGCTTTGGGATAAACCTCCGGAAAAAATTAATGCAACCCATAAATTGGCGAACTTGTTTTTGAGTACGAGGCTGGACTATACTGCGGATGGCTTCAATTTTATCCTCGTCCGGCGAGATGGTGTTATTCTCCAGCTTCACCCCAAGAAATTTGACCGACTGCTGGAAGTACCGGCATTTTTTCTTGTTGATAATGAGATTATTTTCTCGCAGGGCTGCAAACACGTCCCGTAACAGCTCCGCGTGTTCCTCTACGGTCTTTGTAGCTACCAAGCAGTCATCAAAATAAATGTAAAGACCGCGGTGCTTAAACTTGCCTAATATCGAATGTATGATTTCGCTAAACTTATCCGGTAGCACCGCAAGACCCAGGGGGCAGTATTTCCACTTATATTGAACTCCGGCGACGGTGATTGCTGTATAGTCCTGGGACTCTGGACTGATGGGGACCGAATAGTAAGCATCCCTCAAATCTATTACAGACAACACGAACGCGTCCTGGATGCTTTCAATTATCTGGTTAATATCCGGAGAGATGCTTGACGTCCTCCGTAGGCGCGCGTTGAGCTGACGATAATCTATGAGGAGCCTCTGCTTGTTCCGGGCATAGTTAATGTGGAGAAAGGCTGGTGAATTCCACTCTGATTCGCCCCGCTCCAAAATGCCCCTTGACTCTAGGTCCTTGCAGATTTGAGCCGCTCTTTTTTCGTTTTCCGGTGGGAGGCGAAATTGGCGGACGCGGACTGGTGGCAGACTCAAGTCCGGGTACAGCTTCAGTTGTCCAGCTGATGTCTTCCCCGTGCTCGACTTGAACGCTTCGTGCCAATATTGAATCAAGTCCACGGCCCTTGAGACCTGCTCTGGCGTCATGGGGTACGTAAAACTACCCGCCTCAATACGCACTTCGTCGTCGCCTGTTGCCAGCTGCAAATCCGCCTCACAAATCTCGACACCTGCCAACGTGAGCTTCGGGTATGTAACCAACCTAATTTCCTCTGGTAGGGTCTGTGGTGGTAGAGGTTGTAGCACCAACAATCGACCTGCCACGTCGATAGAGGCCTTTAATTTTAATAATAAATCAATGCCTATAAGGCACGGCTGCCGTAGGCCCTTGAGGAGGTAAAAGCGATGGTTTACCATAAGGAACCCACTTGAACCCGCAGCCAGGCGGTTCCCACAAGCTCTGCATGAGAAGAAGAATCTGCCAATTTGACACGGCCAGACGTAGGCGTCACCCGAAAACCACTTGTCACTAAAATGTCCCAATAAGGGGCTGCTATTAAGGAAGAGTTGGCGCCCGTGTCGACCAACGTCGGAAAAAACGTTTCGCCTATTTTTATATGTAAAAAAGGTCGCTCCACAGGCCCTACACATGCCAGCTCGATATGCTATGGCGCCGGAAAGGTATAGTCCTTGATATACTCAGTAAACTCGGGATGTAGGGGGTCCATTTCAAGGGGCCTGCGCAGTGGTCCGGACCCGTCAGGACTCACTGCTTGGCCTGGTCGTTTTTTATTTCCATTAAGGCCTCAACCTTCAGCGTAAGGGCTGCTAAGGCGCGTTGTAAGGCCAACATGTCCGCCTTTGGATCGGTGTTGTCGCTGGATCCGCGTTGAGCGGACTTCCACCGTTTCGCCCTCTGACTTTGCGGGCACTCATGATGTTCATCGACACCCTTTTTCCCACAATAACGGCAAAAAACCCGGCGGGCGGCCCCACAATCTTTAAAAAAATGGTGTGGTGAATCACAATTAAAGCACAGATTCACTGCTGCTGCCTCTAATTTGCCGTCCGTATCGGCCACACTGACATACTGTAGTTTCGGCTGTCCCATATTCATTGTTGCTTCTATTTTTGCACAGGCTGCCTCGAGTTGCCGGAAACTGGAAACGTCCGCAAAAATCAGCTTCTCCCTGTACAGCGGCAACAGGTTGTTACGCACAAGGTTTACCATCGTCGCCTCGTCAAATTGGACGGTCACTTTCCTGAATCTACTCCTAATATTCGCCAAAAATTCGACCGATCGCTGCCCCGGTGTCATTTTCTCCGACAGAATTTCTTGCAGTCGCGCTGCGTCCCCCCGGACGACCGTAAAAGCCTCCAGGAACTCCCCGCGGGCTTGACTCCAACTCGTCAGATCCGGTAGGTGCACTTCGAACCATGTCTTGGCCGTCCCAGAGAGGAGATCTACCAAACAGGGATAGATCAACTCCATGGGAAGGCCAAACAAATGTGCCTGTCTCTCAAAATCTACAAGAAAATCCTCCGGGTCTCCCCTCCCAGAGAAAGCGATTTCTCGGGACCTACAAACGCCCAGAAACTTCACTAGGGTCCGCCTGTAGTCCCCTAAGTCCGCCGAATTGCCCGACGGGTCGGACGCGCTGTGGCGACCGGACGAGGGCCCCTGTTGTTGCCAGGGCGGCGGTTGCTGCGGCCAAGGCGGCATTTGTGGTGGCGGATGGTGGGAACTCTGATGCTGCTGTGGTGCATGCCAATCTTGCGGCAGTTGTTGGTGCGGCGGTTGCCTAACCGTCGCCCGAGGCGGTTGTTGAGTAGTCGGTTGCTGAGGTGGGACATTCCACTGTGGTGGTGTCTGTTGGGACACTGTCGCCCGAGACGGCTGTTGGGGCACTGTCGCCCGAGGCGGCTGTTGGGCAGTCTGCTGCCGCAGTGGAGCATTCCACTCAGGTGGCATCGGCTGTGAAGGCTGTTGAGATGCAACCGTAGGGGGGTCGAAGGGTTGGGGTGGGGGTAAAGGCTGGGTGGGGGCCAATCCCCGTAATGACCAAGGTGAGCGGCCTTGGCTGGCAGCTTGCTCCGTTGTCTCTTGCATAGACAGCGAAGTATGGCCTTGCGCATAAGAAGTATGCACCCTCTGTTCCCTAACCCTTTTATGTACACTAAACAACGGCGAACGAAGGGTATCACTCCCCGGCTGCAAAGCCGCAAACTGCCGCTCACACTGTTTAAGCGCAGCCAACAGGGTGTTCAACCCTTCCTGCTCTACCTCAGGAACGGCAGAAAAGGTCGTTCGCAGCACTGCGGTGTTTGCAAACTCCGGCTGTAAATCCGCCCCAGGCACCCCTGCATAATCCAGCAGAGTCTGAGGTGGCTCTACTGTCGGTGCTGAAAGAGAAACGATGTGGTCGGCCGGATCTGTCAGTGGAAGGTTTTCAATCCCTGAGATGTGCAAGAGCACGTCGGGGTTGTCCCGGACCGCATCCCACACTTCTCTCCGCAGTGCCGTGAACGGCCCATTCATATCAAAGGCAAAATCAGGGCGCAATTGTTGCAACTCTGTTGCTAACTCAAGCAACGCGTCATAATTGATCTGTTGTAGAAAAGACCGAAACGTCTTCATATTGATACTGATAATAAAATCTCACTAAGGTAACAAATAACTTATTGTAATTAACACTAAATTAATTTCCTGTTTCCAGGTATATCCCAAAGATAAAAATATTCAAGAACTTGGACGCACTCAAATTACATACAATATTCCGGGCTTAATCACCAAACCGGGAAGCCAAAATTCTCTATCTCAAGAGGAGCCAAAACAACCAGTCGCAAGAAGAACGCGACTAACAATCATTGTGTAATACTTAATGCTAGAACATTATAATAATAGCAGTATGTATTATAAATTATACAACCACCTACCTACATGTTTATTACTTAAAAACCTGTAAATTACAGCCTGTGATAGAGCGTCGACATACAGAAACTATGTCTACTCCCACCACCGGCGGTAACCGTATGGGGAAAAAAAAGAAAAAAAATGTTCAGGATAAAATCACAGCAGTAAGGAGCCATGTCGGTGACAGAACTCCACCGATGAGCACCCAATACAACAGCGAATCATCCGGGAAGGAACAGCGATGGAAGGACAAAACCCCCTTCCCGCGACACCTTTCCGGATAATTTGAAAGCCTGATGATGAACCTGTATACGAAACGTGGCTACCAAGTGGAAAAAACATTAGAGAGGAAAGTTGTCACAGAATAGAGTCCAGGCACCTAAACGCGTAGGCGCCACTTGTAAAATTCCTTCATATATGTCAAATGTGAAATTAAACTTTAATGTTCATTTCTGTTACTCATACTCGTACATCTGCTATATTCTTATTAAATAAAACTGCTTGTGATGCTTATGCTTGCTTAACTTAGGAAAGTTAGATTCGGGAACTTAGGGAAATGAAATAAACTACTTAGGGCTACTCTAGAAGGTAGCTGTTTTCTAACGGATGACCGGTCCTGATAAGACACTGAAGCCCGGAGCCTGATTAGCCTGGGATTGGTGTTACGAAAATTAAAACGGGCTAGCTCAGACGACACCCAAGCTAATCCCACTCCGGCTTCAAACTACTCAACACAACTAGGGAAACGTGCAGCTACCGAGGTCAAGCTCCCGATGAATCCGACAGAAACCCAGATCGCGGGGCGCTATACTCTAGAGCCGCATCCTTCCTCATGCGGAGACTCAACTCAGGGAGCGTTAAGGTCAGAAAGAAACCTGGACAAAATCTGCGACAACAATCTCTCTCTTCTAATGCAACAAAATATACAGTGCAATAATAATTTTTAAATTGAAAAACAGCGCCAAACAGTAGCGGGTGCAGTAAGCTAAAACCACGTCTTAGACGGGGCAATAGAAACCAATATGGCCGAAATAGTCAACAAGATTACCGAGCCAGAGGAGCTCTTATTTTTATTTTAAAATTAACCGGAAAAACCCAGCCGGGAAAACTTTTCCGCTTTTTCCAAAAGCAACAAAACAAAAATAATGTGAGAGTGACAAACGAAATTACTACGGTAAGTACAGTGAAAACAATACATTGACAACCTGGTGATCTAAGCACAGAGACGCTGCGTTTTTGCGCCAAAACAGAGACCTCTTTATTAAAATGTAATCAAAACACGAACCCGGGGCGCCAACCTACAATTTTGGAATGATTACTGCCAAACAAGGACCGGTAGACGTGCCCCTTTCCCGTAGGCAAGGATCGGGTCACACGCCTCAATTTTACGGTTCCAAAAGTGGCTGCAAACACCCAGCGTCCCTATTCTTAGACCACCATGTTGTAATTAGAACAAGAATGAACAGGCTCCCGAAGTTTGACAGCTCCAGGAGTGTCATCAGCTGATTATGACAAGACAGACAGCTCATCAAAATTACGTACGGACTAAATGATTTAGAAATGTAGGGGGTAGCAAAATTGCGCCCAGAACTTAGGAAAATTGACGAACTGGAAAATTATATAAAAGAAAAGAAGCTTACGGACCAGAGCTCACGGCAGGGTACTCGGCTTCCACTGGTAGGTGCAGGGCGCAGAGAGTGCATACTCCGCAGGGTGTAGTAGGCCCTAGGCAGGCCGTAGGTAGGTCGAAATATGCATGGCTCACTCCATCTCGCCTATCCGAAAACCAGGCGGCTACCGGAGCCTAGTTGGTCAGGCTCCGGGCTGTGGCTCCCCAGCGACCGGCTTTAGGCCCAGACAAGTTTTCCTACCCCATCATGGTGGCTGTTTTCAAGTGCTATGGAGGAAACAATTAATGATTATTTAGTGGTAGCTTGTCTTCCTTTCTTCCCCTGCATATGGCCGAGCAGCTCCAATCTGACCTTCCTGTGACCTTGACGGTCTTTCCGACATCCGACGTGAAGATTAAGTAGCAAATTTTATATTTATTTTTATTTTGTGTTTTCCTCGAGCCACACCGTAATTACCTTAAATTATCTTAAATTCCACTTCCTCCTGATCAGACGTGGTTTGAGCCGGCAAGCATGCGTCATCGCGCATGGACGCATTTATCTAGGCTCCTACTTGTTTCGTGTATAATATTTATGCTTATTTTTCTTTTTCAGGGGTTTCTACCGGTTCTACGGCGGTACGTAATTTCATAAATTAATAAAAACGGGGCTTACCACAAAAAATCAACCTCGACGCAACTCATCACCAAGAAAGTCAGAGAATGAGCAAGTTTGAGACTTGCCAGCTCACTTCGTCCTTATCCGGTCATATTAGCCACTTTTAGGCACCTTTTAACTCCCAAGTTGACTTCATGTGGTTACCCTCACCCCCCAAAAAACCCAATATATTATTTTGACTCGCCCCCAATTGTGTTTAATCGTGGTTAATGCTCGATTTATTCCCCTTTCGACTCATTTCCGTTTCGAGTTTCAAAGTATCCCCGCCACTCACTCCGCGCTGTTTTTTAAATCATTACACGTTTGAAAGGCCACAGTTTCATTGGTTTTTTGTAGAGAGTCGATGTGATAAAAATCGCAACGCTTTTTGTAATACACTAACAAACTCCAGTGTGTGCCTCTTTCGCTTCCTTTAGCGTCATTTAATGGAAATAAAATTTTGTCAACAGTGCCAGCCAGTGCTGTAGTTAAATGAGTTTTAGCCATTTCCGGATTATTCAAAAGTAAATTACCAATTAGTGGATCAATCAACAAGAAGGATTTTGCATTTTTATTCGTTAGACATAAATATTCTAGATATCTATTGACGTCACTATCATCCACCCATTGATCTAGATCACGATGCATGTTGGTGGAAGCATGACTATACCTTATGGGGCAAGGCACAACATTTTTTTTAACGAAAGTAGCCTGGCTTGCACTTTTCTTACGTCGCCATTTTTCTTCTCGTACCTTGGTACGGAACCTTTTGGCCTTAGCTTCGAAGAAAATTCGGCAAAATATGCGGCAAAAAAAGTGAGTTACAACATTGCCGTGATTTGGACAAATATCCTCAGCTAAATCAATGGAGTTTAAAATTTCGTTCTCTACATCTTTACCTAATGTGTCTCTAGCTAAATTAATATTTTCTAAGTTGTCAGGGACCATTTCTTTGAAAACCTTGACAGCAATGTCCGTTATATCCATGAAGATTTTTGCTGGGTAAGAGAGAGATTTCGTATTTATACGGAACTCTTTCAGTTCTATAAACTCCTGGCCAGGGAGAGCCTCCTCAGAAAACAAAGAGTCCGAACAGCCCGGGCAACCCTTGATTTCCTTCAACTTGGCAATTTCCTTGACGATGTAGCCGGTTACGTAAGGAAAAGCACCTTGTTCTGTAAATTTAACGGCATCAATCAATTTTAATCCGGAAACTATTTCATTTTCTTCTGTACTCAGGGCGGACATGTCTACAGCCGGCTGGGTATTCAACGTAGCACTAGGAATTTTCGGGTCTAGCCTTATAACAGTTTTTCCTACTTTTCCTGGAAACATGGACTGCACATCAATTAATAAATCGCTATTATCTTCTGCGCAATTGGAATTGGCGGATTTTACATTTTTAAATTGAGCAATGACATAAGACTTAAGAGAACCAGTGAAATGGAACATATCAGGATTTCGATTGTGACTCCTTATTATTGAAAATAGGTTTTCAAGTGGATC
Source organism: Psococerastis gibbosa (assembly GCA_963971405.1). Lineage (NCBI taxonomy): Eukaryota > Metazoa > Arthropoda > Insecta > Psocodea > Psocidae > Psococerastis > Psococerastis gibbosa. The sequence goes on from OZ020485.1 coordinate 3,900,683, forward strand.
TTGGTTGAAGTACCTGGTGCAGACAAAATCCATACCTTTTTCAGTAACTAGGTAGTGACAAATCTCTTTAAATGACCGAAGGGTTCTCAGCCATCCCTTGGTGAACCTTCCTTGCATTGCCCCCCCTCGGCTATTAAATCCTTTGAGCGATTGGAAAACAGTCATTGCTTTGAGCCATATTGAATTGTGATAACTTTCTTTGCTATATGCTACTCGGAATGGTCTTCCCTTCAGATTTGTGACTGATTTGGCATTAACGCTGTCAAACAGCAAATTCATAAAATAGATGAACTTTGCTGTATCAGCCGCATCTGGGGATATATCAAATTTGTTCGACTTATAAAGCATGCCACTGTAAACAGAATTACTAAATATCTGAGCGGCATGTCTTACCTTCATTCGCGGGATTTTGTCAGGAATAATATGTTTATCAGTCAATTTTGGGGCTAGACGACACAAACCCTGATCGGCGGCGTAAAAATCAGTTACATCATTCCACGAAGCAATTTTCTCACGACCGAGGTAAAAATCGTATTGTAATAAGTTATTTCTAGTTGATTTCAGCAAATGGGGAGGGTCAAAAATAATATGAACTTTTCGATTATCCACACAAAAATAACCCAGATCATTAATCCCGCGAACAGTATTAAGTAGGAGCTGATTGGCTGCAGAAAGATTTGTAGCCCCTTGGTCACAGACGGTTGCTACAACCGTAAAACCGGCATCATATGCTTTTCGGATAATTTCGGGAATAATTTCTATTAACATATTTGCACTTATCATTGCACTGGTAAAATAATAAGCCACTGGCATTTTCCAATTTGCCCTAATCCCCCTCAGCATGAACACTAAAGCATGGTCAGCCAGTTTACCCTGACGCCCTGTGGCTTCAGGACCGAAATCAACGAAACCGTCATAACGACCCAATTTGTTATTATATGTAATTGTTGGGGATATAGCGATTTCATCATATACGAGCGTACATAGGCAATCTTCCGGTACCATACCCTCACTTCGCTTCTTTAGAACCTCGAAAATGAAATTGTTAATTCCCACCTCAAAGGGAATTTTTTTTATTAACCTAGATAGTGTCGACTGGCTCGGCAATGGCATGCTTTGAGCCATCATTTTATAACTACACTTACTCTTCTTCAAGAGGGTTGCAGCACTGGCTTTTTCCTCAATTGACCATCGCCGGCTCGTTTTTTTCTTCCTTTTATTTTGGAACTCTCCCTTTAAAAAAAGCTTCATAAGTGGCGAAGCGTCTTCGGCCAACTTAATATGAGCTCCGCTGATAAGGGCTTTATTTTCCGCTCGCAGTTTTCTGACTTCTGCCTGGGACTTCTTGAGGGCTACCTGCAAGCTCTTCGCCAACTTATAAAGGTCAGATCGCGAAGGTGTCATAGAGCTTATGGGATGACCAAAAAGAAGAGACCTCTTTGACAAAGGAGTTCTTCTTGCGCTAGGTCTTCTTGCGCTACGTGTGCATCTTGGGGTCTCTATCACTATTGGTGTTGAGTTATGTAGGGGTGAGGCGTAGGGACTACTACTACAATCGAAATGTTTAGAAAAATATGTGTGGTCCTCTGTAGGCGTATGTGCAATAAGGTCATCACTATTTGAATCTAACTGTGGCAACTCAGATTTAGGCCTATTACTTTCCATGACGCTGGATAGATCGGAACAATGAGTCATAACTGAATCCGGTTCTAGGCCAATCTCAACAAAACTGGACACCTCACAATTTGAGGGTATAAAAAATGTTGGTAAAGAATGTTTACGCAGCCTCCTTTCACCATGTTTACCAATTATAAATGACTCATTTGCAAAATGCTTTGAGCAGATTTTAAATTGTCCCCCCATGTTGACATCAGTACAATTAAAATCCCACAGGTTGCGACTACAATCATGCATTTTTATACCTTCCGTTTTACTTGAATTAAAACAGCCCACAACCGAGCAATATCGGACTCTTCTTTTGCTAGTTTTCGGCATTTTTCTACTAAAACTAAAATATAATAGTGCCCAGTTGAAAATGTAAACAAAACAATGTCAGTAATGGCTGGTAGGCTGGATGGTGTGCGTCCTTCAGTCCTTGATTTTGGACTATCTTTTTGAAAATATGCTTCAAATTGAGATTTTAGTGATAGTTTCAGAATTTGTAAAAAAATCATTACAATTTTTAAAATACATTTTATTCCCATTAATATTTAATTTGACATTTAAATATTTACAAAAGAATTTAACTTGAGCTCTGTTGTTCAAGGAAAGTGGACGGAGAAAAAATTTCCGCTGCGCGGCGTGGCGCTGCTATCGCGAACTGAATCCCTATCCCGGTGACGAGTCTAGTTATCTGTTGTCTATGGCCCTGCCCTAATCTCAGGCCAGGCCAGGCCGGCCTTATTTTAGACCACAGACAAAAGATAAATACAAATTTATTTATTTTAGTTTTAAATGTTTATTTATTGAATAAACATTACATTTTTAATATAATATCACTTAATTATATCATAATGATACGATAAAACTACACGTAACATTTTTGTTCACCATCTCAATAAATAATAAATTTTGTGTAGGTTTCATTGGCGCATAACGTGGGGAGAGACTAGTTTTGTGTCAGCCTTCCAGTAATGCTTTTATTATTAATTGAATAATTAATTAGTATTAGGCGGCTAATCCATCTGTTAATAATCCGTCATTTGTGCATTAAAAATTGATGAGATGTTGGTTTTTTAAGGAGACTATTATGTAGATACTTAACTTATCAATTATATATTAAGTTAAAATATGGTGGAGACTTTTTTATTGATATCTACATATTTTAACTTAATTTATAATAGATAAGTTAAGTGTCTACATAATAATCTCCTTAAAACATATATCTTATCAATTTTTTTAATGCAAAAATGACGGATTATTGACCATTGGAATGTAATGAAATGATTTAGGTCTTTAACTATTAATTTTCAGTCTGCGTAGAGATGGTTCAGGCTTCGACAGCTTGTAGCCTAAGGGCTAAGTAATGTAGATTTGGTATAGTCTACAGGCTATATAGTAGGCTTATGTTGTTAATTAATAAAAACTAAGATGAAAGATGAAAAAAAAACTATATTGACAGTCAGAATCAACAGGCACGAAGTGCTCTGCAGTATATAAAAAGATAATAAGTTGAAATGTTATTGATAATAGATCGCGCCTCACCGTTGAGTCACCGGCCCAAGCTATAAGTTGCATAGAATAATATTTACTATAGAATGCTAGTCGGTATGGGGCCGTCTGTGATTCCAAATAGGAAAATCACATGAGCCGAGTCACAAAATATTTGCGTCCCAGTTTTAACCAATCAAATTAATTTATTAAGAAACAATTGTGAGTGTATTCGAACGTTCTATAAAACTTCGCCTACTATTGGCTGCCTGTTTTGAAGTCAACATTAATTTTCAAAACAATAACAACGCAGCAGAAATGAGTGGGTTTTTGATAAACAAAAAATGATAAAAATTACTTATTGATTCAATCTCTACAGCAATACCTACTTTACTAATAAAATAAGTTCGGTTGTTGGATTGAAAACTGCAAACTATGCTACACATTATGCAAAGTACAGTAGGCCTACAATAATACATCTAAAAGGTAAGTGAGAAATTTATATTAAACCCACAATAGCTTTAATTCTTCTTAAAGTGTTGCATTGTAGCCAAATTAAGTCACTTAGCACACTCCCCAAACACACCGAGTGCAACAAGTTACTGTACAACCTACGAGAAGCATTTTTAAGCCTTTGCACGCATGGGGCTTGCGAAGTAATAATTTGTGACAGTGACTTCCCTCTATGGGTCCACTGCAGCATACATTAAGTAAAACAAAATATGTTGTCTTATTTTAATTGGCATGTATCGGTAGACTAATATTATTGACATTTTTAGGGCAACAGATTTCGAGGAACAGGAGCAGAGGAGGCGTCTCGTCCCGCCACAGAAAATGTTGAAGCAAGGAAATTCGAGTGGAAACTTTAAGTTAATGCAAGACAATTTCTACCAGAAGGAAAAAAGTCAAAAATATTAGTTGTGTTCCTTTCTCTTCACTGTAAATTACTGTATATTTGTTGTTACATTAATGTTATTGCATTATGCTGTATTCTAAAAGCCTTTTCCATGGAACTCACCTTGAGTTTTCACTTGTCACCCATGGCTTACAGAGTCAAAAGGAAGGGAACATGGTGGGTGTCACCGTATTGCGTTAGTGAGGAACTACCTGTCTGAATAAATAGGGGTTGTGAAAATGTCCAATACATGGTCTACTGTGACAGTATGCTAACACGACGCAAAGACTTTTTTTGCCACTTTCCCCATACAGGGTTTTGGTTTAAAATGCCAAACCCCCAGTGACCTGTACACGAAAAGGCCCTAATGAATGCTTGCCGTAACGTAAAGTACAGTAGGTACTCTTTCTAAACTCATGTTGGAACATAATTTGAAGTATTTTATGTGATACTTCCATACATAAATACATACTGCGTAGGATACACTAGCATTTTTTTTTAAAAATATTCATTTACCATTGTACTGTAGATAGGCCTAGGTGTGCGAATGATACAATACATGTACGGACGCAAATATTTTGTAACTTCAATCCGGTGATTTCATGAAAAAAATCACAAAACCCTGAAAAACTGCATCATATGTATAAGCATAGGAATGCCAGTCTCCTTATTTCGATTGGCAGGCTATGATAAGGCACCCATTCCACATACGTACAACGTCAATGAAAATTATGAAATTGAAGGTGGTAGCAGACATTAAAGACATACTAAAAATTCTGCTACCACCTTCAATTTCATAATTTTCATTGACGTTGTACGTATGTGGAATGGGCACCTATGTTGTGATTCCACGACTTATCTCCCCGCAGTCGACGCCAATGATATTGACGTCATAATGCCCTGCCCTGGCCTGGCCTGAACGGGCCTGAGATTAGTGCTACTCGTGGGCGGCCATATTAATTGATATGGTGCCCATTCCATTGACCGGCTAGGGCTATTTCCAAAACGGTGACGTGGTAGCAGACACTCAAGACTTAGCTGGCGTTTCCACCAACCTCACATTGCAGAATTGGCGGAAATGTTTATTTTCCTCTATGCCATAGTTAAAATTGATCAATGATCATACAATAAAATCACAAACAAACAAACTAAAATTAAAAAATGGCGTCATGGGATATGTAAAGTACAAACATTTTAATAGATTTCTATAAAAAGAAAAATTCTAATTTCCGTCATTGTCATTTGCATTCAGCAATGCGAGATCGATGGAAACGCCACCTAAGGCCCCCATTCCACATACGTACAACGTCAATGAAAATTATGAAATTGATGGTGGCAGCAGAATTTTTAGTATGTAAAAATGTCTGCTGCCACCATCAATTTCATAATTTTCATTGACGTTGTACGTATGTGGAATACCCCCCTAAGGGCTAAGTCTTGAATGTCTGCTACCACGTCACCGTTATTGGAAATAGCCCTAGCCGGTCAATGGAATGGGCGCCTATGAATGGGGTATACAGACATTTTTTTGCCGTATTTAGAATAAAACTAGATTTTATTTTACATATAAATTGATATAAATTGTTTTTAAATTTATTCTTACTTGGGAGTAAAATTCATTTATAAATTTTGCTTTTAAGGCAGGGGCGGCCATATTTGAACGTCACCGTTCCCGCCACCATAGTAAACAAAAACGAAAAAAATAATATAATCGTATTTCTTTTTACTTGGTTTTCCTAATTTTTCATGGCAACTGCGAAAACTAATTATAAGTACTGTGATGTGCCTAACTGTACAAATACGACATTCCGTACGCCACAAAAACTGTTTTTGCATATACCTAATGATGGAAAAAGGCGAAGAGTATGGATCCAACTGATCCAAGCCACAAGACGCGATGAGGCTGTCAGTCCGAAGTCAACTCTGTTTTTTTGTGAAGTCCACTTCGAGGTAGGTTTGCGTTAATTTCTACTCTTTTTTTCAATGAAATTAGTATTCAGCCGTAATATGCAGGCAGGTAATTTCTCCGACTGATGTAGGGTCTATGATGAATGACTACATAAACAATATACGTATTATGGTAGGGCTATTCTGTGGAGGAGACTTCATATTGACTTATTGGTTATTGCTAGGTTATGAAACTTAAATGTTGCGGCCGTACAAGATTCAATCACTTTCTTCTGTCACTCTTAGCATAAGCGTAGATTTCTTTCGCTCACTAAATAGTGTAGCTCCCTAGCTCCTTCATTGCAATTTGCCGATACTGACACAGTTACAGTATATAACTGCGCAGCTCATTGTTGATTTGGACATTATATTTTTAGTCGGTTACTGGGCAATCAGTGCTCGGTTCATTTACAGCATTTATATGGACCAGAGACCCACCGACCGCTTTCAACAAGCTGTCATTAATTATTAAAGTAGTAAAGTGGTTGTACTTCATTATATATTAGATTGAACTTACTGACGTGTTTTTTTCTGTACCAGTTGGAAGAATGCATTGAAAATTTAACTTATGTTAAATTAATGCACGGGCGAATGACTATAAAAAAAACAGCGATGCCAACTAAATTTGAATGCCAGTGCAGGCGCATCAACAAGTTTTTGGAGCCGACAAGACTTCTACTAGTGAAGAGGCGAAGGAAAGAACTTACAGCTTCGGCCGTAAATGCGCAAGTAGAAGCTCAAGCAGGGCCAAGTAATGACAATCAAAGCTGCGAAGATAGTTTGCCTATTATTGAAGACCATGATAGCAATCGTAAGTAGAGTTTTCTATCATGTTGTTATGTTGCCTTCGTTTGGCAATCAGCATCTTCGCTGTCGATGATCATGCGGTAAACTTCCCGAGATATGTGTAATTTTATTGTAGGGCATTTCTCCACTAACACATGAGGTTTAACACAGTCGACACAGTCATCGCCGTCCGCATCTTTTTTTCTTGCGGGAGGCAGACTGGGTGAGCCGAAATCTCTAAAATTCCATGAAGGCTCTTGACTATCATCATCATCATATCAATATTATAAAATTGCGCGCAGGAGGCTTCCCCTGGGGAAAAAGTATGTGAAATGCGGCACGCCAGAATTAGTAGCGTTCACGAATTTTGATAGCAGTCGAGATTTTACAGTCTAATACTTATTTATAAAACTCCAAGCTCCGCCAGACAGCGACATGTTGCTCTCGTTCTAGGCGGGGGGCAGCTGGTCTCCCCTGCCCTCTCCTGTGGACGCCCATGGACATAATGTGTATTTAAACTGCGTTTATTTTTTACATTTTCCTGGTTTATGGTGACCCCATGTAAACACAGGAATTACGGAGTATTAATGTAGTTTATGTAAAAATACCAATGTGCGACACATGACGGTTTCTCTAAAAATAATAAAAATCTATATCTGAAAATATTGTATAGTAGACGTTCCGTGTAATGTGTGAGCCACTGTGAATCTTATAATGTGTTTTAAAATTTACTGTATACCTGTACATGTTTTTTTTCATTTTTTTTTTCAGTTTTTTCAAATGACAAGTGCACGCAAACTATGCAGGCAGCTACCGTAACTAGCCGAGCTGTGCAAGTGACGCCACAGTACACGACTGTCAGTTGCTCGCCAATTAAATCTGCAACTACCAGTCGCGGTACTACAAAAACCCCGGAGAAACTGGAGAGGGGGTCCGGCCGCAAATTTTCGGGCTGTAGTTTTCTAAATTCAAGCAGTGAAGATAGTGATGACAGCGATTTCGCAATTGACGATCTCGTCGAGCTGAAGGAGCTGTCTGCTCGCAGGATTAAGTTAATAATTCAGGCTAGGCCAAAGAAATATTTAGGCATTCCTGCGAGCTGAATTTTCGTGTTTGAAATCTTGTAACTAAATAGTGGATTTAGCTGGTCAAAGAACTCGATCAAGACATTTTTGAAGTTTCATCTAAATCGGATAATATTTACGGAAGTTGGTGTGTTTCCTAAAATCGATATACATACATAAACACATACTGTACATACGTATATACAGTATATATGTATAAAGCTGGCCATTGATGAGGGCTCCAAACGGACTCGCGCCAAGCCAAATGGCGTGTCCTGTTCCATTTGGCGTTAGCGCCATTTAGAGGGGTCATTCACGACTACGCTGAACCAGTCGCTCTAAGGCGGGTATTCCACATACGTACATCGTCATTGAAAATTATGAAATTGAAGGTGGTAGCAGACATTAAAGACATACTAAAAATTCTGCTACCACCTTCAATTTCATAATTTTCATTGACGTTGTACGTATGTGGAATGGGCACCTGAATCTTTCAAATTGTACAGTGTAAAAGTACCTCTTCCATATCGTAACACTATACAATTTGAAAGATTTGGAGCGACTGGTTCAGCGTAGTCATGAATGACCCCTCTAAATGGCGCTAACGCAAAATGGAACATGACGCGCCATTTGGCTTGCGCGATTCCATTTGGAGTCCTCGTGAATGGCCAGCTTAACATTTTGAAAAGAGGGTGGTTTTAGGCTCAGGGGGTCATGAAATGAAAAGTCGTGAAGAAATTTTCCGAGAGTCGAACATTGGTAGGTGGTAGATCTCAATAGGTAGATGAATCTCCCTAAAAATCTGCCTTTAAGCTGAAAATATAAAGGTGTTTTGTTCAGCTGCTATTTATCCGCCCCTGGGTCCAGTGCAATATGTTTTGAATTATGGCGGTTGGCTGTTGCTGTTTGGTGTGCAGGGGAATCCGGGCTAATAGGCCGTGGTCGATTTGAAAGTATGCTTCCAAACGTTTCGTCAACAACAACAGTGGCACTATGTACACGTACACTTCTAAGATTGTATCGTGGGGGTACCCTAGGAACTGACTGACAGACTGGTGCAGGTATGGATCGGTGCGCAAGCGCTCTCGTGTCTGCTTTGCTAGTTGTCATCATTCTCTGTTTTGTTGTTTTATTTACTTTTAACCTACCCCCGACTACATAGGAAAGCCATAAAAATCTATAAACATCCGCAAAACTTTAATAGAAAGGAAGAAGGATTAAAACACTACCGAGTCAATCAGACACGAGAGCGCCTGCGCACCAATCCAGACCTGCTCGGTGGGCCCTCTACCTGTAGCCTACGTCTTTAATTCCTTAGGGACACCTGAAAACTATGACACTAACTATATAAGTATTGTTATATAGGGTGCCCCAGACCATCCGTCCACCTACTTTTTCTCGAAAACGAATGACGTCAGAGGTCTGAATTTTTTTATAATCATTACAAAATGGGGGTTGATGCATTTCTGGAAATTAGTTTGGAATTTTTTGGGGACCTGGAAGGGGGGTTTGGGGGGTTCGTATGCTGTTCCTCGAAATAATGAGAACAATTTTTTGTTTGTCATTGTTAAGCTGATGTCATGAGCTTTCATTTGAGATGTCACTTGCCATGCTTCGGGTGACTTATTCCCAACCTTTCCCCTCCTCCCCATTGAGGCGCAGGTTCAGGCACTAAAATTTGTGTGTCATTGTCAAGCTGAAGTCATGAGCTTTTATTTGAGGTGTCACTTGCCATGCTTTAGGTGACCCATTCCCACCCTTCGCCCCTCTCCCCGTTCAAGCGCAGGTTCAGGTACGATTTGTATAGTTAACTTGACAACTCCTGTAATAAGCTTTCATTTAAGGTACAACATGCCATATGATATTTTAGAGAAATTTAATCTCAAACTTTAGCTGTTTACTGTACCTGAACTGAAAAACTCAGGTACACCAAGGTAAGATCATCAAGTACTCCTATTTTTTCTTTACCAGAAAATTTGATTTTGACTTTTAGCATTCAGCACACTAACAGCCCACAGGTACCCAAAGTTTGACTTTTAAAGACCTCCTGTACCTGAACCTGTAGGGATACAATCAAAATTTTTGCAAATTATGAATGAACACTTTATAAGCCTTCAAATGATGTACAATTTGACATACCTTTACATTTGATTATTCCGAGGAACAGCATACGGACCCCCCAAACCCCCCCTTCCAGGTACCCAAAAAATTCCAAACTAATTTCCAGAAATGCATCAACCCCCACTTTGTAATGATAAAAAAAATTTTAGACCTCTGACGTCATTCATTTTCGAGAAAAAGTAGGTGGTCGGATGGTCTGGGGCACCCTGTATGTGCAGCCTCACCGTATTTTCTTACGGAACATTGCCTATAAAATTAGTTTATATTGTAGCTTATAACAAGAATGTTTTTTTCCATTTATTGCATATTTACTGTGATATACAGTACCCCTGAATAAAAAACTACTTCTAGTACTAAGTGGTCTCCATTTTTTGCTTGATATGCAATTCCTCATGAAATATCTAACTTGCAACAATAAACGAAGCGTCATAAAGCAGAAACAATGTTCCTCTTCATTCTGATATGTAGTATGTGACCACGATTCACACTAATTGGCCACAGTTTTGAAACTCCTTCAACGTGACGTCCCCAGAGACCATTATTTTTTTTACAAATGAAGTTTCAAAACTGTGGCCGATCTGTGTCAGTGACGGCAGCATATTGTGCATCAAAGCGTGGAGAATTATTTCCTCCAGTTAATGACACTTTATTTCTTTGTTCTCGTTGAACAGGTGTTGTAAAACTGGTTCCGCAAGCACCGGTTAGCAAGGCACATGCCCAGACTCTGGCCAGTGGCAATCACAAACCCGGCCCTAGCGTGGACAATCCCATAGGCGGGGTTTCCACATGCGTCAATGGTAAATATGGTTTTGACGTGGTAGCAGACATTTTTAGTATGTCTTTAATGTCTGCTAAAACGTCAATACCACATTTACCATTGACATGTGGAAACCCCGCCATATAATGTACTCCACAGTGTCCGGCTGATCGGTCGATATGTATTAGAATAGATCGATTGACTTATGGGAGAAAGCACTGGCTGAGTGAATTTGTGTAGGTGGCAGTAGACAAAAAAAATGGCGGCCCAGTTATAAGGATTTGAAAACCACGTCAAAACAATGTAAATAAATAAACAAAACAACTATTGCGATCACAAAGCATTTAACCATTATCAATCGAAGGTACAATCGCTGATTCCCCTCCGAAGCAAACTACAATCTGGGCCTAATGAACGATTCCCAAAACTGATGCGCTTGATGCAGAAGTTGACGCACGTAGGGCTCGTCATAGTCCACGATTATGAGGATTGCTTTTGTGACTTTTCGAAATCTGGCGAAGCGCAACAAAATAATCCTCTTCGCCGTTTGGTCACTAGCATCTGCAGCTGCATTTCGGCTTTCACCTTCTCTGTTAATTCTGAGTGAGAATTGACGTAATGACTGATGTCTGATATTTGGCTTATGGTTAAGGGGTGCCCCGTAAGGGTTACTATGCCTCCCGCCGTTCTAGTTAATATATTTCTATGAAAACAATTAAACAACGGATGAACGGACATTCCGACATTGGACAACACACAGCGGCCTTTAATAATATTATATATTTTCAATAAGTTTTGTGAGCCAATATAAATTTGAACTACGACGGGAAGTGAGGTGAGTAAACATATTTCAAGTGCCTGTTTTTTTAAACATTTTCAGTTGTATACCATCCAACACCTTACATATATTACATGGTTTTAATTTTCAAAATGGAAAATCGTTAGCATGTGCAACTCATTTGTGTAGCAAAACAACTAAAATTTATTTAATTCATCATTCATTCCTTGTTTGTGAAGTGTTCAAGTGAGAAGGAAAAATAGTAAAAGGTACATTTGGTAAATTACAATTTTTTAAATAAAAATAAAAGTTACGTACTTAAAGTAGGCCTAACTAAACTATTTTTATGTGCAGGAGCCACCTGGATTCTGGGACGGAAGAATCTTTGGGCACTGGTGAATGAATCATCTGGCCATCGGCATCACCTGAAGCTGGAACCCAGTAGTAAGAAGTAAGAAAATGGCAGTCGTCGGTGCTGACAAGTTGAACTCCATAGTGCAAAGTAAGTATTTTCTAGCAATCTCAGATAGGGGTGACGATAGTATATTAAGGGTGTACAGCCCGTAGGAAATTGGCAGCCCGAAATAATTAACTAATCATGTTATTTAACATTTGTCTCATTAAAGTTGTAAAAGACTACTTCATGCATCCTATGATAAGATATAGTATTTCTAATATTTTAAATTGTACCTTTTTCATCGACATGATAATATTTTGTAAACAATAACCTTATTATATGATGCATAAAGTAGACTTCTACAACTGAAATGAGCCAAATCTTTAATAACTTGCTTAGTTAATTAAATAAAAAGTTTTAAATTTCGGGCTGACAATTTCCTATGGGCTCTTTAACTAATCTGCTATTTTTCCTTTCCTATGTGTAGACCTACGCTATTATAACGAAAGCATTGGCATTTCGAGTACCTATTCGACAGATTTACATGCTGCTTTTACGGTTCCAGAAACAGGAAAAGTGACACTATCTATGTTGTTAGATTTGTGGAAATATCCTTGTGTAACGGACTGGTGCGAGTTTACCCAAATATGCTTTCATTTTTATTAATTAGTGTAGGTAATGTCAAATTTCCATGGTCAGTAATTGTACCATGGCTGCCTACTCATGTTCCGATCAATTAGAAACCTATAATGGAAATTAATATATAAATGATCAATTACGGTACCTACAGTATATGAAGTGGCAAGGTATTAAGATGCGCAGGTCTCTACACACCATGTGATCGGAGAAAGGAGAAGCATCGTTACTTTTTCTTCTTCATATTTGTGCGGGTAGTTTGGCTTATCATATCATTTGAACTTTCAGGAGATGTCATGTCAGCGATTTATTAAGAGAATCTAGTTCGGGATGAACATGCATGCCGCCTTGATAAGGAGGAGAAAGATAGACGTGATGCTGGAAGAAGAAGACATTGTTCGCTATGCAAAAGCCTGAAGGATTCGGTTTATTGGCGGCGAATGGCTCATCCCCGAGCAAGGGAAGGCTCGCAACCGATGAAGAGTATAGGTGGAACCTGCACAAGATGTCAGTCTCGACTTTCCAGAAGAAGAGCAAGGACGAGAATGTATTCCTATTTCCACATAACAATCTATTTCGACGTGTTGATACATTACATTTCGAGCTATTCACGTTATCACAAATAATTTGTAGATGGATTTTGTATGGACTGAGTTCAATTTAGTAATAAAAAGAAATGTATATTTCTTAATAAGTATAATGTGCGTTGGTCATTGAGTATTTCTTAATTTTGTATTTAATATGTTAGGTACGGCTTAGTGTGGAACTATGAAAAAAAAATAGTTTGTTTAAAATAAGGTGAATACTAACAACGTTGTCAGAGTACATACCAGAGTAGTCATTAAAAATCAATTATATAATACAAAATAGGTCAATACAATATTAAATAGGAAGGGAGCGCGAGCCGGGCCGGCCGGGGCCCCGGCCACACAAAATTTGAAAAAAGGAGCGAATGATTCTGACGCGGGAGGGCCAACGTTATTATTATTATTTTTTTGGCAGTTGGCAGTCTTTCCCTAACAAAATATTACCATTGAGTTAACGTTCTTATATATTATGTTGTTCTGTGCTATACCCTACGCAAACAAATGTATTGCACATAATTACTGACAAACAAAAAGTGCCGACAACAAATAGTATAAAAACGAGAAGTCATTTTAAAAAATATCCTACATTGTTAGGGGCAAGGAAGACACCAAATTATTAGCTAGACCTAAGCGTAAAAAGCAAAGAGCTGCATTACTATCTTTAGCGATTCTTACCTGCTTTCTTTGACGCCTCGCAATTCCGGTGCTGTATATACAGATTTGCCACTTAAATAGGCCAAAACCATGTCGACGTCTACATGTGGCAGATTAGTAGAATTTGCTTGCACATACCGAACCATTTTTCTAACTATATTTCAAGTTTTCCACCAAATAAAATATTAAAACAAAGATTTATTAAACTCGTCCACTGTAAAATGTAAACAAATATGCGTTTCTAACTTAAACCCGAACTTTCCCGAAGCTGGCGAAACACAAATGTGAATGTCTACGTCACGACGTCCGAATGTTTCCGAGTGAAAATTACGAACTTAAAATTAAAATAAAACTTAACTTACACTAAAAATGACAGGGATATAGATGCCGACCAATCACAAGCAAGCATTGTGTGTTAAGCCCTTTTTCTACTCAACACTAGAGGCGGGTCGTTCTTACTGGAGCCGTTCCTATGAACGTTCCTTGAGGCTTGAGCTAGGAGCTAGTTGCAACGGATACAAAAATATTAGGTTCTTGAGGAACGCAATGCAAAATGGAAATGGCACCCTTTTTCCACGTGTAAACTGTAGGCATTGAACTATATATATATACACTGGAAACACACCAGGAGCGCTAGGGATGTCGGCAACGGACAAAACCTGATATCTTGAACTTTATGGCAGAAGCGTTCCATACCATATACACTTACGTGTAAATTTGATGTTTTTCAATAATTTTTTTAATACGATTTATTGACATTTTCTGCTTTTGTAATATTTTTTTATTTAATATAGAACAATATTCTATGGTCACACACCGGCATTTATGAAGATTTATTAATATTTAGCTAGGAATATGTTACTAAGAAAAATTGTGTCAAGCAGCAATTTAACAAAAGATATGTGGGGACCACTTAGTCCCACATGTGTAATAACCAGTCTGCTTCCAGCTTCACCTTTTTCCCGGTAGATGGCGCTGTTCACATTCAGATAATTCAATATTCCTCAATCTTCCTTTTACGTATCTATTTCTCTTATTCAATAATATCTTTAATCTACCCTCTGTGTCTCATCAGCTCCTTTAGCTGTGGACACAGAGTTGGTTTTTCTATATGGAAGCAGGCTGGATCAAATTCAATATTAATTGTAAGCGTGTATCGTTCTCGTCTCACAGCTCATATTGTAACCACTGTGTGTTAAATTACTCTAACTTGAGTCGAAGCACTGCAATGCAAACCAATTCAAGTCTACACTGCCTATTCAATCGCATCGTCATTCGTCCTTCGACTAGCCACATTGGTGACCCTCGACCAGCGTTTCCACTTTGAGGGAAATTTCCCTTTTTAGGGAAAATCCGGGTTTATTCACTGCACTAAAGGGAAATTGGAGGGAAAAGGGAATTTTGAGGGAAATTTGAAGAAATAAGAGAGATTTTGAGGGAAAACTGGTTGAAAAGTCAATGATTAAAATAAACTAGGTGAACATGGAAAATGTTACAATATACAGAATAAAAACACATAAAATTTGAAAAATATGAATAAATAACGGTTTCAAATTTTAGCGCGAATGTTATGAATTCTGCTTTGCTTTGCTTTATCCAACGCCCGTCCGTGGCAGTTCTGCCATTCGACGTCGAGCCTCCCAGTATAGATAGACTGATGATGTTCTTCGGTGTTGCTTGGAGTTTGGCACAGTGGTGAAGGTGGTTAGCGTCCATTCTTCCTGCATGGCACAGGGGGCAGTTGTCGTCATCTGCTAGGCCGATTCTGTGGAGATGGCCTTGTAGATAGTCGTGCCCTGTCAGAGTGCGGAATAGGGCCACAGATGCGTGCCGCTCTAGGTTACGCGGTATTGCTCCATCTGTCGCTAAGCTCGCCCATTGCTTTCCTTCGCTTTCGTTCTTCAACCGACTTGAAGTCTGTCTTGAAGATAGTGATGTCAATGTGGTTGCGGGCGGCTCTCAAGGATTGGGGCTGAATGGGTTGCGGCTCCGCAGCTCCTTGCTTTGCCAGCTCGTCGGCCATGTCGTTTCCCTTGACTCCGACATGGCTTGGGATCCACTGGAGCCATACGGTCCAGCCGACGGATATCAGGTCAGTGAGCGACGTGCGGCATTGGATTGTTCTTTGACAGTCGGTCGGAGTATTTTTGCTTAGTGCTTGGATTGCAGATTGGGAGTCAATGAAGAATACAGCTCGTGTAAGTGGCGTATTTGAGTTCCGTAGGCAATGAACAGCTTCTTCTACGGCCCATATTTCTCCGTCGAAATTACTGGAGTATTTTCCCACTGCAATGTGGTTTTCGAATAGACTTGAGTATACTCCAGCCCCTGTGGAGCTCGTCTCAGGTATGTATGATCCATCTGTATATATGTGGACCCATTCGTGCGATGGATAATGAAGGTTATGAATTCTCAATTCTGATGCCACGACTGATAGCTTAGTGGGAATTTTAATAACAGGAGTACATCAGTGCTTTGCTTATGATATGATGATTTGACTAGTTGTAGCAGCACAACTACACGACAACACGAGGTAAAGCCGGTAAAGGCACAGGCACGTGTTTTGGGTCCTCCCCCCGAAATATTTGCAGCGTACACTAGATAGAATGGAGACATCGAAGGGAATTGACAAACATGGATGTCATACAAGACGTATAGTATACAATATACCTAGGTATATATAATGAAAACCAAACTGTCTTCGTAATTCGTCATAATAGGCGGTTGGTCAATGTTCAATATAGACGGAGTCTTAATAAACGGATTCTACTGTATTGAGGTTACACCAATTTAGGAAAACTCGTTGAAAGAGCGAGGGAAAATTGGGGGATCCTCCCCAGGTTTTTTGGTGACAAATGGAGGCTAAAGGCGTAGTATCCACGATAACGAAAGGGAAATTAATTCTTGGTGTGCTTATTTCACCTGAAAGACTTAACAAAAATAAAAATAAACATATTGACCAAGTACTTTCACAAAAAAAATATCACTCAAAAATCTTAAAACCCCAATACTTCAGACCTATTTTTTCAGACTTTTTCCCCGGGGAGACCCCAGGGCCCCCCGCAGTGATTAGATTAGATTAGATTAAAGTTAGGTCGTTTGACCCTGGTGGGCCTTGCGAATCGCTTTGACCTTAAGATCTATTGCGATTTCCCGATCTTGTTAGTCCCAATCTGTGATGGTGTTCCTTATGAACTTGACCACACTTCTTGGTGCTAGTTTGCACACTTCCACTGGATCTAGGAACCGAGAGTCGGTGGCTACTTGGCGTCGGTAGGAGATGGCCGGGCAGTCGCATAGTACGTGCTCCGCAGTCTCAGTGGCTTCCTTGCAGAAGCGACATGTGTCCTCAGTCACTTTTCCCATGTTTTTCAGGTGATAATTCACCGGGCAGTGTCCTGTGAGGATGCCTGTGAGGATTCTCAGATCTGGTTTGCTGAGCTTGAGTGCCTTCTTTGTGAAGTTTTGTGAGTGAAAGGAACAGTTTGGCCTGTCTTTGCCCTGGGGTTGACTTCCAGTAACTGGTTTTCCTTTTCTCTTCCCAATGCTGGATCATCATGCGCTGATGATTTTTGGGAAAGGCGCAGAAGGGTTCAGGCCCCACGAACGATGCAGCGCCTCCTTTCTTGGCGAGCGTGTCTGCTTCTTCGTTTCCGGGCACCCCACTGTGGCCTTTTACCCACATTAGAGTTACCTTATTGGTATCAGCTAACGTGTTCAGGGCAAGCGTGCATTCCCAGACCAGCTTCGATTCGATGCGATTCGATGCGAGTGCAAGTAGAGATGCTTTGCTGTCAGTACGGATATATATTTTTGCGTTGCGGTAGCTGCGCATCAGACAGTGCTCAGCGCAGGACCGGATCGCATGGACTTCGGCTTGGAAAACACTGGGGTGTGACCCCATGGGGATGGCTAGTTGCAGCCGTGGCCCGAATACTCCTGCGCCAGTGTCACCATTGTCCATCTTTGACCCGTCCGTATAGTACACGAGTGAGCTTCTTGGGAAGAAGGTATCTTCCTCGGCCCCCATGTTGTCGGCTGTAACAGAGAATTTCTTTTGAAATTGGTATTTGGGCTGCATTTCATCTGTGAGCTCATCAATCGGTACCTCGTACTTATTTAAGATCCTTAGGTGCCCCGTGATATCACCAGGTTTAAGGCAGTGCCCCTTTTTTATTTTTATTGCTCCTTTCGCCGCCTCACTTTCTATGAACATTGGTAAGGGAGGCAGGTTAAGTATAACCTGCATGGCTACTGTGGGGCAGGAGCGCGATGCTCCGGTGATGGCCAGACATGCTGTCCTCTGGAGTCTGGTCTGAATGGTCTCACCTACCTTCTGTTCGAGTTTGGGCCACCAGATTAGCGACGCATAGCTTTTATGGTCAGCATAGTTGCCTTCCCCCGCAGTGATAGGTTTATTTTTCGGTAAAATCTCAACTGTACTGCTTGCAAAATGCGTAAAACCTCACGAATTTGGGCCTATTTATAATTTTTTCCTCCGGGGGAAACCCCCGGGCCCCCATTCTCCAGGATATAACATGCGCAAAAACCTCACTGATTTGGGACCATTTATCAATTTTTTCTCCGGGGAGACCCCCGGACCCCCTTTCCTCCAGTGTAAAATATGCGTAAAACCTCACTAATTTGGGCCTATTAATTATCAATTTTTTCTCCGGGGGAGACCCCCGGGCCCCCCTGCCTCCAGGGTATAACATGTGTATTGGTCACTTATACCCCACTTGAAAGATGAATGAATATAGGTTCCAATTTTAGGCAAAATTCTCCCCTATCCTCCGAGAAAAATACCAAAATCCGCGCCTGGTACCACCATTCAAAACAGGTTCAGCAATTTGGCCGTCATGCATATTCAGTATATAGTAGAACGAGACGACTAGGTCGCTGGGCGTTCCCGAAACAAAAGTTTACTTTTTATTTTGTTTTGTTTTACTGAAATTGAATAGTTTAATGTATCTAACGTCGTAACGTATTTCATACTCATTAAAAAACAATAAAATTTAAATAATAAAAAGTCATATAATTTGCTAGGCAGACTTCCCCCCCCCCCAGAAATTTTGGAAATTTAGAAATTTAGAATTTAGAATTTTAGAGGAATATTAGCAAATTGGGCGAGCGAGGGAAAAGAGGGAAATTTTGAGTTGCCGCTGAGGGAAATGTGATATATCGCAAGTGGAAACGCTGCCCTCGACAACGGAACAAGCAGCCTTCCAGATTCCAGTTCCAGCCAGTTCCAGTTCCAGTTCCAGCCAGTTCCAGTTCCAGCTTCCAGCCAGTTCCAGTTCCAGCTTCCAGCCAGTTCCAGTTCCAGCCCGTTCCAGTTCCAGTTCCAGCCAGTTCCAGTCCCAGTTCCAGCCAGTTCCAGCTTCCAGCCAGTTCCAGTTCCAGCCAGTTCCAGTTCCAGCCAGTTCCAGTTCCAGCTTCCAGCCCGTTCCAGTTCCAGTTCCAGTCCCAGTTCCAGCCAGTTCCAGCTTCCAGCCAGTTCCAGCCAGTTCCAGTTCCAGCCCGTTCCAGCTTCCAGCCAGTTCCAGTTCCAGCCCGTTCCAGTCCCAGCCTCCAGAACGTCTCATCCGGCCATAGGCGGTGGAAACCACCCCGGAGCAGCTACATTCACCGCAGCAGCACAGCCACAACCTGCAAGATGCCGCAGACCACAGCCACAACCATTGCAGCTACAACCGCTACAGCTACAACCGCTACAGTTACGACCGCTACAGCTACAACCGCTACAGCTACAACTGCTACAGCCACAACTGCTACAGCCACAACACCGACACCCACGGCTACAACCAAGATGACAGGCCCTGCTAGTACGATGGCAGTCTCGGTCAAGCTTCCACCCTTCTGGACACAGTCGGCCAACCTGTCACCGGCACTGTGGTTCACTCAAGCGGAGGCTCAGTTCGCACTTGCTGGGGTCACAATGGAAACGACGAAATATTACCACGTCCTTTCAGCGCTCGACCAAAGTACCCTCAGCGAGATCTCAGATTTGTTAGCTGCCCCAGTACCAGTAAACCCATACACTGAGCTAAAAACGCAATTAATCCAACGAATGAGTCTTCCAGCAAGCAGTCGCATTCAGCTACTAATGTCGGAAGACTTAGGGGACAAAACTCCCAGCTCTTTTCTCCGGAGACTGCGGGCCCTCGCAGAGAAAGCCATATCAGACTCGGTTTTACGCACCATTTGGACGTCTCGCCTCCCGCACGCTATACAATTGGCAATCATCGGTCATGATCACCTGTCACTAGATGACGTCGCGAACCTCGCCGACAAGATGGCCACCATCAATTCAGCAACACGTGACCGGATTCTTGAGTGCACAATGGCCCCTGTGAACCTATTGAAGAAGTTAACAGAGAACGTCGCGGCTCTACAGGCACAGTTCGCCGACAGATACGGACAACGTGCCACACAGCCACGGTTCCAGCGCCAGTTCCGTCCACCAACGCCTAAACAAGACCCAACTTGGTGTTTTTACCACCAAACCTATGGGAGGAAGGCCAGAAAGTGCCAGCAGCCATGCAGATTTCCGAAAAACGACGATCGCAGCCAGTAAAGGCAGGGCCTGCCTGCGCCACTACACACCTGCTTAAAACCTCACATCGCCTTCTTATCACGGACCCTTGCACCAAGATACGTTATCTCATTGACACAGGGTCCGACATCTGCGTTTTTCCACGTGCCCGTCTCAACCTACCGCTCCGTCGTACTCAACTCGAGCTGACTGCCGCCAATGGCACAATCATCAATACGTACGGAACAACAGCTCAACAACTGGACCTGGGATTACGACGCAGTTTCCGTTGGAATTTCATCATTGCCGATGTCACGCAACCCATCATCGGTGCAGACTTTCTCGCAGCCTCTAATTTGATGGTGGATCTCCAGAACTCAAAGCTGATCGACGGGACAACGCATCGCAAGGCGAACCTGTGTCAAAGCCCCTCCAAGCAACCTAGCGTTTCTACCTTAACAATACCGCACAGTACCCCGGCCAGTCTAAAAGTAATAATTGAGGAGTTTAGCGACCTCACGCGGCCGAGACAACCCACAGACCAGGTCAAACACTCTACGGTCCACTACATTAGAACGACAGGCGGACCTCCCGTCTCCGCTCGCCCACGCCGGTTGGCCCCGGACAAGTTTATTATCGCCAAAAAGGAGTTCAACGACATGATCCAGACCGGCGTATGTCGTCCGTCCGACAGCCCATGGGCCTCACCATTACACCTAGTACCTAAAAGCGACCATTCATGGCGCCCATGCGGGGACTACAGACGGCTCAATGCTCGAACAATTCCTGACGCGTACCCAGTCCGCCACATCGCAGATTTCAGTGCAGAATTGCGAGGAAAAACCGTATTCAGCAAAATAGACCTGGTCAAAGCATTCACCCAGATGCCAGTTTCCAATGGTGACATTCCAAAGACAGCAATAAATACTCCGTTCGGCCTTTTCGAATTCCCATTCATAACATTCGGTTTTCGCAATGCTGCTCAAACCTTCCAACGCTTCATGGATAACATCCTACGCGACCTCCCGTGGGCATATTCATACATCGACGACGTACTGGTTGCATCGAGTGATAAGCAGGAGCACGAATCACACCTACGTCAACTCTTCCAACGATTCCGAGAATATGGCCTGGTCATTAATCCTAGCAAGTGTACCCTCGGCGTTGGGTCAATCAGCTTTCTTGGTTACCTCGTGTCAGCAGAAGGCACACAAGCCCTACCAGACAGGGTAAAGGCACTCACTGAATACCCTCTTCCAAAGACATTCAAAGATCTACGCCGTTTCCTTGGCATGATTAACTACTACCGCCGGTTCCTACCAAATGCAGCCAACGAACAAGCACCACTCAACACGTTGTTATCTGGAGACAAGGTAAAAGGGAACGCTACGATACCATGGACAACAAAGCTTACCGAAGCTTTCAGCTCATGCAAACACAGTCTGGCACGCATCACCCTACTCGCGCATCCAGATCATACGGCTCCGATTGCACTAGTCACAGATGCATCAGACACCAGTATCGGAGCTACAGTCCAACAACGGATCAACGATCATTGGCTGCCATTGGCATTCTTCTCGCAGAAACTTAAAGAAAACCAGCGAACATGGTCCGCCTACGATCGCGAATTGCTTGCGGTACACGACGCCATTCGTCATTTCCGTTACTTGCTAGAAGCGCGCGCTTTTGTCGTATATACCGATCACAAACCGTTGACGCACGCTTTTCAGAATCCAAAAACAAGTTGCTCACCTCGCCAAATGCGGCAAATGGAATTCGTCTCTCAATTCACCACGGACATCCAATACATCGCTGGGCAGGACAACTTGGCCGCTGATGCATTCTCAAGAATCGAAGCAATCTCTACTCCCGTATCTCCTGAGCAACTTTCTTCTGCTCAGAAAGACGACAGAGAACTCAAAGAGCTTCGGTCCAGTAGAAAGACGTCCCTCATCCTCGTTGATGTTCCCATTCCGGGCTCTGATTCAGTCCTTACGTGCGATTCTAGTCAAGACATACAACGCCCATTTGTGCCCAAACCATTACGTCGACAACTTTTCGAGCACCTACACAGCCTACATCACCCAGGAATAGCAGCGTCTGCTAACCTGGTTGCCCAACGCTACATATGGCCTTCTATCCGTAAGGATTGCCGCGCTTGGGCTCGTCTGTGTGTCAACTGTCAATTGTCCAAGATACATCGACACACCCTCACTGCGATTGGAACCTTTACTCAGCCTGACCGACGGTTTCAGCTCATACACCTCGACATTGTAGGCCCATTACCACCGTCAGAAGGCTACACGTATTTGCTAACACTCGTTGACCGTTTCACGCGATGGCCGGAAGCCGCTCCTATGGTGAACATCACCGCCGAAAACGTCGCCAGAACCCTCATTTCCTGCTGGATCAGACGGTTTGGGTGCCCGGAGACAATTACTACAGATCGCGGCCGACAGTTTGAGAGCCATTTGTTTGCTGACCTGGCCCGATTATGCGGATTTCACCATGCACGGACTACCAGTTACCACCCTGCATCCAACGGCATGGTAGAGCGTATGCACCGCTCACTCAAAGCCTCCATTATGTGTCATGCCAATGACAAATGGACGGAAGCCCTTCCGCTAGTTTTACTGGGCATGCGCGCCACTCTTAAGAAAGATCTTCAAGCTTCTCCAGCAGATCTGGTCTATGGTGAACCATTAAAACTACCAGGACAGATGCTGACAACTCCTCCTTCAAATCAGAGTCCGGCGGACACTCTCATCTCACTTCGAAGGAAATTCGACTCACTACGCCCCACTCGCGTCAAGAGACACGGGGCTCATCAAACATTCATCCCACAAGACCTTGCCAAGGCCACGCACGTTTTCGTGAGACAAGACCACGTCCGTGCTTCCCTCGAACGTCCTTATGCGGGACCATTCCCTGTGTTAAGTCGCACCGACAAAACAGTTACGATTTCAAGCCGCGGTCGTGCGGTTACTGTGTCAATGGACAGGGTCAAGCCGGCCTACATTAATGCCAGTACAGACGAACCGTCTCACCAGTCTACGATCAACCCCCCGCATCAGCATCCTGCTCAAGATAAACCTCAGGAGAAGGTCTCCTCACCACTTCCTGCCACTGACGTCGTGCCGACACCACCGACTCGCACCACTCGCTCAGGTCGTCACGTCCACGTTCCACGACATTTCTCCGACTTCCAGTCTTAGGAGGGGGGTAATGTGGGGACCACTTAGTCCCACATGTGTAATAACCAGTCTGCTTCCAGCTTCACCTTTTTCCCGGTAGATGGCGCTGTTCACATTCAGATAATTCAATATTCCTCAATCTTCCTTTTACGTATCTATTTCTCTTATTCAATAATATCTTTAATCTACCCTCTGTGTCTCATCAGCTCCTTTAGCTGTGGACACAGAGTTGGTTTTTCTATATGGAAGCAGGCTGGATCAAATTCAATATTAATTGTAAGCGTGTATCCTTCTCGTCTCACAGCTCATATTGTAACCACTGTGTGTTAAATTACTCTAACTTGAGTCGAAGCACTGCAATACAAACCAATTCAAGTCTACACTGCCTATTCAATCGCATCGTCCTTCGACTAGCCACAGATAGTCAAACTATTTAGTCCAATCTAACTATGTTCGTCTATTTAATTGCATTGGGACTAAATTTGAAGTGTTCAACTTGCTAAATTTAGGCTCCTACCTATACCAGGAGTAGATCCAGCCCATTGGGGGGGGGGGGGGGGTAATTTGGCTCACAATATAATAAACAAATGTAGTATCCTTTACATTATAACGTAATAAGTTAGGCAACTTACAACAGGCTAGCTTATAAGATTTTGGGGGCAGCTCCCCCCTTCAGCTGTCAGCTGTCTGACAGGGGCGGATATCCCCCCCCCAAAAAAAAAAATCAGTGAATCTATTTTATAAGGTAATTTTTATAACGCTCTGATTTAATCGATACTACATAGGTTTTTCCTATTTTGACCCACAGCTCCCCCCCATGATGAGCTGGATCCGTCCCTGATCCACCCACACCGGCATTCGAATTTTTAAATCTCATAGCCTACTTATTATGCTTACACGATGTGAATATTCTGTGTGCTATCATCAATGAAAAAATATTGCAGTGTTGATTTAGGGATATCAATATCAATAAGCCTAATAATTTCTAGACATTTTGCAGTGCGTGTGATTTGCAAGAAAGCCACGAAATTCGCCCAAATGGGAAATAAAAACACTTTTTTCCTCTGTAAATTTGCCTTATAGTGTTTCGCTATTTTTATTCACTATAAAAACTTAGGTTCTGCAGGACTAGACCTACTTAGGCAGCAGGAATTTTCAGCTTCCTAAAAGAATTTTAAACTTGACTAACTAAAAAATGCCTTGAGGTTGAAACAATAATAATAATAATAATAATAATAATAATTAGGCCTAGTATTAAAATTATACAGGACAATCAAGGCAGTAGCCAGGATTTTTTTTGGGGGGGGGGGGGTAAAAATTTCATTGGGTATTACATAGTGGTATTTATGTTTCCTCTCAAAATCCGATTCTATCTAGTGTCAAGCCATTTCATTTCGGGGCAGTAACGGTTTCAGAAAAAGTTTTCGGGGGGGGGGGGGGCGGTAGCCCAAAAAATATCGCGTTTCCCTTACTTGAGCAATAATTTCTCTTAATTTCCTTCAAAAGTCCATTCTAACTAGAATAATGCTATTTCTCTCGGGGGGGGGGGGGGGGCGACCGCCCCCAAGGATCCCCCCTTGGCTACGGCCTTGAGGACAATTGAAAGTGTGCGATTTGTTAACATAATGATTAATACAACTGAAATAAACCCATAAATGTTGCATCAACTAATGACCAAACCATGCGAACACTTACTTGTGAAAAGTAATATTTCCCCCCGTTTCTCGACATATCTTGAACCTATTAGTGCATTTATAAGCAGAGCAAGATATGATCATTATGTCAAACCAAAGAAAAACTCAATAAATGGGTAAATAGATTAAATAACAGGCAATGAAATACGTCTAAATCGCATTGAACGCAATGGAGTCAACCACTTCTTGCCATAATACCTCTTTTGTCACGTGACCAAAAGTGAAGACATTTGTTCAGCGTGGGCTAGGTGCCGTGGTAGCAATCCATGTATATCAATGACTGTAGGGCTCTATTTTAGACAGGTATTGTCATCCGCCATGTTGTATCCATTATTAGTCTTGTCTATAAGCCAAGCATTGGGTGTTTACCTATTTATTTTTTGAAATTTATCGTTGTTTATTTATTTTTATTTAAAAAACGTGCTACCAAGTAGGGAAGTGTATAATAAAAAATTACTAAAACGTGTTTTAGTTTTTTTTCAATTTATACTTTTCTTACAATACTTACCATATAGGAAATATAGGCTACAACATGGCGGATGACAATACCCGGGTATATAGTGCCTTAGTAAACTGTAAACACATCAACACATCAGCTGTAAGATATAACAAAAAACAATATATGTAGCCTCCATTGACCATTTGCTTCCGTCTTCCCGGCTTGGCATTGGAAACTGTTTTATACCACGTATTTGTGTATTTAAAACGTTCAAAATGATTTTTCTGTGCTGGTTTTGTGGAGTAGTATTTCAAATCAACAACACATTAATGCGGCATTTACGTACTTTCCATAAAAAGGATAACTGTGACACACTGACACATTCAGTTTGAAGAAATTCTTTCTACGGCCCTATCTGCCCTGATTGTAAAGAGGTGTTGGCAACATACGAACAGTTACGCGAGCATATATTGAGGCCGCTCACTCCATTTGCATATCTTTCAGAGTGGAAACGCGTTGAACGTTTAAGACAACGGAAGGTAAGTTCAATGTGGTGTTGTTCTTTAAATGCTAAGTTACATACTGTTAAAAACTATAAATAATTATTCAAGGTTCACAATTTTTCTTTATTAAAACGAAACGTAAGCGATAATTTCAAAACATTCAGGTTGACTTCAACTGTTTTATTTTTTCGAATGTCAACAACACCCATCCCAGTAGCGCAACGACATCCTCCCACCGAAAGAAGGTATCTTCTTTCCGCTTTAACGTAATCGGGCCGGCAGGCAAACCACACGTCCTCTGCGGGTCACTGTGGGACGGGGGTCAGGCATAACTTCTTCCTTCTGAGTAGATTCATCCTCCGGTTGTAGTATTCTGTCTTCTGTCTTCTTTTCCGCATCTTCATCCCCGCCGTATCGCATTTCAAGCGGGAAGAGTAACTGAATGGGTCTTAAGAACGTCCCCTTCGCCGTGCGCACTCGGGCCGTACGTACGACACCATCCCTCCCAGGGAATATTTCTTCAACTCTTGCTATCGGCCACATCAGGCGTTTCAAGTCAGAGCCAAGAAGCACAAGATCTCCCACTCTTATTTCTCCCACAGCTTTCTTCGGTCTGGGTGCCTTCAGATATCCAATATATTCACTTCGGAAACGCTGTCGAAAGTCATCTCTAATTTTCTGAAGATGGCGCTCTCGTCGTTTGAGCATTAAGGCGTTATTCTCTTCAAGTTGAGGTATCCCTTCTCCTCTCTGCTCTCGTAAGAAAAATGACGGAGTAAGAGCTACAACATCCGCAGAAACGTCCAAACCGGTCAGGGGTCGATCATTTATGACTGCTTCCGCTTCACAAAGTAGTGTGGAGAGTTCGTGAAAGTTTAAAGAAGCATTTCCCATCACCTTCCGCAAAACTTGTTTTGTAAGGCCAACTAGCCTTTCCCACCATCCTCCCCACCAGGGTGCGCAGGGAGCCGAAAAAATCCACTTGATCCTTTCATTTAGGGCATATTTACTCACATCTTCGCTAGAAAACAGGTTTGCCGCGCCTACGAAATTTGTTCCATTATCACTATAAATGACACTGCATTTTCCTCTTCGAGCCACAAAACGCCTCAGCGCTTGAAGAAAACACGAAGTAGATAATTCTAAACAGAGTTCAAGATGCACGGCTCTGACGACAGCGCATGTGAAAAGACAAATCCAGCATTTCTCTCCTGTGCTCAAAATTAAAGGTCCTGCAAAATCTATGCCGGTGATTTCAAAAGGAGCAGCGTCCCTTACTCTATTTTCAGGTAAAGGTGGTATGGGTCTTTCCAACGGCTTGGAATGGTGTCTTCGGCATGTCACACATTGACGAACAACATCTCTAACCTGTTTTCGAACAGATAAAATCCAGAATCGTTCACGTAACTTACAAATCAAGGAGTGAGTACCCATGTGTGCCTTTTGATGTTCCTTCTCAATTAAACGCTTGACAAGAAAATGATGCCCTGGCAAAACAATAGGGAGTTTAAAACTGTCAACATCTTGCCTCAAAGTAATTCTGGTCTTTAGTTTGATTAATCCATCTTCTTCATAAGTATTAAGTGCCGCAAGACTTTCATCTTCTGGCCCGCTGAATTGACGTTGTATCAACTTTAATAACAAGTTCTCTGCATCAACCATTTCTTCAACAGTGAGTTCTTTCTTTCTGATTGTACAGTTCAACTTGCGTTGTACATTATTATAAAACCTTTTCATCCAGGCAGTTATACGTACAATCTTCTCGTAACTTGAGAACCTTTTGCACCATTCAATTGGACTGTCTATTACCACTGTTTTCATGACTACAGTTGATTTTTTTAGTTCCTGACGCACCTCTTGTTCATCAAAGTTTTCAGTCGATTGTGGCCACAATTTCGGATCTCCCCGAAGCCACTCCGGACCCTCCCACCATTTACATTGCAGCAATTGTGACGCGGAACAACCACGAGAGGGCAGGTCTGCTGGATTGAACTTACCCGGGATATGACGCACTTCTGAGGCATCTACAGTTGCTCGAATTTCTTTCACTCGATTTTGAACAAAAACCGACCATTCCGCGTTTTCGCGAATCCACTGTACGACCGTCGTCGAGTCAGACCATAAGACCATTTTTTGAGATATACATGGTATGGCCTTCCCAACCGAGCGAAGGAGGCGAACGCCGATCACAGCCGCCATGAGTTCTAGTCTTGGTATCGTGGTATTTAAGGGTGCAACACGCGACTTTGCTTGTATAAAACTGACTTGAACGTTATCACCTTTCTGTAGTCTACCGAAAATTACGCATGCATAGGAAGACTTGCTTGCGTCACAAAATACGTGAAAAGTCAAATCTCCTTCTCCAAACCAACGAGAAAAACGAAGTTCCCTCAATATCCACATGTCCGCTGTCCAGTCCATAAATTCCTGGGCGACTTTCTTATTAAGGTGGTCATCCCAACCAAGTTTCTCTTTCCATAACTGTTGCAGCAAAATCTTGGGAATAATGGTCACAGGGGAAGCAATTCCAAGCGGATCAAATAATCGTTGAGCTGCGCTCAGTACTGATCGCTTCGTCGGTTGTGTTAGTTGAGGCTCTTCCCACCAGTCTAAATTGAGCCCTATAGAGTCATTTTCAGTGTCCCATTTTAGTCCCAGGACCCGAGCCTCAGTAGAGGGACGACTAGAGCAATGCCATTTACGAAGGTTCATGGATGCCTTTTCCATGATATTGGTAGAGGAAACAACAAATTCATCAATTCGGTCGGACGAATCGAGACTGGCAACTAGGTCGTCCATATAGAAGGAATTTATTATTTTCTGAACGATCCATGTTCTTTCCTGCTGCATTAAATGATGACGTATTACTGCCCCTAGAAGAAATGGGCTAGGCTTCAAGCCAAAAACCACTCGTGCATGTCGAAACACGACAAGTTCGCCTTCATCGTTCCACCACAAAAATTTAAGGAAATCTCTATCAGTATCGTAAAGAGATATTTGGATAAAAGCCTTTTCTATGTCTGCACAAACCCCATACTGGTTTCTTCTAAAACGATGGAGGATGGACGGTATGTCTTCAACAAAGTTAACTCCTTCTTCAAGCGTGTCATTCAATGAAGGCAGTCGATGCCCATGCGCAGAAGCATCAGACACAGGTCAAACACGTGTGGAACTACCCTCTTTAACAACTGGACGGTGTGGAAGATAATGACCATAACTGCAATCGGCAGCTCTTTCGATAATTCCATTTCTCAACCAATCGTTAAGCACAGCATTATATTCATCAAAAAGATCTGGTGCCAATCTTTTGGTTAAGCTCTTGAGTCTTTGCTCTGCCAAATCCCTATTCGAAGTTGGTCTCCAAAACTCCCCTTTCCACGGCAAGGCCACCTTATAACGTCCACTTTCATACAGAACATTCTTTTCAAATGATTTCAAAACGAAGGTGTCATCAACATACCGGAACCAACATTTCGGCTGTAGAGGGGCTGAGTTCAAAGCTGTATTTTCAAAGAACTCCATGTAGAAGTTAGCGACTACTGGACTGATTGGGCTGCCCATCGCGACTCCATCCAATTGTTCATAGAAGGTCGAATTCCATTGAAAATACGTCGTTGTCAGCACATGGTGGAACAAAGCAGCGATGTCATCCGTGAATTTTCACGGATTTTCACGAATTTTCAATTTGTTCCACCATGTGCTGACAACGACGTATTTTCAATGGAATTCGACCTTCTATGAACAATTGGATGGAGTCGCGATGGGCAGCCCAATCAGTCCAGTAGTCGCTAACTTCTACATGGAGTTCTTTGAAAATACAGCTTTGAACTCAGCCCCTCTACAGCCGAAATGTTGGTTCCGGTATGTTGATGACACCTTCGTGGTATGGAGTCATGGCCAAAAGAACCTGGAGAATTTCCTGAATCATATAAACTCGATCCATGCAAACATCCAATTCACGATGGAACAGGAAAACAATGGTCGGTTGGCTTTTCTTGATGTGTTGGTAACGAAGAAAGAAGACGGAACTCTGGGCCACACAGTGTATCGAAAACCGACCCACACGGATAGATACTTGAACAAGAATTCTAACCATAATCCGAGCCAAAAACGAGCCATTATAAAGACACTCATCCACCGTGCCAACAGGATCTGCGAACCAACATTTCTTCAACGGGAACTCAAGCACTTAGACACGGCACTGCAATCGAATGGATACAGCGCACGAGAAATAGCCCGCGCCATCCGACCCCGCATGAATAGATCCGCTCGGCAAGACGCACCCCCCAAGTACTACTGGCCTACTCTGTCTTCCATTCATCAAGGGAGTCTCAGACCGTATAGGTAAACTCTTCTTACGGCACAATGTGAAGACTATTTACAAGTCTACGAGAAAATTAAATAGTTTGTACAGATCAGCCAAAGATAGCCGGGACCCGATGACGTCAGCAGGTGTTTACAGGATTCCGTGTTCGTGTGGAGAAGTCTATATAGGTACTACGAAACGAAGCTTAAAAACCAGGATTGATGAACATAAACGAAACTGCCGTCTTCTACAGTCGGAGAAGTCTGCAATCGCTGAGCATGTTCTAACACAAACCGGTCACATAATACAATTTCAAGATGCTACAGTACTTTCTACAACTTCTTCATACCACCCTCGGTTACACAGAGAGGCTATAGAGATCCACAAGCACCCGCATAACTTCAATAGGAAAGAAGAAGGATTAAAGGTCAATAGAATTTGGTATCCAGCCTTAAAGAAGACTACAGCAAAGAAACTGGTGTCATCATCCGGAAATCAGGTTGAGGTAGTAGGGAGCCAATCAGGAGCGAGGATGACTCCGCCTCCACCCCCCACCACCCCGCATCTTAGTATAAATTTCAGAGCACAACCTCCTGCCCTCACAGTCGCTGCTGAGCCTCCGAGATACAATCTTAGAAGTCTACGCAGTTCCACTGAAGATGTCGACCGCAGATGTTGACGAAACGTTTGGAAGTTCACTTTCACTTCGACCACGGCCCATAAGCCCGGATTCTACTGGTTCCTCATTCGACTCCGGCCGTGAAAGCCTTTGCAGTTATATTGTGCCCACCAACCTAGCCAGTGGCTGAGTTCCCCATCGAATTTCATTAGTTCTAATTTGGGCAGTTTTAGATTACATTCCCCGTCGCTTAATTGCGCACTAAGATTACCGTTACACAATCCAGTAGGGTTAACTTCTCTTGAGCAACAACTCCGTATCTTTTCTTGGTAACCAGTAGCACTTTCGTACTCGCTCATCATATCATCTTCCATCACTAACTCATCAGAAGCAAGCAAATTCACAATATTCTCATCTAATTTAACTAGTTCTTCGCCTTTCATCGCAATTGTATGGGTTTTTATTCGAAATTCTTCCCATTCCTCATCGTGATAGGCTAAATCTGCGTCTCGAATGGCTTTGGTTACCATCATTCGTAAGGCCCCTCTTTTTTTTCTCAAACAATTAAGATTAAGACTTGCCGTTCCGTCCATGGTTGTCCTTTGTCACGGTCGCCACTTGTTAAAAACTATAAATAATTATTCAAGGTTCACAATTTTTCTTTATTAAAACGAAACGTAAGCGATAATTTCAAAACATTCAGGTTGACTTCAACTGTTTTATTTTTTCGAATGTCAACAACACCCATCCCAGTAGCGCAACGACACATACTGTGGAGCTAGGGCCTATAATAGGTAAAAACATAAGCTACCTACCCCAAGCTTGTGTTGACCTAACTGATTATCATTTCTCGCTGAAATCAGGGCTTTGCAATCAAAGGCATAAAGTAATTACTCTGCCAGTAATTTCCCCTTATTAAAATTTTTGGCAACACTAAGGGGAATTTCTTTTTCATTTGTTCAAATACATTCTGATTATATAACGGTTATGGGATATAGCCAGCATGAGTTGAATTTTCGTTCCTCAATGCTGATGGCTGTTCTTTTGCCTCTTACTGTTATAGCCTACTTCTACATTACGTTTTTTAAAAAAAAATTACATTACAATTAGGAAAGCAAATGTGCTTTCCGGGTGAGGTTGGCTAGATAATTTGTTTTAAACACTTCATAATGTAGTCAGTGATTTGGGTCAACTTGGACATCAGCTAGGAAGGCTACTAAACAGTGTACTGAATTTTGGATGTTGAGACTCGCCGGACTGAAATATTTAAACCTAAAATGCTAAAAAAAGGCTGTGAACATTTATTGAATGTAGGGCCTATTGCTTATTTAATATGGAATTTTAACACAATAGACATTTTTTTAAATTAATTCCTTCTTTTCAGATTTTACTACCGGGCGCCTTGGCATTGAGTCAGAAAACCCACATAGCCTATGTCTGAGTCTGGTCTGGAACAGTTAAACCACAGAACAACATAATATATAAATAAACTATGAAACAGGGATTTGGTTTGATGCATAAAAAAAAAACATTATTTTTATTATTATCCAATGCCCACTCTTGGCATCTCTGCCATTCGGTGTCGCGCAAGCCAGTATAGATCAGCGAAGAGATATTCTCCTGTGTTCACCGACGAGTCTCGAGCGTCTGCAAGCCCCGGGCATCCAAAGAGATGATCGGCCACCATTGAGGGGTGTCCACACAGGGGGCATGAGGACGAGTCGAATACGCCTATCCTATGTAGGTGTGAAGCTAGGTAGTCGTGTCCAGTGAGGGCTCTGAAGGAGGCAACAAACACGTGGCGGGGGAGGTTTCGGTTGATTGGCCCGTCCTTTACTAGCCTCTCCCACTTCTTGCCCTGTGCAGCTGTGGCATGACGAGTTTTTACTTGATTAGCACATGTGCAGTTTATTAGTGATCTCGCAGAGGAGAGTGTAGTTTTCACTTTAACCTGCTGTAGTGATGCGCCAAGTTTAGCTAGGTGGTCTGCATTCTCATTTCCAGCCACACCTATGTGACTCGGAATCCACTGATGTGCAATT
Source organism: Psococerastis gibbosa (assembly GCA_963971405.1). NCBI lineage: Eukaryota > Metazoa > Arthropoda > Insecta > Psocodea > Psocidae > Psococerastis > Psococerastis gibbosa. The sequence continues at coordinate 3,933,787 of OZ020485.1, forward strand.
GTCCAGCCAACAGCAGCCATTTCGTCGAGTAGTCGCCTACATCGGATGGTGCGAGGACAGTCAGTTTCGTTATTGCTGGAGAGGGCGAGGATAGCAGCATGGGAGTCGACAAAGATAACTGCTTTTTTGTGACTCTTCGCTTCTTTTAACCTCTCCACTGCTATCGTAACGGCTGCAACCTCTCCATCATAGCAGCTTAGGGGGGCTCCTACAGCAGCGTGCCCTTCAAATAAGGGACTGAAATACCCAGCACCTGTGTTTCCTGACCCGGGCATAGATGATCCGTCCGTGTAAACATGAAGCCAGTGAGCAGCCGGATATCGGCTATGGATTGTTTGTAGGGCCGATTTACGCAGGGCTATATCCAGGGATGCGGATTTGGGTAGGTTGTGATCTTCCAAGGTCAAGTTTGCAGCAGGTAGGTTATTAAAGAACTCAAAATTATTGTTGGCAGTTTCAGCTTCACCCAAGTTGATCCCATACTTTTCTGCCAGCTCGAGAGTCTTTGCAATAGGAGCCATGTGAGTACGCAGTCGCTCCCGGGCAGGGTTATATGCTTTCCAAAAAGTTGACCTGGCCCGCTTCATACGTTCCCATATCTTCAATGTTGCACATTCCCGTCTGACTTCTAGTGGTTCCACTCCAGCTTGTATTTCCATAGCAGCAATTGGCGTGGATTTTGCAGAGCCTGTAATAATACGGAGTGCGTTGTTCTGAACTTTATTTAGTTTCTCCAATTGACTTGCGCTTCCTATCACCATCACTTCGCTGCCGTACTCCATGGCTGGCCTGACATAGGTTTTATAGGCTGTGCTTAGTACGTCTTGATTTGCACCCCACTTGGAGCCAGTGAGTCTTTTAAGAAAGCGACATCTCCTGCTTCCCTTTTCAGCTGCAGCGTCGATTTGTGGTGCCCAAGTCATTTTGCAATCGAGTTTGATCCCCAAATATGTGGAAATGGAGTTTTCCAGTAGGTTAGTTCCTTTGTATGAGATAGTAGCACGGTAGGGCTTCGTTGAGAGAGTAAACATCTGGAATAAGGACTTTTCTGTGCTTACGGTCATAGCGTTTTCATCTGCCCACGATTCAAGGCGCTTAAGAGCCGAGTTCAAACATGCTTCCAGTGCTTCTTTATTTTTGCTAGTAGCCCATACAAGGATATCATCATCATACAAAAGGGCGTTTACTCCGTGTTCAGCTGTAATTGTTGTAATTAGGTCATTCACCATCACATTAAAGAGTACGCAGCTGACAACAGCTCCCTGTGGTAGACCTTCACGCTGAATACGATACTTAGACGTGGCATCTTTGAAACGCACCCTGATTTGGCGCTGGCACAAGAAAGACTTGATCCACCTCTGCAGTTTTCCAGTGACTCCATACTGTGCAGACAACTTGTACCGAAGTTTGGACTTCCACAATTTGTCGTAGGCTGCTTTTAGGTCGACCATAGCGGCTATTGTCGACATTTGTCTATGGTACCCGTCCTTGACGTGTTGTGCAAAAGTTACAACTTGGTCCATAGTTCCCCTGTTTCTTCGAAAACCAGATTGTCTTTCGTCAATAAAGTTGTTCGATTCCAGGAACTGTTCTAGTCGAGCCACAATCATCCTTTCAGCTAGCTTACAACAGGAGCTGCTCAATGTGATAGGTCTGTAGCTGTCAATCCGGTCGGACGATTTTCCTTTCTTCAGCAATGGTGTAATCTCTCCTTTCCTCCACTGAGCTGGTACGTGCACGTCCCACGACAGGTTGATCATGTCCAAAAGGGTCTCTTTGCCTATAGGTCCTAGATTAGTTAGGAACTCGGGAAATATTTTATCCGGTCCTGCAGCTTTTCGGTTTTGTACTTTTCTGATAGCAAAATTTAGCTCGGACATGGTAAATGGATCATTGAATAGTTTGTTATCACTTTTTGATGGACAGGTGCTGATTCTGGTTTTGTTCATCCTTTTTGTAATTTCTTTACTGGTTTGAATGTTACTGATTTTTGCAAAGTGGGAACACATACGGCCTATGATTCATGACTTGGCCCCTAGGAATGCATTTCGCGGCAGTCATTTTAACAGCCTCACAGAACTTTTTATATGCTTCCTCAGGGGTGCCGGATATCAGATCTCGGGTAATAAATTTGTCACTAAGAGTTCGGTACTCATTCCATCGCCCTTTCTTGAAATTCCATCGCACCAATTTTTTTATGGATTCTACATGTTTACTTTTAATATCACTAGTTGCTAAAATGGCACGATGCCCACATCCCGCTGCGTCGTCAAATAGTTTTACATTGGTTTTGGTGACTAGATTAGGATGCACTATGACTAGATCCGGTGTTGACGAGTTTCCCATGAAGGAAAGAAAAGTCGGAGGCGTCTCGCGTTAAGCATTTCGTCGTCAATGAAATTCTCCATAATACGTCCAACTGGGTTCGTTTGAGTATATCCCCACCGCGAAGAAGGTGCATTAAAGTCACCAATAATAATTGTGTTGGTTTCTAAAAAGGGAGTCAGCAGAGTAGTTGATAGTTTATTGCCACTTCCACACTTTCACAATAACCGCTTCGAGCGTGTCGTCACTGTCCATTTCGTGGATGACATCGTATTTGCTCACTACATTGTTTTTTACACCGCTAATGATTCCTGATGCAACTTGTCTAGCTCTTTTAAGTACATGCTGGGTGTAACCGTCAATTTGATAAGATTCAGGGCATTCCGTCGAAAGTCTAGCTTCAACAATAATAAAAACGTCCGCATCTACATTGTAGAGCGTGTGTCTGAATTCCAGGAACTTGCTAGTACTAAGACCTCCGGCGTTCCAAAACAAAATTCGGAGGTCCGCGTCGGGGTCCTTACAAGGGCCGTTGAGGTTCATTTTTCTCTTCATTTACAATATATACAGCTTTGCACGATTTGAGGCGTACCTCGGTTGATCGTTTAGTTGTTTCAGGCAGGGGGCACCACGAGCAGGCGATCAACTTCACCCCCCCCCCCAAAAAAAAACACATTTTACAGAATTACAGTTGATTTTACAATTTTGTTCTTGATTATATTGTAACTTATTGAAATTATATTGATTGGTTTTTTAAACTCATTAAAACTTAGACCTACGGGCTACGCATGTAGGCCTACCATATCCCCCTTAGCAAAATTTCATTACCGGTACCTTCCTTTTACCCTATCTTGAAGCTTCAATTAAGTTAAGTACTTATATTGCGATTGCAATGAACCCTCTATAAAAGGCTATACAAGTAAGCCCTATTTGACTACTTCTACGTTCCACAGGACTAAATATTCCTCGTTATACGTATTATGTATCCTACTGGATCATCCTTAAGCAGCTAAGGGTCGACTGTAGGCAGCTTGGAAAGCTGTACCTATAAGAATTAAGTAGGCAAACCTAATTACTGGACAAAGGTTGTCTTACGTAGACTACCGCACCTTCAGTAGCCACTAGGTATCTTATGGTATAAGTATAACCTGATGTTGCAGTAAGGTTACATTAAATAAGTTTTACTGCAATTGCTATAGTCTATAAAATATAACTCTGAAACTTTCTAAAATATAACTAAAGATATGGAAATAGAAAGGTTCACCACTGCAGGGCCGGCCACAGCTCTACCGGGCCCTAGGACTGGAAATGTCCGCGGGCCCCTAGGCAGAAATTTGGTTTTGGTTTGCCCCTCCAAACAGTCAAACACACAACCACTTAAGTTCAAAGGACAAGTTTGAGCGTCTGGGCTAGGCTTTACTACCAAACTTAAAACAAAAGCACATATATCTCAATAAGTTCAATAATGAATTGAAAACCTGAAAATATCGTTAGAAATGTAAAATAAGGACTTACAATATGACAAGAAAGTCATAACTTGACTCGTCTGGCCTTTCTCGATGCAAAGTCCTGCAAAATTTCATCCAAGTTGGCGGTCCTAGCTAGATCCCCTTCAACTGGCAAAACTCCTAAGCTGGAAAGTCGGTTTTGGACCATTGTGGACCGAAGAACATTTTTGACTGATTTTAACACCGAAAACGATCTTTCGGCACTTGCTACGGTGGATGGTATTGTTGCAAAAATTCTCAGAGCAATGCAAACATTAGGAAATAGCGAATCCAAGTTTACTTCTTTGATTTTCTTTAAAAGTTGAAGAGATGGAAGGGATACTTCCCCTAAGTTTGCCTGATATATCATTTTTAAATTTTGCATTTCATTGATCAATTCCAGGCCTAAGTCGTTCGGATAGTGTTTGACAAGCTCTAATGCACGCTCTTCAATATCTTTGTCGTCCAATGTAGGTAACAGCCACAATGCTGAAAATTTTTCGTGTATTGCCTTGAATCTGACAGTCATGTCACCAATTACACTGTCCAAAATGACAAAGTAAATATTTGTCTTGAAAAAATCAATTGCATTATCTTCTACATAATCTTCTTCTTCGCTCTCATCACACATTCTTTTCCTTTTACGAGCCCGCTTTTTAGTCATTTCCAAATATGTGGGCCAGCCGATGTTCTCCGCCACTGTTGAAGTTTCTTTTATTATTTTTTCCCAGCCTGAACTCCGTAACTCCTTTAAATTATTAATTAAAGATTCCACATTACTGCAAGCTACATCGACTGTTCCACCCCTTTCTTGCATAACTTTATTTACAATGTCAATTGATTTGAATACCTTTACCCAAATTGACGCTATTAGAAGGCAGTCGAAGGTCTTAAAATATGAAATAAGGCCATGTACATCTCGTTTGCATTCTGCCGTTAGATTTAGGTCTTGCAACTCATGCAGGGCTTCCACAATTTTCGGCAAATGGGCCGCAACTGGCTTTACGCTTTCAATCCGGGCGGACCATCGAGTTTGTGATGTCGAATGGAGAGAAGCGTTTACCTTCAACTTAAGGATTTCCCATCTTTGTCGGCTCGAACTGAATACGTTATATAATTGTAGGGTTGGAGATTATTAAGACCAATTTAGAACTTATAACTTAAAATTATGTATTATAATAAGGAACAACCGTACGCATCGGAACACCCGAAAAGACTGACTCCCTGGTGCCGAGCTTTGTCGGAAACACCCGAACCTACAACTCGGCAACTCCTGACAAAAAGTTTGACCCCAAACTTAGCTTATAGAATAAAAATAAAACCCACAGAAATTCACGCAACGAACGAAACAAAACCTACTCACTATTTGAAGTTAACCCATAAAACGGAAAAAAAAATCCCCAAAAATGCTAGAAAGCTAGATGCTCTAAAATGGCTTCATATATTCCGCCGTAGTAGTAGTTTCATTAGGGCCTTCGTGATGTCCCAACTTCTTCACACTATAGGAATCATTCAGAAAGCATTGAGTTACTTCATACGGCCCCAAAAATTTGAGTTTCAGCTTCAGTCCAGGTCCAAGTTGAGTTCTTTTTATGGCAACAATGTCTCCGACATCATAAATTGGCGCTCGACAACGTCGTAGATTGTAGGTCTTCACATTCTCGGAAGCAACTTTATGAATTTGTGCTCTGGCCGAATCTCTCAAGTCCTGACGATCTGCTTGATACATTGACATGAGCTCGTCTTCGACAGCCATCTTCAAGTTTTCGTTTTTAAACCTCATCTTTGTTCCCAAAAGTACTTCAAACGGTGAGTGACCTAGACTCCGATGATAGGTAGAATTCAAGGCCATCTGTAATTCCGGTATAAATTTATACCATTTCGTGGGGTCCTCACAGGAGAGTTTGGTTAGAATCGGTATGATGCTGCGATTGATTCGTTCCACTTGGCCATTGGCGCGTGGAAGCCCTGTAGTGATCTTCACATGAGTCACTCCTTCGTCGGCACAATAGTTTTCAAAGTCCTTGGAAGTGAACGCCATTCCCCGGTCTGATACCATGCGCACAGGGTTTCCGAAATTTGTTTTTTGAAGTTCTAACTTTGAAATAACTTCTGCCGTCGTAGTACTTTATGTCGGGTAGAGCCATACAAATTTTGAGAACGCATCAATGACCACTAAAATATGTTTATACTGTTTATGTGTAGATTCAAGTGGTCCAAGATGATCTAAATGGTACGTTTCCAATGGACAATCGCCTTTGTCTATGGGATGAAGGAAACCCTCTTTCCGTCCAGATTTCTTAGATCCTAAGATGCATTTCACACAACTGGCGAGGATCTTAGTGACTTTCTCAGTAAGATGTGGGATGAAATAGTCTTGCTTTACTTTCTCTTTTGTCGGCTTGACGGCATAGTGTCCTTGTTCATGGGCATGACGTATTATTTCGTACTCCATACTGTCAGGTATCACAAGTAACTCTCTACCATCTAGATACCTAAATAACGCATCCTGCTTTAAAATATATTCGTCATGTGGACTTCCTTTCTGTAAAAGCTCCTTTATGGCAAATAAGTGTGGATCGTCATCTTGAGCTTTTTTGACTTTTGATGTTACGAGATCGTCTTTGATGCTGAACATGACTGCAGCATTCCGACTTAAGGCATCAACGTGGCGCATCTGAGTGCCTGACCGATGCACTATCTTGTAATGATAGTCTTCAAGCAACATTGCCCAACGGGCAACTCTAGTACTTAGGTCAGTCTTCGACAGGGTTTGTTGAAATGCTGAACAGTCTGTGACGATTGTAAAGGGAATGCCTAGAAGATAGACCCTAAGTTTTTTCAATGCTTCGACAATGGCAAATGCTTCGAGTTCATAACTACACCACTTTTGTTCGGCTTCCGACGTCTTCTGTATACACCGGGTGAAAACTGCCGTCAACAGGATCTCGTTGTAAAATACAAGCACCGATACCAATCTTACAAGCATCAGTATGTAGTTCGGTCTCATAAGCAGGGTTATAAATACTAAGAACTGGACGTTCTGTCAACACTTTTTTAAGATGAAGGAAACTTCTCCGTTGATCATCGCCAAAAACAAACTTTGCGTCTTTCTTTGTCATGTCACTAAGTGGTTTCGCTAGCATTGAATAGTTTGGCACAAATTTTCTAAAGTATCCAGTAAGTCCAAGAAACTCTTGTATTTGTTTTACATTTTTAGGTTCTCTAAACTTTGCTACTGCAACAGTTTTTAAAGTTGAAGGCATAATCTTTCCTTCCACCACTTTATGTCCCAAAAACTCAACCTCATTTTGCAGGAATTGACATTTCTTGATATTTAGGTTCAGTCCATTTTTCCTAGCAGTCTCGAACACTATTTCTAATTTTTTAAGTGCATCTTCGACTGAAACACCAGGAACAATCAAATCGTCCAAATACAACAAAACAACTTTTTCAATAATCAACTTCCTGAATACCTTGTTCACAAAACGCTGAAAAACAGCCGGAGTCCGAATGGAACTCTTTTGAATTGATATAAACCACGATGGGTCACGAAAGCAGTATACTTTTTACTCTCATCGGAAATCGGCACATGCATGAAAGCATTCCGTAGGTCCAGTGTGCTGAATACTCTGAAACCACTTAAGGAATCTAACTGATCTTCTATTAGAGGAAGAGGGTGACGGTCTTTTATAGTCTGACGATTCAATGGTTTATAATTAATACAGATTCGAGGCGAACCATCTTTTTTCCGCACTACCACTACCTGGCTGGTGAACTCTGACGATGACGGTTCGATGATGTCGTCCTTCAGCCACTCATCCACTTGTTTATCTACTATTTCCTTTTCTACCAAAGGCAGACGTCTGGGTGAGCAAGAAACAGGTGTTTCATCATTGAGAGTTATAGTCATTTTGACTCCATTTTCTTCTTCACATCGTTCCTCTGGTTTATATGTGGCAATCATATTTAACAACCTTTCCCGTACATCTTTGGTCACAGGTCCAATGGTTATATTATCACCATCAAAGACCATACAGTTAAAAACCTGTACTTCCTCTGCGAATGCTGATGTATCATATTCATTTATTTTTCTTAAGTGCAAACCATCTATTCCTTCTTCTAACTTTGCTTGCACTAACACATCTCTTCCAATTAAAAACTCCATTTTAATGCAACTAGTCGAAACGACCTCGACGCAAGTTTCAAATTCTTGTTGATCAATGGTTAGACAAGCATGAAATTTTCCGAGGCTTTCTACACCAACATTTCCCATGCCAGTCATGGACGTTCCAGAAGTCGTCAACTTAACGTTGGCCATTTTTCCCTTAAACATATCTTCGCGCATAATTGTTATTTCGCTGCCTGTGTCAATCAACCCATTGATCTCTGTCCCGTTAATTGTTACTTTCTTAAAGAATTTTCCCTCAGTTAGCTGAATTTTAGGGGTTTTCTTCCCCGGACACACCATGCACGTTGATGTTGAAATGATGAGAGTCTTCTTTCCCGGACAGTCCGGGGACGAAGATATGTGCCCAAATTGATTGCATGAAAAACATTTAGGTCCTTTCTCCTTATACGGACAGAAATCAGATCTGTGTCCTTTACCACCACAACTGAAGCAGTGCGACGAACGCTGCCTATCATAGTCACCACGACTCTGCGAGAGTTCTTTTTCCAAATTCGTCTTTTTATCAAATCGTCTATCTTTAAGTGATGGTGACACATCTTTACTCAAATCTACTTTTATTGGTACCACTTTGTCATACATTTTTATTTTATCTCGAAAGTCATTCAGTGTTCTTGCCCCATACAGCATAACTTTATTAGCGTCATCATTTATACCATCTATTACATATTGCATCAAAGAATCATCATCAATATTCCCTTTATTAGCTATTTCTCTCATGACAATGTAATATTTTTGAGCACTTTCATCTTTGGCCTTCTTCCTTTGCGACATCGTCTTATGCAGATCGGCATTAGTCACTTTGCTCGAAAACTCGCTTAATAATTCTGCCTTAAGACGTTTGTAAGACGTTAATTGCCTTAAGCTCTGTGAGTATAACTTAGCCACACCTTTCAGAGAGTTTTTTGCAAATATAAACTGTTGTAAGGGATTCCAACCCATGAGCGCTGCCATTGACTCAAAATCGTCAACCCACTTTTCCACTGAATATTCATCACTTCCATCAAAACTTCGTACAGACCCTTCCATATCTCTAAACCCCATGGATAATGTCAAAGGTTGCATCTCCTTTACTTTCCTAGCCACCATTTTAGTGGAAGTATGAGCACCATCATCTTCATCGTCTTTATCACCTTCCTGGTTATCGTCTTGGTCGTCCTCGTCCTCTTCATGCCCATCTTCCTCGTCGTCTTGAACTTCCTCCTTCACAGTAAACTCGTTGAACTTCGTCAAATCGTCCAATGCATTGCATAGCAGCTGAGCTAGATAGTCCTTATTCCCCTGATTTGACAATCCCAACATACTACAGAAATTGATTAACATCGTTTTGCTATAACCCTTGCAGATCGTGTCCACCTCATAGTCTTTTCCATGATCATCATTGAAATTGAAGCCGGTGAATTCCAAAACATCATCTCTGCTCGCAGCCACCTTCAACATCTTAGCCAAACTCTTCACTGTAGCAATGGGGAAAAACTCCACACCTTTGCGCACAGCAGACAAATCTCTCAATGTTTGGGCCATCATGTAAAATAATATAAAGAAAGAGAGAGAAAAAAAAATGTCTTAGCTGATTACTCCCCGAGTCGCCGATCACGAGTACACTTGGCTCCAGAAGACATCTACTGCACGTCCCATCCGAAGGTATAAACACAGTCCACGCGGTGGTGAGTCATAAGCGCGGCAGGTATACACCAAATACACTTGGCTCCAGAAGACATCTACTCCAACCCCAATCCGTAGGTATCGGCACAGACCATGCGATGAGTGCTAAGCGCGCGGCCAGTGTACACCTTCCAGCCCACGCTCACACAGTGGCGAAATTTTTTTTTTTAACTTTTAACTCTTTATATAGTCACCACACATTCTTTTATTCACTCGCGTTAGTCGAAATTCATCCCGGAAGAGCCCCCAATTTGTAGGGTTCGAGATTATTAAGACCAATTTAGAACTTATAACTTAAAATTATGTATTATAATAAGGAACAACCGTACGCATCGGAACACCCGAAAAGCAGGGCTGCCAAATGACTTCTGCCGTATTCCTCGGAAATTGTTAAATAGTTCCTCAGAATACCCCGGAATTTTTTTTAAATGTTGGTCCCCTTTAGATGCATATTCCACCAACGTCAATAGTGATAGTAAATGTAGTATTGACGTGTTAGCAGACATTTTTAGACTGTCTTAGTGTCTGCTACCACGTCAATACCACATTTACTATCACTATTGACGTTGATCGAATAGGCGCCTTAGGCCTATAAAGTAAAAGCCCCGAAAGCGGACACCTTTAGCATATGATCTCCATTAAACTTAAATTGCGTTGTTGCGTCTCATGGTAGGTCATTGAAATTTTGCATACATCATCAGCTGGAACTTAGGTAACTATCCCCATTGTTTACTAAAAATAAAAATAAAGAAACTCAGATTTTTAAAAAGATTTATAAGAAGTTGTCAGAAATCCGAAAGCGGACACACCAGCTGATGAAATTTCCAAAAGTGGACATGACCTTACCTCAAAGTGGACACCTCCTTCCCCAATGAGATATAATCAGAACTACCGTCTTTAAATAGAAGATCAGCTGGAGAAGAGGATAAACAATGTAAGGTGAAGTGTCGGAGAATTGACAATCGATGATCATGACAATTGCGGACCCTAAAGATAACAATGGAGATTTTTTAACTTTTTTAATTCATTTAAGAGACCCAGGAAGTTTAACAAAGAAAAGAAACCAATGAATATGAATTTACCAACGCTACGTACAAAATTATGAATTACTTAACCAACGCTACGTACAAAATTTACAAATTTTCCATCTCGGGAACGTTATAAATTTCCCTTGTTTTGCTAAATTTTTTCGGTGTTCCTACTTTGCACACAATATCACTCCATGAGTAAAAGAGACGGTCTTCTTTTTGAGGCCATTTCCACAATTTGCCGTTTCGGATCATCGCTTTCACCACTGCGCCTGAATCTTTGACTTCCAGGATCTTCCCGGGGAAGTAGTTGCCGTCGTAGCATACTGCTACATGCTCTCCAACTATTTTTCCAGGGGTCTGCATTATTGGTTTGGACTGGAGATCACTGTCTTCTTCTTCATCCCATTCCCCTCCTGAGGACGACCCTAGACTAGGACAGGGTGATTCATCATCAGATGAATGGTCACTTGTTTTCTGTGTTTGTTTTTCGTTAAAGAGTTTGCGCTTTACAGCTTTCTTCTTCTCGGCTTTTTTGGCCTTTGATGCCTCTTCTTTAGCTCTTTTTCTTTCTTCTCTTTTTTCTTTTAACTCGGTTCTTTTTTTAATCAATTCGTTTTTCTTCTGTTCCTTTTTTCGGATATATTCCCGAGCCTCCGGCGACGAAATAACAGCAGGCAAACGGACCTTCGGCACTTTGGAAGTGCTTGGTTGGTTTTGTTTAACACCGAAAAGAAGATTCTTTTTGAAAGGAGATGGAATAATAAAATTTACGGCTTTTGTGACTTTGATCTCCTCTCGTGGTCCTTCAACTTTGGGTACTTCTCTCTCCTCCCTAGGCCCACCGATTTTCTCACTTGCTTCTTCGTTCTCTTCCCTAGGTTCTTCGTTCTCCTCCCTGGGTCCATCGATTTCCTCACTTGCTTCTTCGGTCTCCTCCCTAGGTTCTTCGTTCTCCTCCCTGGGTCCATCGATTTCCTCACTTGCTTCTTCGTTCTCCTCCCTAGGTTCTTCATTCTCCTCCCTGGGTCCATCGATTTTTTGACTTGCTTCTTCGTTCTCCTCTCTGGGTTCTTCGATGTCCTCTCTGTGTTCCTCCGATGCCGGCCTAGTGAATTCTTCAGGGTTATAATCGTCATGCCATTCAGGCCAGTCTTCGGCATGCCTAGAGGCTGAGGCTGCCTTTTCGGTATCCAACCAGAGATAATAAAGAGATGTGTCAGACACATCTCCAGTCCAATAAGGCCCTGCGTTGGCCCGGAAGCTTTGCAATTTAGTTTCAGTCAGTCGTTTTTCCAGCTGTTCCCGGAAAGGGTCTGTGACAGTGGCTGAGGGTAAAGTTTGGCGAGGTTCTTGGTCCAGAGGCATTTTTATGGCATGTCGGTTCCATGGTAAAAGGCCGCACTTCTTAAAGCCATTGCATAGCGATTCCTTGTTGAATTCCTGCAGAGCTTTTTCCATCAGTCGACAAAACTCATGTTTTTTCAGTTCCCTGAAATCATTTTCCACTCGCCACTCTTGGACAAGTTTCTTCCAAATAACCTTTAAGCCCTTAAACACAGCCACGTCGAAAGGCTGCATCAAATGGGTAGCATTGGGGTAAAGTGCTACCAAGATGATGCCTTTATCTGCGCAGAAATCTGACAACTCCAGCGACAAATGCGACACGTGTCCATCCAAGAAAAAGATTATTGGCAACTCTATACCATTGTTGACCAACCACGGATAGAAATAATTGGCCATATATTCGTACATGGTCTCCTGTGTCATCCACCCATTTTCACTTCTCCCAACTGTCCAGCTTTCTGGGATAGAACTTGCTAATTGTTCCGGCATTCGTTTGTACCTAAAAACGGCCATGGGGGGTGCCAATTCTCCTGCTGCGTTCCCCCCAAGGAGAACTGTAACGTTTTCCTTCTCATCATTGCCGCTGCTTAGATACACAAAGCGGCTGCCCCTTTCCGCCAAGACCTTCATACCTTTGGGGTTGAGATAAAACGCAGATTCATCTGCATTGAAAACGCGTCTTGGCTCTTGCAATATGGAAAAATGTCCGTTTTCCTGCAGGTATTTCTCGACCTCATCAAACCAATTATGCAGGGCTTGTAATGTTACGCTAGACCGGCTTTTGGTAAAGTTTTGGTACGACCGCAATGACAAGCTTTTGTTCCGCTTCAGAAAGCCTTCGTACCAATTGCGACTCCCTTCACATTTAATGTTCAAAGAGGTTTTAAATTTTTCCACCGACCTTAGGAATGTTATTTTATCCACTGGGAAACCAGCTTTTGCCATGTTGATGACCCAATTGGCCAAGACGTTTTCTTGTTCCTGAGTGAAAACAGGTTTCCTCCCGATTGGCAACAGTTTCTCACAGCTGTCTTTGTGTCGAGTCAGAGTTGTCCTGGGTATTCCATATTTTTTAGAGGCCGATTTGACTGACATTCCTCCCTCTATATCCTCTAGGGCCTCTTTCATCTTTCCTTTGTCGTATTGGAATAGTTTCCGGGTCATTTTGCTCTTCTGAAACAATAAAAAAGCATCCTTGTCACACTTTTGATAGTTGATCATAAAGCGGGCACATCCAAAACCAAAATCGGACACACCATGTCCACTTTATAGTAAACGTATGGTTCAAGAGAAGAAATACAAAATTAAAACAGAGCATCCGTTTCTGTGCTTATAGCATTCATAAAAACGTGTTAATCAAGAAATCTAAATGAGGACACCCATGTCCATTTAATGAAAGGCACCTACAAAATTACCCTAAAGTGGTCACACCCCCTGTGATAATGCATCTCCGTTGATTTTAAAAAATCACGGTCTAAAATGACTTCTAGCATATCTAACAAACCAGCAATAAAATAAAAATTTAAGTACGTTTAATAATAACAGGAATGCTTTAGTATAACTTGACTCACCTGCTTAGCAAATACCTTAAGAAATTTCATGAAACTGGTTAACTTCGACAGGTGCCGGTAGATAATGGCAGCGCATTGGCATATGTTGACAGTTATGGCGTCTTCTGCTACTCCACCGCCTTCCTTTATAAAATTACAGTGTAGCCAACATAACACATTTTACTTCCCGCGGTTTTGTACTTTAATTTAAACAAAAAAAAGTGAAGGTGTCCGCTTTATGGGGGGGGCCCACTTATTGGTCATTTACTTTATATGATTTTTTCATTTTGGAACACCAACGATGTTACAAATTAAACTGAATATAAAGTTTATTTTCATGTAGTATGCTAAGCATAGGCGGATTTTTATTATTTTTGAGAGTATCGACTGCTGTACGTCACCATGCCTACTTCACCAGTTTTCATCTTTTAATCTTGCTAATTTTCAGAAGCTAGAGCAGTATAGTCTAAGGCTCCTAAGCTACACCCACGTATACCATAAGTAGGTACCTTTAATTGTGGCAAATTCAAAATTGGCAGTTGACAATTAAAAATACTTGGAGCGCTGAGAAAAGCATTATAGGGGGCTGCGTAACCTTCTGGAGACTCGAGGGGGGGGGGGCTAGGTTGTTTGGGTTGTCATTATCAGATCTAAGCTGTTCTCCGTGAATCCAAGCCATTAATGTTATGGTAAACCTAAATTAGTGAGGTTTTACACATTTTATCCCCTGGAGAAGGGGGCACAGTCTCCCCTGCAGAAAAATAATGATAATGGGCCCAAATTAATGAGGTTTTTCGCATTTTATACCCTGATAGGTGGGCCCGGGGGTCTCCCCCGTAGAAAAAAATTGATAAATAGGCCCAAATTAGTGAGGTTTTACGCATATAAAACCCTGGAGAATGGGGGGCCGGAGGGTTCCCCCGGAGAAGGAAAATTTGATGTATATAGGTCCAAATTAGTGAGGTTTTACGAATTTTGCAAGCAGTACAGTTGAGATTGTACCGACAAATAAACCTACCACTGAGGGGGCCCGGGGGTCTCCCCCGAAGAAAAAGCTTGAAAAAATAGGTCTGAAATAGGCCTGTGGGGACCACTTAGTCCCACATGTGTAATAACCAGTCTGCTTCCAGCTTCACCTTTTTCCCGTTAGATGGCGCTGTTCACATTCAGATAATTCAATATTCCTCAATCTTCCTTTTACGTATTTATTTCTCTTATTCAATAATATCTTTAATCTACCCTCTGTGTCTCATCAGCTCCTTTAGCTGTGGACACAGAGTTGGTTTTTCTATATGGAAGCAGGCTGGATCAAATTCAATATTAATTGTAAGCATGTATCGTTCTCGTCTCACAGCTCATATTGTAACCACTGTGTGTTAAATTACTCTAACTTGAGTCGAAGCACTGCAATACAAACCAATTCAAGTCTACACTGCCTATTCAATTGCATCGTCCTTCGACAAGCTACATTGGTGACCCTCGACAACGGAACAAGCAGCCTTCCAGATTCCAGTTCCAGCTCCAGTTCCAGCCAGTTCCAGTTCCAGCCAATTCCAGTTCCAGCCAGTTCCAGTTCCAGCCAGCTCCAGTTCCAGCCAGCTCCAGTTCCAGCCAGCTCCAGTTCCAGCCAGCTCCAGTTCCAGCCAGTTCCAGTTCCAGCCAGTTCCAGCTTCCAGCTTCCAGCCAGTTCCAGTTCCAGCCAGTTCCAGTTCCAGCTTCCAGCCAGTTCCAGCCCGTTCCAGTTCCAGTTCCAGCCTCCAGAACGTCTCATCCGGCCCTAGGCGGTGGAAACCACCCCGGAGCAGCTACATTCACCGCAGCAGCACAGCCACAACCTGCAAGATGCCGCAGACCACAGCCACAACCGCTACAGCTACGACCGCTACAGCTACAACCGCTACAGCTACAACTGCTACAGCCACAACACCGACACCCACGGCTACAACCAAGATGACAGGCCCTGCTAGTACGATGGCAGTCTCGGTCAAGCTTCCACCCTTCTGGACACAGTCGGCCAACCTGTCACCGGCACTGTGGTTCACTCAAGCGGAGGCTCAGTTCGCACTTGCTGGGGTCACAATGGAAACGACGAAATATTACCACGTCCTTTCAGCGCTCGACCAAAGTACCCTCAGCGAGATCTCAGATTTGTTAGCTGCCCCAGTACCAGTAAACCCATACACTGAGCTAAAAACGCAGTTAATCCAACGAATGAGTCTTCCAGCAAGCAGTCGCATTCAGCTACTAATGTCGGAAGACATAGGGGACAAAACTCCCAGCTCTTTTCTCCGGAGACTGCGGGCCCTCGCAGAGAAAGCCATATCAGACTCGGTTTTACGCACCATTTGGACGTCTCGCCTCCCGCACGCTATACAATTGGCAATCATCGGTCATGATCACCTGTCACTAGGTGACGTCGCGAACCTCGCCGACAAGATGGCCACCATCAATTCAGCAACACGTGACCGGATTCTTGAGTGCACAATGGCCCCTGTGGACCTATTGAAGACGTTAACAGAGAACGTCGCGGCTCTACAGGCACAGTTCGCCGACAGATACGGACAACGTGCCACACAGCCACGGTTCCAGCGCCAGTTCCGTTCACCAGCGCCTAAACAAGACCCAACTTGGTGTTTTTACCACCAAACCTATGGGAGGAAGGCCAGAAAGTGCCAGCAGCCATGCAGATTTCCGAAAAACGACGATCGCAGCCAGTAAAGGCAGGGCCTGCCTGCGCCACTACACACCTGCTTAAAACCTCACATCGCCTTCTTATCACGGACCCTTGCACCAAGATACGTTATCTCATTGACACAGGGTCCGACATCTGCGTTTTTCCACGTGCCCGTCTCAACCTACCGCTCCGTCGTACTCAACTCGAGCTGACTGCCGCCAATGGCACAATCATCAATACGTACGGAACAACAGCTCAACAACTGGACCTGGGATTACGACGCAGTTTCCGTTGGAATTTCATCATTGCCGATGTCACGCAACCCATCATCGGTGCAGACTTTCTCGCAGCCTCTAATTTGCTGGTGGATCTCCAGAACTCAAAGCTGATCGACGGGACAACGCATCGCAAGGCGAACCTGTGTCAAAGCCCCTCCAAGCAACCTAGCGTTTCTACCTTAACAATACCGCACAGTACCCCGGCCAGTCTAAAAGTAATAATTGAGGAGTTTAGCGACCTCACGCGGCCGAGACAACCCACAGACCAGGTCAAACACTCCACGGTCCACTACATTAGAACGACAGACGGACCTCCCGTCTCCGCTCGCCCACGCCGGTTGGCCCCGGACAAGTTTATTATCGCCAAAAAGGAGTTCAACGACATGATCCAGACCGGCGTATGTCGTCCGTCCGACAGCCCATGGGCCTCACCATTACACCTAGTACCTAAAAGCGACCATTCATGGCGCCCATGCGGGGACTACAGACGGCTCAATGCTCGAACAATTCCTGACGCGTACCCAGTCCGCCACATCGCAGATTTCAGTGCAGAATTGCGAGGAAAAACCGTATTCAGCAAAATAGACCTGGTCAAAGCATTCACCCAGATACCAGTTTCCAATGGTGACATTCCAAAGACAGCAATAAATACTCCGTTCGGCCTTTTCGAATTCCCATTCATGACATTCGGTCTTCGCAATGCTGCTCAAACCTTCCAACGCTTCATGGATAACATCCTACGCGACCTCCCGTGGGCATATTCATACATCGACGACGTACTGGTTGCATCGAGTGATAAGCAGGAGCACGAATCACACCTACGTCAACTCTTCCAACGATTCCGAGAATATGGCCTAGTCATTAATCCTAGCAAGTGTACCCTCGGCGTTGGGTCAATCAGCTTTCTTGGTTACCTCGTGTCAGCAGAAGGCACACAAGCCCTACCAGACAGGGTAAAGGCACTCACTGAATACCCTCTTCCAAAGACATTCAAAGATCTACGCCGTTTCCTTGGCATGATTAACTACTACCGCCGGTTCCTACCAAATGCAGCCAACGAACAAGCACCACTCAACACGTTGTTATCTGGAGACAAGGTAAAAGGGAACGCTACGATACCATGGACAACAAAGCTTACCGAAGCTTTCAGCTCATGCAAACACAGTCTGGCACGCATCACCCTACTCGCGCATCCAGATCATACGGCTCCGATTGCACTAGTCACAGATGCATCAGACACCAGTATCGGAGCTACAGTCCAACAACGGATCAACGATCATTGGCAGCCATTGGCATTCTTCTCGCAGAAACTTAAAGAAAACCAACGAACATGGTCCGCCTACGATCGCGAATTGCTTGCGGTACACGACGCCATTCGTCATTTCCGTTACCTGCTAGAAGCGCGCGCTTTTGTCGTGTATACCGATCACAAACCGTTGACGCACGCTTTTCAGAATCCAAAAACAAGTTGCTCACCTCGCCAAATGCGGCAAATGGAATTCGTCTCTCAATTCACCACGGACATCCAATACATCGCTGGGCAGGACAACTTGGCCGCTGATGCATTCTCAAGAATCGAAGCAATCTCTACTCCCGTATCTCCTGAGCAACTTTCTTCTGCTCAGAAAGACGACAGAGAACTCAAAGAGCTTCGGTCCAGTAGAAAGACGTCCCTCATCCTCGTTGATGTTCCCATTCCGGGCTCTGATTCAGTCCTTACGTGCGATTCTAGTCAAGACATACAACGCCCATTTGTGCCCAAACCATTACGTCGACAACTTTTCGAGCACCTACACAGCCTACATCACCCAGGAATAGCAGCGTCTGCTAACCTGGTTGCCCAACGCTACATATGGCCTTCTATCCGTAAGGATTGCCGCGCTTGGGCTCGTCTGTGTGTCAACTGTCAATTGTCCAAGATACATCGACACACCCTCACTGCGATTGGAACCTTTACTCAGCCTGACCGACGGTTTCAGCACATACACCTCGACATTGTAGGCCCATTACCACCGTCGGAAGGCTACACGTATTTGTTAACACTCGTTGACCGTTTCACGCGATGGCCGGAAGCCGCTCCTATGGTGAACATCACCGCCGAAAACGTCGCCAGAACCCTCATTTCCTGCTGGATCAGCCGGTTTGGGTGCCCGGAGACAATTACTACAGATCGCGGCCGACAGTTTGAGAGCCATTTGTTTGCTGACCTGGCCCGATTATGCGGATTTCACCATGCACGGACTACCAGTTACCACCCTGCATCCAACGGCATGGTAGAGCGTATGCACCGCTCACTCAAAGCCTCCATTATGTGTCATGCCAATGACAAATGGACGGAAGCCCTTCCGCTAGTTTTACTGGGCATGCGCGCCACTCTTAAGAAAGATCTTCAAGCTTCTCCAGCAGATCTGGTCTATGGTGAACCATTAAGACTACCAGGACAGATGCTGACAACTCCTCCTTCAAATCAGAGTCCGGCGGACACTCTCATCTCACTTCGAAGGAAATTCGACTCACTACGCCCCACTCGCGTCAAGAGACACGGGGCTCATCAAACATTCATCCCACAAGACCTTGCCAAGGCCACGCACGTTTTCGTGAGACAAGACCACGTCCGTGCTTCCCTCGAACGTCCTTATGCGGGACCATTCCCTGTGTTAAGTCACACCGACAAAACAGTTACGATTTCAAGCCGCGGTCGTGCGGTTACTGTGTCAATGGACAGGGTCAAGCCGGCCTACATTAATGCCAGTACAGACGAACCGTCTCACCAGTCTACGATCAACCCCCCGCATCAGCATCCTGCTCAAGATAAACCTCAGGAGAAGGTCTCCTCACCACTTCCTGCCACTGACGTCGTGCCGACATCACCGACTCGCACCACTCGCTCAGGTCGTCACGTCCACGTTCCACGACATTTCTCCGACTTCCAGTCTTAGGAGGGGGGTAATGTGGGGACCACTTAGTCCCACATGTGTAATAACCAGTCTGCTTCCAGCTTCACCTTTTTCCCGTTAGATGGCGCTGTTCACATTCAGATAATTCAATATTCCTCAATCTTCCTTTTACGTATTTATTTCTCTTATTCAATAATATCTTTAATCTACCCTCTGTGTCTCATCAGCTCCTTTAGCTGTGGACACAGAGTTGGTTTTTCTATATGGAAGCAGGCTGGATCAAATTCAATATTAATTGTAAGCATGTATCGTTCTCGTCTCACAGCTCATATTGTAACCACTGTGTGTTAAATTACTCTAACTTGAGTCGAAGCACTGCAATACAAACCAATTCAAGTCTACACTGCCTATTCAATTGCATCGTCCTTCGACAAGCTACAGGCCTATTGGGATCTTAAGCATTTTGAGTAATATATTTTTGTGAAAATAAGTCAATGTGTTGATTTTTTCATGATGTTTTTCATGTAAAATAAGCATACCAGTATCAAGAATTAATTCCCCTTTCGTTATTGTGGATACTATGCCTTTCGCCTCCATAACGTCTTTGTCACCAGAAATCCTGGGGGGGGGGGGCTGCGGGCTTAGCCTCCCCCCCCAGGACCCCCCTATTTACGCCAATGCATGTATGTATAAACTTTTCAACAAACCTTTCTTGAAATAGGTTTGTGATGGAAATAATGCAATAGGCTCCCATGAATTAATCATTTGATTTGACTTTTTTCTCACCCTCACTCACACTTTTATAGGCTGATATGAAATTCCCGGCATCTTATTTCAGGTTCATCTAAGTTTTATTCATTATACAAAGCTGAAGCTACTCAAGTTAGTAACTTTTTAAAAACATGCAGAAATCTAGAATAATTTTTAGTGCGCTAGTGGCGGGAAATACACGACAGCTAAGTCGTAATAAATAGCTGACAATTAACTGTCATAACTGCCATAAGATAACTATTGAGTTTCATTTGGCGCGAAAATTTTAGGCCAAAATATGGTGGACTTTCGATTGGCCCCCTGCTTCAGCATGCAAATCATATGGAGTGGGGGAGTCGGGGTGGAAATAGTGTTTATATTTTTTGAATTTTTGCGAAAATTTTATGAAACCGCGAGAGAATCAATGGTCATTCGACAAAAATCTTAAAAAATAAAATAAAAACAAATTTCCCTAAAATCCCACAGAAAAACCTCAAAAATTGTTGACCCCGGAAATTTTTCGGAATAAAATTATTTCCCACGGAATTCCGAGGTAAACCACGGAATGTGGCAGCCCTGCCGAAAAGACTGACCTGGTGCCGAGCTTTGTCGGAAACACCCGAACCTACATAATTTTTGAACCGCCCCGAAAAATGTTACGGCAGCATTGCAACTCTCGGCAGCTTGTTCACCACTCAAATTCAACGTGTGACAAGCGCATGGGGAATAAACAGCTTGCTGATTTTTTTGCAAAATTATAGCTTGAACACCTTTGTAGGCGCCTTTCATGTTGCTGCCATTGTCGTAGCCTTGGCCCCGACAGTCTTCCAGTGGAATACCTCCTTCTTTTAATTGATCAAAAATCAGGGATGCAGCAATAGCTTCGCCAGTTTTTTTTGGAGCAGTCAGCAAAACGAAGCAGCCGCTCTTGCACCTGATAACCTGTTTGTTCTGTGTTAGTTAAGTACCGCAATATGAAAGCTGTTTGCTCAACGTGCGATGAGTCCGGAGTCATGCGCGCCGACTTGTGCAAAATAGTGGTAAGGCACCGTGGCACGGTAAAACCTTTATATTATATAGTATAACTTAAATATAGCCGGGAATTATTAAGAAAAACACAGTCAACGTACAATGGCTTAATTACTGTGCATTACAGTACTGTATATTGTCCAAAGTATAAGTAGTTAAGTACATGTCATTTTTCAATTTCTTTAATGACTATGAAATATGAATACGGTAACATTTTGTAACTGTAGTTGAAAGGCAATGCGATTACATTTTTTAAATGAATACATAAATACATTAAGAGGATATAGTACGTAGACACGTGGTCACCACAAATTCCAACACATTTTATTTTTTTATTCCTTTTATATGAAAGATATCAAAACCCTGTTGCTACCGTGTATGTATTATTCCTCAAGGCATCGTAGTGTTATGAAATTTTTAATTTTAGATCTATAGTTTTTTATATAAAGTGAGACTCGTCAGAAATTCGCTGAAGTTCTGACGAGTCTCTCTTTATATAAAAAACTATTGTATTGATCGAAAATTAAAAATTTCATTACACTACTATGCCTTGAGCAATAATACATACACGGTAGCAACAGGGTTTTGATATCTTTCATATAAAAGGAATCAAAAAGTAAAATGTGTTGGAATTTGTGGTGACGACGTGTCTACGTGCTATATCCTCTTAACACATTATTTGCAAATTGTGCTGCATTGCAAATACAGTAGGCCTATATGTAAATAGACTATAAACGAATTTAAAATAAAGCGAACGTTGCTTTCCTCACTTGATTTTTTTTTTATAAAGTCATTTACAATGGGTCTTAAGTCTAATGCATCTAGTTCCAATTGGTGCGCATTTAAGACAGCTAGATGATTCAGCCTAGCCTGCCCCATAGTGGACCGAAGATACGTTTTCAGACGTCGAAGTGAGCTGAACGACCGTTCAGCGGTTGCTGTCGTCACTGGAATGGTCCGGAGGATTTTAATGCTCTTTGTCACTTCCTCAACTAGATCTTTTATACTTCCTTCTTCTACGAGAAATTTTCTTACGTCACGCATCGTGGTGAGTGAGATCTTCCGTTGCTTAGAAATATCATGTAGCATTGACAGATGTAGGGAGAGTCTTCCAATGTCTATGTCATTACAAAAAAACTTTTGTGCATTTTCCAACGAGGAAATGCCTTGGGCCACAAAAGATGCAAGCTCTTCTTCCACAGCAACAACAGTATTAAGGGAGGATGTCTCAAAGCGCCTCCTTAAGCACATCAAAACTGTGTCGCATACCTCTATGTACATCTGCTTGAAGTAATTCTCTGCTCCTGTAAATTCGTGTCCTTGTCCTGCACCACCACAACTTTCCAATTTTTTTGGAATACGCCGTTGCCTAGGGAGTTCGGGATTGCCGACGAACTTCATCCTTTCTGTCTCCTCCAGGCACTGATCCCAGAATTTCTTATACTCCTCACGCCTTGCCGTCATAATGGCTATGAGAAAATCAATCTTCGCCTTAATTTCTGCCGCGCCGATATGGGGCGATTGTATTTGTGCGTTAACTTCTTCAAGTGGAGTCATTATTTTGCTGTACAACAAAAGATGAA
Source organism: Psococerastis gibbosa (assembly GCA_963971405.1). Classification (NCBI taxonomy): domain Eukaryota; kingdom Metazoa; phylum Arthropoda; class Insecta; order Psocodea; family Psocidae; genus Psococerastis; species Psococerastis gibbosa. The sequence goes on from OZ020485.1 coordinate 3,956,589, forward strand.
AAAATGTTTTAAATGACTCCATTTGGTGGAGATATCCCGAGCACTTCGCAGCTGCGTCTGACGTATCATTTTCGGAAAACTCTTCGAAAAAAATTGCGATTTTTTCATAATGCTTTAAAATTTTGTTGATACTTGAAGCTCTCATCGTCCATCTTGTAGGACATAGGGGACGTAGAGTTTTGATAGGTTTGGCATTACCTGGATCTGGGATATTTTTAAACATTTCCATACGCTTTGGTGATTCTCTGATAGTATTGATTAGGTCTTTGGCTAAATTCATAATGTCTCTCATACAAGGGAGGTGCTTTAAGCTATCTTCTACAGCTAAATTAAGATTATGAGCGGCACAATGTACATACATCGCTTGTGGTTGTAAATCAGCAACAAGTTTTTGCAATCCATTGAATTCCCCTCGCATTTGAGAAGCCCCATCATAGCACTGACCCCTAAGCTTGGAAAATGGCAACCCTAATCGAAGAAAAATGTCTTTGACTATCTCAAAAAGAGTTTGTGCCGTGGTATTCGGAGCCGCATACAAGCCTACGAAGTCCTCAAAAATATCCATATTGTCATCCACTGTTCGCAAACAAAACGTTACTTGCTCATGAACTGATATGTCTGTAGTCTCGTCCACCATAATGCTAAAATAGCCTCTATTCATTGCCCCTTGTACAACATTCTCCAAAACAGAGCGGCTCAACATTTCCACTATCTCGTTTTGAATATCGTGAGACATCCAGGTGTATTTTTTAGCTTTATGGCCTAACCACTTTTGCATTTCCGGGCAATCATCTTTTCTCAAATTGACCAGTTGCCAGAAATTTGAAGAAACGTCTTCATGGCCGCGGATGGCCAACCCTTGCCGACAAAGAAATCTCAAAGAAGAGAAGAGGCATAATAACGCTGAACGGGCACTCCTCATCTCGTTGTTCAAATTCTCATTTAGAAGTGTGGATACATTTACGTTTTTCCCCGTTTTAAGAACGCTTTCTCTATGCGAACCACTATTTTCGTGCTTTCGAAAAGTTGCTGTAGCATTTTTCCAGTAGCTGAATCCTTTTTTTGTGAAAGTCTCCTCCTTCAGTTTACATAAAATTAACAGCCCATTACTTTCAGCTTCCTTACATATTTTGCAAAACACTAGTCCTCGGGAATACTCCATCCAAGGGTACGTTTGAAGCCATGATTTATTGAATCCCCTTCGCTTAACAGCATTCTTATTTCCCGAAGAAGAATTTGGAATCGTAGCTTGCGTTAAGGCAGTTCCTGGGCCTGTTGAATAAAAAAAAATATATATTGCAGATATATTATGTTCTTTTAACACATATCTCATCGAGGCTTCTTGACCAAAAAGTGCTTAAAATTGTAACTGGAGAAATAACTGTGCAATAGGGTTAACTGCTACGATTGGCCGTAGTCATGACTATATTTCGGAGGAGGTTCAGATTTCAGAGGTATGGGTCCACCCAGCCCCAAACAATTTTAAACTGTATGTAACGTGTCATTACGAGGTCCTGGCTAAAGCTATCTGCTATCCTGCTATATCACGACCAGCTTTTTAGACTACACTATTGATTCTTCCCTATAAATCTCCCATTTAATTAATGGCAAGCATATTATTTCCATGTATACCTTAAACTGGACGTTAAAAAATAGTTCATATATGTAGTAATTTCCCCTTTTTTTAACAGTCAATAAATGTTGACACATTTCCATTAATTGATTACCTACCTGACCCCGCAGATTCCGCCCTTCCGAGAATTGTAGTTGCTGCTGATGTAGAAGGTTCCGTCACCATGGGTGTAGACTTTTCTTTGAAAAATTTTCTGATATCCATGCTTACAGACCCACTAGAACAAAAAACAAGCAAACTTGTGAATTTAAAATGTAAGTTTAAAAGGGGAAAAATAAAATATATTAACCATATAGGTATATTATTTTGGCATTTTGCCCAGTTTTCACTTCCAAATTTTAATTTCATTAATTTTTAAACCTACTTTTACGATCACGTGTCGGCCTTACTACATAAATTCGAAAGTACCATGTACGTGACAGTCATGTAAAAATATCACGAAGTACATTTATTGCAGTTCTACAATATTTTCTAATCATGATAATTCTCTATATATATTTTTTTGCCGTGACCGACCGTAACTGCAAGGTAGGTAAGTAGGCCTACACGTCTAAAATCTATACATAAGTCGGAACCTGTTTAGTTCTAGGCCAACCAAAGAAAATTCAGCTACTTACTACTAACTTAAATTCCGAAATTCACTTTGTCAATGTAGTTTATTAGGGATTAAGTAACATACGGCATTAGTAGGTACAGTACAATAGGCTAATGTATGAGTAATAAAATTAAAACAAGAAGTTAATGTAAATTGGTGCTTACCTGTTCTTGTGTGAACTAGATTTGAGAACTTTCTATCAGTTTGTGAACGTTGAAAAGTGAACACAACAATGGAAGAACATAGGGAAGAGAAGTCTTAATATCAATTAAACCAAAAGATTCAGTTTGGAGAGGAAAATAAAATAAAATATTGAACTTAACAATCATAAGCTACACTTACTGTATGTATAAGCGTAAACACATTACAATTTACAAATTTACAAACATGGCCGCGACCGCCAATTTAAAATTTCGTGCCCTGATTGGTTGTTACAGCCACTCTCTCGTCGGGGCCGCAAATTTGCGCCAATTTTGAATTTTCATTAACTTTATTCTATTTCTTGTTTTAATATTAAATTTTATTTTTATCTGAACTTAATGCTACTTTAAAAAATAAGAAAAAATTGCAACAAAAATTCCTAATATTACTTTGAAAAGTGGTAAGGCACTGCCTTACCACTTTCCAAAGTGGTAAGGCACGTGCCTTACCATTCTATATGAAGTCGGCGCGCATGTCCGGAGTAGCATCAACAATCACAGAAAAATATTTAGCTGCTTCACGCTCTTTCAGTATTAATTTGATAATGTGCGCAGAACAAGCGTCAATGAGGTCGTTTTGAATTTTGTGGGATAAATAATGCACTTGCAACTTTTTTCCGCTTTCTTGTGATACCCTGACTTTGTTAATGTGGTCGCTCATTATGGGATCATACTTTGCAAGAAGCTCCAGAACACCCAGAAAATTGCCATTAGAAGCATCACCAATTCTCTCACTATCCCCGCGGAAAGCTAAGCCCCTTTCAGCTAAAAATAAGGTTACGTTTAGCAATCGTTGTAGAATGTCATACCACACTTGACGTTCATGCTGGTAAGACTTCTGCAGGAAATCACAGACGGAAGCATTAAATTTTTGCTTTTTCAATTCACTTTGCCATAACACAAAGCATCTCTTGTGTGAAGAGCTGTTTTCATGCTTCGGGATCTTGTCATGTAATTTTGTCCATCTTCTCTCAGTTGAGTATCCATCAACGCCGGTCAGCCCCATCTGTTGGCATTCCGGAAGATCGCTGAATATCCGGCAGGGTAAGCAGTAAAATGCTGACTTGATTCGACTCCATACTAGCCATTCCCTTTTTACGGTTTCTCCATTGACTAGTTTTTTTTTTTTTTTTTTAAATGGAGGTGGGCACAGAATATCCTGAGAAATCAGGTGGAAAAGTTTCAGGAAACGTGACGTGAGGTTTTTTTAAATCGAAGTTATTAAAATTTGGATCACCTACGTCGCAGAAGCTTTGAGATTCATCAATTTGAGGTAGAGAAGTCTCAGAAGAAATGTTCTCATCATACTCTTTCGTAGACGTAGAACCAATGTCCAAACTAACGCTTAGGCCTACCACTGGCTCCAATTGTACATCTGGGGATGATTCTGACGAGGGGGCATTGGTAACATGTGTTTCCTTGGAGGCTAATAGCTTGACAAACTGATCTATCGAAATTTGTCCTTTTTTTGCCGCAAGTTCCCTTCGTTCTTTCTCCTTTCTTTTTAAATAACCTGACTTGTGCTGGTAACTCATCACAATAGTTATAGGCCGATTTCAAAACGTTCGAAAAATATATACGAACACACACTCACTGATTACTGTATAAAGTCACACTACACAAAATCAACCGACCGGACCGAAGGCTATAAGCAAAGCAACTGAACTGAACAATGATGAGTGTAAACAAAATGAATGTGTTTGAATGTGAATGAATGAAAATGTTTTGCTCCTTCAAAATGCTGACATGACTTGGTGACACTTCTAGGAATATAGCCTAGTTGAAGCGAACGAATTCCACAATGGTATTAAATGTAAATTTCAAACTCAGCACATACTCGTACCTACCTATACTATCTGTCTCTACTGTCGGTCACCCACCTCACCTTCGCTCTGCTTTAAAACAATCACTTGCTATGTTAGAAGATTACTGTTGTGCTGTCGCTTCTCTTTGAGTTTTTAGTTGTATGGATGGATAAAAACAGAGCCTGATAATCAGCGGGCCCGGGGGCTTTAGACACCCCTGCCCCCCCTGAGGCCGGCCCTGTTCACCAGTGGCCCCTAATCCACCAATCGTGTATTCCGGATATCCCTATTTTGCATTGCGTTCCTCAAGAGCCTAATATTTTTGTATCCGTTGCAACTGGCTCCTAGCTCATGGAACGGCTCCAGTAAGAACGACCCACCTCTAGTAATGAGTAGAAAAAGGGCTTAACACGCAATGTGTCCATACTTGCTTGTGATTGGTCGGCATCTGTAGAGCTCTAGATCGCTGTCTAAAAATGAGATAACTGGGCTCACAAAAACTTTAGTTTACAACTAATCTACCGCATTTCAACTCTAAAACGATTATTCCTCCCGCACCTGTATACCCCATTGCTATTGCTAATGTTTTGGCGCAAAATGGAAACTCTCATACTCTCATAGATCGTTCTATAATAAAAAAGAAATTTACATAATGAAAGCTACTATAGTACTACTAGGGCTCTATGTATTGTGCCTTAAGTACTAGGCCTATATACATTGAACTATATATATATACACTGGAAACACACCAGGAGCGCTAGGGATGTCGGTAACGGACAAAACCTGATATCTTGGATATTATGGCAGAAGCGTTCCATGCCATATACACTTACGTGTAAATTTGATGTTTTTCAATAATTTTTTTAATACGTTTTATTGTCATTTTCTGCTTTTGTAATATTTATTTATTTATTATAGAACAATATTCTATGGTCACACACCGGCATTTATGAAGATTTATTAATATTTAGCTTAAATAAATAGCCCTAGCCGGTCAATGGAATGGCACCTAATTGTAATCTAGGATGTCTAAATTGATCGGAGTATGTATTTTAAATATTATAGAATCATTCTTTGATTAGTTTTTGTCATTTTCCAAGAGTACTTTGCACAATAGTGCATATTAATTTTTTTATTCCATATCGGAAAGTAGAGATTTCAACAACCAAAATGCTCGTCAGCTTTAAAATAAAAATAAAAATAATAAAAATAGACAGGCTATTTAAGTCATAAAGTCATATGGGCCTATTGTATTGACCATTATTTTTAAAATACAGTGGTGTTCTCGGCGTCTTTATAGATAATGGGCCCATTCCATTCACCGGCTAGGGCTATTTCCAACAACGGTGACGTGAGTACTAATATATAATTATTCGATGTTTTGTGTTACGAGCATGCGCAGTGCAAACGAATGGTGCAAACACAGGTGTTACGCTGACCGACTCGTGCAACGGCGGCGGGCGGCCATATTAATTGATATGGTGCCCATTCCATTGACCGGCTAGGGCTATTTCCAAAACGGTGACGTGGTAGCAGACATTCAAGACTTAGGTGGCGTTTCCACCGACCTCGCATTGCAGAATTGACGGAAATGTTTATTTTCCTCTATGCCATAGTTAAAATTGATCAATGATCATACAGTAAAATCACAAACAAACAAACTAAAATTAAAAAATGGCGTTATGGGATATGTTAAGTACAAACATTTTAATAGATTTCCATAAAAAGAAAAATTCTAATTTCCGACAATGTCATTTGCATTCTGCAATGCGAGATCGGTGAAACGTAACCTAAGTCTTGAATGTCTGCTACCACGTCACTGTTTTTGGAAATAGCCCTAGCCGGTCAATGGAATGGGCGCCTAATTAAGCAACTCTATTTTTTGTCTATTACGATAAACAAAAACACATTGGATATAAACTCGAACTGTACCTAGTATAGTTGTGGTCAAAAAATTCTGGCACGGAGTAAGGGCGGTTCACGCCAATACGCCTATTCACGCTCTTCTTAAATTGGGATAGTGTTAGGGTTGGAAGCCTAATTAGGAAGCTGGGTTCCAGTAGGTGGTTATATACAACCTCGCACCTAAGTGGTGCGGTGAATTCTATTTCGACGTGAGATGTTTCGATTGAAAATTAAGGTGGTTTCTCCATATTTAGTCAAATTTAGTTGAAAAAAATATTAATTCACAGTTAATTAATTACAGTGTATTTAGAACATAAAAAGGTAAGTTTCCACCAAATTCCGGGAAAAATATATTTTTTTTTAAAGATAAATAAAGAACTAAAAACATGGGTTTTTGCATTTTTCAAATACATTTTGAGGCTATGCAGTATGTGAAAAAAGTTGTAAGAACTATAAAGTTATAGATCTTCTTATTCTTATTTAACGTTTTCCATAGCTGACTTGTAGTTTTGCGGTAATCAAGATATACCGTATTTCACCCTTAAAAAACTCACCCCCACCAACTTTCCCAACCACAGATCGCCCGTAATTTATTTTTCCCTTCATTTTTATCATATTATCTTCCATTTCCAATAGATTTCATTATACTATAATTTGGAGTAAGGTACGGTACGGTATTTCTGTTGGACAATTCAATAGGATTTAAGTCAGGACAAAGACAGGGTAAACCATAATATTACTGTGCGTTCCTTAAAATCTCCAGTTCATGATCAAAATCTATATTCACACATTTTATTATTGTTAGTTGCAACTTTCAACTTCACACTGCTGACTTTTAATTGAGCCGAAGTAAATATTTATACCGCCTAATTTCTTCTCTCTTTATTTACTCATACTTGTCCAGTTCATCACAGGACCTAGATTTGACATTCCTGCAATAGAAAAAATAAAACAAAGGCAATTAAAATAAAATTGATAGCAATTCGTAGGAATCGGCGCCCGGCGGTTTCTCTTGGGCTCTGGAGCAGCTATAGATGGTAAAGTGAAAGGTACACCATCACTGTTACGTCATTGCCATCCAGTAAGGTAATAGTAATATTGCAATTTAAATTTGCAATGAAGTAGGTATAGTTGGGTTAATTGTAAGAGTGGGCCGAAAGGCTCAAAATTCGCCCAAATGAAAAATAAAGACAATTTTCTTTCTTTCATTCTTTCTTCTTATATTAGGTACCGGTAGTTACAAAAAATAATTATTATACATGACAACAACCCAATACTTGTAATTAAGCGGTTTATATGCATGAGGACTGCTAGACTAGCTGGACCACTGCACTCTGAAAAAAACTGAAAAATAATTAATTTATTATAGGCAAAACATTTCGCCCGGCATCACCGCGGCGTACTGGCGGCAGAAGCGTAGCCAGGGGGGTCAGCTGGGTCCGGACCCCCCCCCCAAAATTTAGCCAAACAGAAAAATTTTCAGATATTTATTCAAAAAAAGGAGACCCCGGTCCCCCTGTTCCCAGTTTTGTTAATAAAGTCATCGTCTGCAAAATCAAAAAAATTTTGGCGACAAACTATTTCAGGCCTATCTTTTAAAAACATTCCCCGGGGTAGCCCCCGGGCTTCCCTTGTTAGCTGTAATAAATATTCATCACCTGTAAAATATAAACATAACTGCTTTCAAAGTGCGTAAATTCCACTATTTTGGGCCTATTCATTTTCAAAATAATTCCCCCAGCCCCCCCTTTCTTGCAGTAGGTCTACTATTCTTCAGCTGTAAAGCCTAAACATTATTAGAACACCTACGTTACAAGATAATATACATCAAAATGTGTAAAACTCCACAATTTCAGGCCTATTTTTTTAAAACCCTTTCCCGGAGGAGACCCCCGTGCCCCCCTTCGACCTCCCAACCACTCGGGTGGGGAAATTAGGATCATGCCCCTAATTGGAATATGCGTACCACCATCATGAGGACGGGTGTCATATTTTTCAAATATTTCACGAAAATACGGGGGGGGGGGGGGCGATCGCCAATATAAGCACCACCCCATTCGAAAATCTATCGTAAGCAGGCAAACTTTATAAATTGATGTTGCGTGAAAACTGGACCCCCCTAAAAAAAATAAAAAAAATATCTGGCTACACCGTTGGCTGTGGCTACAAAATTCTTACCGCCCCGCAGTTTCCGCCCAGCAGTAATCGGCTATCTAGTTGGTTAACTTGTTGGGTCCCCTCCTGCCTTCGCTACGCCCCTGCCCGTATTTAAATGGCGAGTATAAAGTGCACAGTTGCATAACCGTACAGTTGCAGAAATCTACGGACGCGGCTGTAGAGTGAAACTGCAATTGAAAGCTGTCCTTTGTCAATGTGAATATTGTACCAACTGTAAATCATGGTGGGTGGTGTATGGATGTTCCATTGATAATCGATTGGTTTCAACTCAACATCATCAGGAGTCTTCTATTTTTTTTTTTTTTTATACTAGGCCTATAACACTTCTAAATTGCTGGCATCCCATAGGCTAGCTAAGGACTAGTTATGTCTAAAGTAAAAAAGGGAACCCCTATCAGATAAAGTTAAAAAAGAAACTCTGGGCCTCGGATTTGGTTCGCCTATACTTCCAGGTTACGCTACCTACTGGAGATTGTAGGATTATCCTCACCTCTTAATTTGTTGATCCCTTCTTCCCACGTGAAGCATGACTTGTCCATTTTTAATGAGCTTGAAAGCGTTGATGGCTTCAGAATGGGTCATGCCTTGCAGCGTGGAGCCATTAATAGCCAAAATTTCGTCACCCTCCCTCAACGCACCATCTTCAGCTGCTTGGCCACATTTGAAAATTGTCTTCACAAATATACCCAAGTTTCCCTTCGGCGAATCTTTTCCTCCAACAATACTAAAACCAAGTGACTTTTTCCCCGGTCCTTTCTCGTACGTTATTGTAAATAGTGACATTGTTAATGATTTAGGTCGCCTCTGAATTCCATCCAGGTCTGTCTTCTTGCGGCCACCGAGACCAATACTTTGTGGGCCACTATCTCTATTGACAGCAGTTCTCGGAGCTACCGCCTCAAAATTGCACGCAAACTTCTTCATCCCAGTTACCCTGCTCGTTGTGTCAATGTCCCTATCATTTCTCAGACCCGATGGAGGCTTATTTTTCGTCACAGAGTCTACTTTGGCAGTCACCTTCTTTTTCTCGCGAGCATCGACTAATAAAGAGTTAAGACTAACAGGTTTCGTTGCATCCACAATGGGAGGCTTGTTCGTATCACAGCGTATTCGTGTTGCGGGATCTACTGTTACTGCATTTGCAACAGTGTCATTTATTCTAAGTTCGCTATTTGACGAAGGATCCCTGGCTATGACTAGCTCTACTTCTTTTGTAGAGCGTTCTAGTAGAGATCTTGCTTCGATGAGTGGAAGACCCCTCATTCGCCTACCGTTCACTTTAACAAGTTCATCACCCACTTGTAATCTACCATCTCTATCTACTAGACCTCCAAGTTCTATACCACATACAACATAGTTCGTAGATTTGGACGAAGGATCTTTCTTTTCAATGAATATTCCTAATTCACCGGTTGCATCTTTTAGTAGTCGATAAGTCTTGAATTCTTTTTCAGCAGTAGTTAGATTTTTCTGTGGAGGTGGAAGGGTTGGAGATTTTTGAAGGTAATTGCGATTCCTTATAAATTTCTGATACAGGGTACACTTGCTTGCATTTTCATCATGACTTGTAGCCTCATAGTTACATCTGTCACAGGGTTTCAGCGTCTCATCATGGGGATTGGGTGGTTTTGCTACAGCTGTAACTTTGGTTAACCCTGAGAAAGTTTTTACGTCTCCTCGACGTATAGGGACATTAATTTTAGCGTCCCGTTTACGAGTAAAAGGAATACTTTCAGACACATCTTCTTCACTGCAATTCCTAACAACAGCTGAAGGAACCGTAAATGCTTCTGATTCAGGCTCAAGGTTAGAAGGCGAATTAAAAGACGAAGAGCTGGATAAAGATCGAAAAGGTCTTGGACGCTCATTCGCTGATGAAATCGATTGTTTATCTGCTGCTGAGCTTATAGAGCCACGAGGAGAGTCCGATCCATTCCTCGTTGAATCACTATCATACCCACTTTCATCACATTTAATTAAAAGATTATTAAGAAAATGGCAAAGTTCATCGACTGAAAATTGTGGTGCACTCACTGGCGTCGTCTCGGAGCTGAAGTTCTTTAAATGAGCCGTAGATTTAGACAAAAATGTATCGTTCGGTATTGACAACAGATCATCACAGCTAGTCCAAGCTCCTTTATCACTGATTCTTCGACCGTTCTTGCGGTTACTGGGAGACCCAATTGGATTCTCTTCGGTTAAAACATGGAGTTTTCTCGGACGGAAACCATTAGTAGAATGTCTATTGTTCAGGCCGTAACTCGCTATATCATCATCACTGACTGTTTTTCTCAACGAAAGCAGCAAATCTTCATAGCTTAGAGATCTAGGATTGGCATTTATAATGTCATGCGTGAGGTCTGAGTTTTGTTTGAGAAGCTGAATCAGCTGTTGCTGCTTAGGACCAGATCCCGCAATAATACTCAGGATTTTCTTTAGCCTCGCGTCAGTCGACTCGTCTATGAGGTCACTGAGCTCGTGCAAATCTGCCAGTCCCTTCTGACATTCAGCTTTGATCCAGTCTGCTGACTTCTGCTTGCCCTGCTTTGCGAATATATTGCGGAGACTCTCGACTCTTGAAACACGCTTGCTCCGGGAACTAATTGGGACAGTAGGAGGTACGGACGGTACAGGTTTGATTGGGGTCCATTGTCTACGTCTTACGGGTGCTGCAGGAAGACCTTCGGTCGAGTCGCTGCGTTTGAGCTGCTCTAATTTACGTCCGACTTTCTTCCCCCATGTTGCCAATCCTGCAAGAAAAAACGTGAGTATTCAGATAACAATATGAAAACAACATAACAGAAGTTGAGATGCTCAGTTCATGGTCGTAGTACATCAGCGTTAAAATAAATGTTACCGGTACTATATTATACTTACAGTCCATAGCCTATGCAATTTATGCCGCCTTGATCTCAAAGGAAATAAAAGTGCAATAGCCTTGTAAGGTAAGAAAGGGATCCTGCAGATGTCAGTCACTTTTTTATTGCTGTGTCTATTATAGTTTCAATTTACAACTCTTCTGCTTCTTCTGGTGTTAATATGAGAGAGAGGGAGAGAGAGGAGGGCGGGGGGGGGGGGGGGAGAAAATGATTAAACATACGGTAACTATATACAAGTGAGAATCAGAGGCGTAAAGTTTTGGAATGATGGCGCAGGCAAAAAAAAGTAGACCTTATGACGTCATCAGGCAGGATTTAAGGAAAAATTGAAAATATAAGAGGAAAATAGTAGGGTTTTACGCATTTTAATAGTTGTAAAGTATAGGTGTAGATTTTACAACGCTAAAACAGGAATGCTAATATTAATATTGCTGCAAAGGGGACCTTGAATTATGAACCACGTCTTACAATGCTCGAGGCTCTCGAGGCCCGCCCCCCCCCCCCCCGAATGGAGCTGGGGGGCAAGTTGGACCGTGCCCCCCCAACTTTACGCCCCTGAGCGAGATGAACCACCCTTTTGCCCATCGGGGCTGGGATATGATTCTTAACTCTTTCATGATGAAGACTCTATTTGGGAAATTATTGTGAGCCACATGTCCGGCAGCCGCGTTTTCCCTGGTGATAGGTATATACCCAACAGGGGTAGGTGGACCCACGCCAGGCTGAAAATGCCTCCTTTCCTGTTGAGCCTCGAACATCGACCTTCCGATTCATGGTTTAGTTTGCATCCGTCAACCAATTAGGCCAAGATAACGCCTTTCAAATTTCAGGAATTTCGGTGCTCTACTCAAAGGACATGAACGAACCGTTGTGTGTGGTCCATAACTGACTGCTATTGTAATCGACTCGAAGGTCTGATGATGCTTGATGATGATGACTATGCAGCAATGACCAACAGTAGAGATGAAGGTTGACCTTTCACTGAGGTCAGCTCTGCCTAGGCTACTACTCAAGTCAAGGCACAACCTCATTCTCGCACAATTAATTCAAGCTCATCAACTGCTTTATAGGCTTTTGTATTTTTAGGTATAACGCTTATTTATGGTAGGTGTATGGGCAGAGCCTCCTATACTTTATATTTTTGGTGAACTGTAACTCGCGGTGAATTGTAACTCGGTAAAAAAATTAAAAAAATGTATAATTCGGATTAATTGTAATAGAGAATAGGCCTACTATAAATTAAAATCTTGCTTACTAACTCATCACTTTGACTATAAATATATTGTATATAATATTTGTATATTATAAATTTATACGAAACAGAATTAAGTTTTGTTTATTTGCTCAAATTCCCCAACTATACTGGGTGCGGTTGACTTCACGTCTTGATATAGTTTAAGAGTTGGATATATTACCTTGCTGAGGATTGTAATTTGTAACATCAGTAACCTTAACCCTTACTTCTTAACAGGTTTTGGGGGATGAAAGCTATATGACTGCAGGCGCGAGGCATGCCCCCAAAGGTGGTAGGCACAACTCTCAAGCCATCCCTCCTCTCTGCTATCAGTTTCTGGGGAGTGAAAGAATGAGTGCCTGATTTGTCACATTATAATTTTCTCTCTTTCTTTTGTTTTCTTTTTTTTTGCAGTAAATTTTTTTATATAAATTTATTCTATGTTAATTTTTTTAAATAATTTGTGAACAAAATTGGTTAGCTGGTAGAGTAGCCCTTCGCCTAATACAAAGACGTTTTTAATTAATTCATTCATTCATTCAAAGTCTGGAGGGAGACTGACTAGCTGAAGTATTTAACAATTTTCAGTGACCCTTACCTTTCCTGGCAGGCTTCGGTGACGCCAGTACCGGGGTGCAAGCACCTCCATTGACGAGGGGCGAGGCTTGCCCCGAGGGTGGAAGGCTTTCGTCGAGGGGCTGAAGACTGACTAGCTGAGGATTCGGATCCGAGCTACGGCGTTTGAATAGCCGCATTCTCCAGGACGTGTTACGTCTGCAAAAAGGAGGAATTTTTGGTCATGAAAAGCATACAGGTCTAAGGTTATAAATATATTATATAGGTGCATATCGTAGGTATATACGATATGTAATATGGCAAATAGTCCACTTTCTAATTTTTCTCTAGTCCACTTTTTTTTTTTTTTTTTTTTTTAAAGATTAATTGCATGCAAACAATTAAAGAACCGGTCCGAGTTCACTCGAACATGCTTTCCAATTTATCAAAATTATTAGATAGAGAAAATTAGTAATTTTATGGCAAATATTTTTCCTATGGTTAAATTTCCGATATCTCGGGGGGGGGGGGGGCGGTTGTCCACCTGACGTCACTGGAAGTGAGGTAAATTCTCGATAGGTCAAACAAACACATTAATTACCACACAGCAATAATGGCAGGGCATGCAATGCATTTGAGCGCGAATTTTCTATCATTTTTTTAAAAAAATTATTTTTTTGGGAAAGCAACCTATCCGGTTTCGTTACTCAATTTAACACCTAAAAAATGCTTGAAGGTAGAAATCATCGATAGAAAGGTTTCGCATTTTTTAGTCATTTTTTCATTAAAATTTAGTTATTTTTATTTTTTTACCCCCAGAAGCAAACTATCAAGGGGCAAGCGACCCCCCGCATTTTGTCAACATTAATAACGACTACAATCTACAAGAATTTAAAAGAAATCGTTGGAGCCGTTTTTGAGAAATAATTTTTTTAGACGTTTTTTTGGAGTTTTTTGAAAATAAAACCCCCCCAAATTGAGTTAGCCCCAAAAAAAAAAAATGGTCCCGAGGTATGATTTTTGTGAACCTACATGCCAAATTTCACTCAAATCCACTGAGTAGTTTGCCCGGAAATCGACGAACAGACAGACAGACCGACAGACAGACATTTTGTAAAAACCACTTTTTTGGGTTCCTGGGACCTCAAAACGTGTAAATCCATTGAAATCTCGGAATCGAAAATTTCGACCATCACAAAGCTTTCCTTATACTACGTATAAATTGGAAAGCAATGAATGTATCCGATTGACCTTTTCAGTCGCCTCTGTAGGTTATTACCCGTGATGAGTACGACACGTCTCCAATTGCATGGCGTGTAAAGACTCGCACAAGCGCAAGCACGTTACCAACTGGCCATCGAAGTCGATATTATTCCTCTTAAGCCCTCTAATTAATTTCGGTTATAACGAGGTTACTTCTTCAACATTTAGTTAGTTAATATAATGCCAGTATTATAATAAGTACTAGTATATACTAGTATCATATAATGTTGCAATATACAATACATCTATACAATCTAAATTTCATGGGAAGTTTCACCCAATAGAGAGACGACGGGAAGGGGGGGGGGGCTTCGTTTACTCATTAGCCTACGCAGAATGTCTTCGTCATTTGAAGCAGTAATTTTTTAGTAAATTTCAATTTGATTTAAATTTCATAAAAGTAGGCCTACTGTTGAGCCAGCAATTGGAACGAACGAAACCCTAATTATTATTCAAATATAGTAATTCCAATAAATGAGGAGGCCATTTACAAACATGGCCAACTCCAAGTTGTAGAATTTTTCAGGAGAGTGGATTTTCTGTTGAAAATTGCATTAAGTTTATAGCTAACCCTAGACTTCTCAGCGCTTCTGTGCGCAATCTGGCTGCATTTGTCACTTTATTTTACAACGTGCAGGTGGACATTACAGTTTTCTGCAAGGTCGGATCAAAACCCCATTTTGTAAAAAAAAATGGAGTTGGCCACGTTTGTAACCAAGCTCCTCAAATATACATTTCATATACTGTAGGTAGGCTATATAGGCAGATTATTGAACAAATTCGATTCTTCCGTTTAGGTTTAGGAAATAGATTATGCTAGTGTTGAACAACACTATATACTACAACAGCCTACTAAACTCTGCATGAAATGTCTTATCTAAATTATTCGCATTCGCTGAAATAGACATAGTTAATAATAATTAATATGCATACAATCAGCCAATTCACGTCACAATGACGCAGATCATATCTAAAACAATCACAGTAAAACAATAATAAGGCACACATACTGTATGCTGGTTTCATAAGGCTTGTAGGCTTACTAATTAGTTAATCCCAACAACATAGGCTATACTTATATACAATGGGAGGGGGGGTTTCCCACGGGGAGTACCCCCCCCCCCCAAATTCTACAAAGATATGTTTTGTCGCAAACAATTAGCTTCGTTTGCTGAACCACTATGCCGTACACGTCCATCATTCAGAAATGTCTCAACGTATAATAATAATTATGGTAATGGTTTTGTACCTATAATTTGATCAAACTATGTATCACGGTCCACCTTTACAAAAATTAGTTTTGTACATAAAAATCTTAACATCGCTTGCTGAAACACTTCATTATAAAAATGAGGACAAAACATTATGATTTTTAGTGCATGAAACAAATAAAAAACGCTTCCTCTGGGAGGGGGGGGGGGGGTAAAGCGTATAGAAGACTCGGGTCCTTCCTCTGGCAACATTTATTTGAAAGTGTGTGTTATTATTTTTTTACTTAGAAAGGTGCATAAACATATAGTAGCCTCTAATGAGTTGAAATCGGTAAAGTGGTTTATTGGATACATTCAATCAATCGTTTGAATGCGTTTAACGAAACCTTGGAACCTTTTGGTGGGAAACAAATAAAATAAAAGTAATAATTACTAGTGCCAGAACCTACAGGGGAAAGGCAGGGGGGGGGGGTCTGCGAATATACTCCAGCTTTGCATTGGCCACTGACAAATTTATTAATCAGGCCCTGCAGATAACGATTCAAAGACAAAAACATCCCGGTTCTTACACTATTGCATACTCGTATTTTTGCTGGAAAGACTAAATTAGAGTTTCCTTCCAGTTAAAATCCTTTCATTCGTAAGCCTGTGCTTAGCACGGATGTAGCGGAGGGCATTGGGACGAAGAAAAAAGATGGTGGGCTCACATAAAATAATATCCAACCTAATGAAGCTTTGTACCGGCCCACTTAGATGTCACTCTCGATCGATACTATATATCGACTTTCAGTTCAGACCTATACAAAAGTGGGCGGCTTTTTGGCAGGTCGTGGGCTAAAAGTTGTTTTTGAATTTTCGAGTGACTTGTCGTCGTGACCTTGCAACTAGAGCCGGTTACTATTGTAGAAACCTCAATTCATTTTCTTTTTTAGGTACGATTATTATTGGAGTCAAAATAGTTGGATAGTGCTGATTTGTCAAAGTGATCGTCGAGTTGTCGGCGATGCTTTTTTGAGCTTGAGGAAAATACGATGTGGTGAATTTATTGTGGTGAGTCCGGTTTCTATAGCTGCTATGGGTTTTGGAAGCTCAACAGCGCTCGTGGCTAAGAAGAGCACCCCTCTGCTAGAGTTGGTGTGGGCCTATGTAAGACGTATAAACCCATACGGTAAATAACAATTTTTCTCCGAAGAAATAATTTAGAGAACAATAAAATGAAGCGAGTGGTATAGAAATCGGTTAGGATGGTCAAGCCAGATAAACTTAGCCAGACTAGCTTTTAACAAAAAGTCAGATACATTCTAGTCTGATATAAAATCGACCTAGATATTAGAAATAGACATCTCAAAAAGTTCTAGTATGGAGTTTGCTCTTGTACGGATGTTTATGAACAGAACACACAAAAGGTAGAAGCCTTTGAGATGTGGTGGTATAGAATAAGAATTTTGGAAATATCATGGAGAGACCAAGCATGTAACAAACGAAGATGTGCTCCTTAGAATGCACTATAAGAGATCTACAGCTATTATTGCCACCATTTCAATATGAAGAGACAAATGGACGTAACATTTATTTTAAGGCATGAAGAACTCCTCAAGAACATTCCCCATGTCCACATTAATGCGACACTGATGAATTCAATTATATAGCATTTTGAAAATGGGCTATGAATGATCAATTATAACTACATAAACAGTAGCAAAGTTAATGAATTCCGAGTTGTGGGTATTGACAAGGTTTTCAATAGGAGTTAATTTATGCTCTTTAAAATATTCATATACACCTATCTACTGTCTTACGTAACACCCTACAACCTGCCAACAATACATTCATCATTTATATTAGGCTACACCCAGACCTAATATGCATTTTCTATAGAATACAACCGATGAAGAGAGACTGCTCAGGGTTGGGAGGACCCAGAATAGGCGGGAAAGTTTTCCTTTTCGAGTCTTGAGGGTACCGGGTATATACAGTATATATAGTAACTATAGACTATTCCAAACATACAAGTAAAAAAGACTATCCAAGTAGTTTTTATATATATATATATAGTTATTAATTACTAACCAAGTAGGCCTAGGTAGTCATTCTTTTGTAGCTCAGACAACATCAAAACGTTTGGGAAAATTAACTAAAATTTGCACATTTCCCATGCCTTCGACAATTTATTGCGGCCGATCAGTGTAAGTGAAAGTCATCAATACACTATACAGTACATTTACAGAAATTAAGAGGAACATTACTTCCATTCACTGAATTCTCAATGGTTGCCTGTATCGAATCATGGGTGATACAGTCGCTGAGACCTCGAAATTACGAGTATTTGAAAGAACCGGAGGGTAACGGGCACATGGTGTTTGCCAGAGGCGTAATGTTTTAGAATGATGGCGGGGAAAAAAAAGTAGACTTTATGACGTCATCAGGCAGGATTTAAGGAAAAATTGAAAATATAAGAGCAAAATAGTTTTTTTTACGCATTTTAATAGTTGTAAAGTATAGCTGTAGATTTTACAACGCTAAAACAGGAATGCTAACATTAATATTGCTGCAAAGGGGACCATGAAGTATGAACTACGTCTTATAATGCTCGAGGCGGGGGGGGGGGGGCAAGTTGGACCGTGCCCCCCCCCCCAACTTTACGACTGTCTGCAGTAGGAGAAAGAATGTCGAGATCTAGTGGAGATCATGGACAGAGAAGACATAGTTCCCTCCGCAAAAGCCGATGGATTGGGCACGTGTTAATAGATACAGAAGCCGAGTTGCTGCTGACGGTAAAAAAAACGTCTCACATATACTTCGGTCATGTGATGAGGAATGAAAAACCTTCTCCTTCTGCATGTAATAATCCAAGGGAAGATAGGAGGACAGAAGGCTCCTGGCAGAAGAAGAAAGTCCTTGTTGAAAACCTGAGGCAGTGCTTTGGCAAGGGGCATTTAAAGAAGAAGGAACGAATGGCGCAATACCAAGCTACAAACTTCGTATACAGAGCCAGAATAGAGGTCAGAAGGCGGCCAGGCAGGCCAAGGAACCGATGGAGAGACGAGGTGGAAAGTGACCTGCAGAAGGTGTCAGTGCTGGCGGGTTGACAGAGGTAGACAGGGATATCTGGAGAGAGAGGTTGTGCGACTCACCGCGATCTGTAGTGACGAAGAAAAAGAAGAATACATCGGTGGGGCCTTGATTTAATTTTAATGATGTCATGGTGATTGCTGTGCATTTACCTTGATGAGTAAGGTACAGGTAGAGTTTGAAAGTATCAACACTTGTAAATTATTATTAAGGTTAAATTGTATTGTTGAATGAAGTAAAGCTTATTCCGAGCCAGACAACGTACCGTAAACAGGTTTGTTGGACTGAAAGAATAGGCTATAGTAGCTACGGCCGATTGGAGATATGGCAAGGTCTGTGATTACTCTCGGGCCTGTACACAAACAGCTTTCATGGTCAGGTACTAGGTATCCTGTCTTTTAGGTCTTATCATAATATGTTCCATCGAGAAGTTACGCTTTAATGAGCAATTAGTTTATTGCAGTATGGCAGCGCACTTGCAGTCTATAAGAATGTAATGTATTTTAATTCGAAAGACTTAGGAGCAGTATTGCCATGTGGAGAGCCAGATGGTTTTAATTTTTTTACAGGTATGAAGACTCTGCCAGGGCGTAAAGTTGGTGGGGGCACGGTCCGCCTTGCTCTCTCCAGCACTTTTTGGGCTATAGCCGCCAATAAATTGAAGTTTGATGTGCCATATATACTATATATATATATATATATATATGTATCATATAATATACGAGTAACACCATAACCTTTAAAGAATACATCAGATACAATTGAGCTCTCGAGAAAACAATTTACGCCAGATAGGATCACAGTCATCATAGCCCCCCACCCCCCGGAGAAAAGTCCTGGCTACGCCCTTGAGGCTCTACATCAATCGAAGTTCAGACTTTAGACCTAACAAACGCTTTTTGTGAATCTGTGATTCCGTGAAAGGGGAAGCCTATGCATGAAATTTATCCTTACCAAAAGCTTGATGACGGCATAAGGTCTATTTAGTTTTGCCCCCGCCATCATTCTAAAACTTAACGCCTCTGGAACCTACAATATTTAACATTTGTAGGTCACCACAGGCAGATGAACTGTATAGAAAGGAAAAATGAAAAAATGGACGGAAACGGGATTCGAACCCGAATCTCCGTCTTGCCGGGGTGGTATACTGACCATGGTACCACCCCCAAATCATCAAAAATAATAGTGGAGAACAGATGAGAATGGAAGAATTGGGGTGAGCTGTTGCGTAAGGCCAACCTGCAAGAGTTCCTTGCCAGGAAGAAGAAGAATCGTATTTTTGATCTACTAAATGTTAATTTTCCGGAAAATGAGGGTTCGAGTCTTGACAAAAAAAGAAACAAAAATCCAACCCGTCTGTAATCGGCCCCGTCTCTAATCTACCCCGGCCTTCTCTAATCCACCCCGCCTCTAATCCAATTTTTGCTTTTCAATTTATACATATATAAGGAAAGCTTTGTGATGGTCGAAATGGTCGATTCCGAGATTTCAACGGATTTACACGTTTTGAGGTCCCAGTAACCTAAAAAAGTGTTTTTTACGAAATGTCAGTCTGTCGCTCTGTCTGTCAGTGTGTCTGTCTGTCTGTCTGTCCATCGATTTCCGGGCCAACTACTCCGCCGATGTTGATGAAATTTGGCATGTAGGTTCACAAAAATCATACCTCGAGACCATTTATTTTTATTTTGGACTAACTCTATTTGGGGGAGCTTTATTCTCAAAAAACGTCTAAAAAAATTATTTCTTAAAAACAGCTCCAACGATTTATTTTAAATTCACATATATTGTAGTCGATTTAATGTTAACAAAATACGGAGGGTGCTTGCCCCTTGATAGTTTGCTTCTGGGGGTAACAAAATAAAAACAACTCAATTTTCATGAAAAAATGACTAAAAAATAATTTTTCAGCGGAACCTTTCTATCGATGATTTCTATCTTCAGGTATGTTTTAGGTGTTCAATAGGATAACAAAAACGGACAGGTTGCATTCCCCAAAAAAATTTGCTTCTGTGCAAAAAATTATTTTTTGAGAAATTATGGAAAATTCACGCGAAATTACGTGCCATGCGCCATTGTTACTACTGTTACAATGTATTGGTCTGTTTGTAAATCGTTGGATAATAATAGTTTTTGAGAAATCATTTTTGTTTTTGTTTTTGTAGGGTAAAATTGAGTTAGCCAAAATTAAATAAAAAATATGCTTCCGAGGTATGACTTTTGTGAATTTCATCGAAATCCACCGAGTAGTTTACCTACACATTATCGGACAGACAGATAGGCCTAAACAAACCACTTTTTGAGGATTCTGGGACCTCAAAACGTGTAAATCCATTTAAATTTCGAAATCAAAAATTTTGACCATCACAAAACTTTCCTTATACTAATGCATAAATAGGAAAGCAAAAGTTTCTGGGTACAGACGTGGTCAGAGCCCTCAATGTGCCAAACCAGTGCTCAGAATGACAATTCTTCAGAGGCCGTGAACTTGCAGCATCTCAGTTGTAATGTCAGTTTTTATAGTCTTGCGATGGTTGGAATATTACATTATGAGTACATAACTATGAAAAGAGGTAGAATGTGGGGTGGCGCGTGTCGGGGTGGCGACCTGTCACGCCCGGTCACACACATGTCATGCCCGTCACGCTGTGTGACGCGCGTCACGCTTCAATGACCACTTGCCTTGTATCTCGTACAAAGGAGGTACAATATGTGGTCAAAGGCAGTGCTATATTGGAGATTAATTCGTTTCCCTATTATTATACAAGTTGTTGTAGGATTTCAAAAATTCAAATACCTTGTCGTATTTTGTTGCATGGACCCACGCAAGTTTACCCAAATTGGCGAAATTACTTATTTCCCTGTTTTGTTGAACTAGTTATGTTTCTATTGTCAGATGCATTCTATGAGACTTCTAATACAGTATGTGTTGGTCGGGAATAGTCCTGTTGGCAGAAACTGGATGAAATGGAAGGTCGGCATAAAACCTGGCCTGGGCCCTCCCAACCTTAATGGGTATTATTACCTTCATTGGTAGGGAAAAAACGCGGCTACGGGCATGTTGCTGACCATAACATCCAAAATAGGGCAGTAGACTGTCATTGGGTTGTGGAAGCACATATTTTTTTAATAATGTAATAATTTATGGAATATGCTATTTTAATTTTAGGCTGTTGCTATAATATACATATACTTGGGTACGTACCATCTTATACTATGCACTGATGTCAGCTCTTAAGACGACCATGTCATGGACAGTCATTAAATTCATTCAATATACAGATAAAGGGCTGGGGAATTCTAAGACAGTAAAGTTGCGTTACTGACGTGTTTAATGGCTAAAGAATTATAAGTGTAGAAAATCTAATATCACAGTACATTAATCGTAGAGTTGTCAAACATAATATCAGGGAAAATAGAAGAAATTTTGTATTTTTCTAATCATTTGGATATAAGCTAGACCTATGTAATTTTATCACAGATTGGCCACATATTATTGATTATTGGATTTGTACAATACATAAAGTAATTGGTATTCCCGAATTTAAGAACAAGAATTGTTGTTAGTGAAGGCCACATGTCGTACATCCAAATGTGGAGTAGCATTTCTGCTTATTTAACGGATATTTCTGACTGCTCTACGATCGATATCGACTGATAAAAAAAAAAAAATATGCGTAGGGTACTACTCCAATTTGCAATTAATGTAAACCACACTGTTTCACAGACACGCTGTCTAAATAGATTATCAGTAATGGTCAATGATGTAACGCACTATGTAAAAAAACATTGCTCGGACGTTGTTATAATAGACCACAGGAGTGCTCGAGGGCTGTAACGGGATATTAGCATTATCATTAAAGCTAGCATTCTGCTATATAAAATGAAATGCTAAACGTGTTATCATCGCCAGCAAGGTTGCATAAACCACATTATTGTGTTTAGATCGAGAGTTTGAGATCCAAGGCCGTAATGAGATGCTGCCACAGTTATATCCTGGTTTCGTGCGGTTTAAAGATTAATTAAGCATTATTGTATTAATGGGATATATTGTATCGTATGTAATGCCCGAGCCCCCGAGGTGATGCATGGAAAGTGTTCTATGCGTCCTAATGTCTTATAGTTGCTTCACAGATGTAGGGAGCTACAACATAAGATCTGTAAAGCTGAAAAAGAGAACATCTTGCATTATAATAGTATACCTATTACTTATATTCGTTGCCCTGTAAGCCTTAAATTTGCTGGAATGCCTATAGCATTTTTTTTTTTTTTTGGGTAGTCCCTACGTTTTGGCATTTTTTTTGCACTTTTTAGAGGTGACATTGTCAGGACATGTGGAGTGGTGGTACGTACCCCGACCTACATATGAAGGACGAAGAACCACCTGGAGGTTGGCGGAAGCAATGCCACAAGGAAGGAAGACCCATCAGCAGACCGAGGACAACCCTTGAGGAAAGGATTGAACAATTCGCTGGGGCAAGAGGGAAAACAATGGACGAGCTCAAGGCGTTATCGTCCAACCGGGGTGAGTTCAGGAAATGGGTTCGGGGTGACCCCCCCCCCCCCGCTGCGCACGCGGCACTAAGGTAGAAGAAGAAGAAGGAGGAGGTGTTTAGTTTACAACATGGCTCCCAATTGGAAAATATTTGAGGTCATCATCCCCATTCAGAGAATGACTTTACGGTGGATTTAGAGCCGTTTTGTTGTCAGCAGTGCGCCAGTGCGTGAAGAGCATTCGCATCTGTACAGTCACGTACGTGCTTCCCATTTTCAACAATAGGCTGCACGCCTGCACAGCTGCACGTCTTATTAGCTTCGTATGCTGCACTGCCACTCTTCTACTGGACATTAAGTAACCATCGTCGCATTACAGGGGAATAACGTCATTTTTATACATGTCAGAACCTTGTAATTTCACATATCACAAACTGACTTATACCGTATCTTTTCCCTACTGTACGTAGGTGAAGTATCTGCTATTGTACAGTTATAATGAATTCTAGTACGTACTACAATATTCTATTAATGAATGCATTAATACTATTATTGCATTGATAATTAAAAAATCTTCCAAGAATCGGCATAAAAACTTACGCGTGCTTTCATTAATTAATTAATTAAATAATAAAAAATATATTAATTTTATTAACGTCCCCTATCCCGAAGCACTGAATTAGTCGATGACATTGCATATTATATAACGGGAAGACCAATCAATATATTACCACACATACACACGATTATAATGGTAATCGCAATGTAGGCCCATTGGAGGGTGAATTTTATATAATTTCTTCAAAAAATAATTTTTTGCACAAAACGAAATACTTTTTTGGGACATAACGACAGAGCGACAGACAGACAGAGTGACAGACAGACATTTCGAAAAACTACTTTTTTTTTGGTTCCTGGGACCTCTTCCAAAACCTAAACGTGTAAATCAGTTGAAATCTCAGAATTGACATTTTTTACCATCACAAAGCTTTCCTTATACTACGTATAAATTGGAAAGCAAAAATGTGGTATTTCCATAGATTGTGATGCACGATGTTGTACTTACGATAGTATTGTATTGAATTGAAATTGAATTATATTATTGAATATCGACTTCGATGGCCAGGTGGTAACGTGCTTGCACTTATGTGAGTCTTTACACGCCATGCGATCGGAGACGTGTCGTAGCTCAACACAGGTACTAACCTACAGAGGCGACTGAAGAGGTCAATCGGATACATTCATTAAATTGTTTGTATGCGATTAATCTTTTTTTAAAGAAAAAAAAAATTGAAACGACTTTATTGAATTACTACAATAAAAGGCGAACAATAAGAATATAAAGTCTTGTTTTCATGTTAACACTAAAAAAAGATTGTACAATATTATTAATGAATAATGGTACGGTAAAAATTCTACTGGTTCTTCATTCAATGGTACGGTACTTAAAATTAAATCTAGAAGAAAATTGCTTTGCATATACCATACTATTATTATTGAGTAGCCTCTTATGTTATTATTCATTCGAGAATATACAATTGTCTCAACGATGAATCCAGTGCTTTAGGACCGTGAAAAGCTAAAGGCAGCCGATAGTTTTAACCACGGAATAATCATTTACAATACCACGAAACTATTTCAGTAGGCTACCTATAATAATTGATAAATATGAAAGCATGTGCGGGTTTACTCTTATACCTATTCCTTGATATGAAGTAGCCTATTTGGCCGTCATAAGGCTGGTATTCCACTGGTCAATTTTCCCATCAAATATGATTAAAAAGAGTCTGCTACCATATTAGAACTTAATTTATAATAGATAGGCTAAGTATCTACACAATAGTCTCCTTAAATTAAGTTCTAACATGGTAGCAGACTCTTTTTAATCACATTTGACGGGAAAATTGACCAGAGGAATACCCGTCTTAGCCCTTAACACCGATTGATCAAATTTTCACTGACTCATTCGACCTGACGAACTCAGTATTCGTTATATTTGACAAATGGTTCAATATGTAACTGTGGCCGAGGACCCTTGGAGTTTGGGGTGGCCAATGCAGAGTGTCATTTGAACCTCAGGCGGGGTTCCACCGACCTCTCATTGCAGAATGCAAATGACATTGACGTGGTAGCAGACATTCAAGACTTATTAATGATATTTGCTACAATGTCATTTGCATTCTGCAATGAGAGGTCGGTGGAAACCCCGCCTAAGGCCACGGGAGCTTCTCAAGTTCAGCAATGTCATTAAATTGCAGTAGAAGAGCAGGGCGGACTTATGGGCCCACCTAGCGGACTGAGTCCTTGAACAACAACTACTATACTAACTGTGGCCAATCGGTGTTAATGCTACATCAAAATGTAGAGAAATATTTCTAAACAATGAAACACTTTTTAAAGCTTTGTCTATATTTCTTGGGATACTTAATTTTTTACATTTTTAAGATGTTGCCCCTTAATATGGAGATTTCTATGCATGCCCGCATCATCTTTACTGATGCGTGCCCCGGATACTTCATTAAAGTCTTCACGCTGAAGAACCGTCAGTGGGAACCTGAACTATGGCCGGCTGTACAGGAAACGAACACCCTAATACTAAAAGTCGTTTACGTCCTGTAGGTACCAGTAAAGGTCTACCGGCTTTCATAAATAATACCGTAATTAATTATTACTGAATAAGGTGTTATTGTTAGAATACTCAAGACTTACTTCTGTACTTGGTTAAGCCATGCTTCCACCTGTTACATTGCTGTATAGTAAACTTGTCACAGCTTGTCCATTATAGCTTGTAGCCGGTGTAGGTTGACATTGCATGAGGACGTATACCTACTATAATAGTTTGCCAATGGCCCAAAATTCTTACGGAGACAATGTAAATAATGTCCGAGATCTATTGGCATTGGACAACGGACACTTAGGCCCATAGGTTCATAAAAACTTCAGGACATTATTATTATTATTATTCCAAAATGGCCGCTATGTGAAAGTCGTGCATTTTTTAGACTATATATATAATATATTATATTTTTTCGCCGAAACAGTGTAGAGTGAAGTAAGAAGTGAATTTTTTAACCTTAAAGGTATTGTAAATAATTAAACTTACGTGAAAAGCAGCAATTTCACAAGACCATCCAAAATTAGAAGCAAAACCAGTAAAGGTTCTCAACTGACTTTATACAGTGCAGTGGCGTAGCCAGAAAGTTTTTTTGGGGGGTCCAGTTTTCATGCAACATCAATACATAAAGTTTCCCCGTTTATCATAGGTTTTCGAATGTCGAATGGGGTGGTGTTTCATTTGGCACTCCCCCCCGTTCCGCCTTTTCGTAAAATAGTATAAAAATAGGAAAGCCGTCCTCATGGATCACGCATCTTCTAATTAGGGGCATGTTCTTAATTTCCCCACCCAAGGGGTCGGGGGCTGAAGGGGGGGGGCCTGGGGGTCTCCCCCGGGGAAGATTTTTGAAAAAAAATAGGCCTGAAATTGTGGAGTTTTACACATTTTGATGCACAGTATATACGTCTTGTAACCTATACTAATATTTTTTAGGTTTTACAGCCGAAGAATAGTAGACCTACTGGAAGAAAGAGGGGCCCAGGGGAATTATTTCGAAAAAGAATAGGCCCAAAATAGTGGAATTTACGCATTTTGAAAGCAGTTATGCTCATATTTTACATATGAAGAATATTACAGCTAAGAAGGGGGGCCCGGGAGCTGCCGTGGGGGATGTTTTTTAAAAGATAGGCCTGAAATAGTTTGACGGCAAAAAATTTTTGGTTTTGCAGACGATAACATTATTAACTAAACTGGAATCAGGGGGATTTTTTTTAACATAAATCTCTGAAAAAATTTCTATTTTGCTAAAAAAAAATTGGGGGGGGGGGGGGTCCGGACCCCCCTGACCCCCCCCCCCATTGGCTACGCCACTGATACATTGTGCAGTATATGCGTTTATATTATGTAATATTTATACACATAAGGGCTACGGCTGTGTGGTGTAATAAATTTTTTTTCTATTCTATTCTAAGATTTGCAAGCAAGTTGATTTGAACGGATTTCAAGTTTTAACCGACACTACACAACATCTGCCAATACAATGTAGTGTAGGCAATGTAAAGATGAAATCCATGATGAGGCCATCCTGGTACGATGCTATGGAAAGTGCGGCGGTGCGTATCATCTAGAATGTTCAAATCTATCCATGAGAAAATACAAAGCAAAGTCTGAAGATGTAAAACAGAAATGGGTCGGCATCGCGTGCAGAGATAAAAAGAAAAAAAACGTAATAAATGCAGATACAGAGGTCAGAGAATCAGATTCAGAGCGTGAGGAAAACGGAAAAATATCTCTGGAAGAAAATATAGACAAACTACTACAGGAGCAAGGCAGAATGAGCAAAATCTTAGAATGTTTTATGAATACAATGGCAAAGGAACTGGAAAAGAGGGACGATAGAATAAAGAGATTAGAAAACCAACTCCAAGACCTTCAACAACAAGCCCGAAGAAAAATATTGAAATCCACAACCTACCGCAAAGTCAAGACGAAGACAATGATTTATTACAGCTGAAAATACAATGTGTTACTAAAAAGCTTGGGAGTTGATTTGGCAAATTTCGACATTGAAGAATGCTTTAGAATTTCAAAAAATAAGGACAAGCCTAAATCTATAGTAGTACGGTTTGCATCAAGAAAAGTGAGAAACAAAATAATTGCGCAGAGAAAGAAAATCATTACCCAAGACCAAGCATTGCAGAATGGGAGTGAAGAAAGAATTTACATAAACGAAAACCTGACCCGTTTCAACAAGGATCTCCTATATAAAACTAAAGAAGAGGCAAAGAAGAGAGGGTTCAAATATGTTTGGACATCAGAGGGTACAATAGTAGTGAAAAAAGAAGAAGGGGCAAGAGTAAAAAAAATTAAAAGTGTAGAAGACTTAGATAACTTGTAGCATTCTTGTACAAATGTTGCAACTTCCCCCAAAAACACTAAAAATAACATTAGGCGTGAAAATGAAAAAAAGGGCAATGTTATTGTAGTAAAGTGGTGTAATTGAAAAAGTCAAAAGGATGATTAATTCTAATTGTAAAGACGTTCGATTAAGTTACTGCACTTTCTGTTAATGTAAGAAAAACTTTTTAAAAAAACTACAATGAGTTAGAAATATTATAAGCACAAGTAAACCCGGAAAATATATCTATATGTAAAACGGATTTAAAACTTATGAAAAAGAAAGTACATTACATAACTTGCACTATTACAATAAATTTGATTTTTTTTCCGGTTAATTATCAACGTGGAATAAAAATCTTAAAACATAAAATTATAAAATATAATTATTTTGATGATAAATATAAATCAGCTAGATATACGAGGCAACAACAAAGGTTACAGATACCAATTGCATAGCCTAGAATATATATGGGGACTGAGAATAAAGTGCTAAGACCAACATTTGTTTAACGAAATCCCCCAATCTAACTTTATAGTATAAAAAATGAAGAAAAATTGGAGAAGAAAATCAAACAATATAAAAAATGGTTGAACCTTTGAAACTCAATAGGCAAGACCTATTGAAAATATATAAAAAAAAGTTGCAACATTTAGTTAAGAAGACGCCACCCCCGACAAGCGGAAGCTTTGAGGTGGACGTGATTTGTAATTAGCATATATTTACTTTGCATTAATGTAATCCTCTAGCTGGTGGAGTAACCAGTTAGGGGGAAAAAAATTATAACAATTGTTTTTTTTTTCAATATATGCACCTTGTCCCCCGGGGTTACTGGTCAAGGAAAAAAGTGAAGTGAAGTGATTATTATTAAATAGAATGGCTCTCTACATAGCCTACGCTTGGTTTTAAGGCACATGAATTAATGCTGAACCAAAAAATGTACCTACTCTAAACTGTAATAATTTGTAAGTAATTGTAATTTGTTGTAATTTTAATAATAATATTAATTGTAGTTACAATAATAATGTGGATATTTGACATTTTAAAATTGATAACTGAAGTATTCCACACGCCCCATCCATCCAGACCTGGATCTGGGGTTTTTTTGAGGGGGGGGGGGCATGTTCGTCAATACCTACCTCATCATAATTCCACCCCCCCCCCCCCGTCGTCTTCCAACCAGATTAATATCTTGTTTTTAGCTTGTTTTTAGTGCCAAACAACCGGAAACCTGTTACTGTTTCCCGTTTAAAGTTTTCATTCACGTGACTTGTTTAAATCATTTTTATAGAAGTAATTTCATTTTGGCGCCCCCGTAACTTGGGGCACGACTCCCCCTCATGGATCCGGGGCTGGCCCCATTATGATTTCTTTTTTTTTTTAATAATCTAAAAAGAGAAATCTAGGTCGCAAGGATGATGGGTGTAAACATCAAAGGTAGTGTCAAAGGTTTACACAATCGCAATATTTTTAGTCCACATATAAAAAAATGTTATTAATGTATAGTAAAACAAGTGAACGGCCTCGCAGTGTGGTAATCGTGACCGAAAGAATGTCCGCGGGCGGTGCCTGCACTTTAAAGACCTGCCTCGCATATAGCCTGCTTTAGCTGCTGCCCATCGGTTTATAGATGAGAGGGCATTATTATGGCAAAGCCGCAATGCTTTTTGGAAAGTGTGGACTGGCGACATCTCGTAGGGTGTGTTAGAAATAATGTCCATGTGCGGTGCCTATAATTTAACATTAGGCGCTTATTCCACATACGTCAATAGTCAATAGTAAATGTGGTATTGACGTGGTAGCAGACATTTTTAACTGTCTTTAATGTCTGGTAAAACGTCAATACCACATTTACTATTGACTATTGACGTAGGTGGAATAAGCACCTTAAAGACCTGCCTCACATAGCTTACAGGGTTTCTTCCTGAAAAGTGGGAGAGGGGGGGAGGCTGTTTAATGTGGCCCAGGCCGGCTTGGGGGAGGGGGGGGGGAACTTTTTCAAAATTATTTTATGCTTAGTTGGAAACAGGTTTTAGACATAAAGAGTGACGTTTACGTTACAAGGTCGAAATATGAAACACCTAAAGCGGTTTGGCTCTTCGATTGTTCGAATTGTCGCTCCAAATTATGCCGCCAAATTTAAGTTTACAGCAAGTTTTTCGACTTTTATTTTTTGAGTTTAACAAACTTATTTACTTGGCATGATTTACCCCCCCCCCCTATTGTAACTATTGTAACTATTGTAACTATTGGACTTGCATTGCTTTTTTGGAAGATATGTGGACTGGCAGATTGATGATCGTGATTAGAAATAATTTAAAGAACTGCCTCGCATAGCCTGCTTTAGCTGCTACCCTTCGGTTTATAGCTGAGACTTAGAAGAAGACGTACATTGCATTATGGCAAAGCCGCAATGCTTTTTAGGAGGTGGGGCCTACTGCATAACACCTACAGTATAATCTCCTAGGGACATCCGACTCAGACAAATTACTCGATTTTGGAATCAAAAGGATCCGAGAATCAAATCGGCTCAAAAAACTCGATTTTACTCGGAACAGTGAATCAGAATCGATACCTCAACTTGAGCTTAGCTGCTGAGACCTTTGCACTAAGGTCCCATCAATAAAGCTGGTTTCTCTCTAATTTAGACAGGCACGGATGGGAAGGGAAGTAACGAAAATCGTCTTTGCGCTGGGAACCAAACACTATTGGATAATTTCTAATGTACATTAACAAAATCGAAGCAATCAATCTTTTATAATGGGGATAGTCAGGTGGTAGGCTCCGTACAGCATATGGACTCCAGGCCGACAATAACATGGCGTGAGAATTATCTGGCTATTGCATTGTATAGTCTGCGACTCCAGGGGGGCTTTTGACCTTTTAATATATAAGTCTTGGTCTGGAATAGTCCAGTGCGTAGAGAACTCGACTATGGAACGGTAAGGCGAAGTCCGAAATATGGCATAAAAGGAAAAACTATCCGCCGGACCAGGGTCCACCCAACCCGAAGAGGTACCTTACCTTCATTGGTAGGAAAAACGAGTGGCTGCCGGGTATTTAGCTGACCACAACATCGCATATAGAACAGTGGTCTAGATAGAGCCGAGAGAGGTCCCTCTACGAGTCCATGGCCACCGACCAGGCACGTATAGTATATGCAGCCATGCAGAGTAGAGTCTCATTAGGTTGTCAGTCGTTTATTTATAAGTCTTGACGCAAAGCTTGTTTTTTGTTTTTGTTTTAAAGCGCGGGTCCCTGTTGGGAATTTGCGCTTGGAAATTGGGAATGTTTACCGATTATTTAGTGGCAGAGAGTTGTCCGTTCTGTTGTGTAAGTAGTGGGAAGGGGGGGGGGATGGTTAAATTTTGGAGAAGAGGCCGGTGGCTCTTAGGAATTGTGTGATATTATTTGTGGCTGTTATTTTGTTTCCTAGAGCATCGGAGAGGGAGGAGGGTGCTCGTAGGACGGAGGCTCGTTGAACCGAGTAGGTTGTGCAATCGAGAAGAAGGTGAGCTATTGTGAGGGCCACTCCGCACCTTGTGCATAGGGGGGGGGGGCGCCTCATTTTTCATTAGATGTTTGTGAGTGAGGTTTGTATGCCCTATTCTAATTCGGGCCAATACAATTTCCTCCTTGCGGCTGATTCGATAGGATAGCTTGCTTTATATTGCAGTACTATATGGTATATACATTTAACACTGCCATTACATTAACTTTGGTTGAAGAGGTCCTCGTTGCAACCAAAATTAGCGGTTATAAAAAAACTGGACATGGCGGGATTCGAACCCACAATCTACACCTAAACGTTGGATCAGCCCTTGTTGTTTTTGTTGTTGTGGTTTCGAATCCCGCCAAGTCCAGTTTTTTCTATATTCTCCAATTTTGACTAAGCTTGCTTGCAAGATAAAAAAAGTAATAAAATGTAAACCTCGTTTTCTCGAACAGTATACAGCGGGTCTACTATGGCAATTTTTTCCTCAACCTGGGTTTAAAAATGTAATCAAGATAACTTTAGAATGGAAAGTTCTATTTAAAACGGTTTTTTACATTTTTATAGGCTACTACTACTACATAGGCTAGTGATCGGTATCTATAGCCGCTTTACTGGTTTATTTGTATTATTACCATATTATATTGTATTATTACCTATATAATTATGAAGAACCAGTAGAATCCGGGCTGATGGGCCGTGGTCGAAATGAAAGCGAACTTCCAAACGTTTGAAGATGTCGACCGCAGATGTTGACTAAACGTTTGGAAGTTCGTTTTCATTTCGACCACGGCCCATCAGCCCGGATTCTACTGGTTCTTCATTCGACTCCGGCCGTGAAAGCCATTGCTGTTATATAATTATGGTTTTATACATGCGCAACAGTGCATTTGAAATGTTAATATGCTGACGAACGCTGCGCGCATTTCCTGGAGAGATCGTGTCCCTAATGCTGAGGTCCTGAGGCGAATGGATACAGAAGCCGAGTTGCTGCGGTTGGTTAAGAAACGGAAAATAACTTACTTTGGCCATGTGATGAGGCACGAAAAGTATCGTCTTCTGCTTGTAATAATCCAAGGGAAGATAGAAAGACTGAGGACTCCCGGCTGAAGGAGAACATCCTGGTCGAAAAACCTGAGGCACTGGTTTGGCAAGAACGCGACTTATCTTTTCAGATCAGCACCCAGCGCTCCTCATTGCCATGATGATCGCCAATCTTCGATTGAAGAGGCATTTGAAGAACGGTTTAACACATGCCGTATTTACTTTTTTTCAGAAATATGCTATGCAACAGTCGCTATTAGTAACTCTTAATTAATATATTATGCTTCAAGTCCACACACTTGTGCAATAAAACATACTCATCTTGCAGAGGTGGAACATGTAAAAGCCTACCAATTTATTTATCAATACTATTGTATATTTTACGTTTGTTTACATTGCGATAAAGGAAGATTATATTATAAACAAGTGGAGGTAGGCTACTACGCGCCGTAAAAAAGGGCGGATATCGGATGCTACGCCTACCAGAAACAAAGCTGCTCCAAGTCCAGTTACGTTGGTACCACTACTACTATATAGAACAAGTTTAAGTGCTCCATAAGTTAAATATAGATGAACAGTTCACAGGTTACAGTTTGACCTGAGGGTCGTACACTCCACATTTCACTCCAGCACGAGGCCGAAGGCGCACTCTAGCTAACCCATTGTAATTCTTTGCACTTCTGCAGATAAGGA
This sequence comes from Psococerastis gibbosa, assembly GCA_963971405.1. Taxonomy (NCBI): domain Eukaryota; kingdom Metazoa; phylum Arthropoda; class Insecta; order Psocodea; family Psocidae; genus Psococerastis; species Psococerastis gibbosa. Next base: position 3,989,792 of record OZ020485.1, read on the forward strand.
GTAAGGTAATCAAAGGAACTCCATACGTAAAGTATTGTAGCCTAGGCATGGTGAAACATGGCCTCAGACCATGCTATAGGGAGAACTTATTAGTTGAGGTTGATATGATGGGTTTAGTTTCGGCTATGCATCATAGCCAACGCAAAATAAAGTAGAATAATATACCTATCGGGTCTAAGGCGCCCATTCCATTGACCGGCTAGGGCTATTTCCAAAAACGGTGACGTGGTAGCAGACATTCAACACTTAAGTGACGTTTCCACCGACCTCGCATTGCAGAATGCAAATGACATTGACGGAAATTAGAATTTCTATTAAAATGTTTGTACTTAACATATCCCATGACGCCATTTTTTAATTTTAGTTTGTTTGTTTGTGATTTTACTGTATGATTTTAACTACGGCATAGAGGAAAATAAACATTTCCGTCAATTCTGCAATGCGTGGTCGATGGAAACGCCACCTAAGTCTTGAATGTCTGCTACCACGTCACCGTTTTTGGAAATAGCCCTAGCCGGTCAATGGAATGGGCACCTAACCATAAGCTCAGTTCAGCCTTTAGCGGGCGAACATAGGGGGAAAAGCCGCAAAGATATGAAAATGGTGGTCTTAACAAAATTCGTAAAAATCACAGTCATGCTTTACAAATAGGCTACAAATTTTTATTTTTTTCCATCTGAAAAAATATTACTCTGAAAAACGCGGTAAAGTACATTGAGAGGAAATGTGAGTAAACCTACGTCTTTTTTGTACACGCGAAATCGTAGGGCCGTTAAAAGTATCTATTAAATAAACAGAAATGCTCCTCTACAATCCGATATAATATGGCATGAATTGTTGCCGTCACTGACACCAATGAGGTTCTGTAGGGACAGTTTTGGTCACTAGGTTCGCTGACGACAAACCGATATCCATATTATTCAAAATGGCCGCCGTTTGCATGCGAAAACTAAGCTCTTAGCATCTAATTAATTCTTTTAATATTTTTTATAATATTTTTACTATGCCTGGACCTTATTTCGCTGCATATAATTTAATATAAATATTCTCCATGATCGATTTATAGAAAAATATCACTTTAAAATAATACGTAATTAAAAATCATTTTAAAATAGTATTGAGGCTTATGGAAAAATCAACGCTTTGATATCATTGCATCTGGTGCTGCCATCTACAAAATGACGCCACAAATGAACCCCATTGGCCACAGTCAGTAATGGCGACTGAACAGATAGGGTCCAAGTTTTAGCCGGGATAAGGCGCCCATTCCACCGACCGGCTAGGGCTATTTACAAAAACAGTGACGTGGTAGCAGACATTCAAGACTTAGGCGGAGTCTCCACCTACCTCGCATTGCAGAATTGACGGAAATGTTTATTTTCCTTTATGCGATGCCATAGTTAAAATTGATCAATGATCATACAGTAAAATCACAAACTAAAATTAAAAAATGGCGTCATGGGATATGTTAAGTACAAACATTTTAATAGATTTCTATAAAAAGAAAAATTCTAATTTCCGTCAATGTCATTTGCATTCTGCAATGCGAGGTCGGTGGAAACGCCACCTAAGTCTTGAATATCTGCTACCACGTCACCGTTTTTGTAAATAGCCCTAGCCGGTCGGTGGAATGGGCGCCTAAGCAAAAGACAGTCATGTCTGTGCAGGACACTCTTTATTTGGGGGTTAGGAAACTGGCCCCGAAGCTGGAGGAACTCAATGAAGAGTCAACGGAATAAGGATGCAGAAGGCAACGGGGAACCACGTGCATTACAATTCCCTAGTATGGTCTTCATGACTACAATTGCCATGATGATCGACGATCTTCAATAGAAGAGGCATTAGAAGAAGAAGTTATATCTTTAAAAGAAAGAGGTATTAATCCAGTGTCTAAATACAAATACAAACTATAATTGGAACTCTGTAGGCCCTACCTTGCAGTATTTTTATGATTTTGTATAGTTGTGGGTAGGCCATTATTAAGCAATCTGGGGCTTTACACTATAATGGCGACACCGAGCAATGTCGGCGAAACGAATGGCGAAAGGCCCGCGCAGCACCGATAAGAAGTGGCGAGTCACTCCGTCACGGTCCTGAACCGCTATACTATGATAAAATCTTCGATAATATTTGCTAACGGGACGGTTAGAGGTCTTATGGTTTTAACTAGAAATTCTTCTAGAGTACCCAGAGGGGAGATACCCTTCAGCGCAAACACAAAACACAAAAATATATCGAAGAAGTAATGTAATTAGACGTGGAGTTAAAGGGGGCGTGCCATGACCGAGGGGATTGGAGGCATCGACGCCACATGTTCCTGCCAACCAGCCAGCCGGCTGTAACTTGAAAGAGAAAGTCCTATGGAAATGAATAATAAATTATCCTGAAGCTCTATAACCTTTTTGCTTTCCAATTTATACGTAGGCTAGTATAAGGAAAGGTTTGTGATGGTCGAAATTTTCGATTCCGAGATTTCAACGGATTTACACGTTTTGAGGTACCAGGAACCCAAAAAAGTGGTTTTTACGAAATGTCTGTGTCGCTTTGACTGTCGCTCTGTCTGTTTGTCGCTCTGTCGCTCTCGCCCCTTTGAGTAAACTCGACTTCTTAGATATGTTCTTGTGTTTTGTGTTTGCGCTAAAAGGTCTGGCATGCCACCCTGTGCAGTACCAACGCCTCCCCATAGCACTCGCTGCATTCACTTTAACAACACAGTTTTTATCCATCATCACTTTAATACTAGTCAAAACACACAAAATGTTTCAATTTCTCTTCTTTGACGCTTTATAAAATCTACCGCTCTATCACGTCCAGCTGTAAATACGCCACTGGCTCTCTCAGAGATCGCAATGCAAGGCCGTGCCCAGGGGGTGGTCCAAGGTGTCCGGACCCCCTACTAAAGGACTTTACACTGGATAGATTGGATTTTCATAAATAAAATACGCTTAAAAAAATTTGGACCCCGGCCCTCCCAAACAAAAACCTGGGCACGGCCATACCATACCATAGTGCAGTATACAATACCAGTACCAACATTGCAGATTTTAAAAGATGTTGTTTTTCTAACAGAGCATGAAGTATGCAGATTGTTTAGGCACGATAATCGTGATCTAATGTCCCATCACGTTGCTTCTTCAGTGCTGGATAGCCTATCATAACATTAACCAATCACAGCTCAGGAGGACCCGTTCGTGACCCTAGTTGCCCAATGTGGACCCCCGTATAATGTGGACCTATTAAGAGTAGACTGTTTGTACCACAAGCTAACTTAACATTAGTCTAGCCTTAGCCACTATAATTGTGTCCCATCAAGTTGCTTCTTCAGTTGCTTGTTAAATAACTTCAACTATCAGAACATTAGCCAATCAAAGCTGAGGAAGACACGTTTGTGACCCCCCCCCCCCCATGTGGACCCCTGGGGGTTATTTGATCAGGCAGGCAGCATGGAGCCATAGACCGTAAGGCTCTGGCTATGCAGAAAGGGGAACTAACTATCGTTCACCTTCCTGTTTTTCTTCTTATTTTTCTACTTCTTCTTCTCCTTCTCTAGTCGCAATAGATTGAATTACAGCAAATCTTTCCATCTTTTTCTTCCAAGTTGAGTGAGAGGCGGATTTATAGCCCTAACTCCGTGAGGTTGGCTCAGTCCTCTTCTTCTGAGGCCACAATCTCAACGATTGGTTTGCAGTAACTGCCTGTATACCATCCTCCAGCTCTCTCGGTCCTGCGCCTTCCTCTTCAGCTCTTTGTACTTTCAAACTCCTGCGTCCCCCTGCAGTTGATCCACGAGTTCCAATTTCGGCCACCCTCTTCTATTGGATCCATCCACTGTACCCTCAATGATGGTGTGCCCTTCGCGCTCTTCTAATTTTTTATGAGGTAGCAGCTGTCTCTCTTCTTCAATAGCCTCTAGCACTCTTTCATTCGTCACATGGTCCCGAAGTATCATTCTGACTTAGTAATAGAAAAAAAGTAATTATTTAAATTATTTATTTAATATAGTTCCCATGCAGTAGGTTCCGCATCTTGCTTGAGGTCTTCCTGATACTCAGCTTTCTTGGTGGCGGCCCCTGACACTGGTGCGCCCTCAATTGTGTCTTCAATTATGGTGTTATTGGTGTTAATAATATTAACATTGACCGTCGGGTCCACTATAACTGACTAGATTTTGTATACAAGCATGTATCACCTTATAGCCTCATAGAAATAAGCTAACTTATACTAATAATAAAACATATTTCATAAGCTAGTTTATTGTAGATTTCATGCAAGTAAAACACAACTAGCCTATATGCAACACGTAAATGTCTTTCAACTAATTTACGATACGTATGCTTCTGAATGAAATTTTACGGTAAATCGATTTAAAATGCCGGCAGAAAAACTGGTCCATAATATAACAACGCCTCGTTATTAATAATATGGTAGGTTAAGTGGTAATGGCAATATGGCAATTAAAAGTAAGGTATAGTATAATCTCCAATGATGCATTATGCATCTGACATGGCGGGGGTAGCATGCCCGACCTTGCTCTGTGCCTACGCGGGCTTCAGGCTGTGCCTGAGCTACCTGTAATTAAATGGCGTTAATACCTACTTCTAGTGCTGGTGCCAAAGCAGAGAAGATAATCTTATAGTCCATTTACGGATTATTTCTATTAAATGGAGAATAGAGGTATCACACATTCCCCATATTGAATGAAATGTTGTAGGAAGATCCACCCAGACGCCAACCTAACTCACTTGTACGATCTTCTTAAGCCAACTGAGAAATACCGTAGATCACCCTTTTTATAGGCGCCCATTCCATTGACCGGCTAGGGCTATTTACAAAAACGGTGACGTGGTAGCAGACATTCAACACTTAGGTGACGTTTCCACCGACCTCGCATTGCAGAATGCAAATGACATTGACGGAAATCAGAATTTTTCTTTTTATAGAAATCTATTAAAATGTTTGTACTTAACATATCCCATGACGCCATTTTTTAATTTTAGTTTGTTTGTTTGTGATTTTACTGTATGATCATTGATCAATTTTAACTATGGCATAGAGGAAAATAAACATTTCCGTCAATTCTGCAATGCGAGGTCGGTGGAAACCCCGCCTAAGTCTTGAATGTCTGCTACCACGTCACTGTTTTTGTAAATAGCCCTAGCCGGTCGGTGGAATGGGCGCCTTATGATTTTTCTCAGATGAATGTATCCGTAGGGCTACCCTTTGTTATGTTTTCAAATCAAATGTGTCCTTTTTATCCTAATGCGGTATCTTACTTCCCCGCCTCGATGTCAACCAACACCGGCTAAAAGCGACAATGGACAAGTTCAGACAAGAACGGACGAAATAGCAGCCTAAATCAAATAACCATCAGATTCTGACTTCATAGTATTCTCGTTTGTGACTGTTTAACAATCATTTTGTCGTGTAGGTACCCTACGTAGGCTAAATGGACTTTCCAAGTGTCCTATACCTAATACTGAATTTGCAGCCAGTTTCATTGAAAGATGGGAGCTACGAAAGTTCAAGGTTAGCAGGGATTTGAAATTTTTTGTAGGTGTATAGGAATGCTTATAGAGACTAAAAATCTTGCTATTTAGTAGGCCACTCAATCATCGAGCACTGCGCTGATTGATGTTCAATTGTCTTTTTTTTATTGACTTTTTTGTTCTATTAATAAGTCAAGCAAGCGGAGTTAGGGCTATAAAGCCCTCTCTTTCACTCAACTAGGTCGGCCCGGGGCCACCTGCTTTTACATGCCCTCCGAAGCATGACCAGAAAATGAAGCAAGTGCGGGACTCGAACCAACAACCTTACGGGTGAACGTCGGAGTCTACAGCATGTCCTGACATTGTTTACCTTCTCGCGTGGAATGAGAACAGTATTTTGTGTAATTTCGTAATGGACCATAGAATAATATTTACTATAGAATGCTAGTCGGTATAGGGCCGTCTGTGATTCCAAATAGGAAAATCACATGAGCCGAGTCACAAAATATTTGCGTCCCAGTTTTAACCAATCAAATTAATTTATTAAGAAACAATTGTGAGTGTATTCGAACGTTCTATAAAACTTGGCCTACTATTGGCTGCCTGTTTCGAAGTCAACATTCATTTTCAAAACAATAACAACGCAGCAGAAATGAGTGGGTTTTTGATAAACAAAAATGATAAAAATTATTATTTGATTCAATCTCTACAGCAATACCTACTTTACTAATAAAATAAGTTCGGTTGTTGGATTGAAAACTGCAAACTATGCTACACATTATGCAAAGTACAGTAGGTCTACAATAATACATCTAAAGGGTAAGTGAGAAATTTATATTAAACCCACAATAGCTTTAATTCTTCTTTAAGTGTTGCATTGTTGCCGTCTTGTAGCCAAATTAAGTCACTTAGCACACTCCCAAACACACCGAGTGCAACAAGTTACTGTACAACCTACGAGAAGCATTTTTAAGCCTTTGCATGCATGGGGCTTGCGAAGTAATAATTTGTGACAGTGACTTCTCTCTATGGGTCCACTGCAGCATACATTAACTAAAACAAAATATGTTGTCTTATTTTAATTGGCATGTATCGGTAGACTAATATTTTTGACATTTTTAGGGCAACAGATTTCGAGGAACAGGCGCAGAGTAGACGTCTCGTCCCGCCACAGAAAATTTGAAGCAAGGAAATTCGAGTGGAAACTTTGAATGCAAGACAATTTCTACCAGAAGGAAAAAAGTCAATAATATTAGTTGTGTTCCTTCCTCTTCACTGTAAATTACTGTATATTTGTTATTACATTAATGTTATTGCATTATGCTGTATTTTAAATGCCTCACCTTGAGTTTTCACTTGTCACCCATGGCTTACAGAGTCAAAAGGAAGGGAACATGGTGGGTGTCACCGTATTGCGTTAGTGAGGAACTACCTGTCTGAATAAAAGGGGTTGTGAAAATGTTCAATACATGGTCTACTGTGACAGTATGCTAACACGACGCAAAGACTTTTTGCCACTTTCCCCATACCGGGTTTTGGTTTAAAATGCTTGCCGTAACGTAAAGTACAGTAGGTACTCTTTCTAAACTCATGTTGGAACATAATTTGAAGTATTGTATGTGATATTTGCATACATTAATACATACTGTGTAGGATACACGAGCATTTTTTTTCTTTTAATATTCATTGACCATTGTACTGTAGATAGGCCTAGGTGTGCGAATGATACAATAAACTAGTTGGTTTCATTAAATTTGGGTCATTATAGATTTATTAATATGAAATGACTCATTAAATTGATATTGACTACCACATTTCAATTTTTAAATTTGTGCGGGAAACACCCAAGCGCTACCAAGTGGCCAAAATCCGAAAGTGGGACGCAAATATTTTGTAACTTCAATCCTGTGATTTCAAAAAAAAAATCACAAAGCCCTGAAATACTGCATCCTATATATAAGCATAGGAATGCCAGTCTGCTTATTTCGATTGGCAGGCTATGTAATGGACAGAGTTACTATATCGCCCTTATGGGCTTTTAGTGAACTTGTAAGTAACTGGCTGACGTCTATCTCTGTCTGTTTCACATTCCATATACCTGCTTACAAATTACATTCCACGCTTTTTTAAGCTGGCCATTCACGAGGGCTCCAAACGGACTCGCGACAGACCAAATGGCGCGTCCTGTTCCATTCGGCGTTAGCGCCATTTAGAGGGATCATTCACGACTACGCTGAACCAGTCGCTCCAAATCTTCCAAATTGTACAGTGTAATAAAAGTACCTCTTCCATATCATCACACAGTCTCTCCAAATCTTCCAAATTGTACAGTGTAATAAAAGTACCTCTTCCATATCATCACACAGTCGCTCCAAATCTTCCAAATTGTACAGTGTAATAAAAGTACCTCTTCCATATCATCACACTGTACAATTTGAAAGATTTGGAGCGACTGTTTCAGCGTAGTCGTGAATCAGTGAATGACCCCTCTAAAAAATTGCGCTAACGTCAAACGCCATTTGGCTTGGCGTGAGTCTGTTTGGAGCCCTCGTGAATGGCCATCTTTAGGCCTCCGAATTTTTCCCCTTCCGGTGAAGCTAAGTTAGCCTGCACGTTGTAAACAAATGCCCCCCTATTAGACACTCGAATATTCAACAATATTCGATCCGAAAAATATGGGTCTAAGAAAAATTGGAAAGTGTAAAACGTAAATAGCCCAATTTAGACTATAATCGTATAGTGTACCTACCAAAGCCGTAGGCAAGGGGGGGGCTTATTGGGCTGCAGCCCCCCCCCCCCGAAATGAAAACTTTTGAAAAACATTTCCGTCAGGGGAGACCCTCGGGCCCCCCTGTTTGCAGAAATATGAATATGCATGCCTTTGTAAGCTTTGCTGCTGTAAAACCCCACTGTTTTGCACTTATATGTGGATTTTTTTCCCCGGGGGAGGCCCCCCTCTGGTTTAAATGCAATATTATTTCTATGAGTAAGTATTCCGTTGGAAGCTTTGTAAAATCTATCTTTTGCTGCTGTTAAAATGCGTAAAACCCCACTATTTTGCACTAATATTTTCAAATTTTCCCCCGGGGGAGACCCCCGAACCCCCCATTTGGGTTGAAATGCAATATTATTTCTATTCAATCTAAACCGTCGTAATGGTAACATTAGGATTTAGTCCGCATTTCCGCAAAATATTGTGTGTCAGTGTTCGCACCAAAACGAAGTCCGCCTAGAAATTGACGTTTGGTGTGCCTATGCTATCATATATACTCAGTAACACCATAACCTCAAAAGAATACACTAGATACAATTGAATTCAAGAATTTTTTTTTACACTGGATAGGATCACAGTTGCCGCAGCCACCCCCGAAAAAAAATCCTGGCTACGGGCTTGGTACCTACTTCAACATAAAGATTCCAGTTATTCGATCGAATAAATAATGGATTGAATGAATTAATATTAGAGTGTGTAATCAGCACTACCTATAAATAAATAAAGAAATAAATAAGTGCTTATACCTTCAGCATACAGAGTATAAAGTAAAATTGTCATATAATAAAGATAAAAGTCAGATTCAGGTGCATGTCACCGTGTAAAGGTCTCACTGAGAGTGTAGGAAGCTTTCCATATACGATGTACGATCGTAAAATATGGTCTTAAAAAGCTATTTAGGCAAGTTAATTATTAGCTTTTCTCGCCGTTCTCAGTTATCTGGAAGCTACTGGAGGTTGGGTGGACCCAGGGCCGGTGGATACATTTTCCATCCATGTCAAGACTTAAAACTTGATCTTATTAATTAATAATAATAAATATTGACTTTTTTGTTCCATTACTAAGCCAACCAAGCGGAGTATAAAACCCTCTCTTACACTCAATCTAAAATAACCGTATACCGATATAGGCTATAGCCTGTGGGGAAATGAGAAGAGTAGAAATTAAAATAAAAAATAAATTAAGTAAAAAAAACTTCCACGGGTCAATTATTATTCTCCATGCCCGACTTTTTTCATATGATATTTAAGTAGGTACCTAGTGGGTATCTATAACCATATAGTAAAGTGGAAATGTGCACTATGCTGCCGATGCAGTTATAGTTCAATCAAAATAAGTAATCTCGCGATTCGATAATGCGAAGGAGGCTGCGTCCATTGGTTTAGCCATTAGTTTAGGATACCTGGAATAGGAGGTAGTAGGTACATTAAAGGTACGATGCCCCCTGGCTCAGATAGGTCATCTGCCATGACGCAACCCGCCAATGGACCCGCAAGTACAGTCTGCATGTATATGGCACAACAATTAAACAACTTGAGACATAATATAGGCCTATGTAGGTACATACAAATATATAGGTACACACAAATATCCACTAAGAAGCCATGCGCGCCGACTTGTGCAAAATAGTGGTAAGGCACCGTGGCACGGTAAAACCTTTATATTATATAGTATAACTTAAATATAGCCGGGAATTATTAAGAAAAACACAGTCAACGTACAATGGCTTAATTACTGTGCATTACAGTACTGTATATTGTCCAAAGTATAAGTAGTTAAGTACATGTCATTTTTCAATTTCTTTAATGACTATGAAATATGAATACGGTAACATTTTGTAACTGTAGTTGAAAGGCAATGCGATTACATTTTTTAAATGAATACATAAATACATTAAGAGGATATAGTACGTAGACACGTGGTCACCACAAATTCCAACACATTTTATTTTTTTATTCCTTTTATATGAAAGATATCAAAACCCTGTTGCTACCGTGTATGTATTATTCCTCAAGGCATCGTAGTGTTATGAAATTTTTAATTTTAGATCTATAGTTTTTTATATAAAGTGAGACTCGTCAGAAATTCGCTGAAGTTCTGACGAGTCTCTCTTTATATAAAAAACTATTGTATTGATCGAAAATTAAAAATTTCATTACACTACTATGCCTTGAGCAATAATACATACACGGTAGCAACAGGGTTTTGATATCTTTCATATAAAAGGAATCAAAAAGTAAAATGTGTTGGAATTTGTGGTGACGACGTGTCTACGTGCTATATCCTCTTAACACATTATTTGCAAATTGTGCTGCATTGCAAATACAGTAGGCCTATATGTAAATAGACTATAAACGAATTTAAAATAAAGCGAACGTTGCTTTCCTCACTTGATTTTTTTTTATAAAGTCATTTACAATGGGTCTTAAGTCTAATGCATCTAGTTCCAATTGGTGCGCATTTAAGACAGCTAGATGATTCAGCCTAGCCTGCCCCATAGTGGACCGAAGATACGTTTTCAGACGTCGAAGTGAGCTGAACGACCGTTCAGCGGTTGCTGTCGTCACTGGAATGGTCCGGAGGATTTTAATGCTCTTTGTCACTTCCTCAACTAGATCTTTTATACTTCCTTCTTCTACGAGAAATTTTCTTACGTCACGCATCGTGGTGAGTGAGATCTTCCGTTGCTTAGAAATATCATGTAGCATTGACAGATGTAGGGAGAGTCTTCCAATGTCTATGTCATTACAAAAAAACTTTTGTGCATTTTCCAACGAGGAAATGCCTTGGGCCACAAAAGATGCAAGCTCTTCTTCCACAGCAACAACAGTATTAAGGGAGGATGTCTCAAAGCGCCTCCTTAAGCACATCAAAACTGTGTCGCATACCTCTATGTACATCTGCTTGAAGTAATTCTCTGCTCCTGTAAATTCGTGTCCTTGTCCTGCACCACCACAACTTTCCAATTTTTTTGGAATACGCCGTTGCCTAGGGAGTTCGGGATTGCCGACGAACTTCATCCTTTCTGTCTCCTCCAGGCACTGATCCCAGAATTTCTTATACTCCTCACGCCTTGCCGTCATAATGGCTATGAGAAAATCAATCTTCGCCTTAATTTCTGCCGCGCCGATATGGGGCGATTGTATTTGTGCGTTAACTTCTTCAAGTGGAGTCATTATTTTGCTGTACAACAAAAGATGAAAAAATGTTTTAAATGACTCCATTTGGTGGAGATATCCCGAGCACTTCGCAGCTGCGTCTGACGTATCATTTTCGGAAAACTCTTCGAAAAAAATTGCGATTTTTTCATAATGCTTTAAAATTTTGTTGATACTTGAAGCTCTCATCGTCCATCTTGTAGGACATAGGGGACGTAGAGTTTTGATAGGTTTGGCATTACCTGGATCTGGGATATTTTTAAACATTTCCATACGCTTTGGTGATTCTCTGATAGTATTGATTAGGTCTTTGGCTAAATTCATAATGTCTCTCATACAAGGGAGGTGCTTTAAGCTATCTTCTACAGCTAAATTAAGATTATGAGCGGCACAATGTACATACATCGCTTGTGGTTGTAAATCAGCAACAAGTTTTTGCAATCCATTGAATTCCCCTCGCATTTGAGAAGCCCCATCATAGCACTGACCCCTAAGCTTGGAAAATGGCAACCCTAATCGAAGAAAAATGTCTTTGACTATCTCAAAAAGAGTTTGTGCCGTGGTATTCGGAGCCGCATACAAGCCTACGAAGTCCTCAAAAATATCCATATTGTCATCCACTGTTCGCAAACAAAACGTTACTTGCTCATGAACTGATATGTCTGTAGTCTCGTCCACCATAATGCTAAAATAGCCTCTATTCATTGCCCCTTGTACAACATTCTCCAAAACAGAGCGGCTCAACATTTCCACTATCTCGTTTTGAATATCGTGAGACATCCAGGTGTATTTTTTAGCTTTATGGCCTAACCACTTTTGCATTTCCGGGCAATCATCTTTTCTCAAATTGACCAGTTGCCAGAAATTTGAAGAAACGTCTTCATGGCCGCGGATGGCCAACCCTTGCCGACAAAGAAATCTCAAAGAAGAGAAGAGGCATAATAACGCTGAACGGGCACTCCTCATCTCGTTGTTCAAATTCTCATTTAGAAGTGTGGATACATTTACGTTTTTCCCCGTTTTAAGAACGCTTTCTCTATGCGAACCACTATTTTCGTGCTTTCGAAAAGTTGCTGTAGCATTTTTCCAGTAGCTGAATCCTTTTTTTGTGAAAGTCTCCTCCTTCAGTTTACATAAAATTAACAGCCCATTACTTTCAGCTTCCTTACATATTTTGCAAAACACTAGTCCTCGGGAATACTCCATCCAAGGGTACGTTTGAAGCCATGATTTATTGAATCCCCTTCGCTTAACAGCATTCTTATTTCCCGAAGAAGAATTTGGAATCGTAGCTTGCGTTAAGGCAGTTCCTGGGCCTGTTGAATAAAAAAAAATATATATTGCAGATATATTATGTTCTTTTAACACATATCTCATCGAGGCTTCTTGACCAAAAAGTGCTTAAAATTGTAACTGGAGAAATAACTGTGCAATAGGGTTAACTGCTACGATTGGCCGTAGTCATGACTATATTTCGGAGGAGGTTCAGATTTCAGAGGTATGGGTCCACCCAGCCCCAAACAATTTTAAACTGTATGTAACGTGTCATTACGAGGTCCTGGCTAAAGCTATCTGCTATCCTGCTATATCACGACCAGCTTTTTAGACTACACTATTGATTCTTCCCTATAAATCTCCCATTTAATTAATGGCAAGCATATTATTTCCATGTATACCTTAAACTGGACGTTAAAAAATAGTTCATATATGTAGTAATTTCCCCTTTTTTTAACAGTCAATAAATGTTGACACATTTCCATTAATTGATTACCTACCTGACCCCGCAGATTCCGCCCTTCCGAGAATTGTAGTTGCTGCTGATGTAGAAGGTTCCGTCACCATGGGTGTAGACTTTTCTTTGAAAAATTTTCTGATATCCATGCTTACAGACCCACTAGAACAAAAAACAAGCAAACTTGTGAATTTAAAATGTAAGTTTAAAAGGGGAAAAATAAAATATATTAACCATATAGGTATATTATTTTGGCATTTTGCCCAGTTTTCACTTCCAAATTTTAATTTCATTAATTTTTAAACCTACTTTTACGATCACGTGTCGGCCTTACTACATAAATTCGAAAGTACCATGTACGTGACAGTCATGTAAAAATATCACGAAGTACATTTATTGCAGTTCTACAATATTTTCTAATCATGATAATTCTCTATATATATTTTTTTGCCGTGACCGACCGTAACTGCAAGGTAGGTAAGTAGGCCTACACGTCTAAAATCTATACATAAGTCGGAACCTGTTTAGTTCTAGGCCAACCAAAGAAAATTCAGCTACTTACTACTAACTTAAATTCCGAAATTCACTTTGTCAATGTAGTTTATTAGGGATTAAGTAACATACGGCATTAGTAGGTACAGTACAATAGGCTAATGTATGAGTAATAAAATTAAAACAAGAAGTTAATGTAAATTGGTGCTTACCTGTTCTTGTGTGAACTAGATTTGAGAACTTTCTATCAGTTTGTGAACGTTGAAAAGTGAACACAACAATGGAAGAACATAGGGAAGAGAAGTCTTAATATCAATTAAACCAAAAGATTCAGTTTGGAGAGGAAAATAAAATAAAATATTGAACTTAACAATCATAAGCTACACTTACTGTATGTATAAGCGTAAACACATTACAATTTACAAATTTACAAACATGGCCGCGACCGCCAATTTAAAATTTCGTGCCCTGATTGGTTGTTACAGCCACTCTCTCGTCGGGGCCGCAAATTTGCGCCAATTTTGAATTTTCATTAACTTTATTCTATTTCTTGTTTTAATATTAAATTTTATTTTTATCTGAACTTAATGCTACTTTAAAAAATAAGAAAAAATTGCAACAAAAATTCCTAATATTACTTTGAAAAGTGGTAAGGCACTGCCTTACCACTTTCCAAAGTGGTAAGGCACGTGCCTTACCATTCTATATGAAGTCGGCGCGCATGTAAGAAGCTTAGTTGGCTGGGGAGGAGTAGGGCTGTTACGAAGTGATGGGGGCAGGGGGAGGAGGTTAATATTTGGTAATGTGTAACGTCAAAAATGTCAAATTCCCGCGAGATCCTACAACCCTTAATTAATAAGGGATAAAGCGTAAAAGACACCTACAAAGGACTAAAAAGGACCACACAAGACAGACAAGAGTGGAGAGGAAGACTAAAACATTTGCTGGAAACCAATCAATAGATTGCAACTTTTTTCCAATACCATATAATGTCGACGAATTCTAGATTGAATTATGCGTTTTATTATGGTTAAATAAGTTTATGTATACAAGCGCCAGATAGTATAAGTCGCACACGGGCCCTGCCTTGCGATATGGACTGAAGAAAACGTTGTAACATGGCACTGAACAGCTGATATTATTATATATTATTAATGTACACGTGTAAGTATAACACTCGGCAGGGTGCACAGTAAACAACAAGACTTTAGCGCATACACCCGCGCTAATACAATACTAATTAACTAATATCGTAATACGATATGTTAATGATATTATTAATGCTAATATTGCATATCACAACAGTAAGGTATAAGTATATTTGTATATAGGCTAAGTAACACTCAGCAGGGCGCACTGTAAACCACAATTAACAGTAAATGTATCTTAATTTTCAAGAAAACTCACAATAAATTATAATCAGTATCCTTTTATCTCTAGCACTTTACTGTATACCCCATTCATTTTTTTTGGGGGGGGGGGGGGGGGGGGGGTTAAAACGTCTCATAATTGAATAAGCCCAAAATAGGGAAAAAAATCTATCATGAAGTGATTTTTAGGAAATTTCATTAAAATACATCGAGGATAGTTTGGTTTGCCGACAAATCACTGATCTGCAGTGGCGTAAAAACTTTTTCTGCGCCCCCCCCCCCCCCCCCCCGCAACAAGACCTTTTGCGCGCCCTAGCTTGTCTAATTATTACATCATTTTAATGAGAGATAGTCAATATTGGAATTGTAGTCAATATGGATATTTTTATTATTTATCATACGTTACGTAGATTTCAAAATGATTTTATTAAAATTAAAATTTTATTTTTTTATTTAAATGCATGAAAGCAATAGCATATTAATTAATGTGTGTGGGAACTAAGGTAGGTTGTATACACTATTGACTATACAGTAGGTCCGGTCCGTACCTTTACCACGAATGAATGAACATATATAATGCTTGAATGTTTCTCAGAAGTCTCAGAACAACTTCCAAATATAAACCGCAAAACACGAGCCGTCTCAGTAGGTTTAGTAGGCGTACGGATAGCCTAAGTATAGCCTACTGGGAAGCGACAGATGTTAAATGCTATATAGCTTGATTGGTACCTATTCCATAATTATTATAGACAACCTGTTATACTAGAGGTAGCCGGGCGACAGTGTGCAATTTCGGTACAACATGCGGTTATCCGGTAGAGCTTGTAGGTTATTGTCTTTATTGTCTCAGAAATATCATGGTTTGTAGTACCTATAGTGATGAATATAAGATGACCAGGTCAGAAACAAGCCCTAAACTGAGCGATGATATCAAGTCACAAGTTGATTGTAAGTTTAAGAGGTATTTTTTTTTTGTTGAAAAGTTGAGTTACATTCAATTTTTTGCTTTCCAATTTATACGTAGTAGAAGAAATGCTTTGTGATGGTCGAAATTTTCGATTCCGAGATTTCAACGGATTTACACGATTTGAGGTCCCAGGAACCAAAAAAGTGGTTTTTACGAAATGTCTGTCTGTCGCTCTGTCTGTCGCTCTGTCTGTCTGTCTGTCTGTCGGCCTGTAGCTCTGTCTGTCTGTTCATTGATTTCCGGGCAAACTACTAAATCGATTTGATTAAATTTAGCATGTAGGCTCACAAAACTCATACCTCGAGATAGTTTCTTTTTATTTTGGGCTAGCTCAATTAGGGGGGGGGGGGGGTTATTCTCAAAACTCCAAAAAAACGTCTAAAAAAAATTATTTCTCAAAAAAAAGCTCCAACGATTTCTTTTAAATTCACACATATTGTAGCCGTTCATATGTTAATATGTTGATAAAAAATTAAATAAAATGCCCCTTGATAGTTTGGTTCTGGGGATAAACAAATAAAAAGAACTAAATTACAATGAAAAATGACTAAAAAGTAATTTTTCTGCAAAACCTTTCTATCGATGATTTCTACCTTCAGGCATGTTTTAGGAGTTAAATTGAGTAACGAAACCGCAGGTTTCTTTACCAAAACACTATTTGGTTTTGTGCAAAAATGTTTTTTTTGTTTGAAAAAATGGTAAAAAATGCACGCTCAAATGCATTGCATTGTTGGTCTGACCTTTCTAGAATTTATCTCACTTCCAGTGGCGTCAGGTAGAACCCCCCCCCCCCCCCAACCCCCGAGATATCCGAAAAATTTAAGCATAGTAAAATTATTTACCATGAAATTACTCATTTTCTCTATCTACTAATTGATAAATTGGAAAGCGTGTTCGAGTAAACTCGGACCGGTTCTTCTTTCTTCTATATGTGTCTTATGAAGTTACTCATTTAGGGGGAGGGTCATGACCCCCTCCCCCACCCGCCCCCATGGATCACCAGGGACCCAGGGCCAATTGCGCACAACTTCTGCGCCAGCGAACTGCGAGTCTATTGTCAGCCAGCTTCTCTGTTTTTGCTTTCCAATTTATACGTAGTATAGAGAAAGCTTTGTGATGGTCGAAATTTTCGACTCCTAGATTTCAACGGATTTACACGTTTTGAGGTCCCAGGAACCCAAAAGTGTGGTTTTTACGAAATGTCTGTCTGTCTGTCTGTCTGTTCATCGATTTCCGGGCAAACTACTCGGTTGATTTTTATTAAATTTTGCATGGAGGTTTACAAAAATCATATTTGATTATTTGATATGTGCTCCAAATGTCATTTTATCATGGCCGGGTATAAGTACCACTTAATATAAAACACTATCATAAGTATCCCAAACACGCCCTAACCCTATTTAAACCAGAGTCATAAAAGATGCTGCATGTGGGATAATCCTGCGACGTCACAGGTAAGTTTCCTGGTGCATGATGTACGAGCACCACAGTGTCCGTTCTTAAGGTGGGATGCAGCTAACCTACATCTGGTCCTTTCATTTCAATATGGGTAGGTAGATACAGTAAAACATAGGCTATACAATCAAACAACAGCTAGCCTGATTTATGCCCTTCTGCGGCGCCCGTAGGCTCACAATTTACATACATGGCGCCTCTCTCCACATTAGCGGATCTGGGATTTTAGTTTAAACTTACTGTAGCCTACCTCATAATTCTAGGTTCAATGCTTATTCCATCTATAGTGCTTCGTTAAAACAAATGTTTTGTGGGATGTTAAATCCTTCAATGCCCCTGTTTCACGCATTATAACTATTAGGAGAGCTTTTTATGGACGTAGGCCAAATTGTAGTGTTCTATTGAATCTAGCCCAATGCCAGCGATCCCATCAATTTTTGGACATTATTGACAGTTTGAAAACATGCTCTCAATGTTAACCTACAGGTTTGACATGAATTGGGCAAGCCTAAGTGACATTGCGTTTGTTCGCTCCGAGGACTATTTTCTATTGTGTTTTTTCTCTGATGATACCATTCTAAGCCCACATCTGCAGTAAGGTACTGTACCTACGTTAGATACCTGCACTCTTTGCAGTTCGAGACTGCCCCAATTATAAAACAACGCTAAGTTGAGTCATACATACGTTACAGCAGAAAAATCATAGCAAGAATTGACGCATGGGATGCATACTATACTTGTGCCACGCGATCAACAAATGATCTTATCTATTCTTAGAAATGATACATATACGGAAGGTCGTATCGCGTTTACCATTTGTAAGATACCCGGACATCTACAGTATACCAGTGTGGCACAGCTTCTGACTTTCACCCGAAAGGTTGCTGGCTTGAGTCTCACACTTGCTATAATTTTTCTGGCTATGCTTCGGAGGGCCTGTTAAGCAAGCGGTCCCGGGTCTTCTTAGTAGGCTTAGTTGCGTGTATGAGAGGACTTCACAGTCCTAATGATAAATATATACGAAATCTCCCATCTGTCAAGTAGTTACAAATTATTTGAGCCTGGTGTCAGAAGAGGTTGCTGTTCTGCCGCCAGGGGAGACTTTTCGTACTATGACCCCATCGCGTATAACATTTGTAAGATAACGTTTGTTCGTGTAACACTTGCACAGTATGCCTCAGTCAACTTTCCGTGACTTTTCTGCTGTCACGCATGACTCAACTTAGAGAACCTAGATTTAACTGTAGCCTTTGTCATGGGCGTAGCTGGGATAGGAACAAGGGGGGGGGGGGGCAAAATGCTAAAGTTTCATTAAATCGATTGGTTTTCGCGGGGTTATTTGAATTTTTTTTGTAATATAAACGTTAAAAAAATCTTACACATTATATTATCTACCTTAAATTCCCCGCACTTTTTTATATTTTGTGTAAATTCATCAAAGAAAGCCCCAATCTATCTAGTGTTAACTCGTCAATTCTCTAGGGGGGGGGGACACACCCCCCCCCCCTGCACCTCTCTTGCTACGCACATGATGGCCTACGTCATTATACCGGTTTAATAATTCCATAAGCCACAACAGCAATGTTGGACAGGGTGTAAAAACACTTGATGAAATAATGGATTGGCATTTGATAACAGCTTGATTACAACATGGCTGGGATAGCTAAATATCAAAGAGTTGATGAAGGGTGGAGAGTGATAAGATGAAATAAAGGAATACATTGCATAAGAACAGCTTGAGTAGCCATAGCAAACCACCGGACCTGATCAGTACGATATACCTACCTTTATATTATAACCTAATGTAGTGTTATAGTAGGTATAATATTGTATGTTCAGGGATTCCTGACATTGTAACCTATACAAGTAGGCTATGCCAGTTTTTGTGCAGCTCTACCTATCATGTCTTCTTTGTTGAGAGTAAGATACGACTTTATAGCACGAACTCCGCTATGCTGGCTTAGTAAACAACAAAAAAGTCATTATTTGTTTACTTATGTTACTGATCACAATACCCAATAAGTGGAGCAGTGGCCAGCGATGGCTTATATCTGACGTCTAACTTTTTGGAAGTTATTCAAGAAGATAGACAGCTGCTACCATGAATAAGAAGTAAAAGAGCGAAATGGGTAGGGGGACTTCGGATGAGGCCAGATGGTTGCGTTCGATCGGAAACGTGTCGTAACTCGACACAAGTACCTATAACGTTACTTAGTGAGGCAATTGAAGAGGTTAATTGGATGCGTTTATTACAATAATTTGTTTGTACGCGACCTTTTTTATATAAAAAGTAAATAAAAAATAAAAAATAAGACACGATGATCTCGTACACGCCAACATTGAGGACACAGTGGAAGGAAGTCATGGATCAACTGAAGGAGGCAGCAGGAGCTCGAACGTACCTAGAGCTGAAGAGGTAGGTGCAGGACTGAGAGAAATGGACGATAAAATGCAGGGAGTTGCTGCCAACCAATCGTTGAGATTATATCTTCAGAACTTTTTCACTATATAATGCTAGTGTAGATCCGGCTGACCTCCAAATAGTCCGCCGTTGTTTGGTATTTTTGCACTTTACAGCGAATGAGTAAATTAAAATTTGCGTGCGGTCGTATTGACGAAGGAGTGCGATATGTAATAAAGGGGGAAATCCAAGGAATTGTGAGTCAGCTCGCCGACTAGTCAGCAGCACCATTAATTTCATTCAATGTGCTGGGCACCGGCCAGCTTCAATGCGGTCAACTTTTATGCATTAGCATTGTACGGCCCCAATCTTTTGAATATGAAAACGGCATTGTGACATTTTATAATTTGATTGTAATTGTACATCTCTATAGACCTATATATATAAAAATGGATCCCTATTTCCCTTTGTCACGGCTTGACCGATTCCACTATTTTTTTTGTTATGTTTGTTATTGTCAGGAAAAGGTTCTTATGAAAGAAAAAATTTAAAAATAACCTTTTTCCCGAAATCAGAGCCTAATTTTCCCATTTTCGACCCTTATACATTGGTTTTCCTATACTGCGGAAAACCCGATAAAAAGAACCAAAAAGAACCACTACGGCCAAAATGGCTTCGTAGCGGTATTCGGTGAATCTTTGGCCAACTTTCTCCCGAAGTCTCCCATCTATGCCATACTTGACTGCTTCTGGACAACTCAAAAAGTAAAAACGTGCAGCAACTCGAAAAATAGCCCATTTTCGACGAAAAAACTAGTATACAATAAATCTATGGGCAGCAAGATGTTTTGTCTCGATATTTGATGATAGATGATTACTGTCTAGGCTACTGTATATTTTACGTAACTTATTAAACAAAATTGTAGAGCTAACTCAAGTTTCGGCATAAGATTTGTATTTTAATGGAATTTTAGGTCTGGTTGCAAATAAATGATTTTTTATTTTATTTTATTTACTCTAGACCTATAGTCTCCATAAAGCAGTTCTAGGAAGGCATAAAAGGAAGCAATTCCACCGGTTCACTCATCCTTAATGGGGGAAACATGGCTGCAAGGGATATGCCGCTGACTATTAATTTATAACATCCCAAAAAT
Organism: Psococerastis gibbosa; assembly: GCA_963971405.1. NCBI lineage: Eukaryota > Metazoa > Arthropoda > Insecta > Psocodea > Psocidae > Psococerastis > Psococerastis gibbosa. The sequence goes on from OZ020485.1 coordinate 4,010,779, forward strand.
AGGACATTGATCAAGAATGAACTGGTCATTTAGCAGTGCTCATGCCTAGACCAATAAGAATTGGGGGTTGTCGAACTACGACGTTTTTATCTTTGAATCCTTTGATACGCGGACGGAATTTTGAGGCTTTAAAATGGCAAGACAGCAGCCAGTCACTGCGTGGATCTATAGCTAAAGACTGTGGTGATTTAAATAAATTCAGTATTATTGTAAATTCCTTAGTTATGAAAATCTATAGCCTATGTATAGTAGTGATTTATGTTCTCAGTTTTTTGTTGATAAAATTTATATATATGTAGTCACGAGCCTTGTTGACACCGAAAAAGAAAATATGTTAGCTGCCAGTGCCTCAGTGCATTATCATGACCTATACTATAGTACCGGTGGATACTACAATTTGTAACTGGAGAAAATATCCATATGGCATATAGGATTTCCATATGATTTTGATGCGTGTATACCTAACGGATCACAATCAACACGCAACGTTGGCCATGTGCCTACTGAATAGGGGAGATTCACCCCAAATGACAACCTGATCAATTATTTACCAACCCTTCCCAGCCTTTCTATAGTCACATTATATTTTTTCCTACAATATTCCTATAATATGGGTTTATTGTAAGAAAAACTATAACTTGAATATATTGTATTGTTTATACATGAATTATTCAGGCGTACTATTACGATTAGGTGAAGGAAATCAAATTTGATATTTCTCATGGTGTGTGAAAATCAGTTGTAGCCTCTTGATCTAGGTTTCTTAGTTTGTGATTGTGGCAAGAGCATATTTTTTTTATGTAGCCTATAAATTACTGTGAATAATGGCATAATACGTGACAAATAACGTGATAAATGATAAAAAACTTAAGTTTCATAAGTTAAGTTAAATATCAGCTCCACTTTAGTTAGGCCCTTACTGTATTTTTGAATTATCTTTGTAATTAGACCTTCTTGGCTAACACAGGAGCCAAAGGGGTGAAGCTGGTACATGAAGCCTTGTAGTTCCAGTTCCAGCAAGTTTGGGCGATCTTGCATAATAAATTCGATATTAGAATATAAGTTATAATGACTTAAGAGTGGACGCCGTCTATCCCACCTTGGTTGGTCATGGGCAAAGCTTGATTCATCGATTGAGTATATAGAGAGGGCTGGCTGGTTAGGTTATTCTATTATACATATCTTATTATATTATAGGCTGTTCATTAATTAGCAGTGATACACGTTAAGCCCTGGAACCGGGCCGACAAGGCCGGGGAGCGGGAGAGGCAATTTTTGTTTTTGTACCGGTAGGTAAATCTGTTGCATGGACCAATTTCACATAAAAAACGTTATTCACCGTTTTCCACATTGTATATGGTAGGTATGCCTCTTTTTTTTAGCTAAGCTCTGTATTTTCTCACGCAAATATAATATTTTAGTATATTTTCTAACTTATTATGGACTGATGCGCTTTTTATCACTAGCCTAAATCCACTTAAAAGCCCATTCATTCCATGGTTCAAAATATATGACTTTAACATTGTATTTGTCACATTTTGAGTACCCCTATCTGTTTGATTGACCAGGTGAGACGAGCTACATTAAAAATACAAATTATGAAGTGGGCTCTATTTCAAAGTCCCCCGAGGTGAAAAAGTCTGCTTTTAGGGTGCCTCAAGTTTACAAACAGACTCACTCCCCCCGTCAGGCTGACAGGGTTGCATAAAGCAGAAATGTTGGAAGCAAGCGTTGGAATCAACAACTATTTCAAAGTGAAGCGTGTAAACCCACACGTACCTATATGCGCTAGCGTAGCTTACCACTTTTTATTAAATTAGGCGATAATTATTGTACCATTAAAATAAGTTAAAACTAAATTAATGACATACCGTTTAACGTGTATTGTATTGTAGGCCTACTCTTATGAGATATTCCGGCGTATCCAACACGTTGATTACCGCACACCAATATACGAGAGCGCTATACACAAACACTTCCCGCTTGACTGTTCACTCCACTCTGACGGCCGACGAGATATCTTCTATTCAGTTCTGATGAGTTTCTAACTATCGCCCCTTCTCCTCTCCCGACCAGTGACTGATTCACAGACTAATGAACACATTTTTTGATTATTTTAATTCATTTTAGCCATGGAATGATTTAAACTGTGAAAGGAAAGGTCGCGGTTCCATGCAGACTCGACATAAGAAGTTAAAATATTTTGACTGAGCTTTATTAGACTTTAAGTTAGACATTGACTGCCAGTCCAAATTATCAAAATTCCGGAAGAGCTCAATGTCCGACATTTTTGGCGGACAGCATTTTTTTTAAGAGACCGCGTATACCTCACTAAAAGGTTGCGTCCACTAATTTTGGTGGATATTACCGTGTTTAGCTTACGTTATTTAAAAAGAGCAAACTACAATGAATAAAGCGGTGTTTTTGGATCAAAACGGCGACTTTCTCAGCATGACCACCTTAACATGGGTGGCGAGCATTGAAAATTTTCTGTCCGCTAAAATTGGCAGACACGGCAGTCAATGTGTTAATTGATTTATTGATTGGTTTATGACCTGAGGGCTGAGGCCTAACTAATTTCCTATACTTGGTTAAGTTAAGCTAACGTCTGTTACAATGTCAATGGTAAGCATGTCTTCGCTGTCTTAATGGCATTTGCAGTCAGTGTGTAGACCTACTGACATGGAGGACTTAACCAGTTTGCCAGCGAAACGGCTAAAAACTCATTCGAAAACAGAAATAAATAATAACCAAAAACAGATAGGGTCGTTGGCTGGGCAAGGTTCAATGGTTCACTACAATAAGTACTATCATGAAAAAAACATTCAATGATAAAATATATATACCGGTAGGCGATACCCTCGGAAGCGGGGGGTTCAGCTGATATCATTTTATTTAACTAAACTATATCATATTATCAGCCTACAAAAACATAGTTAGGCAAAATAATTGGTATGACGTATAATATAAGTATATAATTTACTCCTTGAGTGAGTTCATGGAGTATTTAACTAAAAAGTACATGCACTAATTTATAGTTGATTTTAATTAAGATTTAGTAGGTAATCTTATGTTAGGTAGTACCTATTTTACGGCTGTTTATGACAACTAATTTTTTAGGCCATTTACTACATTGACGACGTCGAGAACCTTGTATCACCTTGTAAACCGTGTACCTTGAGGTTGAAAATGAAATACAGTATGTATGTCTTGTCTATTGAATTGAGATTTTACTATAAAGGAAGACTTACTGGAAGAGTTACTAATTTACTAACCTCATAATCATAATACACTACCGTATATTAAACAATTTAAAATCAGTTTTAACTAAACTCCAACCAATTTTTCCTTTAATTTAATACATTTACAAAAAAATTCAATAAAAAGAAAACTTGGGGAGGTTATGGCGGGAAAACATACCGTGCAAATTCTGAAACCACGTTTATGCACGGCTCTCCGCTCTTGTTGAGTTATCTGGTGCCACACACTGTACTGTTATTGTTTTAAAATTTCTCTTCAGTCTTCTTTTGTACGTAATTTATAGATTTAAATTTGTAAGTTATTAATTACTTCTTTTTACTACTTTTAAATCATGTTATTAGTGACTATTACCGACTCTAACATTTAGCTACGTAAGCACGCGCAGTGTTCGACGAGGTATTTTCTGTAAATGTAGAATTTCTCCATTGATGATTGAATTCTCACTGCGGGAGTGCGGGCCGTACCACCTAACTGGCAAACGTGTCCCTATTCGGTATTAACAGGTTACCTGTAGTGAGTTCAATTTCATTCTGGATTCAGTATATTTCTACAATGTGGCCTACAACTCGTTAATACTTAGACAGGTTTTGTGACCGATGAACAAACAGGGTAACCAATACTGTACCACTTCTAGCCCTCTTTTAAAATGCCACAAAGGACAAGGTTCGCTGGCTGAAACAAGTTAGATTTTAATTTATTTCTTTGAAGCCAAGGTTCAGGTATATTTTTTGAATGGGCATGAAAAGGCGCTAGGAGGTGGGTTGCAGTTATTGAACTTAATTTGTAAAAAAATAACGGACACGAACGAGTTCCATAACTGTGGCCAATTGGTGTTAGTGGCGGCCACAAAATAAGTATTTAAATGTATAAGAACATTTCTACTGTGTGACATGTCATTTATGGCTCTATAATGGGCATTTCCCATGAATTGGATTTTAGTAAAAAAAAAAACTGACTGGGTGGTGTCCTATTGTCTATAGATATATATATCTTGTATATATTGACCATTTAAAACAAATGAATTATGCTGTTATACATTTAAATAGCCAAGCGCCAAACATGAACCTACTAACAGGACACCAGTAAGTTTAAGTTCTTTATTAATGAATGGACACCGTGACTTGCACTTTAGGTTTAGCTGTTGAGTTTGCGGTCTACTTGTTTTAGGCAGCACGAGCCATGGCAATCTTGTCGGCAATCGTATTTGTGACTGCCACGCTACTGTTGGCTGTCGGAGTCGATGTACATATAAGCAACAAGGACTTCGCAGGTGAGTGTAACATCTTGTCAGAAAAATTCAGATTTAACTCCATTCGACAATGTTACCTTTTAGTCAAAAGTCATAGCATGTGGAAGCACTTCTAGATAGAAATACCGACTTACAACAACGTGCAGTCCGAGCAATTTTAACACTGTGCACCTGATGTCTGTTGCGTGTATTGTTCTCAATGATCGTGTCTATGTGAGAGATTGCCTAAAGAAAGCAAAATACTTAAACTTGCTTATTTATGGCATCACTTCGATAAGGAAAATCCAGACCATAGTCAAGCAACAGCAGGCGGTCTCGGGCCTTCCTACTTGAGGGTAAGATAAGGCTATCAAGCCCTACCTCCGCTAGGTAATTATTATTAATAGGCTTAGTAATAGAACAAAAAGTCAATATTTATTTATTTATTTGGTTACCTCAGCTAGCTGCGCTATGAATGCGTAACCTAAAAAGGGTCGAATTCTCTTAATATCCTAGCCATTTATTAAGGAACAAGTAGTAGTAATACTCAGCAATAGGCTATATGTCTTAGGATGTTGTTGTTGTTGTTGATAGTAGCATGTAATGCTAATGATTGCCAATAATCCATCGATTACAATAAAGTTGGTTTAGTGGTACCACAAAAACCGTGCGATTAACTCTTCCGCATAATTTTAATCAACGCAGTCCTGAATGCGTCCAACTTGTCGATCCTTTTGATTTCAGCCGGGAGTTTATTATAGCGACTAATTCAAAAGTCAAACACAGAACTTTTATCAAACATGGAATTTTTATCTTCTAAAATGAAGTTACCAGCATTCCTGGTGTTATAACCATGAACATCTTTAAATTTTTATTTTTCTTCAAATATGCCGGGGGAAAATTGTTTTCTATCTTGTACATTAAAGTCATAACATCCAGAAATACGTGGTCTTCAAAATTTAACCACTCTAGTTCCTGCAACATCCTATCCTTAAAGGTGTCGACGTTAGGTTTAAGGTGCATAACTTATACGTAAAAAACGTACCTCAAAATAGGAAAAAATAAACGGATTTATAAACTAAAATTAATTCATGAAAAATCAGAATGCAGTGTAAGGTATGTTTAGCTATTTATGTAAAAAGAAATGTGTAAATTGTGATTTGTAGAATTTAATGAATTCTAAAACAGTAGCCTGTCAACGAAATGTTTCTGAAATTTTTCATCAACGGTCGATCCGGCTCTGGCTGGTTAGGGACTCTAATTTTTGTATTTGTATTTGCATCCTTTATTTTCTTGTTTCAGAATCATTTACTGGACGAAAACTGAGGGAATATGGCGGTTTTGAGTATGGGCTTTTGGCTTATGAACAAGCTACATTAGCGGGAAATAAAACCGCGACGTAAGTACGGTTAGCTTTAAATTAAAGGGGAGTTGGAAAGTTGTATGATTAGAAAAATTGTATCTTGTTTATTCATCGTTATCAGCAATCAACGCCAGCCATGATCATACGTAGCTATTAAGTGGGGGGGGGGGGGATAATGTTTTGGATTTTACCTCAATAATTGTGGCCAATCTGTGTTAGAAATATGTACCTGTACATTTGTTGTATTTGTCCTGGTTTGTTTGACAGTTCTACGAATGTTATTTCATGAGATATTTGATTTATTTTTACAAAGGCTTTCATGGCCGGAGTTACATGGCGAAGCATTAGAATCCGGGAGGGTAGGCCGTGATTGTTCTGAAAGCGTACTTCCAAACATTTCGTCAACATTTGCAGTCGACATCTTGAGTGGAACTGCGTAGACTGTCATGATTGTATCTCGGAGGCTCAGCCCGCTCAGCAGCAACTGTTGAGCCTCCGAGATACAATGTCGACCGCAGATGTTGACGAAATGTTTGGAAGTACGTTTTCAGAACGACCTCGGTCTGTCATCCCGGATTCTACTGTTTCGTCAGATATTTGATTGTTACACTTAAAAGGCTTTTCCCCCACTCCGCCTCTTAATATTTAAATATAGATCCGACTAGATCCCACTACTGCCCACCTATGCTATCCCCAGCCCTCTAGGTCAATCCACTCATGAGAAATTAAGACCACTACAGGCAAACTGCAGGGTTCTACTGGCCAGTGCGACATGAAATGGCTATCCTACAAAGGGTGGGCGATGGCTAGTAAGTAGTGAATTTTCCGGCCTCAATGACATAAACAATTTTTGTTTTCAGATGGGTAATTGATAATTTCCCTCAGTACGTAAACGTGGCAACGGAAGTTTTGGCTCCTTACACGAGACTAGGCCGAGATTTGGGTTTGATAGCTTTCAACGTGTCCAAGAGGGTCGCCAATAACCTTTCTGGTTACCTCGCCGACAACTACCCCATAGCTGAGTACTGGGTGCGTATATCTGTTTGGTTGGCTAAACTTTCACAATGGCGGACTAACTGAAAACAAAATAGAAAACACTAGAACACCGCTACGCATCGGTATATAGCGGTGGCGTACAGTAATTCCTTACGGATATGTTTCAATGTTCTCAACTGTGGCTTGGTGGAACTTAGACATAAATAAAATACAAATAATGACTACTATAATATCCTTACGGATACTTTCCATGCGTCGGTGGGATCGGTTCTTGGGCAGCTTAGAAAAAAAATGAGATTGCTCATAACATCGTGGTAATTCGTTTTATTGAAATGACACGAAATTTGCTCTTCGTATTGAGCATGTCTCAAATTGTTGATAAGGTGTAACTGCTAGCGGAGTCCCTCTGTAGATGGAAGTTGTTGCCGAAAGCGCTCCGAGTTTTATACTAACGTTAGCGGGTTTCTTTAATAAAGCTAATTTCTTAACTTGTATTTGGTTATAATTAACTCTAGTTATTATAAAAAGTTTTAATGAAACACTAATTTTTTGTTTGTTTATTAGACGGCTTATCTTATTAGCTGTCTATACTGCATGTATATGTTGCATGGCTTTGTATTTTTGCAGTATTATTATTATGTTGGTTTCTGTCTCCTGCCAGGACCCATATCCTCTGTAATACAGTCCATTTCCATAATAAGTCACTTGGACTATGTACGTTCCATGACTAAGGTAAGTCACTACTCCATTCGGTGCCCATTCCACCGACCGACTAGGGCTATTTACAAAAACGGTGACGTGGTAGCAGACATTCAAGACTTAGGTGGCGTTTCCACCGACCTCGCATTGCAGAATTGACAGAAATGTTTATTTTCCTCTATGCCATAGTTAAACTTGATCAATGGTCATACAGTATAATCACAAACAAACAAACTAAAATTAAAAAAATGGCGTCATGGGATATGTTAAGTACAAACATTTTAATTGATTTCTATAAAAAGAAAAATTCTAATTTCCGTCAATGTCATTTGCATTCTGCAATGCGAAGTCGGTGGAAACGCCACCTAAGTCTTGAATGTCTGCTACCACGTCACCGTTTTTGTAAACAGCCCTAGCCGGTCGGTGGAATGGGCGCCTTAGAGCCATCCTCACTTCATTGCCATGTTCTTGAGAAAGTGTGGTAGTTTTAGACGGTTTGATTTGGAGAATTAATCATTTTACTAGCCAATCGGAGCACCACGCGTTTTTTATACCAAGTCGATTTTCACAGGAAATATCGTTAAAAGTAGTCGTTTAATTAGTAGACATGCTTCTCTACATTTCGATAAATGACAAGTGGCCTTGACAAACACCAATTGGTTCTTGAGCTTGTGCCGCTTCCTCGGTTCTACCACACCAATCATTTCTTAACTAATGTGGTCAATCTGTGTTAGAAAGAGGTACATTTCATGTATCAAATCGAATGTCCTTTGTTGGTCGTGCTATTTTTGGTAGCTTTGCGATTGATATTTCATGAGATATTTGATGCTTACACTAATAAGGCTTTCCACCACCGATTGTCTCTTTTAGTGACAACCAGAGGGGCAAAAACCTCACGGATGTACAAAATCAACTTTCACTGGAAATATTAAAATAATAAGATATATAGGTAGTATAATATAAGATTTGCACATTATTGGACTTAATAGGTTTATTGTCAAATAAATGATTATTTATTTTCAAGACGAAATGATCCTCTACATTTTGATGCAAATTATATTCACATCCGATTGGATCGGCCCCAGTTGATTCGTAAATAAAATGGGATAGGATGTCTATGGAGTTCCAAAACTGCCCTATTTGTGATAGTGATAGCCACATAATGCGTATCAAAATGTATAGGAACATCTCTTCTACTTCTACAACATCACATGCATGGCTCTACGATTGATATCTCCGGTCAAATTGGATTTTATAAAATAAAAAAAACGGTCTGGGATTGCCTGATTAACTCTTAACAATCGATTTTTTCATGAGTGCTGGTCCGTGCGCAAATGATGATCATCACCATTTCAACCCTAATTTTCTTGATTTTCTGTGTAGTAGTAACATAACTAAACGTAAACGATGCCAACAAACTACGTGTACTCGAAAGAAAGATAATAAGGAGGATATATGGACCCCTTTACGAGTACGGAGAATGGCGTATAAGACACAACGCTGAAATCGACGCCGCTCTCAACGGAGAAGACATAGTAAGGTTCATTAAAGCACAACGATTAAGGTGGCTGGGACACGTTGTAAGGATGTCTGAAGAACGCATGCCACGAAAAATGTACAAAGCAAGCATGACGGGAAGACGACTGCCAGGACGGCCAAGAAACCGCTGGAAGGACGAGTTAGAGAATGACCTTCGCGAGTTGGGAGTCTCCAGATGGTGGAGCGTTGTGCAAAACCGAGAAGAATGGAGGAGTGTTGTCGAGCAGGCCAAAGCCCACCAAGGGCTGTAGAGCCGGAAGAAGAAGAGTAACATAACTTACACGCTTATCATTGAGGAGCATGTATGCAAAAATGCTAGGGGTAGGGCTGTATGTAACGTTAATGTTTCCTTGTGGCATACATTTTTTCGGGGTTTTCTTCAATTACAAAGACTAAATTTAAATATACACGAACAAACATTTTATAAAACAATGGTTTACGGCAAGACAATGCCCGTGAGCGGGTTAGCGCTTGCTTCGGTATAAAATGTTCATTGACTTATTTGAATTTATTTCAGGTGGAACAAAATTTGCCGATAGTTCGGGAATCGTTGAAAAATAGCGCGGTGCTGGTCGGACAGTTGGCGATGTCTGCAGCGGAAAACGCCAAATTGTACGGTTCTGACGCAGCCCAATACCTCAAGACAAATGTTTTTGTGTAAGTAAGCAGCTGCTGTAGCATGAGGTACCAAGTTATTACAGTGGATAAAAATGTATACAAAATAACAAAATTGCAAAGTGCTATTCTAAAATAATTTGTTTGCATTTTTATCCCTGGGAATAAGTAAAATTGGTACCTCGTGCTGCAGCTCCAGGTCTAATATCAACAGAAAATAATTTATTCAGGAATAAGTGTGAATTATCCTAATTAAACCCCCAATGAATACTAATTGCCTAGAGAGTGAAAGCGGATAATAATTATTTAATTATGAATTGTTAAGATTAACATATTGACATCAATTTTGCTGTTTATTGTTGGGATGGCGGTTGACAAAACAATCTAATCTGCTAAAATAATCAACTTTCATACATAGGAGAAAAAAATTAAAGCAATATGGTTGAGTGCCGTCCTCTGGTTGAGTTGTCAATTCCAAAAAATGGAGCCTCTGATTAACTTACGGAGAGAGGCATACTAACACGTTTTATTTATTTCGCATAGAAATACTAGTATACTGCGTTTTTTTATGTTTATTTACAACTAAATTCTGCGAGGAAAGTACATTAGCTATTATGTTGACCTATTTTATTATTTTGGTGTGGATTATCAACTAAAGTTGCTGTAAATTCAAACATTTGTGCTGGTGGGAACGATTGCTGTACCCAAGCCTACCCTGTAACAACATTTTTAGTTGATAATATAGAGCTAAATAATGGGCTAAGTCAAGTTGTTAGTCATTGCCGCACTCTCCTCGCAGAATCTAGTCTGTTATATATAATTCATAGAAACAGCGCTGTAAACTTGTATTTCTGTGCTAAAAAATAAAGCAATGATAGAATGCGCCTCTCCAATATGTTCAGCTAGGGCCGAGCATTTGGCGGATAGCGAAAAGGCCAACAGATTTGTGGCTAGCTGCCAGTATAATGAATAAGCAGTCTCCGACCGAGCAGTGGTATAATCGGAGGGTTTGGTGGCAAGTCTGGTGGTGCAGGCTTGTCTAGAAAAAAACCACAGTAGCCCGAGGATGACTAGGTCACGGGATGAATAGTTGCCGCCAATAAATGAGCACCCACTTCTAGGGCTTGGGCCCCGAAGACGGAGTACGAACTGCATAAGGATGCAGAAGGCAAAGGGAAACCACTGCATTATAATTCTCTAGTACAGTCATCATGACTACATAAGTACATTCGATAGGCCTACTCTACATACTTGACTTCCTTATAGGTAGTTCGAAGTATGGAATCTACGTGTCTACGCTTACCATGATGATCGCTCATCTTCGATAGAAAAATAGTCGCCATTTTTGAGAATTGACAACCCAATCACGGCAGCTAATTCTATAGGAAAATTATTGGCCATTGCAACAACGCAACGCTCTCATCGCTTTATAGCCTACTCGTTACGCAATATTTTCTTCCTAAGAAGCACAGTTGTTTATTAAGTCACATTATTTCAGAGGGAATTTATCTCCGGAGAATATCCAAAAGCTGACTCTTGAAGCGTACAACTCGACACAAACATTGGCAAGCAATACGGTGACGTGGGTCTACGAAAAGGTGCAGAGTCTGTCCTCTAAATAGATATGTTTGTTGTGTAGTCTCGAGGAAATGGTGCTTACATATGACATCATTACAGGCAGTGTCAAAGGTTTCCTTTTTGTAATCAAAGGTTTCCCTACAGTGATATCAAAAATTTGCGCTAAAAACGTTTCTGCCCTACTCACGCACTCATTTTTTTTTTTAAATTTTCTTTAAACACAGCATTACTCCGTGAAGATGTCATATGTGAACCATTTATGTGTTAAACTAGCTTTAGGAAGTCAACAGACACAACTTCACCTAAATAGTAGTGGCCTAAGTAATTAAAATAATGCAAAAAGCTCCTTTTTTACGGCCACTTGGCTCATCAAAATTCAAGCCGAGTAACTTTGCTCGAGAGGATGGGATGAAGCATAGACCTCATTTATTTATTTACACCTCGTTTCTCATGTGTATAACTTAACGTAGTGCACCCAGGCCGTTCGCATGCAATGATGCAGCAAAAAGTTGTTTCCCAGTTTAAGCGGGTAGCTCGCGCTATAAGCCCAATACAGTCAAAATGAAGGTATTAAGAAGACCAAATCAAGTGCGCAGAACTTTTGTGCTTACATTTTGTTGTCAGCCGTACCCGTTGAATTGTTCATTTTTTTTTTTACATTTGCTGATATTTTCCTTTTTTTATGTTGCATCCCTATCTGTATGTATCCTAGTGTGCCGCGTTAGTTTAACATTCACGAAGACATTAATAAATCTGTAAGCCGTAACGCATGAGTTTTCGTATGGGAGAATACTTGCGACCAATCAATTGGATCATTAGCTTTAACGCCATTTCTGTATGGATCTCAATACGAAAATGGACCATTCTTTATTAAACAAATTGCAAAACTGTATTTAACGAAATAAAATAAATACAATGTTTTCAAATTGCAAAAGACCATAAAACCTGCATATTATCCCTACATAAACGTTGGGTTACGGTACGTTAAGGTCCCAATAAATGGGGCCTTAGGATCGTTAAGAAGGCGGGGCTTGGGTCACATTCACTACAGAAGTAGGCTTTTCTATTAATTCGTCGTTTGGCCTTTAAGAAGAACCCTGCCTCGATAGGGAGTGCCGTCCAGGCCCAGGCTTTTTGACGAGCCTAAACAAATAAAAAATATTTAGAATATATATATTATACATATATAAATATTTAGATATTCTGTAATCTTCCCGGCAGAGCCTTCATACGGCAACGCCATTCTATTAGGCCTATAAACTCTTTCGTTGATTACTCGTTCCCATACTTGCTTAAGTAACACTTGTTACAATATCAATGGCAAGCATGTCTGAGTTTGCCCGTTGGCACTTGTAGTCGATGTGTGGGTTGACTTCGAGGAGGGAACCAGTTCGACAAAAGCTAAAAGTTGATTCGGAAACTATACCGTTAATGTCCTCCTGTAACCTATGAGGTCTTTGGCTGTGTAAGGTTCAATGAGTCACACTACATGTAAGCCTATGTCCATAAAAACACCATCAATAACAATAATAATGTATAGTACGTAGGATTATGTCTCATTTTTTTTTGTTAAAATTGTGTGAACATACTAGGTATCCATTCCATAATAATTTAATTATTGAATTCCATTTTAAGTAACTTAGAACTCATTTCATAGTGTTACACTATATATGCTGTTGTACTGTTTGGATTTAAATCTCTCATCGGGAAGAATAGGATTATGGGATTTCTCTTTGAACACATTCCATGCTCTTTAAATAGCGGGGGGTTATTAACCACTATCCTTTTTCCACTTCATAAATCTACTAAAGGTAACCTACAAATAAATAATGCAGCTGAAATTGTTTTTAAACAATTTTTATATTGTATTATATAATATGTTATATTTTTGCTGACAAATTTAAAATCTTACCTATATTCTTCCCCATATCAATGAGAAAAATGATGATTTAAAAAATTACGCAGAAGCTGTATTAGAACCCAAGCCTCTGCCTTGTCGGGCGGTATGCTAACGACTGCACCAAACTCGTCTCACCCATCTTCTCATATCTTAATATATGTCAAAATTAATTAAAAAACACAGTCCTTGGCTGATTCAATTTCACTGTTACATTACGAAATATCACAATGGAGATTGCACATATCTTTCGATAATTTTAAAGTTGCAGTGGTGGCTCTTACCAAGTTTGGTAAATCTACGGAAAGTGGAATCCTAGGGAAGCTGCCATGTTTGTTTCTATAGCGGCTTTCTTGAGACTCCACTTTCCCTAGCTTCATCATTTCTTGCGATACTCCAGTTCGAATCCCGTTTCCGCCCGATATTATTATTATTTTCATATTTCTGTAATTTCCCTGCCTGTAAAATCTACGTAATAAGTTAATAGCTACTCCTGTATCACTATTATTAAGTATATCCAATTGAACTATGACAATTTTGCAATATTGTTTACTTTCATTCATTTATATGCTGTAACTTTAACTTTAATTTTATTTCCTATGGACGTAAACATTGCTCATGGGACAGTTTACCTTTTATGATCTGTATACCTACACATATTTTTTTAAACTTTTACCTAATGTTTTTCGTTCTGCTTTGTGAATCTTAGTTTTTAAACGCATCTAATGCAATCATGACAAGGTTTTGTGTGATACTGTCTTCGTATTTTTTTTTCATAAATGATAAACAAAATTGGCATTTATAGCTTAAGAAAATAATGTAATGCCTATTGGTTATAAATAACGAAGGCTTTCACCGCTGGATTCTACGGTTTCATTGCATTATTGGTTACTAATCTCATAACCATGTCTTCAATATGAATAATAATATGTGTTTGTCTCAATTGATCATTTTACCTCTCAATGTTTATAGGTTTAGACTGAAATTAAACATTTCCAAAGTTGAGCGGTTTATCTAATTGAAGTTTACCTCGCGAATAAATAAAAAGTTCCCAAAAAAATGTATCTGCTTGTTTTTGAACCAGCAAAGAAGTTGGTCCGTCCGAGTCACCCTTACAGTGCAATATGTTATCATTTTTAAGGGAAGGAGAAATTTCCCTACACCTGATCCGAGAGGGGTTTTTATTACAACTAGCGGGCCCGTTCGAACGTTCGCAAACTTTTGACAGCGTCTGCGTGCACGAAAAATACATGTTAAGAATAATTTAATGATATCTAAAGCATTTCAATAGGCCTTGAGTATATTTGGCGTATTCCTGGGGCTCTAGGGAAAGTGTTGCCTAGCGGACTTAGCGAAATAATGTATGTAGGATAAGAGCTCAGGTTTCCAGATTTCCAATTTGAAATTGAAAAATAATTATATATTCGAAAAAAATAAGTTGATGGTATTGTTAAAAATATCACTGGACAGTAGCTCAGGGTCTTCCTCGCGCACTGCGGCCATAATTTCCAAGATTTGGCTAAAACAAAAATATATATACATATATAAAATTAAGCGCAAATGGGACACCACGTTACTCGTTTTTTGTGCAAGAAATATTCAGTGTAGAGCTAAAAAAATAACATAACCATTAGAAGAAATATTGCCCTACATTTTGTTACAATATATGTGGCCGTCACTTACACTGATTGGCGCCAATATTCAAAATTGATCCGTATAAACAATAAAACAATTGTTAAGGCGTCCTAATTGAAGATTGTGGCCAATCGGTGTAAGTGACGGCCACATAATATATTGTAACAAAATGTAGCAAAATATTTCTTCTAATAGCTATGGTGTTCTTTTAAGCTCTATACTGAATATAATATTTCATGTGAAATTCAACTTGATACAAAAAAGAGTAGGTAAGACCAGAATCTGATAGACCTCCGTGTTTTCCGTTTTTTTTTTTTTTTTTTTTTTTTTTTTTTTTTTTTTTAGCACGAAGTCAATTGTCTCATGAGATTTCTATCGTAGAGTCATAAATGAGGTTTCATAAAGCAGAGGAAATGTCGTCTTCATTTTGATACACAATATGTCGCAGTGACTAACTCCAATTGGCCACAGTTTTGGAATTCCTTCAAGCTAACATCGTCACTGACCGTTATTTTCAACAAATCGAGTAATAACTCTGGCCAATCGGTGCTAGTGACGGCAACATATTGTACAGTCCGTAGGAAATTGGTAGCCCGAAATTTAATACTTTTTATTTTTTATGTTATTAAAGATTAGGCTTATCAAAGTTGTAGAAGACTACTTCCTGCATAATATTATAAGATATTTATAATTCGAAATTTCGAAAACTAAAAATACCTTATTTTACTAGTATGATGCATGAAGTAGTCTTCTACAACTTTGATGAGCCAAATCTTTATTAACATGCTTAGTACTGTACACTTTTAAAGCTTAGAGAAATATTTTTCTAGTTTATGACACCTCATACGATCGATATTTCAAGAAAAGTTGGACTATTGGCCAGAAATGGAAATGGGAGGTCTCCATGAAAGACGCAAGCAATATCTATTTCCGAGAGTATATTCTACCCTACACGTATTTTTTACCAGGACAGTCTACAGATGTGAGATAGGCCTGGTCCCACCACCGCTTGGAAAGTGCCAGTAAGGAACACTGGACGGCACGGTTATCTACCAATGCATGGTGGTGCCGTGCAGTGTTCCTTACCGGCACTTTTCAAAGGATGATGTAAACGGCCCTGAGTAACTGCACGTTCTGACGTGTCATTGGAAATCCACATAAGGTGTAATATTTTATTATAGGTCAAAACCACTTGGGTTTGGCAGCCCTTACTGCAGCCTTTGACTTATTGTAACTCAGTTCACTTCCTTTAGTAACCTAGGGTTCGACATTGTGTTTATCTGGTTACAACTTTCCTTAGCTCAGGTAACAGTGTCAGCCCCTTGACTAAGTACCTGGTTTTGCTTCGCTATAGTCCGCGTATTATTCGTCTCCGTAGCGTAGCCACTCAACTACCGTCTCACAAACATGCCAACTCCTATCAGACATGCAAGTGTTTGGCGGGGTTTCCATTGACCTCGTATTTGAGCTAGAGCGTGACATTGACGTGGTAGCAGACATTAAAGACAGTCTAAAAATGTCTGCTACCAGGGCAATGTCACGCTCACGCTCAAATGCGAGGTCAATGGATTGCACATTCTGATACTATTCTTGGCAGTCCCCATCAAGTACACGGTACCTGAGACCACCGAACAGAATGCACAGTGTTCAGATTGTTCACTCTGACACGTTGCTGCAAGTCAGAGATTTCAAGGAGAAACAATATGTTTCCTTCTTTTTTTATGCCTCTTCGTTATGGTAATTTGGACCTTTGGAGACTGCTGCTCTGAAAAGGGAAGTCTCTAGCTCTTGCCAAACCACTGCCTCAGGTTTTCAACTAGGATGCTCTTTTTCTGCCAGGAGCGCTCAGTATTTCTATTTTCCTCTGGATTATTACATGCAGAAGGAGATACTTTTTGTTCCTCGTCACATGACCAAAGTATGTTAGTTTCCGTTTCATAATCATCAGCAGCAACACAAGCTATGCCGATTACGGTACAGTATAGCACGGTAATTCTATTTTTAAAATACTGTGAACATGTGACTTACATAATGGTAGCAGGCTCATTTCTCCCCTTAACCATCCTATCCACCTTCCATTTCTCCTTCTTGACTGCATTTTCTTGACATTTACTTTTGATGTATTTGGCACCCGCGTGAGTCGGTCGGACTTCACACCATGGAGAGTCAGTCTCTAGGAGAAGCTTTTCTCTTGGGATGCTACGCACCACTGACAGATTCTCTTCGGTTTTCAATGAACTATAATAAATAGACCAACATGAACAAGATCGCAATGAGATTTAGCCTAAATATGGATGGTAGTTAGATGGCCATGAATCAGCCTAGCATGTCCTATTTGCAAACGAACCACTCTCCTGCTCATCTGCTGTCCAAACTGGATATCAGATTTTATTGTTATTATTTAAAAAAAAAAAAAAAAAAAAAAGGTTAATCGCATAAAAACAATTTAATGAATGTATCCGATTGACCTCTTCAGTCGCCTCTGTAGATAAGTACCCGTGTTGAGTTACGACACGTCGCGTGGCATGTAGAGACTCGCACAAGTACAAGCTCGCGACCATCTCGCCATCGAAGTCGATAACGGTATTATTATTGTATTTACTCAGCATAAAGAGCTAGTTTATTTCACAATTGTCTCCTCGGTAATATAAATAAAATAAACAAGAAATGGGTAATTACCAGCCATTGATGCCAATATAAAGACCGAGATCTAGAAATAGTTTGGCTTCCGCAAGAGTCCCATCAAAAGAATGGACTACGCCGCTTCCCCAGTCTTCCCTCCGCCTGTTCAGTATGGAATGCAGGTCTTCAGCAGCTCCTCTACAGTGCAGAAACAGCGGCAGCTTTACCTCTGATAAAGATTCTAGCTGCTTTTCAAAATGTCTGCAAGCAAACAAAATGGCACTGATTTAGAATGGGCAAGACTCCAAGACACAACAAGTCTTAGGACAAGGAGGGATTGGATTAGAAATGAAGAGAGTTCGGAGTGGAAGAACCATCGAAGGAGAAGATAGCGAGAAAGAGACTGCAATGGCTCAGACACGTAAATCTAATGAAAATGGGTGGAGGAAAACATAGAGGGAACACGAAGAAGAGATACAGAAGTCTGATTGAGACGATCTCAGTAAAGTGAGTAAGGTAGAACTTAACTTACTCAGCCTTACTTGAGTTGCGTATCCTTCGGGCAAAAGTGAAGCCGTTCATAATCGAGTCCAAACTCGCCGACAGCTACGACTTTGTTCTTATTTCGCAGGCAGAGCTCTCGTAATGACGTCAGGTAGGTTTCCGACTGAATTTCGCTGCAGTTGGTCGGATGACAGCCGACTGTCGCAAACAGCTTATCTGAAATCAATCAATCCAAGTAATTTACCGACGAAGGTGGGGCAGACAGCAACTAGAGCAAAGAGTTAATGTAGCCATAACCACAGAAACGAAAAACTTATCCAAGAACATGAATAATTCTCCGAAATAAACCTACGGGAATAACATCGACAATAAAAATTTAAATAAAAAATTGTCATCAGAGATTGAGAGTAAATCAGAGTAACTCCAAAGTACAAAGTCGAAATATTGATTGTAGCCTTGTAGGGCCGTCAAAAATAGCCATTATACTAGCAGAAATGCTCCTCTACATTTCGATGCATGCCATGTGGCCTTCACTAACACTTTGAATTCCTTCCTCGGGACTACCGCACCAATCGTTTGCATACAAATCAAATTTAATAATTGTAAGAAAGAAGAACACATCCACATGGGCGAATTTTAATGGCCAACTCTTACAATTAACCCATACCATATTGTAGCCAATCTGTTAGACAGAGGTACCTACATATCATAAATCCAAATACTCAAACAAATTTCTTCTGTTTGTCCAGATATTTTTGAAAAATCTACGATTACCGACTTAACGTGTCCGAGCCTACGACTTGTTGCTCCAAAAAGTTGCGGCCTGGATGGACTTGTCACTGGCTGCGAGAAGACCCGCATGGAACACAGCTTCTACAAGTTTCGGGCAGACAAGAAGATCGTTGCTTTTTGCAGTTGCCCATTTTTGCAGGTCAGGTCCTCTGTCAGCCCCCACCTACACAGGTTCGCGCGGCATCGTGTAATCCTCGTTCTCAGCCTATTGTCGCTAAGGTTAGGGTTGTTGAGCTCCAGGAGAAATTTTTTCTTTGATATTCGCGTTGCCTTCGTCAAGAGTTTGGTTCTTCCATTCTATAGATCCGGTTGCGGTTGGCTGACTTGCTGAGGACGCCGGGAGTCGTCCTCTACTTTTGTTCTTTAAGTTTTCTTGAATGGAGCGCCGGAATAATGGGCTAGAGTTTGTAGAGGAGGGTGGGTAGCAGGGAGTCCGAGAAATTTTGTACGACTTTATTTACAGCAACATCTACCTCTTCAGTGGGCGCGGACGCGTTCCCAACCGGTGCTGCGTCATCGGCAGCAAATATACATAGGGCTAATACTGAGGTTCATAATTTGTCGACAGCCGCGCTCCCCATGTTCTCCCTGTAAACTTTTAGATGATGTTATTCCACGCTCACACTCTTTTCTTCGTGGCTGCATAAAGATTCTTGTGTGTGACTGAGCAGTCTAGGGTGACCCCTACGTACTTTGGGGCGCTGCAATTTTCAAGAGTCACACCTTATCACGAGGCGTTTAGTTTTCAATTAATTTGGTGGTTTTTGTAACGTATGTTTGTGTTTTTGTAGGATTCGGTTTTGATTTTGGTCGTAGTATCTTGCTGTGTTAGCTGCGCTTCTAGTAGAGCTTCGACCAAAGGTGTTTTCCTGGGCTGCCAAAGGTGTGTCGTCTGCGTAGATGAAACTTTGTGAGTTTGCATCGATAGGCTGGTGATTTGTGTAAATGTTGGCGCTAAAGCTGCTGCTTTAGGTGTAAGTTATGGACCACGCAGGTACTGCCTTGAATGTGCTCACAAATACACTGGCGGAAAAAATTGGAGCGACGGATAACCTCGATAAGCAATTAACATGTGACAATATTATTTCAATTATTTATTATTTATTTAATATTCAAGCAGAATCTGCACCACAGCGCGGTAAATCCAGTTATTTCGATGCATCGGATTGATTGGCTGGCACATTTCACCCCATAAGGTAGCAACGAAGAGAAAGAAATTTAAAGTTAACGAAAATTGCTACTACTCTAAAAATGAGGTTAGCTCAATGCAAAACAAGATGGGTAGAATTTTGTGGTACAAACCATCGTTTTTGGTGACGTCAATGGCTTTTTTACTATCTGTTAAGCTAGTTCCGGTAATAATAATCTTCTGTAATCCAGCGTCCCAACTTCTTTTTAGCACAGCATCCAAATCTGGTCCATGTTTCTGCGATCCATGGTAAAGACCTGAATACATTCCGTCAACTAAATTAGCCCCAATGTCTGAAACAAAAATATACTATCATTGTAGTTGAGTCATCATCATTATCATGTTAAATCAGTAATTTCTTCGGACACCTGCTGCTATCCATTCGCTTTACCGTTCTGAACCATTGCAGTCCCCATCTCGTTATCTCCTCCACCAATGGTCCTTACACCCTGAGATCACTTCTCATCACTTAATTTCTAATCCTAACGCTTCTTGTCTTCTGACGGACTGTTCAGCCGTATTAGCTGTAGTTGTAGCTGGAGCCAAGTGGATGGTAACCTGATCAGTCATGAAGGAATCTTTTGCACCATAATAAAGGGCGCCAATGTCAGGGGGCACCCTAGGAAGGCGCCCGCAGAACACTTCATGCGAGAAATGAGATGCGGAACCTCCTGAGAACATCTAGATGTGTATGTGTGTGTGTGTGTTGTAGGAAATTAGGTGTGCAATGCACTAATAAGTTTGTAGTCTACTTCTACTGCTCATTCCATTTCACAATCGTTCCCCCTTTAATTTATCTTGAAGCCGTTTCTAGATCTAGAACGATTCAGGACAGAGAAGAATAGAGACATTTACAGACAACCAATCGATAGATTACGACTAAAGAGAAGGAAGGAAAAGCTATTTTGCATCGTGGACTCTGAGGACAAGGAGTAAGTTGAATGTGCACAACTACTCAACACTGGTGGTCGACTGCAGTGATGTTTGATTTAAAGTATTTTGATTATTATATTCTGATAGTCGTGCTGTTATCCTAGTAGCAGGTAGGTCGGGGATTCTGGGAGGTACATTCTGGGATTGGGATTGATGTGGATTGGTACATCCCTTGGCAGCCCACTGGGGATGACATTGGAACGCATATGCTTGATTGCCATACTATCGCCACTGTGCTTAATATGTTGGAAGTCGCTCTCATTATTCTACAATTTTCGGATTTATGAAGATTCATGACCTGTGACTTAGCTACGTCGCGTCGCAGTCGCTAATCGTTAGGTATACAATACTAAAATGCGATACATTGTCTCCAACGAATATATTAAATTAAACCAAACTTACCAATAAACTTATACATTTTTAATTTCATAAAAAGAACTGATACGGAAATAGTTTGTAAACAAGAGCCATTTTGAAATTTTGAATCAGTAATAGATTAGATATGACCTTCATTTCCTTTCATAACTCATAAGTCATAACTACTACGGAAATATCGCAATCATAACTTTAATGTGAAACAAAATAACAAATTAAAATTAAATGTAGGCGTTTAGACATTGAAATAAAGTAATTAATGTTATACTTTATTTTTATGTTTCTGACAAAATATTATAAATTGTCTCTCCTCTTGAAAATTCGCATATAAGGTTGAGTCAGTTCCGGGCAGTTCCTCATTTGAGTGACTTTCGTCTTGAAAGTTGAATGAAATGAAACTTGATGCGATTGCGTTGCCCAGTGACGCCATTTTCTACTGAATAATCAATGTATCGAAAAACCGACGCTGGAAGAGAAAAGTTGACGGTAAAAGTACGAAATATGAAGCGCAGTACGTCGAGAGATTCACCTCCAAGGAGAAGCAAACGCGCTAGAGGCAGTTTGGGCCGATATGACGACAGTTCGGATGAACGCCCATCTCCAGACAGGCGGCGACGAAGTAGCAGGGGACGTTCTCCACCCAGTCCGAGACGATACCCGAGAGAAGACTACGTGCGCAGCCGGGAAATCCACAGCAGCTACAAAGTTTTGTGCGTGAGTGCTCTACATCCTAAAGCTAGTGATGAACTTATCAAAGATACCTTGTATCGCGAGTACAAACGGTTTGGTGACATCAGCATCCGCATTTCGCACGATATAGACGAGGAACGTGTAGCCTATGTTTGTTTCCGTAGTTCTGAGGATGCACGTGATGCCAAACATGCTAAGCCTAGGATATTAGTATATGACAAAGTGGCACTTGTTGAACCCGTGTTAGAAAGTAGGCCGAGCCGTTTGACGAGTGATTTATACCGTAGGCCACGTAGTAGGAGTTTAAGCCCTGGTTACGACCGGCTTTATCGTGGGCATTCGCCGTTGGCAGTTTCGAGTGATGTTTATGACCGTTACGAGCGTCCTCCCTATGCTCCACCTGGTGTTTCGTCGTCTCACCACGATTTTAGGCGCGACGTTCCGCCTCCCTTACACCACGACTTCAGGGTTCCTCTACGCGACCCTTACAGCGCCGTCAGACACCATATTGCCCCCCCTCCACTTCATTATGCGCCGCCTCCCCGTTCCTTCCCTCCGCACAGTGGCAGACCTCCCCGTCCCTACTTTGGAGGTGATGGTTACCCACATGAAAGCAAAAAGGACAAATTTCCAAATTATTTACATCACATTTCCCCCGAGGACGACCCTCTTGCCACAAGAACCCTCTTCGCTGGAAATCTAGAAATAGACATCTCTGAGGAGGAACTGCGCCGTATTTTTGAACGATACGGCATTGTTGAAGACATTGATATTAAACGACCCCCACCTGGAACAGGAAATGCCTTTGCATTTGTTCGTTTTCAAAATTTGGACATGGCCCATCGTTCTAAAGTTGAACTGTCTGGCCAATACATTGGTAAATTCCAATGTAAAATCGGCTATGGCAAGGCCACGCCCACAACACGTATTTGGGTGGGGGGCTTAGGAGGGTGGACTTCGTTGGGCCAGTTAGAACAAGAATTCGACAGATTTGGGGCTATAAAAAAGATTGATTACATTAAGGGAGACACAAGTGGTTATATTCAGTACGATAGCATAGACGCTGCTCAAGCAGCAGTTAAAGAAATGAGGGGGTTCGCTCTGGGTGGCGCTGAACACCGTCTCCGCGTAGACTTTTCCGAAGTTCCCGGGCAACCAACCTTTAAACCTAGACCCGTATCTGGCACTTTCCCCCCGTCCGATTCAGCCGAGCCATTCCGCGGGCCGCCTGGCACAGGTGCCGATGAATACGGTTACGAACCTGCCTATGATGCTTACGCCCCTGATGGAGAATATTACAAAGGTGGCTATAAAGGCCGTGGCGGAAAGTCTTCTGCGTATGACCGCAGAGGACTTGCTAAGGGCTATGACGGCTACCCTGACGACTGGACGGGTAGTCGCAGAAGGTCCTTGTCCGGCGAACCTGGAGGCTCACCCAGAATGAGGTCAATGGATAGCGACTCAGGCTCCGAAGGTTTACGCAATGGGCTTCTAGGCTCCTGCCGAACCTTAGCCGATTTAGGCCGTCGCTGTGCCGCCGTCTGGCATGGTGCTCTCATTCTCAAAAACTCTTTATTCCCCGCTAAATTCCATCTGACTGACGGTGACCCCGATATCATTGAGGCTTTGATGCGTGACGAAGATGGCAAACCAATCTTGAGAATAACTCAGCGCCTGCGTCTTGACCAGCCCAAACTTGACGATGTCTCCCGTCGCATTGCTAGTTCCACGTCTCATGCCATTTTTATAGGTTTGCCCGGGTCTAATAACGTGGTTACAGTAGACGATGCTGCGGTACAAGCTAGGCCGTTGAGAAATCTCGTGACCTATCTAAAACAGAAAGAGGCCGCTGGTGTTATATCGCTGGTAGGCAAGCATGATGCCACTGGCGTGTTGTACGCTTTTCCGTCTTGTTCTTTTTCGAACGAACTGCTGAAAAAGTCGGCGCCGAGCCTGTCCGAGGAGGCGCTCAAGGAGGAACACCTGGTGGTGGTAGTGGTAAAGGGAGGCACGGCATAATGATTGAAATACCGGTGCACTTTTAAATTGTTTCTCGCTGATTGATGTGGCATATCTTTCACATATTGTGAGTGCATTGGTGTGACGGGTTATGTGGAAATGTAACAGTGTAAGCTTTCACGGGGGAGGATAGCTGCATGGTTTTGCCTATGGTTGGCAACAATGTCGGCTCTGTCAATCTACAATTAAAAAAAAAAAATGTTATAAGAAGCAATTCAAGCGGGAAAACCGTAACTGGTGTGAAAGATCTAATTTCACCACAGGAAACATCGATCGTAGAGCCATAATTGAGTTGTCAAAAGTTAAAAAAAGTGCCTCTACATTTCGAAGTACATTACGTGGTACACCGATAGGCCACAGCTATTGAACTTTATTTTGAAACAGACTCTGATGTCAGGACGGAAGAGTTGTAATGCTGTGGGTAATAGGTGTATCAAAGTGTCGATGACATTTTTTTTAAAATTAAACCTTGTTTATGGCTCTACGATCGATATTTCCTATGAAAAAGTATTTTTGTAAGAACGGACAGTGTGTCGGATTGTCCCAATTTAGAACCTAGCCCATAAATAAATTCTACCGACCCATGTGCCACCTTTAGACGGAATTGTGCAGTCATCTTCCGCAACAACGATTCAAATATTTGCTGGCTGTAAAGCAGTGGTCCAAAACGATTCAAATCTACCTGTAAGCGAATCTTAGCACATTATAGTTCATTTGACCACAGTTCTAAAGCCCGGCAGAGTTTTCTTCATATTCTTCATCATTCGGTTCTGTGAAAGATTTGCTGCCGTGATAGTTCGCGACAGGAATTATTGTGAATTTTTTAAATTGTTTTTTATATTATTAAATAATGTGCTTTTTATAAGTAGGAATACTTAAGCCATGTGACTTATACAAGTATCTGACAGTGCAAAGCGATTCATCATGAACTAGTGTTCGATGGTGGTAAATTGGCAATAATAAGTGTCTAATATTTATTTGATAAGTGCTGAGTGACACATTTAGTTTGAAAGTATGTTTCTCAAATGACAATCTAACATTAATACTGTGTCACAGTTACTGTTGTACCAGCAGAGAGCAGTGTTATATTGGTACTGTTTCACAGTTACTGTTAAACCGGCAGTGTTATATTGGTACTGTTTCACAGTTACTGTTGTACCAGCAGTGTTACATTGGTACTGTGTCACAGTTTTTGCAGTGTCAGTATGTTAAGTGATCAACTATAGTGTCTAGTGCGAGTGTGGTGTCCTATATGATAAAATCCGCGAGCAATATATTATTACTTGTATATCTGGGAACAACTGGACGTAAATGTTTTTAACCTTAACTGTCACCTTGATGGATGATGAGCCAGTGGAATCCGGGCTGATGGGTCGTAATTGATCTGAAAGGTAACTTCTCGACGTTTCGTTAAAATCTGCGGTCTCATCTTCAGTGGTACTACGTAGACAGCTAAGGTTGTATCTCGTAGCGTTATTATTATATTCGGGCCTTTTTTATGGACGTAAGTCTACTTATAGTAGCTCATTGAATCTTGCCCAATGTCAACGACCTCATGGATATTCGGACATTATTGGCATTGTTTCTGCATGAATTTTGGCCACTGGCATATCGGTTCACGTCCTCAATGTCAACCTACACTCACTACTAGCGATAATGGACAAGCTTACCATTGACTCCGATATAAGCAGGGCTTCACCATGTTACGGTGAGTCATCTCGTAGGCTTAGTAGCAATAAGGGCAATTCCCACCTACTTCCAGGAAACGTCCGGCAAACTTTGTATAGGTAAACTAATTAACTGCCATTGGTTGGAATAGGATTGAAATGATCTCAGCGAGAGCTTTCAAGAAGGTAAATTCGTGTGTAAAGTCGATAGGACCAAGCTGTCTGAAGGGGGTCACATTTACTCAGAAAAGTTTCTTGAAAGTTGCAAGTAAACTTTCTGAGCGACGACATTTGGACTCTACCTCTTTGTCCTCTGACTCCGGCCGTCAAACCATTTTATTATATGGTATGACCATTCATGATAAATTGTTGCCCCAATGAAGTTTCTGCTGCCAGGAACTTTCCCTGTGCCAAAGGAGCGGTTTTTGTCAATATTAATGAACGTTTTTTAATCAGAGAATATTAATATCTACGCTTGTTCACATGTATGTGCCGTAAATCTTACCCACAATGCCAAGGAACCAAGTGTCTCGTATAATAAAAAAAGAATGGTAAGGTAGTAAAATTATTATAATTTTTTTTTTTTTAGACGCGGGACTCTTTCGAGTAATTGCGCCGGTCGGTATGTGACTGTGTGTGTTAGTTGTGGTTTAGAATGGTTTTCTTGAGTAAAATTAAATTGCGCGTTATCGTTGAAATCATTTATGTGCGAGGCGGTCCACAAAATAATGATTTCAGATGAACTGCCCATGCCTTGGGATGCGTTCGTCTAACGTGCGGCATCAAATGAATGAACCTTTTTATCACGTAGATTTCAACCGATTGAAAATACCTTAAGGCTCTGATTCTAGGAACTGTCCGAGTCAATAATTTATCATGGAGCTACCTTAATTGGGTCTATTAGTGATAGAAAGCTTAGTATTGGGTTATTAATATTCTCTGATTAAAAAGCGTTAATTAATATTGCCATGTGGATTATTTGAGAATCGAGCGGCGAAATTTTAATTTGGAGGGAGTAGAATATTCTGACTAAGGTGTGTCTCAAGATCAGTGCGAAAACCTAATTGACAAGTATAAAAATTAGGCACGATTATTATTTTGACAGAGCTGTGCTATGGCGTAACGGCTGGCTCTTGCAATGCAACTTGATTAAACGGAGTTTCGGGCAACCCTCACCTTTTTTTTGCTACTAGTAACACTCAAGAACTTTTGTGGGTCTATAGACAGGGCAAAGCTATGCAGGTTTTATCGGCTCCCAATTGTCCGGGTGTGGGCATCCACTCCCCCCTGTCTCCACTTTTGACTACAGCATTTCGGATACCAGTTACACTCTCCTGTCCTCAATCTCCAGCATCTCTTCCTCGGTCTTCGTGTTTCTTCTTTTTTTTCCTCGCGCACCTGTTGTTATCCATTCGCTTTACGTGCCAAAACCATTGCAATCTCCTCGGTTCTTCCACTCCGAACTGTCTTATCTTTTAATTTATAAACCTATCCCTATTTGTTATCTATCAGAAAAAATAATTATAATAATACAGGGAATATCGATCTTAGCTAGAGCCGTAAATGAGATGTCATAATGTAGACGAAAATAGGTTCCTCTGCATTTTGTGCCCATCACTAAGACTGGTCGCCCACTGCTATTGAAAATGATGAGTTATAGTTAAATTAACGGAAACTGAGAATGTCAGATCGAAGCAAATTTGAAATTGGCCCATTGGTGTCAGTCACGGCCACATCCTGCAATGAAATGTAGAGAAACTTTTCTTCTACTTAATTGCATCTCATCTATCGCTCTATGATCGACAATTTCGTGTCCTAGGACTGCTTCCATCATTGCTTGACAACTCTCCTTAAGGGATACTGCACGGCGCCGCTGTGCATTGGCAAATGGCTGCGCCGCCCAATATTCCTTACTTAGCTGGTTAAAATTACATTTTTTTGCAGAGATGACGTAAAAATCTACTCATCGTTTTAAGTAATTTACTTAGAAATGATTCGAAATAACTAACATTAGAGTATAGAAATGTGAACTTTATAATTTAGTAACATGACTTCATTCCAACGACAAAGAGGATTTTAGATTTGCGCGAGGTAGCATTTTCGTGCTAAGACCGAAACTCACAAAGGGGCTACTTTCACTACATAATTACCTGTTGGTAAGCTGCCGTTACCGCAGTGAAGGCCCGGTACACAAGGAGGATCATAACGCCGGTAATGCGCTGGCAAATTTATCATTGTAGCAAATGGGTAGTTGGGAAAACAACAGAGTCAACTTCTGTAGATTTCTGAACTGAGGTCAAGCCGACCTCACCGGTTCATGGCTTTTCCCTCCACACGCCAGCTCATAAATCTTCCGAAGTAGATTCTGTGGTTTTGCACCAACCATTCCAGCCCATTTGCTGCAATGACAAATTTCCCATCGCTTTACCGGTGTCACGATAGTCCGTGTGTCCCGGGCCTAACAAGTCTACTCACAGGTATCTAACAACTAAATACACGTAGTTTCAGCCCTAACATGTCAAAACAAAAAGGTAGTATCAAAAAAGAAAATTGGTTACAAGTCAGCGAACATCAGACTACAGCTTGAAGAAATAACGCCATGAGGACTATTAGAGGATGGTGATAGTCCCTTATTATACTGAATTCCTTAATCTATACAGCAGGGGCTGTGTCACCTAGATTCGGCTTTAGTACGCTGAAATAGACGCAATACTAAATGGAGAAGACGTACGTTTTATAAAATGGTTGGGAAAATGTCAGAAGACCGCATGCTCAACAAAATGTACAAAGGAAGCATGACAGGAAGACGACTGTAGGAGCGTCCACGAAACCGCTGGATTTACGAATTAGAAACCGACCTCCGCGTGTTGGTAGATGGAAGAGCCTCGTGTAAAATCGAGATGACTGGAGAAGTGTTGTTGAGCAGGCCAAGGGCCGGAAGAAGAAAAATCTATAGACTGAGACTAAGGACTGTGTCCACGAACCTTAGAAATGTCTCTGAAAGGAATACTGCCGCCATGTTCCAGTAGCGGTGCCGTCCAGTATTCCTTACCTAGATATTTGCAAGGGTGGCGGGAAAGGCCCTTAAGAAGACCATCCTTGACATTTATCATCAGAGATGAGTATCTTCTTGTCGAAAAATAAGATATTCGTGACTTAGTGGTATTTCATAAATTAGTGTTTTAATAGATCTTGCTTTTGTTTGTTCATGCCTAATAATAATATATGCCAATAGGTAGCACCCGGCGACAATACGAAGATATTTGGCGAGGCTTATTTTGGTCATGCAGAAAACATATATATTTGTCATATTCAGGATTAGAATCATATCGTTAGTAGTATAATTTCACAGGTAATGACAGCAACTTACTATGTGAATGAAGAGAAGATCTTATCACTTAGTGCATTAATTAAACAAATAAGCCTTGCCAAGTGTATTTTAAGTGTATTCGTATTGTGGTCGAGTAGTAGTTGGATAGTGCAGAAATGATTGAACTCAGTAGTCTGACGGACGCTTCAATAAAAAAATAGTAACAAATTACGGAATATGGAACACGAGAAGTATGTGAAGAAGCGAGGATAGCGCAGGCTATAGCTCGTCGTGCGGGCTAGGCTCCTGGTGGTCCGCGATTTTGCAGGCAGATGGCGTCGTGAACTGGAATAGGTACTCACACTTGTTGGGCTCGCTCACAGCCACTATCGCGTTTTCAATACCGCATTCCACTGTTACCTGCAACGATAATAAAATATCATAGATGGTGCCAAATCATAAGCCAAGTATGGTGGATAGGGGTGAAACATCAAATCGACGTGGAAATTACGTGGCCAATATGGGGTTGCAATGTAAAAGAAAATAGCGGCAAATGAACGATAAAACAGGCAGGACTGACAAGTTAAATAGGTACTCTTAGCCTCTAATTGTTCTTGCATGATAACATTCAATATTGACTAAGTAAAGAGCACTGGACTGGAACATGTCGCCCATGGCGGTGCCGTCCAATATCCCATTCCGAGAATTTTCAAGCGATGGATACTTTAAAAGGTAAGTTAGCTTTGAGTTAGAGACGTACCTGAGTGGATCGTTGCGGCCCATTCCAACAGGAGCTGCCCTTGTCATACAGCATAGCGCTGTATTTCTTGTCAGAGGAACCTGACCAGTGCCGCCAAACCCCCAGCCGGGTCTCTGACCCGCCCGAACGCCCCCTCTGCGATGCCTGCAACACGACCAAAAATTCGTTAGAAATATGAAAAAACCACAGACTCCAAATCAAATAGAATTGATTATATCCGAAATAGGATATCAAGAAAAAACAAAAAAAACTGAATCCGGTGGGACCTTACTTGATGCTCAACAAGAAGATCGACATTGTTAGACAGGTTAGCACAATTACCTAAGTGAAAAAGTATGCGAACTTTTTTTTGTATAAAGGCAAAAGCTTTATTTAATCACAAATTTTAACACTAAAATGACTTTCGGTTGAACAGCAAGCTCCTAAGGACATTATATCCTACATCGAGTAAGCTATCTGGTCTAAGTTGAGTGCGGTGGTATCCGTAGTGTAGCGGTTAACACGATGCCCTGGTAAGCCGTAGATCGTGGGTTTGAATCCCACCGGATTAAGTGTTTTCTTAATACCTTATTTCGGATATAATGTACTTCAACCCTAAGTCAATTAAGTGTAAAAATTGAAATTGAAAAATGGATTAATATAATTTAGAAAGCCCATAGAACAGTAAATACTGAGCTTGTCACTACAAAAGGAAAATAAAAATGAAGGTATCAAGTCAGCAGCAGGTGCGCGAAGTAGTGGCTGGAAGAGGAAATAGAGGGTACACCAAGTAGAGAATGACGAAGATACAGAAAAATTGACGACCATCTCAGTAAAAATAATAATAATAATAACAATTCTTTATTTCCAACAAATACAATTATTAGATAAGATAGAATTTTATGCTCGTAGTTGGCCTTGCGAACTTATTGTAACTACTAATGAATTCGTTGTAATAGTAATTATGATTTATACAAGAATGAGACTGCTGTATGAGCCTTTGTATATTTGGGTAAAATGATACATCCGTTCATATTCATTCTCGTTGGAATATTCCTTGTCTGTGGTACCAGTAGAATCAGGCTGGGACCAGGTGACAGATCATTCACATGGCTGGAGGAATCTAGGGAGCACGTAGAAGAGGAAGACCAAGGAAGAGGTAGCAGACGAGAGGGACTAATACCAGAGGAAGTGTTAAATAATGATAATAGCAGCAAGTGCGCGTGGAAATCACTGGAGGAAGAAATAGCGAAGGAACACGAAGAAGGGGCAGACCATGGAAGAGAAATAGCAACCAGATTGAGGACAATCTCAGAAGAGTGGGACTGGTACCAGAAAAAGTTCTGAATAATCTGATATGGAGAGGCAGGAAGGAGTGCATTTCACATTCGGGCAAGAAGGAATAATATGGAGATGAAAATTGCTGATGACACTTTGAAAATGAGAGAAAGAAGACTCGACTGGTGGGGGCACGTCCAGAGCAGTGTTGAAACGTCTTTACTAAAGCGTATCCTAAACATGGCACTCCCAGGACATCGTCCCCGGGGAAGACCGAAGATGACACTCCCCAGGCCTGACAACTCTGGCACTAAACAGAGAAGACGCCTCAACACGAGTTATCTGGAAACGCCGCTGCCGTGCAACCAACCCTGTTTGAAGTCGAAGGCGACCTAGAAGTAAGTATGATGATGGTGATGATGATGTACAGTACCTGATCGAATGGACAAAGCTTGTATATGTACTCTCGGTCTGTGTACTCGTAGCACTCGCCCTCCAGTGGCGCAAACTCCTCCTCAGGTCCAAAGTCTTTCTGCAGGTACTCCTTCAAATTTGTCATCTCCCGCTCTATGTCCCGTACTGTCCTATCCGCCTCTTCTAGTTCATTACGCGTTGTTTTGGCAGCTAAATCACAATATTTTCGCAATTATTATAACGTGCCAACAGTCATACGCTGTGCGAGATATTAAACGATGAAGTTCCCTTTAAAGAAGAGATTTAAAAAAAATATTGTAAACATACTAGTAGAATGGCCGTGTATTTTTATCTCAGTATTTATTTAGCCGCAATATATAGTCGATGAAAAACTAAAAAAAAACAAATGCATGCTTTCTAAGGAAATCAGGATATTTGCCTGAATCATTGACTATATTAAAAAAAAAAAATACTTAATGCACCACATCGGGGTTTTTTGAAGGTATGATATTTCAGGTCGAGTTCAGGAAATGGGTTCGAGGCGACCCCCCCCCCCCCCCACGATGCGCACGCGGCACTAAGGGGGAAGAAGAAGATATTTCAGGTGACAGAAGTTTGATTTAGTGAAAGCGTTTATTTTTTTGCGAATTTTTCTGGCTGTGACGCAAACGACGTCTTAAACTAAAGTTATCTTTTAGAGAACCAAAGGTAGGAATATATTTGGTTTCATTTTTTTTCTTTCAATAACAAAAGATCATAAAATTCAACTTAACATTATAAACGATACAAACAATACCTGAGACGCTTATTCCACCTACGTCAATAGTCAATAGTAAATGTGGTATTGACGTTTTAGCAGACATTAAAGACAGTCTAAAAATGTCTGCTACCACGTCAATACCACATTTACTATTGACGTAGGTGGAATAAGCACCAAAGTAAAATTACTCTTATTACACAGATGAATGTCACCTGCTATCCTCAAATCAAATGAGTTTCCCATATGCATATAAAGCTTGCCCCCAGTACGGCAACTGTTACTCAGGCTCCCAGCCACCCCTTGGCGACAGCCATGGATTTATGTCGCCGACAAAGTTGTTCGGCTAAATGGCCAATAACACCGACATTTGCTATCCATAGACGCCATCAGTGGTCATACTTACTTACTTAGCGTGTCCGAGCAACACGCTTATTATTCCAGTAGAAGGCGGCCTGGACGGCCTTGTCGTTGGCGTCATAGAGGTCAGAGGCTGTGCAAGGTGCCGGAAGGTTCGGGCACACCAGCATATGTGCGGGATCCTGGATTGCACCGCAATCGCAGGCAACGTCGTCAGGCGGTATGAGGCCCCATCGTGCAGCGGTGGTTCTGCAAAGAGGAGCTCCAGATCGCAGGCGATTCAACTCGCGCCAGATCGGAAAAGGTTGTTCGGAGCCAGACATCAAGCTCTCGTTTTGGTGTGGAATTTGAGGGTGGGCTTGTCGCCACATCAGAAGTCGATAGTCTTGGATAGAGCTTGGCAGAGGGTCAGTGGTTCGGAGAAAACTCTTGCGCGACGATAGACGTCGTGGAGCCGGTACTTGTCCGAACATGACGTGCTTTCGGTCTTTTATTTGCCTCGTTCTTTCAGCGGCAGCTGCAGCCGATCTTCGGATGGATGGAGGAGCTATTCCGCAAATGGGGTACAGTTTTTGCAGGGGTGTGTGTTTGAGGCAACCTGTTATAGCGCGGGCTGTTTCGTTCAGAGCTACATCTACCTTCGGGGCATGGGCGGAATTATGCCATACAGGCGCTGCGTATTCTCCAGCAGAGAAGCATAAGCCGAGAGCTGTCGTTCTCAGTGTTTCTGGTTGAGCACCCCATGTGCTGCCGGACAGTTTTTTCAATATGTTATTTCGGGTGGATACCTTCATTTTCGTAGTCTCACAGTGTTTGTTGAAACTGAGTGTACGGTCCATTATGACTCCTAGGTATTTGGGGTGGGCATTATGCACCAGTATTTCCGTTCCCCATTTGACCTTCAGTTGTCTGTTCGCTTCTCGGCTACGGAGATGGAAGGCGCTGACCTCTGTCTTTGTTGGGTTCGGTTTCAGGAGGTTCTTTTTGTAGAAATTTGATAGGGTATCAAGCGCAAGTTCAAGCTTTTCTTCCACCTCTTCAAAGGTATTACCTTGTGCAGCAACAGCAGTGTCGTCGGCGTATATATAGTTCTTGGTGAACCAGGTGGTCATGACTAAAGGTGTAAAAGAGGCATGGCGACCTTCACATTCGTCATTGTATTTCCGCTTCTTCTCCGAATTAAGCACCGCGGTCTGGTAATGTGAAGATTACTGCAATCGGGAAGCCTGAGCCCCTACTCGCCTATTTGGTGCAGGGGGGGGGGGATCGCCATCTTGTCCCTATAAAAGATGCAAAATGCCTCTTTCTCCTCCTTCTGTGGGCCGATTATGGCGATTGGTATTAACTTACTCCCGGGGTTAAAACTGTAAACCAACAAATTTTGAATAACGTTTTTCCATTGTAAAATTATCTTGTTTACATTTTTAACACCAGTGTATTATATTACTAATATTAACCCCGGTATTATAATCGCCATGATCGGGCCGCAGGTACCTACATTCCAGGCACTCAAAAGCTACAGCTGGCTTGCTTACCGTCAATGAGGCGCTGGGTTTCCGGGTCATACTGCTTCTCGTAGTTCACTTCCTCCTCGGGCTGCTCCGGCGTTTCTTCATGTTCTTCTTCTTCCTCTTCCTCCTCTTCTTCCTCCTCCAGTTCAGTAGCTTCCACGACATCACCTTCCTCTCTGCGCTCCTCCTGGTATTCACCCGTCACGTCCTCCACTGTACCTACGCCCACATCGCCTTCGTCCCCTGCAGAGCTAGGTGGCGAGAACAGACCCTTGTCCAACATATAAAATGGCTTCATTTTCGGCCACGCTAAAAGAATAAAAGTCATAAGCTGATCATCTAAGTATAATTTACATGGTATGCAGAAATAAATAAATACACAATCGAATTCACCCTAACATCCTACAGAATATTTAGTCTAAGATCCGAAGGAAGATCGACCTTCACCGATCTGTTTAATGGATAAAAATGGTTTTATAAGCAATTTAGTAAGCTAAGAAGTATAAAAATAATGGGTTGCCTGAAAAAATCCTCGCCAGACTATCATTAAATTCAAAATCCAAAAATCGCTTTTTGTTGAATTTGCACCGATGTGTTTAACGAATTTTTTTTACACTAGACATAAGTACTGAGCCTATAGAGTATGAAAACGTAGGGTTGCCAGGTTTAAACAGGTACTTATAATATATGTATCTTCACCCTCTTGTCTAATCTATAAACTAAACATAAAAATAAGCGCTGTTTTATTGCAAAAAGCTTGTCCTGAATGAGGGTAGCCGAATTTAAAAAAATGAAATTGTGAACGTACGACAAAGAGAATCCGAGAATATGCCTTGTGCGATAGACGAAGACACAGAGTTGTAGGTGCGGGTGGCTCGACTACCGGGAAGTAAGAGAGTGCAGTGCATATGTCAGCAGTTCATGCAATACGATGGCGTCTTGATGTCTTATCATTGTGTGCTATGTTAATGCAAGTGCTGTGTCTTCGTCTATCGCACAAGACATATTCTCGGATTCTCTTTGTCGCACGGTCACAATTTCACTTTTTTAAAATTCGGCAACCCTCATTCAGGACAGGCCTTTTGCAGGCAGCCCTATATCATCGTATTTGCAATAAAACAGCGCTTATTTTTATGTTTAGTTTATAGATTAAACAAGGAGGTGAAGATACTCTAAGTACCTGCTTAAACCTGGCAACCCAATAGTAAGGCCAGGGAGATATAGGCAACCCTACGTTTTCATGTTTTCATACTCTATAGGCTTAGTACCTATGTGTAAAAAAAAATCGTTAAACACATCGGTGCAAATTCAACAAAAAAGTGATTTTTGAATTTTGAATTAATGATAGCCTGGCGAGGATTTTTTCAGGCAACCCATTATTCTTATAATTCCTAGCTTACTAAATTGCTTATAAAACAATTTTCATCCATTAAACAGATCGATCTTACTTCGGATCTCCTACTAATTATTCAATGTGCATTTATAAATAAATTTAAAAAAAAATACAATTGCAATTAATTCCTTGGACGGTTGGTGAACGAAACTCGGCATAACTCGGAATAATTTTCCGCCGGACCTGGATCTAGCTAACCCTATTGGGTACTTTCATTGGGTAGGGGAATGACAAAGTCGTCCAAACTGCTCAATTTTGGACAATTCATTAATGCGGACACGCGAAGTACAGGTAAGTAAGTATTGGTACGCGGCCGACATCAACCCACATAGAGCAGTAGTCAAGATCCTCAGGCATAGACTCTCATTGGATTGTCATGCCACGGCGTTTTTATTCCGCTAAATTAAGTATGTTACGTACAAATAAAGCTTACCAACTTGAAGGAACGTATCATAGTTAATTTCATCATTATTTTCGAGGAAAAATTTCGCCTCTTCTTCAGAAACTTGCCCGTCACGATTCTTATCAAACGTTTGTCTTGCCACTAGTTCCGATACCTCAATTCTAGAAC
The DNA here is from genome assembly GCA_963971405.1 of Psococerastis gibbosa. Taxonomy (NCBI): domain Eukaryota; kingdom Metazoa; phylum Arthropoda; class Insecta; order Psocodea; family Psocidae; genus Psococerastis; species Psococerastis gibbosa. The sequence goes on from OZ020485.1 coordinate 4,046,714, forward strand.
AATGTTTTATCTTTTTAATACAAATTAAGATCGATCGAAATTGCAGGGGTTGCAAAACTTTTTTGTCCGCGGACTATTATAGGTACAGTAGATTATTTTATGATTTTCCGGCGACCACTAGATTATTTTATGATTTTCCGTGGACCACCATGGTGAGAAAAATAATGGACGGCGGTTAGAAGCAAATGATAATCTTAAATCAAACAGCCTCCGGGTGAGACAAGTCAGCCTCCTCTACTCTCTTCTGTCCCTCCAGGATGTGAAATTTCTTTTCTCTTCGTTTGTTCGGACACCACATTGACAACAGTACTTACTTGCCATCCTCATTGGAGTCAATGAGTTTAAACACTCCTTCGGCCTCCTCCTCATTCGACTTCCTCTCCTCCTCCGTCCTCAGTTCCTTTTCTTGCTCCTCAATAATCCGGTACTGTTCCAGAGCTGCTTTTTCCAACTCCTCCGCCTCAATCTTCAGTCTTTCCTTCTCTTGCCGTAAGCTTTCTGCTTCCTACAACAAATAAAATAGATAAAATGGTATATCGATTATTTACTTCCTAGTATAGTTTAAGTCTTAATTTTGTCATTTTTGTCGCATGTAAGTAGGTGCCCTGTACACCGTATTGTTTACGGGGCCTATACTGACGAAAACAATTATTAATTATTATTTTTATAATCATGAAATGAAATAACTAAATTCAATGTAAGGGGGTCAGTGTTGCTCGCGTCTGCTGTGTTACCGCACGTGTCATCTGGGAAATGCTAAATGAGCAACAGCGAAGAAACGGCCCTCATCAGGCGGCTATTCCACTAGTCAATATTCCGTCATTTGTACTACAGTGATTCATGCGATTTTTGTTTTACTCTATGCCATTGTCCATTTTAACTTCCGCATGTAAAAATTGATCACTGATCATAGCGTAAATTCACGCTTTGGAAACAATAACAAATTAAAATTTTACAATGGCGTCGTCTGGAGACGATAAATAATTGTAATTAATTTCTTGAGAACGAAGGAATATTTGAATCATAAATTTTCTTGCAAATTATTTAATTAAAAGAAAGACGGTGGCCCAACTTACAAAAATCGAAACCAAAATCATTAATTATTGAGGACAAGTGGAATGAGGTGTCAAAATATAAATGCAGCATTGATGATATTTCCGTCAATGACATTATGGATATTGAACAATAACAATAACTGACAAGTGGAATAGCCGCCTCAGGGGCGTTGGCTAGTCCGTCGATAGTCAATGCAATCAAAGTTATCAAACGACGAGGACTGCCAGTAGACGAAGAAGTAGAAGTTTCAATTAAATTTAAAGACATAGATTGGCTCAATATATTTATCTCCTTCTTCAAGTTACAGCCAGACCAACCAGGTTGGCTGCAACATGTGACTTCGATGCCTCCACTCCCCTCGATTCTGGCACGCCCTCTTCAGCTCCACGTATGACTTGGCCCCTACATCCTCCATCACTTGCTGCAGATACTCGTTTCTTGGGCGCCCAGGTCTGTTGACGCCTAATGTTCCCTCTATGATGCAGCTTATATAACTCGAATAGACCTCATTCCGCTTTTATAAACAGTCAAGTTACATTTTCACACCTGTTTATCCTTTTCCAGTTGCTCCAACATTTCTCTTTTCTCCGCCTTTAGTAGCTGGCCCTTTTTGCTGGCCTCCAGCCTCGCCTCATTGCCCTCCTTGGCGATCTCGGCCCGGCGCTGCGCCTCCTGCCTCTCGGCCTTACCCAGCTCGTGGCATGTATTCTCGCAGTGCCTTTTCCCGGCATACTCATCAGCTCCGTCACAGCAGTCTGAAACACAATTATCCACATTGATCACTATTTAGAGAAGAAGTGAGGGACTGTTCAATATTAAGTAGGAAGGAAAAGAGAGGGGGGGAGGGGGTACGGCTGATTAGGTCGGGACGCCGGCCCCAAAATAGATTAATACTAGTAAATAATGAATGAAATTGATGTTGTCAGTTTTAAAAATTGAAGATGCATCATTGAAAACAGTACGCATAGGCATAGTACCTAATTTCATTACGTCACATGGGGTTTTTCGTTGTTTAATTGCAAATTTAACTAGATTGTGAAGAGTGGGCGGGTTTTAGGCTAAACCCCGCCTGCTCCCCGTCGCTCCCTTGTGCATGTATGGTAGTAAGGTCTCCTCACTTACCACAAATACCATCGTTGACTTGCGAAGATGGAATGTTAAGAGGCCGATAGCCAGCATTGGTGCAGTGGAAGAAGCTGCTGGGACAGGCGGCCGTGCCGGGCTCGTCGCTACCATCCGAGCAATCACAGTAGTCGTCGTTTACCTGGCTGAAGGGAATGACGTTGCTCCCGTCGAAACATGTGAAGTCTTTGTCAGGAATGTACAGCGAAGCCTCTGAAAATGGAGGATATTAAAGTATATAATCTAAATTTAGGGGTTTGCAGGAGGATCGCAAGTTTCAGGTGTTAAACTTTTTCGTCAATCAATCTCTGTGCTCGCAACCTTATATCATATAATTATATATACTGTATATACAGTGTGTCTGAAAAGTATCCGTACACCTACTGTTTTTCGAAAGAAAAAGCTAAAACTACCATTAGAATAAGAGCTATGTTTCTGAAAAAAAATACCATAGATTCATTAAATATATAGCTTTAATTCCCAAAGAAAGAACAGAGAAAATCCATCGAACAGAAGTCACAAAAAAATTAAACATGTGGAGTGTAAATTTGAGCACGCAAAAGTATCCGTACACTCAGCATTCCAGGCACAATTCAAATTCAAATATCGCGGATATTTTTGGTAGACCTAAGTCTACAGTGCAAGGTGTGATAGACCGCTTTTGTGAATATAGAACAGTAAGAAACAGGTCTGGCCGCCCATAAGTTAGGCGCACCGGAGATTGTTAGCGCGCTCAAACAGAAAGGAACAAACGTCAGCAACGACACTGTTCGTAGGGTATTGCATCGCCAAGGTTATCACGGAAGTACACCAAGAAAGAAGCAATGGATAAATAAATAAAATCGTGGCAAAAGAGTGGAGTTTTCTAAATTGCATTTAAACGCCAGAAATAACTTCTTTCAGCAAATAATTTTCTCAGATGAAAGTAAGTGAGTAGCTTCGGATCGGATGGCAAACTCCGAGTATGGCGAAAAAGTAATGCGGAGCTACAACATGCAAATTTGACACCAACTGTTAAACACGGTGGCGGCTCAGTACTGTTATGGGGCTGCTTCTAGTCAAAAGGAGTGGGGAAATTGGTTTATACAGACGCCAGGTTAGAACCTTTATTTTAATGCTTAAACTTATTAATTAGCCTTTAATTTAAAAATAAACAGATACAGATTATCTGTATATTCTGTGTCTTGAATCAAACTTGAGGACGTGTAATTTACTACGATAAAAGAAATGGCATATGCTCACTTGATATGGAAACTCCACGAGGCCGAAGAATCTCTGAGGCTTTATTTGAACACACTAGACAAAGTGAAAATATTATAAATGCATAAAAATTACTAAAACTATTCATTTTCAAATTTGCCGACTCCGTAGCAGCCATTTTGGTTTGTCAAGGCCAATCCAATCTCGATTTCTCGAATGTCGATTCTTTAATCTTTTCTGATTGTTTCAAAGGAACAAAACCAACAAAAGGTCGAAAGGATCTATTCAAAGGAAATGCAAATTGTAAACATTAAACAAATACAAAAAATGGCGGCTGTTCACAGGGAAACTATTCAAAAGCAAATTGAACAAGACTGGGCGAATAGAGAGTATATAGAAGTAATAACGGGGAGTATAAAGCGAATAACAGACTTCCTCAACTCCTTTGGTAAGGAAGTATTAATTGGAATTGGCTGAGGTCCTTGATAGAAAAATGATATGATTTGTTAGTCACCACAGAAAATTGGTGACTTGAGTTCTGCATTTAGTTGCAGATAAACCACTGTTTATTATTTATTTTTATTAGAATTGACGGCGAGGACACCTACCAGTTTGAAAACCAACATAATCTTATGGCCCGCTGGGATCAGTAAGGTTCTTCAGTGGGGCTATAGACGATAGAGCTAGTGGCACAGAATGTCATAACATATAGGCTGGGGGCCTCTAGTCTGCGTCCATTTAAGTGTATATAATTTATTTCGAGGGGCGCGGCTTGCATTGACACTGTGGCCTCTACCTATGTCCATGAAGTCACGACTGTAGAGCCAGTTGTTGCTGACCATCGCGCGGTTGTATTGAAAGCTGTACTGAACAAGCAAATTGGGGAAAGCATCTCCTGGGCTCCAAATTACTTTTTCCAGTCGAGGAAAATTAGTGATGAGGCCAAACGTGCGTTCTATGAGAGCTCAGGTCAGGTGGCCAAGTCTTGTAGACCATACCGACCCACCTGCCACATTCAATAGGTTCTTAAAGGCAATTAATAGTGCAATAGACCATTGCTTCCCAGCTGTGAATAAACCAGGGCTGCCAAAGCATAGGCAACAGCCCCAAAAATCGTGGTATAATGACGAATTAAGACGACATAGAATCCGGGTGCTTTTGTTAAATGACCTATATAAAAATGCAGTTGACAATGAATACAGAAACCGCTGCTATCTCGACTATGTAAGATGTAAGAAGTGTTATCGAACAAAGGTATGTACCGCAAAGAAAGCCTTTAACACTAATCTCATTGTTAATGCGGCAAACCCCAGTAAAGTAGCTTGGCAAATTGTCAACAAAGAGAGGAAACTACCATCTAAAACTTCCACACAAAACAGTCCCGATGATTTTAATAACTTTTTTGTTGATTCGGTGGTTCAAATGGTAGACCTAATCCCAGTATCCGGAAGGAACCCTGTCGATAGGGTGCCGAGAGCACCAACCAGGTTCCATAGGTGGAGGATGGTCACTCCCATAGAAATAACCAAGATGGTAAAGGGCTTTAAAAACTCTGATAGCCTGGATGTGTATGGTCTGTCCCCCAAATTGCTTAAGTCGGTGATAGACATATTAGCAGAGCCAATCTGCATTGTTGTAAACATCTGCCTACAAGCTGGAATGTTCCCTGACGAATTAAAAATGGCTAGAACTATTCCTGTATTTAAGAAGGGTGACCCCTCTGCTCTCTCAAACTACAGGCCAATATCAATCATACCAACATTAGCTAAAGTATTTGAGACTGTCATGAACTGCCAATTAATGGAGTACTTCGAGAGCAATGGCCTATTTAACCCAAACCAGCACGGATTTAGGAAAGGTAGATCTACAACCAGCGCACTTCTTTCTTTGGCTAAGGAGATACTGGGGGCACTTGAAAATGGCCAGTCTCTATCACTCACCCTCTGTGATCTCAGCAAAGCTTTCGATTGTGTTAACCATGCGGTGTTGCTTGAGAAACTAAAGAAATATGGAATAGATGGGGTGGTTCTTCAGACCTTCATCTCCTACCTCTCAAACAGGCGGCAGTGTGTGTCCATTCAGGGAGCAATTTCTAAATGGCTGACTGTCAGGTACGGAGTCCCTCAGGGATCTGTCTTAGGTCCCTTACTGTTCCTCATAATGGTGAATGATTTAGGCTTGCAGACCTTGCTATTTGCTGACGATGCAACTATATACTGTAGGGGCCCCTCACTCACCGAGGCTCGAATGATGGCAGATGCCTTGCTAGCGGCGGCAGCCCAGTGGTTCGAGGACAACAAGCTTATACTTAACGAAGGAAAGACACAAAAGATGACCTGTTCCCTCCAGACTGGAACCCCGAATACGGAGAGGGATTGTGTTAAGCTGTTGGGCTTCACTGTGGACCCTAAGTTGAATTGGACTGCCCACTCTGAGCAGCTTTGTAAAAAACTCTCTAAAGTAATATTCCTGTTAAGAAAACTAAAGAACTTGGTCACCAAACAATATTTGCTAATGACATACTATGCTCTTTTCCACAGCCACATCAACTACGGCATACTCTTATGGGGTCACTCTGCAGGTGTGGCCGATGTTCTTTTGTTACAGAAAAAGGCTGTCAGGATTGTGGCTTCCAGCGGGTGGAGAGACCACTGCCGACCTCTGTTTGCATCTATGGGCATTCCAACGGTTTACAGCCAGTATATTCTTTCATGCTTACTGCACATTAAAGCCAACATAGAACTGTTCCCTGAAAGAAATACTGTCCATCTGCATAACACAAGAAATGCTCACCGTTTGGATCTGCCCGGATGCAGGCTGAGTAGGTCCATCGCATCATTCCCAAACTCGGCAATGAGATACTACAACGCCCTACCCATCAGCCTTACTAATAAGGATTTTTCAGGATACAAGGCCGTGGTGACAAGGAAACTTAAAGAATGTCCACTGTACAGCTTGGACGAGTTCAGGGAAATAAGCTGGGATGCTCAAACATAACCCCCCCCCCCTCCCTCCATCTAACGTATGCTTCCGCATGAAATTTTTTGTTTGTTTTTGTTTCTGTTCTAGATTTCTTTTGTTTTGGACGCCGTCTATCCCACCTTGGTGGGTCATGGACAAAGACTGATTGATTGATTGATTTCAGACATGTCCTGCCGATCACGCTTGGCTGTTCTCAATGAAAAACTTTCAACTCTAGAGCGGCGAATTGAATACTTGGAGGCAAGGGTTACTAAAGGAGAAACGCTTACATAGGATTAAGCTAAATTTTTGTACGTCTAATTATAAATTTAAAATTTGTATTAATTGCATGTAAATCCTAATTTAACTAATAATAGTCTCATCTAAAAGTTGCGGAGTCGATGATGGAAGGAGGAAACTTTACTCTTCTGTGTCTCATTATGGAGCTCATAAGCCTGCATCGTCTTGAGGCGAAAATAAAACAGACGCTAAATTGCACAATTTCTATTTGGTTTTATATACTGTATATTTATAGTGGTTCCAACAAGACAAGGCACAATTGGACGCCTCAGTTTTTTTGTTTTTTGTTTTAATATAAAATGTAATTTCACAGGAAATATCGGTCGCAGCCATATATACATAAGAATAAGATGACCTTAAATAGTTCCTCTAAATTTTGACACATAGTATGTGCTTACTTTTACTTTTTCGTGTCCAAGCGCGTCCAAAACTGGGCGAAATTCATAGCCGCCACATTGGCCTCCCACAGGTCTTCAGGTGTGCAGCGGTGGGGGCAAAGGCTGCACAGGAACAGATGTTCTAAATCTTGGCGCTGGCCGCATGCGCAGAGGGTGTCATTTTCATCGAGCTGACCCCATCTAGCCCTGTTGGTCTTCGTACGGGCCGCACCAGAGCGTATTTGGTTTAGGGTCGCCCATGTCCGCCAGTCGAGATTGGTACCTGTCGTTTGAGGCGGCCGTAGAGGGTACCAGGCTGGAGGTGCAGAGTGCATAGTATGTGCAAAAACCAGCTGGTTATCAGTTTAAAAACTCCTCTGAGTCGTTATTTATTTTTCAAATCAAGTTCAATTACTGAGGCCAACCGGTGTTTGTGACAGCCACATATTGTACATCAAAATGTAGAGGAAAATACTATACAATCTATATTTCATGTAAAATTGAACTTTTTACACTTGTAAGCACTTTCGATTATCTTTCAATGTGTCTTGTCTAATAAAACAGCAAATCATTATAACATATTCAGATTAATTATCATATTTGAAAACTTTATTTTTAATCTTGCTGTTTGTGGTAACATGTAATTTTTGTTCATTACAATACAAAAATTAGAGTCCCTGACCAGCCAGAGCCGGATCGACCGTGTCAAACAAAAATAGCCACCCAAGAGGGTTTTGTACGAAAAAAGAAGGAGGTAAATACTTAAATAGTCCAGCTCCTGGGGTCTTACTCATCCAAATTATATTGTGAGGCGTAAATAAGTCTGCTCTTAATGTATGTTCTGAAACAAGCTGGATCCAGCTGACTTACATTGGAACAGTTCGTTTAATTATATATTATATTCTAGTAATAAGTATCTAGTGAGTTAGTTTATATGTAACATTTTCGTATGTCTCATACAAAATATAATAATAATAATTGTAGCAACGTTTCTTTTAATTTCCTGGCGTATGGCATAGAATAATGAAGGTCGACATTTTCGATTTCTAGATCTCGGAAAAACACGGTTTGAGCCTTGAGGTCCCGTGGTATTCAGGTAATGTCTCACTACTTCGATTTGTGATCAAACTACTGGATGGATTTTGGTGAAATTTGGCATGCAAGTTCACTAAAATAATATATTTTTTAATTGTCTCATCGATCTATCTAATGGTTTAGAGTAGTGGTTTCCAAACTGTGGTCCACGGGCATGGCATATATCAGGTGGTCCACGGACAGTAAGATACAAGAAAATAAAACAGCTGAGTTATTGGAAATTTGAAGTAAAATACAGTCTTGGCACTGAACTATAATATCAACCCATACCAGTCCTAAACATTTAATCAAATGTCTAATTGTACGCTCAAACTACTTGATCTTGGTCCTAGAATTTAACGATTTTCCTGTCACAGCCATGGTGGTCCAGGGAAAATTATAAAATAATCTAGTGGTCCACGGACAAAAAAGTTAGGGAACCCCTGGTTTAGAGTATAGGAAAACAGCTAAAATTTAACCCTTTGACAATTATGTAGGTACCATGGTCCATCGAACTATTTTATCTATTACGGAAGCTATACTAATTGATAAATAGGAAAGCATGTACAGGTTTACTTTTACCAGTTCTTTGAATCGTATCGACCTTGGTATTAAAGACAAAAACTGAATAAGATGAATTAATATAATTCGGATGAAACAAATCAAAATATATTTGTTTTATACTCTGATATTATAAACAACATATTATTTGATGAAGCAGTAGAATCCGGGATGATAGGCCGTGGTCGTTCTGAACGCGTACTTCCAAACGTTTCTACTGCTTCATCACGTCACATACTAAGTCGGGGGCCATAAAGAAGCAACTTCTCCATGTGCAGATTCTGGCAGCCACGTTTGGTAGGCAGAGAGGAGAACTGAAAAAAACATACTGTATAAGTGAAGACAACTACCCAAAGAGCACTAGCCCAGGTTCAATGCAAAAAAATACACATCCTCGCCATTAAATAAAGCTGTCGCAAGTCAAATAAATCGATAAATTAGGTATTTGAGCAATTTTGGAAAAAAATAATCATTCTTTGTAGTTTGTGTAATAGTCTCCGGCTGTCTGCAGAGAGCAGATAAAACATTATTGTTGAATATAGAGGGTTTGGTTGAGAATAACTTATAAACGCTTAAAGGAGACCATATTATCCAAAACTTTAAAAACCAAGAAACATTATATCCCAAAAAGCTCAAAGGCTGTATGAACGCATACGTACATTGAATCAGATATTACTGTAACAATCAATGCCTGCCAAAAATCAATGTGAGAATCTAACAAACTACGATAACTTGATAACTTTATTTCATTTTTTATCCGAAACAGACTTTTTCAGCCTCGGATATCTGTTAAACCTGACGATGGCTTAGTGCCGAAACAGGTAGTTAATAATGCATTTTATTTTATTTGTGGGCTAAGATATTTTTATTCATAATTATAACTATTGCAAATTATCTTGAGAATAAGTAAAATGTTTCTCACTTACACATAGGAGATTCTTTCCATTCATCTTCCAGCTTCTGCTTAGTGTTGACTTCCTTTGAAACCAGCGCCTTCAATAGCACCTCTGTCCGACTCTGTAGCCTGCAACAAAATATAAGCTCTATATGGATAACTATTCTCTACATAGGGCGGCCATAGTGTAAGCTAAACATGAGCGATGTACAACTCGTGACCCTATACACATTATGGCTACACTGAAATGCAAGCTTATAACTGAAGGGTCCGGAGGAATAAGGCGTTATGTCGCATTTTAAGAACCGCCGATTTTATCGTAGAAAAGGTGTCACACCCCACTCTTCAACATATATTTGAAGGGTCCAGTAGAGTAGAAGAACGAGGTTTTGTCAAATAGTTACGTCTAGCAAAAGTTATTTAATGAAAAGGCACAGCCTTAATAAAATCGTTTGTGCTGATTGTACCCATATTTTTAAATTTAGTTTCATAAATTACCAAATTCAAGGTCTCAAAAAAGCTTTCATTTGATGTGCAACTTGAAATAATGTAGGTTTCCAAGATACTATCCCATAAACCCCATTTCCGGCCTGAAAAAAAATTGCACCCAAACCCAAAATTCCACATAATAGAAGCCGAAACCGAAATATAGGGTGTGGACGGGTGCTCTGAATCGCCCATCATAGGGAATTGTAACCAGAACAAATCACACTTACTTGGACCATGACTTAATCATAGTAGAAGGAGCTGAGAGAAGATTGGTTGTAAAGCGAGCGAGCTTCGGAAAGACATCGCCCTGCAGTAAGAACTTGGCGAACCATCTGTAGCTATGTATAGTGGCTGTATAGGGGATCTGCATGGAGGGCAGCGGCAACGCAGCTCGCCCGAACGTCCCCGACACGCTGCAGTGCACTTTCCCCGTGCCTGTGTCGTATCTAGGCTCGGGTTCAGGCAGTGGCTCCGACAGGTTGCACAGAGCCGGCGCAAAGAGCGGCAGCCACTCTGGTTCTATAGCCGTAACACCTGAAAAAAAAGAAACAAAACTTAGGCCTTTGTTTTAAAACATGAGTGAGTTTGGGGGCTGAGCAACCCGAATACCGCCCTGGCATTGCAGACTCAGACATGCACTCAACCGGAAGCATGGTGGGAAAGCACCTACTCACTTGTCCTGAACTAAATGAACTTCCTGATGACCTAACGATGCGATACTGGGAGGCTCGGCGTCGGATCCACAGCCACAGGGAGACAAGGGAGTAGGGAAATGAGGAACCAAGGGTGGAGAGCAATACTTGGCAACAGACTTGCTAAGCAGTGAATATGAATTTTAACAAGATCGCGTTTCAGATAACCAATAAGCACGACAGTAACCACAACTTATGGTCCAATTACCCTCCGCATTCGGCCTATAATTTGAATTCTCTTGAATGCCTAGTGGTCGCCTATGGCATGGTTTTCATGTGAATCGCCTCCACGGCCTAGACAGCCTGTCACTAAATAGTCGGGCACATGAAGCGAATAGACAACAGCCGTTACGCGAAGAAATGAAGGAGTGACAGAGGGTGCCCAACGAAAAAGTCAAAGGAAGTGATGCAGAAACCAGACTGGGGTGCAGGTGCCAAATGGTCAGAAGCGGAGGGACAAGACGAAGAAGTGGCGACTGAGGACAAGAAGGGATAACATAAAAAATGAAGTGAAGAGAAGAGAGTTCGGGGTGGAAGAAATATCGGTAAAAAAGACAGTGGGAGGGAGATTGAATAAGTTCGGACAAGTAAAGCGAATGGATAAAAGCAAGTGAGTGAGGAAATGGCTGGAGAAAAAATGGAGGGAACATGGAGAAGAGGAAGTCCAAGGAAAAGATACAGAACCCAGATTTAGGACGATATCAGGGGAGAGGACGAGAAACTTGAGCTGATCACTGAGGATGATGATCAAGTTGTATGGTGATGGGATGAGCCCATGGCACGCCCCCTACAGCTTGGGCCAATGCAATAGCGCTTTGAGTATCAGCTTAATTGTCGGGTAAAACGAAAACTTACGTTATACGATTAATCTTTTAGGCACTCACTTTCCCTGGTCCTCAGCTATACGCCGCAAACTCAAGATAACAACTACACGTGCAAAAAAAAGTAACAAACGGGTACCTCGCATATAAAGCTTATTGGTTTCATAAACTTCTTGAAATACGACCCATTCTGGCAGTTGTTTACTCAGTACCGACGTAGTTCGTAAGAAGACAGGCTCCTCCATCTCTGTACACTTGTATGCCCGTTTCCACTTGACTTTGTCTTCATTTTCCTTCAACTCCGAAGGGTCAACCTTGTGCGCCACTTGGTCTGCCATACCAGCAAGAATAATTTGCCTAATAAGCCGTGCCTGCAATTATTATTCACAGTGAATTTTAAAGGAAGTACAGGTTCTCAGTTTGTGAAGGCCTGGATTAGGTCAGGTGGGAAAGCATAATACTTGTACTATGTTTTGTATTCCAACGCCTGCTTTCACCCTTTCAGCCTGGCGGGGGGAGTGAGTATGTTTCTTAACCTGAGGCACCTTAAGGGCAGACTCCTTCACTTCAGAGAGAACGGGAGTTCCCATACTGACACTATTTCCGTCAAATGTATGCGAATGGCGGGCGATTTGAAGTTGGAAAATACAAAGTACCTGCCTCGCGGGGCCTCGCCTTGTCCCACATACCACTAATGGTGTCGCAGCAATATTTTTTTACACTAACCTGGGTGTCCGAGGGAGGTTTCATGTTGGGGTCCACGACCAGGTTCAGGTCAGGGACGTGGAGGTTGATCTGGTTCGTCAGTTGCAGCCTCAACTTGCGTATTTCCACAATGGCTTTGTGACGTAGTCCGTTCTTCTCACAGAACCTTTCTAGCCCTTCCTTACTGCATTCTGCGGCTCCCACAGCACGCAGCAGTACCATTACATCACCTGAAAAAATTTATACCATCATCATCATCATGAAAAGTCTCTATGATCTCTGTGAAACTAACTGGGGATCTTCTAAGATTAGAGTGTTTTGAGTGGACTTCTGCGCGGGCAATTATAGGCTTCAAGATAGTACGATAACTTATATTAAAAATTGGCAACTTAATAGCTGAAAGGGGCAACGTAATAACTTAAGGGATAACATAACAACTTAGGGGACACCTTAACACCGTACGCACTTAGAAGGGTTTCTAAGAGGATACGTGAACAGTGTAATTAGCTGTCTGTTGGAACCCAAGGTTCGTGTTTTATACCTCACGACTAAGGACATACGAGACCAGTTGATACAAATCAGTTGTCTGTCCTTAGTCGTGAGCCCGCCCAGAAGAGTGAATGCCCCCCGCATAGTTCTGCTACTACTTTGTTCCTCGAGACCATTTTGTTTGGGCTACGACATTGATCGATCATTTTTAGATTAAACTTTCCTTATTCAGGTAGCTGCAGTTTTAATTTTATCTTAACTATGGTCCGCTTTCTGACAGGTGTAGGCTACTCTAGCATGTACACGGTCATAGAGACAGTAACACATCCATCACAGAAATAGGATACGAAGCGACAAGCTATGCCAACGGCTGGGAGGATAGGCCATACCTAATAGAAAGGAATTGCCGACGCCAGCCCACGAGCGACGCATGTTGGCCCACTTCCGGTCTCCCTCGGTCTCCACGAGCACTTCCGGCACACTGAGCGCAGCCACAATGCACAGAACGTACTGAAGCAGGCTGTGCTGACAGCTGAGCGCCAGCATCTTGGCGTAGCGAGGAGCTACCGGGAATATCGACATTGTCTCGCCAAGCGCCGTTAACTTACTACTCCATTCATCTGAAAAAGTAAATATTGCTATTATCATCCTTAATAATCTTGTCCATTCACCCGGGTGTGATACGTGAGCTTCCTCCACTCCCTCATGTCTTTCCACTTTTGATGATTCCTCTGGTACCAGTCCCACTCTTCGGAGAGCGTCCTCAATATTTTCATATCTCTTCCTTGATTTTCCTCTTCTTCGTGTCCCCTATATCCTCGCGCAGGTGCTGTTATCCACTGCCTTTGCGTGTCCACTGTCCACCACTATTTTTGTCTCGTTCTCGCTATTCTCTCAACCAAATTACTATTATACATCCGTATTTGTTAATATTCCTAGGTTTGAGTTTCCCTATTGCCTTCGTGGAAGCTTATTAAAACAGCCTGATGATGGCGCTACCACCGAAACAGCAGTCACTTATATTTAAACGTGTGGAATTATTGCTAATTAATTTTATAATCTCACTCGATCTAAAAGTGGGAGTACATTCGCCCCAACCACACCATTGTTCCCTTTCGGGTCGGTCTCATCACAACTGATTTATTTTAATTTTTAATTTTTTAATTTTAAAATTTCCAGTCTATACTGAAGGGAATATTGGAGAACTGAACCATACAGAACCATTTATAAACCAGTGCTATAGTGCAATTTCGAAGGACACAACTATTTTAATAGTAATAAATATTAAAGCGGCACACAATAGGAAGGTACCTTTGCCCGAGGGAGGTTGTAGTGCTTCTAGTATGCGCAGTCGTCGCTCAGTGACGGTAAGCTGAACTAAATCTGGCGGGGTCGGAAACGGGAAGTTGACAACTTTGACAATATTCATGGACTTCATCTGCAGGACCAGCGAGTCCACAGGCTTCTGTTGGATCTCTGGCGGTGCAAACTGCGCGAATGTGTCGTTAAACACGGCCGAGGAATATAATCTGCAAAACAAAGGAAGTTATAATAAATACCAGTGCGTCGTCATAGTCAAGCCACCTGGAATGAAGAAGCGAAAAGCTGTTTTTTAATCTAAGCGGGTGGTTCTCGCAATAACACCAATAAAGTCAAAATCAACATGTTAAGAGGGCCAGGGACCCAAGGACAACTGCGCAGAACTTACTGATACCGACGATGCCGTACTGTTTCCATTCAGGGAAATTAATATCTGTGACTTACCTATAGCAGTGGCCGGGGCCTACACGACCAGCTCGACCGGCCCTCTGATTGGCCGAAGATTTGGAACACCACGTAACTTGAAATGTGGATACCCCCGTCAGCTTGTCGTAGAGCCTCGCCTTGGTTCGACCGCTGTCCACGACATACTTAATGTTGGGTATCGTCAGAGAAGTCTCTGCTATATTTGTAGACACGACGCATAAGCGGAAACCCGGGGGAGGATTGTCGAACACCTGCGAGCAAAGAAATTGAGGGCTTATTAAGAACATTTGATGCAGGTAGCTAAGCATAAAGCGTGATAATCAAGCTGTATAAAGCATAATACCAAGGCGAGTTAAGTTACTGGATAGAAATATGGGGGGGGGGGGGCAGCTGCAACCTATTTACAACCATAGCACACTGCACAGAATTTCACAGTGAAATCCGTAACAAGAAACTATAGGTTGGCGTACTCAAATTAAGTATGTGAAACGCAAAAATTGCTACCCATAAATCTCCTTTACAATCATAACTTGTAGAAATTAGTTTTAGTGTTAGTTACAGTTGTTGAGTGTAACCCTCGTATGCAGCTGGTATGAGGAGCACTTCTTCTTTTGTCTCATAAATTTAACATTATTGGGGAAATACACGAAATAATAATGATAATAAAGCTAGAAAATGGTCCTTACGGTAATAATAATAAACAACTTATATTTACGGGGCAAGGCTTAAGACTAGAAACCCACGTCCAAACAACACTACAATTTCCCAAATACATATGGTAGTAAAAAAAAAAACTCCTAACTTACGAAATCTTATTCTATAATATATACGGTACAGCATTTATTCAATAGTTGTTAGTTTGTATAAGGGGGGGGGGGCGGAGATTTGTATGTCGACATGGAAAATTTTAGCCGTTTTCTAGCTATGGCAAAATGGCCATACGCACTCTCCCTATAAGGTAAAATTCCATCCACCAAACACCATCCAGCTCTACGCCATAGCACGACAATGCAAAGCTAGAGGACTAGTAGGGGATCCTCTCTCTTGACCACTGCACTAACTGGGATGTTGTGTTGAGCAACATGGCTGACAGCCGTGTTTTCCCCTAGCGAGGAAGGTTAAGGTACCCTTTACGGATGGAGGCCATGCGGAAAATGTTTCCTATATGTAGAGTCTCAAACCTCGACCTTATTTTTCATAGTCTAGTCCTCAGCCAACTGGACAGGCATTTTCCATTGGTTCTGAGGCATTGTACTAATTCAGTTATCCTAGGCTATGCTAATTGTTAACACCTCATACAGAGATACATGAATACCTCATGATTTCTCATTGTTACTGGACATTTACCTTGGCCTGCTTGCGTGCTGGGAGCATCGAGTAAAATGGAAGTACCCAGAGCGGCTCAGCCGTGGTTGGAATGTCACAGTCATCATCACCATTTTCATCATCAAGATCATCGTCATTGAGTTCTTGCTCCAGCCGGTCACCTTCAGAGTCGTCAGTAGGTACTATTGAGTACCTGAACATCAATTATAGAAAAAAAACTATTAACAATAAAATACTGAGTATTTCTTCTGACAGTTTATTGCTAATCTCTATATCTTGACTTTATATGTTGCTGCAAGTCAAAGTTCCAACAAGTAGCACTGTCTTTCCCTGATCTGTGCCAATCACGCTGAATCAGGGTTGGAAAACTACATCAACAGACTCCTCCTGCCTTATAGGTGTTGTTATTATTTGAAAGACTTTTTATGGACGCAGGTCTACTTATTGAACCTTGCCCTGCCAAATGTTGTTTCCGCATGCATTTTGACCATTTCAATCTGGTACACGCCTTCGAATCGAAGTCAACCTACACTGGCTAGTGGCGATAATGGACAAGCTGAGACATGCTTTCCATTGACACAATGTAGCAGGCGTAAGCAAGTTCAGCTACGGGTCTATTGGCCATCGTATAGTGGAGTGAATGGACCTCTATCGTAAAGGAAAGTACTAACGGTTAACCAATCAAAATATTGGATTTTGACGTAATTTTGCTGAGGCTACATGAATCGTATATCCGGCATTATAGATTCCTATACGAAAAAGGTTCATTCCCAATCGTAAGAGGACCCATGGAATAGATTTAAACGCAGTACTCACTTGCCAAGATCTATGTTTGGTAGTTTCACATCAGCCTTTTTCCATCGACTTTTCTTCACTTTCCTCTTGTCTGGCACTTCTTGGTCTATTGCTCTATCATATCTCTGAGTTCTCTGTAGGAAAGCATTGTTGCAAGTGCTGACTTTATTGAGGCCTATCATTTAACTTCTTTGATACTCACTTGTCAAGGTCTATGTTTGGTAGCTTCACAAGAGCCTTTTTCCGTCGACTTTTCTTGATTTTCCCCTTGTCCGGCACTTCTTCGTCTCCATCCCCATCCTCCTCCTGAGTTCTCTGCGGAAAGGCATTGCGCAGACGTCGCACCAATGTGTTCACCTCTTGCTGACCAGTTAGGAACACCAGAATTCCACCTTCTGGCAGTTGCGCATGTATCTTGCAAACCTGCGTCACACAAACAGTAATACTTTGATACTCGAACTAGACACGATTCGTAATTTGTAATCTATGCTATTCTTACTTTGCAACGTAAGTTCCACACATTCTAGGGCTGCCTGTGATCCGAATGCTTCACTGTTTCCTCACCCATCAAGGTATAGACTTTTTTATAATGCGGTTGCATGTTCTAGGCTCGGGTGCGCCTCTGTGGTGTGGTATACCAACTCTGCGAATATGTTTTTGCCGATTGAACGAGTAAAAACGCGTTTTTTAACTATATACTGTATATGTATATTTCAGACGACATGGGAAGTATTTACACAACAGAGAACTTCCAGTTAGCATGGCTCAGCTCCAAGTGGAATTGGGAATGAACTCTCGAATTTAGGACAGAAATCTCAGACTGTAAATTCTTCTAAAAGTTTACAAACAGCCATTTTGACTGCCCCTCTATACTCAAAAGAGTCCATCTCAGAGTAAATTTTAGAAACACATGGTTGAGAACTTGATTCGTTATCAATCACATCTCAAAGGCACCACTTGTGAGAATAAATGCTACCGTTAATAAGTTTAATGATTTCGATCCGCTTGCACTGAATATGCCCGCTTTCAAAACTCATGTATTACGAAAAAAGGGACGGTTTTGTCTCCATTTTCTCTTGAGGGGTAATTTTCTGTATTTATTAAATGTTAATGCTACTGAGTTTTTTATTGTAAGTGCTCTGGTTCTGGACTATATGCTATAGACTATGTGCACTATTACTATATTCTATTCTTATTGGTGTGGTTGCATTCCGGGGCTTTTAAAGATACCAACCTTCCTATAGGCCTCCTTAAGGTAGTTCTCCTCCGTCCTTCGACTAAAATGCACCGACACCGGATACTGTCTCGACTCCACTTTAACTACAGGAGGCGGCGTCTTAAATAGTCGGCTGTTATCCGTGAAATCCTCAATCCTCAATGTGGCAGACATGATAATCAGTTTGAGCGGTTGGCCACGCTTCTTTCGCAGAGGAACAATTCGAGAGAGAAGGCCAATGAGGATGTCAGTATATGTGTTGCGCTCATGGGCTTCGTCGAGAATGATAACTGAGTATTTGGAGAGAAGAAAGTCCTGGAACAAGGAAACAAAAATAGCGAATATTGAAAAGAAAACTTCCCAAGGCCCAGTACACACAGACGGTTCAGTTATCTGGTAGCCTTTTGTCAAGGGAGCAAAAAATGTTACAAAACCGCAATCTACTGCATCAGCGGGCCTACTATGCCGTTTAGTATTAAAATATTCCTGGGGTTAAAAAACAATTTTGAGTAGTACTGTTTCCATTGTAAAAATATCTTGTTTACATTTTTTATCCCAGGTTAAGATTAAAAATAGTCGCCATAGCAGGCCCACTGGCTGTAGCTGCAATTAACCAGCGAAAAGCCAGCTACAAAAATCGCCTGCGGTTTTGCACCATTTCCCATTTGCTCTCTTGACAAATGCCTCACTGGATCATTGTCGATTGAATAGAGATTTGATAGAGACGGGAAGACTCTAGCAGTTAGGGACTGAGCAAATTTAATAAATAAATAAATATATTATTCCGGTGCATTCTTCAATTTTACACTTACCGTTTGAACTTCCTTGAGAAGAACACCGTCAGTCATGAATTTGATTTGAGTAAGATTACTCACATTTCCCTCAAATCTGATTAAATAAGACACAATATCTGAAAACAAGTTAAATCAATTGGTTATCACAACAGCGGAAACCATTACAATAGAATGATTTAATAGAATTATCTTGTTTTCGTGTTTAATTAACGTATACAGTTCAAAGAAAGAAAAATGCATAAAACATTTTAAACTTCAGAGAAACACCGTGTATTCTTTTATAACTATATAGGGGCAATCTCTTTGTTAGGACCAGCAGTAATTTTCAAAAATGTGTCGGTCCAATCCCCAATCCCATTCTTTCATCACCTATAGTCCCTGGTGGAAGTGCTCTCCCTGTTTCTTACTATATTTCCAAGATTCTCATGAGATCTATCCACGCGACGTTGACAAAATTGAAACTCAAACTGATATTTAATGATTAAATCATGAAGGTTAAAATATTAAAAGGATGTCTTTATATGCTAACATACTCAAATTGCTTGCTATATTTAGAACAAAACACACAAATTTGAACTTTGTCGTCACAAAGTACCAGGACCTAGCCACCGCGGCGCTGCTGTCGGCAAGGTGACGAGGCCATAGCTGGACTTAGGTCATGTTCTATATATAGGAGAGATGGGACATTTGCTCCATGCATTTCTGGTAACATCTGCCACGTCTTTTTCGTCAACTCAGACTGGTCGGAAAAGATGTGGCAAGTGTCACTAGAAATAAAAAAAAATACCTTCGGCGGGAGCGAGTGTCTCTCCTATATCGATTTAGACCCGAATGACTGCCTGCTGCTGGCAGTTGCACGGAGTGAGGGTGTGGGAGTAGGCCAGATGATCTGCCCATACCCAGAAAACGAATTTTAGCCGATAATAAACTGTTAATAAACATTTGAGTTCTTAAGAGGTCTTAAAGCGAAAATGATTGAAAATAGAGAATACGCTAAAATCATAAAACTAGAGCATATTCAGAACGTTTATGAATAAAGTCGAAACTGGGGACATCATAGCATAGAAATCGAAAGCGATATCCACGGCAACACTCAAAAATTTTGTTTTTGTTTTTATTATCAATGGACAGTTATATAGTAGAAATTTTCCTACCTGTAGACAAATTCATTTCATGGGCAACACGTTTTGACATGGAAATTGCTGCGACTCGTCGAGGCTGTGTTACTCCAATTAATTTGCCATCCCTGCAAATTAAAAAAATTTATATTTAGAGAGGTAAGACTAAAGTTTTAGAAGAAATAGTTATTCCACTTTGCTGCCCTCCTCTTTTTTTATGCTTACGACATTAGGAGTTAGTGGAATCGCCTAAATGTCGTCAAATTACGTACAATGTATTTTGGCATAAAGTCTGAATTTTCCATCGGCACAAACTTAAAGGAACATTATAATGACTTCGCCTTCGTCGTTATTGTAGCCAAATCATCTTGTTTGACAGCAATATAACGGAAGCGGCTAATTTTCGCTAAAATATGCGTTTCAGTCTTCAGATTTCCAACTGTAACTTCTGACAACTTTTGGGGTTTAGCACGGCGGCGTTAGGTCACTGAGACAGACTTACGGCGGACTTCGAAAGTAATAACAGAACTTATCATGGCACCCTAATGGGAACATAATTTTTTTTTTTATTTCCCGAACAAAAACAGGCCAGCTCATTGTGATAAATTTCATAATTTGATTGATGAAGTCCGTAAGTACCTCCAGGATATGCACAGCATTCGTCTGTATACTTTCAAGTCAAATGTACTGATTCTGTTATCCATAGCTTGGATCAATTATGGAATGTCCCAATTAATGTTTTTGCTTACTTCGTGTATCCAGCCTCATAGAGGAACTGTGGGAGCTGCGTCGTTTTACCACTTCCTGTTTCTCCAGCAATAATGACCACGTCCTCCGCATTGACAGTCTGCAACATAAACGCAAAACATGTCCATATGCAAATAATCTCATGCAAAACTGGGTTATAAAAAAACTTAAGAGATAGGTGCCATTATTGACAGCGAAAATGAACCAAAAGTAAAGCATCGTATGTGTGCACGTGAGTTTTTAAATCAATAGAAATACTATTAAGAGTAAATTGCATCCCGAATATCGGTTCTTTACGAAAAATAAAATTTTGGAAATAGACCCAATAAAAGTCATAAACTGGAGAAAAAAAAATTGTGCATTTTCTTGCGACTGTATTGTCCTCAATTGCATAATAATGATTCAATCTAGTCTACTGTAAAATGTGCGTCATTATTCCAATCAGACTGTTAGTTAAAAAGTTTTTTTTAGAAGACTGAGGGGTCAGCTTCCCCAGGGGGCCTACTATGGCGATTATTTTTAATCTTAACCTGGGATCAAGAATGTAAACAAGACAATTTGTGAATATAAAGTGCTATCCAAAATTGTTTTGTTTACATATTTAGCCCCCCAGGCCAGATAACGTTAATACCACGCGGCATACCAAGTAGACCTACTGAAGAGATCAAAGACATGAAAGTGACTATGAGAGCAATACTCAGGAAGTCCTCAGAAATCCGGTCGTCGTTTAGATGAGAGAGCAAGCAACTATGATTTGGAGTGAGTATACACCAGCTAATGGCACCATTGCCGATATGGTCTACATAGAACCTTATTTACCTCCATAATAGACTGTTCCTCCGCAATAATTGGCAGCTTGAGCCTAGCTTCTTCAATTTCACGAGTCCTATGCACAGGCATCCACACCGCCTTCTTCCCTGCAACAACTTCCTTCTTCTTCACCGCAGCACCCACCACCTCCTCTTTTTTCACTTCGACACGTTCTACTTCCACGACAATCTCTTCTGCTGACACGTCTTTTGTAGCGTCCACCGCTTCGTCTTTCACAACCTCCACATAATCTTCTTCTATTTGTTCTTCGTCCTCGTCTGCAGACGATTCTGAAGACGAGGAATTATCGAAACCAACCACATCGTCGCGGAACTCTGTCTTTTCACTCTTTTTGGCCATCATGGCAGACAATATTCGCTTTCTTCGCTTGCTGCCGACTATACTGTTGAGTGGCGTATTCTGAAATAGACGATGTAATCAGATACAATGCAATAAAAGATCATTTCTATTTCATTGAGAACCAACTTTGTATACACCTAGTGGTTCAAATGAACAAAATAAAAACTAATATTAAAAACTAAATCGAAGGGCCGATTGGCGACTAATATACTACTTTATGATTTTCGTACCGACTCTTGTACCTCAATTGCAGAATCGTGACTTCAACAGACCGGTTAATTTTTTTTTTCTTGACTTATACAAGTAACAGGTGGCTATTGACAAGGTACCCTAAAGAACTAAACAAACCTTACTTAAAACTTACTTCATACCACTTACGGCGTACAGTTTGGAGATAGTGACACAAACTACAGACAATGCAGTAAAATACAAGCGGCGGAGATGAAGTTAATTAAAACAGCTCGCCAGAAGAAAAAAATGGATGGGATGAGAAATGAAGTGATGAAAAGAGAGTTTGGAGTGGAAGAAGGACCACTGACGGAGATGATAGCGAGACGAAGACTGCAATGGTTCGGACATGTAAAGGGAATGGACCAACGAGGAAATGGCTGGTGGAAGAAATAGAGGGAACAGTAAGAAGAGGAAGACCTAGGAAGAGATTCAGAAACCAAAATGAGGACATACTCAAAATAGCGGGTCGTCGGAAGTGTTGAATAAGAATAAGACTTCCCCGGGAGATCAGGTCTACGGAAATTATAAAGTTTTTTTTTCTGGGAGAAGCGCCCTACTGGGTGACGGAATTTTTGAAGAGTTCGCAAGCATAAAACTGCGATGTTTTTGTTTTGTGTTTTTTATATTTTAGGACCCCAGTAAGCTTAAAAAATGGCTTGAGAAGAACTGAACTAACCATTCAGTATATTTACAGTCAATTTCAAGAACATAACCAAGGACTAATAAAAGTTAGTGCATACGGATTCCTGCAGTTCGGGCTGGTGTGAGAACAGCTCCTCGTTCATTTGCCTCTTCCGCCCCTTGGTCTGCGCAGCTGCTATGGAAGTAAAGAGTCCCAACTCCTCAGGGCCGGCTTGGACATTGCCCAAAGCCGCTAATAAATCTTTACTCTGGAATAATATAATACATAAATATAAAATAAGACGTATATAATATAATTACAAAGGCTTTCAAGGCCGGAATCGATGATGAAACAGATTAATACGGGCTGATTAGCCGTGGTCGATCTAAAAGTAAACTTGGATATACGTAAAGAGTTACGTTTTAATACCTAACCAACCTGGTGGGGTTAGGGCTCGAGGGCCCATTCCCCAAAATACCATAACATACAAATTCTGAATTAGGGACTAAACATCACTTTCACTTCACTTTTTTTCCTTGACCAGTAACCCCGGACAAGGTGCATATATTGAAAAAAGAACAATTTGTATAATAGTATAATTATCACGCTCAAGCTTCCGCTTATCGAGCGATCTTAGTGAATAATAACAATAATAATAACAGTTTTATGCTCATGTACCCTAAGGTTGCGTTGTAAATAAGCACCCACCATTTAGCTGACAAGTTTAAAGTTCGTGACACCATGGCTCTGATTATGGGTCACAACTTGCGAACTTCCAAATGTTTATCCAAAGGTTTATCGGCACATTGGCCATAAGCGGGTGCATTCACCTACATAATTATAAAATAAATAAATAAGGTAGAAAAAAACATCCAATAAAAGGCGTGCATACTTTAGGTCAAATGGCGTTACATTCACACAAGCATAGGCTATATACTTCATATCACAGGCAGAAATTTCCATTTGCGTCAAAATAGTGTTCTGTAGTTTACCCATTATACTATTCTGTTATATCCATTAATTATTGTACAGGATTAAATAATATAGTAATAAATTAATAATTCGGTAAATCGTTCATCCATCTTTATTTATTGTTTACGACCATACAACTCCAACTAATGGTTTTTCCGGAATACGTGGTTCTAGAAAACCACAGACACCACAGTCCTCCCCCTTGTAGAAAAAAAATAATTGCAAACCTCCTAGGCATAGTAATAGACAAAGGACAGGGGAGCTCTGCGGGTGCCACAGTACACTAGCAACATACCATAAGAGAAGAAAAAAAAAAAAACTGCACTCGACAGGCCATGCACTCGTAACGCGCACTTTCATATATTCAAGCGCTGTGGAGCTCGGCGATTTCTGACAGGACGACGAGCCGCCACTGTTTCTGCAGCAGGCGAAGGTGCCTCCATCTGCATATTAGCCATCGAAGTTCGCCTTGGAGTGAGCGATTGCCTAGATGTACTCTGCTGCTCGCCAGAAGTAGAGCTTATAATAATGGAATCTCTCTGAGGAGTGAGCGGTGCTTGAATTACTGTAGTCAGCTGCTCGCCCGAAGTAGTATCCATAATACTTGAATCTCGCTGAGGAGTGGGCGGTGCTTGAATTGGAGTAGGACCAGGATTCGCGATAGGCTGCTTGTATGCTCTTTCTTCACGGAGAGGGATGTCCTGTCCCACCGGACGTATTTGACCTCCGTGTCGACGCCACAGCTCGTTTCCCACCTGCACCGTGTATTGTAATGCCCCATCCTTGCTGATGATGGTCCCAAAGACCCAACGCCGTAACGGCGTAGTGTAGTTACGTACCGCCACTTTTTCTCCAGGCTGGAAAACAGGATCTTGGAAAAGGGTGTCTCTCTGCTCTGAGATGGCCCGACCAATATTCGGGCGTAAGATAGTAAGAGGTGACGATATCTCTCGCCCCAAAAATAAACTTGCAGGACTGTGCCCTGTAAGCACGTGAGGAGCTCTGCGATATGCAAATAAAAATTCTTGTAAGTTGTCGTATAAATTGTTCTGATTCTGGAGACAGCGTAAAGCTTGTTTCATACTTCCAACATAACGTTCAGCCTGTCCATTGCTTGCTGGATAGTGTGGGGGCGACGTAAGATGCCGAATACCAAGTTTACGTAAAAATGCTTGGAACTCCGTTCCCACAAACGTCGACTGATTGTCCGAAACTAAGCAAATCGGGTGACCATATCGAGCAAACAATGTTCTTAAAACAGTAGTAGTAGTATTAGCTGTCATTGAAGACATCGGAAAAATCTCAGGCCATTTAGAATAAGAATCAACCACTATTAAAAAAATTTTGCCTGCATACGAAGCAAAATCTATATGTATTCTCTCCCACGGTTTTGCGGGGTACTCCCAGTAGTGCACCTTGGGGGTTTTTTGCTGCGTTTTGTATTCAGCGCAGTTGACACAATTGCGACACAAATTCTCTATGTCTTGGTCAATATTTTTCCAATACACGTATGAACGTGCTAACGCTTTCATTTTAACTACTCCCATATGACCCAAATGCAGTTCATGGAGTATTGTGCGTTGTAATTTTGCTGGTATAACCGCACGAATGCCTAGCAATATGCATCCTGCATGCAATGAATATTTGCCATCGTGAAATGACTCACCAGCACGTAGTTTTTCAAGAATAGGCATCAAGTCTGGATCTTCTCTGGTGGCCTTCGCCAGATCCACAGGCTTGATTGGCACAACCTGTAAATGATGGGTTTGGAATTCTTCAACATCATCCAGGTCAAACAAGGTCTCCGATGTAACAGGTAGGCGTGAAAGCATATCTGCATTGCCGTTATCATCACTCTTTCTGTATTTCACGTCGAACTGAAATTGTTGCAAGTACAGCGCGTAGTGTAGAAGTCGTGTAGCAGTAATAACTGGTAACTTCGCCTTAGGCCCAAAAATATGACACAAAGGCTTGTGATCTGAAACTAGACAGAATCGACGTCCCAACAGGTAACGGTAAAACTTGGAAACGCCCCATTTAATCGCCAGTGCTTCCTTACAGAGTTGGGCGTAGTTGCGTTCGCTGGGTGAAAGTATGCGAGAAGCAAACGCTATAGGCCTCTCTGAGCCATCACTGAAACGATGAGCGATCACCGCCCCAATTCCGACCGGGCTAGCATCCACAGACAAAATTACTGGAAGGTCCGGCCTGTAGTGCACAAGAACCTTCTCTGAAACTATCTCCTTTTGTAAAGCTTTCAAGCTTTGGTCGCACTGTTTAGTCCATGTGAATTTTGTATCGTGCTTTGTTAACTCGTATAAAGGCTTGGCTATCGTAGCTAAATTTGGTATAAAACGTGCATAAAAAGTTACCATTCCCATGAATGATTTTACCTCTTTGGCATTTTGAGGTTTTGGAGCATTAAGTATAGCCTGTATTTTTTCATCAGTCTTATGCAGGCCGTCCTTTGACATTTTGTAACCCAGGTATTGGACGGAAGATTTCAGGAATTCACATTTACTGTAATTTAGTCGCTGTCCATTTTCTTTCAATCTAGAAAACACTAATGCAAGGCGACTAAGTAGCTGTTCAGCTGTATCTCCTTGAACCAACATATCGTCATAAAATACGTAAATTCCTTCGATGTCTCGTAGAACACCTTCAATATAACGTTGCCAAATGGCTGGCGCCGCATTGACCCCAAACATCAGACGTGTCGGTTGATAAAGTCCCTTGTGTGTATTTAAGGTTAGAATCTTACCGGTGTCTGGTGTAACAGGTAGCGACAAGTAAGCAGTACGACAGTCCAGTTTGGCAAAATATTTACCATGCCCCAAAGTAGACATCAAATCTTCAATATCTGGCATTGGATGTTGAGGAACCTCAATGAGCTGATTGCATGTAACGCTGTAGTCAGCACAAAGACGTATGGACCCGTCTCCCTTAAGTACAGGAACCACTGGAGTCGCAAAGTCCGACCTTTCGACAGGGCGTAAAATTCCTTCTGCAACTAAACGGTCAATCTCGGCCGAAATTTTTGGCTTCAAAGCAAATGGTACTGGTCGCGCCTTTAAGTACTTAGGACTAGCGCCAGTTTTTAACTGTAATTCAGCACAAAAATTCTTTGCGATACCTGTGCCACTGCTAAAAATTTCCTTGTTCTCCGCTAACAATTTCTGTAGCTTCGCTTCGGCAGACGGCGTAATTGTAGCGGTTGCATGAAAAACAGGTGAAATTTGCAGACTTTGACACCACTCACGTCCCATGAGTGGAGGCAGGTTACCTGGCACTACAAAAAGTCGCAAGTTAGCCGTCGAGGCTTTATAAGTCACAGGCACTGTAACAACTCCTTTAGGTGTGATTATCGTACCACCATAACCCCGGAACTGAGTCTTTGTAGGTTGCAACGGAGCATTCAACTGTAAGTCTTTGTATAAATGTTCATTTAAAATAGTATGAGCACTTCCAGTATCCAATTCTAACGATACTGTTTTATTCCCTACTTGCAGTGGAACCATGTAAGGTTTATAAAAGTCATTACTCACGGAATACAATGTATAAATGGGTAATGAATCTTCCACCGCGTGAACCGTTTTCTTTGAAAGGCAGACGGCTGCCACATGAGAGCCGCGTCCGCAATTTGTACATTTTAAGTTCTTTTTCTTGCAATCAGGAGCCTTGTGCGAGTCAACCATACCGCACCTGTAGCACACAATCTGTTTCCCCTTCGTAGTAGAGGTAGACTGCTTTGAAGTAGATTCCTTCTTGCCCTGAGTAACTTTATTCTTCTGAAAAGACTTGTTTTTTATTTTATTAACGGAACTAGAAGGTTGCACTAGCAATTCCCGTGTCCCTGACGACGCAGATTCAAGAGACACCGCCAGAGCATAAATCTTATCGAAATCAGCGTTATCTTCCTCAAGAACACGATCTAAAATGTGACGATCTCGTAAACCTGCCACAAAAACATCCCTGAGGACCTCTGATAACACGCTGGAAGCATACTTGCAAGGAACAGCTAAGTGGCGTAAAGATGCCGAATAAGCTGCCAATGATTCTCCCTCTTGCTGTCGGCGTTTATATAGTGTATGCCGAGAAGGTATGACTAAAGGTGTTGGTCGCAAATGACCTTGCAAAAGTTTAGTCACATCATCATACTGTGAGTTTGCAAGCGTTTTCGGATGTAGCAAATCCTTAGTAAGTCCATATAAATCAGTAGGCAAACTATGCATAAACAATTGCAGCATCGTGCTATCATCAGTAATGCTGTAAAGTTTAAAAGCTGCACTACATTTTTCAATGTGTAACGCAATGTCGTCACTTGCAATAAATTTATCAAGTTTTGGAAAACTCTTTCCCCCACCTGTAGCAGGTTGAGCAGGTGAACCTTGCCCTTGGGGTCTAGTTAAAGCCTTCAAAATATCCGACATCGTCTTCTGCATATTCAAATTGGCTTGCAAAACGTCTTTTAGATCTGTCATTGTGGCAAAGTAAAAGTACCACGTGCACTAGTAAGTAAGCAATAAGCAAAAACAATCGCAAAATAGTAAATATAGTAGGCTAATTACCGACTGCGCCACTGTTCTGTAGTTTACCCATTATACTATTCTGTTATATCCATTAATTATTGTACAGGATTAAATAATATAGTAATAAATTAATAATTCGGTAAATCGTTCATCCATCTTTATTTATTGTTTACGACCATACAACTCCAACTAGTGATGGGCGAGTTTGAAACGTTTCAATACAGTGTGTCAAACATCTAACTGTGTCAGAGAGTGTTGAAACACCTTTTCAGATCTCATGAAACTGAAACAGTGCCAAGTCGGTACTCGGACCTGGCCCAGCGCTGCACTGACGCACTGACGCAGTGACGCACTGCCTTACTTGAATCTTGAGGCGAGTTTTGAGATAGTGACACAGGACACACTCGAAGATTCTATTATGTTTTATTTTTAAAAGATTTATGTCAGGCTTTAAAAGTATTGTTTGACTAACTCAATTTATTTTAAAGCTGTGATTGCATATAATAACGTTAAAAGACGTATTGGGGCCTTTACATTTAGTGGTTCGAGTAAATCAACTTTGAATTTAAAATCTCTGAAGCAGTGTTGAGACAGTGAGTTGACACACTCGAAGATAGCCGACAGGACCCGAAGTATACGATACTATTATGTTTTATTTTAAAAGATTCATGTCAGGCTTTAAAAGTATTGTTTGACTAACTCAATTTAGTTTAAAGCTGTGATTGCATATAATAACGTTAAAAGACGTATTGGGGCCTTTACATTTAGTGGTTCGAGTAAATCAACTTTGAATTTAAAATCTCTGAAGCAGTGTTGAGACAGTGAGTTGACACACTCGAAGATAGCCGACAGGACCCGAAGTATACGATACTATTATGTTTTATTTTAAAAGATTCATGTCAGGCTTTAAAAGTATTGTTTGACTAACTCAATTTAGTTTAAAGCTGTGATTGCATATAATAACGTTAAAAGACGTATTGGGGCCTTTACATTTAGTGGTTCGAGTAAATCAATTTTGAATTTAAAATTGTAAATCTCTGAAACAGTGCTGAGATAGTATCACTGCAACTTTAAAAATATGCAAGCGTGTAATATTAGGCCAATTCGACACAACTTTGACTGTACTATGAACAGCAGTACGATAACAATCGAATGAAGAAAGTAGCATCAACTAGGATTTTATCAAAATAGTCGTTAGAGGTGTAGAGAACTACATAAATTCGTGGGGTGTATGACAATTAGCTTAGCGGGAAAAATTACTGTGTGTAGGATTCTAGCCTCTGTACGTTTCATTTTAATTGGTATATTGTTAGCTACAGTACATCTTGTACAACTGTATTAAAGTAGCTATACACTGTAGTTCCAATTGGCAACTCATAATGGCTCATTTGCAGCATACTAAACCTATGCTGCATACATAAAGACATAGCTCTGTATTGCAACATGCGTAAATGAAACGCATCTTTTGAAGTTAGTAGGCTTAGTAGATCTATTAGCTGTAATCAATTTTACAGCAGATCTTGGAGTACGGTACCCAATTTCCAAAGGAGAGATGTAGGCCTATTTAGTTTTTAGAAATACAGTTCGCGTGTACTGAAAGTGTATAAAACGCAATATAATATAGGTACATACTGTGTATTGTGAGGTAGGCTATTATCAAGTAGGTATGTAGTTATTAAGGATGTAGCAAATTATTAAAAATTTGAGAATTCAATAAATCACGCATGCCTTCCCCTGTGAATTATAAACGTTTCTGCTATTAAAATCGTAAACCCTCCTATTTTTGATCTAAACTTTTCGCCCCAGGAGTCCCCTGGGCAATATGAATAGGTAGGTAAGCATTCCATAGTGAAATCTATACTTTAATGCAGTTAAACGTAAAACCCCATTATTTTACACTAATATTTTCAAAAAATGCAGCAAGTGCGTTTTTTCATTCATCATGTCATTTCGAATTTGAAAGTAAAACTATGGGATCTTCCAAAAATTATGTTTACCCACATCCCTACAGTATGAAGTTACATATTGAATGATAAGCAATAGATCTAGCCTCAACTGCAATGTTTAACTAATAGAAATAGAAGACAACAAAAATTGAAAAATAACAAACAGACAAACAAAAAATATATTGGAAGTGAAACTATTGTTATGTCTAATTTGCGCATCAGTCTCCCTGAGAGTTGAGACCCTTACCCATCTCCCAAGAACAAAGAGCGCGCGGTAGGGGCTTCAAGGCGCAGTACTAGCACCCTGCATCATTGTATCAACATATGACACTGTTTCATGTAGCTGTGTTGAAACATCGAGGTGTGTGTGTCATAGTGTATCAATGCAGCTTGGTGTTTCAGATTTACCATCACTAACTCCAACTAATGGTTTTTCCGGAATACGTGGTTCTAGAAAACCACAGACACCACAATAGTCAAACTATAGTCGTCCGGTGAAGAGGAAAAATTCGGAGTTGAAGAATTTAGGCCCCACATTGGTAAAGACTTTGTCAAGCTCTACAACTACGAAAAGTACCACGGGCAATCATCTGGACAACACTGAATCTTTTGAGTTATGGGGTACGTACAAGCCAGCTACTGGTACTAAATTCTAGCGCATAGCTATGCTAGTAAAGAGTGGCTTACCTCTAACTTCTTTTTCTTCTTTTCAATAATCTTCTCAAGCTTCTTCCTCTGCTTTTTGGACAATAACCTAGAATTCTGAGTTTTATCGACAACCTTCTTGGTTTTTCTTTTTGCTGAAGGCAATACAAACTCGTTGCTGGCATCGTATTTTTCCTTCCCAGTGGTGAGAGCAACTTTTATCTAAAAGTATTTAGGTATTTTTAATCTTTCAAACCGCTTTGAATGTAGGCACTGATTTATTCGGGATTAAAGACGTGTTTTAAACATGGTGTTTCAGTTTGCTTTGATGCAATATTGATTAAGGCGATCTATTACGCACGTTGGTTTTCCTGCCATAACACTAAAGGTGCGGTAGGCAGCTAGTCAAAATTTGTTTCAATAATAAACTGCCCACTTAGACAAAATTTTACAAAAAGAACTAATATCAAAACCAAGAGAACGCAGCACGTGTACAAGACGATTAAAGTTGTTAGATTACCTGAGCAGTTTCACGGTTGTCGATTTTTACATCCGTTTGCTGTCTTGCTTTCCAGTTAAATTTCTTTTTTGACTTTCCCATTGTGTAATGCCTAATTAAATAAAAAATGTGATTGAATAATTATTATTATATGTTCCAATGTTTATATACAAAACATACACAAAGCAGACGCCAAGCCAGGCGGAATGGAATGATGGCGTGGAATTAGACATTTTGGCGCGTTTAAAAAAAAATAGTTTTCAATAATGGAATATATTTTATCATAGTTGGTTATTTTACTTTATTCATGATGTTTAAGGATTATGGTATACTGGCATGGGGGCACTCTGCAGGAGTAAGCAAGGTACTCTTACTACAAAAACGAGCTATCCGCATTGTCACAAAAGGTTCGTATCTTGCTCACTGTAGACTAGAGATGCAACGGATATCCGGTTGCTATCCGGTATCCGGCCATAATTTTACTATCCCACCGAATACCGGATAGTTGCGTACTATCCGGCCGGATACCGAATAGTGATTCTGTTTGGTATTTAACTATTTAACTTTGAAAAATGGTTAGTTAGTATACAAGAAAACAACAACAAATTATCAATATTCGTTTATTAGTATTACCTTTAACGTACAATTTAAACTTATCAAAATGCCTCCCTATGATCAGCATTAGGTATCCATTCAACCAATCGTAGCGTATCGTATTTTAATTTTTATTCAAATAAAATAAGTGTTACCTAATAAATAAAGAAGGAGTTTAATATTCATAATTAACTAACGGCAAATTGTGGTGAATAAAAACGAGATTCTCTGCATTTTTGGGTAAAAGACGATTCCTCCTATTTTCATAAACAAGTCCTGCCTCTGAAAAAAGTCTTTCGCTATAAACACTGCTACGCGGTGAGGACAGATATATTTGGGCAAATTTTATCAATATTGGGAATTGATTGGCGTTTGCTGCCCACCATGCATAAGGGTCACTCCGTCGATCAACTCGGACCATTTTTAAGTAAAAGTCAAGCTCGTTGGCTATAGCACTATTTGTCGTATCGTCGGTTTAACTATTATATCTTGAGCGACTTCGTTAAAGCAATCCCAAAATGTTTCATGAACAACAGTTGCGCTATAGCCTGCCTTTCTTTTCATTGGAGGCGAATCACCTTCACTACTATGTGAATGCTCTTCGCTACAACTCATTTTTAGGCCCTCCAGAAGCAGCTTTTGTCTAGCTTTTTCTGCTTGTATCATCGTTAGTTTCGTACGTACTAACCTAACCAGGTTGAAACCCGCACGTTTGGCCGGCCGAATATTCGGCGGCCGGATAGCGGATATTCGGTCGGTGATGACGCCGAATATCCGGTATCCGGCCAAACAACTATCCGTTGCATCACTACTGTAGACCAATTTTTAAAGCCGCTGGAGTCCTCATTGTTCATGGCCTGTATGTCTTTAATTATTGTCTCTTGGCCGTTAAGATGAAACCTGGATCGCCAGCTCGGAGTACAGTGCACTCTTATAATACGCGATCGGCGAAAGGGTTTGATGTGCCTAGGTGCTAGGTGTCGCCTAAACAAGTCGAGGGATTCTTACCTCGATACTAGCACACCGGCTTTACAATAAGCTAAAATTTTTAGTAAGTCAGTTGGATCCAGCTTGTTTCAGAACATACATTAAGAGCAGACTTATTGACGCCTCACTATATAATTTGGATGAGTACGACCCCAGGAGCTGGACTATTTAAGTACCTCCTCCTTTTTTCGTACAAAACCCTCTCGGGTGGCTATTTTTGTTTGACACAGTCGATCCGGCTCTGGCTGGTCGGGGAATCTAATTTTTGTATTGGATTAGCAAAAATACTTATAGAACCGGATGGTTTAGCACTAATAAGCTATCGTCAGCCTACGGACACACAAACATCACTCTAACCTACTGTATGCAGGCCCGTACCTAGGATTTAATTTGGGGGGGGGGGGGGCAAGAACAATTTTTTTTATAAATGATAGGTACATCCGCAGTGATTTTAGTAGTTTTAGCTATAACTCTCACATTATTTATAATGGGCCTGACTGTATGCAGACATGTAAAACGTACGGTACTGTATGTAATAAATGGAGGCGGACAACGGTAGACCATTTTGAAAGATTAATGGACCTGTTTACATCGTTCTCAAGCTACCTAAGCGTCGTTGGTTCATTTGAGGTTTCGGACTCAAGCGTGCTAAATTGTCGAAATGGTAAGCATGTTGTAGGTTGACCTGGAGGACATGTGCCATTGCCAATTGACAAAATTCATGCGGAAACAATACCAATCATGTCCGAAAAATCAATAAGGTCGTTGGCTCAATTACCTAGTAGACTGACGTCCATAAAAAGCCCATTAAATAATAATAATAATAGTGATAAAATAAGAACATTTTAAGAGTCAATGTGAATATAAAAACATTCTATTGGCATCCATAAACGCAACACGTTCCAATATTTTCATTCATTTTCATGCAAAAATAGATGTCCCTTTGAAAAGGTTATGGTTCTGGCTTGAGTTTGCCGGGAGTGGCCGCCAGGGGGGTGCCGTCGTCAGCCTCCAGTTGCTTCAGCAGCCGAAAGAGCGCAGCAGCTTCACGAATCCTGCTAAACTCAATGCAGAACGCTTGCAACTCGATAAACAGCTCCTAGAAATAAAAAACCAAAATAACTAAATGTAAGGTTTAATTAATCCTGGCAAAATTTAGTTGGTAGAGACCTGGGCAGTAAGCCGGAAAGATCGAGGTTCTACACTCGACATGGAAAGGTCCACCAACCTTAAGAGACAATCCGAGGGGGAGAAGCCTTATAAGTGTAAACATCAAACGGATAAAAAGAAAATCGATAAGATGGCCAGAGTAAATATTAATTAACTGTAAAGAAAGCCAGTACAGGTAGGGGAATTAGATAAAGGAGCATGTGGAAAAATTGATAGGAACGGGACTCCAACCTCATTCTCTACCTTGCCGGTGTGGTATGCTGACCTTTACACTAAAACCGTCGGTAAAATGCATAATTATATACCTGAACGTTGATGATTTTGTTACGAATAAGAGACTGCAGAAAGACGCAAACTAGTCGAACGAGCCTGTTCTGCATGTAGCGGTCTTTGATGGTTTCACAGGTTGAGATACAATTGGAGATGTAAAGGTGCACGAACTCTGTCGGCAAATCCACTGTCGTTGTAAGTCTGAAAAAATATAAACTGTTTTGCACGGTTTGTTAAAAATAAACAAAGTAACACGACCGTCTTGATATAATGCAGAGAAAAACAGTGCATGGCTCATAATAAGAAAATGAGCGGTTTTCTGGCAAAAAGATTAGGTGAAATGGGCGGATGCGGGATTCGAACTCCATTTAAACGGGTTGGTATGCTGAACATCTGTCTCCATATCTTTCTGTACTTGTTGAATGCTTTAGTGGCATATGCATAGGTTCGAACCGGCAGTTACAACAAAAATGTCAAGCTTTGCAAGTCAACGAGCTTCTCTAAGCGATACCACGTATACTGAATGACTATTTTTTCATTTCTTCTTTCTTAATAATTCCCCTGAGAGTAGACAAGAGTTATATAGGCATTCAACAAGTATGGTACTCACCTTGTCTTCAAAGTACCTAGCTGAGCTTCTGAGTAATAATGCCTTATGGTCTCAGTGATAAAGACGCGAAAAACCCGAATCAGTACCTCCTCGTGGCGAAGATGGAAATGAACTGAACAGTTTGAGTCGGGATAAGCGAAAAACACTGTCTTTTCTGTGCAGGGCACTCTTTTACCTAGGGGTTGGGACACTGGTGAAGGCGGAGGAACTCAATAAATAGTCAAAGGCATAATGCAAGGGGAAACCACTGCATTACAATTTCCTAGTACAGTCATCGAGGCTAAGTACATTTGATACTCCACAATTTACATACTTGACTTCCTTTTTGGGAGTCCGAAGTACGCTATCTACGTGTATCCTCGCTTAATTAATCCAAGCGCCATGATGATCGCCAATCATCGATAGAAGAGGCAGAAGAAGAAGGTACTCACCTATTAACCACCTCCATAGAGTGCAAGCTCATCTCCATATTGACCAGAACAGAAAAGTACTCTGTAATCTGGCTAGACTGCATCAGCCTGAGCAGCATGTCGATGGCAATAAGGGGATTGTTCTCAACGAGGTCCGGCAGCTTAACAGGTGTGAGTCCTATGTGATACACGAGTTTCGGGTCTGACTCTATCTCCGCTAGGAGGTGCTGCTGTTGCAGCAGCGTTAGCGGGCCCTTGAATGCGCGCGCCATTAGTCTGCGTGCTTCTGCGCCTGCGTTGTCCGACATGCACATATCTTGCTCGTACGTTGGTCGGTGTTCCTTCCGTTCTTGTACATTCATCCATACTTCCTGAAAGGTGATATGTTAGTTAGGTTAGAGCCAGACTGGTTCCCACACTTGGTGAAGTCGAACTAGCACCTTTTACGATGTCAACGGTAAGCATGACTGAGTTTGCTCATGGGCACTTGCACTCGTGAGGGTTGACATTGAGGAGTAATCTTGTCGACTGAACGAATCCTCGGCATTCCAATGTTAAGGTAAGTCGAGTAGTCTACTTACCTCAAGTTAAAGAGTCAAAAGAATTATGCGTAACGTATTTATAATAAGGCAATAACTGTCAGTCGTTAGCCAGCGGCCAGGGTGGACTTTCAACGATACCTTTGACCCGTTTTAGTTGATAACCAAACTCTATGCCCAAATGATAGGCTATGCCTGTTGATGGCTAATGTTATGCTTTTCTTTAAGAATTTAATGTGTTATATTTCAAAGAAAAAACGAAAGAAAATTATATTTTTTTGTAAAATAAAATAAAGTGATGAAATGCACTTCTCTCCATAAGTTATGTAGGCATTACTCCCGACCAATCAGAGCGAGACCCACTATTTTGAATTTCCATACGAAAGTTGTCAATTTTATAATTATACATACAAACCTCGTATTGGGCATGATGCAGGGGCGGAACCAGTCTAAGGAACTCTGGACGGCAAATCCCGCTGGTGTTGACGTCGGTGAGAAGCTGTTCTGTAGCGGCGCGGGCGGCAGCGGGGTCAGTCTGTGTGGTTGATGGCCACTCGGGAGAGGCGATGCTCACGGGAATACCCGCGCGGCTCACGTGCGAACGCTCGGATAGGCGTTCGGTGTACGCGAGTTCAATACCTACAACGGAAACCAAAGTCAGGTACAATGTCAAAGCTGCAAGAAACTATTCGGCTGCGTTCTGGTTATCATCAGTCACTATTGTCATCTTGCGACACCCACGTATCCAGGTAATTTTAAATAGTGGGCCCGAGCTGAGGCGTATCTAGAACTTGCCTTGGGGGCGGGATGCTAACCATTCAGTAAAATTTAATGGGCATTTCATCAGTACAAGTCGGTGCATACAATAATTTAATAAGAAAATATATTGCTCGGTTGTTTTACACAGAAACCTACGCCTAGTTATTACAATTATAAAGGCAGGCGCAAGTCCGGGCTATTCATGACTCGTTAAGGGGCGTAAAACAGGGGGCCCAGGGGAAGTCCCGGGAGAAATTTTATACATATTATTACGAAATAGAGCAGATTTTCAGGCAATTTAAACTGATGTATTTATATAAAAATAGTTGAAATTTGAATAATAATAAGACAGCAATTTAAAAAACAAAATATTTGAAATGAAATGAAAAACGTCTTTACATTAGGGCTTTAGCCCCGATGTGCTACTCTACCATTTACAATTAACAATTTATTTTTCACATTAATATCATAACATTTTTCCTGAAAAAAGAAAGAAAAAAAAACAGCAAAAGAAAAGATAGAAAATAATAACTCATTCATTCCCCCCCACACACTTCACTCCCCAGAACCTGATGGCAGGCTGTCCTGAAACTCCCCAAATTATTATCTGTTCTCGTTTCTTTTGGCAAGGAATTCCGAATCCTAGACTGCCTAGAGGTGTTCACTGCGAACGAATGGTTGTAGTAATTTGTCTGGTTTCTAGGAATAGAAGAGTACGTATATGGTACGTTTCTCCGAGTACAAATGTTTTAAAGTATACGTGCAGAACTTAGTAGATTTGATTTCAACTATAAAATTTATTTAATTTATGCATAATTTGTATAAGCGTGGATGTACTGCATTCAATGCTTTCAAAAGTGAGGCTTATTATTAGTAGCCGAAAGGGCAATTCACGTATAGACGTAGAGAAACCGGAAAACCACTTTTGGGGTCATCCAAACCTATGAATATGACCATGATCATTCCAGAGGTTCCAAACGCGGGGAATCGGCATTTTTTTTTTTTTTTTTTGCATAAAAAACAAAGCTTTAAATGTAGAAAAAGCTTACAAAGTAAACTTTTCTCCAGTGTAAATATAAAACCCTTAGCCCACCCGTAGATCCACCACTGAACCCATGAACGTTCGCGTTTTTACAGCCTCCGTCATCATTTCATTTTTTATAAAAAAGATTATTCGCATACAAACAATTCAATGAATGTATCCGAATAACCTCTTCAGCCGCCTCTGTAGGTAATACCTGCGTTGAGTTACGACGAGTTTCCGATCGCATGGTGTGTGAGACTCGCACAAGTACGAACAAGCTACCACTATGCCATCGAATGTCGTTGGCATTGGAACAATTGTTTCACCAAGCAGCGCTAGAGTTTGTACACAAACGGCTCACTTTTCACTGCCGAGATGTTCTATGTAAACCATAGCAAAACATACATGATGATGAATTTAAAGATAAAATAGCTTCGCTCACCTGTAATATCGACGGTGTGGAAGAGAGAGGGATCACTGGTAGCGAGGATTTGTTTTGTCGTCTTCTTATTCCACTGAGTCATGCCAGTTATAATCTGCGACACGACAGCCCGCTCGATCTGCGAAAGCCGCGGCAGCTGGTACGTCAGCTTTCGAACCGTTGATTTATCAATCGCCTCAGACGAACGCTGCGAAACAAAATAGATATCCGGTTTAACCTATTTAAATTGTATATTATACAATAATAATTGAATTGAATTAATAAATGTTAACCGATTACTTCATTTCTGCATAGCCGGTGAGAATTAAACAATGAACTCTCACTAATAATACAGAAGTAGATATTGTGTACAAATGAGAATTTCGTGGTTGGTTATTTTCATTATTTTGGTGTTTGGCTGAGGCCGTAGGCTACGCTTTCACCGTCTATACTTAAGATGGAGACCTCTGCTCTTCCTACACACGTCTTGATGTACTAGATGGTAGTCCTTTCACCCCATATTGAGTACAGGCGGAAATGTCTCGGTATTACAATACATGGAAGGCCAGATGGAAACTAGTGGAAGACCAAAAGGAGAAGACCAATAGGAGTTTTTTGGACAAATCAAAATCAATCATTGGAAACATGTCATATGCATTTTAGACAACTCTACGATTGATTATGTAACTGCTAAGGCTTTCACGACCGAAGATGAAGAACCAGTAGAATCTGGGCTGATGGGCCGTGGTCGATATGAAAGTGAACGTTTCGTCAACTGCTGCGGTCAACGAAACGTTTGAAAGTTCACATTCATATCGACCACGGCCCTTCAGCCCGGATTCTACTGGTTTTTCATATACGATTGATATTTCATGAGATATTTAGGTTTTACACTTATAAGACTTTACCCAGTCTCTTCAGTAAATACGCAGAAATGTGCCTCAAAATAAGAAAAATAAGTCCAGTGGATTCCATTATCCGTACAGTAGTTTTAGGTTTACCAAAGGCGGCAATTCCACCGGCGAATTTACTTAATTTGTGATTTTTTGTTTGTTTTGTTTTAAGTTTTGAGCCTATGAGTATTGTAGAGTATAGTATAGTATGTAGATACTTAAGTATCTATTATAAATTAAGTTATATTATAGTAGCAGACATCATTAATAAGTCTACCATATCGTATTTTACCATAATTTATAATAGATAAGTTCAGTATCCACATAATAGTCTCCCTAAAACAAAACAAACAAAAAATCCAAATCACAAATGAAGTAAATTCACCGGTGGAATTGCCGCCAAAAGAAGAAGTTGATGAAGGCTACTTACCAGCAAATGAATGAAGACGGAAGCGAATGGATTTGCATCGGCGGGTTCTGACTTGTAGAGATCATAGAGGAGACTGATTATGGCGAGACGCTGAGTCGGCTTGGGCACGAGGTCCTGCTGTTGGAGCAGTAGTGCCAACGAGCACCCCACTGCACACAAACCAGCCATAGATAAATACAATAGATGGCGCCTAAACATAAGCTAAGTATGGCCAACAGCGGTCAAGTGCAGGTGACATTTGTCAAATGGTCGTAAAAATAAAATACCCGATTTGTAGGGTTGCAACATAAAATAAAAGAACCGGTCCGAGTTTACTCGAACATGCTTTCCAATTTATCAAAATTAGTAGATTAGTAGATAGAGAAAATGAGTAATCTCATGGTAAATAATTTTCCTATGGTTAAATTTCCGATATCTCGGGGGGGGGGGGGGGGGTTGTCCACCTGACGTCACTGGAGGTGAGGTAAATTCTAGATAGGTCAGACCAACACATTAACACACAGCAATACTGGCAGGGCACGCAATGCATTTGAGCGTGAATTTTCTATCATTAAAAGAAAAAAAAAAAAACATTTTTTTGTACAAAACAAAATACTTTTCTGGGAAAGCAACCCGTCCGGTTTCGTTACTCAACTTAACACCTAAAACATACCTGAAATTAGAAATCATCGATATAAAGGTTTCGTAGAAAAATTATTTCTTAGTCATTTTTCTTTATAATTTAGTTATTTTTATTTTTTTACCCCCAGAAGCAATCTATCAAGGGGCAAGCGACCCCCCGTATTTTATCAACAATAATAACAACTACAATATATGTGAATTTAAAAGAAATCGTTGGAGCCGTTTTTGGGAAATAATTTTTTTTAGCGTTTTTTGAGAATAACCCCCCCCCCCCCAAATTGTTTTTTTTTTTTTATATATAAATTGGGGTACAGGTGTTACCTGTGTGCACTTAAGCCTATTGGCCTATTGTGCCCCCTACAACAAAGTATCTACATCACTTTTACATCACTTTCTCGAGGCCTATCTCCATCAGGAGAGCCAGGATCTTGAGGGGATTCAGAAGTGGTAGGTCTTTTACATGTAACTGCAAGCTTTCCGAGCATGCTGCTCTTCTTCGTGCGATTGCATCGCATCGCATCGCAGGTCCTCCGCACCTTCATTGCAGAATCTGCAAGACTATAGTTGTCTCCCTAAGAGACTCCAGATATTTAACCCCAGGACCAAAGACGCCAAGGCCTGTTCTTGGTTTGGTACTTCCTAGCCTAGAGCCATCAGTATACCACTTGATTGTGTGACTATTGAGAATTCCTGCTGATTCGCAGCATTCTTACATTGTCCCTAATATAGTTTCGAATTCCCTCCTAAAACAGTATTTTGGATGGATTCTATCGCTTGGCATATCCAGACAGTGGTCAGACGTAGTCAGAGAGGCTGAGTCTCTCTTAACTGCCCTTCCACTCCTAGTAATGCCATTTCTGCTGAAGTTTCCACTGCAACATGGAAGGGTGGGAAGTCCAGTACTATCTCCATTGCTGCAGTGGGACAGGATTACATAGCCCCTGTAAAGCATCATGTTAGAGAATACGGGCTTCTGAATGTAGCCATAATTTGGATTATTCAGAGAAAAATTCTCAAGTGGTTTGATTTTGCCATGTCCATGAAGCCATGACCAATGGCATGGTTACAGCAGGAAAAGACAGGCAGCCCAAATTGAGTTAGCCCCAAATAAAAAAAATGGTCCCGAGGTATGGTTTTTGTGAACCTACATGCCGA
The DNA here is from genome assembly GCA_963971405.1 of Psococerastis gibbosa. NCBI lineage: Eukaryota > Metazoa > Arthropoda > Insecta > Psocodea > Psocidae > Psococerastis > Psococerastis gibbosa. The sequence continues at coordinate 4,087,695 of OZ020485.1, forward strand.
ATTTCATCAAAATTCAAAATCGACCGAGTAGTTTGCCCGGAAATCGACGCACAGACAGACATTTCGTAAAAACCACTTTTTTTGGTTCCTGGGACCTCAAAACGTGTAAATCCGTTGAAATCTCGGAATCGAAAATTTCGACCATCACAAAGCTTTCCTTATACTACGTATAAATTGGAAAGCAAAAATAGCGGCAAATAAAAAACAAATCAATTGTAGAGTTCTAAATTATGTAAGTGGTTTATTGGCTGAAACGGTAAGAGGAAACCTTCAAATTTACACTAATTTGGTCTAAATTTAAAAAAAACGTATTGCCACATTCTATAAGGGGGACAAAAATTGAGATAGGTCTATAATAAAAATTTCGGATTACGAATTTTACAATTTTCATTTAATATAACTTTATTGCATAAATTGGTTGCATACATATTGACAGCAATATTAAATTACCGGTACCGTATATTTACAAGGAAATACTAATCAGACTAGATTTTTTTTTTAATTTTCCTCCGAAAAACAGAAGAATACTAGTTTCTCACGCTTCTGCGCAGTATAGTAAACCAATCCAATGAGCCTGCAATTTACAAGTATATACATAATAGTCTCCTTATTAACATTACGAAACTTACTGACACTCATGGCAAAAAATTAAAATTCTTAGTACAGTTTTAAGTTATAACTATATAATATTCAATATACGACAGGTTGCAGCTCACGCCATCATCAAGTGCAGATTTGCAAGTAGATATTCCCAACAATGTGTCTGCAAATGTTCTTTCGTTTAACTAATAAAATTGTACGTATATTGGGAATACATGTATAGAAAAACTTTTCATAGTGTCAGCTTAACGTCCTTTCATTGCATTGTTGATTTTCTTGGGTTAGACGATGTACTCCTACAGTATTGCTGACACTTGTTCCATGCTTTACTTATGGTACTTTTTCGCGCCCAATTCCCAGAATCCAATCGTACTTCGTGGTAAATATTAACCAATAAGTCTGAATGCAAATTGTATAAAAAGCATTGCAAAAAACTAGGAGTCCCAAACGTGGTAAAAGTACCAAAAGTCAAAACAATTATGACTGCCAAAGTGCCAAGCCCTGCCTGAAACATGTAAGAGTAGGTTGCATTCCCATGGACATACCTTTGAAGTGATCTTCTTTCTTGAACTGCTGATTAAGCTGAGCTGCCAGAGAATCTAAAGAATGGGACTCGACATTATCATCGGATATAATGCTGAAATTAAACAAAAACCAAGGTTAAACAATGTGGTTGAGCCGTTGGGGAGTAGCGCAACATAATAAGGTATTCACAATGTAAGCACACAAAAACAACCCCCTGCCTTCAGCAGGCACATTTTGGCTCACTTACTTCAGGAGAGCTGTACACTCTTTCATTGATAACACCATTATTTAACTAAACTTAACAACTATTTAAAAAAAATGAGAAAGAAAACTTAATAATATGCTTCAATACATCACTTTAATGATTAATTATTAATATTTTCAAAATTACATTGTTTACGACATCCGACTTTGTATTATTTTATTCTAATGACACGACTAACCAGCGGCCATATTGGAATTCAGCGATTCGGCCACGTCTCTTTTTGGCGCGCCTTTTGTAAGACTTTAAAACAACTTGTTATTTTTTATTTTATTCTTGTTAATGAATTGTTAAACGTAAAATCCATCCATGAGTATTTTGAACATTAACTGTAGAATAAAAATGATACCTTCATACTTTAGAACCATGGGAAGGGAGTCTACACTAGACTGAGTAGGACGAGCACATACAGTAGGTCTGTCGCATCATTCCCAAATTTGACAATTAGGTTTTACAATACTATGCCCAGCAGCCTTACCAAAACAGATTTTTCAGGATTCAAGGCCGTTGTCACAAGGAGGAGCAAGGAATATCCACTCTACAGCTTTAACGAGTCCAGGGAACTCCCCTCCCCATTTAATGTGTGTCTTCGCATGAAACCTGTTTTTGATTTTTGTTTTTGGACGCCGTCTATCCCACCATTCCCACTTTGCTGAGTCATGGACAAAGTTTAATTAATTGATTGACTAATGAATAAATCTGTGTGATCTACAGTAAAATAAATATTTTTGTAAACCGTTTAGTCTTGTTGTGTGCAAAACAGTAATAATTTTTACTTAATCTGCTTACGGCTACAACTTGGGGTGAGGTTTGACCTTTCGTGCCCATTAGTGGCGCTGGTTTGTATGTTGCTCAGCTGCTCTCAGCTCTAGCACCACCAAATTTCAAAATAACTAGGTCTGAGCACCCAGTGTTCCACGTGCGCGACAGGCGACTATATAGTAGTCACATGATGCGGGCTCTCTTGATTTCGGTTACTAGTTCTTGGAATATTGCGTAGAGCTCATCATTTCTACGGACACGCCACTCTCACTGTTCCTCCCTTTATCATCCCTGATTATGCACTGGTCCATACAGCACCTTTCGAAGTAACTTGCGCTCCCACCTTTGAATTAGCTCCTCGCTCCTCCGACTCATATACGCCATGTCTCACGCCTATAGGTTAAGACTTTATACGGTAATAATAATTATAATTTTATTAATGTTCGCTATAATTACTAGTATAATGGGCTACAATATACTCCGCTAGGTTGGCTTAGTAATAGAACATATAAAAGTCAATATTTATTTACATTAGGACCTAATGATTAGGTATCCAACTTCCCGCCATAGGTAGGGAAAAACGCGGCTGCCGGTTGTCATGCTAACAGCAATAGTCTAATACAAATAGAGCAGTACTCAAGAGAGAGGAGCCTCAGCCAGTATTCAATAGGTCAGAGTGCTACGGTGGTTTTTATTTATTTTCAAACAACGCAATGGCTAAGAAGTTGAATTTTTTTTTTTTTTAAAGTCAAGTTAACCTAGTTTACATTTGTACATCAGACGCTTTGGTCAAAATGTCGTGGTAGGTATTATATATATAAGCTTTTATAAAAATTCACTACCTAAGATTTTATTTTAATATAAGCCTATTTTTTTACACAATAGGCTACTTGACAATATATTAGGTATATACAATATTGTTGTAGCTTAAGTTACATTTTTTTAAATAAAGAAAATTAAACAGTTGTGTTAATTCAATTGTGTCATTGTGTTATTTTCAATGTTAACTAGCTAACTGATGACGTAGGCCTATGTAAACCACAGTCCTGTTTTGAGTTTTAAAAAGTTCTGTTTAGATTAAAGTAGGCTATATAGTTTTTTAAATTAAAAATAATGCAATACCGTAATTGGCTATCAAAATATTTTCCAGGATTTCAAGGGCTGTTAAACACCCCCCCCCCCACCCTAGAGCCTGCGAGACTTGTAAAATAGAGAAAAGAAATGGATGCAAGGGCAGATGCGAATATTGGTCTATGAAAATGTAGGGGTGATAAACGTCATCGTAAAGACTCGGTGAGCATGGAAACTCCATTACGCCACCCCCTCTTAATAACTCATCGCAAAGACACAAGTCTCTTCTCCCATCATTTTAAGTTCAGTTGAAAAACTGTCGCAGCCGCAACTATATAGTGTTGTTTGCAGACAGAGAGAAAGGAAGTCCGTACGTCTGACCCAGCCTACGAAGGTATCAGCCGAGCATATGGAAACCCAATCCTTCGACCGCCCTTAAAGTATATAACTTATTGCAAAGACATAAGCCATCTTAGTCCGTCAGTATATTTCATATTTTTTATTTTTTATTCAGTAGAAAAATTATCACAGTCATATCTATATAGCTAAGTGTTGTTTGCAGGCAGAGAGAATGAGGGAAAGGAAGTAGGTATGCCTGAGGCCTCAGCCTAAGAAGGCATTTAACTACCATAAAAAATACAGTACGCCACACTGCCTTAATACACAACTCATTGCAATGACACAAGTCCTCTCCTCAGTCCTCCCATCAGATTAGATTAGAAAAAAAATGTCACTGCCACAGCGTAAGGTGACACAGTGCCAGATTTGCCTTGGAAAAAAGTAATTTTAATAAAAGAAACACACAACCTCTTCAAGTAGCCTAGTTTTTTTTAATGACAAAGTAGCATACAGTATCATATACCATTATTATTGTGTAGTATTATATAACTGGTCTTCCCATTACATAATACTATAGGTACATAGATCGTGGGTTCGAATCCCGCCAAGCCCAGTTTTTTCCATATGATCCTCTAATTTCGGCTATAACGAGGTGGTTACCTCTTTAAGTCTTTAACCAAAGTTAATTTAATGTCATTGTTATATATACCATATAATACTACAATATATAGTACATAGGCTACCGTAATGTAAGATCAGCCCAGTGTATTAGAATAAGGAAAATCTATAAACAGCCAATATTTAACCACGGGACAATTATTAACCACGGAACTACTATATATATATAAATAGGAAAGCATGTACGGGTTCACTCGCACCGTCAGTTATTTTTATGTTGGAACTCTACAACAAGGACATTTCCTTTGCCACCGCGAAGTGACCAGGTTTCCTCTACGTTTCTCCGTTGCCATCACACTTTTGCGCTATGTTTAGCATATGAAGTGGCATGCAGCTGCCTTCAAGTGCAAAAGAAGGTTAAGCTGATCAGTTATCCTACTTCAAATTTGCAAACTATCTACTTACTTTATTAGTGGAGTGCCATAAGCTTTATGCCTCGGAATCTAGGGACAGTCCAGGAATATTTATAAAAACTTTGAAAATGTGTTGTTAGTACTACATAGAAAAATGTTTAAACATTTTTTTTGCCCGCTCTCAATTTTTTTAACTACAGGGTGTGGCAGAGTGTGTGGCAGCATAACTTCCTCTTTTTGTAATGCGCGCCATTCGGTCGGTTGATGTCGCAGCGGAGTGTTAGTGTTCTCGTTCGAGAGGCGGGACTATAAAGTTCTGTCTTACATAGTTTTGAAGATCAAAATATTAAGATCACCTCTTCCAATCTCGATACAATGAGTAGGCTACCTATTAGTGGAGCGCCGTGAGTAAAAAAAAAAAATGGTAACCCCGCAGTTTAAAATTGAGAGGGGGCATTTTTTTTTAAATTTTTCTATATACTTTTAAAAACACATTTTCAAAGTTTTTATAAATATACATTGACTGAATTCCGGGGCATTACCTTATTTTTTTACTCACGGCGCTCGACTGATACTCATTGTATCGAGATTGGAAGACGTGATCTTAATGTTTTGATCTTCAAAACTATTTATGATAGAACTTTATAGTCCCGCCTCTCGAACGAAACCACTAACACTCCGTTACGACACAAACCGACCGAACGCGCGCAATACAAAACAGGAAGTTATGCAGCCACACCCTGTAGTTAAAAATTGAGAAATTGAGAGCGGGCAATTTTTTTTTTTAATTCTTCTACCTAGTTATATAGGCCTACGATTAAAAACACATTTTCGAAGTTTTTATAAATAAATATTTATTGACTGTCCTTGGATTCCGAGGTTTAACAATTTTTTTGTCTAATTGCACTCCACTATATTATATGAGTCCACAAAAATTAGAGTCTTGACACTTGAAGCTAGAAGGTGCCACTATCGAAATTGCAAGTGCCGAACTAGCTTCATGTGCGATAAGTGCAAGGTGCCGATCTGCCCCACATGTCTGAGGGCTTCATATGAAATTATTTCATTTTTATAATTTAACAAGCGGAGCTTGGGACCGCTTCGCGGCCCCGCCCCCCTTGCGCCTGCCGCGGGCGGCAGCTCGCCCCTGCGGGGCCTCGCATTAACGTGGTTCCCCTTGGCATTACGCAGCTCGCCCCTTCGGGGCTCGCATGACTTATGTGAATGATCCCAAACCCTAACGAAGCGGTTAACAAATATGAACATTGGTTAATTGGTTAATTCATACTGCTTCCAATGAGACATTAACAAATCATTTTGGTGGAAGAGGTCAGGCTGTGGAATCCTGTTACTCTATGCTAGAATTTCAAAGGTACACTTTAGACCTGTTTTCCGCCAAAACACTGATGGCTATGGCTTACCAAATCACTTGAGCCCGAACGAAGAGGCGGATAGTTAAACTGAATATATCTCTGGAAAGAGTAAGACAGGTGGAAGAGAACTAAAGTAGTTTAAAGTTTTCAAAATGATATCAAAACCTCCGAAAACGCGGCCGAAAAAGCCTATTTTAGCTGAAAATCGAAAAATTTGGGCGCACCCCGTCACGTTTCCACCCCCCAAAGCCGAACCTCTTGCTTGATCACAACAAATTTGGCATGACCTAAACGAAGAATTGCTTTAAACCCGCCCATGCAATTGAAATGGGATTGCTGGAAATTAATTTTCTCGCCTGGTTTTTTAACAATTTTGTGTTCCACTCGTGTTTAAGGGGTGAAGGGGTGATTTTGAAATTATGTATTTATACTCGTTTTAAAGCTTTACTCATACTGCTTCTAATAAGACATTAAAAATTAATTTCGGTTAAAAATTGCATGCTGTGGAATTTTTTTTGCTCTATGCATGTATTTGGAAATATACCCTTTAAACCGGTTTTTCGTCAAAACAGGGACTGTTTACCAACTCACCTGAGCCCGAACGAATAGGCGCATAGCAAAACTCAATATATGACTGAAAAGAATAAGAACAGTGGAAAAGAACTAAAGAAGTTGGAAGTTTTAGAGTTGATATTAACACCCCCAAAAACGCGGCCTATTTTCGCTGAAAATCGGAGAATTTGGGCGCACCCCCTCACGTTTCCACCCCCCAAAGTCGAACCCCTTGCCCCATCACATCATGTATAGCATGGCCTGAAAGAGGAAGAATGGACGAAGGCAGTGATATAATTTAAATTGAGGTAGGTTCAAAGGTCTGGCGAAGGCATTGCGTTGAACCCTCCAATGCTTTCTTATGGGATTTTTCGAACCGATTATCGCTCTCTGGTTTCTACAGTCTCAGAAGCCCGAGCTGTTGAAGCATTGACTCGTAGGCCTTGTAAACGTTCTTCTCTGGCTTCAACAGTCTCTGAAGCCCGAGTCGTTGAAGCATTGACTCGTAGGCCTTGCAAGCGTTCTTCTCTGGTTTCAGCTGTCTCTGAAGCCCGAGTCGTTGAAGCATTGACTCGTAGGCCTAGCAAGCGTTCTTCTCTGGTTTCAACTGTCTCCGAAGCCCGAGCTGTTGAAGCATTGACTCGTAGGCCTTGCAAGCGTTCTTCTCTGGTTTCAACTGTCTCTGAAGCCCGAGTCGTTGAAGCATTGACTCGTAGGCCTTGCAAGCGTTCTTCTCTGGTTTCAACTGTCTCCGAAGCCCGAGCTGTTGAAGCATTGACTCTTAGGCCTTGCAAACGTTCTTCTCTTGTTTCTAAAGTCTCTGAAGCCCGCACCATTGAAGCATTGACTCTTAGGCTGTTCAAACGTTCTTCTCTGGTTTCTATAGTCTCTGACGCCCGAGCCGTTGAAGAATGGACTCTTAGGCCTTGCAATCGTGTTTCTCTGGTTTCTATAGTCTCCGATGCCCGAGACGTTGAAGCATACTTTCTTTTGCTTTCCAAACGTTTCTCCCTTGCATGATTTCTGAAACCATAAAGTAATATTATTATGAAAAGAAAGAAAATTGTCGTTATTTTCAAAATAGACGAATTTTGGGTCTTTCGGCCCACTCATACAATAAGCTTAATTGCCGTAGTATTAATATGAATTTAATAGTGAATCCATAAAGTAGGTAAGTTAATAGCTAGGATGAGTTAAATAGCCGTAGTAATATGAATTTAAGTGATATATACAGTAGGTCTTCCGACGGCAGTCCAGATACAGCGTAAATAATATTTACAGTAGGTAGAATTGAGTATAGCCTATTCTCATACAATTTAGCCTAACCCGCTAACCGCAAATACAACTTTTGTAGTAGGCTCAATAATGGCTATTGAAAATTTCTATGTTGTCACTTGCATTGCATCAACATTTATTTACTATTATCTTATCTATCTTATCTTATCTAGTAGCCTATTACAACCTGTCTGGTGAAATTCTGATTTTGGAAATAGTTACCTAGCACCAAGATCGGGAGCGAGTGCTTCGTTGCGATCTTCTTCAGTTTCCCTTGCTCGGGCGGCTCTCTTCCTTTTTACATTGAAAGTAGCCCTACCCAGTGACGGTCTCTTCCTTGGTGCCATAGTTTATAATAGTTATCTACTGTATATCGATATTTTTTATGAATACAATTAGTTAAATTTTAGAAATTAAAGTGAAAGTAACTAAACAGAAACTGAAAAGTGAAAGTAAAGTAAACTGAAACTGAAAGTGCTTTCACCTTGACCTAGTTTGGAAGCGTCAGCGATTGTCAATTGTTTACAAATAAGCATCTTTCATATAAAACTTGCTTAATTTATTAAATGAAACATAAATTTTTCATAATAAAAACAAATAAGTAAATTTAATGTTACATTTTAATAATTAACAACGCAAGAAAGTTAAAAATAAAAATAAATAATTTAATTCAAAGTCTCTGCAGGTACATGTCTCATTATTACGTAGTAATGTGTTGGTTCGCGAATTGATTAGGCCACGCCCCCGCGACGCGACGCCATCGCTCCTTTATCATTGAGCGCACACCGCAACTTCTTCACCTGCCGAAGACTAACCTCTCATCGCACAACAATAAATTTAACATGGGTTAAAAGAGGAAGAATGGACGAAGCCATGGGTATAATTTAAATTAAGATAAGCCTTCCACATCTGCCCAAAATATTGCTTTAAACCCACCCATGCAATTTAAATGGGATTGCTAGAAATGCAGTTTTTTTCGCGTCATTTTTAAAAACTTTGTGTTCCACTCGTGATTAAGGGGGGAAGGGGTGAATTTGAAATTATGTATTTATACTCGTTTTAAAGCTTATTTCATACTGCTTCTAATGAGAGATTAAAAATTAATTTCGATGGAAAATTGCAGGCTGTGGAATTTTTTTACTCTATGGATGTATTTGGAAATGTACCCTTTAAACCGGTATTTCGTCAAAACAGGGACTGCTTACCAACTCACCTGAGCCCAAACGAAGAGGCGTATAGTAAACCTGAATACATGTCTGAAAAGACTAAGAAAGGTGGAAAAGGACTAAAGAAGTTTCAAGTTTTCGAATTGATATTAACACCCCCAAAAACGCGGTCGAAAAAGGCCTATTTTCGCTGAAAATCGGAAAATTTGGGCGCACCCCCTCACGTTTCCACCCCCCAAAGTCGAACCACTTGCCCAATCACATCATGTATAGCATGGCCTGAAAGAGGAAGAATGGACGAAGGCAGTGATATAATTTAAATTGAGGTAGGTTCAAAGGTCTGGCTAAGGCATTGCGTTGAACCCTCCAATGCTTTCTTATGGGATTTTTCGAACCGATTATCGCTCCTGTACCTGATCAGGTTCACTTTTTCAGGTTCGGACCTACAGGAAAACCATGTCCCGATTTTTCTCTAAATTTTGAGTGTATCCGCAAGTTTCTGGTGCCAGTGGGTCCCGAGTTATGGCGAGTCAAAAAAGTGTCCACATACATACATACATACATACATACATACATACATACTCACGCGGGAAAGTGGTTTGATTTTTATAAAGATAGATTTCAAATAAAACCCAGTTCAGTTTCATTATTTCTGCAAAACTATGTAAGATCAATACTGTTGTCCTTAATGCACAGAGGCATCATATAATTCCAGGCCAGAGTTGTCTTTTACACATGATGGTATCATATGATGCCTCCAATTTACAGGTAAAAGGGGTAGTTTAAAAATTATGAAAAAATCAGGTAGTGTCCTACTCGTATATGACCCTAAATGACTAAAAAATATGTCTAAACATTTTTTTCCGTCACTGGAAATAATTCATGCATGAAGAGGTTAATCCATAAGCTTATTTAACACCAATATTTTTTTTTTAAATATTTACATTCTGTTTCATACAAAAACACATTTTATTATTAGTGCTATTTAAGCTACCTATCTTATCTAATATATTATGTATTTTATTGTTACAGCTGTCTTGAAGCGAGTAGCCTATTACAGTAATTATATGAATCTCCATTATTACATACGTCTCTAATTATAGCATTATTGCTATATTTCAGCCAGGGATAATTGAAAATTAACAGTTTTCGCAGTTGTAGAACTAACTGTAGTTTTAGTTGTGGTTATATACAATATATAATAGTCTACGGATATTTGAAACATACGAGTTTATTCAAAAGTAAGCACATAGGCCTACTGTATACTCGTAGGCCTAAAAACGTACACTACATCAAGTAATTTGACTGCTGATTTTCATTTGGGCCGCTTTCAGCAGCTCAAGGGGGTAAATCTTGAGCCCATGGGATTATTTTCTTTGTTTCAAGTATTGCTGACTGGAGTTAATATCGAAACTTGTACTCAATAATCTCCGTTTAAACCTCTCATTAACCCGGATTAGAAATTTTCATCCTTTCACTGAGCAGCGGCCGAGCCCTGGCTGTCTCTTTTCCTGAATTGAATGGAACATTTCTGACAATTTCATAATGCGAACTCTTTAGGATTTAGGAGACAATCGGGCTCCCACTCAAACAGTTTTTTTTTTGAATGAAAGCACATTTCACTGGAAATATATGAATCGTAGAGGGATAAATTAGTAGCCTACAGTTAAGTTTCCCTACAATTCATTTTACAAGTTTTCCGCGTACATTTAAAAAGAACTGCGTATATAAGTTAAATGAAATTAGATGATCTAGGAAATTTTTTTCAAACAAGGACTTTTCTCAGGATAAGCCAATTCTCGGCATCTTCCGAAACCACATTCGGGTTTGGCATTCTTCTTCTGCTTCATTAAATGCCTATCGGAGATTGGCAATCATCATGGCAATTGGGGACTACTGCTCTGAAAAGGGAAATCGTGGTCTTGCCAACCCACTGCCTCAGGCATTTCAATCTGGGCTTGGTATAGGTCAGAGGCGTAAAGTTTTAGAATGATGGCGGGGGCAAAACTAAGTAGATCTTATGACGTCATCAGGCAGGATAAGGAAAAATTGAAAATATAAGAGCAAAATAGTAGGGTTTTACGCATTTTAATAGTAGTAAAGTATACAGCTTTAGATTTTACAAAGCTAAAAAAGTAATGCCTATATTCATATTGCTTGTATTGCTGCAAAGGGGACCATGAAGTATGAACCACGTCTTACAATGCTCAAGGCTGGGGGGGGCAAAGCCCCCCAAAAGAGCTGGGGGGCAAGTTGGACCGTGCCCCCCCCCCAACTTTACGCCCCTGGTATAGGTATTAGGTAGTCAACCGAAATTAGAGGATACAGAAAAAACTGGACTTGGCGGGATTGAAACCAACAATCTACGCCTATCCGGGCCGTCGCTTTTTTTCTAAGTCCTCTAATTTCAGTTATAACGAGGAGGTTACCCCTTCAACCAAAGTTAATTTAATGTCAGTATTGTTCACCACATAGTGTGGGAGTCTCCTTCATTCAGTAGCCTATATAGCCGCTGAGTAACAGCCTTAAAAACTTGCCAGCTCCCATCACGCCTGAAAGTGTTTTGCATACAGGATTTTTGGTAGTCTAGTGATCCTGTACAGGGTCTTTTAATGTCTCTTCTATTAAAGATCATCATGACAATTGTATACCAATTATTAGACGAGTAAACACGTAGATACCGTACTTTGGGTTCCCCAAAGTCAAGAAAGGAAGTCAAGTAAATGTGGAGTATCTTCTTCAAGTTACAGCCGAATGATGATTGGTTGGCAGCAACATATTGCAGCAATGTCTCCAGTCTCCGCGATTTTGACATGTCCTCTTCATCTCCACATAGGACGTTATCCCCAAATCATTTTTAACGTGTTGGAGATATTCGTTTCGTGGCCGTCCCCGTCGATTTACGCCTTCTATGGCCCCTTCAATGATGCAGCTGACTAAGTTATCATGCCGAAGTAGGTGTTCGATCCAGCGTGCCTTCCTATAGTGGATATGGATGCAACAAGGGTCCTTTTTTCATTTATTTGGGTTAGGACTTCCTCATTAGCTAGGAGTATGTGGAGTATCGAATGACTGTACTAGGGAATTGAAATAATGCAGTGGTTTCCCGTTGCCTTGTGCATCGTTATGCCGTTGACGTTTCCTTGAGTTTCTCCACCTTCAAAGCCAGTTTCCTAACCCCAGGACAAAAGAAGGCCGTGCACAGAAAATACTGTTTTTCGCTTATCCCAGCCCTAACAGACTCACTCGGTCTCCTACCTGTTCAGTCGCCACTACGCGCTTCCATCTTCACCAAGAGCAGCATCAGCAGGATGAACTTTGGTCCGATTGTCCACTGATATTCGTATATAGGCGTACTGTTTTTGAATAGAACTAAACCCATAACACTTCACACGAAGTAAAACAGTTGGATTCAGCAGTATATTCAAAACAATGTGAAATCCGTTAATTAAAGCTAGAAATGTTGGAATTCCTCGTAATGTCATAAATTGTACTTCCAACACAATTCTGTGCAAATTAAATGCGTTAATCAGGTAACACTTGTTGAACTTACATGATACACAATACAATACAATACAAAGTTTCAAAGTTACCTATAGAACGAAGCAAACCCTGCTGGAATTACAAGCCCTCTTTTGTTAAGGGCTAGTTCATAAACAAGCACTGATAATCTTGTAGCCTATATAGAACGTCGGGCTCTGATTGGTTTGCCGAAATTCCATCGTTACCTAGTAGTATTTCGGATATATCCGAATCTATACTGTACAATATTGTATGTTTTCATAGGACAACAATTAAAGGTACAGATACATTTAACTTTGTACAAAGTTTCTACAGGCAGGGGTGTAAGATTAAATATTTCTAATTTTCTGCTATTTTCTTTTTTAAATGTTGGAATCCTATAGCCTGAAAACGCTTCCTTTGCCATTTCCCATTACCTTCAATGGTGAGTGGGGGGGGGGGTGAGAGTATATAATGGGACTCCTGGATCTGCACCTGTCTCCGGGCTGATAGGTAGTGGTCTACCAGCCTGAATGCTACTAACTCATCAAGTAGCTACGACCGAGAAAGTCTTTGTAATTTTTTATAAATAAAATTTATAAAATTATTTATAAAAAAAAGGCTTTGTAATTATATTAACTAGCAGTAATGTTTCTTCTTAACAATCTGATGTATGTACAGACTAATGAAATACCAATTAACTTATACTGAATGATTAGCCTCTTTTGCCTACGTTATCGGCAATACTTAGCTTATGGTTAGCGCCATCACTTTTATTCCATTATCGTTGGGAAAAACCCAGTAAGAAGCTACATAGAGTAGAGAAAATCAGCAAAGAAATCTGCGTGAAAACAGCGGGTGGCAGAAATGGAAGAGGCATGTACACGCGGCTGTATAGCGCGATATGTACGTGAGACTGTCTAAAAGTGAATCCAGTACAGGAAAAGAATTTGCGAGAAAGGGAAACTGTGTGGTGCTGATGATGGTGGGGGTTGTTGATAGTCGCTGAATTCAGTTTAAGCGCGGGCTTCGTACAGGGTGGATGCGCGTGAGGTTACCCGCCAAATCAGCGACCACGTTGTCGTAACTTTACTACCGGTGTTTCCGATAACTTCGCTTCCATTTCAGCTCTTTTGACTTTAAATTTTGGGTTTGAGTGAAGGAGGACAGTGTTACGGGTTGCTTAGTGAGTTGGCTTTTAGATTTCTTGTTGGTTGGTGGAATATACTTTTGATAGGTAAGTTAGAATGTTGAAATTAGCGGCAAAGCGTCTTAAATTTGCTTTGAGATGCCATGTGTTATTATAATTATTGCTTTCAGACAAATAAATAAATGAACATGTATTTCTGTTAAATTATCAATCAAGTAGCCTAATCAACAAGAAAGTATAAAGTAAAACCGTCAAAACATCATCAAAATCAGGTAGTTTTGTCATTGCCATTGAGCTAGTGCCTCAGTGACAGTGTAGGAAAGCTTTCTCTAAGAGGTGGTCTCTAAGAAATTTAGGGAGGTTAGTAGCATTTCTCGCCGATCTCAGTTCATTTGGGAGTTTTCTAAGGTAGGATAATCCTTGTAGTACCTATAGGATCCAGTCGCTCACACTAGCTGGCTGTGCGTGGTGCTGCTTGTACAAGGTCCCCCCTTTACCTCGAGTTCTAGTAGGTGTGGGTGTCCCCATCTTGTTTAAATTTCCCCCACAACTCAGTCTTTCAGATATGTACAATGCATCTAGCCTATGTTTGGCTGTCATGATTTTAATAAGTCTGACAGGTTACTGGCCATATATTGTATCATGTACACAGGGGAGCCGTTTAAAAAAAAAATTATTTAAGCAGTTTTTGACGTTTTTGAGAGTGAAACCCCCCATAATTGAGTTAGCCAAAATAAAAAGAAATAGTCCCGAGGTAAGATTTTTGCAAACCTACATGCCACATTTCATGAAAATCCAACGGGTCCACAAATGGACGAACACACGACAGACATTTGTTAAAAAAACATTTTGGGTTCCTGGGACCTCGTAACGTCTATCAACAATCACAAAGCTTCCCTTATAATACGTATTTAAATAGGAAAGCATAAAACACACCTACCGACCCGGCTCATATATAATCGAAAGAGTACCGCGCCTTTTGAAAAATGTAGTATGAATATATGTATAAATGCATTGAAGTGCATATAGGCTCAAATACCATGCAGCCTGCAACTGTGAACTACATCTAATGGGCAGACGTAAATTATTATGGCGTATTCGTAATAATGTACGTTAACTGGCTGATTTTTATCTTAATAGCCTATTTTTCTCTTGTCTGAAAACTTTTCACTCGCAGCAGCTCATTTCTGCTTTTATTTGTATTCTACTTTTAATATACTGTACTATTATAACAGTAGCCTGTGCAGGTTTTTTTGGTGGTTTCGCTGTCAATTGTTAAAGATATGTACTGTATCTCAAAAAGTCTGTCAATACTCTTCTTCCTCTTTATTTACCTTGTTCGTACCCCGTCAGGGCTTCAAGGGACTCTGAATTCATCCATAAAACAATCTTTGTCTTTCGCACGATGCTATCTACATCCTTTCACTGAATGGGCTTATGGGCAACTTCTATGCTTCAGTAATACATCCTTTTATGTTACAAACTGTCTTGCCAAATGACAATATATTTGACTTTGAAAAAGTTGCATATGCCCCCAAAGAATTAGATTAAGAGGGGTGAATTTTTTCTTAACTGTAAAGGTGTTACGGGATACAAACGAACAAAAACAAATATTCAAAATAATACCATTAGGTATTGTTTGGATTCAAGCGGATGGTGCCCCTTTATTAATTAATATTTAACGGATTGAAATTACTAGGTATTGATTTAGCTGCTGCTCATCAAATGCAGCTACACACATAATTCGACTCGCCTCTTCGTTTTAGACAATATTTTAGGCACTACATTAGGTAAGTAGCCTATCTAAGGGACGGATCCAGCCCATTTGGGGGGGGGGGGGTAGTCGTGGGTCGAAGTAGGAAAATCATATGTAGGAGCGATTAAATCAGATATAAATATAATATATATAATATAAAAAATATAAAATAATTTACAATAGATTTACCAAATTTGGGGGGGGGGAGCAGCTACCCCCTGCTCCCTCCCCCTGTATCCGTCCTTGGCCTATACCTACATATGAATTTTTCAGTATACACTTTTAAGAAGATTTTTGTGAATACTGAGCATACACAGGCCATTAAGACGATTTTCTGACATTGTAGAGCAGCACCATGCGCTCATTTTTCACTCTGTATCTTGTGTAAGTTTGAAAATTTCAAGGGGATTGCAAGCGCACCCCCTGTACTCACCTTGCTGTGCCCAAGTATATTATCCACTCCAATATCTATTCACCAGAAGAAATATTTGGAACGTTTGTTTTGAATATCTGAATTTACGTTATTACACGTTCCAATTTTTCTTGAAACAATATTAAAGTGTGTAATAAGAGGGATCGTTGTATCTTATCTTTTCCATTTTGTTAGAGAGGTGGTTAGACCCATACATTTCTAGTGCCATAATATAAAGACAGCTATACAAAAAAGTTTCGTTGATGTTTTGCCTCCAAAATATGCTATTTTCATGCACTAGAATGTAGCCATAATTGCTGGAGATCAGACTTCACAATTAGCTACTTTAGCAACTTTTTTTGGTGATTCTGGGGGATGTGAGAGGACTTTGCTCTCGTGCTGCAGTGGTGTTCATCTAAACAAAAAGGAGGTCGTTGCTTGGATGACCATGTACATCCGAGATTGTCTAAAACCTGACAGAACCTACAAAAAATAATAAAGCACTTGCTGGAATCCGATAGGAATCGGCCAGAGTGTATGACGGTTATTAAATATACACCATATCGGGAAGAATGATTGCACTAATAAATCTGGGCCTTCCTTGAGTTCCATGACTGTGTTATGGAGAGAACACTCGAGCCACCTGCTATGTTTTTTTAAATGACTGGTCATAGGAGACGTGGCAGATGGCCCCCGAAATTAAAAAAAAAAAAAAAAAAAAAAAAAACATCTTTTTGGTGGGGAACGAATTTCACATCTCTCCAATCTAGAACCCTACTATATAGAGCTTACCATCAATAACTCGGTGTTAGTGACACAAAAGCACGAAAAGAATATATATAATCACTTTTCTTCTGTTACTGAGCCAACCTAACTGCTGTTGGGCTATATAAACTCCTCTATTTTACACTCAATTATGCAGACCCGCGGGACCGCTTGCATAACATGCCCGCCAAAACATGGCCAGTAAATGTACCAAGCAACCATCACTCTACATAAAAATTACAAATTATAAAGCTTACTTTTAATTTTAAACGCCAATTAAAATATTTAAGTCGAATCCTTCAAAAGTTGTGCTCGCGGATCGCAGTCGAGCGTTGTATTTAACTTTGAAAGTTTTTGAAGAAGACGCTTCAAATTGTTTGACAAATCAATATTTCATTCCGGCTAAGAGATATTAATGGTCTGTCCGATGAAAGAGCGATTATCATCAGCAATTAATGCAAGATGTATTAAATTTATGCAGATAGATGCGGCTCAACGAGGGCTGGCTACATCAGTGTATTGTCAGTGGTGGCTTTATAAATAGACTGAAAAGGCTGGAGCCATACAGCGGCAAATGTTTGAGCGGCGGCAAATTTCCCGAACTGATGATTAAATGGCATGGCCTTCGATGGCATAGTGGTAACTTGTTCGTACTTGTGCGAGTCTCTACACGTCATGCGATCGGAAACCTGTCGTAACACAACACAGGTAGGTCTATTACCTATAGAGGCGGATGAAGAGGTTATTTGGATACATTCATTGAATTGTTTGTGTGCAAATAATCTTCATATAATAATGAATCCCTATTTCCCTTTGTCACGGACCGATTTCGCTATTATTTTTTGTTGTTGTGTTTGTTATTGTCAGGAGAATGTCATTATGACAGAAAAAATAGAAAATTAGAAAATTCTGGAAATTGACGTTGTGTCATGTGGGCCCCGAATTCCCAATGGAAGCATGTGAAGCCCCGAGGGGGCGAGGTGCGTAATGTCTAATGCGAGGCCCCGAAGGGGCGAGCTGCCGCCCACCGCAGCCGCAAGGGGAGGAGGGCCGCGAAGCGGTCGCAAGCCCCGCTTGTATTTTATAAAAAAAAAAAATCAACGTCTTTGTTTTGAGACACAAACAGTTAATTACTCAAAATGTGATGCTTCGAACATGTCTGGGACTTACAATGGCTTACATGCATAAATTTAACAACATAGTCCTTTGGCTGAATTATATTATTTTATATCCCATCCGTTGCACACTCTTTAAACGTAAGGATAAGGTCTCACTTAAGACATCATTATGAGGGGCAACAAATTTCTTCAGCCTACTGCCAAAAATCTCTAAAGACGCCAGTGTATATTGTTGACCTGGCCTGGCTTATACAGGGATACATTATATAATTATATTTATCCTTCTTTCGCATTCTCAACTGTCACAACAGAATAAATTGTAAATTTAAGCGATGAAAATAGATTATAGGCAACTCTATAATAAACTCATTCTTCTCCGATATCTAAAGGCAAGCCAAAAAGTCTCCCGACCACATTAGGGACGCCTATAGCAAACTGCCTACCGCAACACTAATTTGCACCCCGACAATACGCTGCGTTTCGTTACAATCATGTTGAGTATTAAAAATTCCCAGTATCTGCCAAAAGACGTTTCACTTCAAAAATTATAATAATAATAATAATAATAATAATAATAATAATAATAATAATAATTATTATAAATACTTTGGTGGCACCGTTTTGGTTTGGTTGGCGTTATTACTATTTGCTTTTATTTATTTATTACACATAATATTGGATGAACCGAAAGAAAGGCAGCACCGTACCAGTGATCCCGAGCATGATATCCCGGGGATTCCCTACTAAATTTTTCCAAGGACCCCCACACCCACTCTATATAATGACAAGGACCCCCACTAATTCCTAATATAAAGTTAAAAATGGTATCGTTCCCTAACCCCCCCCCCCCCCCCCGCCCCGGCTGTCGCTGTCGATTGGTTGGCAGCAAATATTTCCTTCTTCTCCGCCATTCAACATTCACGCAAAAAATAAGGGACGAAGTTGGCGCGATACAAGGGTCTAAGTGCTATCAAAGTCAGAACAGCAGCTGCCTCAAGAGAAATTCATTTTGCGAAGCAATGACTTAACACATTACGTCGCATATATCATTTTAACTACCTGTACCTAATAAATATAGATGTAATGCACTCCATATATTACAGCTTTAATTTCAATTTTATATGTGACCGTAGCGCTGCGGTTTGCCAGGTATAGCTTGGCTGCACAGCAGCTATGAAATTTGTATCATCAGCTCAGAAAGTGGAATAGGTAGTGTACGAATTTTGTTATTTTGGAAGCCACCATTTCTTAACCAACCGGAATTAAAACATGTGTTTTAGGTTTAACTTCCTGATCAGTCCGTTGTCATAGAATGATCGGCTACGGATCATGTTCTTCGAGTCCCGGTTGCATTTTTCCCCCTCAATACGGTGCGTTAAATTGCTAGGCAGCCAACGAAAATACCGCGTTGAATCTTCCTGAACTGAGCCTGTTTAAAATTGCAGCCAACTTGAAAGTGTGCACATCGTTGGCAGGGGAACATGGTGGGAAATGATAATGCGTTGAGACTATACCAGTCAGTCTACGTGCGTGCCGAGTCCTGGTCACCTCAGATTTAATCATGTGACTTTACTGTGTTCCCCAAGTAGTTCGTAATCCACTATAATCAGGAGGTCCACCCTGTCAGTCAACTTCCCTTCTCCTTTAAGTGAAGGAGTCTGCCCTTAGGGGCCTCAAGTTAATAGACTCACTCTATTGTCATTGTCGAAATGACAGAGCCCGATGCTCTTAATAGTTTCTAGGATAAAAGCAGCTGGATTACTAGCATGGTGCACTTAACGCCAAAACGCAAAAAATTTCACTTGCCTCTTGGCTTCTAGGCGATTCAAATGTAATTTTTGTATTGAATCTATTCTTCCGATTCTGTATTCCAACCGGAAATTTAGTAATGGGCAGGAATCACTGACGCCCCTAAATGTGGTGGTAACATTTTGTCTTATGTATTTTGAGGACTTCACAAGAACATGATTAGTGTAAGTATACAGCAAGACGTCCTGTAATCCTGTAGGGCAACCAATACCATGACCCTGCAGCCTGATCGAGGCGATTATAATACCGGTATTTATTTAATCCCCTGGTATTAAAAATTTAATGTAAACAAGATAATTTTATAATGAAAAGTGCTATTCAAAATTTGTTTGTTTACAGTTATAATCCTAGGGTATTTATTTAACCCCGGTATTATAATCGTCTCGATCAGGCTGCAGGCTGCAGAAGTTCCTTTTAATCATTTCCCACTTACGTTAATACCTAATTCTCTTTAGTTAATTGAGAAAACAGTGAGTGTAGCGCCAGTGAAGAGCGCTGTACAGTAAAAGAATTAAGAGGGAGATGGGTTCGTTTTATCACGACCTGTACGCGCTCTACAACTGGCAAAGATAAATCCTAATGCTACGTGATCTGGGGCAACACTCTTCCCCAATTTAACTTGTCTTTTCTCACGCTGTTTCATAGCCGAGGTATATATTCTGTGTAGACAGTGGTGGCTCGTGAAACCAGAGGGGCAGCAGCAGCCCGATCATGGCGATTGGGGAATAATGCAATACCGGGGTTGATTTTTTTAATACCACAGTGGTAAGGTGTAATCACGTCACATTTGGTTAAGTCATACGTTCGCTTGTTTCATTGCGTCCAAGGCCGTAGCCAGAGGGGGGGGGGGTCCAGGGGGTCCGGACCCCTCCCGAAATATTTGCAGCATACACTATATACAATGCAGTTTTAAATATATTGAGGTTACCTTACGTCCAGTGACGTCATGACAGAGGGCTAACTCTCGCCAAATCATTCCTCAACTACCCCAGTCATTGGTCTGGGCTAGAGTAGAAATGAAAGGAACAAACAAGGAACAAGCTCAGATAATCGGAAAACAAAGGGAAACAAAACTCAGGGTTGGGCGCCGTGTGGATAAACCACTATTAAATTAAAAGAGAAAAGGATACATACGGTAGACAAAATATAGGAAATATGGAAATGCTAAATTATTATGACTTATTACCAGTCGAGCTGGTGTAGTTGAAGAATGATTAGGCTCCTTCCACAGGACAGGTAAAGAAAAGTCAATAAATGCATATTAAGGGGCTGTTAATGAACAGTATACAGTAATCAGTACAGTATCAGAAATATAAAGATATAAAATGAGTGGGCTACTTATCATCAGCTGCTTCCTCCAGTAGCCGCGCATAAAAGTAGCCACCTCCGCATCATCTCAGCTCCTCCTGGATGTTCCCACTCGGAACTGAAGATGGACGAAAGTTGAGGAGACTTGACATCGAGTATTGTACCTCCATCACCGCAGCACCTGAATACACCCAAGAAGAGAAG
The DNA here is from genome assembly GCA_963971405.1 of Psococerastis gibbosa. NCBI lineage: Eukaryota > Metazoa > Arthropoda > Insecta > Psocodea > Psocidae > Psococerastis > Psococerastis gibbosa. The sequence goes on from OZ020485.1 coordinate 4,108,674, forward strand.
TACACATGGCAAAAGTACAAGTAAAAGTATACAAATAATATTGTAGTACAGAGTATAAGTGCAACAGTATATACTGTATACACTATAATGATATAAACAGTGATAATGGACACAATTCCTACCACCCTTCAGCGGCGCGCACCATACAAAACGTAATGGATAGCTCCCTGCTAGAAGGTGGGGAAAGAACGTCATTCATCGAATTAAAGAACAAGATAACCCGGAATAGAATTTCGGGGTTATCCTGTATACAGAATATTACTATACAAATATAATACTTTAAAGTACGAGCAAGGGTAGCAACAAGTGCATACCCTGCCGTTAAAAGAGTAGTAAAATGTTCTGTTAATTGAGAATGAATAATAATCTTGAATTTTAAGTGCCACGATAGGCTATACCAGCACGCTGGAGAGGGAGGCGGGGTATACCCTAAAGTCTATGGGGGGGGGGGGGAATAATTGGAAGCTGATCACATGTACCTTCTTATGTGGGCCGACGCTCCATGGCGATGGCCCTTCCGCCTTTCACCCCATCGGGCGTGTAGCTCTACCTCGTCATCACTGGCCGGCAAGGTACATGGGACAGCAGACTCGCATCATACAGGAAGGACGGTCCTTGGAGATGACCTATTGCGGCAGGTAGGTAGACCAACGGCACCAACACCTTGCACAAACACCGTGCCTAAGCACCGTACGTAAGCACCCTAAAATGGTTAAAAAAATAAATACGAATGCAGAATTAGTGTTTAAAGCTATAAAAGGACAATTATTTATTAAAAAAGGGGAAAAATACAGCCTACTAAATTTTCAAGAGCAGAGCTTGTCTGCGCCGGAGAATACGGGCAGTAGCCTATTTATAATGACGAAATTATTAGATAAATTAATTATTATTTAAAGTGCGTAATATTATGAGATTTTACTTACCACTGTAGTGGGACGTTATGATATGTGGAAATAGTGATATAAATGAACTTAATTTGAACAATTTGAATATGAAAAATAATTCTTCCGAGTTGCAGCAAGAACCAAGAAGAGTCGAGTGGTTTGATTCCCCCTTCTTCCGCCAGAGCGCTGACCGCAATTACGCCGTAGTACCGCCAAATTCAAATATTGTAAAGAAATATTTAATTACACAAAATACCAATTTGAAGCCTCCCAACAGTACATTAAGTACAAGAGGAGATCCCAAAAAGGAAATACGCGAAGCACAAAATATTTCCTCACAGTCAGATGGATCCCTCCCTGAAAACGTTTCTGGCTACGGCCTTGATTGCGTCAATGGTATGCTTGTCTCAGCTTGTCCATTATCAACGCGGGCGGCAGCGGCGAGCCAAGTTCCTACACACCCTCGACATCATCGCTTTTAGCTGGTGTAGGATGACATCGAGAACGTAAACAATTTTGCCAATGGCCAAAATTATATATGCAGAAGCAATACAAATAATGTCCAATATCAATGGGGTCGCTGGTATGGGCCACTATATAAGTAGGCCTGGGTTCCTAAAAAGTCCTTTAAAAAAATTGTCACGTGACGGTGTTAAAATATTCGCGGGAAATTCAGATTAGTAAATTATTATAGAATATACAAGAGAATGGTAGCATTGTTTAATTAATAATTCAAGGAAATACTAATAAACATTAAAATATACCAGGTTGAATTTTGAAATATAATAAGAGTTTCAATTAATGTATCTACATCTAAGGGAGAAAAAAAAAAAATTGAAAACTCACCAAAAATATCAAATTATCAGTTTGAATTTCCCTCGCATTTTGCACTCATTTGTTGAGAACAATTGAATAAACCCCTGTATTATAATAATCCCAAGTTGCCATGATCGGGCTGCAGGTCTATTGGTGTACAGCATCATAACAAATACCGTATATAATACAACACAAACAATTTTACTATTCAAATGAATCACAGTATCAACATATACATATGTGACTCGTATCATCACACAGCGATTCTGCTTTAGTCATTTGACGTTTAAGAGTGTACAGCCCGTAGGAAATTGGCAACCCGAAATTTATTCCTTTTAATTTTTTATTTAATTAACTAAGCATGTTATTAAAGATTTGGCTCATCAAAGTTGTAGAAGACTACTTCATGCATCATATTAGAAGATATTTTTAATTTTCGAAAGTGTAGTTTTTTCATAAACATGCAGATATTTTATAAACAATAACTTTTCACGTAAAAGCGATTTTATAAAAAAACTACAATTTCGAAAACTAAAAATACCTTGTTATATGATGCATGAAGTAGTCTTCTACAACTTTGATGAGCCAAATCTTTAATAACATGCTTAGTTAATTAAATAAAAAATTAAAAGTAATAAATTTCGGGTTGCCAATTTCCTACGGGCTGTACACTCTTAATAATTTCTCTACTTTTAAAATTTAAGTAGGTAGCCAATTCATTATAATTATTTATAAATTTATGTTTTTGTGCAATGGAATTGGTACAATGCACTGTTTTGAATAATAAAAATATGTTACTGTATAGAATATTATATATATATAATAATAATATTTAGGCCCACTGGGCTATAAATCCTAAGCTCAATGGTTCAATCACCGATCAAAATATGTTTTTGCTTTTGCTTGATAACTTATTTGCTCAGGGATGTTGCAAGGGGGCGGAGAAAGTTCCCTCAAAAAGTCGGGTTACTCCTGAAAGTTGGAAATTCGCAGGTTACCAGTTCGCAAATTTATTGATGATGATAAAGTGAACCCAAATGTAATTTTAAGAGATAATCGGATAGCTTTAAAGACAGTTTTTTAATCAACATCTAATTTCACAGGAAATATTGTTCGTATCGACCCATAAAGAAGACGTATTAAGTTAGATGAAATGTTCCTCTACATTTTGATACATAGTACTTGGCCGTCACTATTACCAAATGGGCCACAGTTTGAGAACTCCTTCAGCCTGACATCCTCAGTGTCAGTTCTTGTTCTTTACTTTATCCATTTCGACACGGCTGATTCTCCTCCATATGTTGAGATTTTGGGGTTCAGCGTCGGTGGCTCGTACAGGTTTGAAGTCTTGTCGGACATTTGCGTCTACTATTAGTTTCCTTCTCCCCTCAACTCCAAGCTGCTTTATTCGCAGGATCAATTCTTCTGGTTACCTTTTATTCTACGTGGCCGTATTATAGGGGGTATAGAGTGTAACAGCTTCAGTTTTACTGATTATTTCGTTGTGTTAACGGATGTAGGCCACACTCGGGCATTTGCCCAGTGGCGTGATTTTTATAAATTGTTGTTATATTGTATATTGTCGCATTGTATTGTATTAAAATAAATTCATTCATTCATTCATTCAGTTCGCTTTGAATCCGTTAGTCGGGAAAATAAGAACAAAAATAATAAAAATACACCCCTATAAAGTCGACAAATCATGGCAAACCCCAAAATTTACTTTCAAATTTATACAAAAACCCTTACCACGGGGAAAACAATCCGTCTTCAATCCCTAAATTTTCGATTAAAATGATAATGCCGCCCCCCCCCCCCTCTGTAGAGCTATAGACTCAGCAAATATTCAACGAGGCAGGTATAATAGCAAAAAGAAAACTACACAGGCACACCAAAATTAAACCAGAAAATTTGGATGTAAGAGATCAGGCGCGACTTAAGGTTTTACATTCCCCCTTTCGTTCTCAAACGTCGTTAAGTGCGGATACAAAAACTTGTTGAAAATAAGAGAACCACTGCTCTATATCAGATGTTGTGTTCGACAAGCCCGGCAGCCCACTTTCCCCCCTTACTGGTAAAGAAAAGAGAATGAGGGGCAGAGAGAGTGGCGTATCCGTAGAAACAATGAGCTCCAAGCAATATACTAAGAACCTACAATGCTATTTGAAATCAAGAGAGCCCGCATCAGGTGACTAGAGCGTTTGGAATGAATGCCAGAAAATAGGTCTACAAGAGCAGCCTTACACAAGGTGCCCCAAGGGAGAAGACGAGTGGGACGACGTCGAGGTGGATCTGGCGACCCTAGGCGTCTGGGTTCACTGGCTCCAGGCCACTGTCTCTCAGTACGTGATCGGAGTTTTCTTCCCCTTGCAAACATAGGGGGCATTTGGCTATGTGACGATACCTATTCTGTGAAGGTGGCTCTAGAGGTAGTCGTGTCCAGTGGCCATTCGGAACGTTCCCACAGCAATGCCCCGGCAGCACAGAGTCCTGAGGAGGGTCGTCGACACAAGCGGTTTCGTTTACCAGCTGCTTTTGCTTTCCAGGAATCTGTCTGCGGTGGCATTCTTGACAGTTGCCGAGATTTGCAGAGTAATGAGCAAATGCCAAATTTCTGACCAAGACCGTAGCTCCCCCCCCCCTCCCCCAATATTTGCAGCGTACCTTAGATAGAATGGAGTTTCAAATATATTGAGGTTACCTGACCTCCGGTGACGTCAGGAAAAATTCTGACTACTACTACTACATTGAAAGGAGCATTTAGACTGGGTCCCTCCAGCGCTTGGAAAGCATCGGTATGGAAGACTGGACGTTCCAGTGCATTTCCACACCGGGGCTCCGCAAAAGATGATACAAACCGCCCTTATTAGTAGCGGTAGGGTCTCAAAGAAAGAAAATGTAACTGCTCAATTTTTTAAAAAAGAAACCTCCTGAAAATATTCTAAAGACTAAAGCCGCACCTGCTGTAAGAGATTTCATGTTGAATAAGATAAAAGGAACGTGAAAAATATAATTGAAAATAATCTTGGGCGAAATCTTGTTAGGAATAATAATAATTTGTAAGGTAGATAGGTGGGGCCGGGGAGGGGGGGGGGAGGTAAATAAATGCAAAAACAATGAGCTCATCTCCGGGTAGAGGCTATGCGGGTCGGCGCATTGTTCCCCGGCTAGCCCGCTCTTTGAATACATTAGGACAAAGACTTGGCCTTTCTGCTGGATGGCTCCAATATTTATTTTACACAAAACAGACTTACAGCAGCCCTTACTTTCCATTTCGGTTGTGTTGCGAAATAAATTCGCATTTTTTCTCTTTTTTGGGGGGGGGGGGGAATTTTGTACATACTGTATGTATAAAAGGTTGTTGCTTTCCTATCTATATATTGTATAGGTTGGTAGGTATGAAAGGAATGCTTTGGAGTGGTCGAGAATTTCAATTTTGAATTTTCAACGGAATAAAGCTTTTTACAAGGGGCAAAAACAGCGATTTTTTACGAAAAGTCATTTCGGACAAGTCCTCCATTTGTGGTAAAACTATGCCAGATTAATTCTATCCTTTTGTTTTTATTCAGTGAGTATGCGTGTTTTTGGTAGCTTCCTGTGGAAGGAACCAATAAAAGAGGGCGGCCGAAGAAGGAATTCGTGGATCAGCTGAAGGAGCTGGAGCCTACCAAGAGCTGAAGAGGAAGGCGCATGACCGGGAGAGTTGACGGATGATATGCCAACCAATAATTATTGTTGAGATTGTGATCTCAGAGGAGAGAAGACTGTGGAGTCACAGTTCCAAAAATTGAAAGCTGTATTTTTAGGAGAAAGAAAGGGATTATGACGTCGAATATTGTACAAGATACTGTAGGTGTATACGTATGCTTGATGTAGAACCAAAAATGCCATATCAACCCAATGTTGGCTCGTAAATCTTAAGTGTCCATTACAATACAATACTGTACTCCCTTACACTTCCCACCTTCCCCTAGAAATGGACCCTACCGTAAAGCAGTCCTGAGAAGTATAGATAGAAACTATATAGGTTCGACAATTAGATAGGGTCCTTAGTTTTACAGTATAAATTACATGAATGGACACTTGATATTAAAGAAAAAGCATTTTACAATAGTATTGTATAGGTCTAGATTTCCAGAAGCATAATGTTTAATACATTACTAGATACACCCTTACTCCCCCTAAAAATGGAGCCTACAGTAAAGCGATCCTGAAAAGTATGGATAGATAACCAGTCTCGACAAGTTAGATAGGACCCTTAGCACTATAAATGGAGACTTACAGAAGGAAATTAAATTTCAATTTGTCGTAAAGGTTGTGCTGTAAATACCGGTTAGCGGGGTAAGCTCCGGCTTTGGGATTGTTCATTTTCGTCCATTAGCTACATCTCCTTCGCGTACATGGCCTATAACACTTCCCCATTTTACGGTATTTCCAGCCAATCACTTCGATGCGAGGCTATTTTATGTGCTCGAGTTTCCATTTATAATTGAAAAAAAATAGCCGTGGCACAACGATGACCTATTGGGGGTGTAGCACTGCAAAGGCATATTATTTCTTGATCACTGCTTTGGTTAGGAAGTGTGCTGATTCGTATCCGAATACACGCTTGCGCCTGTTACATTGTGTCAATGAACACCGACTAGACAAGGTAATACATTCAAATTGATATGATGTCAACCAGACGAATACTGCGGCACCAAAAACTAAATTTCAGACATTTGTAGACTTTGCCCAGCAGGGCCGTAGCCAGAAATACCGGGATTTTACTCTTTGTGACTGCTAAGAACTACAATATAATATTAATAGACTCAAATTAACGGGTTTCTCTCTAGGCGTGGGGCAAGGCGACATGAAACATGAAGAGGTAATTTACGTGCCTATCTTCGCGGTGAAAACATTGCATAATGTTATGAATTTTTATTTGACACGATAAATCTGCAGTTTTTTCAATGAAATTAATTTAGGAGGATTTAGGGGGGACCCCCCTGCTCATAACTACATATCGTACATCCATGAAGGTACCCATTACAACTGGGTGAACCCAAGTCGGGTAGAAAATATTTTTTTCATGCCGAGTCCCGAACCGCTACCGTTTCATAGTCTAGACTGTAGAGTGTTCTTCCTACTCGACTATTCCTGATGGCAAAATAAAAGTTCAATAAGGAACATGACGGGCCCTTAAACCTTCCATATCACACCCCCCGCTTGCTGAACAAAACTGCTGGCTGCGTATAGCTTATTATTTTGTGTAAAATTGTCAGCTAGTTTGTCTATCTCGGGAACAAACCTGTCAGCAGTGAGCCTGTCAACAACAGTCAGCGTTTGTAAGCAAGCCACGTCTGTATGGAGGCCGTAAGCTGTCTTGCGGAGGGGGGGGGGGGAGGTTCAAAAGGTCGAGATTTCGGATAGTGGCTGTCACAAACACGGGACAATAACAAAATAATTTTGTTTTATTTCAATATGGCCCCTTTTGTCTCGTAAATTGAAAATTCCCTTTTGAGAGGTCTTAACCTAGATTTTCAATTTAGTTGGCTCCTTATTTTCTTGGCGTAGAAATTAGTTTTCCGTGTATTAAATAAGGGTTGCTGTATTTTGCAATAAGGGTATTCATAATTCTATGCTTAAGTGTTAAGTCAGTTAAAATGCCAAATTGGTGAATAAAATGGAGAATAGCATAAGACAATTGAAACCCGGATTGCAGTACCTACTTAATTGCTTATTCTTTTTTAATCCAGAATTTTAATAGCCTAACTGTGTTTAAGAGTGTTCGTTCCGTAGGAAATAAGTAGCCCAAAATTTAATATATTAAAACGTATACGTTTTAATTTTTATTTAATTGACTAAGCAAATTATTAAAGATTTGACTCATTTAAGTTGTAGAAGACTACTTAATACATCATATAATAGGGACCGAATTTCACTTTTCGGTTCATAAAAATGGTTGGGGGCTAAAATTTCACGTACAAATAGACCAGCATACAGTATTATGAAAAAACTACCAATTAAATTTAAATTACTACTTAACTGTACGTAGCAGTGGGGTTCATTTGTGGCGTCATTTTGTAGATGGCAGCACCAGTTGCAATGATATCAAAGCGTTGATTTTTCCCTAAGCCTCAATACTATTTTTAAATGATTTTTAATTACGTATTATTTTAAAGTGATATTTTTCTATAAATCATGGAGAATATACATATTAAATTATATGCAGCGAAATAAGGTCCAGGCATAGTAAAAATATTATAAAAATATTAAAAGAATTAATTAGATGCTAAGAGCTTAGTTTTCGCATGCAAACGGCGGCCATTTTGAATAATATGGGTATCGGTTTGTCGTCAGCGAACCTAGTGACCAAAACTGTCCCTACAGAACCTCATTGGAAAGCAATAAATCACATTTTGTTGACCATACATCACAAAATATAGAGTAGTGGCCAAGAGAGCGGATATACTCTACCAGACCTCAGGCCTAAGCCCTCCATGGTTTGTAGACCTGCGGTGTTTATAAAAGAATATTAAATCGCAAATATATACCGTAGGGACGTAACAGAAATACTGATCAATTTGATGGCATCGACTTGAATGGCAAGGTGGCAGCGTGCTTGTACTTGTGGTGCGAGTCTCTGCAAACCATGCGATCGGAGACGTGTCGTAACTCAACACGGGTACTAACCTATAGAGGCGACTGAAAAGTTCAATCTGATACATTCATTAAATTGTTTGTATGCGATTAACCTTTAAAAAAAAAGTTTGACGCACAGTAGTTGCATATTCAATTTTCTGCAGACATTATCAATTTTAATTTGTAGTATTATAATTTATATGGTATATAATGCATTCATAAATTGACATTGGTTGAAGAGGCTACCTGCTACTTACAACCGAAATTGGGAGTCCTAAACTACTCCGGTATCAGGCCGGCCGCCATACCAAGTTGAATCCAGCGGACCAGAGCAGGTTCAAAGCTGCAGATAACTTGGTCGTGTGCACAGTGCCGGTAGGGAAACATGGTAGGACTTGTCCTGGTCACCTCCGAACTAATCGTGTGACTTCACTGTGTTTCCCAAGTGGTTCGGAATCCACTATAATCAGGAGGTCCACTGTCCTATGGGCTGGCGTAGGACAGTCAAGTCGGAGTCGCTCTATGGGCCGTTAATAACCCGACGAACACTACTACTACTACTACTACTACTACTCCGGTATCAGCGTGTTAACGACTCGATTAATGGGTAATAAAATGGTTCAATACTGAATAATTAGGGAATAAAGAAATGTCTGGAATTTGTGGGATTCGAACCCTTCTCTTTGCCATTACCACTACGTAGTTCCGTACTCCAGATTTACCTTGATTCCCTAAAATTAATGTGAAAAGTGAAAACAAACCAGGGCAAAACAAAACAGATTACAAGCAAAATTAGATTCCTTAGTCAAACCGTCATGTCCAGAAGCGTCCGAACCAGAGGTAGTCAAATTTATTGGTAGCGTAAACAGCAAGATGGTCCGGTAAATAGTACAGGGGAGGGGGAGGTTCGAGGAGAGGGGGTAATTCGTGTGGTGGGGGTCATTTGCTTACCAGCAGGTCCTCCCCATAGGGAGACATAGACGTGTGCACCTCTAACTAACGTCGGATAAATAGAGCGGGTGCGCTTTGTGTAAGGGGAGTCATTTTGTGGTCGACCACATTATGCAATGACATACAATGTCTAGATCACTGAGAAATATAGTGAAGTAGTGATCCGTGTGCCACCGGCAGACAGATAGACGTGTGCACTAATTACTAACGTCCGGAAAAACAGAGAAAGGCGCTTTGTGTAAGTTTCTGTGGTCAACCCCCCTTATGCAAAGACATAGAATGTCTGGATCACTGAGAAATATAGTGAAATGGGGGGGGGGGGGGAGGGGCATAGACATGTGTACCTCTTACTAACATCGGGGTTCTCTTTTTGTTTGGGTCACCTCATTCTATTGGCATAGAGTGTCTGGATTACTGAGAGTTCGAAAACTGTTGCCTATTTGTGTTAGTGACGCCAAATGCTATGTATAAAAATGTAGAGGTACATTTCTTCAACTTTTAACATCTGTCCGATTGATAGGTAGCTGCATATTTTCCTCCTCTTTGCAATTCCCGAAGGTAGGCGTGCATTTAAGGACCAGAAATTTTATTAGCGTCTCTTCTGTCCTACAAGGGCACAGAGGAGATGTCACAAACAATATATTATAGCCTTTGCAAATAGGACTGAGTTGTTGTAGTGACCCAATTGCTTTCTTGTAAGATTTGTCAGATATCGGCATTCGTGGCAATGCAATGGCAGCCAAATGCTTGGTCTAGAAATTCTAAGTCTATGCCCCCCATTGGGCACTGCAGAAGCTCCTTGCCCTCATTTACATCCGCACCCCCCCCCCCTTGATCAGTATGCATTTTTGATCTGCCATAATGGCCGAGCTACAATCTGCTGAGCCTTGCAAGATGACGCCCTGAAATTTGTAGTGCCCCAAATTGATTTGGATTGGTTCTGGAACTGCTGAAACCAAAATTGGATTTGAATACGTTATGTACCCTACCAACAGCATAAGTCTAGTTCAAATTTGTCAGGTACGAGTAGCAATTACGATCACGTATGGAGTCACAAACTTTTTTTTTTAAAATACAAAGTCCAATTTTTCAAGAAATATCCATAAAGAAGATTTCTTAAGAGAGAAAAATTTTTCGTCTACATTTTGATGCATAGTATATACGGCCATCACTAATACCAATTGATCACAGTTTGGAACTCCTTCGATTGACATCCTCAGACCTCAGAGTCGGTTATGTTGGCACATAAATCAATTGAGGGTTTAGACTTGAAGACTTGCCAAGGATCTTCTTTCTCGTCCACTGCTCTATTTGAGATGTTGTGGTCAGTAACATGTCCATTCCCGTTTTTTCTATGCCAGTCCGGTGAAGATAATGTATCCAGTAGGGTTGGGTGGACCTAGACCACGCGAAAAATGTCTCCAACTTGTTCACGGTCCAGTTCTTTGCTATTAATTTGATTTGAAATTATTATACCTATTTGACTTCACGTTTCAAAGCTTATCGAATCCATACGCCTTCAAAATATGTCCCTTAATTGCTTACCCAAAATAGAACATCATCCCCAGTAATTTCGATAAATAATCCCTTAACCCCTCAATACAAAACCACCCGCCATCATCAGCGTTTGAGAAAACAAAAATACGAATAATTATTATTTTTAAACCCTATTTAAAAAAAACGTAAAACCCGTTGCAAACCCAAATGAATCCCTGTTTAATCCATTTTTAATAATATTACAACCGCGAACGGCTCTGTCAAAGGGAACGGGTTTTAATGAGGCCCGTTCATTTCGAGAAAAAGTGAGACGTTCTCTTAATAATTACGTGCAAACAAGGCGTTGGTGTGGGCCAATTAAGGTACGCTGTACCTGCCTGAGATGATGAGGCATTTCGTTGTTTTCATCCATTATCATCAGAAGCCCACGTGTCTCCTAATTTTCGGGGCTGTCTCTCTCACAAAATTTTCTCATTTCTCCCTGTTTCCCTTGTCTTTCTCCGCATCTAAACTATAGCCATAGGCGGATCCAGAGGGGGTTCAAGTATGTATAGTAGGCCTAGGTACTAATGCGAACTATTTTTTGCAACGATATTTTAGGCTGGGTATTTAATTTTGAATATGATGAAAAACCAACTAAAAAAACTGCTTCTCCACCGAGGTGGTGTATTGGGTCGGATTGTTGTGACTTTAATAATTTAATAATTATTTCTATTAATAATTTACAGCATTATAACGCAGGTCAACAGCATATTATATTAATTGGTGGACCTACTCAGACTACTTGTCTTGATGAAGCAATAGTATCTGAGATGATAGGTGGATCTCAAAGCGTTCTTCCAAACGTTTCGTCCACATCAGCGGTCGACAACTGCTTCTAAGATTGTATATTTCGAAGGCTCAGTAGCCTACAGGTATATTCCATTCCCCTGCGACCAATATATTAACTGAGATTTTTTAAAAAAATGTTTTGATAGTCAGCCATTTTGAAACAAAATTAGAGGATGAGTTTAGGCTCAGGGGATCATAAAAGATAAAGTTTTAAAGAAATGTTTCGGAAGTCGAACACCCCTTAACTCAAGCCACGAAGTTAAGGATATACGAAATTCATATACAAGACCAATTGCAACGTACGGCTTTAAAACTGGGAACCTTCTCATCAATGGCGGAAACAAACTGTCACTATTGGAAAGGAAGATAATAAGGTGAATTAATGGACCCCTAACCGAAATTAGAGGACCTAAAAAATCTGGACTTGGCGGGATTCGAACCCACGATATTATGTCAGTTATATATTGGTACCATATATTCCCACAATAGGCCTATATCTATGGACCCCTGTACGGAAACGGAGAGTTAGTATATAAGAAACAAAGCCGAAATGCTCAATGGGGAATAATAATTATGAGGCACATAAAATGGCTGGGAAGAATGTCTGAAGACCGCATGCCCAACAAGATGTACAAAGTAAGCATGATGAGGGAGAAGACTGAAGGAATGTCCACGAAACTGCTGGAAGGACGATTGACGAATTAGAAATGGAGTTCGTAGATGCTGGAGCTTCGTGTGAGATGATTGGAGGAATACTTTGCAAAGGTTTTCATGGCCGGAGGCTGATAGTGGAGGAATGTTATCGAGGAGGTCAATGCCCATCAAGGGCTTTAGTGCCGGAAGAAGTAGAAGAAGAATCTACCATTGACCACGCACGCACCAGAAACATAACTACGGCACTGCCATCAATAATCTAATGTAGTGCAGCAGAAGCTTGACCTTGAAACTCGTCTATGGAACTTGTGTAGTCCGCCTAATGACGAGTCAGTTGGATGCATGGCCTGGCCCTATTGTGATAACAGTGCGATTATAGCCAGGGCCGGCCCGTGCCTACAGGCGAACTAGGCGACCACCTATGGCGCCAAGCTTCGAGGAGCGCCGCGGAAAAAATTCAACTATAGAAAACTTCACCGGAAATAAAAACACGAAGTTTGAAGGAGACGTTTTTTTGAACAGCTTAAACGACATAAAATGAAGAATGAAGAAAAAAATTAATAATAATTCTTTTAGCAGTACTAGATATTTTGTCAGAGACGGGGAACTACAAGCAATACCAAGCCATGTTTAAGAAGAATCAACACCCAAAGATGTACTTGACTTCCTTCTAAAATCTGACTTAAAGGAAAGTGTCCCTCATTTGCTTGTGGCTCTCCGCATTATGCTGACGCTGCCTGTTTCTGTGGCCTCAGGCGAAAGAAGCTTCTCCAAGTTGAAGCAAATCAAAGCTTAGTTGAGGTCAAGTATGACTCAAGGCGGATTGGTCGGTTTGGCAACCATATCTATTGAACCTGATTTGGCGCAAAATATAAACCTCAGCGAAATAGTATCAGAATTTTCCAAAAAGAAAGCCAGAAGACAAAAGTTTTAAAGTTAGTTTTTGTTTTTTGTTTATTAACATAATCAATTTTCTTTATTCAATCTAATTGTAAAGTCAGTTACTGTTTTGTTTGTAAAGCAGATGTAAATAACCAAGAACGTTGGTAGGTACCCACTTCGTGTCTTTATTGACTCTTTCTTAGCTTTAATGTTTATACTATATACAATATTTTATATAGGCCTATACCTACATAGACCTACTGTTCGAAATTGAAAATAATAAAATATTGCATTGTCGTAAATAGGAGGGGCACCCGCTGCCCCCCCCCCCTCCCCCAGTGACATAGACGTTATGGAGGCGAAAGGCATAGTATCCACAATAACGAAAGGGAAATTAATTCTTGGTATGCTTATTTTAGACATCAGGAAAAAAAACCACATATTGACCAAGTACTTTCACAAAAATTTATTACTCCAAATCCCTAAAACCCCAATATTTCAGACCTATTTTGTCTGGGTCTGTTCATCAATTTTTTATTTTTTTTTCACCGGGGGATCAAAGTCTTGGGGTCCGAACTCTCCTAAGCCCACCCCCCAGAAATTTTGGGAATTTACGCCAATGAAATATCGGTATAATAGCTTGTGTGATTTATTTGGCGTTTCACCAAGGTATTAAACATCAACAATAAAATCAATAAAAATAGGTAGCCTACATAGGACAAAGTAAAAAAAAAGAAATGAACCTTTAAAGTTACAATAGTTTTTTAATAAGATATATGCATACTTACTATCAAATATGGTAACAAATACATATCCGAGAGTAGAGTTAGCGTTAGGGGGGGGGGGGGGCGCTAGGCAAAAGTTTCGCCTAGGGCGCCGAAAAAACACGGGCCGGCCCTGATTATAGCCAGCAGCACGGGCACGGACATAGTTTTGTTCAATATTGTGTTAGTATCGTACCAGTTCGGGCTGTCCGTTGATGACATATTCAGTGATAATAAAGTACTCGGCCTCCAAGTTGTTGTGTCTACGTTTGTACCTGCAATATCAACATATTCAACAAAATGCCAACATTAGTTGTACGCGAGGACGGTAGTTTTGGCGGCAAGACCTGCACCGTTTATTGTGCAGTTTCAGAAGACGAACTAAACATCCAGCAGTCTTTGCTTCAAGTCAAAAATACTAGTGTGCTCAACTGGAACAAGCCTGTGAAGAGAGACATTGAATATGGTGAGATGAAGGTAAAAATGCCTCCTCTCGTAGTGTTGGAGATTCTGAGAAAAAGGGATTTTAATATTGTCACTTCGGGGCTCTCGTCTGAAGCAAGGTTTACGTGGACTCTGACCAAAGATGATGTAGAGGATGAAGAAGATGAAGAAGAGGATGATGGAGGGTACCGGTACTAGGATAGCTGACACATATTGCAATTGCTTAAAAGTCACCACTTATATTGATATTAACAACTTTTATTATATATTATTAACTATAATTTTAGACGGCTGCTCACCATTTTATATTTTATTTTTTAGTTTCAGTAACCATCAGCATAGCTTGAGCTTCTTGTTTGAATCTCAAACATGCAGTTACTTGTCAAAGGGAACATTGTGCATCGTGTTAGCGCTACATACTAATTTGTTCGACGTTCAACGAGCGTGTAGGCTACGTATAGTAGGGACTGCCAAAAACTTTCAGAATGTACTAGAGGAGTTGACAAGCTTGTTGGACGGTTGTTGAGTGGCTACAGTACGGGGAATAATGCCCGAACCGTGTCGAACAAAGCAAAAACAGGACATAGTCTAGGGGCTGAGCTAAGGAAAGTTGTAGTCAGAGGGACACAATATCATCAGGTTACAAGAGGAGTTTATCCGGGTTACAACAAGCCAGGGGCCGGTCACAGCAACTTTCTCATCAAGACTGGAGTCATGAAACACCTGTAGACAAATAAAGGCTAACTGTTGCAAACGGTAACTACCCAACAAAAGCCAAATAAGAAAATAATACCGTATACATAAACCGACCGGCGCAAATCCTTGATAGAGTCCCGCGTCTTATTAAACAAAGACTGCATGCAAAATGGGCTACCGAAGCCCCCTGTTTTCGAAGTAGGATTAAAAAGCTTCTGTAGGTTAGTTCACAGGAAAAACGCTTGTAAGAAATTTTCCCGAACTTAAAATGGTGTTGAAAATTGGTGTGCTAGTTGGAAGAAATTTTAGGGCAGAGAATGTGAAGTGTGTGAACTTTATTGACTTAAGAAATTAGTGCTAATGCAGTACAAACATTAAAAAGTTAATTAATATAATTAATACTGTGGGCTTTATTAAACACTACAAAATGGTACAAAGCTGTTAACAAAATTGCATAACTTAAAAGTTGCAGGAAATGAAGAACTAGCGTACATACTGTACTGTACGTTAATTATATTAAGCTTTTTGATCAAGTTCATTTGTTTTCCTTCCGCCCTAATTGTTCGATGACTATGAGGCCCCTACCTCTAATAATTATTAGCACAGTAGGCAATGTAGTCCCTAAGTCCAACAACTAACTCTCTGCTAAACATTATTACGACATTGCCATAACGCCTTTACCAACAGACCGATCCGATAATAGAACAAAATTATAAGAACAAGCAAATGAAGACAATAAAAAAATTAATACCTTGATCTTCATATGTTTGAAATTTATTAGAAATGATTTACTATTGATTTGTTTGATTTTAATTCCATACAAACAATTGAATGTTTCCAATTGACCTCTTCAGTCACCTCAATGAGTAAATTAATACTATAGTGCTGAGTTAGGCCCCCATTCCATTGACCGGCTAGGGCTATTTCCAAAACGGTGACGTGGTAGCAGACACTCAATACTTAGGTAGCGTCTCCACCGACCTCGCATTGCAGATTGCAAGTGACATTGACGGAAATGTTTGTTTTTCTTTTTATAGAAATCTATTAAAATGTTTGTAATTAACATATCCAATGAAGCCATTTTTTAATTTTAGTTTGTTTGTTTGTGATTTTATTGTATGATCATTGATCAATTTTAACTATGGCATAGAGGAAAATTAACATTTCCGTCAATTCTGCAATGCGAGGTCGGTGGAAACGCCACCTAAGTCTTGAGTGTCTGCTACCACGTCACCGTTTTGGAAATAGCCCTAGCTGGTCAATGGAATGGGCACCTTACGACACGTCGCCGTCCGCATCGCGCGTAGAGACTCGCACAAGTACAAACACGCTACCACCTTACCACCGAAGTTGATTACTATTAGGCCTACTATTACAGTACCTATCCGGGCTATCCTAATAATTAATACATAAGGCGGGTATTCCACATACGTCAATCGTCAATAAAAAATTGAAAAATGACGTTTTACCAGACATTAAAGACATACTAAAAATTCTGCTACCACGTCAATTTACGTCATTGTTTCGTCATTTTTCAATTTTTCATTGACGATTGACGTTTGTGGAATACCCGCCTAAGAGAGTATGAACGGGTATTGGTTCTTTGAAATATCTGTATACAATTCCTCAATTACACCACACAGTATCTTTTCCACACACGTCTAATTCCCATACACAAAGAGAACATTCACCTTCTCAGTAAGTATTACATTCTGCTGCGAGATACCGTTCCCGAAACATAGCCGCTAACGCGCAAGATAAGGAAACTAATCAAGGGGTGGGGGGAGCCTCGAAGAAACACAGGCTCCATATACACTACCGTAGATAGATGTTGCAACAAAGGCAACTCTAAACTATCTGGTGTTGGCTAAGTCTATTTGAAGTAAATAACAGTCAGACAATAGGCAGGTTAATGAATAGGCGTCCTAACAAACGGCTTCCGGCCCTCTAATGCTGAAACAGCGGCTTTTTGCATCCCTCCAAAGACGTAGAACGCTTGGATTGCTTTTTGAAATTCTTCGCTTATGAAAACTTGCAACTAATAAAATTATCTGCAGGCGTAGCACCAACAAAAAATTATAACTTACCTGGGGACTAATTTAAACTATATTTAAATACGGTATTAAAAGTAATCCGGTCCATAGCAGACGACATTCAAATGTTTCGCCATGTCCTGCCCAATAGGCCAATAGAGCCCCAAAAGGAGGTAATGGCTTCTGGCCCTGTACTGCTGAAATCTAGCGGCTTTTTGCATCTCCCAAAGATGTGAAACGATTGGATTACTCTTATAAGTATTTCGATTGTAAAAACTGGAATGTATGGTGCTTGGTCAAGACGATTTGAAGTGAATTACAATCAAACAATAGACAGGTTAATGAATAGGCTTTCATACAAACTGCATTCTGCTCTATATGTACACAATACACCGTTCACAAGTCACAACCTAAAATACTTCACGAGTAATCAAGCATCCTATTCATTCTACTCCCATGCATTCCCCTTGTAGAGCTGTGTCTAGTGACACGTTTTTCGGGGTGTTAATTAAACACCTTTTTCATGGTAGTTTATGGGGCTCTCGTTTTAACGTTGTTTCCATTTTTATTGTGTTTCCAGTTGTTAAAATTTTCCATGCATAACTTAGGCACGTGCATTTGTCAACACCGCATTTTCCCTCTGTCTTTGCACTCATTATCCCGGCATGTGGCAGGGGGGGGGGAGGGGTTTCAGACATAAAATGTAAATATGGGTTAAATAGGTGAACCCGAACCAGTGGCGTAACGATACGTTTTCGAGGGGGGTGGGGGGGGGGGGCTAATTTGAGAAAAAGTAGACCAGAAAAAATTGGGGTATACGAATTTTGATGGTTGCTGTAAAGTTTAGGTCTTGAAGGCGAAAAATATTTCCGAAAAGAAGGGGGACTCGGGGATCTTCCACGGGGATTTTTTTAATGTAAATAGGCCTGAAATAGTTGGCTTTTAGGCATTTTGTCAACCAAAAATGTCGGTTGCAGTAAGCCTACTATGACGTTTTAGTATTAACTTATTCCTGGGGTTAAAATGTAACCAAACCAATTTTGAATAGCACTTTAATTTGTAAAGTCATCTCGTCTACATTTCTAATCCCAGGTTGAGATCAAAAATAATCGCCACAGTAGGCCTGCAGGACCAAACAATATATGACTATTGTATAGAAATGAAATTAAAATAAAATTGAATTGAAAGTACCGCGTAGAAAACAACTCAAAAAGTAAATAAACCAAAAATTTGGAGAGGATCGCAGGTACAGTAGTTCGAAGTTGACTAGTAAGAAATAAAAATGAACTGACATAATTTTAAGGCAATACCTACGGGTAAATAAAAAATATTACCCTTTGATTTTCCCATTTCAAAATCATCAAAAGCCTAAAGGCTAACACAAATTAATTTAAGTCCAGTGTAAAAGAAACCCCCTGGCCCCCGCCCCTCCTCTTAGAAGAATATTTTAATAACTCTTCACAAATTTACAAAAGTGGCAGAACCCCCTCCCCCCCCCAAACTTCTTTCTTCTCAGCTGGTAATATTATATTTCAGCAGCAGCAGCAGGAAAGAAAAAGAAAGGTTATACAGCAACTACAAGAGGCCTGCGGGGAGGGGCGAGACAGGGGGGATGGTAGAAAGTAATTAAATAAAAGTTTGGGGGGCCAACCCAATGAGGGGGGGGGGCAGGGGAGCCTGTCAACAGCAAGTCCGTCCCTTCTCAATTCTAACTCCTACAGACACACTACATTTATTATACGTCATCTTCCTGTGGGTTGCCTGCTCTGTTGGGAAAGCTGGGGGGGGGGGGGGGGCAGAAGAGGGGCAGAGGGGGCGTGATACATGAAATATCGCACCCTGCTGTTTTCTGACTTGTTTAGCCCACCCCTGTGTTTTTTTGTACCATTATTCAAACCTTTCGGGAAATAATTTAAATAGAGATGATGTGTATTTTCTATAGGTGAACAGAAGACCAAATTAGCGATTGTTTTTTTACTGCTCTACTGTTTTTATTGATAACTGTTATCGTTATCGTATATAAATGTATAGCGTATACTACATATTGTCTTCCTGTGGCTTGCCCCTGCTCTGTTGGGCCAGAAGGGGGGGGGGGGAGAGCTGGAGCGGCTTATATGAAAAATAACACCCTGCTGTTTGTTATGACTTGTTTATCCTGTTTTTCGTACCATAGAAATCAGTAAATAGAAAATCAAACCATTTTACACCTTCACCACCTACCACATCACACACCTTTTTGTTAGGAATAATAATTCAATAAACCTACACATAACAGAGCCGTGTTATATACTTTGATTATTATAGCGCATGGATGGCTACACCAATTTAAATTATCTTTGAATTATTGGATTCATCTCTACCCTGAATTGTGTTTGCCAACATTAATTACGAATAAAATAAATGTGAATTGAAAAAAATCGTTGGGGCCGTTTTTGAGAAACAAATTTTAAGCCGTTTTTGGAAGGGGAAGACAAAGATTGTGTTATGTATCAACTGAGAGTCCCCGGTCACCTTGAATAGGGTACTCACAAGATATAATAAAGACATAAAGAAAGAAAATTGGCTTTATTTTCCATATGACCGAATTTTGGGCCTTTCAGACCACTCCTACAATTAAGCTATTATAAATTATACTTCTCCTTCTTCCCCCTTAGTGCCACGTGGGAGGGGGGGGGGGTGACCCGGACCCATTTCCTGAACTCTCCCCGGTCGGACGCTGACACCTTGAGCTCGGCCATTGTTTTCCCTCTTGCTTCGGCGAGTTTGTCAATCCTTTCCTAGAGGGTTGTCCTCGGTCTACCAATGGGTCTTCTTCCTTGTGGTCTTGCTTCCGCCAACCTCCAGGTGGTCCTGTTCTCGTCCATCCTTTGTACGTGTCCGAACCGTTGCAGCTGTTTGTTCTCCATTCTTCTCTCTATGGAATCCACTTACAGGTCTTGTCTGATGTGGTCATTTCGAATTCGGTCCCACCTTGTTCGACCCGCAATCCGTTTTAGACACTTCATCTGAGTCGCGTTAATTTTACTCAGGTCGCTTGTTGTAGGTGTCCAGCTTTCGCTCCCATATAGAGGAGAATGATGAGGCTCCAAGATGGCTTGTTGGACTCTGGTATAATATACAATGATATATAAAATTACAAATTAAACTGAAAATTTAAAAAAAAAAAGCAAAACAAGACATTAAGAAGAAGAAGAAGTCATTAAATAAATCTTCAAGCAAGTAAATAATATTGCGGCCAGCATTTAAATAGATTGAAATCTTCTTATTGCTGTTATCAGAGCTATAAATCATTGCCAATGCAGCCTCACAAAATGCTGGATAATGAAGCAATTGAAAGAACACAAATTAAGAGAATTGTTGAGAAGGAAAGAATTTGAATTAGTCGGGAGAC
This sequence comes from Psococerastis gibbosa, assembly GCA_963971405.1. NCBI lineage: Eukaryota > Metazoa > Arthropoda > Insecta > Psocodea > Psocidae > Psococerastis > Psococerastis gibbosa. The sequence goes on from OZ020485.1 coordinate 4,129,141, forward strand.
AATTCACTTAGCGCCGGATCAATTTAAATAAATTGCGATTGGCGGTGGTTTATTTAAATAACTTGAGGTCGATAACAATCAATTCCAACTCTTTTTGTTCTTGTTCTTGCTTGTTATCTTGATTGCTGAACATAATACCCGTTTCTGTTTCATTGTTAGTAGAGTTGTACAATTAAATTAGGATTTAAAGCAGCACTTTAGGAGCTTTAAATTTTATATTCAACTAACAGGTTGCACCAGTAAGCGTAAACTAAGTAAACATTAAAAAAAATATGTACTGCAATTATTTGGACTTCTGTGTGGAATGGGGGAATATATAGGCGGTAGCCAACCTGCAATAACGCTGGTATATATAAACTTTTCAACCATTTTTCTATCGCTGCGCATATACAGTATATGAGAGCTCTGAATGAAAATTAATAAAAAAACTATTTACGAACGACAATGTCACAAGAGAGGCTCAACAAATAAGGCGACCACTTAAAGCCCCGCGCTTCTGTAGCAACGCACTATTTTGCGTTTATTTCTTCAAAATAGTTCCCGGGGGGGGGGGGGGGGCGCAGCCCCATTTTTTCCAGTTTTCTTAATAAATTTTTCGTCTGCAAATAAAAAATTTATAACCCTACTAATTAAGGCCTATTTTTTCAATGATTTCCACCAGGGGAAACCTTTCAGGTCTCCCGAACCATCGGGTGCCTGTGGAAGGGTTATTATGGTGTTTTCCCCTAATTTAAATATCCATAAGAACGGTTTTCCCTTTTTTCTACATTTTTATGAGAAAAAAATACTAGCCTCCTCGAAAATCTATTGTTACGCCACTGGATAGCACGAGAAAGTGACTTTTTTGGCAAGACGATCTACAAGTAGTTCAATTTGACTTTCTATTGGCTAAATTAGTATCCCTAAGAAGTATTTTGACATGACATTTCTTACGGACCTATTTTCCCGTTGTGGATTCAACTGCCCAGCAGTGGACGTCCTCTGCTTGCAACTGACCGGCGAACTTTACACCAGATTTTCAAAAATGAGAAGAAGGTACTCCCTGGAGCTTGAAGGAAATAATGGAACTGTGTCTCGGAGACATTGCAGGGACTGGAAATAACAACAGGGGAAGCTGTTACGCTGCAATCAGCTCGAAATGGCCAGCCATATATCAGTCTGGACCTCCTAATGCATCACAGTCCCATCTGGGTACATTCATTTCTTCGCGATTTACCCTTGTTCTAATGTGAACTCAGCAAGATAGCTTCAGTTTGGCCGTGAGAATCTTCCTCTGCTCAAGGTTGCTCCAACAACCCTATTATGGCGATTTGGGATTAACAAAATAGCGGGGGTTATTCAATTGTTTTAAGCAAATTAGTGCAAAATGCGCGGGAAATTCAAATTTATAAATTAATCCTCGGCTGTATTTTGGGGCACTTGATCAGACATGAAGGGCTTCTTAGCAATTAGCACCATAATAGGCAACAATTTAAAAAACGGGAGAAACGCATGAACAATTCTGTCGGAAAAAAGTTGCGAAGGTTAGAGTATGGTCAAACACAGATTATCTCAAGTCTAGGTCGGTGTCAATCTTGTGTTGAAATTTTAATAAATTAGGAGGCAATGCAAACGTGGGATTAGACTAAACAAACGTGGCATTAGATGGATCGGCACGGCTCCCCAGTCCCCATCCATCACACACGCCGGCCCCTCGTCACTCGGCGGTACGATGCCCTCACTGCCCTCTTCATAAACAACTGCCCTCAGAAACGGGGGGGGGGGGGTTATAGGATTCTTCTAAAGGCTCTGACAGCTGCCTGTGAGCTGGTTGGAGTCATTCATAATACATAGTGCGATGGTCGCATCCAAGGTAGCAAAAACTTATAAATACGGAGTTATATCAGCGTTGACGATAAATTGGAACGTGTATGAAATCATAGCCTATGCTTGTGTAGCACTACATAGTAAAGATGGGTTAACAGTGGGCCGATAGGCCCAAAATTCGCCGATGTGGAAAAGAAAGTCAATTTCCTGCCTTTCTTCTTTCTTTAAAAAATCACAGCCAACGCTTCTGTAGCGGATATACTACAGCAAAATGTATTTAGTCGGGAGGAAAAAATTAGAACACGGAAAATAACGAGACTGGGATGTATTATAGAAGCACCAGTCTGCAACGTCCAAATTGCCATGATGATCACCAATCTTTGATAGAGGAGGTATTAAATGAAGAAGAAGAAACAGAAATATCACCAAATGGTAGAATAATTATACGTAAGCTACAGTAAATGAGCGCTAACAGACTAAACACCCAAGTGTGATGATTTTTTAATTTGAAACCCAAACGTATAATAAGGAGTTACCCGGCTGAGCAAGAAAAAGGCGAGAGTGTAGACAGGCCTGTGGTAATTATCGAGGCAATTAGTTGGTGTTGAGACAAATGGTCTGTGCGTGATCTCCTGCCAGCCTGCCTATGGATTGTGCGTGATCTATCGCTAGCTTATGAGACTACAATATTTAAAATATCATCTGTTTTCACTTCAAATTTGAAGGCTTAGCAGCTTACAGACTTTGTTATTGTTATTATTATATCCTCAGAGTAGGGGTGCGAACTTTTTTTTTCTCCAAAATAAAGTACATCTGACTTTTGAGAAGGAAAATAAAGAGGACAGTATTTAAAAAAAAGAGTACTTAGTATACTTACTTTTAAATGAGTCAAAATCACACCGAAAATACACTTTAACATTGTTAATCATTGTATTGTAAATCAGGGGAGTTCCAATTACGAGCTATTTACTATTTAAAACAATATGTTTTTTAGGTTTTCGCAGAATTTAATAATTAACCGATTTTTTTTTTTTTTTTTGAAAGCTACTAAAACCCTCTTCGCGCGGCAAATCTGCAGTTCAGCTGAAGTTCGCGCTCAAATTCAAACAATTTTCATTTGAGCTAGACGGTCTTTTCATTGGCGAAAATTCCCAAAATTTCTGGGGGGGGGGAGCTTTCGGACCTCAAGACTTTGATCCCCCGGAGAAAAAAATTGATAAATGGACCCAAATTAGTGAGGTTTTACGCATATTATACCCTGGAGAAAGGGGGGCCCGGGGGTCTCAAAAATTATAAATGGGCCCAAATTAGTGAGGTTTAGCGCATGTTAACCCTTATACGTTTTTTCATAATAAAAAATATTTTGCTTCTTACATGCTTCACAAAAAAAAAGAGTATTTTTGCGTACTCTAAATGACTTTCAGTTTGTAGAGTACACATACATGAAAAAGATCTGAAATAGAGTACGGTTGGCAACCCTACCTCAGAGACAGAAAGAGAGAGAGAGAGAGAGAGAGAGAACATTGAGAGAGTTGAGCTGACTGGCATAGGTCTTTGAACAGCATAAATTAATAAGAACCGGTCCGAGTTTACTCGAACATGCTTTCCAATTTATCAATTAGTAGGGAGAGAAAATGAATAATTTCATGGTAAATAATTTTCCTATGGTTAAATTTCGGATATCTCGGGGGGGGGGGGGGTGTCCACCTGACGTCACTGGAGGTGAGGTAGCCTCAATATATTTAAAACACATTACAACACAGTAATAATGGCAGGGCAGGCAATGCATTTCAGCGTGAAGTTTCTATCATTTTTTCAAAAAAAAAAATTTTGCGCAAAGGCAAATAGGTTTTTGGGAAAGCAAACTGTCCGGTTTCGTTACTCAACTTAACACCTAAAACATGCCTGAAGGTAGAAATCATCGATAGAAAAGTTTCGCAGAAATATTATTTTTTAGTCATTTTTCATTAAAATTAAGTTATTTTTATTTTTTTACCCCCAGAAGCAAACTATCAAGGGGTAAGCGACCCCCCACATTTTATCAACATTAAGAACGACTAGATTATATGTGAATTTAAAAGAAATCGTTGGAGCCGTTTTTGAGAAATAATTTTTTAGGCGTTTTTTTGGAGTTTTTTGAGAATAAAACCCCCCAAATTGAGTTAACCCAAAATAAAAAAAATTGGTCCCGAGGTATGATTTTTGTGAACCTACATGCCAAATTTCACTCAAATCCACCGAGTAGTTTGCCCGGAAATCGACGAACAGACAGACCGACAGACCGACAGACAGACATTTCGTAAAAAACATTTTTTTGGGTTCCTGGGACCCCAAAACGTGTAAATCCGTTGAAATCTCGGAATCGAAAATTTCGACTGTCACAAAGCTTTCCTTATACTACGTATAAATTGGAAAGTAATAACTAAATAAATCACATCCCAATCATTCATTGCCAATTAGCCAACTGTTGAAAAACACCAGCAGTTAGCAACAAGGACAATTATGTCCTTCAATGGCAAGTCAATCAGATAGACTTGGCCGATGTAGGCAGCGGGGAGCCCCGAAATTAACAGTTCAGCCGCACCCGCCACAGGCCTACAGACTTTCAGACATTGACACTTGGTTAAGTTACGATGTTAACTGTAATTCCCCTGCAGCTGTGCTACAGTCAGTAGTGGCCTGAGGAGGTAAAAAACTGAAGTTAAACGCTGGAGGAAAGGGCACAACTCTTGCTATTAAGCGGACGGCCAATAATGGCCAGTCAGCCAAGGACTGGCGTTGCTTGAAGTAAGTAGTAAGCTAATGCACCCGTTTAAGCTGGTTGTTGACAAAGAACAGCACATAAACCCCTGTCTGTCCCCTGCATTACTGTAGTACCCTGTACGCTGGCCTGTAAGTCTACAATATTTAAAATACCCTGCCTATTTTTGCCCTTTGAATTTCTAGGCTTCTATTACGGACTTGTTAAGTTATCCCGTACCATATACCTGTAGTCCCCTGTATTTGTTTCAACAGGTTATTAATCTTATCAACATTATTAACTGCTCATATTTTTGTTTGCATATTTATACGATACTTAGGCCTACATAGTATTTAAGGAAAACTTTGTGATGGTTGGATTTACACGTTTTGAGGCCCCAGGATCCCAAAAAAGGGGTTTTTACAAAATGTCTGTCGGTCTGTCTGTCGATTTGTGGGAACACTACTCGGTGGGTTTTGATGAAATTTGGCGTGCAGGTTCACAAAAATCGTAAGTTTTCTTTAGGCTATTCTTGTGGTTTTAACCCCCAAAAACATAAAAAAAAATATGGCTAAAAAAAATATTTCTGAAAAACAGCTCTAACGATTTTCTTCAAATTCACATTATATTGTAGTCGCTATTAATGTAAAGAAAAATCCAACGTCGATTGCCTCTTGATGTAGGCCTAATTTGGTTCTGGAAAAAAAAAAATGAAAATCAAAATTTAAACCTAAACCGAAATTTACCCCAGAGACAATTATTTACCAAGAAACTACAATATTAAAGTAGTCTATCCTAAATCCTAATAAACAATAAACAATAAATAGGAAAGCATATACGGGTTCATGGATACCGGTTCTTAGATTATGCGCGATCCACCACATGTATAATATTATACCTAGCATATGAAATTGGACTTAGGCGCACATTCCATTGACCGGCTAGGGCTATTTCCAAAAACAGTAATGACATTGACGGAAATTAGAATTTTTCTTTTTATAGAAATCTATTAAAATGTTTGTACTTAACATATCCCATGACGCCATTTTTTAATTTTAGTTTGTTTGTTTGTGATTTTACTGTATGATCATTGATCAATTTTAACTATGGCATAGAGGAAAATATCTGCAATGCGAGGTCGGTGGAAACCCCACCTAAGTCTTGAATGTCTGCTACCACGTCACCGTTTTTGGAAATAGCCCTAGCCGGTTAATGGAATGGGCACCTTAGTACTAGCCTAGACAAGCTCCCTACCAGTTACACCACGATCTACAGCGACTGAGACGTATTTAATGGGGTCGGGGGTAATCAGGCGGGGTGTCAAGTACAGCACTTCACGCGTCAGCGAAACCAACCGGGTAGCTCGTGTATTTTTCAAATTTTCGCGCCTCTTTTCTATTTTTCGTTCAACAGCAGGTGTCGACAGTGTAATGGCCTGTTTTATCTCGCAGTTCCCTATCATTACACACGCCCCACCATGCGCCATTTTTTGGCTGTACTGTACTGAGTTGATTGAAAGTTATAGACATTGTTGTACATTAGTAGGATTGAAGGGTCTTCTTAGTTCATAGGGTGCTATTGAATTGAGAATGATGAGTATAGGTAGGTGTAGTCCAGATGGTAAAGAGCAGGACCTCCAACAGTCACATTGACTGTATATGTGCCAAAGAAAATAGGAAAATAGAACTTTAGGTTTCATAAAAAGAAATAGTCATCATTTTAAAGCGGAAACAGTGAAACTCTTGTATACCACACTAGTAAGACCAGTCCTAGAATACAACTGTCCAGCCTGAAATCCATACCTTAATTGCCAAATTATGAAAATTGAGAATGTGCAAAGAAAATTAATTATGTTGTAGGTATGTTACTTATCGAAGGTGCCAAGTCAGGTAGCATATGATGTATAAATAACTGCAGAGTAACTTTTTTTTAAAGTAAAGCAATTGGAATAATATTGAGCGACCTGTTGACCTCAGGTGTTCATAAAACGAGCATATGATGTATAAATAACTCCAGAGTAACCTTTTTATAAAGTAAAGCAATTAGAATAATATTGAGCGACCTGTTGACCTCAGGTGTTCATATAACGTCTTCTTTCACATTGACCACGAGCAATAGCCTGAATTCAACTCATTATAAAATTAGGGAGAAAAAATAAATCATGGGCAAAGTCTACAATGCTACGTCTAAATTGGCAAAGACTGGAATTCTACTTAAAAGACTCAATTCTGGTTCGGATTATACTAAATAATCATAATGTAAAAAGTTACAAAGAGAAAATATTGCACGGGCAAAGTCTACCCACCTATTCTATTGTACCTAAAAGTCTCAATCTGTATTCTATATATCTGAAATGCCAAAGGTTTTTGCATACAAACAAATTAAGCTCCAATATTTTCCTTTCATCCCCCACTCACCCTATAGTATAATGAAAACCGTATAAACGTGTCCATTTAGAAAGGGACCGCTTGGTTAGGGGATGAGAGGCGGGGTTGGGGGGGGGGGGTTAGGGGAGGGTCCCCCACATTGCAGAAATCCCTTTTTGATAACCGACTTATTATCATTTTGATTACAGTAAACAAATCAATCATCCATTGGAAAAATCAGCAGCCTTTTTCGTCCCCGGGGGCTACGTTAATGCTATGGATGTCAGAGGTTTTCTTAGAATTCATAGAATTATTTAGTGATGGTGAATATTACCTATAATATGTCCAGCTTGAAGGCTGTTTATGATGGGGGGGGGGGTAGTTTATAATTTCTGTCTCTCCCTAAGAGAAAGTCAGAAAATCTTATTAAAAAAATAAAAATTCACAGGAAATATCTATTCTAGAGCTAGAGGCATGAATGATGTACCATGCCATGTCATCTCATTTCATCTCATTTATGGCTCGACAATGGCTATTTCCTGAGAAATTGGATTTTATTTAAATACAAATAAAAACGGGCTGTGGGGGACGGGGGTGTCCGATCTTCCCCTTATGTATACGCATTGAAACTTATTTACTTTCAGGTGACATGAGGATGTGAAGCTTGAGAATGTGTTTGGTGGCAGGGGAGCTGACGCGAGCTCTGTCGTTGCTGTTTTGCTCCATTCTACTGCTGACAAGCCATTTCGGTAAGTAAGCAATCTAGCTACTTCGGTGTTACCGGGCTCAAAAGTGGTCCCAACGATCTCTTAAACAGTATCTGTAAGAAATACTGAGATAGTAGTGTTCCTATTGCTGAAGTTCTGAGGCGAATGGCTACAGAAGCCGAGTTGCTGCTGATGGTTAAGAAACGGAAACTAACATACTTTGGCCATGTTATGAGGAGCAAAAAGTATCGCGTTCTGCATGTAATAAGCAAAGGGAGGATATAAAAGCTGAGGTCTCCCGGCAGAAGAAAAACATCCTGTTTGAAAACCCTGAGGCAGTGGTTAGGCACGACTTCCCTGTTCAGAGCTGCAGTCTGCAAAGTCCAAAGTGCCATACTGCCATGCTGATTGCCAATCTTCGACAGAAGAAGCATCAATAGAAGAAGAAGAAGAAGAAGAAGAGGAAATACTGAACGGCACAGCAAAAAGTCTGTGTCTGTTTTTCCGTTAATGCCACGCAGGGGAGTAGCTATAGGGGGGGGGGGGGATGGAGGGGGGAGCCTCCCCCCAATTATTTGGTTTTTGGCGAAAATTGGTAATTTGCCTTTGCTCAGTTGGCAAAAACAGAGTTCCTTACAAAGAAAAAAAATTAAATAAAGTTGGCTTAAAGTAAGATTGTACTAATGTTTTATTCTTATGTAACCAACTTGCCAACTCGGTGTGTCAAACTTAGAAAAAGGCGCGAGAAATTCAAATTTTAATTGACACAATTAAGTATCCAACTCATACAGCTACGTAAACTGTAAAAATATGCAAGGGCCTTGTTGGCAGACGACAAACATATGGACAATCTTCTGCAGTCAGCGTCTATTGTCTATGGTCACCATCAAAAATGAAAGAGAGTTTAGCAGTTTAGCCAGTTAAAAATTGTAAAAAGCGATCTATAAAAAGACAATGACAGATTCACGCTTGGGAAATTTTATGCCTATGAAATGCGAAAGAGAACTTATTTCAGAACTAAATTTGGGCAAGATAGTTAAGTTGTGGGCTGATTTAAAAGAACGGCATGGAGAAAAATTAGCCTACAAATATAAAATTGGACATTCTAACTACGTAAAATATAGCAATATGAATAAATATTTAAGCATTCCTTTATAAGCTTAAAACAAATCTATACTTTACCGTTGTTAAAATGCGTAAAGCCCAACTATTTTGCACTTAAATTTTCAAATTTTTCCCCCCGGAGGAAACCCCCGGCCCCCCAGTTTTCAGCAATATGAATAAGTATTTAAGTATTTTTTCATAAGCTTAAAAAAATCTATACTCTACCACTGTTAAAATGCGTAAAACCCAACTATTTTGTACTTAAATTTTCAAATTTTCCCCCCCGGGGGAGACCCCAGTCTGCAGTCAGGCGCATGGGCTTTTCAAGCAATGCCTATATGGTTTCGCTAGCAAACACACCAATTGCACAATCACTAAGAATTAATTTGGCTTGGTAGGCTACAGCCACTTTCCCGGAATGGCCCCCTCCGAAAATCTGTCCTGGACCCGCTCCAGGTAAAAACATGAATTTGCCCACCTATGTCATAATGTAATTGTAATACAATGTAATACAATGCATACCTAATTATCCCAGTTATTATTTTGGTAGGTCTATTTTAAGTTTTTTTGAGTTGGGAAAATAGACACATATCCCCCCCCCCCCGAAAAAAAATCATGCCTCCGCTACTCCCCTGAAACCAGACACCTCTTTTATGCTTGATAAATCATACCTACCTATGTACATCGTAGCTCGTGGGCTCAAGTCGCACCAAGCCCAGTTTTTCTATATCCTCTAATTTCGGTTATAAGTTATAACGAGGAGGTTGCCTCATCAACCAAAGTTAATTATAATGTCAGTGTTATTGTATATATCATATAATTCTACAATATAATACCTATGTACACCAGATCAGACGCTTCAAATAGAATGTTTTCCCATCGCCTGGAGACTACTGTTTTTTTTAAATTTATTACATTAATTTCGTATTGAATATATTGTACAATATCAGATAATACTAAACTCGATAAAAGATACTTACTAAAGTACCTATAGTTAAAATTAAACTTTATTGTTTATTTTAGTCTCAAACACCGATTTTCTCTGCGGCTATTGCATTTTAATATGATTGTAATACACAGTTCTGTACCGGGGGCGGGTTTATCTCTAAAGCAGCAGCAGCATAACAAACGACTGTATGTACTGCTGAATTTTATCGAGTAAGCATGGCCTTGTATTGCATTGCTGACATGCTGCTGTCAGCTGCAGCAATCGTGCACCTTGTCAACAGAGTTAAACTGCTGCACAGCGCTTTGATTGATAAATCGGCTCAATTGCAGTTTGGAATAGGCAACAGGCAACAGTAATTAAATTTGAAATTGTAAATGAGAGATTATTGGGGAAGACTGAATAGAGCTGGCAAGTTTTGGGAAAATATGGCGGCTATTAAGGAATAGAGAAATGAACCCACCATCAGGGACGGATCCAGCCCATTTTTTTTGGGGGGGGGGGGTAGCTGAGGGTCAAAATAGGAAAAACACTAAATTAGAGCGTAATAACTTAATTTACAATAGATATACCAAATTTTAGAGGGGGGGGGGGAGCAGCTACCCCCCCTGTATCCGTCCTTGCCCACCATGGATCTGTACACAGGTCAGAATAATTCAATAGGCAGAGAACTAAACTATGCAACCTTTGCAACCAAAAGTCGAGATTCAAGACTCAGTGTAAAAGGTAAATTTTCATTTAGGCCTATCCTACCAACCTTGATGGTTTCCTTATGTTCAAAACGCGACTGCCGGGCATTTTTCTGACACAACACCCCTTATAGAGAGGGCTCACTACCAGTCAACCGGGGTCTTCTAACCTGTCGACCTCCAGCTGGTCTTTTCTGCAGGCGTTTTGCATTTTTCATTCGCAGCTTCTGCGAAAGCCTTATGATGCGATCCAGACGATACTTAATCGCGCTCTTTTGATGTACCTAGGTATATAATATATTATTTTATAAATAAATATAGTTTATATAGGCGCTCAATAATTATTAGTGTAGTGAATACCCGTTATAGTACACAAACTCATTATTTCCAATTAACTAAATATTTCCCGATAAACAAGAAATTAGAAAATCAAAACCGTTCCATCAAAAGGCAAGAAATTCAGCTTTCTCCATCAAAAGGTAAGAAAATATCAGGGGGGGGGGAGGGTAGAATGTTATTATCTGGTCGATACGAAATAGGCGCGCTATTATTAAAAATTTCCAATTCGCTGCGTCTCAATCTGTTTTGGAAATTTCACGTTAACGGGTAATGAGTAACGTGAATTACTTTTTCTCACCGCCTTCTAGAATTTCCCGCGCGCGCTCGCGGTCCGTATTGTGAATATAATTCGACAGCGCGAAGCTAAAACGGCGTATGTTGCATTAGAAATCATTGAACATACGCCCTTCTGGCTGGAATATTTTGTGTATTTGCGGCAGCTAACTTACTGCTGAGAATTTCTCTTATAGATTGCTCGCTGATTCATTGGGCTTCGTGATTTACACTTGGCTGGTCTAAGCTAATGAATTAATACTGCTCAACTACTGCTTTCTCAGTTTTTAAAAGTGGAGTAAATCTTATGATACTGGGTAAGGTAGAATGTTAAGTTTTGTCTAATGCTGGAGGGGTTTATATCGTATATAGCTTTCTCGTTTGATTGTCACCAGTTACGTTTTGAGCCATTGGCATTGCTTGAGGAAACACAGTGCTTCTTGCCGGAATCTCTGACCTGCAACAATTTGTCAATATTAACAAACGGAACGCTGCTATTTTCGATGGTCTCAATACAGGTGTAAAATGATAGAGACTGGAAAAGCTTGCAAGCCTGATTGGAGTTGGCGTGTGATGCTGTTGTTGCGTGGCCACCTTACGAGGACGAATGACTCGACTGATACGAACATCACATACAGATGGAAAATGGAATGAGCCTGCATCGCGGCGCACGACCCCTTGCTTGTCTAAAATGAGTTAGTCGCTTTTTCCTAAATCGGTTTAACTCAGTTTCATTCATCGTTGTCCCGACTGGCTGGCTATTTACTTTAATATTGTTACTGTTGTGCTTTGGCTGTCTGTCCCATGTCGTTACATTAGTTAACACTGCTTGGGGATTCTCGTTTTATCTGTTGTTTATGGGACTGTGGGGAAAATGTTTTGGGGGAGGACTAGTGATCCCTCTTTGATATATTTTATATTCTGCTGTAACACCACACCTCAAAGGCTTCAAACTTTCTCAAATATTTTGCTTACCTAATATGCAACATTCCTTTTAGTCTACATTACAGGTATAATGCCATTTCCTGTTCCCATTTGAACTGTATATTTAATTTAGTAACATGAGAGAGTTAGAGGGTGGATAAAGGGAGGCGATTTGTCAGTGTTAGGGGTGGTAATGGCCCCCCAAATTCTGAGGTTCTCTACACCTTCATCACACCTTCCACCCCCGCCCCGACCACCCTCACATCAAATACCAAACACCCCTAAATTGTCCGCATTTACTGCGAAGCAGCTTGCCCTATTTAATACTACGAGTACTAGCATAGTCTCAATATCAACGGGCTTTGAACTTTCATTTACAATACAATTATAGCCTATTACAATAGATATCATGGAGAAGACACAGTCCGGTTCATAAAAGCCCAACGCATAAGATGGCTGGGACACGACGTATAAGAATGTCAGACGACCGCATGTCGAAAAAGATGTACAAAGCTAGCATGGCAGGAAGTCCACTGGCCGACCGCCCTCGAAAACGCTGGAAGGATGAGCTGGAAACTGACCTTCGCGAGTTAGGAGTCCGTAGATGGTGGAGTGTTACACAAAACCGAGATGACTGAAGGAGTGTTGACGAGCAGGCCAAAGCACAGCTGTACAGCCAGAAGAAGAAGAAGACAAAAGAAATCGTATATTAGATAGATACGATAACATCGTAATAGAAATAAGTCTACTTAAAACACTCGGTTGGAGCATACTACTAGTACTTTATGGCTGCGGAACATAAAGCATATCTACGAAAAAAAAAGGAATTTGGAAGCCTTTAACATGTGGTGCCATAGAATAATGTTAAAATCATAATGGAGAGATCCCATTAAAAAAAAATTGGTTGTCTGTAAAGGCAGTTTACATACGATAGTTTAACGTGACAACGCCGGCTACAAAGCGATAATGGACAAGCTGAGACAAGCTTACTATTCACCAGTGGCGTCAATAATGGGGGGGGGGGGGGGGCGCAGCATTGCTGGGGGCGCACTTTTGTTTCCAAAAATAATAAGATAGTTTAGAAATCTACCTAATTAATAAAAATATTAAATATCAATTTGTTATCCATGATGACTATAATTAAGAAATTAGGAACTTCATCTCATTTTAAACTAAAAATTTTCTTTCTCGCCAATACTGCGCTTCACCAGTCGCAGCAGAAAAAAAATAGTAAAATCCCAATATTTCGGCCCTATTTTTTTTTTCTTCAAAAAAATTCTTCCGGGGGAGACCCCGGGGCCCCCCTGTTTGTTCCAACATGAATAAGCATTCCTTTGCAGGTTTTGTAACAATTTATACTTTACTGCTGTTAAAATACGTAACAACCCACTATATTACACTTAGATTTTTAATTCTTTCCCCTCTTTGGATTACGTGTGTGTGCAATATTATTTTTATAAAATCTAAGCCGTCATAATGGTAACATAGGTAACGGTTTAGTCCGCATATCTACAAAATGTTGTCTGGCTGTATCCCCACTAAATTAGCATTTTGCGTGCCTAAGCTATCATAAATAGCCTACGAGTAACACCATAATCTATTAAGATTACACTAGATAGGATCACAGCCATCCCCGAAAGAAATCCTATTCTACTATTGACTGTTGACAATCACTCATAACAAAGATAAAAAAATAAAAGACGAGGTAGGGCGCACCAAAGGTCTTGCGGGGGGGGGGGGGGCAGCAAAAGTTATTTACGCTACTGCTATTCACGTAATGAAACTGGCGGTTCGGCGAAAGCATGACTTAACCAGTGTTAAGTGAGTCGCGCGAGGGTATATGTCTCGAGCAAACACTAAGCAGTTCAGAATCAACATGGTAGCTATCCCAAATTCCCACCACTCTATACAAATGGCAAAAACATAAAGTAATGAACCAGCTCTGATTGAAGAGAAAGCAGGTGTTACAATAAGGGGTATATCTTTTGTAGATTTCACACAAAAGACTCGCAGATATTAATGCAGCAATACCGTTTCTGACAAATACTATGTTTTTCCTCGGAAAAGAGACAATGTTTCACAGAACAAGAAAATGACAGAGGAAGGGGATATTGAGGGTGACAAGGTGCCAAGTGAAATTTGGACGGGCCTTTGTGTAGGTCTGTCGGCCGCCCTAAGGGAAATCAACTTCTATCTCGAGCTCTAAAACCCGATTAGTCCCTCACTTCTGTCCAGACGCCATGTTTCCATCACATTTTCTTTATATTACATAGTATTATGTGTCGTCGTAGGTTTTAATGATAAATTATACATCATTCTTCTTCTTGTTTTTTCTTCTTCTCCTTCTTCATTTTCTTCTACTACCGCCTACCGGCTATTCTGACAACTGATGGAGCTACGAAGAATAGAATCAGTGCATTTAAAATCTGGATATACCACAGAATAATGCTACGTTTATATCTGAGATATGGTGTCTCTAATGCTGAAGCTCTGTGGCGAATGGATACAGGAATCGGGTGTTGCTGCTGACGGTCAAGAAACGGAAACAAACATACTTTGACCATGTAATGGGGTACGAAAAATGTCCCCATCTGCATGTTATAATCCAAGGGACGAAGGTAGATGGACTGATGGCTCCCGGTAGAAGAGCATCTTGATTGAAAACATGAAGCAATAGTTTGGCAAGTGCCCGACTTCCCTTTTCAGATCAAAGCAGCAGCCTCCACGGCCCAAATCGCCACGAGGGTTGCCAATATTCGCCAGAGAGGCTTATAAAGAAGAACCGTCCGCGTTCGTTGGGGTTGATCCCCCGTAGTTCTTGCATTCATTCCAGATTCCAGGGACGGATTCCAGAATTAATCCACAATTCCACACGGACGTATAATATTAAATAATAATAATTAATTAAATAAATGATTTTAACTTTTGTTCTATTACCGGTACTAACAAAGTTAGGGTTACAAACCTCTCTCAGCACTAATCTATGTTAGATACCCTCCGAAGCATTGCCAGAAAATATAGTAAGTGTGGAATTCAAGTCTATACAACCTTTCGGGTCAATTTCAAAGTCCGTAACACTACTCAGACATGTCTTGTCTATGCATATAAGGTCTGATAATAAAAAGTTTACGATTCGGGAAGAGGCAAGTGATATCATGTAATGTCTAAAAAAAAAATGCATAGCCTATAACACATCCGCGACGGCCACAACAGAATTATGTCTAACAAACACACCCTTAGAGTTAGATAGATACATAATTTAAAATGTTTTAGACTAAGCAACTACACAGTACACACCACCTTATAATAGACGAAACAAAGGGAAGTGGATAAAACACGGTAAATAAGAGGTCGTAATGCGCCGGAATTATTAATGAATGAGTTGAAATTTTAAGTTAGCAGGCTTTATGGGTTTTGCCACGATGGTTGTAGTGTACGCACACTTCACCCCAGTTTACCCTACACTCCATATTCAGGCCGTACATTATTCATATGTTACTCAAAATACACGTATTTCCCCTCTGTTTTAATTTGCCGATAAACTCTCTT
The DNA here is from genome assembly GCA_963971405.1 of Psococerastis gibbosa. Taxonomy (NCBI): domain Eukaryota; kingdom Metazoa; phylum Arthropoda; class Insecta; order Psocodea; family Psocidae; genus Psococerastis; species Psococerastis gibbosa. The sequence continues at coordinate 4,144,584 of OZ020485.1, forward strand.
AATGGAAGCGCTCTATCTCGAATTCTCAGTATTCAGTACATATATGTATATGGCATCATATATGATGCCATAGTTTCAGGGCCGTTGACAATCATTGCAGGAACCGAGATAAGTAACACCCGGGCCCTGACGGCTCGAAAGACTGCAGCCCTGGTCACTGGTTATAGTCGGTTCACTGCAAACTTAACAAACTGGGTCATGGCACTGAAATGAGTCCGAGGAAACCGCGGAATACGTGGTTGGTCACTGTTAACACTGGTAAGCGCAGTTGGACTGTCTATAGTTCTATATATAGGCATTGTCCAGCAATGGGAGGCCCGTTTAGACTGCTTTGGGGCTACCTATATCGCTGATCAATTGGCAATGGCCATAGTATGAATGATTGGGATACGCTGATGTGATCCAAAAAATTATGCTGTTCAAAATTTCCCAAGACCTATGTTCGTTGACTCCGTTCAAATCTAATAATAATAACTCCCGGGCTCTATACCCAGTGCTGACTACGGCACCTATAGTACTACCAGCAATATATTTTATTTACTGTACAGTCGTCAGTTATTCTTCAAAGTAGTCGAGCTTTGGAGTAATGCCTTATGGTCTTAGAGGCTAAGACACCAAAATCACTAATATGTCTCCCTCGTGGTGGAAGCCAGTATTGGCATACTGAACTGATAGAGATCCGAGTTTGGGCCGGGATAAGCGAATGACGCAGGGCTTCGGAAACTGACCGTGAAGGTGGATTAACTCAATGAAGAGTCAACTGCATAAGAATGCACAAGGCAACGGGAAAATGCATTACAATGCCCTAGTAGCATCATCATAGCATCAATTACAGTGATGAACGCCAATCTTCGACAGAAAAGGCGTTCAGCTTCGGTTATTATTCACAATATCCAGAAATATTCTTGAAAAAAGAAAAGCTACAGTCAATAACAGGTATGGCTGTGTGCGGAACAGAACCCATACATTTTAAACACATCGACTTTGAAGCTTTAATACTCCGGCACGCAGGTGGAGATTGAAACAAGTTGAGCCGAGAAAGGCAACTTTGTCGGATAGATCGACTTCTGGTCTCGATAATGCCTCGATATATCGAATTTTCAACAAGTCCTTCAACATGTGATACCATAAACTGTATATCTCAGACACATATTTCCAAAAGTTTTCGCGATAAGTTCTTGCTTCACATGGTCTTTGTTCTTTAGACTTTTTGACCAAAAATATCGTCTAGCATATTAAGTTTTTTGTTTATATTTTTGTTTTTAATTTTTTCATGCGACTATATGAAATGCGTGTCTGTATCTTTTGGAGAGTAACTTCGTAAGGTGGGACATACGCCTCCTGCAAAGGATATCTTTTTATGTCATGATTCGTATCAGTACTTGGTGAAGTCAAGCTTGTCACAGCTTGTCCATTTTCGCTTGTAGCTGGCGAAGGTTGACATCGAGGACGTATATACCAGTTTGCCAAAAACTCATACTTACTTACTTTTTCGTGTCCGGGGTAGAGACTCCTTGTTTCTGGTCTCAGCCAAACCGACGCCATCGTCGGTGCATTCACATACGGAAACAATACAAATAATGTCCGAAATCTATGGGGTCGTCGGCATTGGACAAGGGACCAATCGACCACTATTAGTAGGCCTAGGTTCATAAAACGTCCTTCAACACATTGTTATATATTGTTATTTTATATATAGTCCAGGGCCGGCCGCCATACCATGTTGAATCCAGCGGACCAGAGCAGGTTCAAAGATGCAGATAACTTGGTCGTGTGCACAGTGCCGGTAGGGAAACATGGTAGGACTTGTCCTGGTCACCTCCGAACTAATCGTGTGACTTCACTGTGTTTCCCAAGTGGTTCGGAATCCACTATAATCAGGAGGTCCACTGTCCTATGGGCCCACACCGTGGCCTGGGACTATGTCCATCCATTCTACTACTACTACTATATATGGTCCACCACAAACAACACATGATCATAAAACACACACACACCACTACACTCACAAAATATACATTGTGACAAATGCCATTGCGGGATTGTTAAAATTATTTTAGAAAATATACTGTATATCCACCCTAGAACGGGCCTAGCCCACAGGGAAATGTTTTTAAATTGTATAACTGTATACTGTATTGGGAGATATTAAAATTTTATTTGATTTGATTTTCATTTGACCTGTCACACATTATTTGACGAATCAGAGGTTCGGCCAATTGACACGTTTTCTCTTGACCAGTCAGAGTTCGCCTTGCAGAAGCTACGATTTTTTAAAAGCGTCCAGGGCATGCTCTGAATTGTCGAAATTCGACTTAGCAGGTGGACCATGAAATTAAAAAATATCCTTGAAGGGAATAAATGCCCCACCTTTTCTATCTAGAACGCTAGGTGTTATCAGAGATAAGAAATTTGGCACTATTCTTAAAATGTTCCTCAGTGCATTGGGCAAAAATAATTTGACAAATTTACAGATACAGGCGACGACAGTTAAACTTGCTGGCAGACACAACTTGGGCTTGAATTTTTTATTGCAAAACTTGGCGTTCATTTCCGGAGATGAAGAAGTGCGGGAGGCTGAGGGGGGGGGGGGGGTATTTTGGGGGCATAAGTTGTGAGAATTTGCGAATGGGCGGGGGTTGACATCTTTGCCCATCAAAACTGTCATTGGCGCCTTTTTTCATTGAATATCGAAGCTGCTGGTGCTGTTGACAAACATAAAAAAAGTTTTTTTTAAGCTCATAAAAAGAAACTGACATTCACGCTTGTACGCCTGTCCGGAGGTTTTTTTAGTTTTTGAAGCGTAAACCCCCTCAAATTGAGTTAGTCCAAAATAAAGAAAATTGATCGGAGACATGATTTTTTCAAATCAACATGCCAAGTTTCATTAAAATCCACCGAGTAGTTTACCCACAAATCGAGTCACAGACAGAGAGACAGACAGACCGACATACACATGTTTTAAGCAATGTTTTTGATTTCATGGTACCTCAAAATTTGTAAATCCAATGAAATCTCAAAATCGAAAATTTTGACAATATTACAAAGCTTTCCCTATATACTGTAGGCAGACTACGTATACCTAGGTAAATAGGAAACCAATAGAAATAAATTAAATTGTATCAGGTCAATTATTCTGGTCATGAATTTACCACTTTAAGGCTGAAATTTTGGACGAATATACTATTGGAATTAGAAAAAGGGTTGAGCATTAGGGGCAGCTGAGGGGTGGTGGGTTCCATAAAATCAGCAATTAAGCAGCAGAAGACTTGAAAACAGCACTCGTCCCTCCAGCAGCAGCAGCAGCAGCACTGACAGCCTTCAATTATCAATTTTGACTTAACAAACTCTCGTTCGAGAGTCGCTCTCGATCGAGAATCGCTCGATGTGCAAATCACATCATTTCGCGTAATGAGCTTTTTCTGTAGACAGGGGTAGGAGGGGGCTCTTGGCGCGCGCCCTTCATGTTTCGTCAATTTTAACTGTTTCCAACAGTTTAAAGTGTTTTTGAACTGTTTAAAATGATAATGCTTTGTTTGTGGGTTTCCTAATTGGAAAAGTAATGGGGTTTCCTTGAGTGTTCATGGCACTGCTGGATTTCTGTTGACAGACAATCAGACTCTGAACGAGATGGTCGACCTTCGAGACTCGATATGAAAAATTAAAAAATCCACCGGGGCAGGGTTCTTCTTCTTCATTTTGTGCACTTTCTTCTTTATATGTCCCTTCTATCGAAGATTAGCGATCAACATGCCAATTTGGACCTTGGAGAATGCTGCTCCGGAATAATTAAGTATTGATGTCAGGATGATTAAGCTTAGGCGCCCATTCCACATACGTCAATGAAAAATTGAAAAATGACGTCAAAATGACGTAAATTGACGTGGTAGCAGAATTTTTAGTATGTCTTTAATGTCTGCTAAAACGTCATTTTTCAATTTTTCATTGACGATTCACGTATGTGGAATGGGCGCCTTAGGAATGATAGGAACGCTAGGGAATGGCTGTCATGTTGCCAGTCACATCACTACAAAGCAGAAGTAAAAAAAGAGGTTTCTCTACCAGTCCCCAGGTCTAGATTTTCTTTTATGCCCACAACTATGAAAGAGGAGCTAATTAGTAGGAGATACATTGTGAATGAGAATGCGTAGTAGCGAAAGGGTCAGAAACAGGGACGCGTCACAATAATTCTTCTTTTAATCGAAGATTGGCGATCATCATGGCAACTTGGGCATTGGAGACAGCTGCTCTGAAAAGGGAAGTCTCACTCTTGCCAAACCACTGCCGCAGGTTTTTCAACCAGGATGTGCTTTTTCTGCTGGGAGTCCACACTAAAAAATGCCATATGGCTTTGCTCACTGAGGTGAAAAAATATTTGAGCCAAGAAATGGAATTCCAGACTAAATTAATTAAATAAAGGCTGTACAATTCGTCTTAACCGTAAATCTAACAACGCAGGCATGGCATTTAGGGAGAGACCATGCGGTTAATATGGGACTGGTAAATTATATCACCTGGCATGGACGCACTGGTCAGTACATCACAAAATTCAAAAATCGGGCGTTGTATCAGCAGACAAGTCTCTTTTCTTATGATAAAGCGGACAACGCATCTCTCATTTCTGCAAATCTAGATTGTGTATCACTGAGCACTGTCACACTAGTCAGTACATCACCAAAATTCAAAAATCGGGCGTTGTATCAGCAGACAAGTCTCTTTTCTTATGATAAAGCGGACAACGCATCTCTCATTTCTGCAAATCTAGATTGTGTATCACTGAGCACTGTCACACTAGTCAGTACATCACCAAAATTGAAGGATCGGACGTTGAATCTCCACTTCATGAACTTTACTAACCTACAGAGGCGACTGAAGAGGTCAATCTGATACATTCATTAAATTGTACCATTATGTATATGATTAGCCCAACTTTTTTTTTATTATAAAAAATACAAAATACAAAACAAATTCAAGAATTGTGGGTAATCTATTGTATGTTAGAAAGTGTTACATATTGTCATGTATCAAAATGATCAGATTTGTTTGTTGTCCTGATATTTTCGACAATTCTACACTGGCTACATTTTCTGGCCGTGCTTCGGAGGGCATGCAAAGCAAGCGGTCCCAGGCCTTCCTAGTTGAGTGTAAGAGAGGGTTTTATAGCCCTAACTCCGCTAGGTTGGCTTGGTAATAGAAACAATAAAAAGTCCTTATTTATTTTGTTTATTTATTGATATTTAATGCGATATTTCATGAGATAATTGATATTTACACTTCGAATGTCTCTAAATTTAATACATAAAAAAACTCTCTGGTTTTAAATGATTATCGACAATATCGGCCTTTTTTGGAAGTAAAAGACCGTCAAGTTTGTGTGTAAGGGTCTTATGAATTACGGATTCAACAATTTTAATTTAGTGTCAAAACATTAATACTTTCTAAAGACGCGCCTGCTTCTATTTACCATTCGCAATTGAGTTCTTTACGTTAGTTCATCCTTAAACATACAGTATACAACGCAACTATAGCAAACAAGATATTTCGCTTGATAATGGAAGAGATGAAACTGTTAAATTTCTAACACAAGATGGATACAAGAGACTAACTAACTTTATAAACAAGGATTAACGCCCTTCAGCGTCTTTAAAAACTTGTCGGGGGATTACAAATGAGCATTCTAACTTGATTGGAGATTAAACGCTTATTTCCCGCGTTTTCCGTCTAGATTTAAAGAGCGACGGTGTTCTGCAACAGACAGGTTATTCAGCAGTCGCTCAATTTTGTTTATACACTCTCCAAATTGTAGGTTCAAGGTTCTTGTGAATAGAGAATTTTTTGTTTAGGCCTTAACCACTGCATTTAGAAACTTTTATGATTATGTTTTACAACTTTTTTTTTGTCTTTGTCTTTCAGCAATTGTTCAGGTTTTACTTCTTCAGAATTTCAGAAAAAAACTGAAAACCTAGAAGAATTTATACCGTTGAAGTTTGAACCAGGGGCTTTAAATTTTTTTAATAAAAGGTAGTATGGTTTACTTATATGACAGCATCTTCCGCCGTTTTTTTTATTCGCCCATTCAAATAAGCTTTATTCATTGAAGGATTGTTTTTATTATATTGTATTCACATGAAGTATCCGCGAAGACATATAACAGAGGGAAGCTAGTGATGTGAAGATATTTGTTACATCGGTACATTTTTTATGAGACAACATGGCTACCAAAATGATATAGTAGAGGGCCCGAAACACATAGAGGTTTCTTGTTTTGATTAATCCAGTTTAGGGAGAGCATTACAATATAATCAGAATATTATTGGGATATCAGCAAACAAATGCATTCAGGCAAACTGTCCTTGGAGTTTACATCTTTGCATTTATTATGGGACATGATGGCTACAAGAGGGCACCAACTTATGGGGGTTTCTCGTATTGATTAATCAAATGAAAAGGGAACGGTGTGAAATCACTTGACAAAGGCAGTTAGGAAAACTGTCTTCTGGATCGAGTTAGTCATCGTAGGCATAATGGAAATGTTTAGATCTGCGCATATCTTGTGGGACAAGTGAGGACAACATAAGATCCGCGGATCTCTCCATGAATTAAGGGGTCCATACTTATGGGAAGGTCTGTTTTGAATAATCCAGTTAAGAGAGGGCGGCGTGATATCACCAGGCAAAGGCAGTTAGGCAAACTGTCCTCTGGAGTTAGTCATAGTTGCCTCCAATCCCATTATCCAGTTTCGTTAATCCAAATCCGCTGCTCCATAAATCTCAAACTGCTTTCACAAGCTCTCAAGGACGTAGCCGGGAAGCGTAAAGTTCAAGAAGAGGGGAAAAAATGAACTATATCCCGACTCGACCAACCAAGAAATTTCCCCCGTTACTTTAGCCTGATGTTGAATTAGTGTTCCGTGGAATCAAATTTGTGCCCTATGCCCTACAATTTAAAAATGTTTCCATGAACGCTTCAAAAGTCTCGGTAATGAATACAGGAAAGCACCGTCATACATTGGTAGATAGCGATGCCGTCAGGTATCCCGCACGCATACGTTTCAAGTGCTGATGGGAATGGGTCTTAGGCGGGGTTTCCACATACGTCAATGGTCATTGAGAAATATGAAATTGACGTTTTAGCAGACATTAAAGGCATACTAAAAATGTCTGCTACCATATTTACCATTGCCCATTGACGTATGTGGAAACCCCGCCTAATAGACGAACGGACACCTCCACGGTCAGGTTTTTCTTCAAAAAAACTTCATCTTCTTAGGAAATATCGACGGGGGAGCTATATATCGGCTTCATTAGCCATGTGGTAGCATGCTTGTGCATGTGCGAGTCTCGATAGTCGATACACACCGAATACGTGTCGTATCTTGACACAAGTACTAGAATATATTAGGTAACTGGTGAGGTGAGGTGACTGAAGAGGTCAATCGGACACATTCATTAATGGATGTTCATAGCCAAAAATGAGTGGGACTCGAATGGTAAGCTTGTCTCAGCTTGTCTATGATCGCTTGTAGCCGGTGTAGTTTGACATCGAGAGCGTATACCAGTTTGTCAATAGCCTAAAAGCATACGGAAACAATAGAAATAATGTCAGAAATCCATGGGGTCGTTGGCATTTGACTAGAGACCTGTGGGACACTAAGTAGGCCTAGATCCACGAAAAGTCCTTCAAAAAAAATTACGATACGATACGGTACTGGAAGCAACAGCTGCGACCTACTGTAAGCCTTGTCGGCCGCCATACCAAGTTGAATCTAGCGGACCAGAGCAGGTTCAAAGCTGCAGATAACTTGGTCGTGTGGACAGTACCGGCAGGGAAACATGGTAGGACTTGTCCTGGTCACCTCCGAACTAATCGTGTGACTTCACTGTGTTTCCCAAGTGGTTCGGAATCCACTATTATCAGGAGGTCCACTGTCCTATGGGCTGGCGTAGGACAGTCAAGTCGGGGTCGCTCTATGGGCCCAAATATGAGGCCTAAGTCGTTATTAACCCGACGAACACTACTACTACTACTACTACTACTACTACTACTACTGTAAGCCTTGCTGAGACACAGTGTTAATAACTCAATCATCTATCCAATCTTCACAGTTCTCTTGTAATTCCCCAGTTTCTCGCCTTAAATGACTATAAGGATTTATGTGTACGCACAATAGTTCCGAAAATGAATCAACGAAAAAATTGAGCCCAAGGGAATGTGATTTTTTCTTATGTTCGTTCTTTCATATCAAAGAAACCTTTTTCGCTGAGAAACTTAGAAAAACTGAGATGAATAACAAATAATAACTTCCAAAATGTGGCTGTACTTTAGCAAATACATTTCAGGGGAAAGTGCTGACGCTGTAGGCAGGGACGGATCCAGCCCATTTGGGAGGGGGGGGGGGAGGGTAGTTGAGGGTCAAAATAGAAAGACCTTATGTAGTATCGATCAAATTATACTTCTATATATATATAAATGATAAACTAACCTAAAAGAGACTTACTAAATTATGGGTGGTATGGCAGCTCATACCTGCATCCCCCCCAGGGGAGTAGCTATAACGTGTAAAATCCAGTGGTGGGTACCTAGAGGGGGCGGGGGCATGGGACCCGAGAAAAATTAGGGTACAAATACAAAATAGAACGTTCGAAACAAAAACCTTACATGAATATGTCTTCCATCCTTAAATTATAAAAAAAAATTTATACTGCCGTTAAAAAGCATAAAAAGGAACTATTTTGCTCTTAAATTTTCAAATTTTCCCCCCGGGGGAGACCCCGGGGCCCCCCTGTTTCCAGCAATGTGAATAAGTATTTAAGCATTCTTTTGTAAGTTTAAAAAAGTCTATACTTTACCGCTGTTAAAATGCGTAAAACCCCACTGTTTTACACTTATAGTTTCCCATTTTCCCCCGGGGGAGACCCCCGAGCCCCCCTTAGGTACTTAACTGCATCAGGCGCATGGGCTATTCAAACAATGCACTGAAAATTAATGTGCCTAGCTTCACTAAAAAAAAACACCAATTGCACAATCGCTAAGAATTAATTTGGCTTGGTAGGCTACACTCACTTTTCCCGGAAAGGCCCCTTCCGAAAATCTGTCCTGGACCCGCCGTAGGTAAAACATGAATTTGCCCACCTGTGTAATAATGTAATTGTAATAAAACGTAATACAACGCGTACCTAATCATCCCAGTTATTATTTTGGTAGGTCTATTTTATGATTTTTGAGTTGGAAAATAGATACACCTCCCCCCCAAAAAAAAACAAAAAACAATTATGCCTTAGCTACTCTAGGCTCTAGGCTTATTGTTTTTATCATTTGCAAGGCTATTTATTCGTGTAGGCCTACTTGCAGACCCAATGAACTTTTCCCTGCTGATATTGTTTCTGTATGCATCTTTGGCAAACGGATTCAAGTATTCGATGTCTACCTACACCTGCTACTTACAATGACACACTGAACCTTGCCCTACCGACAGTCCTATATTCGGATTTGTTTTTTTACATTATTGGTATTGTTGCTTTCCTATTTTTACGTTAGTATAAGGAAAGCTTTATGATGGTCAAAATTATCGATTTCGAATTACATTGTTTTGAGGTCCCAGTAGTCAAGTTAAAACATGACTTAAGGAAAAACTGCACATACATAATCAGTATCAATCGATAACCCGCTTATGTCAGTGATCACAAGTACCGTAACTGTTGTCATTTTGTACAATTTTACTATTTCAATATTATAGTGAGTCGTGCCGTGCCCCCCCCCCCCTTCTTTGTCTACCAGAACTTCAATTCACTACGCACACGGGCGCCCGTCACTTCAAGAAGAAACCAAAGTAGTAAGTTTTGGGAACAGCAGCACCCCCAAACCCACTACCCGGGAACCAAAAATGAGTGTTTTTTTTTTACAAAATATCTGTCTGTCGATAACTTGATTGGGGCCAAACTACTCTATAGAATTTGAAGCAATTGCAGACATGTATTTTAAGTTAACAAATATAATGTCCATGCGGGTTTTTCTAATTTTTCGGTTCACTTCATTTTGGGGGCCATATAGCCTACTCCAAAAACCCTCAAAAAACGACTAAAAAAATGTGTTCTCAATGTTTTTTTTAAATTCACATAACGTATTGTAGTACTTATGAATGTAAACGAAACACTCTAGGTCACATCTCCTTTGATAGTTTGGTTCAGGGCGTAAAAAAAAGTAATAAACCTTCGGTTTTAATGAAAAATGACTAATAAATAATCTTTCTATCGATGCTTTCTAACTTCAGTTATGTTTTAGGTATAACTCTGTTGTTGTTAAGGTGTTAAGTGTTCCAAACGTGAACGCCAGATTGCTGGACATGCCACCCTGTTTCGTTTTCACTATCACAATAGCGACACTCAGGATCGATCGGCATTCCGATTCGTGATAGGTACGTTGTCGAAAAGGTCCGTGCCCTGTGAGGAGGGACACTACTACTAGGTATACTAAATAGAGGAGTGAAAAAGGCGAACAGGCTGCTTTCCAATGCAAGGTTTTGGTTTGGAAGGAAAAGATATTTTTTGCAGATATTTTGGATAATCGGAGCCCCAATGCATTGCATACCATACCATTATTCCCATCAATCAATGCAGTGCTCTAGGATGGGGAAAATCCATACGCGCTAATATTTAACCACAGGACAAGTAGGCCTATTTACCATGGAACAATTACCAGGGACGGATCCTTGGGGGGGGGGGCGGTGGGGGCTGAGAGAAATAGCTTTATACTAGATAGAATGGACTTTTGAAGGAAATTAGGAAAAATTATTACTCAAGTAAGAGAAACGCGATATTTTTCAGCCCCCCCCCCCCGAAAACATTTTCTGAAACCGTCCCTGACAATATCGGGTTCACTCGTATCGGTTCATTCCGTATGATTTTTATTTTTATTTTTAAAATGATTATTCGCATACAAAAAATTCAATGAATATATCGAATAACCTCTTCAGCCGCCTCAGAAGGTAATACCTATGTTGAGTTACGACAGTTTTCCGATCACATGGTGTTTAGAGACTCACGTCCTCGGATCTAGAAATCTTGTTACAACACATTATTCGGTGCAAATCATGTCTGTCGACGAGTTTATACGAACTATTGTAGTTCAAATTCACAATCAGTTCATCTAATTTCCGAACAAATACAACCAAGGGCAAGCACGTGTTGGATTAAAGCAGAAAATTGAGCTGCTGAAAGGGGATTGTAATGTTCGCAAAGCTCTTACTGCTGATGGCGCGAAAAGGGAAGAAAAGCAGAAAGAAAAAGTTGCTGGGTAAATGAATAATAGCCAAAAGAGAAGCTTATTCAGCAGCAACACGTTCTTGATGTGGATGCTCATCATTTCGGATCATCTCCTCACCGACCGGAGCCATCTCCCAACTTCTACCCAAAAGAGCGATAATAGAGTCATGTCTTCTTGGACACTGAGGATGTCATTTTGAAGGAGTTTCAATACTGAGCCACGTATACAGATATCATAATGAAGTGGAACATTTCTTCTAACTTATGGCTCTTTGCTTGATCTTTTCAGTGAAATTTATTAAAATAGGATTGCGAGGATTGTCTATTAATTTCATGGCTGTTTTCCTCCAAAGTGGCATTTTTAAGTGTGTCAGGTGGATCAGCTCTACTATGTGGCGCGGTGTCAAATAGCTTACCAGCCAAGGACAGGCGTTGGCTGAAGAAGAAGAAGAAGGTAGATTGTATTTGCAGTGCATATGGAATGGAATGACTTGAAATGAAATGAAAATCGTCTTTATTTTGTGTCAGCTAGGGTTAGCCCAGCACGGCTAATCTACCAGCTAATCTGTTTTTGATTTAAAGATACACAGTACGGCGCAATTTAAAACAAATATACTGTACACACATACTTACTTTTACCGCGCCTTATCCACATGGAGGGTTTCCACACAGTCCTGCTGTGTGCGTCCTCGGTGGAGAGCCCCAAACTTCTCATATCTCCGGCGATCTTTCTTCTCAGTATAACTTTCGGCCTCCCTGGTGGCCTTCTTCCTTGTATCTCCCGATTCATTACTCTTTTAAACATCAATATGGATTCCAAAAAGGCAGAAGCACAGAAACACTTCTAACAGAATTTTCAGATCTCATAAATAACCGTCTAAACAAACAAGAACATGTACTAGTAACATTTATAGACTACTCCAAGGCATTTGACTTACTTGATTGTAAAATAATGATACAACAGCTAAAAAAAATAGGGATTGAGGGAAAACTCCTAAAATGGTTCCAAAATTTCATGACAAACAGAAAATACATAGTTAAATATAAAAATAAAATCAGTAGTGAACAAATCACGACAACAGCCATTGCACAAGGGTCAGTCCTTGCACCTTTGTTGTACTTAATATATACAAACAATTTACCTGATGGACTAACTACGGACAAATCAACAGTATTTATGTTTGCGGATGATACAGCAATAGTAGTATATGAGAAAAACTTCGGCAACGCAGTACAAATTATGAAAGAAAAATTCGAACTACTACAAAAATACTCACACGACCACAAGCTTACGATAAACGGTAAAAAAACTAAACTAATGCATATCAGATCACCACAATATAAAACTGAACTAATGAGGGTTATAAAACACGATAACAAATGTCTACATGAAAATAAACAAACATATGAATGCGAATGCACAGAAATACTTGAAACAGTAGATGAATACAGATACCTGGGAATAACAATTGACTACAGATTCAAATTTGACATACATATCAATAATGTAAATAAACGACTCAGATCATGTTTATACGCTTTTTACCATATCCAATTTTATTTAAACTATGATACAATGATAGTGATTTATAAAGCACTAGTAGAATCTCTTATACGATATGGAATACAAGCATATGGAAACACAACACCATCACAAATACAGAACATTGAAAATATACAATAGAGAATACTGAAAATTATTAAAAACTCAGATAAAACAAATAAATATAACAAATTGAGCAAAAAAGACCTATTCAATAAATATAACGTACTAACAGTGACGGCTCTTTTCAAATACATTACCATCATTAAGTACTTTTATAAAACAGAATACAAACAACCAGTAACACATGACATAGAAACAAGATCTATAACCGAATCAAGACTGCTCACACCCACCATGACGAACAACTACGGAAGACAGACATTAAAATACATGATACCTCACATTTTCAATGATATACCAAATACAATAAAAGATCTGAAAAAATACAGGGAAATAAAACAACAAGTAAAGTCATGGCTCCATAGTAAAATCGAATAAATTTTTAATTAAAATTAAAATAACAGAATACTAGACATGGCCTACAGACGTCTCAAAAAGGTACAAGTACATATAGTGAAGAACTTGCAGACAGACCCATTGGTCTTGCAAGACTTCAGACATCCTGACAAAAACATTAAATAAATAGAAAAAAAAAAAAAAAAAAAAAAAAAAAAAAAAAAACTAGGTGGTTTTTGTCTCTACGTAGTACGTGCCCCCACCAGTTCAGCCTCTTTTCTCTAAGTTTCTCTTGTACGTCACGGTTTCTCATTTCTTGCTTTATATCTTGGTTTCTATGTTGCACCGCAGAACACCGCAGGACCCCGCATAAACAGATGATGATAATCATGCGATCGGCATAATAATAATATAAAATAAAATAATAATACATTTCAATTACATGACAATATTACAATTGATAGGAGGGCCCTGAGAAAATCCCGTGCAGGGCCTCTCATTCTTGGCTTAAAAACAGCATAAATATATTCAAAATATTATGTTACATGTAGGAAAAAGGTGTACAAAGCAAGCATGACAGGAAGACGTTTCTCGAAAACGCTGGAATTATTAGTTGGAAACTGACCTTCGCGAGTTGGGAGTCCGTAGATGGTGGAGCGTCGTACGGAACCGAGATGACTGGAGAAGTTTTGTCGAGCAGGCCAAAGCTCATCAAGGGCTGTACAGCCAGAAAAAGTAGAAGAAGTTACATCTACGGTAGCATATAGTATTTACTGTAGGTACAATATACCTAATTAGGCGGGGTTTTCAACGACCGGCTAGGGCTAAATACAAGAACGGTGACGTGGCAGCAGACATTCAAGACTTAGGCGGGGTTTCCACTGACCTCGCATTGCAGAATGCAAATGACATTGACGGAAATGTTTGTTTTTCTTTTTATAGAAAACTATTAAAATGTTTGTAATTAACATATCCCATGACGCCATTTTTTAATATTAGTTTGTTTGTTTGTGATTTTACTGTATGATCATTGATCAATTTTAACTATAGCATAGAGTAAAACAAAGATTTCCTTCAATATCATTTGCATTCTGCAATGCGAGGTCGATGGAAACCCCGTTTAAGTCTTGAATGTCTGCTACCACGTAACCGTATTTGTATTTAGCCCTAGCCGGTCGGTGGAAACCACGCCTTAGCAATACATCCATAAAGGGATTCTATTCTTAAGACGTTCCACCTGACCTGCATTCTAACAGACAGCAGAATTTCAAAAGCAGGCAAGACTATTGAAGTAATATCTTGAGAAATGTTAAAACCTTTTGTACGAGTATTTACGGAATTGAACGGTGAAGATATACAGCAAATGAAAGCCACAACAGAGCTGAGTACCGTGCTGTATATGCCAGTCTTAAATCCTTCCCATAAGTACGGTTTCATTCGTAAACCCCCGGTCTTACGAGGGTTTCTTTAAGTAGGGTTCAGGTTATTTCGAAAATGTAAGTGAAGGTGTGGTTAACAATAAATATGTGTCTTTCGGTTTAAGAATGTCAGAAATCATTGCATTGGACTATATTCCAAAAACAGACTATTGTTGTATCAATGGTCATATAAAATAGCCGGCACTATGTGGACCCGTACATGCTATATTTATCAATTGACAATTATTAGTATGGGTATATACGGAGATATACATAATATGATTAGTTCAATAGTAAAGAACCGGTCCGAGTTTACTCGAACATGCTTTCCAATTTATCAATTAGTAGATAAAGAAAATGAGTAATTTCATGGTAAAAAATTTCCCTATGGTTAAATTTCGGATATCTCGGGAGGGGGGGGGGGGGGTTGTCCACCTGACGTCACAGGAGTTGAGGTAAAATTCCAGATACAGTAGGTCAGACCAACACATTACCACACAGTAATAATGGCAGGGCGGGCAATGCATTTGAACGTGAATTTTCCTACATTTTTTCAAAAATTATTTTTGTACAAAACCATACACTTCATTGGGAAAGCAACTTATTTGATTTTGTTAATCAATTTATCACCTAAAACATGCCTGAAGGTAGAAATCATCGATAGAAAGGTTCCGCAGAAAAATGATTTTTTAGCCATTTTTCATGAAAATTGACTTACTTTTATTTTTTTACCCCCAGAAGCAAACTACTAAGGGGCAAGCGACCCACCGCATTTTATTAACATTAATAACGACTACAATATATGTGAATTTAAAAGAAATAGTTGGAGGGGTTTTTTAGAAATAATTTTTTTAGACGTTTTTTTTGGAGTTTTTTGAGAATAAAACCCCCCCAAATTGAGTTAGCGCAAAAAAAAAAAAAATGTTCCCGAGGTATGATTTTTGTGAACCAACATGCCAAATTTCATACAAATCGACCGAGTGATTTGCACGGAAATCGATGAACAGACAGACAGAACGACAGACAGACAGACAGACATTTCGTAAAAACCACTTATTTGGGTTCCTGGGACCTCAAAACATGTAAATCCTTTGAAATCTCGGAGTCGAAAATGTTGACCATCACAAAGCTTTCCTTATACGTATAAATTGGAAAGCAATAATTGACCTTGTGTAGGGTTAGATTTCGATTGCCTGTCCCAAAGCAGAATTGATCGATGGGCATGGTCTAGACTCTAGAGCCGGCAGGCCAATATACTTTATTAAAACACAGTATTAGTGGTAGAGTACCTATGCAATGTATTGGGGCATCAGTTATCAATCTATTCTTCAAAAAAATTTTTTTCATTCACATCCAAAAATTGTTTGTGGAACTAGCGGAGTCTTTGCAATAGAATTAAAGAAACCAAGAGTAATAAGATAAGTGTGTGTATTGTGTGTGTCCGACCTATAATTAGTGTCAATTTGGGGGTTGTTTCTAAATACATTGCGGTATTATATAGTATGTATAACATTGACATTAAATTAACTTTGGTTGAAGAGGTAACCTCCTCAATATTCCTAAACCCCAAAACCCGAAGTCAATGGCGTCATTTGGGGGGGGGGGGGGGGAATTACCCTTTAGGCTCCCCCAAGAAAAATTAGCCCCTAATACCAAGAAACCTCCAACCTACTGCAGTAGACTGCCAGGTTTTCCCATGAACCATTCTTCAGCGGATTCTCAGCAATCGGATCGTTCGTGTGTACCTGGCCTTACTAGTATTAAATGTGAGGTGGGAGCAGGGGGCGGGGGACTGACACATACGAATATGTTTATTAATTTTACCCCTGGGTTGGTCGGGTTACACCCAGTGCAGCCAACGTAATATATGGTGACCTGTATCATTTTCTTGCCCCTTATTCGTCCGCCTTTGGTTACCACAACTTCATTAATATTTTAGTCATCCTAGATTGTGGCGGGTGATGCACTGGAAGCCCTCTTCCTTCTCCAATATCCCGCACGGGCGGCGACCCGAGCGTTGAAATGAGCACCCCATATGAAATTGGCGCCGTAATTTTAATCGTATAATTGTCGCTATGGCAAAGACATCCAAATATTTTGTAAAAAAAAAGGATGCGGTATTTTAATTAATTAATTCCTTGTTCCACAGCCTACATTCCCCAAAGCTATGAAAATATAGTCTTGTAGAAAATTCAAAAGAATCAGGCACGTAGCCAGGGAGGGGGATTGGGGCTGAAGCCCCCCCCCCCCCCGAAATGTAAAAAAAAGAGATTATTATTGTAAATGAGTGAAATAAGTTTTTTGTATATGTTATTATGGAGCTGATTTATTGATAAAATTAATTTTTACATTCAATATTCTGTGTTTGGTAGACATTACACTTTTTTTTCCTTGCATTGTTTTGTATAATGTTTCACCTGTAGTTTTTTTCACCCTCTAAAAACACAAAAACCAGAGGTGGACGCAGCGACCGGCACTGCGGACTATTCCCCCCCCCCCCTTTAGAAGTTACATTCTTTGTCTCTAAAATCCAAGTGATAACTGCACTCAAAATGCGTAATATCCCACTATTTCAGCCCTACTTTTCAAAAAAATTCTCCCGGGGGAGACCCCCGGGCCCCCCTTGCGCACAATTTCATTAATTCCCTGTAATATAGAAACCTTATTGCTCTGAAAGTGAGGAAAATCCCAATATTTCAGCACTAATCTTCAAAACAATTTACCCGGGGGAGCCCCCGGACCCCCTTTCTTGTCCTCCGAACCCTCTGGCTCAGGCGCAAAGGACACTAACGTCATTAATGTGAAGGCTGCGAACGTCCATGAGAACGGCTTTTCCCATTATATAAACTTTTATGAAAATTAGTGGAGGGGCGCCAAATTACGCACCGCCCCCTTCGAAAACCTATCGTTACGCTACTGACAAGTGTCTCCCCCTTTTATGAGGTCTGGGACCGCCTCTGACTAAAACGATGTGTTTTTGCATGTAAATTCTTAAAAGTTCCCGGGGGGGGGGGGGCAGACCCGCCGTTTTACTGGGGGTATTCCATACCTATATATGAATGCCTATGTACTGTTTGTCATAATTGAAGGATGAAATTAACTTAAATAGGGGAGATGGCATATCACGTCTTTATGGCCCTTTATCTTTTATATTTTCCAATGAATGACTGCGTGGGTATTTCATTATTAAATCAAGGACGACAGGAACTAAAATGGAGGAGAGCTGGTTTGAAAGGGACCTGTTGCTGTCTTCCCAGTTCAAAACTTCATATGACATGTATACATACTATGTAATCGTCTACGTGTGTAATTGTATATAGCTACTCTTTATCAGGTATATTTCAAATCAGTGTCTGTATGGGTATGCCATTATTGATTATTTAAATGAACCAAAATAGGAGCGGGGTTGAAAAGAGTCCTGTTGCTATTCTTCATAGGTGACAATATCACTTTAGGCAACTTTCGTCTCAGGTGACTACATACTCTTTATCAAGTATATTTTCAAGTAAATACCTGTTTGTGTATGTCATTATTGAAGGTTAAAATGAAATAAAATAGGGGAGAACGGGTTTTAAAGCGACCTGTTGCTATGCCTCGCAGTTTAAAAAAATAATGTTGTGTTAGGCAACCTTTTACCCGGGTAAGTGGTAACTGTATATAACTCCATATCCACTCTATCAGGTTTATTTTCAAATGACCGTCTATTTAGGTATGTCATTGTTGATGGTTAAAATTAACAAAAATATGGGAGAGCGAGTTTGAAGGGAACCTGTTGCTATACCTCGCCGTTAAAAAAAATAATTTTGTTTGTATTAGACAACCCGGGTAAGTGGTAACTGTATAACTCCGCATAACCTCATTATCAGGCTTATTTTCGAATGAATGTTTATAGAGGTATAAAGGTATGCCATTATTGAAGGTTAAAATGAACTAAAATAGGGGAGAGTGGGTTTGAAGGGAACTTGTTGCTATATTTCACAGTTTAAAAATAATGTTGTATTAGGCAACCTTCTACCCGGGTAAGTGGTAACTGTATATAACTCTGCATATCCTCTTTATCAGGTTTATTTCCAAATAAACGTTTGTATAGGTTTGTCATTATTGAAGGTTAAATTAGGGGGAGAGCTGGTTTCAAAGGGACTTGTTGCCATCCCTCACAGTTTAAAAATAATGTTGTATTAGACAACCTTCTACCCGGGTAAGTGGAAACTGTATAACTCTGCATATTATCTTTATCAGGCTTATTTTCGAATGAAAGTCTATAGAGTTATATAGGTATGTCACTATTGAAGGTTAAAATGAACTTAAATAGGGGAGAGCTGCTTTGAAAGGGACTTGTTGCTATCCCTCACAATTTAAAAATAATGTTGTATTAGACAACCTTCTACCCGGGTAAGTGGCAACTGTGTAACTCTGCATATTATCTTTATCAGGCTTATTTTCAAATGAAAGTCTATAGAGTTATATAGGTATGTCACTATTGAAGGTTAAAATGAACTTAAATAGGGGAGAGCGGGTTTGAAAGGGACCTGTTGCTATACTTCACAGTTTCTGTCCGAGATGTCCATTAGAGGACGTTTGACCTGGTTGACGGTATATCACCTTTCTTTGCAGGCCATTATGTTTCCTTTTCTGGCGCTAAGTGACGACCTGGCCCTTCACGACAAGTATTTCTGAAATCTCACCCCCTTCACAACCCCGCACCCCCCCCCCCACCCGCCTCCCACACATGAAAATTGGATGCCCAATATTGTCGGGGGGTTCATGTGAAAGCTTTGTCAACTTCCCCTATTGCTTTTATATGCCCCCCATGTGAGTGCTTTGTTTTATAGAGCTCCATATAAGTACTATACGTAAGGTCCTATTTCCCATGTTGAAAGTTTTATTATGACCTCCGCGGACAACCGCTTGAATCCACGTTCCGAAAGACTAAATATGGAACTGAGAGCGGCTGTTTGGGGGTGGCAATAAGATGAGCCGCGCCATTCCAAACAAAAATTGGCCTTACCATGTTGAATCCACGAGAGCAGAGCATGTTTCAAACTGCGGTAAACTTGGTAGTGTGCATAGCGTTGGCAGGGGCACATGGTGGGACATGATAAAGCGCTGAGAATATACCAGTCAGTCTATGCATGCGTGTCAAGTCCTGGTCACCTCCGATTTAATCGTGTGACTTTATCATGTTCCCCAAGTGTCCAAGAATCCACTATAATCAGGAGGTCCACCCTGTCAGTCAACTTCCTTTTCCCCGAGGTAAAAGAGTCTGCCATTAGGGTGCCTCAAGTTAACAGACTCACTCCCCCCGCCAGGCTGACAGGGTTGCTTAAAGCAGAAATGCTGAAAGTAGGCGTTGGAAACCAAATTACAAAACAAAAAAAATCAACCAGAAAAGTGCCAATGAAAGTCCTCCGTCACTCAACCCACAAAGTTGAAAGTATTGTCTATATACTCTGTATGTACCGTATATGTATATATAGCTAGTTTCCGAAATCTTCAAGAAATCTTCAAGAAATCTTCTACTTGCCTTATGGCTACAATAGAAAAGCCGTCAGAAAATCGCGACTTCAAGAATCGTCAATGTGTGCGGGGTAAGGGCTGGAAGGCCCGCAGAACACATCAACCGACTACACATATCGTAAACCTCATACACATAGCTCTAACTCACCCCAATTACGCGCCAGATGCAAAAAAAGGAAAGGAAGCTTCAGCTATTGTATACTCGTTCAGCAATAACAATATTTATTCGTATTAAGCCCCGCAGTTATATACAGTACGAAACCCGAGCCCCCGCCAGACAAAATAAATTGGTCTAAAGTTAGATCATTAAAAATTACAAGTTAGCTAGTAGCGGGGGTGGGGGCTGGTTTTTGTATTGCTTTGACACCGTATAATGCTGAGTCAGCGAGCATCCGGCGGCCCTTTGTATTAAAAACCATTAGTGTGTGTTGGAGTTGATCCACCGCTTGCTGACTTTATCATTACGGCATTTCCATCGATTTCCGGTAATCCGTCGCCTTTTATGACAATAGAATGTTTGTTGAGTGGTATTTTTGCTGACAATTTTGATTTTGTAATAATGGGTGGTGAATGATTTATTCATTATTAGCCGACCCGCCGTAGGTCGCGTCACTGGCTTCGTTCATCGCCTACTTCCCCGTTCCACGTTCAAGTTGTTTGTTTACTTATTAAGTTAGGATACCCATAGGCAGTGGCATACCCAGAATTTGGGGGGTCCAGCTTTCATGCAACGTCGATGTACAACAGATTGCCACTTGTACGAGTCCCACGGACGACACGAATCGCCCATTTAAATCTAGTACAATGTTACCTTGTCTCAGGAGTGAAAGGCAATTAAAAATTAATACAAACATCACCATTTACCACTATTAAAAATTATTATAAAATGAGCCTTCTACTACTTCTGTTAGGCGGGGTTTCCACATACGTCAATGGTCAATGGTAAATGTGGTATTG
Organism: Psococerastis gibbosa; assembly: GCA_963971405.1. NCBI lineage: Eukaryota > Metazoa > Arthropoda > Insecta > Psocodea > Psocidae > Psococerastis > Psococerastis gibbosa. The sequence continues at coordinate 4,165,739 of OZ020485.1, forward strand.
ACGTTTTAGCAGACATTAAAGATATACTAAAAATGTCTGCTACCACGTCAAAACCATATTTACCATTGACCATTGACGTATGTGGAAACCCAGCCTGATAGCGTAATAAGCTGCAATGGCGGATCCAGCGGAAAATTTAGGGGGGATCTCAAGTTGCGTGTAAGTTTGAAACTAAATTGGTTTGTTGAAAAGTTGAGTTTTATTCAATTATTATTATTTTTTTACTATCGTATGAATTAACTTACTTAGGAGGGGGGGGGGGGGAGTCACGACCCCCTGACCCCCCCCCCCCTGGATCCGCCATTGATGAGCTGACGATAAAGCAAAACCAGTCAGTCGCTTATGTTCCATCATGTTTCTTAAATATGACTTAATCCATTTTAACGATGAAAATGTTCAGAAAAATTTGCGATTTTCCTTAATTTGGACCCAGTCGACACCGCCCCCCCCCCCCTCCATTAGGTACGCCACTGCCTGAAGGAACGGGTAGGTTAGACGGAAAATTTTAATGTCAAATCTAGAACTTTGACCTTAGCTGTTTCATAGAATTAATTTCTCTACCAACAGGACTATTCCTGACCTCTCTTTACCATAGCAACATGCCCGGCAGCCGTGTTTTTCCTACTGGCGAGGTAAGTTTCCCTTTAAGCTTGGAACATGGGTGGAGTCGGACATGGCAAAAATGTAATCGTTTGTGCTGAGTTTCGAACCTCAACCTTCCATTTCATTATCCAGTTCTCTATCAACAGGACTAATGCGGCTCTCCAGCGGGCCTACCATGCCCATGCCGTTTAAAGAATAACTTAACAATATAGTGTTTTTTTTACATCTTTTAAAGCCTCGTCATCATGGCAATGTTGACCTTGAAGACTGCTGCTCTCAAAAAGGGAAGTAGTGCCCTTGCCAAGCTATTGCCTCAGGTTCTTGAAGCAGGATGTTCTTCTTCTGCCAGGAGCCCTCTGTCCTTTTATCTTCCCTTGGATTATTACATGCAGAAGGTGATACTTTTCGCTCCTCATCACATGACCGAAGTATGTCAGTTTCCGTTCCTCAACCGTCCACTCGGCTTCTGTATTCATTCGTCTGAAGACCTCAGCATTAGAGACACGATATCTCCAGGATATGACGTAGGACCACATTCCAAACACAGTGATTCTGTTCTCCATGCCTTGTGTCACAGTCCATCTCTCCTGCGGCCCGAACATGGCGATTTTAATACCGGGATTAATATAATACCCGGGTATTAAAAATGTAAACAAGATAATTTTACAATGGAAAGTGCTATTCAAAATTTGTTTGTTTACAGTTTTAACCTCAGGAGTAAGTTAGGCCTAATACCAATCTCCATAATCGGCCCACTGGTGTTAAAAAAATGAAGATAAATTTAGAATGCAAGGTGCTAAAACTCTAAAACTGTTTTGTTTCCAATTTAACCTGATTTTGACCCCAACGGCATGGTTGGCATGTGACAGCAATATTTTGCATGAATCTCTCCCTCAAATTCGGTTGAATTTCAATGAAATGTAGGCCATAAAATGGGGGGAAAAAATTGTGCCTATTGCCACAGGCTGGCTGCGTTATCGGCGGTATACCGGAAGTCGCCATTGAGCAAAATTTCAATTTCCGGTATAAAGAGGCGTGGATGCTTTGTGATGCTGACTAAAATCCAGCAAATGTGACAAACCGTCTGTGGTTATATTGTACACACAAAAATTGAAATAAATCTTCACGGGATTTGTGTAAAGCAAGTTTAGCTTTTGTAATATACAATTTTGGTGGTTTTCTTCAGTGCTATGTTCCATCAAGATTGAATGTTTCTTTCTATTTCACATTGATTTGACCATTGATGTGACAATATAGAACACCCTCACAGTCCGTTTTTGGAATAAAGTTCAAATTCACGGAAAATATCGATCGCAGAGCAGTAAATGAGATGTCATGAAGGAGATGAAATGTGCCACAACATTTTCATACACATCTCACATTGTGTGTATAGTGCTTTTTTCAGGGTTGGGTAAGATTGGAAAATGGCACACCTCCATCTGAAGCCCCCCCCCCCTTCTAGCCCGTTGTGGGTCTACCATGCCATTTGAATAATAACTTATACTGGGGTTAAAAGTGTCAAAAAATATATACAGAAGAGTGCTATTATTTGTTTGTATACATTTTTAACCCCAGATTCAAGTTATTCTTTTTAACGGCATGGTACGGTATATCCCTAGGTACACAGTTAAAAAGGACTCTGATCTTTTATAGACTAGGTCCATAAGATGGAATTATCGGAACATTTCTTTGTTTTTGTATCAAACTTTTATTTTCTAGTTCAAAGCCCAGTTCTCAAACAAATGGACCACGCCGGATGGTAGACTTTAATAATAATAAAAATCATAAACAAAAACAATGCATTAAAGTTAGATGGGACAGCAGTGTATATGGCAAACAAAAGAATTTGCTGATTCAGTGTGGAGGGAGGCCGCGACCTCTCTACATCTCAATTAACCATCTAAATTGGAAAATCGGGAAAAGCGTATGATTTCCATCACCCTTGCTGCTAAATTTAGTGCTCTATACCTGTGCAGGCTCGTTTCAAATGGCAAATACCTACATCAAGCCGTTCTTGTGTACAAAATTCAACATCATGCACTTTTCTTCTTCTTCTTCTTCTTTTTCATCGGGCTATACAGCTCTTGATGGGTTTTGGCCTGCTCGACAACAGGCGTCTGGTTTTGTACAGCGTTCCACCACCCATGGACTCCCAACTGGCGAAGGTCAGTTTCACTTTCAAACTCATCCTTCCAGCTTTTTTGAAGAAATACCTATCTACTAGCATAAATCCTTCTTGGAATGCCTCGCCACCGCACTGACATGTTCCACAAGTCTTTAACCGCCTCGTCTGCCGTACTCTGGAACTCCATCCCAACTGAGATTAGGGAACCTATAATACGGTTTAGATCGAATGCATTAAGAGAGGGCCTTATGGCCCTAACTTCGCTGTGATGGCAGGTTTATATGGTTTTCTTTCTTTCTTATAAAGCCAATAAATGAATACCGCATAATCCCTGAATAAATGCGGATCAAGTGCTCGATTTTGAAGGGACCGCTCTCCACTTCCTATGTGTTTTTGTGCTTCCTGAACTAAATAAATTCCGTAATAAAAATATTTATGGTTCTGTGCTAATATCATTCTTGTATCATAGAGGGCACCATAGAAGGCGCAAACTGACCTGGGCGTACGAGAAAAGAGTATCTGTAGCAAGTGATGGAGGATGTAAGGGCCAATACATACGTGGAGCTGAAGAGGATCGAGGGGAATGGAGGCATCAATGCCAAATCTTGTTGCCAACCAGCCAGTCGGCTGTAACTTGAAGAAGAAAAATAAGATGAAGATCATATTTTAAAGAGTGTGTTAAGTTGGTGTGTGATAAGCATGGTATTTTTCATAAAATGAATTCCTATTTACAATTGTTCGGGACAAATTGTAACAGTGGAGCAGCTAAGTCAAGTGCGGGATTTTCCATCAGCCCTCACCCCCCCCCCCCTTCTCTAGTCATTTGGGGTTGCTTCAGCACCTGAGTACTACGCCACTGAATTGACACTTAGGTAACCTCACTCCATAGATACAAAATAAATTACAAATATACTTCCACATTTTCTGTAAATTATCTAGAAGGTGCTCAGACACCCCCCCCCCCCCCGTCTCTAGACATTTGGGGGTGCTTGAGAACCTGAGCACCATTCAGCCCTACTGAATTTGCCTTATGCGGTTCTATAGTTCCAAAATAAATTACTAATATACTTCCACATTATCTGTAAATTATTAAGGAGGTGCTCAGCCCCCACTCTTGACATTTGGGGGTGCTTGAGTACCTGAGCACTAGTCCGCATTTGTCTAATGCTGTAAGGTAACATCACTCAGATGGTTCCTACTTACATTACCAATACTTCCACATTTACACAGAAGACACACCCTCTACATGCACATTCATACCTGAATGTTCAACAAGAACGAAAGTGTTAACATGCACACTTATGAGAGAGAGAGAGGAAGGGTGGGAGGTATTGTAAAAACACGACTGGTAGAAAGTGGATGGAGAAAGTGTGAGAGCGTTCGCGTGGAACATGGCGGGCCCTTTACAGAGCTTTCACACACCTTTTAAACCCGGGTTATAAAAAAAAACGTTCGCAATACAACTCGAACGCTTTCTTTGAAAAGCAACTGACGTTCTTATATAAAAAGAAATATTGAGACGAATTTATTGAAAAATACGTACTGTACAGGCCCATTGTAGAGACCATGTAACAAACTAAGAGCATAAGATAAACGCAGCAAGGGCTCTAACGACCTGCCTAGTATGTGCTTTAAAGCTTTAAAAGTTTTAAGAGACCCATAGAAATAAGGTAACTGCCGAAAATTGTTTGTCAATTCCCAAAATCGGTATAGTGGTAAGGCTTTCTCAATTTCTTTGGTTATATAGTAGGCATATAGTAAATTTCTATCCCTATGGGCTCTAGAAATATCAAAGGATAGTTTTTCCAGAAGTTCCTTATTATGTTCCTTGTTATTAAAAACTTTATACATGTAAAATAAAGAAGCAATTTTTCTCATATGTAGCTTCAAATTTTAAAGTGCTGCCTAAGAAGTCGAATTTTGCTTCGTGGTGACGCCATAGAAGTTTAAATAGTAAAGGCAGCGAAGAATTTCCATCCTAGCCCCTACTAAAAAGTATACTGCTGATTAAAACATCATAAACTCAAGAAAGTGGAACTTGTCCTAGTTCGGAGACTCTCAATAGATTGTCCAGCCACGGCGTTACCATACGAACAAGAAATTCTGCGAAGATCACTCCCGCATTGTTTTTTTAAAACAAAATTGAAGACGTCAGGGGAAAAACCAGAAAGAAGATCGAAAGTTGATTTTTCAGAAATCGAAATTTAGAGTTTAATGTAACCGTTTCTTCCCCTGTATGCTATTTTTCCCACCCCATTTATGCAGAACTTTACTTGTTTTTCTTCGGTTTTGTTAGGTCATTTAAAACTACATTAAAAAATGAACAGAATGCCGCCATTATCTCAATTTCGACAAAGAATGCTCCTTTCCGGTTTTTTCCCTGACGTCTCCAATTATAATAATGGAACCAAAAAAATGTACTTCCTTAAAAATGTCTTAGCCTACGTTAATTTTCGTAAAATAACAGAGTCACAAGATTATTATTCCTGAATTTTTATATTATACAAAGGCCGAGATAAAGGTGGGGTGGGGACAATCTGGTGCGAGAGTGGCGGCGGTAGGTTTTCAATTATTTTTAATTTAAAATTTAATGTTGAGATTTTGTAAAAGCCTCGGCTTATGCCGTTGACGTCCTAATTATGAGTCTCTGTCACATTTTAACACACCTTTTTCCTAACTCGCCGTCTGATATTATAATTTTATCGAGAAAATACAAGTTAAGAGCTCTCTGTCTCTTATTAAGTACAATAAAAGCTGTACAGCAGGCCTAACATGAAATGAGAAGAATAGTTTTATTTATTTTTTGCCCTCACTGGTTACTCCACCAAGTGAGGGAAATATATTGAAAGAAATAACAGTTGCAAAAAGGATATCGGCGTAGGTAGGCTACCTCCGGATGCGGCCCAAACAAGTACATGCCATAACTATTTTAGAGATCCCGTTTGTGACGGGTTTGATTTTAATAATTTATATTGCATATAGTTATTGTATGAAACTAAATTGACTAAATTAATAGTGAAAGCAATAAATTAAAAGAGAGATATGAGTTGCTATACGACTTGGAGCCATTTGTTTTCTAATGTTTTGACTTGACCTATAGCCTATACGCTGCTTATTTTTAAGGTAGTCAGACATCCTGTTAAAATATAATTTAGAGACAAATAGTAAGTTGGCACGGCCACCATACTTGTTTCTGGTTGGTGGTATTGGTAGTTTATTAGCCTACTGTTTCTCGTAGGGTAGTAAGGAGTATTTGTATTTGTAAATGTTGGATTATAATAATTATTATTTAAGGTTTTTTTGTAATTCAGTAAATTCCTGAGGGAGATGTCACATGACCTGAACAAGTTATCGGGTTGGTACTTTTTTAAGTTCTCGCGGATAATAGGTTTCTAACTATGAGGTGTTGCAACTTCTGTAATAGGTGTATTATTATTTAAACAATTTAAATACTGCAAGAAAAGTGGTTTGGAACCCCCTATACAATAAGATGGTACTCAACTTGCATTAACCGGGAATCCAGCCAATTTGAAATAATCAGACAGACAGACATAAACTTCGTAAAAACCACTTTTTGTGTTCCTGGGGCCTCAAAACGTGTAAATCCGTTAAAACCTCGGAATCGAAAATTTTGATCATCACAAAGCTTTCTTTATAGGGTACTACGTATAAATAGGACAGCAATAAGGCATCTGACTATAAAGGGGTGTTATAAAACGTTAAGAATTTCATGCAACGTTGCATAACCATACTATTGCAAAGTTGACAAATGTAGAATCCAACTGAAAGCTTTGTCTCAACAAAATGAAAAGAAACAAAAAAGAAATGTTAGAACCTCACCCAATTAGCATATAGCTAACATTGAGAGGTATAGGGTTGATTTTCAGCAAATTAGAATATTTTTAGGAAGCCGTTACTTTTTATACTGTCGTTGAAGCCGGGGGAAATGGCTTCACTATTGCCTCCATCTGGTTACCGCATGCAATTTTCACATCACAAATGGCTCTCCCAAAACAAAATACTTTTCAAAACTTTTTTTCTCCTCAGCAGGGGTTATTATTTGCAATTTTGGTTTTCTCAAAGTTTAGTTCAGTGTCTTTGAGAATGTATAAGCAGTTTTGGCAGCATCTGAAAGTCTGCCAAACAAATAAAATGTGTAATAACAATAATAATAATAATAAACGTCTTATATTTACGGGGTGAGACTTAAAACCAGAAAGTATTTTTCTGCCCAAACCTTGTCAAAAAAACAATACAATTTCCAGAATACGTAAGTTTAACTTAAACAATCTTATTATACAGTATATATATATATATATATATATAGGTATTTGTATGAGGCTTAGGCTCGGTAAACACGGTCGATTCAGTCGCTATGTGATCCGATGAGACATTTTTCATGGAAGCAAAACCTAGCAAAACCACAGTGATTGTAGCTGTGATTACCAGAGGCAAAACTTTTCTGCAGCAGATTCTGGGATTGCTAGATTTTTAGATTTTGCACTGCTTCCCATTTCATTCCAGGACAAATTTCTCAGCCGATCACTGGCAACCCAAATGCCCGTGGGCACCTGGCCTTAATAAAAGTGGGTTCTGGAGCTTCCCTTACGCAAGGTTAATTTACAAATGATATATCCTAACAAACCTATTTGTCATAACAGTAGTAACCAAAAATCTGGAACCATGGGTGCAAAAGTGGCAGAAAATAGAATGAAAACATTAAAATAAGCTGATGGCTGCATGAAGTCATGCTTGCCATCTGTAATAAGCTCTAAATATTTGGGTGTAACTATTTCCGGTCCGTCAGTAGTCGAGCCCTCCTGAGATGGTCCTCAATTTTTTTCCCCTACTGCCTACCCCGTCGGCAGGGTGCATATATTTGAAGAAAAAAAAAACAATTATACTATTGAATTTTGGATCTGCATCTCTACCATTGCATAAATAATTAGAATACTCGTGACTTCGTGGTATTTCATTTTAATAAACAAAAACCATTGCCTTTCTCTCTTACATGTAGCCCATATTTCCCTTTGAAACCACTTATTCACTTCTGTCTCTCCAGTCGGTGATCCACTTCTGAGGGCTCAGCCCTTCCTCTAGTTCCTTCAGCAGTAAAAACCCTCTGACTTAGTGCTCAATTTGGTTTTTTTATCTCTTCCTTTGTCTTCCTCTCCTATATGTACCCCCCATTTCCCATCAAACCACTTCTTCACTACTTTCTCTCAAGTCCGTCCACCTTTGAACGTTTAGGACTTCCTCTGGTTCACCCTCATGTAATTGACATCAATTTAGTTTCTGTACTTCTTTCTTGGTCTTTATTGATTAGTAATTTCCTATTAAAAAAACGGATCGTCTTCCAATAACATGATCAGGAACATTTTTGTGAAAACAGCAAGTTAGCTGCACGCTCCACCAATGCCGGGGTTTGCCCCTATTTTACTGAAATAGTGTTGTCCGTGCCTGAAGTGCGCGACAAACTCAGTACTTGGCAGGTCATTGGGATTGCATTGACTCATTCACTAGGTGTTACGATGGCTATCCTGCTGCGACGCTCAGTAAAGCGTTACTGCATATACGACAATTCTAAACGAATCATCCAACTGCAGAAATGAAATAAAAACTCGCAATATGCAAAAAAACAAAATGTAATACTGTACTGTAGACAACAGAAATTAATTAGAACAATCTGGAATGTGACTGATTTAGGCGTCCAACTGCTGGGTCACATTCATGAGCCTTTTGTTCAAAGGCCTTTGTCATGAGATATTTTCATTTATTAAGCCCAGCCTGCACAGCGCTAATAACCTTTTTGCCGGCTTCGATTACTTTTTTGATCGTACATTGAGCTCTTTAATCTACCTCAGCCAGGCGCGGATCTACGGGGGGGGGGGGCTATGGGGGTCCTCAACATGCGTAAAACCCGACTATTTCAGTCCTATTTTTCACAAATTTTCTCCCGAGGGAGACCCCCGGGCCCCCCTTCTGCTCAATTGTATTAATTACTTGTAATGTAGAACCCTTATTGCTCTGAAAATGCATAAAACCCTAATAATTCAGCCCTATTTTTCAAAAAAAATTCAAAATTTAATCTTAGCCCCCTCCTTGGTCTCATTCTAGATCCGCGCCTGACCTTAGCCGTTTATTTATAACTAGTGAGCCCATGCGATCTTTCGCAAAATGTTTGTCTTTGGGGAGAAACTAACTACCGAGTAGCCCCCCCCCCCCGAAATGTTTTGACTCTTCACTAGATAGCATTGAAATTTTCAGATGTGTGACATTTCATTACATATTGTACAATAGAATTGTAGCCCTTCCTGAAATAAAAATCCTGGTTCAAAACAATTCCTGAGTCCAATAATTACTATAAATCGGTAGATGCCAGTTGGCATTTTAAGAACGATTTAATCTAATTAATCAATTCAGAAGGATGCTATTGTATACGTAGGGTGTTTCGGGTGTAATTGGGGTTCAAAGAAAAATGTAGATACCTACTCCATAATGATTGTGTAGTTTGTTTCACGAAGAACTTCATTTTCTGGACAAGCCCGCCCAAAACAGTCCGGGAACAATTAATAAGTGGTGACTGAAGAATAAGATTAAGAAGAAGACAGTATTATCATATTTTATTGAAAACTGAGAATGTATAGCAACAGCATGGATGCCCCACCTAAGGGCCCAGGAATTCTAAATCATCTCTGTAAAATATTATAAAATTTAACAACATAAACTTTATGAAAATAACTAATAACTTTTCAAAAACAACCCCTACAGCCTTTTTTAACTGTACATTTTGAGTATAAACGAAGATTTTAACTAATTATTTATGAATTGTTTTTGATATGTTCATGCAAGTGAGTTTGTTGGAGCAAAGAGTGATGAGCTTTCACAAATTATAAAGCTACTTTAACACATGAAAATTTCTCAATGGTTAATCCTATTACGATCATTTTATTTGAGCGTCTATTGTTCAACTATCATATCTCTACTGTATGGACACTTTCTCCACTCTTTCTCTCTCATAGATAATATTTGCCACTACTGAATTGCATTGTTGAACATTTTATATGAGTATTGTATTATATATTGTATGTTTAGAGTACTAACTTGGCGTGGTACAAAGTCATAGGAAATATTATTCTGTAAATCATAATACAAAATCAGCAAGCAATATACATTATGTATACATCTGTATACAGATATATATATAGGTAGATTTTCTGATACCATACGGCATAACTCAGAAGCTCAGCTATTTTGAAGCTATTATTTTCCACTATTGTGACTCAATTTGTGGCATGTTCTTTACTCAAGTAATTTTTAATTTTTGGCGATATTAAATGTGATTCATACCATATTTGTTTTCCTTATATTTCCTAATTTCTTATATAAATACATGTAGGGTGTGTTCATGGCACGAGCTTTTTGTAGGCGTTATAAGGAACTTATGGCGGATCATAAAAGTTAAAGAATAATTTGTTCAGGATTCGACTCAAGGCGTATCTATCTAACTGCAAATATTACATAGGCTACGATTTATTCGAACCGCCCCATGCTTGTGTGTGTGAGTGAGTGAGTGTTTTAGTCTTAGGGAATTTTTTGAATTATTGTAACCTTGTACTGCAAATGTATACTGTTTTCGGTGCTGACCCCTAGTTGAGTGTAAGAGAGGGCCTTAAGGCCCTAACTCCGCTAGGGTGGTCTCAGCTATATTAAAGTCATTATTTATTTATTTATTTATTTATTTATAATTTGCCAAAAGGTTTAGTGACCCGTGCAGGGAGAACTAAGAGTACTAAGCTTATACTGGACAAATTCTATCAAATCTACTACGCCTATTATTTCTATAAGTAGGCTACGAGTAATGAATATTCAACCACAACACGAAAACTCTTGGCAATGCTTATTTCTTTAATGCACCACAAGTAAAAATCTATTCTATTGTCTATCACATTATAGGTAAGTTACTGACTTACTGTTAATAAGTGGGGACTTACAAAACAATACAAAACTCAAGACATGTAGCGTAGTGGTACGGACTCTGACTTTTACCCGAAAGGTTGTTGGTTCGAGTCCCACACTGGCTAAATTTTCTGGCCATGCTTTGGAGGGCATGTAAAGCAGGCGGTCCCGGGCCTTCCTAGTTGAATCTAAGAGAGGGCTTAACAGCCCTAACTCTGCTAGGTTGGCTTAGTAATAGAAACAATAAAAAGTCCTTATTTATTTATTATTTATTTATTTATAAAAACTACTTATGAAATTATTTTTATCCGGAATTAAAAAAAAAGCATCGCCAAGTGTCTTCTTATTGCGGTGGAGTGTAGTAATACCTTTCAAAATGAAATACCCATCGCAGGCTCAAGTGATGCATTTTCCCTAACAAAATGGTTTTAGCATAGAGTGACTTGTTGCACAAAGTTTAACTACATAATAACTTTGAAAAGGGTCAGGCTTTAATTTGGCATGGCCTTTAATTATAGCTAACTACCAAGTTTCTAATTGCCACTCTCCCTTATCCAAACTCACCGGCCCTTGTTTCACCTTCTCCTATTTATATAGTTCAGAATTCACCTATAAAGTTATATTTTCTATGCAGCATATACTGTGTGTTACTTTTTCCAATCATAGCATATGGGCATTAAGAGAAAATCGTAAGGAAAAAGACTTAAGTTATATAAGCGTTAACATCAAAATTAATATCTCATGAAATATCAATCGCAGAGACTACAGTTATCAAAAAGATCAGGACAAACATAAGAAGTCGTATTATAGTGTAACTAATTAAGGAATTACAGTGGTACACCGAAGTCTAACCAAACATGGCTGTTCTCTGTTCTGTCTGCTCATTATGCATCAGAATCATTTGTTATTAAATTAACTTGTATATTTCTAAACTTCATTATGCAATATTACGAAGCGGTAAAACATGCTAAATGGCAGCTGGCTTCTGCTGCTGTTTTTTTTACAAAACACAGACATCACATTCTCCCGCCAATTTCGCCCCACTGCCGCGTACCTCCTTCAGTGATCTTTATAGGGTAACGGATAACTCATTAAGGAAGTGGTATGCTGCATTGGTAAGGGGTCTCAACCCCAGGAGGTAAACATCAGCACTGCTGATTGTACACACACAACAGCTACAGCATTGTAATTGCACCCCGCACTGTATAAACACGCCCTAACCTAACATGGCTGTTTCCTCTCAGGGGGCTGATCCCGCCAATGATACTACACTTAAGGAAGTAACAAATCTCTTCTATTTTTCTTATGTATTGGGGTGCCTTGCGTATTCATTTAAGTCTTGATGAGTGGCCTATTGTGCCCCATGCTGAGTAATACTACGACATAGGTATATTCCTTAAAGAGGAAGAAAACCATAGGTACCCCTGGATCGACCCAAAATCAGTACATTTGATCCAGGGGTGCTGGTTAGTATCTGGTCAAAACCGGCCACCGTACCCAGTTGAATCCAGCGGACCAGAGCAGGTTCAAAGCTGCAGATAACTTGGTCGTGTGCACAGTGCCGGTAGGGAAACATGGTAGGACTTGTCCTGGTCTCCTCCGAACTAATCGTGTGACTTGACTGTGTTTCCCAAGTGGTTCGGAATCCACTATAATCAGGAGGTCCACTGTCCTATGGGCTGGCGTAGGACAGTCAAGTCGGGGTCGCTCTATGGGCCCAAATTTGAGACCTAAGTCGTTATTAACCCGACGAACACTACTACTACTACTACTAGTATCTGGTCATCTTCCTCGCACGAAATGTTAATCAATTGATCATACAGGTACAGAACCGTCGGCATACCTTAGAGGAAATATTCTTGTGCGTCTTGACATACATCTCTTAGAGAAAGCTTTCTAAACTGTCACAAAATTATGATTGAATCTGCTATTTTAGTGGCTATCAATATTTCTAAAATTTAAATTGCAGAGGTGTTCAGAATACCGTGTGTGAATCGTAATCTAATGTATGACACCCCTTTGGTGTCACGACCATTAGTTCCAGCAAAATTTGATTTTGCATAAACAAAATAAATAGATAGTACGGTATCTAATGTAGCATCTTAAAGCAGTAGCAAGTACATGAAAGGAATAATAAAATTTAACAATTCCTACTCCAGTTTAATCGTAAAGCCGCGAGTAAAAGCCATTAATTTGTCAACAACTCGCAAGAAAAGTCCTCAAAAGTCCCGTAAATAAACCATAATTTTTGAAGTGTTGTAAAAGCCTACGCTATCGTAAGTCATGCATCAAAGCACCTGTAGACAGCGAGAAAGCTCATCTGAGCCCATAACCTGATGCGAGAAATAACCCTCCCTCCACCCGTATATGAACTATTTCAAGTTTTTCCATTGACATAAAAAAAGTTTTATTTGATAAAAACAGATGCTTCCTCATGCACATGCACCCATCCAAATTGCTTTCTGCTGTTTGTAATCGCAATTTTTATTTCTTCTTTTTCTTCTTCTGTATTCATTCATTTTTATTTTTTAGAAGTTGTAGAGTTTTTATTTTTCTCACTTCTTTTGCTGTTATAATTATAATCGTGCCATAGCCCATAACGTTTTCTTAGTAGATAGTAGTAGTAGGTAGTTCTATAATGAAAGTGGAATAAGTTGAAGATAGGTACCCATGTTATACTGAACAAAATAAATAATAAATAAATAATTACGGTAGCCTACTTCTCTTCTATTATTACTGAGCCAACCTCTCCCTCTCCCATCGTCAACTAGGAAGACCTGGGACCACCTGCTATATATATAATGACACGGACAGAAAATATATTAAGCGTGAGACAAGAACCGAACCAACCACTTTTCTTGAGGAAGCAGCAGAATCCAAGATGATGGGCCGTGGTCATTCAGAAAGCGTACTGAGCCTGCTGAGATACAATCTTAGGAATCCACTTCCTCTGAAGATGTCAACCGCAGATGTTGAAGAAACGTTAGGAAGTAGGTAACCTTTGAGAAGGACCACAGCCTATCATCCCGGGTTCGTCACTTAACTCTGGCCGTGAAAGCCTTCGTAATTATACGAAATAGCAACCTTTCTGTTGAAGATCCTAGTCCGCACCACTGCTCCATTTGTCTTGTATTCTTATGTACTAAAGTGTTACCCCATTGCAATGTACTCGCGATCGGCCCATTCTGGAACAGTGAATTTTTGCTTTCCAATTTTTATTTTTTATTATTTTATTTTTTTAATTTAAAGCGTGTGGGTAAACGCGCTTTCTGGTTTGTAGTTAGTTTGCTGGTGTTGTTGTCTGTATTGTGTGTGTATGAGTTGGTGGTGTGTGGCAAACTGCGATCAGGAGGGCATTGGACAAAATTTATCCGTATTATCCGTATTATCCAATTTATACGTAACTTAGTATAAGGAAAGCTTTGTAATGGTCAAAATTTTCGACTTCGAGATTTTAGTGGATTTAAACGTTTTGAGGTCCCAGCAGCAACCCAAAAAAGTGGTTTTTACTAAATGTCTGTCTGTCTGTCGTTCTGTACCTCTGTCTGTCGCTATTTCTGTCCATCGATTTCCGGGGAAACTACTCGGTGGATTTTACTGAAATTGGGCATGTTTATTATTTTGGGCTCACTCAATTTTGCGGGGTTTTATTTTCAAAAAACTCCAAAAAAAAACGTCTAAAAAAATTCTTTCTAAAAAACGGCTGCAACAATTTTTTTTAAATTAGCATATATTGTATTCGTTATTAATGTTAATAAAATGCGGGGGGTCGCTTGCCCCTTGATTGGTTGCTTCTGGGGGTAAAAAAATAAAAATAACTCAATTTTCATGAAAAACTACTAAAAAATACTTTTTCTGCGGAACCTATTTATCGATGACTTTTACCTTTAGGTATGTTTTAGGTGTTAAATAGAGTAACAAAACCGAGCAGGTTGCTCTCCCAAAAAAAGTATTTGCTTTTGTGTAAACAATTATTTTTTAAAGAAATTATAGAAAATTAACTTTCCAATACATTGCGTGCCGTACACTAGATAGAATGGAGTTTTAGAAAACTTATTTACTATGAAGTAACTCATTATCTCTATCAACTAATTGATAAATAGGAAAGCATTTTCGAGTGAACTCGGACTGGTTCTTACAATTGAATTTGTTTTTTAAAACTTGGGAATGGGGAAAATCGTGACTGCCAAAAATAAATCCTCCAAACATACCATCCATTGTCCATTGTCCTTGTCCTTGCCATTGTCAATTAACTCTCGTATTGCCTCGCTCCCAACACAACGTCCAGGTATAAATCTCAGTGCACAGCCCCCCATCCAGTCACTCACTCGCTATGGAGCTACCTTCGAGAAGCGCCACTGAAGATGTCGACCGCAGATGTTGACGAAACGTTTGGGGGTTCACTTTCATATCGACCACGGCCCATCAGCCCGGATTCTACTGGTTCTTCATGCGACTCGGCCCGTAAAACCTTAGTAGTTACATTATTATGCAATTGAGGAGAATTGTCAGCTCTGTCATCTATAAAAACTGTATAGAGGGTGAAGGAGGGTAAACAACCCAGCCCCCTCCCCCTGGTATTCATTCAACGGACCAACAGTAAGAGGATACAATTTTCTTAAACAAATACACCAAATGTGGGATTCCGGAAGCGGTCATGGAGAAAGGCTTTCACCGAAAAAAGAGCGCCAGGGGTCGGAAAGCATTAATGTCGACTGAGCAGTGAAAGTAGAAGGACTTTTTCATGCTAGGAATCACCCCCTCCCCTCCCTTCACCCCCAACCCTATAAAATAAAATGGCTGTAAATAACGCAACAACAAAGGAGCGCCCATGCAGACAGCATCTTTCAGACTTTTTTTACGTTAAAATGGAGTCAGACTTTTAGGCGGATCATTCCTATTAACAGACAATCGGACACTGCGCTGCTTATATTTTTGAATAAAATCCAATTTCACAGGGACTATTGATCGTAGCGCCGTAAATGAGATGTAATTAAGTAGAAGAATCCGAATGTCCTATTCAGCTGCCTCTGTAGGTTAGTACCTGTGTTGAGTTACGACATGTCTCTGATGGCATGGTGTGTAGATACTCGCCCAAGTACAAGCACGCTACCACCATACCACTGACGTCAATTCTCAATTGGTAAGTATCTAGACATGAAACATGCGTCGCATCGCCGCATCGGTGGTGAACTCTCTAGCTTCAACTGAGCACAACCTTAATTTCCACCCCTAACAATATAATATAGGCCTAACATAAGTTTTTTTGGAATTTCATGGGTGCTAAGGCGCGGTTTCCACCGACCTCAAAATACACATACGGTGACATGGTAGCAGATATCATTAATAAAGGCGGGGTTTCCACCGACCTCTCATTGCAGAATGTAAATGACATTGACGAAAATTTTTGTTTTACTCTATGCCATAGATAAAATCGATCAATGATCATACAGTAAAATCACAAACAAACAAACTAAAATTAAAAAATGGCGTCATGGGATATGTTAATTACAAACATTTTAATAGATTTCTATAAAATGAAAAATTCAAATTTCCGTCAATGTCATTTGCATTCTGCAATAAGAGGTCGTCGGAAACTCCGCCTCAGTCTTGAATGTCTGCTACCACGTCACCGTATGTGTATTTTGCCTCAGAGGTCGGTGGAAACCGCGCATTACGACAAGTCTCTGATGGCATGGTGTGTAGTGACTCGCCCACGTCTAAGCACGCTACCACCATGCCACCGACGTCAATTCTCAATTGATAAGTACCTAGACATGAAACATACGTCGCATCGCCGCATCTTTGGTGAACTCTAGCTTCAACTGAGCACAACCTTAATTTCCACCCCTAACAATATAATATAGGCCTAATATAAGTTTTTTTGGAATTTCATGGGCGCTAATCCCACTAAATATTGTGCTCATCAATTAGTTAGGGTATGGGGCGGATTGTTGGATCTCATCTATTGTGAATAGTGCCCTTTGACTCCAAATAAACGTATGGCTATAATTTCCACCCTTAGAAACAAAGTAGCATCCCTTTCGGAGCAGTAAAAGTAGAAAGTTAGTCGTATTTTGGAATTTTGGGATAGAAATCCCCCAAAACAAAATGGCCATAAATATCTGTGGGACACAACAAGGGAGTGCCCACGGAGCCAACATCTTTCACGTTAAGTGGCAAACATTAGCATTTCCCTATATTTTAATAAGGTAGAATGGGGATCATCCAAACTCTAATAAGCGAGGGAGGGAGGGGGTCACTGCTTAGTTGGACTTTCTCCAATTTCACCCTAGATTTCTTCACAAATTTTATTTTAGGGGGTTATTTTAGTTTGTTTTAATGGGTTGGTCTCTATTAGTGAGGGTGTGAAGTGGTTATGGATGGTTGAGTGAAGCGGTTGTAGTTTGCGAATTTGGAAGATAAATTTTACCATTTGTAGTGCCACGACATCTTCGAGCAAATGGAGCTTCGGTGGATTGAAACGTCTTCTTTTTAAAAAATTTCCTTGGTGGGAGCTATTGGCCCCATTCCTGTTGTTCCGTCGCTAACAAATCTCTTCAAAGCTTCCCCAAACAATTCCAGCTAAAACACAGACAATATTTGTGTCATCCAATGTAAAATTCCCACAGCAACAGCGGGGGCTACTGTAGAATAAACAACAGCTACAAACAACCAGATAAAGTCACAGACAATGGGGTCAGTACTAACTCAAAAACCTCATCGCAACAATTTAAAAATACGGACACCCGTAACTAGATGCACGCGATGCTGCCCCAGGGATGAATTTTCGTGTGTATTTCTCCGCGGACATATTGTCCACCCCCTCCCCTCTCCCTTCTCTTGTATACAGACATACTTTATGTATGTAATGGAACCCGTCCGTGAATATGACCCACGGTCATCGTCCCCCTCATAGGGCCATCCACTCTACAGAGACCATCCAGTTAGCATGGCTCAGCTGCAGGTAGACTTCGAGATAAACTCTCTGGAGTGTAGGAGCTGGTGATTGCAGACTGTATATATTGTATCACAAGTCATCTGGACTGCCCTTCTATACTCGAGGGGGTCCATCTCAGTGTAAATACCCAAAAACTTCTTCTTCTCTTCTTTGACCAACGCTCGTCCTTGGCTGGTAGACCATTTGACGCCGTGCCGCATAGTGAGCTGAGCCATTCCCCCATGTGTCGTAGTTCGGTTTTCTACCTCTATGCCAATGCAAGTGATCGGCATATTCTTTTCCTTGAAAGCAGAGGGGGAGTCGGATGAATCCGCGGTACCACTTCTGTGGAGGAGGCTCTGGAGGCAGCCGTGTTCTGTGGCCATTCGGAACGCTGCCACAGCGATGTCCCGGCGCGAGGCGCTGGGGATGGTTTTTGCTAGGAGCGGTCCCCATCGTCTGCCAGGTGCTCCCGCTTTCCAGGCATCTCTAGTCACGTTCTTGACATTTGCTTTTATTAGTCTGCAAGTGGTGGAGAAGGTGAAAGGATGCAGAGGCTGCGGTAGAAGGTATCTCGCCTTTGCTAGTTTGTCGGCCTCCCCGTTGCCACGGATGTCAGTGTAGGTGGATATCTGGAACGGTGTGTAGCTTCAGAAGCCTAGAAAACTAGATTAAAAACCTCTTCCTAACCCTTATGACTGACTCACCTTCATCGGCAGGCGTTAAAACGAGGCTACGGGGGATGTTGCTTGCCCCAGAAATTCAATTAGAGTGGGGGAGAAAAGAAAAAACCCTCGTGCTATGTATGTACAGTACCTGATCCTGGTTAAATGTAGCCTATTCACGATCTGTCCTCTCTAAGCTATGCAAAATTTCATATCAGTAACGTTATTTGGTCCTGTAATATAATAATGTTAGGCGCTGTTTTATAGCCGAGCCTGCTGACTATTATAGCCATATATCTAAATATATATATTCCGACTGTCCGTGTGTATGTTCCGGGCCTCCTCTCAAACGACTGCACCGATTATGATGAATATTGTTGTGTGTGTACAAGGAGATGCGAGGATGGTTTAGATTAACACTTTCGTCCACTGGAGAATGTTTTTATAATTTGATTTTGGAATATTTTACATTGGTGCGTGTACATGGCTGCTGGTACTGCCGACATCTAGCGGCAGACAGAGCTACATTTAATTTTCGTTTATCCCGGCAGTTGGTGCTGCGTGTGTGTTGTGTGTGACAACAATTAATTTACATGAGCAGTGACTGCGAGGCCGAAGGCCGAGCTGCTGCCCGCGGCAGGCGCAAGTGCCGGAGGCAGCAGCCAAAAGCTGCGCCGGGAACCGCTTGTAATATATAGTTGTGGTTAAGATGATGTGCTGAGTTTACGAGTTTTGGCCAAATAATTACTCCGGCTTTACGACTTAAAATTAACAGAGGCTACCCTCATTAAACACCCATTTATAACAGCAGTAGATACAGCTTAGGGCTACTGATGCATTCCCCCTACAACTTCCCCTTTCCACAAATTGACCCTATTTCTGTCTTATTTCTGCTTCAATTCCTTCAAAACTTCAAAACCTGAGCCATAAAGCGATTGTTTGTTTCCCAGTGCCTGCTTTCAGCATTTCTGTTTCAAGCAACCCTATCAGCGTGGCGAGGGGAGACTGATTAATAATTATGTTTCTTTTATTGAGTTCAGTCTGCTACATGGTAAAATAAACCATAAAATCGGACACCACAGCTATCTACCAATTAATGGCGTTGCCATGCAATATTATTTACCGAGATATTTCAACCGATGATGGGAACCAGCTTAATTAACTATCTCCCAAGTAGTACCACTGAAGCTACTAGATAAATGTACGAATACGAGTGGTCTAGGCCAATTGTAACCTCATCCTTAACTGTCACATTGTGTTTTGAAAACATAAGCAAAAGAGAAAGATAGAAACACTGCACGATGCTATACAAGCAATGAATAATTTAGCCAACTCAGTGGAATATATTCCATATCTTTCTCTACCCAACAAATTCTCAAAGATAATATTATTGTAATAAATTTACTTATTTGCTTTACCTCATCCAATGCCAGCTCTTGGCATCTCTGCCATTCGCCGACGAGCCTCCCAGTAAAGACGCCTAATAAGGTTTCTGTCCTGGTAGTTGGAGGTGTAGACCGTCCATTCTCACAGAGGTGCAAAGGGGACAGGTGTCCGAGTCTACAACCCTTACCACTTAGTGGTACACGTACAACAGGTTGGGAACCTCTGTTGTAGGCTAAAGCGGCCCCTATACGGTCAGTAGTAGTAGTAGTACGGTTTGACACAGTCCCAGGCCACGGTGTGGGCCCATAGGACTCCAGTGGACCTCCTGATTATAGTGGATTCCGAACCACTTGGGAAGCACAGTGAAGTCACACGATTAGTTCGGAGGTGACCAGGACAAGTCCAACCATGTTTCCCTACCGGCACTGTGCACACGACCAATTTATCTGCAGCTTTGAACCTGCTCTGGTCCGCTGGATTCAACTTGGTATGGCGGCCGGCTACGGTCAGTAATAATGGCATTACCTTACCAAGATAACAGTGATAATGATGGTGTAAGGTGGACAAAGTTGCAATGGCGAAAAATAATGATAGGGATCCGGATTTTATGATCACAGCTGCATCATTACTTAATAATAATGACAATACTGATAATGTCATTAATATTGACCGCTTCAAGCGATCGTGGGAGGCGGTCATAACTCATGTGAATCAAACTTAGTAACTAGTGCAACTTTTGCAGGAATTTGATTTTTCAGGGCTCATCAATAAACGGTTGGTTAGTCGTATATATAGTTGAGGATCGTGTAAGCTAAAAGTGCGATTATGGGAAGCGGTCATAACTCATGTGAATCAAACGTAGTAACAGATGATGGTGTAACGGGGGATCTGATTTTTCAGGGCTCATCATAAAAACGTAGTCGTAACAAGTGGGGCAAGAGTATGGTGATATTAGAGTTGATTAGTCGTGTTGTTACGGTCTGTGTAGGCTAATAGACCGATTGTGTGAACGAGTCGTCAGGTACTGATGATGAGATAGTGCGATCGTGTGAACCGGTCGTAACTCATATGAATCAAATATAGTAACAGATGATGGTACAACGGGTGCAGGGATCTGATTTTTCAGGGCTCTTCATAAAAACGTACTCGTATCAAATGGGGCAAGAGTATGGTGATATTAGAGTTGGTTAGTCGTAGGAACGGATCGTGCCCGGAATTTTCCTGATGGCGATTCAATATCTGGTGAGGACATTTGCCCGGGTTTTCCCCGCTTTACACATTTCTTTCGGTTCTCATCTCACTTCTTACATCCCATCATTTTGGTCTGCTCCATCTGTATTTACTTAAGTTATGGTTCCACTTGCTTCTGTCTGTGTCTTTTCGTAAGCATCATTGCCGTAGCCAGACTTTTATTTCGGGAGGGTTCCATCTGACGTCGTAAGAGGTGAGGTAACCTCAATATATTTAAAACTACATTCTATCTAGTGTACATTGCAAATATTTCGGGAGGGGTCCGGAACCCCTGAACCCCCCCCCCCCCCCCACTCTGGCTTCGGCCTTGGAAATCATGCTGGTTGAATTAAACGTTCAACCAGGCCCGCATAGGTATAGCTTTTTTTATGGTAGAGCTGTATATTTTCGAAGCCATCGCTCACAAGGCAGTCCGACCACTATGAATATTTGATTTTCGGGAGTCAACAGTGAGTGCTAAGCGGTTTGGTTGGTAAAATACAACGTCGTCTTGGGTCTCTGTCTGCGGCAAGAAGTTGATAATTATGTAACATAACATTGGCCTTCTCCCCGAAAATATTATGTATATTGTATATACGGTAGGTACTGATCGAAGTAGGCCTACTATTTTGCATATAAAAAAATTAGCCATAAGCAATAAAATCACCCAAAACAAAATTAATGACAAACATTGCGATAGTGCTATTTCAATGTCAAGCCTCCAAAAAAACAGCAAAACACAACTTGAAAAGAGCCATATACTGTATACCACAAAAACATTGACAGGAAACCGTATTCCGCTGATATTTAAACGACTTTTCCCTTCACAAAGTTGAAAAAGATAAATTTCTAAACCATGTCTTTTCGATTGGCCCTTTCTCCGCCCAGCGTAAAAACAAAAACTTGTGTGGGGGGTCTTTCTCGCAACTCTCTCTTTTGGTAACCGTGGGGGGGATAAGAAATTCTAGGGGAGGGGGCGATGGGGAGCTCAAGCAAAAGAAAAACGTGCTGCTCCCCCGGAAAATGGAGTTGGAAAAAGGATGGATGTGAATGTTATCGCAAATAACTCGGTTGACTGCGAGATAGAAACAAAGGGGAAACTACTTTCCGAGACTTTCAAAAAGACTTCCCCCACTCCTTTGGGGGTTGCTGGGGAAGGGGTTATTTTCAGGGGTGCGGATTAACTTGGACACGAGTACCCCCGTTAGAAGAATTTTATTTATTCAGCAACAGCTGCGTGCAGTTTGTTCTAAACTAACCTGGAAGCTTTTGGATATTGCTGATAAGGCTTTTACGTAGTATTGCCAGTGCTTTGGGGTAGGGAAAAAGTGGCAGTATAAATTTCAGTTCGTTAGAAGTAACTATCAGAGCAGGTTCAATGCTTCTTCTTCTTCTTCTTTAAATTTCCCTTCTATCGAAGATTGGCGATCATCACGACGATTTGGACGTTGGAAATTGGTGCTCTGAAAAGGGAAACCCTAATACGTATTATAAATGCTGGTATTTCCCAACATACTGCAATTAATATTTCATTACTTACTTTACTTTACTTTAACGGCGCCCTATCCCTCGCACGGGGTCGGTGGCACGGATCTTCATCTTCCAGGTGTTTCAGTTTTGGGTATCATCTGACGAGAGACCGAGGGTCCTGAGGTCCTCCCTCACTTTCATTTCAAGAGACATCCTCGTATGTCCTATAGGTTTACCGTGTAGTCCCTCACCCGTTGTAGCAGGTGTCCATCTTCTCTTCTTAGCGTTTGGTCCCACCACGCCAGTCTTCTTTCCCTTTATTTCATTGTGTTAGGTATATTGGATGTTTCTACGCATAAGAAGCTTAAAAACTTTTTTCCCCTATGATTTTCAGTTAAGTTATTCTTTTCAACTCATGCTACGTCTGTTGATCCATTCAGAAATTATTCTCATATAGCCCTCGCGAGAAACATTAAAATAAAATTGCGTATCGTTTCACCATAAAATCAACCAATCGCCGGGAGTTCATTAAACTTTGAAAATTTGCAAGTTGATCGAACAAAGTTGATAATTGGCAGAAGGCTAACAACGAGTATAAAACTAAATAGAATGCCCGCCAAGCGGAACGCGCGGCAGTTTCCACGTTCCCTCTGGCGGCCAACTTGTGTACTTAATAATGAACGACCCCGGCTACCCAACAAAAATACACGGCGATCACTTCTCCAAAAGTTTGCCTCAAGTTGATAGAAAACTTTTCCCCTACCTAAATCTCGGTTGGTTTGATTACCACAATTTCTTATGTTACAGTTTAGTAGGTAACCATATATTATTAACATTAAATTGACTTCTAGGTTAAAGAGAACTCATAGTCTCGAACCCTCAAACTCGAACATGGTGAAGTCCAACTTGCGCCTGTTGCATTATGTCAATGGTCAGCTTGTCTTATTCCTCTTCTTCTACTTCTTTAAATGTCTCTTCCAGGTAAGATTGGCTATCATCATGCAGGCCCGTACTCAAAGGGGGGCCAAGGGGGCCATGGCCCCCCCTAAATTTGATAAAAAGTAATAAATAATGTAGAAGTTGTGTGTTGTGTTGTAATGTAGAAAACTACTAAAATCACTACGGATGTACCTATCATTTATAAAAAAATTTGTTCTTGCCCCCCCCCCCCAAAATTAAATCCTGGGTACGGGCCTGTCATCATGGCAATTTTGACCTTGGAGACTGCAGCTCTGTAAAGGGAAGTCATGCTCATCTCATGCCAAACCACTGCCTCATGTTTTACAACCAGGATGTTCTCTTTCTGTCTTGAGTCCTCTGTCCTTCTATCTTCCCTTGGATTATTACGTCGTGTAGAAAGCGATGTTTTTCGTTCCTCTTCACAAGGCCGAAGTATGTTTGTTTTCGTTCCGTAACTGTCAGCTTCTCTGAGCTTGTTAATTATCGTTTGTAGCTGGTGTAGGTTTACATCAACGAGATGTACCAGTGTGTCAATGGCCCAAAACATTTTCAATAATAATGAGAGAAAATTCATGGGGTTGTTCGCATTGCATGGGCAAGTACCATAGGGGCCCCGAAAACGATTATTATCATTTGATGCTTCTGATGTAAAACATCGAACATCTACCAAAATATACATAACGTGAGCAAATATGCATTCAGAATGAATCGTTGACTTGTTAAAATAGCCGAAAATAAACTAGCAAATGCTTTGATAAATCTACGGAGAGACGATTTTATAGAGATTATAGCATTTACTCGAAAAATTACAGGAAAAGAGACAAAATAATGTAAATAGGAGTCAGCCAAGAGGAATTGTCTGGATCAAATATCACACGGGCAAGCTCCTGGATTCAACAGCAAAGCAAACATGGTCCGTTGATGGCCGAGTAAAATTCTTCAAACGATTTCTCGTTGAACACCTACCAAAATTCCACCCCCCTCCTTCTGTCCTTGTCAGAGAGAGTGTTACCATTTAAAGTAATAAAGGTTTTGTGCTCAGCACAAAACAGTCTCATGTTAAAAAAAATGTTTAACTTTCTATGATTATTTAAGTAAAGCAGCCTATAGTAGGTGATTTTTGCAGGGGTGTGCTGAAGTACTAGACTTATTCCTAAAACTCAGAAAATATCAATATATTTTCCAAACAACCCTTCCTAACGCATGTATAGTTTAGGACCATAGGCTAACTGGTAGGCTACCTAAAATGAAAACGTGCTGATGCCTGATATGTCCATAATGTATTACCGAAGATACACAAAGACACAAGACAATTCTAAAGTTTCTTATTCCCACACTTGCTATACATGTTCTGGCCATGCTTCGGAGGGCATGTAAAGCAGGCGGTCCCGGGTCTTCCTAGTTGAGTGTAAGAGAGGGCTTTATAGCCCTAACTCCGCTAAGTTGGCTTAGTAATAAAACAATAAAAGTCAATATTTTAATTCAAAAGTTTCTTAAAATTCCAAAAACTCATTTATACAATTTCTATCCGCGCCATCTTGCTTACTACAAAACCACAACAACGCGCGCTTCCGCATCAGCCAATCAGACCGTACCTCATAAAGCTATATCATACTCATACATAACAATTAATGTCGTCATGGGCAATTGATAAAATTTCACTAGTAGGTACTGTCTAACCTTTGGGTTTTAAATCATCAATTTTATAGAGAAACATTTAGAGAACCTTTAGGGGAAACGCAAAAGCGATGTCCTAACCACTAGGCTGCAGCCCATCTGCGTCACCGCGAAAGCTAGTTTGAACGTGATGGATAATTATTATTGTACGACAACTGGGTAACTATGTGCCCCCCCCCTCCAGCCGCCCCCGGGTGAATGTGTGTGGCCCCCCCCGAGTGCAATTCGCAGTGACAGCCCCCCAAACCGACCATTACAATACCAATCTCATATATCCCACTGCGACAATTCGTTTGCATTTTGATAAGTCTGCCCTTACACGGAATGAACACGCTGCTGAGTCAGCACACTAGCAGCAAACGTGTAGGGTTTGCATAGTCACGGATTGCCGTTTCCGGGAGTTTCCGGGGTTTGTTTTCTTGAGGTTAAACCAAATTAGAATAAATTATATTGATCATTAAGGTGAATAATTGATGTTTTGTTTTCCAACGCCTGCTTTCACTTCTGCCTAAGGCAACCCTGTCAGCCTGGCGGGGGAGTGAGTCAGTTTATTAACTTGTGGCACCCTTAAGAGGACATGCTACGTAGAAAATGAGCACCCCAAAATTTGTTGTTTTTATTGACTTTTTTATTTAATTAACAAAGCAAGTCATTAAAAATTTGGCTCATGGAAGTTGTAGAAACCTGCTTCATGCATCATGTAATACGAAGTATTAAATTTTTGGTACGTTAGTTCTTCCATAAATACCAGAATGGTCTAAAATTATGCGTATTCTGGGATTTTTGGAAGAACTACAAAACCGAAAAGTAAAAATACCCGATTATATGATGTACGAAGTAGTCTTCTACAACTTCCATGAGCCAAATCTTTAATGACTTGCTTTGTTGATAAAAAAAAAGGCCATAAAAACAACAAATTTTGGGGTGCTCATTTTCTTCGTACCATGTCCTCGACTCCTTCACATTATAGGAAGAAGGGGAGTTGACTGACACGAAAATTAAATAAAAAATAGAAACTGATTGATTTTTGCGCGAACAGAATTAAGTGACCAATGGGTATTATAGCCTATATATTCCCCATATCCTCTTAAAACTAACAAATTAACAAAAACAGCAAAATAGAAATAAAACACCAAACAATAATTGGTTTGCACACGTCTTCTAAGTTATTACAATAGTATCAATTTTATTGTCACTACCATGGAAAGGTAAAGTTAAACAATTTTAATTAAAAGGTAAAAAGTATGCGTTAATTGTAAGATTGTAAAGGCCCGAAATTTGCTCGGTGTCAAAATAGACAAATTTTCTTCTTTATTTCTATCTCTTTCAGACCGAAATGTGAAAAAGACTACCCGTATGTAAACCCTGTGCAATGTTTTTACTTTTGGTAAATTTTTGCGTTGTTTAACTTATGGTGTAGTGTATTCTATTAAGGCCTGTTCCCACCATGGCTTGAAAAGTATCGATAAGGATTAATTCACGAGGGCTCTGCCCCACCATCTACAAATGCATGTCGGTGACGCTAACTATGATTTATCGAGACTTTTCAATCGATGATGGGAACCACCCACAACCAGGCTTTGTAATCATAATAATAATAATAATAAACGTCTTATATTTACGGGGCGAGACTTAAGACTAGAAAGTCTTTTTCTGCCTAACCCACGTCCAAAAACAATACAATTTACAAAATACATACGCTTAACGTAAACAATCTTATTCTAACAATGCATAAAAAGAACTTATTCTAAAGTGACGTGACGTAAAAAAAAAACACATACAGTAAATATCTAGACAGTATTCTTATTCTAAACCTATTCTGTTCCTAGTAATTTTTTCAGCAACTGGCTTTTGAACCCACGAATCTTTGGCTGCGATCTAATTTCCTTATCTAGGGAGTTCCACTGGCGGCAGACATTTACAAAAAAAGAACTACCATATAAAGCTGTAATGTCTCAGTAAGAAATACTTTTTCTAAGGATGGTGGAAATGGCCCTTTGTAATCTGATGAAAAACATTAAAGAGCTGAGGCTTCTGGAACTTGTAAACTGTATAGTGTGCTACCACTTTTCGCGGATTGCCACGGCATTTTGAGAGAAATAAGGTTTTTTAGGCAGCTCTAAGGTAGGTACAATACAATCCAACAATGGCAGCCACCTAAGAACAAAGAGATATAACGTACAAGACTGTAGGGCTATAGTCGGGCCCCTTTTTCAAGAGGGTTTCCTTTAAATTTCGAGGGAAACTAATAGTTTTAGGTGGGTTTGAGGTACAGGCCTATTTCAGATGGCTCTTATTATATACCTTAGTGTAGGGTTTTCTATTGTGAGCTCTGTTGATGCCATTAGATAATGCAGTCCATTCCGTTCTATGAGTTTTTGTTTGATTTTACCCTATTCCAATGCAAGGAAAACCTACACTAAATGGAAGCTGCTCTCGTTTTTAGAATAAACTTCAAATTCACACTATAACATGACTCATTGCTTAGAAAAAATGTTCCTCCATATTATATATATGTTATACCTTCGAACCGACAACCTCAGTGTCCGCCAATTTCCGGTTTTACTGATGGCTAGGGGCACCCGGCAACAATTTTCCAGAGAATGGGCCACTAAGAACTGCATTGGGGAAGGCCAGAAAAATTAAAAGGCTACAGTTTAGAGATATTTGTTTTTTTCTTCAGTAAAAATGGTACTCATTCTCATTTTTTTGGAGTTTGGCCACTAGGCTATCAAACGAGTTCAAAGTAAGTTCATAATAAGCTAGAATAAACAGATTGTTGTTAATAATCAATTAATCATGTTACTTTTATTGGTCAATATAAAAATTTGGTCAAAACATGAATAATGGAAGTTTAGTTAAATTTATTTATTAAATTGAGGAACCAAGCTGCATTTTTATTTTTTACTTCTTTATCTAGAGGAGGCCACGTCCACTTCCCCCTTACGGACGCTCCTGCTGATGACCATATAGTGTACATCAAAATATAGAACAAAATTTCTTCTAAGGAACAAGAATTTTTTTAAATATTTTTATGTTAGATATATATTTTTTATTGTATTGTAATTTTTTACACTTGTTACGTTTTCGTTGTCTGTTAAACAATCTATTCGAATTTCAAAGTAAACTATATGACTGGAGCTATGTATTTCCCTTTATTGGGGGGTGGGGGGCCGATCACGTAGGTAATCACGTATGGGGTCACATCTGCGGTCACGTGCCGACAAAATGTTCCCCGGTAGTCAGATATCTACCATTCATATTATCGGACCCCATGGTGTCTTTAGTTTAACGTAATTTCATTATTACTGGCTTAGTTGCGGCACTGTTATTATTTCTAAGGGGCTTTTTAGAGGACATAAGGCGGGGTTTCTACCGACCTCGCATTGCAGAATTGACGGAAATGTTTATTTTCCTCTATGCCATAGTTAAAATTGATCAATGATCTTACAGTAAAATCACAAACAAACAAACTAAAATTAAAAAATGGCGTCATGGGATATGTTAAGTACAAACATTTTAATAGATTACTATAAAAAGAAAAATTCAAATTTCCGCCAATGTCATTTGCATTCTGCAATGCGAGGTCGGTGGAAACGTTACTAAAGTCTTGAATGTCTGCTACCACGTCACCGTTTTTGTTAATAGCCCTGGCCGGTCGATGGAATGGGCGCCTTAGGTACAGTAGTGGCACATTGCCCGCCTACGACTCCATCGGTTCTCGGACGTTATAATTGGAAAAGTCTCCATATGAATTTCTAGCCGTTAGCAACATTGCATCACTAACACACTACCCACACCGAATACAAGTGCGAATAGGCAAGCTCAGACACGCTAACCACTGACATTGTAACAGGCACTAGGCGCCGATTCCACCGACCGGCTAGGGCTAAATACAAATACGGTGATGTGGTAGCAGACATTCAAGACTTAGGCGGGGTTTCCACTGACCTCGCATTGCGGAATGCAAATGACATTGACGGAAATGTTTGTTTTTCTTTTTATAGAAATCTATGAAAATGTTTGTACTTAACATATCCCATGACGCCATTTTTTAATTTTAGTTTGTTTGTTTGTGATTTCATTGTATGATCATTGATTGATTTTAACTATGGCATAGAGGAAAACAAACATTTCCGCCAATGTCATTTGCATTCTGCAATGCGAGGTCGGTGGAAACTCCGCCTAAGTCTTGAATGTCTGTTACCACGTCCCCGTATTTGTATTTAGCCCTAGCCGGTTGGTGGAATCCCCGCCTTATATAGCTTCACTTAACCAAGTACGGGATCGAGTGGAAATCTGTAGTAACAGTAATCCATAAGATGTTCTGCAGTCCACACAATGTTTCTATATACTGTGTGTTTACTTTCGGTATTTTTCCTTTTCTCAATGTAGACTATTTATTTATTGGTTTTAAAAGAAAAAAACAGCAAAAAGATAAACCTGTCATCTCAGCAAAGCTGGGGCCAAGAGACTCTTACAGGATGACAAGAAATCATACACATGCGTCAGCAAGTACAGGTACAAACACTGAATTAAAAAGTATAAAACACATCACATCTGCATACCCATCATGAAGTGAACTATTAAACTAGAACATAAATGTATGGTAGAAGAATATCGTAACCATTGGATTCCAGCACATTCTGAGTTCCAACGCGTGCTTGTAGTCGGCATGAGTAGATCCCACTATCGTTTGAAAAGCCTCTGTAAGGGACGATGAGTTTTTCCCAAGCGTTTAGGAAAAACGTTGCGTTTTAACGTGCATATATACGGCGCCCATTGAGAAAACGCACCGGTGATGCGTTAGACGCGCTATTTGGAATTCGAAATGAACCGATTTCTTGGGAATGTGTTTTCTCATCCATTAGGCGGGAAACATGACAAACACAAAAGGCGTATTTTGTTACACGAATATTTTACATTTGAACACAAATCCGTATTAGAAGTTGGAGCAATCAGGGAACAGGAGGAAAAGAAGCAAAAAAAATGCAACAAAATGTGATATTCAAATATTATATTCTAAGCAGTAGACATGAATTCAAATTAAAGGCGCCAATCCAAAATTTGAAGAAAATAAATGATATCAACATCACCCATTATAAAAAATAACTTAAAACAACTAACTAAAAAAATAAACAACCAGTAGAAATTGGGCTGATGGGCCGTGGTTGATTTGAGAGTTGATTATGGAAGTTGACTTTCATATCGACTATGGACCATCAGCCCATTTTCTACTGATTCTTCATATGACTCTGGCCGCGAAAGCCTTTGCAGTTACATTTTGAAAAATAAACCCTATAAAAAGTCACACCAACAGCATAATATTAACCATTAACACGATAGTCATCACAAATCCAAGATGTCAGCCTAGCGTAAACAAATTTTTGTAAGCCAAAATCGTGGCAAAACTAAAAAAAACTTATCAGAAAAAAAAATGAATATCTGATCTACCTCCCGACCAAGATTAAATATTATTGAATACATAACACAAATCCTGTTCTCTAATGCGATTTAAGAATCGAACATTTAATACGCTCCGCCCCCTTTGGTAACAAAATGCACCAAATCCAGTAATCCAAATTCGAATTCGTGGAACAAAATACGCCTAAAATCCCTTTATATTTTGCAACTAAAAATGTCTGCTTCCACGATTTGTTTACTATCAAAAGAGTCAAAATGGCGGAGCAACTACAACCAAAGAACTTCTAATATAATATACTACAACTAGATATTTTGTCAGAATTGTTTGATGCGTTTGAGTCATTTCCGTGCCTCAGGCATACGAAACATTCCAATTATTTTAAGAAAATTATGAAAAATTACTTGGCATCAACTGCAGCTCCTTAATAAGTCTAACATGGGAGTAATCGTACCAATTTAGTAAAAATCGTGATTTAACTTACTGCATTGCCTCGCTATCACGTCGTTTCTCTTCTTCGAGCTTCATCTGTAGAATTAGGAGATTGCAGCAAATATAGTCTTTTTTCTTCTTCCTTTTGGTCTAGGCATGTTAAAAAATTAATCTGCATTGTATTTTTATTTTTTTAACAAAAAAAGTAATAAAAAAATGGCGAACTAACGATTTAACTTCGGGGAAACTGCGTTAAAACTGCGTTTTGACCTTGGTAAAACGCGCCTAGAACGTTTGGGAAAAACGCATCGTGTCCAGAGAGCCTAAGGAATACTGCACGGCACCGATCTCAATTGGTGATGATGTTGGTGCCATCCAGTATTTCTTGCCAATACTTTTGATGTGATGGTGGGACTCGCCCTAAATGTTCGCCTGCTTTTGTTCTAGCAGCTACCTTCCGGCATCTTACGATTTCAAATTTTCAAAGACATGACTGTAGAAATGTGGCGTTGTGGGAGACAATAGCTCTAATTGCAGCCATTAGGCCGAGCAACTGAGAGGGGAAGGCCCCGAAGGGCCCCCCTTTTGTTTCCGCCAATGCTATCTTGGGGGTATCAGGTTTTTTGTTCTCGCATTATTGTCTGGAACAATGGTGGGCAATTGACGGCACTTTTATTCAAGACCCCCACCCCTTTCCGGCTATAGTAGACGTACTTGCCCCCCCCCCCTTTGGCGCCACTGGAGGTAGTTAGCGATGGAATATGGTGTAGTTAAAGGCTTTTCTTCAATCGATTGGTCTATGCGTACGATGCAGTTAGAAATGGTAGACCTAGTCCAGTCTTGACTTCGATGGCAAGGTGGTAGCTTGCTTGTACTTTTGCGAGTCTATACACGCCATGGGATGGGAGACGAGTCGTAACTCAACACGGGTACTAACGCAATATCCGAAACAGAACAGTATCTAGTCAGCAGAGTTCGATCAGGGGGGGGGGGATAGATATGGACAGGTTGATGGTAACACGATGGAAAGACATCGGTCGCGAAATCGAGACCCGTTCTGCCCAGAGTTTTCTCGATTCCCATTTCCAGATAATGTCACAGAGGAGGCCACCATCTAAACACATATGCCCATTTAATGGCTGTATTTATTTTAAAATACTGTATTAAAAATTGATAATAACAGAATCATAAGACTACGAATGGCAACTCCCTTGTTTAAAGGACTCCGTCAAATATATTTAGTGAAGACAGGACATTAGGTGTCGCGTTGTCAAAGGAGCGACTAGCTGACGGACAGCTCAGGTTAGCCAAAGTGCCAGAGTCAAAGTTTCCGGCCAAATTACATGGCGCGACAAATTTCCCCCGCCTCTCCTGCTTTTCCTTTTACCTTAATTTCTCTATGTATTGGGTTGTAAACTAACTTCCCACGGCTTTACTTCTATTTATGTAAAGTATTATTCCTAATACACCTGATACGAATACATAATATGAGTGTGATAAGTTGGTGAAATTGAAAGTTTTGCAATGTACAGAGTGTCTTGCTCACTGCTGGATGCCTTATCTGAAAGGTCGTTTTATATTATTATTCATAATTACTTTGAATGGCGTGTTTTATGGACGCAAGTCAAACTGCATCAAATGAAATTGATCATGACTGTAAGCCTCTAATGCTGAGGTCTGGACACATTATTTGTATATAGGCTGCCACACTAGAAAAATAAAAAAAATAATAGATTACTCTTGTGTTACTGTAACAAATGTTATTAAAATACAAATTTTCTGTTTGTTCATATACAACATTGTATTTTATTGTATTTTTATTATTTATATATAATTTAGGTCTATTCACTAGATTCCAGAATACGCTATGCATACAATTAAGTCCGGTCTCAATTTGGCGCCAAAAAATATGGGCCATATCATTCTCGTTCGTCAGCAACACCAGCCTCGTACAATGTAACTCAGCACAGGTGGGACTATCCAATCATAATTCGGGGGCAATAAAAAGTAACGGTATAGGGGGTTATATAGCTGATAATGGGGAGGGGCCCATAAATTTGGGCCCCATTTCTATCTATTGGCTGCAAACCGTAAAAGTCGCCCAATGCTTATTCATCACTCCTCCCATCTTGGCTTTATGTCTCTCGCACATATAAAAACCATAATGGTTATAGCTTA
Source organism: Psococerastis gibbosa (assembly GCA_963971405.1). Taxonomy (NCBI): domain Eukaryota; kingdom Metazoa; phylum Arthropoda; class Insecta; order Psocodea; family Psocidae; genus Psococerastis; species Psococerastis gibbosa. The sequence continues at coordinate 4,198,786 of OZ020485.1, forward strand.
TTTTTATTTGGGCCCTTTCGTGGAAAAATGATCTCCCTATTTCATGTCGTGGGTCCTTCTCTTTTTTCTGGTTTGTATCTTCTGCTGTTTATTATTATATTGTTGTGCAACCCTGATATGTACGGTATGTAGTATTCTTTCGTCACGTCTCATATGTCAATTTTGTATCCGCGTACATTGAGAGTCCTACTATTTTCATTGTTGCCTGTTCGTACCTAGGTGGCTAGGCAGGCATCGAAGAATATAAGTTAGTTTATTCTATTTGCTGAACTGTTTTTATTAATAAACATAATAGTCTCCTTAGTAACTTTGTAAAACTTGCTGTCACTCATTGTTAAAATTAACTTTGTATAGTTTTACGAATAAAATAAAATTAAAAATTCACAGCCGGTTTCGGCTCACGCCATCGTCAAGTGCGATTGAAAACAGATAAAACAAAAGGTATGCAAGCTAAAACAAAATAAAACTCATTGTCAGGATAACACACAGCATCGCATAAAGTAAACAATTTAAATTGAACAATTAAACATTAACCAATGGAAGCGCCAACAAGGGGGAACTACTTAAAAAGGTTATGTCATTAAGTAACGATTTGTTTTTAACCATAGCTTCCCTAATCTCAATGGTTTCTAAATTATCAAGAAGTTTCCCCTTGTTGGCTACATGTAAGATCTTAAAATTATCGAAATCACAGGCATGGTTGTGGGTGTTTATATGTTGGGCAAAGGCGGACTGAGTGTCGGGTTTTCCTACCCCCCCCCCCCTCTATGCTCCGCTATTCTTTCTTTAAACCCTCTCCCAGTTTGTCCAATATATAAGCTACCACAATCATTAATTTTATTCGTAAAACTATACAAAGTTAATTTTAACAATGAGTGTTTTTATTAATCTTTTTTTGTTGTTTTTGGCGCCCTTCGGCTCTCGTACCCCTCGTCTAGGCCGCTCTGGCCTCCCGGTTGGTTGCTACACCACTGGTCAAGGTGGATCTTCTTACATCATATCATTAACTATCGGGAAAAGAACACTCTTCTATTCAACACGGGTATTTGATTAGCATGAAATGACTGCAGAATACGTAATTCTTCTAAAATAGTGCATAAATTGCTGTAGGCTACTTATAGGTACCTATAATAATGTCTTTAAAGGCTTTTTATGGACCTAGGCCTACTTAAGGTAGCCCATAGGTATCTTGTCCAATGCCAACGACCCCATGGATTTCGGACATTATTTGCATTGCTTCCATATAGATTTTTGGCCATTGACAAGCTGGGATACGTCCTCGATGTCAACCTTCACTAGCTACAAGCGATAATGGACAAGCTGAGACAAGCTTGACGCAATGAAACAGGCGAACGCATGACTTAACTAAGTACAGATAGGCCTACGAGTCCGTAGGCTACCAGCAATACATTTATAGTCGGCAAATTGTCGGCTAACCTCATAATTCCAAGTTTCGCCCGAGATCGTACAAGCTATATAATTCACTCACATGATATCCCCTTGTATAAATTTCAAAATGTTAAATCTTTCAAATGCAAATATCTCTGGCTGTTCAGCCCTAGGCCTCACATTCAACGCAAAGGCTTCCTTCCTGTGTGAATTCCCATTTAACAGCGGCGTATCACGTTAAAGAGCACTTACAAAAGCCGCACAGCATATTGCTCAAATTTTAACATTATTTATGAATCGAATAATATTACAATACTTCTAGATAGTATTGGGATTTGCGTTTGAAGGAGGCATTTGGTCATATGGTATCGAACAACGGGATTAATGAAATACTGAACTGTTTTGAAAATTAGTACCAGATATATAATACTATTGTTGCTTTACTGAACAATCATGCAATGAGGATGATTTGTTATTTATTGCTTTCCTATTTATAATTTAGTATAAGGATTAAGGAAAGCTCTGTGATGGTTGAAATTTTTGATTTCAAGATTTCAACAGATTTGCTTATTTCGAGGCCTAAGGAACCAATAAAGTAGTTTTTAATAAATGTCGGTCTGTCTCTCTGTTGATTTGTAAACAAACTAGGATACTTAAAAATAAATTAATTAATTTTGATGTAATTTGGCATGTTCGTTAACACTAATCGTATGACAATGATATGATAACGAAAATATGACTCTTTTTTGGATAACACTTTTTTGGAGGTTTTAAATCCCAAAATCTCAAAAAAGCGACCAGAAAATTGTTCTTTGAAATTCACCTGTATATTGTAGTCCATATTAATGTAAACAAAACCCACTAAATCAATGTCTATCACCACACACTTGCCAACTCCTGTCAAACCAGCCAGTATTCGCACGTTCTGAGGGACGCTTGGCTGACGTATCCACTTGGCAATAAGTGACCCCCTTCCCCTGAAAATGGGCTCCTCCCTAATTGCTCGATGTCTGTGAGGCCCGTGCCTCTAATGAGTAAGAACACAGCAAGCAATTGTAAGTCCAACTAACCCTTTGTTAAATAGATTCACAAGAAATGTATTCGAATAGCTTTCATTTATATACTGTATTTAAGCTATTTTAAAATTAAAATGTCGACTGCTGGGTGAACACCCTATTGGTGATGTAGGAAATGGCACTGATGATATCAGATCACATTACTCCGAAGAAATGTTCCTTTACATTTTCCACTTTTTTGACATTTGAGGTGGGTGTCACTAGACGCGGGATGTTTTCCTGGACACGGTGATACATGGTTTACGGGGTGTTTTTGGAATAGTTATTAAGCTAGCTCGGGATCAATGGTGAAATGAAGCATTATGGGAGTTTGGAGGCTGTGACGTCATACATTATTTTGGAGACAATTTTCAAAATTACCCGATTGCCATAATGCCATGATTGGAAAGAGGAGGGAATTTTAAGGCTATTACACTTGAACTGATCAGCAACAGAAACCGGAGCATGAATTGTAACAAACCGGATTATGGGTCTGTTCGGTGGAAAGAGTTCCCAAAACTATGGCTGTTGGGCGTTAATAGTGGCCACATATAATATGCAACGAAATCAAATAGAATCAAATCAAATTTATTTAAAAAAAACATTTGCCTCAGTTACAATATTAAAAATGGAAGGGGTGCCCAAAAGGACAAGTCCCTATACAATAATATAGTAAAGAAAAAAGTAAAAAATAAATTTATTTGCTTCAAAAACGTTTTACAATGATTTTAAAGTAGGCCTACAACATCAGTAGGATGGGACCCTTTAGCACGAGCCTGTGCTGGGCCCCCTTTTCCTACAACTAAAACTAACAACTATAAACTAAAAACTAAAATAGGCTATAAGAAGAAAAATAAGCGAATAATAATAATAATTAGCAATAACTTGCGATGAAAACATGCTGACATTTTGGGTGGCTGTTAATATATAGAAGACTGCTTTTGTATATTTGAGGGTTTATGCTAAGTTGTTTTTTAATTTGAGTAATATAAAAGTAAAATTAGTGTAAAACAAATAAAAATTGTAAATTAAGCAAATTAATTGAGCTAAATTTATAAATTTAGAGGAACCCTTTTTCCATCTACTATAATACCTCAATGACTCTGAAATTGATATTTCCGGGTTAATTTGATAGGTACTGTGTTAGAACGAGATTGTGGGGGTTGCCCGAATCCCACTTAATAAAGTCTGATAAGAGGCGTCATAGTTGTGTTACCACAGGGAGTCTAACTCCTCAGAGGGGGAGATTGGGGCAGCTAATTCAATTTCTGCTTTGATATTCTGCTCACATGTTCAACTTCCCTCTTTTGTATCTGGAGACTTTACCCAAGGACCGTTAAAATAAATAAATAATAATGTCCTGTAGAACTTTTCATGTACCTAGGCCTACTAATATTGTCTAATATTGGCCCATTGGCTCCTGCCCTATGACAACGACCCCATGGATTTTTTTGGACATTATTTATATTTTTTCCGTATCAATTTTTGGCCATTGTCTTTGATGTCAACCTTCCCGGCTACAAGCTATAATTGACAAGCTGAGACAAGCAAGAAACCCAAGTCCCGTAAACAATGTAAAAATCCCTTTCGGCTCTGGCCGATCAGCAGCCTGATCGGGGCGTTTATTATACCGTTATTTATTTAATCCACTGGTAAACAAGATAATTTTATAATGGAAAGTGCTATTCAAAATTTGTTTGTTTACAGTTATAATCCTAGGGTATTTATTTAACCCCTGTATTATAAACGCCTCGATCAGACTGCTGGTGTAGGGAGATTCCGCAGACCCTGTTTTTTTCTCTACGCTACCTACGTTATGTATGTAATAAAAAATAAAAAATACTTCATTATTTTCCCGACCACAACATCAACACACAAAACACTCTTGTGTTCCAAATTTCGAACCACAATGCCGACCTTGAACCTTTACTTATCAAATTATTTTCACTTTGACTGGACGCCATCTTAAAATGGTTGATTTGTTGTAAAAAGTGTTGATAGTCATTATCGTAGATAATAATACGGGCTTTCAGTCAAATTTTAATTCATTCCTATGCAACCAATATTAACTGAGATATGAATTATATAAGGTTTCAATCGGCCGCCATCTTGTAACTAAATAGTGGATCTAGATCTAACTGGTTAACAAGCTCGATCAAGACATTTGTATGATCAATTTTTGGGCCAAGTTTCATCAAAATCGGATAATATTAACGGAAGTTACAGTGTTTCTTAAAATCGATATACATACATAGTATATACAATACAGTATATATATAACATTTGGAACGGAGGGTTGTTTTAGGCTCAGGGGGTTATGAAATGAAAAGTTGTGAAGATATTTTCCGGAAGTCGATCATTGGTCGCCATCTCAATAGGTAGATGAATCTCCCTAAAAAACAAAAAAAACTGGTCCCATCAGGTTCGTACACGATACTCCATGCAATAAAATACCATACCATACATGCATAATTAATGCATACAAGTATACAACAATGTTTATGTTGCTCTAAATCAGTTATCTATCATATATCCATCTTATATATTTACAATATACAGTATATGTATATTCTTTTGTAAAGATTGGAAATAAATAAACCATTCATTCATTTTTCATTCATTCATTCGGTTCTGTTGGTACTTCAGGCTCCTTAGCTAATCATCTCACTTTAAGTCATCTCTCAGCAGCTATCATCCGCACTACGGAGACCAAGGAAGAGGTGGGAGGGGTTGTGTTGCTAATTCAATCTGTGTTTAACTATTCCAGTCACATATTGCCCACATTTGTATCGGGATATATGCTCCGACAGACAATTGCTCCGTAAATTCCACGCAATCACTGACTCGCTCGATTGCCTGCAACCCAACTCTTATTCAAGATCCTAGATTACACATGTTAAATAAAGGGCACCAAATTGTCTAGAGTAGGGATGAACAGGCTATAAGGAGTCATTTAGGCAATAGACACAGCCAAGGGTGGATCCAGTACACAATTTTAGAGGGGGGGGGGGTCGAACTACTTTTCCGAATCCTTCGTACCATGAGACCCGCACTTGCTATTCCCGTGTTGCTTTCCTACTGAAGCAGAGCAGGGGTGTCATTGTCACCCCCCTGCGGTTGTGAAAAAATACAATAACATTAATTGGGAAGCCAATAGGGTGAGATGGGCTAGGATTAATTTCTTATTATTTAGTTATTATAAAAATCGTAAATCGTATCAGTACTTGGTTAAGTTTCATGGTATAAGCTTGTCTCAGCTTGTCCATTATTGCTTTTAGCCGGTGTAGGTTGGCATCGAGGACGCATACCAGTTTGTCAATAGCCAAAAATTCATGCGGAAACAATACAAATCTGAAATCCATGGGGTCGTTGGCATTGGACAAGGAACGTATTGACCGCTATAAGTAGCCTTGCAGGACATTATTATTATTATTGTTGCCAAATTATTAAATTTTATAATGCTGGAATGGTAACTGCGATGACTAATCGTATTACTTTCATTAGGAATTGCTTGAATAATTAATTCATGCTTAAAAATGTACCTAATTGTCCTCTTGCCCCCTCCCCCTCCCCATTAAAAATGTTGAAATGGTGCCCCTGATTATCATATAAAATACAGTATAGTCAGGAAAGATGAGCTTCGAACAAACGGAGTGACACAAAGTTATTATCACCGTATAGAACAAACACAAGACGAGAGTGTACATACACTCACTGCAAATATACCCAGCTAAAATCTATGTTTGCTTTATGTATTGTATAGCCCCCAGTTGCTTCTAAACTGTGTATTTTTTGACTGTGTACCAAGACTATATTGAGAGCATTTGTATTAAGTATATTATATCCCATATTACAATAATATTTAAGGAATCAGAAATCAAAGTTATAAGACTGGTAAAGAATTTTCTCTCATGATGGCTGCTTTATTTGGGATGTTGTGGTCTACGACATACCTGGAGGCCGAGTTTTCCCCTACCGGTGAAGATAAGATGCCCCTCATTTTACTATTCACTCTATTCACTACTTTCACAGTTCTGGTCCAAAGACATGTACGGTATGTGAAGGAACTAGTAGTAGTAGTATGGTTTGACACAGTCCCAGGCCACGGTGTGGGCCCATAGGACTCCAGTGGACCTCCTGATTATAGTGGATTCCGAACCACTTGGGAAACACAGTGAAGTCACACGATTAGTTCGGAGGTGACCAGGACAAGTCCTACCATGTTTCCCTACCGGCACTGAGCACGCGACCAATTTATCTGCAGCTTTGAACCTGCTCTGGTCCGCTGGATTCAACTTGGTATGGCGGCCGGCTGAAGGAACTAGTAAGTAGAAGTAATAAGTAATTACAAATACTTATACTAATTAACTAGTATGCGACAAATTTTTCCGCCCCACCAAAAGTGCCTACTTTTTTGCAACATGCCTTATAGCTTCAATATTATAAACCAAACTGAACAATGCTACGCCTGTAGGACTGTTTGTTATTAGTACCACAAAAGAAATCAGTGAATTACGTGAAATAGGTTATATAGACATTACTATCATTATGTCTTCTTCTAGAGTTTCAAACTATCGATTGTTTTGCAGCGAATTTTTCTGTCTTCTTCACCATTCTTTTCAATCTTGTGCGGTTCTTTTTAGTTCAATGTAGGCAGACGCAGATCTATGGGGGGGGGGGGGGGTATGGGGCTATAGCCTTCCTCAAAATGCGTAAAACTCCACTATTTCAGTCTTATCTTTCACATTTTTTTTCCCGGGGGAGAACCCCGGGCCCCCCTTGTGCTCGATTGTATTAATTACCTATAATATAGAACCCTTTTTGCTCTGAAAATGCGTAAACTCCCAATATTTCAGCCCTATTTTTGTATTTTTGAAAAAAATTTCGTATTTAATGTTAGCCCCCTCCTTGGTCTCGTTCTAGATCCGCGCCTGAAGGTAGGTGTCCCATCCTGGGTCCATGTTGAATGTTGATGTCATCCAGGTACTCCTTCCTCCGTCAGGCTGGATTGGTGCCTCTCACCATACCCTCAACGATGTTCTTGAAGAGTCCTTCACGTCTCAGAATATGTCCCATCCATTTGGCTCTTCTTATTGAAATGGCGGCAATAATAGATATCTTTTCTTTTATTCTAAGGAGCACGTCTTCGTTGGTTATATGGTCTCTCCATAATATCTTGTAGGCGTAGGTATTTAATCTCCGTTACATTTTTGTACCGGAACAAAATTTCTTACACTATAACTGGTTTGGCATATAACAATGAAAAAGAATGTGGTAAATATAATTTATGATATAGTGATGTTTGTGCTCTATGAAGCGTAAACTGATACCACCACCGATTCTTCTTCCTTGTGCTTCGCCCTATCTTGCCCATTTTCGCTTTTAAGAACACGGCGTCGCTAAATTCTATTTCTCTTAGTTAATTTCTATTTATATCAAATATCTCTATACTATTTCATTACATCTTTTATATCTATATTTAGTTTTTATTTCAATTCTGCTGGCCCAGTCGATCTGCCCGGATTCTACAGTTTCATTGTATAATTATGGTAAGTCAAAAGAATGCCATTTTGGTGATACACCCAAATGAGGAAGAGGAAAATTTTAACATGTCAAGGTGGTGGCCTGGTAGGAGTTCCTCATATATATATATATATAATTAAGGCTGCCGGGTTGTTTTATACCGAAAATAAGGCTCTACACCAAACTACACACACCATCAGGACATTATAGAAGAGTGGTATGGACTCCAACATTTACACACCGGGTTGTTGGTTGAGTCCCAACACTGCTGTATTTGCTGGCCATGCTTCGGAAGGCATGTAAAGCAGGCGGTGTAGTTGATTGTAAGATGAAATGAAACGAAATGAAATTATAATAGGCCATTTTAACCACATACAGTACAGTGTTACAATAAAAGTTACTGCATGTGCTCGGCACCGTCAAAAATTATAAATAGCTACATACATATAGGCCTATAGATTTAAAAAAAACCTACGTACAATCATCAATAATACACCAATACAATCCTTATCCATTAAAATCCACAACTTAATAATAAGAACCGGTCCGAGTTTACTCGAACATGCTTTCCAATTTATCAATTAGTAGTTTGAGAAAATTGGTAATTTCGTGGTAAATAATTTTCCTATGGCTAAATTTTCGACATCTGGGAGGGGGGGGGGTTGTCTACCTGACGTCACAGGAGGTGAGGTAAATTCTAGATAGGTCAGACAAACACATTACCACACAGTAATAATGGCAGGGCACGCAATTCATTTGACCCTGAATTTTCTATAATTTAAAAAAAAAAAAATTTTTTTTCCACAAAACCAGAAAGTTTTTTGCGAAAGCAACCTGTCCGGCTTCGTTACTCAATTTAACACCTAAAACATGCCTGAAGCTAGAAATCACCGATCGAAAGGTTTAGCAGATAAATTATTTTTTAGTAATTTTTAATGAAAATTGAGCTATTTTTATTTTTTTACCCTCAGAAGCAAACTATCAAGGGGCAAGCGACCCCATGCATTTTGTTAACATTAATAACGACTACAATATATTTGAATTTAAAAGAAATCGTTTGAGCCGTTTTTGAGAAATAATTTTTTTAGACGTTTTTTGTTGAGTTTTTTTTAGAATAAACCCCCCCCCCCCCCCCAAATTGAGTTAGCCCATAATAAAAAAAATCATCTTGAGGTATGATTTTTGTGAACCTACATGCCAAATTTCATCATAATCGACCGAGTAGTTTGCCCGGAAATCGACGGACAGACAGACAGACATACAGACAGAGCGACAGGCAGACATTTCGTAAAAACCACTTTTTTTGGTTCCTGAGACCTCAAAACGTGTAAATCCGTTGAAATCTTGGAATCGAAAATTTCGACCATCACAAAGCTTTCCTTATACTACGTATAAATTGGAGAGCAATAAACAATATAGGCACTTATGACTGTGATGGGAATGTCAGCATGGAGGGAGGTTGGTCGCTAGAAATTCATTGACAGAGTAGGGGCAACAACACACTAGGAGACCCTTTACCTTGCTCTTAAAAACGTTACGGCTAATATTATCTCTTTTTAGACCATGTGGGAGCTTGTTGAAAAGCCTAGAACCAAGTTGGGAGGGTCCCTTTAGTACTTTAGTGAGCCTAAATCATTGGCGGACGTGATATATGGTGGTGGAATTATTGCAAAGAGAGCATGTTATTTATGTGGGATATCCATCCACACGTGCCTAATTAGAACCCCAGAAACATGCCATGTCCTATTAAGCAGAAGAACCCGTCCATACTTCAGTCTTTCTTTGGATTCCACTTCATGCTGCTTTACAAACAAAATTGTGTTGTTTCATAAATAATTAGATTACTCGTGACTTCGTGGTATTTCATTTTAATAAACAAAAAATAACAAAAACTTAGAGTTTTAGAAAAACTTGTTATAACAACCCGAATTAGTAAAACCCAAATAATCGTTAAGAAATTAACTTTGTCTAAGAAACCCACTTGTGTTGAAAACACACTTGTGTTGAAAACACAAGTGGGTTTCTTAGACAAAGTTAATTTCTTAACGATTATTTGGGTTTTACTAATTCGGGTTGTTATAACAAGTTTTTCTAAAACTCTAAGTTTTTGTTATTTTTTGTTTATTGTGTTGTTTCTAACGCCTGCTTTCAGCATTTCTGCTTTAAGCAACCCTGTCAGCTTGGCGGGGGGAGTGAGTCTGTTTGTTAACTTGAGGCACCCTAAGGGCAGACCCTTTCACCTCGGGGGAAAGGGGAGTTGACTGACAGGGTAGACCCCCTGATTATAGAGGATTCTGAACCACTTGAGGAACACGGTAAAGTCACACGATTAAGTCGGAGGTGACCAGGATTAAACACGCACGTAGACTGTCAGCGCCTGCGCGGTATAGCCTCAGTGCGTTATCATGTCCCACCATGTTCCCCTGCGAACAATTTGTGACGGGAGCAACTTTATTGATTAACAGCATACCGCACATCCAGAAATTTCTCGCGGCAATAAATACTGCTTACTTATTCGATGTGACTTGCAAAAATGTAACTTTGCTGACAAAGCTGCTTATACATGTTACAGTGAGGGCAAAGTCTTGCCGAAGGCGGCGTATGCTATACCTTTGCTAAAACATATTGCTCAAAACATCGACATATCCCAGCTTGCCCTGATTTTTATTTCGACAAGCTTCGCCTATTTTTTACTCAACTTGTCTGTCTTCCACAAAGTGGTATATAAATCCCTAACGAAATACAATATATTTGTTTGCAATATTTGCACTTTTTATTCTTCGCCTCGGGGCGATTTGGGTTCAGCGAGATTTCGCTATTTCTGCAATGTGATAAAGTTGGAAAATATTGTTATCTAATGGTAACCTGGGGAGATTCCGGTACTTTCCGATGCATTTTTGCTTTTGTATTTATTGGTTAGTATACGGAAAGTTTGGCGATGGTAGAAATGTTTGATTTCGAGATTTCAGCGGATATACCGTACACGTCTCGTAAAACTCCAAATTATATACAAATAAAATTTTTTTTTCCAAAGTAGGCTCCAATTATTTCTTTTATTTCACATATTATATTGTAGTCGTTATTAATGTAAATAGGTCGCTTGCCCTTCAATGGTTTGGTTCTGGGGGAAAATAAAATAAAAGTTTTCATGAAAAATGACTAAAAATAATTTTTTTGTGGAACCTTTCTATCGATGTTTTCCAACATCAGGTATACAAATACTTAGGTAGTATGTTTTGGGTGTTAAAAAAGAAAACCAAAGTAACCCAAGAAAAGTTTCGACTTTGAATGAAAACGTAGTTTTTCTAAGAAATCCTGCAGGAAATACATGGCCCAATACAAACACATTACTACCATTATTACTGGGTTGTAATGTGTACATGTGTTCTTTACTTCTTTACTACTCAGCGTTTCACCCCAGCTTTGCGATAGTGAAAGTCCAAGCAACCAAAATTTAACTCTAGGACGTTCAATATTTTATTTTATAGAAGGTTTATCGTATAAAAAAAACAATTACAATATATATACAATATGTTTCCGCTCGTACTCGGTGTACGGGGAAGGGTTGTGCTCTTGATGGAGAGAAGGAACCACACAGGTTGGATTCAAAAACTCGTCTCATATATTTTACAATTACATGGGCAGACGCCCCAATTACAGTACTGTGAGCCGATTGGTCCCCCACTCCAGTGCAACCCCAACGACTACGTCAATGGAGAAGGCAGTGGCGGATTAAGGCCCACCACATTCACTAATTTGGTTCGTATTATATGACTTTGTATGTTAGGCCAATTCCTGCTGGAAGTTGACCTTAAGAAATATATATATATATATATATATATATATATTTAATGACTAATTTAATTCTGCAGTTGCCTCGCCTCTGTAGGTCAGTACCATGTACCTACTCATATTATTTATATCTCGGTACTTACCTATAATAATTGAAAAATGGGATAGCATGTACACGTACCGGTTCTTTTTGTACGTTTTCGCGTATGCACTTCTGTCTTGTGGCCGATGACCTACCACCACTGTCAGGCAGACCATATGGAGTCAACTCAAGCCGTATTATTAATAAGTTAGCGGCTCGTCAGCATACGGCAGCAGTTAGGAGTTTGCTGTTGCTAATCAGCAGTTGGCCAACAAAGTTTGACCAATGACTGAATCAGATCTGCCGCAGATGGGCCGCCATCTTATTATTCCTTTCAAACTCAACTCCAGAACCAGGGTGGCCAACTTTCCGCCGCTCCTAAATTTGTAACTCAATTATCAATTAACATTATCATTGCTTTGCAATATCTAGATTGATATAATTTCGTACCCTATATCACCAGTAGTCTCAACAATTGTGTATTCGGTCAACACTCAACGGTCTTACCAGAACAGAGCCTGTTCCAAACTGCGGCTAACTTGGTAGCGTGCATAGCGTTGGCAGAGGAACATCGTGGGACATGGTAACGTGCTGAGACTATCTCAGTCAGTCTGAGTGCGTATCGTGTCCTGGTCACCTTTGAATTGATCTTGTGACATTACTGTGTTCCTGAAGTGGTTCAGAATCCACTATAATCAGGAGGTCTACTCTGTCAGTCAACTCCCCTTCTCTCTAAGGTGAAGGAGTCTGCCTTTGGGGCGCCTTAAGTTAATAAACAGACTCACTCCCCCGCCAGGCTGACAGAGTCGCTTAAAGTAGAAATGCTGAAAGCAGGCGTTGGAAAACAAACAAATAATCGTGTATTCGTCAGAGCTGGAATTGTTCAGAGTCTGTCAGACCATGCTCGGGTCCGATTGGACTATACGAATCAACGATGTGGGGACCACAAATAAATGTACCATATTCCTACCCTACATCCATATCGCATGACTACTCGGCGTTTCTTCTTCTTGAATTTTGAGTCTCAATCTAATGATTGGTTTGCAGGAAATCTTTCAATTTTTTCTCCACTCCTCTCTTATGCGTCGGTCGCTTGGTGATTCCCTGGCATTGGTGCCTTCTTATAATAATATGTGTTAAGGAGTCCGCCAACAGTGGCGTAAATAACACCACCGCAACCCCCGCGGCGCGGGGGGGGGGGGGCGCAGCATTGCTGGGGGCGCACTTCGATTCCCAAAAATAATAAGATAATTTAGAAATCTACGTAATTAATAAAAATATGAAATATCAATTTGTTATCCATGTTGACTATAATTATGAAATTAGGAACTCCATCTCATTTAAAACTAAAAATTATCTTTCTTGCCAATCCTGCGCTTCACCAGTGGCAGCAGAATGCACTAGGTACCAACAAAACCAGACAGCAGCTGGTACGTTTTCCATTATTATTTTATTATTTATACTACAAACCTTTTCTTCTCATTCCACCAAGACCGTAGGCAAGGGGGGCTTATTGAGCTGCAGCACCTTCCCCCAACCGAAATGAAAAGTTGAGAATTAAATGCATCTAGTACCGTAACATGAATATGTCTTCCTCTGTAAATTATAAGTTTACTGCTGTTAAAATCTGAAAACCCCACTATTTCGGGCCTATTTTATTCAAAATTATGCCCCAGGGGAGACCCCGCAAAATGTTATCTGGCTGTATCCCCACTAAATTAGCATTTTACGTGCCTAAGAATACACTAGATAGGATCACAGCCACCCTCGAAGAAAATCCTGGCTACGGCCTTGCATTCCACCATTGACTATCACTTATAACAAAGATGAAATAATACGACAAGGTAGGGCGCACCAAAGGTCTTGCGGGGGGAGCAGCAAAAGTTATTTACGCTACTGTACCGCCAATCATGTTCCATTATTAGGTGCCTCCTCCACTTAGGCGCCCATTCCACCGACCGGCTAGGGCTATTTACAACAACGGTGACGTGGTAGCAGACATTTAAGACTTAGGCGGGGTTTCCACCGACCTCGCATTGCAGAATTGACGGAAATGTTTATTTTCCTCTATGCCATAGATAAAATTGATCAATGATCATACAGTAAAATCACAAACAAACAAACTAAAATTAAAAAATGGCGTCATGGGATATGTTAAGTACAAACATTTTAATTGTTTTCTATAAAAAGAAAAATTCTAATTTCTGTCAATGTCATTTGCGAGGTCGGTGGAAACGCTACCTAAGTCTTGAATGTCTGCTACCACGTCACCGTTTTTGTAAGTAGCCCTAGCCAGTCTGTGGAATGGGCGCCATAACTCTTCCTTCCTTCGTTTATTTTTTGGAGCACCCCTATATTTGTTATGTAGCCTAATCGCCCCATGATGTTTTTTGCATTCTAATATATAACACCACATCTCAAAGACTTCCAACTTCTATCTTATTTGTAAATTCACTATGTCTGGCAGTTGTAGTGTGGTATGCTCCAAACCAGTGTCTTAAGCAATTTACCAATTAAGAATTTATGATGCAAAAAGCGACAAAGTGCAAATTTAAAAATCATCGTTCGGCATGGGCTCAAATTTTTAATTTATTGGGAAAGCAAGTGACAAATTGTCTAGCAATTTGGTAATTTTGTCAGCTAGCCTACAATGCACTTTATCGCTTTCAAAGACCCTTATATCAGAGGTTTGTGTTAATTTGGCCGTTTAGAAAGATGATCTTGAATCATCATCTGAAATTTATTGTATTTTAATTGACGCGTCACGTAAAATGCTTAAAATGTATTAAAAATGGAAATGCACCATCTGATTCTATTTGTTAGCCGATATTACTCCAAATTAGCCAAAAGACCAATACATAACGCGGGTTTTAAAACAGAGACACATATTTAACTTACGGACCATCCATTTTTATCAGCAATCTAGAAATTTAAAGGCTACGATGGACACCACTTCTCTCAGTTCTTCCAGTGGAATAATTCTCCAAATTAAAAAGATATTAAAAGTTTTTGCCAGTTGAATCACAAAAAATCTGGCGCCCCTTGACGTCCACAACTTAATTTTTGAACTTTGATGCCCCCTTTTTCTCTACTTTTTGTCAGATTTTCATTTCTCTACCGCGCGGTTTTATCCTTGGTATTAGGGGGTTTTTAAAGTTGGCTCATGTGAGTTACGGCCTTTTTATCACCTTGCCGAAAATTATCTTCTTCGAATGTTGGATATCATTTTTTTATAGGGTATTTTCAAGAAAGATTACGTATAGGATAATATTCCAAAAATTACAATGTCCCTGAGTGCCAACTCTTGTTCCATAGTTCCTATACAGTGCATACGTTAGCGATACGTTCGGTATACGGTAGGGCAGTGGCGGATCCAGAGATTTTCCTATGGGGGTCGACTCCAACGATTGGGGAGTAATGGGGACGCCCCCCCCCCCCCGGTCTCATCTAGCATACTATTGTATTATTTCATGTATAGGCACCCCAACATAGATTTTGTTTGGGGGGGGGGGGAGTTGGGCCTTGGTGACTGTGATCAATCTAGTGGAAATGCTTTTTACTGATAACTCAATTGTATCTAGAATGTATTCTTCAAAGGTTATGGTGCTACTCTTACAAAATAATGAGAGTTTAAGTACATCAAAAGTCAACTTTAGACAATGCTATAATGTCACCTGAACTACTATGACACATGGGGGAATGGCTCAGCTGTACTATGCGGCACGACGTCCAGCCAAGAACGGGCATTGGCTGAAGAAGAAGAAGAAGAAGAAGAATAAGAAGAAAATATTGGCCATCATCCCAAAGAGGGGGGTCGGGGGCTTCCGGTCTCATAGGCCATGGTCAATCTGAACATTTCTGTGACACTACAGCCCTACTGAGCCTCCGAGAAATAATCTTAGATGTGCCATTGAAGATGTTGACCGCAGAGTTTGATGAAACATCAGGAAGTACCTTTAAGATCTACCATAGCCAATCAGCTCTGAGTCAACAGTATCATCATCTGACTCTGGCCGAGAAAGCCTCTCTAATTTAAACATTTGTATTTTTCCAGGTGTGGCGTTTCAACCTGAATTTTCCAAACCTCTGGCAAACTTGAGTACTGCTCTGGGTCGTGATGCAACGTTCCAGTGTTCTGTTAACAGCTTAGGCGGATATCGAGTAAGTGTAAAGAAAAAAAATACTTTCGTTTTTTTTTTTAAATTACGCCAAAGCATATGGCTTCCGCCATCAGCTTAGTTGCAGCCGAATGCAACACATTTTAATCTGGTGAACCTCTGCTATTGACGAGAGCTGGGCACGTGTTAGGGTGTTTTCTGTCCATTTCTTCCCGGGGGTTGCAGGAAGGTTCCGCTGCTACAATTCCGTCAGGTATTAGTTGAAATCGAATCTATATATATAATATATATAAATATAAATAAATATATAATATAATATATATATCTTATATCGAGGATATAAAAGAAACTGGATTTGGCGGGATTCGAACCCACGATCTAAGCCTAACCAGGGAGTCGTTTCAACCGCTTTAACGAGCCGGATTATAACGAGGAGGTTACCTCTTCAACCAAAGTTAACTTAATGTCAGTGTTATAAACTTATAAATACCATAAATACTGCAATATAAGGCATAGATTGATTTATTCAATCTGAACATGAAGAAAAAGCTTAAAAATTTGTCTTAAAATTGTGGGAAAATCTTAATTACGCTCAAAAGGTGAAACTTCTTGATAAGGGTTGCAGATTGCACCTTAGTGTTATTAATTTTAATACATCAGCAGTATAATATAAGCTTTGATTCGTACAAGGTGCTGTAAGCTATGAGTACCTAGGAGCAAAATATGAAAGCGCCAAATAATAATATGATGATGACATGTGAAAGATGAATATTGTAATTAGAGCGTGGAATATACGAGGCACATACAGCATGTGAGTGCAGCAGAATATTGCATATGCAGTCGTGAGTGTATTGCAATAATAAATTACGAATATTAGTTGGCAATTTAGAGTCTAGCTAGAGCATGTACAAGTGTGAGCTGTAAATAGGTTGCCGATTCTCAAAAGCTTTAGACAGACGGTACAGATGGACGATAGTATCTCCAGTTATCGGCTGAGAAATTTTTTATGGGAAGAACGTTAAACCTGTTAGAAAGCAAGTACTCCCAGGTATAGTATAACTTATAAGCAAAGCTTTGTGATGGTAGACATTTTCGATTTCAGGATCGCAACGGATTTGCACGTTTTGAGGTCCCAGTGGCACTAAAAAGTGTCTTTTTTTTCGAAATGTCTGTCTGTCGGTCTGCCTGTAATTAGATTTGGGGCTAAACTACTTTATAGAGTGTAAAGAAATTTGGCAGGCAGGCTCACAAAAATATAGCCCAGGAGTATTAAGTTTTATAATTTATAATTAGAAAAGCATATATACGGGTTCACTCGTACCGGTTTTTTAAAAGTTGAAAAATAATGACAAAACTTTGATGTAACCTTTTCAAACTGTCGAAAATTGAAAAATAATAGTTTTGAGTAAGGAGTAAACCAGAAATTCAGAGGAACTAGTAAACAATTAAATGAAAATGCTGCTTATAGCTTGCCATAAAAGAGGCTGAAAGTTTGTTGGAGAGTTTGTCAAATCGAGCATTATACCCGTAGTTAGTTATGCTGAAGAATATAGCAAATGGGTCAATAAAGCGAACTATAACGTTATATATTAATGGCATTTAGTGATAGCCAGTGGGCTTATGGACTTATACTGCGCACTTCTCGCCCTCCTCCAAAAACTGACCAAGTATTCGATAAATTGGTTTCTGTGACCTTTCCATACCATAATTGGGGGAAACCATGTGACCACCATAAAAAAGGGTGGATTTTAGGGGGGGGGGGGTGGTGAGTCAGAGGGGCCGGACCCCCCCCCCCCAATATATTAACTTACACTAGATAACAATGGGTTTACAGCTAGTGGGAAGTAAAAATAATTATGTTTTTTAATGTTATGATCCACTGAACCTGCCCGCTGACCCCCCCCCCCCAAATTGGGGGCAAAATCCGCCCTTGACCATAACACTCCTCACCCCGAAGACAAGTGTGCTTTCATGAGCCCGATGTTTGAGCGTCCCTTCAGCCCCAAAAGAGCAGAGAGAAGACGCCATCATGCCTATATAATATTACTGGGAGTATATTAGAATCCGCGTTTAGAAATAGTAAAAAATATTCTCATCTGGGTTCATAAAATTGATCGCCACCTGGAGAGAAATCTGTGCAGCCCTATGGTTACTTCACGGACCAGTGACTTTGCCACAATAGGGATTTGCCCACGGCATCCCTTGCGGTTTATTTCACCATTTGAAAATAGTGAAATATAAGTTTTTTCACTTCGCCATGCTCCCCCAGAGATCTGGAGCGGCGGGCATTTGTTATTCTAGAGGTATATCTACCGTGCTGGATATCGCGTCACTCTCTTTGGTTTTCTCTCTACACTTTCTCTGCCGTATAAGCAGGTGTTTCGTTTCCCACGGTGCTGCGAATTTTTATTAACCTTTTTATAAAGAGAGAGTTGTCATTTTTGTAATAGGGGTACCTACTCACGCGAGTTCGAGTCCCGTTGCTTTCTAATTCTTCATATTTTCATTTCTACCGTAAATATTGAGTTACTCTTTTTCTTGGGTTTTCTCATTGGCCTTTCTTTACCGCATGAAGGAGGTTTTTAGCTTGAAACTACTTTATCTACTGCGAAGGCATATAAATATATATTAGGACTTTTTACTCTATTACTAAGCCAACCTAGCGGAGTTAGGGCTATAAAGCCCTCTCTTACACTCAACTAGGAAGGCCCGGGACCGCCTGATTTACATGCCCTCCGAAGCATGGCCAGAAAATGTAGGAAGTGTAGGACTCGAACCAGCAACCTTTCGGGTGAAAGTCAGAGTCTGTACCACTACTCGACATGTCTTGGCTATGTTTGTTGCCTTTTACGCGTGAACTTTAAGGTAAGTAAGTTATGCATCTTACATCAAATGAACGCTCTTTTAGAGATTTACTACTAAACAATTCTCTACATTTGTAAAATTTTAGATACCTACTGTAGCCCCCACAATCTCCCCCAATAATGTTTAATGTCACCAAGGGATAGTTCGATCCCGGATTTGTTATCAAATACATTTGAATAACCGAAATAAATGGTGTGACCAGACAGTCAGACAGTCGACTTTGATGGCCAGGTGGTAACGTCCTTGCACTTGTGCGAGTCTTTACACGCCACGCGTTCAGGGACGTGTCGTAACTCAACACGGGTAGGCTACTAACCTACAGAGGCGACTGAAGATGTCAATCGGATATATTCATTAAATTGTTTGTATGCGATTAATCTTTTATAAAAAAATAAAAAATAAAAATAAAGTCTGGATCGTTCTACAACTTAAATTAATAACGTCAAAAAATTCACAATAATCGTTAAGCGATTGGTCGTAGTGACTGGTTTGGGGCTCTAACAGTCGTTACCAGTGAAAACGCAACCATGAAGAAACATTTGTAGGTTTCTGCGTTGTCTCAGAATTTTTAAATTATATAATGGAATTTTTTAAGTTGGGGCAAGCTATGATGGTACTAAAAAGTACAACTTATCTATTTTTCCTTGTATCCATTCTTCACAAGACTATTGTTATAACTATCTTGTGTAGCGAAACTATGATATAGAAGGAGAGAAATATAAGTAAAGAGTAGATTGAGAAGAAAAGCCCTGGCAATCTCAATTGCAGGACGTGACCTCAGAATTTCATCAAATTCGGTCCTCTGGGACCACTGCTGCTCCTGCTGGAGATGTTGATTACATTTCTGCAAATTGTGCATTCCATCGAGTTGTGGCTCCTGCTGAACTTGCATCAGACTCTGCTGACGGAGATAGTAAAGTTACAGTTTTGTTACGTGTTGTTTCCGTGGCTGTTGGCTCTTATTGACCATTTGAATAATAAACATGCATAATGCATCCATCAGTAACATGGAACCAATTTCATAGTGGGCAAGACCCTTTGCAAGGATCGCAGGTTAGGGGCTGTTGTAGTAAATGTAGTAAATGTACATTATCAAAAGTACATGTAGCTATTAAAAAGTAACAGTAACCTATGTGTCCGGGCTTATGACACGTTGATCCAAAACATTGCGGCCTGGATGGCCTTGCCATTGGCATCTGAAAGATCTGTCTAGGACTAATTAATAATTAATAATTAATTGCATAAGCAGGCCTTTTTATATGGATGAACTGAAGAGTGCCATTAGGACTTTTTTAAGACTACATTACCTCACAGGATCACGTGTTGGCATATCATCCGAGCACGGAACGATAATTCAATTATTAATACTTTGAATATTTTATTGAGTATGTCTAAGAGATGTCTAAGAATCGCCAATGTCTGTGAGTCTGTGAATATGTCTTTATTTAACATCGCCTGGCTGCATCTCATCGATTCCCTTTCAAGGAATGTCCCAAAGGTTCATTATTGTTCTGGCGCAGACCGAAGGAAGCCATTCATTGAAAGCTACCTAATGGATGTTACTGTACCTAATATGTGACAAATACAGAATCCGCCATTAATTTAGTAGCGTGCCTAAATAAAATGCAACCACCTGATATCAATAGGGTCAGCTGACACGAATATAAAAAAACCTCATATGCCTTTTGCTGATTGAATCAGCGATTTAGACAGATTTACATGTTCCAGGTATTAAAGACTGAAGAAGATTATATCTTCTTCAATTTAGGTCTAATGAAGCCTTTACATATTTTGCAGTAATTTCAAGTCTTTACATAAATAGATGCATATTACATATTTTAAAAGCTGATGTGTGGGGGAAATTAAAACAACATGGAGACACTCACACCCGGTTTTGCCTACATTAGAAAACTCCCGATTGAACTGAGAGCGGCGAGAAATGCTACTAACTTCCCCAAATTGCTTATAGACCATCTCTTAGAGAAAGCTTTCTACACTGTCACTGAGGCACTAGCACAATGACAGAACTACCTGATTTTGACGATTTTACTTTATAATTTCTTGTTGATTACTTGATTGTATAATTTTAACAGAAATATATATTCATTTATATTTATTTCAGCTATGAAAATGTCTGTTATATATGCACAGGAAGATAAGAAGAGAATACGCTTTTTCCACATAGTTCATAAAGTATTGTACAAAAATTATGCACCCTGATCAACAGTGTGCTTGGAAGTCCCTTTCGGTACAAACTAGTGTCTACTGTCTAGCGGGTTAACTTATAATTTGCCTTTTCCAACACTTCGCTCCTGAGACCAGCCGACTTCAATTAATTCATGAAGGTTTATCGTGCGAGAAAGACCATTCTACAATTTGATGACTACCTACATTACGAATGTACAATAAAGGCTGTATTTGTTTAGGATAAAAGAGACTCTTTGACTTGAATGCATAGTATAACGATGTTTGGTGTGTACCTGCTGGTCTGATGGGATTTGGCAATTGTAAGTCGTTTGTTGAGTAGGTTCGCTATGGTAAGGGCAACCCAAACTGTTAGAAACCAAAAATTGGACTTAGTTCAGCTGTTCCCTTCAGTCTTGTACGTAACCAGTAAAATGTAGAATGCTCGCAAGATACTCATTATGGAAGAAGGGTTGAACAAGTAATGGTAATACTAAGCACTCAGCACTCATTGGGTGCAAGGCTTAATCCGCAGAAACGTACCCCAAAATAAGAGAAAAAGATACCATACAACAATATATTCCGACAGTGTCAGACAAAATATTTTGACCCAGTGTGTCCAACAGAACAGTATGAAAAGTGTTTGGGGATTGTTGACGCGCGAAACGGAAATAGCTCTCTGCCGCTGCAGTGATAGACATGTTATTCGATTTATTACTCGAAAAAGCCTCCCAGCAGCGCCACCAAATTTAATTGTGCCCTCCACAAACTTTGACGGCAGCGCAAATCTTAAGTTCTCACACGCAGCCAGTGTTGTTTTCGTCGATATTTTTTTCAACAAATTCTTCTGTGTTTATTTTATGGAAGTATTTTTTCCTCCTTATTCTAGGGTACGTTTTTGCTCTTTATCTTTTGTTTTTGGGCCTTTTGTGACTCTTGCTGAATATTGCCACTACTATATTGTGTAGTGTGTATTTTGTTATTGTTTCTCTTCCTTAATGAAGTGACAAACCTTTAATACTAGTTTACATCGCATTTATCAGTAAGATGACTGCTGTTAGCGTAGCGCTTTCCCAGTATGCGGTCAACATACCTTGAGCCTACTGCTGTGACGCATGACTCAACTCGGGTAGTTTTATAATATAGCTGAGGTAGCTAAAGGAAGTGCTATTTTGCTTTGCTGTGGTCCGGGCGTGCCTTACAATAGTGGAAATGTACAACAACCGCCTCACACAATCTTTGACATGTACACAGCCATTTAGGCCATTGGACTGAAATAGAGAGCACAGCGCTCAATTTGCTTGGACTAACCGATATTAGAGGATTTAGAAAAAACTGGACTTGGCGGTATTCGAACCCACGATTTACGCTTATCCGGGGCTTCGTCATAACCACTGGACCACAAGCCCGACAAGTACAGTGCCTTCTTAATCATCTACATACTGTATATGCTCTTATTGACAAGTTCGTATTGCTAGACCGGTAAGGTGCCCATTCCATTGATCGGCTAGGGCTATTTCCAACAACGGTGACGTGGTAGCAGACATTCAAGACTTAGGTGGCGTTTCCACCGACCTCGCATTGCAGAATTGACGGAAATGTTTATTTTCCTCTATGCCATAGTTAAAATTGATCAATGATCATACAGTAAAATCACAAACAAACAAACTAATATTAAAAAATGGCGTCATGGGATATGTTAAGTACAAACATTTTAATAGATTTCTATAAAAAGAAAAATTCTAATTTCCGTCAATGTCATTTGCATTCTGCAATGCGAGGTCAGTGGAAACGCTACATAAGTCTTGAATGTCTGCTACCACGTCACCGTTGTTGGAAATAGCCCTAGCCGGTCAATGGAATGGGCGCCTTAGCACAGCTACACAACTATCGACAGCTACACAACTATCGACTTCGATGGCCAGGTGGTAACGTGCTTGCACTTGTGCGAGTCTTTACACGCCATGCAATCGGAGACGTGTCGTACTCATCACGGGTAATAACCTACAGAGGCGACTGAAAAGTTCAATCGGATACATTCATTAAATTCTTTGTATGCGATTAATCTTTCGTAAAAAAGAAAAAAAAATCTAAGTGTGAGCTCACTTTCTTGCATATAAATAAAACGCTTTATTCAATATTTAATATTCAATATCTACATTAGACTAACATTGGTTGAAGAGGTAACCTCCTCGATCGTTATAACCGAAATGAGAGAATTTAGAAAAAAATAGATTTGGCGGGATTCGAACACACGATCTCTAAACTCTCGCAATCGTCTCTTACGTATATAAGTATTATGGATTTGTAAAACACAATACTTTCTGAGAACATAATAAGTTTGGCCTACATGAGTTGTGGCTGAAAGACACATCTGTGAGTGAACTTTCAATTATCTGTGTAGTGCCTAGATAATGAAGACGCTGAACCGCACCCGTGGACCAAATGTTTCTCAGTTCTTTCCGTTCAATTAAATACAATTTTGCCCTTATCACAGTGACTTGCAACGCAACCTAATTGTCTTAATGAACTGTAGTAACCACTTTTAATAACCATTTGCTAATTAAAACAATTTCACCATTGAAAAACCCCCCAAAACCCCTTCCTAATAAGAAATACTCGACATAAAGGGATTCGCCAGTTTTTATGATGTGCCCTTTAATAAGGAGAGGTCGCGGAAAATGACATTTACCAAAGAAATTGTGGGAAAGGGGAAATCCAAAAAAGATTTTGCTGGCCTGAGGGCACGCCCTTGCAGCACATAAAGGAGTGCTTGGCTCATCCCAACCGGGGGCAATTTTGACTACTCCATCAGCCGTTTTATTATTGGCTCAATGACAATTTATCCGAGCCCTACGTGATTTCTTGCTTTATTGCCTAATAGGGTTTTAACTCTCTTTATATGGCTATAGGAGGTTTTTTAAGAGGGCGCTCTTGAAAACACACAATTAAATTATCAAGAACAAGGTATTTGCCCCGTTTTTCATACTCCAATGCAGGGATTCCCGAACTGTGGTCCATGGACCACCGGTGGTCCACAGATATATGTATATCAGGTGGTCCACGGGCTAAAGTAAGAAATATGAAAATAAAACAGCTGAGTTATTGGAACTTAGAAACAAAATACAGTAAGTCTTGGCACTGAACTAGAAAATCCACCCTATACCAGTTCTAAACATTTAATCAAATATTAGCACGTGATTGTAGGCACAAACTAAATGATCTTGTTCCTAAAATTTAACGATTTTCCTATCACAGCCATGGGGTTCCACCGAAAATCATAAAATAATCAAGTGGTCCACGGTTAAAAAGTTTGGGAACCCCTGCTTGAATGTACAGGGTCTGTCCGGAAAGTAATGTCAGTGAATTTTTTTTACGGAGACTGTAGATAAAAGCGCTCACTTTACTGGCTCAAATTTTGGTGGAGGGATCTGACAACAGGTTCCAATAAGCGTGAGCTGGCTAACGATCGTCGTAGTGGTCACATCAGTTGTTCCACGTGTGTCGGTACAGTAACCCGGTGCAAGAAGAAAAAAAACGTTCGCTTGAGCAACGGATGGCGATCAAGTTTGGTGTCAAACTGGAGAAGAGTGCTGCGGAAACCATTATATAATGTTGAAGAAGGCTTTTGACGACGATTGCCTTTCGGGCAAATTGTCCGGTGGCACAAGGCCTTCGCAGAAGGTCGGGAAGACGCCAACGAGTGCCACGCTGGACGGCCATCAAACTCCACTACCAACGACAATGTGCAACATGTGCGTGACTTGTTGAACACTGATCAACGTGTAAGTGTCCCTTTGATTTCCGATAAATTAAACATTACTAAAACTTTCAACAGACAACTGTAGTGGAGGTTAATGGCCGTCCAGCGCGGGGCTCGTCGTTGGCGTCTTCCCGACCTTCTGCGAAGGCCTTGTGTCACTGGACAATTTGCCCGAAAGGTAATCGTCATCGAAAGCCTTCTTCAACATTATATAATGGTTTCCGCAGCACTCTTCTCCAGTTTTACACAAAACTTGATCGCCATGTCCGTTGCTCAAGCGAACGCTTTTTTTCTTGTTGCACCGGGTTACTGTACCGAACGGCAGCCAGCTGGCACTTGTTTGAACTTGTTGCCAGATCGCCCCACCAAAATCTGAGCCAGTAAAGCACGCGCTTGCACTTACAGTCTCCGTAAAAAGAATTCACTGACATTACTTTCGGAACAGACCCTGTATTGTATAGACAGTATACCATGCCGTTACATAAATGTGTGTAGACTATTATATTATACTGTATGTGTATAGACATTGCAGTTCATTCCGTGTTGTATAGGTTAGGCAAAATCAGCGTATAGCTGAAATACAATGTAATAATACAATAAATTTATATATCCATTAAAAGTAATTTTGCTATAATTACTAGTATAATATGCTGCAGAGCTCAACCCGTGTGCAGCTTAAATTTGAAAAAAATACCTAAACTAGCATTCAGTAAGTAAGTCAGTAAGTAAGTTATTAAGTCTTCGTTTGTCGGTGTTAACTCGTTCAGATTTGTTTTTAGATATTTTCGAAATACATTCAATTGTTGAATTGATGACTGTACTTGGTTAAATCATGCTTTCGCCTGTTTCGTTGAGTCAATGGTAAGCATGTCCATTATCGCTTGTGTAGGTTGACATCGAGAACGTATACCAGTTTGCTAATGGCCAAAAATTCATACGGAAACAATACAAATAGTGTCCGAAAACCATGGGGTCGTTGGCATGGGACAAGGGACCTATGAGCCGCTACAAGTAGGCCTGGGTCCATAAAAAGTCCTTAAATAAATAAATAACCTAAATAATAACCAATTGTTGAATAGTTTTTACGTATCTTGGGAGTCTGGTTAGTCCTACGTACTGTCTTTGTAAATACGAGTACGTACGTATTTCGTATGTCAGTCTCGTGAAATTGAACCTCTAACACAATTATTTACAATAGGTACAATGGAACCAAGAGCGGATCCAAGAGAACTTTTCCGGGGGGGGGGGAGGAGGGGGTAGTCAAGTATAGTATAATATATACCTAGGTATATATATTTTCTACTAATCATTTAGTTTTTTCCTTTCTTCCGTAGTCGCGGGTATTTGCCATGTAGCTGGCCAAGCAATAGAGGGAAGCAGGGGCGTCAAAATGCGGGGGGGGGGGGGGGGCACGGTCCATCTTGCCCCCGCCAGCTCCTTTTAGGGTTTCCCCCCCCCCCTCCCAGCCTCGAGCATTGTAAGACGTGGTTCATGAAGACCCCCGGGCCCCCTGCTTGCAGCTATATGATTATATAAGCATTCCTCTGTTAGCTTATTTGTTAAATCTACAGCTATACTTTACTACTATTAAAATGTGTAAAACCCTACTATTTTCCACTTATATTTTCAATTTTCTCCCCCGGGGGAAACGCCCGAACCCCCCTCTTCGGTTAATTGCAATATTACTTCTATACAATCTAAACCGTCGTAATGATAACATTTGTGAATCTGTAATTCTGTGCTTGTGGAAGCCTATGCATGAAAAATATCCTTACGGAAAGCCTGATGACGTCATAAGGTCTATTTAGTTTTGCCCCGCCATCATTCTAAAACTTTACGCCTCTGGAGGAACGCATGAAATTGTATGGTTGTTCATAGCAGCGATGAAGAAATCATATGTACTGCGAATGGCTCAGATAGGTACAAGTGAAATATAGTGCGCTGTTGAGTTTTAAGATGGGCAAGAAATTGAACAATCCATCAGTGCCTGTGTGTATAAAAATATTTGTATTGTATATCAACGTCAAATGTTCCCACATGTTCTCTTACAAGCCTATTGCTGTAATATTATTAGGACTCCGTGCAGAGTATTTTTATAGGTGCATAGAGTGGTAATTTTCAGCTGAATAGCTTCAGAGTATTTGACGTAAGCTATCCCCAGCCATTGATGATTACAATATATTGTACTACCCGACCATGATAAGATGACACATGGAACACTTATAAAAATCGAATAAATTCCGCGTTCCGTTTATGCGCAAGATTGCGAATAAACAAAATGTTCCAATTGCCACCCTATCGTAGTCGGGTATAATATATCAAAACATAAATTTTTATTATTCAGTCTTACTCATTTATAGAATAGTTCATAGAATAATAAAATGTAGCAAGTAATATTTAGAAAAGAAGTAAATGAGGAACATTTTTTCTCCTTTCCACACTAATTTATAGTCAGGACATGTAGAGTAGTGGTACGGACTCCAACTTTCACCCGAAAGGTTGTTGGTTCGAGTCCTACACTTGCTATACATTTTCTGGCCATGCTTCGGAGGGCATGTAAAGCAGGCAGTCCCGGGCCTTCCTAGTTGAGTGTAAGAGAGGGCTTTATAGCCCTAACTCCGCTAGGTTGGCTTAGTAATAGAACAAAAAGTCCTTATTTATTTATTTATTGATTTAATTTATGGCTTTACGTTCGACATTATAAATGAATCCTACTTTGTTTACGGGGGGGGGGGGGGGGGGTTCTCTTAAGACAGTTAAGACAGCACCATGCTGACTGGCTAGACCTGTACTTATTTCCTCATGTAAAGCAGGCAGTCCCGGGCCTTCCTAGTTGAGTGTAAGAGAGGGCTTTATAGCCCAGCCCTAACTCCACTAGGTTGGCTTAGTAATAGAACATAAAGTCCTTATTATTATTATAGCTGTGGGCAGATGGGTCATCCGACCCACCTCGAATGACCCGGAAAAAATGGTACTAATTAGGTATAAAACATAATTACTATGAATTTTTTTTTAAAACTAGAAATCAAGAAATTAAAAAAAAAAAACGCTCTAGACTTTAAAACAAAAACGCGCGAAAACTTAACTTACAGCAAAACTCGAATCTCGTTCTCGAAACTCAAATTTCTTTTCTTTCTCATTTTGATGTATTTGAGACTGCCCAATTGGCCACTGACATATATTAAATATAATAAATAGGTGGATACTGGATTCATCGTAATTATTAGTTTTTTATTTATAATATTACTTTATCCCATATCTGCCACCCCTCCCCCTAACAAAAAACTGGAATTTTCAATTTTTTTTTATTCGCTCCTAACCCACCTCATATTTCATCCTGCGGACGGCCATGACAATTATAAAGCCTTTCACTGTCGAAGTTACTGCTGAGCCTCCTAGATACAATCTTAGAAGTTTACGCAGTTCCACTGAAAATGTCGACCGCAGATGTTGACAAAACATTTGAAAGTACGTTTTCAGAACGAGCACGGCCTATCATCTCGGATTCAACTGCTTTATGGGCGTCAACAGTTCCAATCACAGAGTCTTCCACATTTTCTTCAAAGTACGCAGGATTCCTCTCTATAGTCACATTTGCATCTTCACATTGAGTTGAGCAAGTCTCAAATCTGTTGTAACTGTGCTAGTGGGTTTCCCTCAGTAGATAGCAGTTCTTGCCAAAAGCGCTCAGGGTTTTGTACTAACACCAGTGGGTTTCGTAGAAAAAATTAATTTTTTAACGATCATTTGGGTTTCACTAATTCTATTTATAGTTGTTATTAGAAGTTTTGATAAAACACTATGTTTTTTTTCTGCATTATTTATATTTCTCATCTCCTGCTTCTATCACACTCAGACGCGTTCAATGAAGAGAAGGAATCCTGAATTCGACTGTATAATCATTTCAAGAGAAAAGTAGCGCGGAAGTGGCCACAATTAAAGGGAGGGGTTGGAGGGGGGGGGGTGGTAGGGCACAGCTGCGCCTCACAAATCATCCCGCACCAACTTTGCGGATCTAAGTTGCCATTACATCATCAGTCCGACTATCTCAACACTCTGCCGGCTCAATCTTAATATTGCCCGCAGTTGCTACCCTCCTAGCCTACAGCGCTCTTCGAGACTTTCATTGCCACCCCCTTCTGCCACCCCCATAACTGTCTCTCTCTCTGTGCTTTCATCCCTTGTAAGACGTTTCGCTGCAATGCCTTCTATATTACAGCTAGAACTTATATCCCTCGCTGTTTGCAGGGGAAACTTCTGAGTTGTGCCAAAGTGTCTAATTGTATTTTGAGAGCAGTCTACGCATTTGATAACTTTCAAATATTTAGATTCCTGACCGATTAGGATTTGTTTAGGGGAATATTGCTTACTAGGGTGCCTAATTTACGTTTCTCAGCCTTGATTATTGCTTAATAACTACTGAAGTTTAGGATATATATATTGCGGAGGTAGCTTCAGCAGTTTTGTCTATTTTTTTTTAGGCTGCACAAAAGAACGTACCTTCTTCGTAATCGTATACTTCTTATTTTTTAAATGCCTTATCAAAGATTAGCGATCATCATGGCAATTTGGACTTTGGAGACTGCTGCTCTGAAAAGGGAAGTCGTGTGATTGCCAAACAGCCTGAGGATTTCCTTTTTCTGCCGGAAGCCCTCTGGCCTCTGGGCATACCAGATTTATGACTTGTCTAGCAGCCAAAGGTTCTGACTGTGCTGAATGCTGCCTCATTATCTTTAATTTCTTGTAATTTATCCATCAAATATTTGTCTTTTTTCAGGTGGGATGGGTTAAGGCAGACACAAAAGCAATCCAAGCAATTCACGACAATGTCATAACACACAATCCTCGTATCTCCGTGTCCCACAATGACCAGTCTACATGGAACTTGCACATCAAGTCGGTGCAAGAAGAAGACAGGGGGTTCTACATGTGCCAAATAAACACAGATCCCATGAAAAGTCAGGTATGTAGGTACCAATGAGTACAATTATAAATAATATAAAATAAAATACCTATGTGTTATAACTGAAATTGGAGGATAAATAAAAACTGGACTTGGCGGGATTCGAACCCACGATCTGCACCGAAAAAGTCAGTGTTATATACTCCATATAATACTGCAATAATGTGCCTATATGTTCAAAACTTCGTGGCGTATCATTAGCAGCGTGACAGTTGTAAGCAAGAGTCAGCGAGCCCGGCCATTGTCACTTGAAACCTGTGTAGAATTACATCAAGGACATGCAATAGTTTGGCAATGGTCTGCATTAATATTTCCAGTATATCCATTAACATTGCGTAGGTGTAGAGTAAGGTTCAATGAGCTTAGCAGCCTAAAAATGTCTGGTGCTACGTCTGTCACGTCTTTTCAATGGAGCCGTCGGGTGCCCCAGAAATTCAAAAATACATATTTGGAAGGAAGTGAATGTTCCATGCCTCTAGATCATACTATCGTACTACATTTGGACATTTTTGTCAGTGCTTACATTAGTGGAACCAGAAACCTGCGAATGTATACCCAATCCGTTGCATGAGACGGTGTACCTTGGTTTTCGGAGACAGAAAGACAACTGAGAGACAGATATAGTGAATTAAAGCAGACAGGTATATGTAGATCTGTTTATTGTCAGATTTAATATTTGCTATGATTAGGCCGAGCAAGCCACAAATAAAAAAATAAATAAGAAGAATTTCTACCCAAAACCTCTATAAAATCTCCATCAAAATAACACGCTACAATGGTTGACCCAAAAGTTGGAAATCACAGTGCCTCCAGCCGAACAGTCTTGGAGGCACAAAACCGTAAACATTTTATAATTTAAATAAATGTGCATGTTTTTTCGTTTGGTTGGTAGCACTGGTGGTCGCGGCGTAATGGACGCCCGCGGCTCTTCTTAGTTCCCGTCCGCTCGCAGTTCCGCAAAACTTTTTAAGTGCTCCTCGTAACTTCTAATTTCATGCCATTCTCCAATAAAGTGATACTTCTGCTTCTGTCTGCGTATATATTTCTTGTGACCTCAATTTTAATGGTGACAAGGCACCAGACGTAAGCTCTTAAAGCTACGGAAAGTCCGGTGCTATTTCACATCGCGACATCTCATATTTAGGAGAAACTTTCCAAATGTTTTAATAACAACATGGCGTGTTGGCCAATTAATTAAATAACCATTCCCAATGTTGGCAAAATCGTTCTTTGAATACCTCTTTATATATGAGCTCTAAACTATATTAATACATTTACTTTAGTAGGTACCTATATATATAATAATAATAATTTAATTCCATACAGTGCGATTAGCAACTTAGATGATAGGGATCCCTCACTGGGTGTGCTTTTTTTAGCACGGGGAAGTGAGGTGCAGCCAATAGTTAGGTGCCCATTCCATTGACCGGCTAGGGCTATTTCCAACAACGGCGACGTGGTAGCAGACATTCAAGACTTAGGTGGCGTTTCCACCGACCTCGCATTGCAGAATTGACGGAAATGTTTATTTTCCTCTATGCCACAGTTAAAATTGATCAATGATCATACAGTAAAATCACAAACAAACTAAAATTAAAAAATGGCTTCATGGGATATGTTAATTACAAACATTTTAATAGATTTCTATTTAAAAAAAAAAAAAAAAAAACCATTTCCATCTGCAATGCGAGGTCGGTGGAAACGCTACCTAAGTCTTGAATGTCTGCTACCACGTCATCGTTGTTGGAAATAGCCCTAGCCGGTCAATGGAATGGGCGCCTTACAAAGTAGTATACGTCAAAATCTTACATTATTGCAAATAAACAATAGTTCGCGTTGTACAATAAATGAACAGCCCACTGCCCGTTCAAACACGAAGGCTAGGGGCTATGTATAGGTAAGTGCCAAGCTGATAAAAATATTATCAAAATGTTGTGTTTTAAGAGTTAAAATGTTGGAAGACAAAAAGGGCGTTTACTCGCCCCCCTCCCCCCCAGAAATGTTTAGACTTGTTAAAATCCAAATTTCGTAAAAGCAACATAAGAAAAACGGTTGGCTGTAAAATATTTACTCCCAACTGTGGTGCATTTAATGAGTCCCCCAAGCGTGTACAACGAATTTGTCAACAATAAGATTTTATCAACTTTCTGTTAATGCTCTTTTATCAAATAGTTAAAGGTAGATTTGGTAATAGACATAGTAATAGACATAGTATATGATGATCAGGACTCGTATATTCTGTATTTGGTTAAGTCATGCTTTCGCCCGTTGCATTGAGTCAATGGTAAGCTTGTCTCAACTTGTCAATTATCACTTGAGCAGGTGTAGGTTGACATCGAGGACGTATACCAGTTTGCCAATGGCCCAAAGCAATATAATAAAAAACAAAAATAATGTCTGAAATTCATGGGGTCGTTGCCATTGGACAAAGGATCAATGGACCACTTTAAGTGGGCCTAGGTTCATAATAAGTACTTCAGTTTGGGGGAGGGGGGGAGGCTAAGCCTCTAATAAAAATTAATAAAAAAACAATAAATCTGTAAATCTTCCATAAGCCTCGCCCTTCACCCCTTCTCATTAAAACAAAAAATAAAAATGTCCTGGCAAGTTCACGAAAGATTATAATATCAATGCTTAGTGGCGTAACAATAGGTTTTCGAAGGGGGAAAACCGTTCTCACACATACAGCTTTAAATTAATGACCTTAGTGTCCTTTGTGTAGAAGTCAGAGGGTTCGGGAGACTTGAAGGGGGGGGGGGAGTAAACAGACCTGAAATAGTATGAGTTGACGCATTTTGATAGCAGTAACTTTGAGGTTTTACAGACAATTAATACAACTGCGAAAAGGGGGGGCCCGGGGTTCTCCCCCGGGTGATTTTTTTTTTTAAAGAATTTGCCTGAAATAGTGGAGTTTTACGCATTTCGAGTGCAGTAACAATTTGATTTTAGACGGAAAGAATATAACTGCTTTCCAAAGGGGCAGTACCGGTCGCTGCGTCCGTATCTGGGGGTCTTCTCCGGGTGAATTTTTTTTTAATGTGGCTTGTAACAGTGGGATTGTACGCATTTTTATAGTAGTACCGTTTGGATTATAAATGAAAATGAAAATAACTGGACAAGGGAGCCCCAGTGGTCTCCTCCGGGAGAAATTTCTTTAAAATGTGGCTAGTAATAGTGGGATTGTAAGTATTTTGATAGTAGTTACGTTAAGATTTCACTGGCGATGAAAATAACTGGACAAGGGGGGTCCGGGGGTCTCCCCCGGTTGAAAATGTTTGAAAAGCATGCCTGAAATAGTGGGGTTTTACGCATTTTGAGTGCAGTAACACATAGATTTTAAAGGCGAAGAATATACTCTAAACAATGGGGGCTACCCCCAGCCCCCCAGGACCCCCCATTTTCCTCCTATGCCAGTCAGACTCAACGGGTACGTAGTCCGACAGAGGCTATTTACAGCGAGAATGGTGCCAAGTAAGTTTGCCAATTTGACTGCTTGATTCTTACAACGAGCATGATCATCTTACGTTCAGCCTTTTACAACAAACCAAGATCCTAACAAATAATAGCCTCGGCTACAGAGAATGAATTGGAAGGTTGACGTCTGAGACTTGACAAGAGAGGAAAATATTTTTTGACCGGGTCTGGATCTACCTAACCTTAATAGGTAACTTATCTTCACAGGCAGAGGAAAACATGGCTGCTGGGCAAATTACTGACCCTACTGTATAACTCAAAAATCATGCACTTTCTTATAAACTCCACAATGGGTAAGGCTACCTACACTGCAGGGAAAAGAAGCTTTTTGGATTCAAAATCTCCAGGAAAGGGGATCTGTTCACCTTAATTAAAAAGAGACTAAAGGACATTTTCAAAGTCAATTCTGTTTCTAAGGAAAATGGGGAGGGGGTAGGCCTACCTGTTGCAGAAAATCCCGGCTAGGATTACTCTTTAATTACAGCTGGCACAGATCTAAACTAACTTTTTATTTTATTTTATATTTTTACTTTAAAAACCTGTCCAGTAAAACTGCTGTATAGGTCAATGATTGCTTATTAATCTGTACAGAAAATTCACTTTAATTTTAGTAAATTTTTGAAAGTTACCTATGCCAGGCCTAATGACGTCTCAAATGAAAATAAGAAATAAAAATTGTAAAAAACTTGGTGGATGTAAATGAATTATTTGGAATAAAAAGTTTGACAGAGTGCAGTTTGACAAGTCATTAAAAGTGTTGTAATGAAACAAACTTAGTTATTCTCCAGAAGTAGTAGTTGTTGCTCATGCACATTTAATGAAACATTCGTAAAAAAAAGATATGACTGTCGTGGAATCCAGCGTGGTCCAGCGGTTAAGACGACGCCCCGGTTAGGCGTAGATCGTGGGTTCGAATCCCGCCAGGCGCGGATATACGGGGGGGCTATAGGGGCTATAGCCCCCCCCCCCATTAGGGTCCTCAAAATGCGTAAAACCCCACTATTTCAGTCCTATTTGTCATAAATTTTCTCCCGGGGGAGACCCCCGGTCCCCGATAGTATTAATTACCTATGATATAGAACCCTTATTGCTCTGAAAATGCGTACAACGCCAATATTTCAGCCCTATTTCCCAAAAAACATTCGGAATTTAATCTTAGCCCCCTCGTTGGTCTCATTCTAGATCCGCGCCTGAATTCCGCCAAGCCCAGTTTTTTCCATATCCTCTAATTTCGGTTATAAAGAGGAGGTTACCTCTTCAACCAAAGTTAATTTAATATCAGTGTTATATATACCATATATAATACTGCAATGTATCCCCTATCACTGCTTAATCCTAAATTCTAATCTATGCATTTGGAGCCTAAGAAGTCTGTGTCTGTCGTCCGCCCACAAAAACCCAGAAAAGGCTATTCAGATTTCAGAGCGTCCAATGCAGCCTATCCAGGTTCATGATTGCATTAGTCCTACTTACTTACTTTTTCCGCGCCATTTCCTCATGGAGGGTCGGCGGCAGAGCTGCGGCGTTTCCAGACGTTTCTGTCTTGCGCGTCCTCCCTTGTGAGCCCGGTTTCTTGCAGGTCGCTTACAATTTTCCTCTCCAGGGTGAGCTTTGGGCGCCCACGTGCTCGGCGTCCAGATACCATCGCCTCTCCCACTCTTCGTATAAGCGCTGATGCCTCTCTACTTTGCACGTGTCCCCACCAGCTGAGCCTCTTCCCTCTTAGTTTTTGCACCACGTCTGTTGTTCGCATTTCTTCCCGAATGTCCTCGTTTCTGCGCCTGTCATTTAATGTTACGCCACATTCCCTCCGCAGCATCCTCATCTCCGCTACGTGGATCACTTGTTCTTTGCGTTTACGCACGGCCCAACACTCAGCGCCATATATCATGCATGGCCTGACCACTTGTTTGTATATGCGACTTTTCAATTTCTTTGGCATCCTTCTGTCAGTCAGGACCGCGGACATCTCTCGAAACTTGGCCCACCCCGCAGCAATACCCGCCTTCACGTCGTTTTCGCCAATCGTGCTGCCTAGGTACTTAAACTTCCCTACTTTGTTTAGCTGATGGTTAACAACGCTTATGCTACCGGGAGTCTGCTTAACGCACTCCATGTATTCTGTCTTGCCTCCGTTGACCTTTAGGCCTTCGTCCTCCAGCGTTTTCACCCATTTGTCCTAGAAAATACTAAATAGCTGTCATATTTAAGTGCAACTTGACCCTTTGCCAAACACCCTTCCTCCTTTACCTAGGCCGAAACTGCAGCCTCATCCAAGATTTTTGTGTGACCTATGATAAAATCATTGACACACCTGTACATGTATCGGACCCCCTGGTAACGTTATCATTATAGCAGTGGCCAATGCTTCCTCCACCAAGTTACGTGAAACTGCACTTTTTCAAGGCTAATCTTGGTCTCTATCGTTTCCCTCTCTCTTAATTTCTCTCTGTCTCTATCTCTCTATCTGTGGCGTTTATAAAATGATTTTCAGTTCTGCCTGAAATTTCATGAAGGGGGATTCCCCACCAACTCTCAGGCCTGATCACTCGATTGGTTGTGGTTCCACTTCGATTGCTTTGTTTTTTAAGACCTATTTTTGCATTGGATGCGTGTTGGGTTCAACATCTGTATAGGCCTAGGTAGGTTACGATATCTGTAATCGGTTGGCGTATTATGTGGCCCTTACAGCTCTTAGGCCACACACATGGACGATTCTCGCAGTCCTGATTTGCCGACGTCTTTTCCATTGTAGGGATAAGACAACAGAACCGCAGAGTCTACCTTTGAAATCAGAAGATTTCTATTAGGCGGGGATTGCACCGACCGGCTAGGGCTAAATACAAAAACGGTGACGTGGTAGTAGACATTCAAGACTTAGGCGGGGTTTCCACCGACCTCACATTGCAGAATGCAAATGACATTGACGGAAATGTTTGTTTTCCTCTATGCTATAGTTAAAATTGATCAATGATCATACAGTAAAATCACAAACAAACAAACTAAAATTAAAAAATGGCGTCATGGGATATGTTAAGTACAAACATGTTAATAGATTTCTATAAAAATAAAAATTCTAATTTCCGTCAATGTCATTTGCATTCTGCAATGCAACACACACATTATCGTTCCTTGTTTACAAAATATTTGGAAAGCCGTCTCTTAACTTAACTTAAGGATGAGTTTTCAAAATGTTTTGTAAACAAGAAATTATCGTGCTTTTTGGACGAAATTAATTAATTGATCGTTCCACAAAGATATAAAAGGGAACAGATGAAAAAATCTTAAAAAATACGAACTTTCTGTGAATGCTGTCTATTTCCCTTACAGATTTACAAATGTGATACAAAATGGGTTTAAGGCTATTTATCCAATTTTTTTAAGGTAATAATATTTCAGTTCCGAAAATATAAACTTCTTGCGATAACTTGGATTTTTATGAGTTTTTTATCTGTTCACTTTGTTATCTTTGTATCTGTGGAATGAGCAATAAATTTTTTTCGTCAAAAAGTCAGTAAAATTTCTTGTTTACAAAACATTTTGAACACTCAGCCTTAAGTTGCATCATATTTTGTACAGAATAATATCAACTGGAAACTAAGGCTCAATCCGGCGACTGATACTTATCATTTGTATGACGCTTATCTAGTTACTATTTTCATTATTATTGTATTATTGAATCGGCTCACATAGGCTAACTCAATCGGCTGATTTATTAATAACTACAAAAATAATAACAAGATAAGCGTCACTTAAATTATAAGTAGGCCCTATCAGTCGTTGGATCGGGGCTTATTCGCTAATATTTACGGAAAATTATTTAGACGCTCACTGATTCGAATACAATTAGAATTAAATAGTTTTTAACCCATCAATACAGCAAAGACGAGAGTTATTAATCTTTTTACTCAAACTGTTGGGTACTTTGTTGGATTTGGTAGTAAATGGTATTCCGTCAGCAGTCGAGTAAAAAATACAATCAATCAATCAAACTCAACTTGTTTATCCATTACAAGGGCCGCTGACTTGCTGAAAACCAGGCAAATCGGCTCCTTCATTGCTTTAACGATAAAAACGGACTTTTTTGGGAATGCATCATAACACAGGGTGTTCATCCCGTCTCTTTCTTCTACTTATATAGTAATGCCAACTTCTTATTCTTTCTTTCTATCTATCTACAAAAAGGTTAATCGCGTACAAACAATTTAATGAATGTATCCGATTAACCTCTTCAATCACCTCACTAAGTAACCTAACAGGTACTTGTGTCGAGTTACGACACGTCTCCGACCGCAAGTCGCTGTCTGCATCCTCTACTCGGCGGCTTACGAGTTTCACCTAGACGGGTTTAATATATTTTTTAGTACCATTGCACTATTTTAACGGTAGCAATTCCACGAATCTGTACCCTCTCATGGTAATCCTGAAATAATCTCCCACTTATAATTTGACTTACAATCAACTAATTTTCAAACAATCCATAATTTATATTGTTATTGTTCACATAACTTGATCAAGAGAAAGTAAAATAAAGTTAGTTTAATTTTATTTTGAGGAAGCTGACCCTTCAGCAAGTATCAAATCGTTGATAAAATGTAACTGTATTAATGTGTTTCTCCCTGTTGATGGCAGATCTTGCCGAAAGCGTTCATGGTGTTTCAACTGATATTAGCGGGTTTCTTCGACAGAGTTAATTTTCAATGTTTTTTTTGGGGGGGGGGGGAGTTTACTAACACTATTATTTATACGTTAACATGTTTTAATGACACTGGTTTATTGTTTGTTTATTAAAATGAAATTTCATGAAGTCACAAGTACCTTACTTAATTTTATATCTAGAAATTGCAGTAGGCTATAAGTTCCCAGTCCTTCAATCTTCATTAAGGACAAAAGGCTTTGAGGAACAAAGTAGTCATAATACTCAGCGTCAAGGGCATAATAGGTGACAAAACTTCTTCTTCAAGTTACAGCCGACTGACTGGTTGGCAACACCATGTGGCCTCGATGCCTCTACTCCCCTCGATCCTGACACTTGCCTGCCCCAAAATAAGAAACAAACAATATTAGAAGACTGAGTAACAACCAGATTCCACATACCGTTCATTCTTTCTTTTCCTGCGCCACAGCATTACTAATGCCACATAATATAAGCTTTACAGCATATGATGCACGGCACGTACAAAATCACACACGAGAAAAACAACAGCAGTCTTCTCCAAGACTGTAAACTTGGTTTCATATAAAATAGCACAGCAGATGGCGTTAACTGCAGCGGGACTGTGACAGCAGCATAAAAATCGGGCGATTTACGCTCGTAGGCCTATCTCCCAGTGCACCGGCCTTCTCTAATATTTTTCCGCCCTAATACATTTCCACTGTCATATATTAACTGTGTTATATGTTAGCAGTGTTGCAGGATGTCCTGCAGTACTGTCCGTATGAAATATATTTTTGAGCCTTTCAAGGAAACCTTAATCATATAATGCTGTTCGCATGAGATAAGAGTATAATAAAAGGTTTTGATTGCCTTTGTCTTGTCATAGTAAATCGCACTTAGTTTACAAAACATTTGGAATGCATTCGGAACGTTTTATAGCTTACCTTAATTCTTCTTAAACTTTTTCTTCTTCTGGCTCTACATCCCTTGATGAGCTTTGACCTGCTCGACATCACTCCTCCAGTCATCTCGGTTTTGTACAACGCTCCACCATCTACGGACTCCCAACTCCCGAAGGTCAGTTTCAAACTCATCCTTCCAGCGTTTTCGAGGACGTCCCGCCAGTCGTCTTCCTGTCATACTTGTGCCTTGCTTTGTATATCTTTTTACCTTAATTAATCTGAGAAAATCACAAAAGAGCTGAGGCTACTGCACAAAGAATTGTAGCCTACTGAATAAATACTTTATTACTTCTTATAAATTTATTAATCTTATTTTATCCTAGACAGCCAAATTCTTTTTTTCGTGGTTTGAGACAGGGGAGAAGCAATGGTAGAAGACGGTTGATGAGCTGTCGGCGTGTACAACAAAAGCTATGTTAAAATACGTCTTTTCCACGCAATTTTTAAAAGAGTTAATGCAGAATTTGGGGCGATAAAATGAATGTGCCTTAGCTCCTACAGTACTTACAGCTCTAAGCAGGCTCGTATCCAGGATTTTATTCCGGGGAGGGCTGCGATCTCACAGAATGTTGTGAAATGTTACACATCTGAAGAATTCAATTGTATCTAGTGTAATGTCAAAAAATATCGGAGTGGGGGCTGGTTACGGGCCTGGCTCTATGTCTACTGTATTTCAATATACTGTATTATAGTCGTGGCAGTAGAAGCAGTGGCAACAGGCAGTTGACGAGCTGTTGACGTGTGACGTGATATTTAATTAGGCGGCTCTCTCATCATCTGCCGCCAACAGTTGGTGCCCATCATCGTTTGACGATAATTGAAGTACTTCAACTTAAAATGGAAATTGAGGCGCGTGACAGCCAAGATAACGCGCGTTCAAAATAAAAACAAAACGTCCACTTCAAATATATTTTTCTACAGCATTTATTTAATGATTGAAAATTGATTGCATTTTTAAGTACGCTTGTCAGTCAACCAATGTACGAACAGTGATATGAACTTGTGAGAGAATGATGTGATGAATACTTGTAGAGAGAGTGGGAAATTTTTGGTACTATATCCATCGATATAGTGCACAAGTTCGCAGACGATACTACGCTGATCATAACTGGTCCTTCAATAGAAGAAACTGCGATAAAGCGCACAAAAAAACTGGATTACATAAGACTCGAATTTGCCACACATGGGCTCTTGCTAAACGAAACAAAAATGCAACCAGCAGTATTCTCTAACACCCAACCTGAGCCTGACATACTATACCCACGTATAGCAGGACAACAAGTAGCTGACACCGACAGCGTCAGATTCTTAGTAATGCTTAAACTTAAACTTTAAACTGGAACAAACACGTGGCTGACTTATTAAAACATCTAAATAGTGGCCTCTTTGTAGTGCCTTAGTTCTGTGTATCCTCTGGATGATACTCTCCAGACCTACCACTCGCTTGTAATGAGCCGTATAAACTGCGTTATATTACGGGTGGGACCTCCAGCTCCGTAGGGAACATGGACGCTGTACTTATGCTCCAAAAGCACTATGACTACAACAGTGGCGGATTTACCAATATGCAACTGAGGCAAAAGCCTACATCCACGCGCGCGTACATTAAAGATTAAACATTAAAGACGTAAGGAATTCCAGCAAGCAGGAACAATTACAGGATTTAGGAGTGCTGTCTATTGAAGCAGACCTAACGCAGGCAACAGATTATACAGGTATACCGGGCTTAGTAGTTTTGCGCGGTTGTCTAATCATGAATCCGAAGGCGTAATCTACACTGCCCATTCAGGGTCAATAACCCAAACATGAGGTATGTTGTAGGTTCAGACAGGAGTCAATGGAACAGACAACAGACACTGCCGTAGGGGCCCCCTACTAGGGGGTATGGGATAATGAGGGTCCCTTTACAACAGGTGTTCTTGTCTCCACATTCCAAACCTTTTTATGTTTGTTGTTTATAATACGGCACATCTGTACTATGCGTAAGTCTTCCATTGTGATTTTTAATGGGCTGACGCTTAGGGAGAGGATGTTTGTGCATTATATTCACTATACAGTACCTGTGTATTGTAAGATTTGACCTTTCCCAGTTCTTATTTGCTGCCGCTCCACCTCACCTTACCCTTTCTGGGTAGCTACCTAAGGGAAAGAGGGGTTGATCCACCTTACTGTTCATTGTGTGTGTTGAGAGGGGTTCGTTTAAACTACAGGTGTTCATGCTGCGCTTCCGTATTACAAACCTTTTTATATTTGTTTATTATTGAGCACTTTATTAATTGGATAATCCTTCTATTGTACGACGTAATAGTAGTATACCTACTAGAACCAGGGTGTTTATCCATTATATTCATTGTGCAGTCTCTTTTATGTAAGAGTGGAAATGTTTCAGTTTTCCTAGCTTTTATTGCTTCTTTGGGTCGGCACCTACATACCTAATTATTTCTATGTAGCAACCTACTAGAAGCAGGAGGTGCGTCCCCTGAATGGTATACCACATGACGTGTTGAGACTTGAGAGGGTTGGCAGGGAACATAATGGGGCATGATAACGCGCTGAGACTAACAGTCAGTCTGTCAGTCCTGGTCACCTCCGAATTAATTGTTTGACTTTTCAATGTTCCCCATGTGGTTCGGAATCCTTTATAATTTTATAATCAGGAGGTCCACCATGTCAGTCAACTCCCCTTCTCCCCGAGGAGAAGGAGTTTGCTCTTGGGGTGCCTCAAGTTAAGATACAGACTCAATCCCCCAGCCAGGATGACAGGGTTGCTTAAAGCTGAAATATTGAAAGCAGCCGTTGGAAAAACGAACTTGCGTTGAGAGGGGTTTCTTTTACAGCAGGAGCCTTCGTGTTCCATACCTTATGATATTTTTACTGTACGCGCCAAGTCATTGCGTATTCCTAACATAATACGTTTTAATAGTTGTATGCCTACTACGGGCTACAGCTAGGGTGTTTATTTAATATATTCAGTGTGCTGTGTTAGCCGACTCCCTGCAAAACCACATTGCTTTCCAATTTATACGTAGTATAAGGAAAGCTTTCTGACGGTCGAAATTTTCGATTCCGAGATTTCAATGGATTTACACGTTTTAAGGTCCCAGGAACCCAAAAAAGTGGTTTTTACGAAATGTCTGTCTGTCTGTCTGTCTGTCTGCCTGTCTGTCTGTCTGTCTGTCTGTTTGTCTGTCTGTCTGTTCGTTGATGTCCTGGCAAACTACTCGGTCCATTTTGATGAAATTTGGCATGTAGGTTCACAAAAATCATGCCTCGGGACTATTTTTTTTTTATTTGGGGTTAACTCAATTTGGGGGGGGGGGGGGGGGTTTATTCTCAAAAAACTCCAAAAAAACGTCAAAAAAATTATTTCCCGAAAACGGCTCCAACGATTTCTTTTAAATTCTCATATATTGTAGTTGTTATTAATGTTGATAAAATGCGGGGGGTCACTTGCCCCTTGATAGTTTGCTTCGGGGGGTAAAAAAATAAAAATATGTAAATTTTAATGAAAAATGACTAAAAAATAATTTTTCTGCGAAACCTTTCTATCGATGATTTCTACCTTCAGGTATGTTTTAAGTGTTAAATTGAGTAACGAAACCACCTGCTTTCCCAAAAAATATTTGGCTTTGCACAAAAAATTATTTTTTGAAAAAATGTTAGAAAATTCGCGCTCAAATGCATTGAGTGCCCTGCCAGTATTGCTGTGTGGTAATGTGTTGGTCTGACTTATCTAGAATTTACCTCACCTCCAGTGACGTCAGGTGGACCCCCCCCCCCCGAAATAACGGAAATTTAACCACTGGAAAATTATTCACCATGAAATTACTCATATTCTCTATTTACTAATGTGCGTCAAATGGCCTACCAGCCAAGGACGGGCGTTGGCTGAAGAAGAAGAAGAAGATCTACTTATGTTGATAAATTGGAAAGCATGTTCGAGTAAACTCGGACCGGTTCATTTCCAATTCTTGCTGATGCCTTCCCGCTTAACACGTCTTCCTAAGTAGCCACAAACGTGGAACAGGAGGTTCATCCTCAATAGTGTTGTGTGTGTTAAGAA
Source organism: Psococerastis gibbosa (assembly GCA_963971405.1). Lineage (NCBI taxonomy): Eukaryota > Metazoa > Arthropoda > Insecta > Psocodea > Psocidae > Psococerastis > Psococerastis gibbosa. Next base: position 4,241,676 of record OZ020485.1, read on the forward strand.
GGGTTCCTTTTGCAACAGGTGTTTTTGTGAATGAATGAATGGAATGAATGAATAAATGAATGAATGAAAATCGCCTTTATTTCAGGCAAGCTATCGCGCATTCGAACCTTTTTGTTGTTTGTTTACTTTAAAGCAAATAGTTCTTCCATTGTGTGGTGTGGCGTTTAGTTCTTTTAGAGCCTACTAGGCACCGAATTTTATTAATATAATTATTGCAGGTGTATTCATTGCAGCCTACTATATGCCTGTTTATTGTTAGATTCAAACTTGTCCTTTTCTTGTTCATACTGCTGCCAGTAGGTGGAACCGTCAAGTTCATGTTTATCATCTTGTTCTAGATGGGACACCTAGACGTAACAGTTCCCCCAGATTTCATAGCAGAAGAGACTTCGGGGGACATGATGGTACCGGAAGGAGGAACAGTTAAGCTTACGTGTCGCGCGCGTGGCTATCCCCAGCCCCACGTCACGTGGCGTCGGGAAGACAGTGGCGACATCATTATAAAGGAGGCCAATGGTAGCAAAACCAAAGGTAGGGCATGACCTTCTTATTCTGATTCAAATTTCATTGTCTATATTGTAGCCTAATTTCGCCAAGGTCTGTGAATCTGGTCGGTACACACGGAATTCTTATGGAAGAGTAATAACGCAATAATCCACAGTAAAATAAGTTATTAATATGACCGATTTCGGATACAATCAATCATCAGATAAACACATAAAGATAAGATAAAGATAAACACATCTTAAAGATGATGGATTGCATCCGAAACCGGTCATAGTAATAAATTATTTTACTGTGGATCATTGCGTTATTACTCTTCCATAAGATCTTCCCTAAGTTCCACGAAGTCACCAAGGAAACTCTCACAGGGGTACACACGGATAATCCGCTGAAAAATTTGTCATGGGAACTAGTGGCCAGGTGATTGGTTGGTGCAAAAAATCTATTTCTGAACGCACTTCAGATGATTTCTAGGTTACTGGCATGTCACTGGTGCGTCGATGGGAAAAGGTGTACCTGTGACAAGTCAGTGACAAAAATCTGCTGAAATAAACTCTGGGCGAGGCCGTAGCCAGAATTTTTTTTCGGGGGAGGGGGGGGGTTTCAGAAAATTCATTGGATATTACATAGTAGTTTTTATTTTTCCTATCAAAATCCGATTCTATCTAGTGTCAAGCCATTTCATTTCGGGGGGGAGGGAGTTTGAACCACCATGAACCCCCCCCCCCTTGGCTACGGCCTTGACTCTGGGTGACGAGCCCGTTAACTCCAATGAGTAATGACAAATGGGTTTCGTACTGGGCCATACTTTTGTCTTCCTTCAATCTTGTATTTCAGTTTTCAAGGCTCATGCAGCAGTCTAAAAAAAAAAAAAAAAAAAAAAAATACTTGTACCAGCTTCTTCAAGCTTTTTGGTAGATAGATAGATAGAAAACCGTATATTTCTCAACAACATTTCTCAGACCTAGGTCTCATCATTACAAGAAAGCAAGAGATTATTCAGCCATCATTATTTCGCACATTGTCATGGATGGCTCTTTAGTGTCAGGGCTTCTGAAGTTTCTAACCCCTCTCAAAGTCATATAATAATAAAACTATCTCGTCATCAACCCTCATTCCAGCCAGATTCAAAATTTGTGAGTTGGAGGGAAGAAATTATATACCAGTCACAATCTGTCAAGGATAGATCCAACCCATTTGGGGGTAGATGTGGGTCAGAGTAGAACAAACATGCTATGTAGTATCGATTAAATTAGAGATAAATTGACCTACAATAGATTGACTAAATTGGGGGGGGGGGGTAGTTGTATTTTGTAGTCGGGACCCAGGCCTCAATTTGGGCCCATAGCTCTCACAGTCGCACTAGTCGAGCCCCACTGCTTCAGCGAATTTCGCCATGGCCACGGGTTTTAAACTACTGGAGCCCAGCCATCAGTAGCAATAGTGCACCCCAGATGTTCGAGTCTTGGGCGCCAGATCACGTGGCACTCGGCGAGAATGTGCCATCCCCTTTCGGCCTTCATCGCACATGTCGGGACATATTATTGTCCACTTGCACACCGATCCGGGCGAGGTGATTCCCGAAATGGTAACAACCCCGTCTATGGTCACAATTATATTTCTCAGACATTTCTAGTTGATAGTTAACTCATATCCAACCACCCCCTTTTGACGGCTTTTGATAGCTATGAATTTTACAAGAAAAAAATCATAAAATTAAAGCTGTTTCGTTATTGAGAGGTTTAGCCAGTTTCGAAATTGCTTGGTTAGCCGGAAGAGACTACCTACTTGAGCGTCATTAGTCATCGTGTCGGAGAACTTCCGATGTCACTACTTCCACCGACTACCGACCATCTCTTGGCGGTATGTTGTGGCTATCACACCAAGCTAGCATATACCTGGTTACTTGAAACTGTCGTGTTATCTGCCCTCTAAATGTCCAGCCGGATTCAAAATTGGGCGGGCTGGCGGGAAGAGATTACTTGGCCGTCATTTCTCTCGCTGTCAGAGATCTCTAGTTGTCAGGGAGAGTTGTACGGGCTCCTTTGATATGGGGTCGTGTGTGGAATTCTAATTCGACACTTTCCGCTCAGCTCTACATCTCTTTTCTTTGAGCCCAAAAACAACTTTGCTGGCAACTTGGAAAATTGTTTCTTTTTTTATTTCTTCTCTCCCGCAACGGCAGAATATGCTTGTGTTATAATATTTTGGGAAGTTAGACGGGAGTTTTCGTAGAATCGCAACTAACCTGTCGTAATTTACGCGTGTCAGCCTTGTATAGGTGGGACTAGAGAAGATATTGGAGTAAATTAATTAATTTTATTAATTGCATTCAAAATTTTCATTTTAGAAAAATTAAGTTGCTGAACCATTCCAGATTAACTCTCAAAATTGACCTAATCATAAAAATGCAGAAAGTACTTCGGAGTCAGAATTTGCGGTTGGACGTTAGATTGAGAACGGTCAAAGGTTATGTGTTCCCAATCGTTTGATATGGTATAGACTATGGAGTATAGAGAGGTTGACTTTGGCAAAAGCCATATGAAGAACAGAATCAGTGGATTTATATTGAAATGTGGGTATACAGACGAATGCTGCGCCTATCCTGGAGAGATCGTGTTTCTAATGCTGTGGCGAATGAATACAGAAGTCGAGGCACTGCTGACGGTTAAGAAACTGAAACTAACGTACTTCGGCCATGAGATCTCTTGAACTTGTTCAATGAGGCTGCGAATTTCATGACTCACCTCCCACTGCATTTTCTGCCCATGTTTCGAAGGTCACATGTAAAGCAGGCGGTCTCGGGCATTTCAAGGTAGGGCTTTATAGGCCTTACTCCGCTTCAGGTTGGCTTAGTAATAGAACAAAGAGTAATTATTTATTTCTTTAATTATTTATGCTGAAGTAACGCAAATCTCCCTAATACATGTAATTCACCTACTGCAGAAAAAGTAGAGTAGCAAACAAAACAGGTGCAACTCATCCCCAGCTAGTGAACTGCCAAACCGAAGCAGCGGCCCCGTATAGCTATACAAAATATTATAAATTCCAAGCGCTTGACTGGTTAATATAATAAATTCCAAACCGACTCCACAAAAAATGACAAGTTACCGGAAGTTATCCCTTTTTCGGCAAAATTTGTAAGAATCAAAAATGGAATTTGCAGTCGCGGTGGCGGAAGGACATTGCCTGGAGGTCTCTAGAAAAAAGAGAAGTGACGTTTGGAAGGAAAACTGCCGCTAAAATTCAAACATGACCAGTTAACCCGAATACACCAGTGCAGGGGTTCCCAAACTGTGGTCCACAGACATATATCAGGTGGTTCACGGGCCAAAGTAACAAATATTGGAAATTTGAAATAAGAGAACCGGTCCGAGTTTACTCGAACATGCTTTCCAATTTATCAAAATTAGTAGATAGAGAAAATGAGTAATTTCATGGTAAATAATTTTCCTATGGTAAAATTTCCGATATCTCGGGGGGGGGGGGGGCCACCTGACGTCACTGGAGGTGAGGTAAATTCTAGATAGGTCAGACCAACACGCATTACCACACAGCAATACTGGCAGGGCACGCAATGCATTTGAGCGTGAATTTTCTATCATTTTTTCAAAAAAACATTTTTTTTTACAAAACCAAATACTTTTCTGGGAAAGCAACCTGTCCGGTTTCGTTACTCAACTTAACACCTAAAACATACCTGAAGGTAGAAATCATCGATAGAAAGGTTTCACAAAAAAATTATTTTTTAGTCATTTTTCATTGAAATTTAGTTATTTTTATTTTTTTACCCCCAGAAGTAACCTATGAAGGGGCAAGCGACCCCCCGCATTTCGTTAACAATAATAACGACTACAATATATGTGAATTTAAAAAAAATCGTTGGAGCCGTTTTAGAGAAATAATTTTTTTAGACGTTTTCTTGGAGTTTTTTGAGAATAAAACCCCCCCAAATTAAATTAGCCCCAAATAAAAGAAACACTGTTCCGAGGTATGATTTTTGTGAACCTACATGCCGAATTTCATCAAAATCGACCGAGTAGTTTGCCCGGAAATCGACGCACAGACAGACAGACAGACAGACAGACATTTCGTAAAAACCACTTTTTTGGGTTCCTGGGACCTTAAAACGTGTAAATCCGTTGAAATCTCGGAATCGAAAATTTCGACCGTCACAAAGCTTTCCTTATACTACGTATAAATTGGAAAGCAAAAATGCAGTAAGTCTTGGCATTGAACTACAAAATCTGCCCGTTACCAGTTCCAAACATTTAATCAAATATTAGCACGTAATCTTAGGCACAAGCTAATACTTAATCTTGATCCAAGAATTTAAACATTTTCCTATCACAGCCATTAGGGTCCACGGAAAATCATAAAATAATCTAGTTGATCATTAAATAATCATGATCATTGATCATAAAATAATCTAGTTGATCATTAAAGTACAGTTATGGTCTGACATTCCTTCACGCTATTTTAAAGGCCCTATGCATTCAACTGAGTTTTGAGTATACGAACCTAAATAAATAAATAAATAAGGACTTTTTTGATCTATTACTAAGCCAACCTAGCGGAGTTAGGGCTATAAAGCCCTCTCTTACACTCAAATAGGAAGGCCCGGGACCGCCTGCTTTACATGCCCTCCGAAGCATAGTAGGGTCAGAAAATGTAGGAAGTGTAGGACTCGAACCAACAACCTTTCGGGTGAAAGTCAGAGTCCTTACCACTACTCTACATGTCCTGACTATAGTATACGACCCCGGTAGAATCATAATCAGTATAGAGATTATATTGATCAGTAGAAGTACAATAGCAACAAAGCACAGCCAAAGCCAGAAACCCTTATGACATAAAGCTAACAGACGTATTAGAGAGGGTCCCCAGGTCAAAGCCAGTGGGATAGTACCGGAAGGCGCCCATTGCAATGACCGGCTAGGGCTATTTCCAAAAACAGTGACGTGGTAGCAGACATTCAAGACTTACGTTGCGTTTCCACCGATCTCGCATTGCAGAATGCAAATGACATTGACGGAAATTAGAATTTTTCTTTTTATAGAAATCTATTAAAATGTTTGTTCTTAACATATCCCATGACTCTCATGACTTCTCAACTCGCGTCGTAGTTTTCTTAGACTTTCTGATCGTATCCCTTCTCTCTTTGATAACCTAAAACAATAAAAAAAATTGATGCTACCTATAATTCAATTTGGTTTCACTTTCAAATCTAGATAATAGAAACTGCAGTTAGGGTTAAGGGGGCCCAACGCGGGAAATCCTTGGGTCTCTGCAGGCATTTGTTAGCTCTAATATATGCTTTTCTATAAGTTTTAACTGAGAAAGCTGTAAAAAATTGTAATTTGAAATGTGTTTTGTTATATGATATTGTAGGCTACATTTTACATAAATCTCCTGATTACCTACACACTCTAATGTTGGAACGGGTAATGTATTAATTTAAAGAAATCGGATTCAAATCGTAGATAAGAAATAAACAACCCAAATACCGGTATATCTTCGATCAAATAAATATTAGAGCGTATAATCAGGGTCGTTAGATTACATTAGCATTGCAATATAGCAGAACATAGTGCATGCCTACATATAATTTAGATAGATAGACAATCACACTTTCCAGTTTCTTCATGGTGATTGCTGAAAGACTGTGGCTTCTTCAATAGCATTCTTTTGCCTCATTAGGCACCGATTCCACCGACCGGCTAGGGCTAAATACAAAAACTGTGACGTGGTAGCAGAAATTCAAGACTTAGGCGGGGTTTCCACCGACCTCGCATTGCAGAATGCAAATGACATTGACGGAAATTTGAATTGTTCTTTTTATAGAAATCTATTAAAATGTTTGTCCTTAACATATCCCATGACGCCATTTTTTAATTTTAGTTTGTTTGTTTGTGATTTTACTGTATGATCATTGATCAATTTTAACTATGGCATAGAGTAAAATAAACATTTCCGTCAATTCAGCAATGCGGGGTCGGTGGAAACGCCACCTAAGTCTTGAATGTCTGCTACCACGTCACCGTTTTTGGAAATAGCCCTAGCCGGTCAATAGAATGGGCGCCTTATGACATAATATGAACAGACGTATTAGAGAGGGTCCCCAGGTCAAAGCTAGTGGGATAGTACCGAAACTAAGCCTTGCAGAGTACGGAAGACCTAAAAAAAACATACAACACAGAAAAAACAAATTCGTCACCTCAAGGTCAGGTGCTATTTTGCCACCCCCTCACCCCGCTCGTGAAGGGTCTGACACAAATGACCTCATACAGCCATGCGCTTTTGTAGGTTTACCAACGAAGAAAACGGTAAATGAATACCATGGCTGTTTTGAGAGGCGGATTCGGAATTTTCGATAGGGGCATATTTCAAAACAGGTACGAAATTATTATATTGGAGAGTTCCCGCCAAAAATACTTTTTGAATTTCTGGTGGGACTTGTCACATCTTCAACCGGTCTGATAAATCTTGCATACTTTATATAAACTTAATGCCGCCAAATATCAGTGCCTTACACATTATATTGCAGTATTATGCGTTGTATATAGCAGCACTGAATTTAAATTAACTTTGGTTGAAGAGGTAACCTCCACGGTTGACCACGAAATAACCAAAATTAGAGTATATAGAAATCAGTGCCCTGGATTCACCTCATGACTAGGTAAAAATTACCTTTTCAATACCAAAACCGGCAAAACCTAATATACTTCTTGCTGTAAATGGGTTAGCATCAATCTTATCGAGAAGAGTGGATTTCGTCACTCCCCAATTCACCCCGTCACCCCAGCCAAATTATTAAAACTATTCCAGAGTCCAACAAAACTTGAATTGTCCATATTAACGCGGGAAACATTACAAACGTCACTTCCCCCAGATACAGAGGACCCGCGCGCCCCACTAAATTTCGGGAAGAAAATGTCGCGGCAAATGTAAACAAAACGGGTTTCGCTAAGCCATTTCCGGGCCGACTATCAGCAGCTCTATGTCCCATTGTGTCCCGCAGTGTTCCGTCGTGTCCCGCGCTTGCTGACGTTTCCTGCCCACTTATCTGTCAGCACTTTCCTCTTAACTCCTCTATTTAGCCCCACGTTTCAAGGCTGAGGACCTAGGACTGCTTTTCTAGTCATAAGCTAACCACAGGAATTTATCGTAGGCTACTTCCAGTTTCAAATGTTTATAATTTTAATAGAAACTGTTTTTGACCTTAGGTCGCGTTTCCGATACGTCTGATAGCGCTATCATAAAGATAGAAGTACACATGCCGTAACTGGAGATATTTGACTATTACATCGTATGCATAATTAACGTAAAATGTTTGAAATGCTTTGTAAACAATCGTATGTTTATTTGCGAAATTAATTAAATTCTTGATCTACGGCTAGAAACATGAATAATGGTTTTCAGGGTTTTCACATTTGAAGATTTAAAAAAAAAAATCTCGGGACGTATAGTATAGTAATAGTCAACTAACATACAAGTTTTTTTTAATGACGCCAAAGCATTCAGCAATCAGCTTTCTTGCAGCCGAATACAACACATACTCTGGTGAACCTCTGCTATTGACGAGAGCTGGGCACGTCTTAAGGTGTTTTCCGTCCATTTCTTCCCGGGTGTCGATAACTACACTAACCTTGTTGTTAGTGAAAGAGATATGTTTCTTTTAAATGTAGAGGAGCTTTTCTGCTGATTTAATGTATATTTTTTACGGCTCTACGATCGATATATTCTGTGAAAATCGACTTTGAACACAAAACGCGCAGTGCGGGGCACTCTGATTTGCTCTTAACGTAAGGTGATGAGGCAGAATAGAATCCAAGTTGATGTGTTCGAATTCAAAGTTACTTACTTCCAAAATTTTGTCAAAATGTGCATTCGAAATCTAAAGTGGGACTACGATGACTTCTAAGACTGTATCCTCGCTGGATCATAGGCTAGTTGCTGCTTCGTTAGAACACTACACGCTTCACAGTGCTTAGCTCTAACGCTTATCTCCACCTGCATATCTGATAAATTTTGGATTTTTCATTGTTTCAGTGTCCCAGTTCACCGGAGAAGTTCTGAAATTGGTCAAGATTACGCGGTCGGAGATGGGGGCCTACCTCTGCATCGCCTCCAACAATGTTCGGCCGTCTGTTAGTAAACGCATCATGGTCAGCGTACACTGTAAGTAACAAATACGAGTAATTTCCAGACATTGTCATTTGTCATACAAACACTCACAAGCATGTCAGTGATATAGTGGATTGCTGTAAGCTTTATACCTCGGAATCCAGGGACAGTCCATGATCATATTTATAAAAATTTTGAAAATGTGTTGTTAGTGGTATATAGAAAAATGCTAAAAAAAATTTGCCCGCTCTTAATTTTTCACTACAGAGTGTGGCAGCATAACATCCCCTTTTTGTAATGCGCGCCATTCGGTCGGTGGATGTCGTAGCGAAATGTTTATGGTCTCGTTCGAGAGGTGGGACTATAAAGTTTTGTCTTATATTGTTACATAGTTTTGAAGATCAAAACATTGTGATCACGTCTTCCCCTCCCGATACAATGAGTATTAGTGGAGCCCCGTGAGTAAAACAAAAATGGTAATGCCTCGAAATTCAGTCAATATATATTTATAAAAACTTTGAAAATGTGTTATTAATAGTACATAGAAAAATGTTCAAAAAACATTTTTGCCCCCTCTCAATTTTAAACTACAGGGTTGCTATTTTTTTTTACTCACGGCGCTCCACTAATACTCAATGTATCGAAATTGGAAGACGTGATCATAATGTTTTTATCTTCAAAACTATGTAAGACAAAGTCTCGCCTCTTGAACTAGACCACTAACACTCCGTTACGACAAAAACCGACCGAATGGCGCGCATTTCAAAACAGGAAATTGTTTTGCCGCACCCTGTAGTTAAAACTTGAGAACGGGCAAAAATTTTTTTTTAACATTTTTCTATATACTATTAAATACACATTTTCAAAGTTTCTATAAATATTCATTGACTGACCCTGAATTCCGAGGCTTTTCCATTTTTTTGACTTACGGCGCTCCACCAATACTCAATGTATCGAGAATGGGGGACGTCATCTAAATGTTTTGATCTTCGGAACTATGTCATCTTAAGGTTAAAATCTTAGCGATTGGTTGGCAGCAACTCCCTACATATCGTCCTCCAGTTTACTCGGTCCTCGATATTCCTCTTCAGTTCTTGATATGATATTGCTCCTATGCGTCTTCTTTTACTTGATCCATGAATTCCTTCTTCGGCCGTCCTCTTCGGTTATTTCCTCTACTGTGCCCTCGATAATAGTGTGTACCAGATTTTCGTGCCTTAGCAAATGCCCCATCCTTTTCGCTCTCCTGATTCGTATCTGGGCTACTAACTGTCTTTCTTCCCCGATAGCATCTAGCACTCTTTCATTTGTCACATGGTCCCTCCGTAGCATCTTTCTGTAAACTATGTACGCCTAAGATAAAAGTGTGTAGTCCCACCTCTCGAACGAGACCGTAAACACTTCGCTACGACATCCATCGACCGAATAGCGCGCATTACAAAAAGAGGAAGTTATGCGGCCACACTCTGTAGTTAAAAATTGAGAGCGGGCAAAGTTTTTTTTTAAACATTTTTCTATATACCACTAACAACACATTTTCAAAAATTTTATAAATATTCATAGACTGTCCCTGGATTCTGAGGTTTTACCATTCTTTTGTCTAATTGTACTCCACTAATAACGTGTGAAAACAGAAATTAAAATGAAAACAGTAATTAGTTAAAGAAACATATAGTGCAGCAAGCCTAGATCGAATATGACGTAATTTACCTAGAATTGTTGGGGATTGAATTTGAATTTCATTTGAATTGAATTTGAATACAATTGTTAGATGACTATGCTTGGTGGCTCTCGTGATGGAAGCAGGCTTCCTCTATTAAAGGCCCTGCCAATTACCATTAGGCGGGGTTTCCACATACGTCAATGGTCAATGAGAAATATGGTTTTGACGTGGTAGCAGAATTTTTAATATGTCTTTAATGTCTGCTAAAACGTCAATTTCATATTTCTCATTGACGATTGACGTATGTGGAAACCCCACCTTAGAAATGAGTCAGTGAGGAATATTAGACGGCACCTCCATGTTCCAATGAATGTCCAGCATTACTTACGGAGATATTTTCAAGAATATTACGTTGCCAGTAAGTAGAATCCTAACCTACGTCCAGGCTTCCAAGGACGCCCCGTAAGGCAAATGACACGGCCGGTTCAGGCTTCGCGCTTCGCCTCGGGTTTGGCCTACCGTTGCGTATCAAGAAATCCACTTTTTGGAGCCTGTACAGTTCATCTTCATACGCTTCTCCTAGCAAGATTGGCAATCATCATAGCAATTCGGATCTTGGAGACTGTTGCTCTGAAAGAAGAAGTTGTGCTCTTGCCGAACCACTGACGTAGGTTTTTCAACAAGGATGTTTTTCTTTTGTCTTTTTATCTTCCCTTGGATTATAACAAGCAGAAGGCGACATTTTTCGTTCCTTATCACATGGCTGAAGTATGTTAATTTCTGTTTCTTAGCCGTTTACAATAAACTCAAAATTTTTCTCCCCCTGCCTCCCCCGGTTTTTAGGGATTTTACCCTCCAAAACCTAAAAAAACGGCTCTTTCTGATTTCCATCCTCTCTACAACTTTCCCCACTTTTTAACTACCACGGGTATTTACTTAAATCCTGTACAAAATTAAGTTTGTCCGAAACTGACAATATCAAGCGTATTTTGTCGGTTGTCAGTTTCGCCTACCTTAGAAAACTCCCGATTGAACTGAGAGCGGCGAGAAATGCTTCTAACTTCCCTAAAATGCTTAGAAACCATCTCTTAGAGAAAGCCTTCTACACTGTCACTGAGGCACTTGCTCAATGACCATGACAGAACTACCTGATTTTGACGACACTCTGACGATTTTATCTTATACTTTACCTGTATTGTATAATTTAAAAGAAATATATATTGTATTGTATTGTAAATGTATGCTGAAATCTGCAGAGCTGTACAACTGGAGGGCTCTATTTAATTGTTTGTTTATCCATTTAAATCCGTAAATTAGTAATGGAGACATTGAAATTCTTGTGATTAGTGGAAGCTAGGTTGAGAGAGATTGTGTTAATTAAGGTTGTTTTGTCTTACCCCCATTAACGGGCCTTTTGTCCCGTCCCGACAATGACTCAAGTGTTGTTAGCGGGATAACCGTGGGAGGGGGGGGGGGGGCTCCACAATATCTTCACCCATTATTCTCTTAAACCTTTTTATCTCCGGCAATCGTTCTTTTCTCTCAGAACAATACAAATCTATGGTTTATTTTATACTCAAGGATTCTTTGATGTCATTGACTTCTATTCATATGCATTTATCGACTCATTGCCTGTTTTGGGAACCTAAGTCTAGCGATCTAAGGTGCCCATTTCATTGACCGGCTACGGCTATTTCCAAAAACGGTGACGTGGTAGCAGACATTCAAGACTTAGGTGACGTTTCCACCGACCTCGCATTGCAGAATTGACGGAAATGTTTATTTTCCTCTATGCCATAGTTAAAATTGATCAATGATCATACAGGAAAATCACAAACAAGCAAACTAAAATTAAAAAATGGCGTCATGGGATATGTTAAGTACAAACATTTTAATAGATTTCTATAAATAGAAAAATTCTAATTTCCGTCAATGTCTTTAGCATTCTGCAATGCGAGATCGGTGGAAACGCAACGTAAGTCTTGAATGTCTGCTACTACGTCACTGTTTTTGGAAATAGCCCTAGCCGGTCAATGGAATGGGCGCCTAAGGGGAACCTGCATGTATTTGACTGTGGGTCTTGCAGATTCAAGCATCCATTGGTAGTTGTAAGTACAATCTTTAAAGGTTTTGAAAACAAATGCATCAATAAGCTAAGAAGACAGTTTGAAGTACAGGTATCTGTTTATGGGTGTGGTCTTTATAGTTAATGATGACGTAAGAACAGTACTGTCAATCGTAATAAAGGGAACGCCATAAAATACTACGCAGTAGGCCTAATATACCTAAATAATTAGATTACTCGTGACTTCGTGGTATTTCATTTTAATAAACAAAAAATAACAAAAACTTAGAGTTTTAGAAAAACTTGTTATAACAACCCAAATTAGTAAAACCCAAATAATCGTTAAAAAATTAACTTTGTCTAAGAAACCCACTTGTATTAGTATAAAACCCTGAGCGCTTTAGGGAAGAACTGCCATCTACAGAGGGAAACCCACTAACACTGTTACACCTTATCTGCGATTTAAGACTTGCTCAACTCGAGGAGAAGATGCAAATGTGAGGGAGAGGAAACCTTGGTTTATATAGGACTGAGAGCGGGGGGAGGGGGTGGGAGGGGGCGTGGCTGGTTACCTATCCCTAACCTACTAGCTAGATCTATTAGAGGGGATGATTGTGTGAATGTTATGTCGTTTGTTAATTTTTCCCTATTGTGTAAAGCTCTTTTGATTTCAACATTTTCAAAAAAAAATTAAATTAAGTAAGTTTTCTTTATTTTGTGTAGGGCTGTCCAATTGTGAGGATCGAATGTGTGATTTTCTGAGTTAAGGTGTTTGTGCTGTTGGTGTTGGTGTCTCCTATACCTGTTATATGTTCCTTGACCCTAGTTCTAAAGCTTCTGCCTGTTCGGCCTAAGTAAATTGCGTTACAATCGTTACAATTTAGACGATAAACTCCATTGCCTTTTTCCTTTTCTGGTTTGGGTTTGCAGTTCATGAGTTTATTGCGGCTAAATTGTTGCGGTTGTACGGGGCTGTTGTTTTGTCTGTTGTAGAAGAACTTTACGAATTAAGAACGTTACTTATTTTTTCTGTGATTTTTTCTATGTATTGTATTCTGAAATATGATTTATTGGTTTCCGGGTTTATGCTCTCTGGGGGCAGGGATGGATCCAGCCCATTTTTTTTTTGGGGGGGGGTTGCTGAGGGTCAAAATAGGAAAAACTTATGTAGGATCGACTAAATTAGAGCGTAATAACTTAATTTACAATAGATTTACCAAATTTGGGGGGGGGGGCAGCTACCCCCCCCCCTACCCCGCCCCTGTATCCGTCCTTGTCTGGGGGGGTAAATTAGTTTGAGGTTGTGTTTGATTCTGTGATGTCGTAGGATTCTGTCTATTAGATTGAGATTGAAATTTGTTTTATTGTATTTAATTCATTATTATAGTTGGTTTCATTCATAGGAATATTAAGGAGTCGAAAAATCATACTATGGAAGGTTGCGTGTTTGTACTGGAATGGGTGAGAAGAATCAACAGGGATTATATTATCGCTATGGGTTTCTTTACGAAATATCTTGAAGTCTAGGGTACTATTATTTTTGGTGATGGTGAAGTCTAAGAAGTTATGGGAGTTGTTTTCTTCTACTTCCATGGTAAATTGGATTTTTGTGTGAATGGTGTTGATAGAACTTAAGAAATTGTCTAGTTGTCTGTTACTTCCAGTCCAAATGCAGAAGATATCATCTACATACCTTGTCGGAAAGATATACCTACATTTAACTGAGGGATTTTTATTGAGTAGAAGTTACAAACTTCCATCTTCCAACTTCTATCCTACCATCACTGTAAGCCCACAATATCTGCGTAAATGCTGCACATATTTATCAAAAATGACGCTAAAGGTTTCTTCTCGATCCCACTTCAGTTAAAGGTTTATTGCAAATAAAGCAAAACTGAGACATTTTTTTGAGCTACGTATAAAATAGCACAAATAACGTAAATGGTAGACGCTTGTAGTAAGTACGTATATTCTCTTGAATTGAACTAAAAGAAAGAGGTATAGTCCACGAAAATAAGAAAAGTATGGACTTGGAATGTATAGGAAAAATGCACTGGGAGCAACAAAGTAGCATAAGATGGGACATGTGAAACTTTTATTGTTTTTCAAGGCCACGTGGGTAGAGAGGTTTTAGTTAGAGACTGACTGACTATCTTTGCAATAAACGTTTTCAGAATAGTATAATATATACTGTATAAAAGATACACAAATAGGTGTTTATATTTGCTTTCAGTGCCTGATTATGTATATACGTGGCTTATACATGCATAATAATCCATAGTGTGACTCTTAGAATCGCGATATCTCAGTAATGGTCACTCTTACAAAAAAAAAAAATAAATACCGTACCATTTTTGTAGAGAATTTTAAGATCTACAACTTTGATGTACTATTTGTTTTGATAAAACTTACCGTTTTCGAGAAAAACCTGAAAATTTGACCTTTGACCCCCGAATAACTTTTTTATCACTCATGGGATAGATAGGGATTTTTGACATTTTATTTATATTGGTAAACCTAAGGTCTGTACCAAAATTTGGATCTCCGGCAATTATTGTTATTTGACCACTATTTTTATGTCTATCTTAACCGAACTACGAATGCAGTATAGGTATACTGACTTCCGAAATAGCCCAGACCTGACCGCGTAGAGAGACTATCTTAGAGACGGTAACAATTATTATATATAACTTATAAATTTACTAGCATACTACTCGTATGTAAGAGTATACGTAAGTCACGTGGCCATTCTATATAAGAGCATAACGCCAACAAACACTATAATATAGCCTACTGTCTGCTTGAATACTGCCCAATAAGTTTCCATTTCCTCTTATACGGCCTAATAGTAACTTACCGTCAATCTGCTTTAATACAGCCTTCAAGTATATCGTATATGACAGGATTATTGCATTGACGCTTGAATCTGCAAAAATCACAGTCAAATACCTGTATAGGGTCAATTGTAAGAGGAATGGACCTAAAGACCCAAACTACGATCAATGTGAAATTATGACAGTTTGTTTTCTTTCTTTCAAAATCGCTTAAAATGTGTATTTTTTTGTTTCAGTCCATCCTGTAATCCAAGTGCCAAATCAGCTAGTTGGCGCACCATTAGGTACTTCTGTTCGTGTAGAATGTAACGTAGAAGCTTCACCCAAATCAATCAACTACTGGATTAGAGGAACAGGTAAGCTTAAACCCGTAGAAACTAAGTAACCTGACTTGTAGTATAATACGACCAGAATTCCTGGCACCTAATCAGCTAGTTGGCGCACCATTAGGCACTTCTGTTCGTGTAGAATGTAACGTAGAAGCTCCACCCAAATCAATCAACTACTGGATTAGAGGAACAGGTGAGCTTAAGCCCGTAGAAACTAAGTAACCTGACTTGTAGTATAATACGACCAGAATTCCTGGCACCTAATCAGCTAGTTGGCGCACCATTAGGCACTTCTGTTCGTGTAGAATGTAACGTAGAAGCTTCACCCAAATCAATCAACTACTGGATTAGAGGAACAGGTGAGCTTAAACCCGTAGAAACTAAGTAACCTGACTTATAGTATAATACGACCAGAATTCCTGGCACCTAATCAGCTAGTTGGCGCAATATTAGGCACTTCTGTTCTTGTATAGAATATAACGTAGAAGCTTCACCCAAATCAATCAACTACTGGATTAGAGGAACAGGTAAGCTTAAACCCGTAGAAACTCAGTAACCTGACTTGTAGTATAATACGGCCAGAATTCCTGGCACCTAATCAGCTAGTTGGCGCAATATTAGGCACTTCTGTTCTTGTATAGAATATAACGTAGAAGCTTCACCCAAATCAATCAACTACTGGATTAGAGGAACAGGTAAGCTTAAACCCGTAGAAACTAAGTAACCTGACTTGTAGTATAATACGACCAGAATTCCTGGCACCTAATCAGCTAGTTGGCGCAATATTAGGCACTTCTGTTCTTGTATAGAATATAACGTAGAAGCTTCACCCAAATCAATCAACTACTGGATTAGAGGAACAGGTGAGCTTAAACCCGTAGAAACTAAGTAACCTGACTTGTAGTATAATACGACCAGAATTCCTGGCACCTAATCAGCTAGTTGGCGCAATATTAGGCACTTCTGTTCTTCTATAGAATATAACGTAGAAGCTTCACCCAAATCAATCAACTACTGGATTAGAGGAACAGATGAGCTTAAACCCGTAGAAACTAAGTAACCTGACTTGTAGTATAATACGACCAGAATTCCTGGCACCTAATCAGCTAGTTGGCGCAATATTAGGCACTTCTGTTCTTGTATAGAATATAACGTAGAAGCTTCACCCAAATCAATCAACTACTGGATTAGAGGAACAGGTGAGCTTAAACCCGTAGAAACTAAGTAACCTGACTTGTAGTATAATACGACCAGAATTCCTGGCACCTAATCAGCTAGTTGGCGCAATATTAGGCACTTCTGTTCTTGTATAGAATGTAACGTAGAAGTTTCACTCAAATCAATCAATTAGAGGAACAGGTAAGCTTAAACCCGAGATACTAAGTAATCTCACCACTGAGACCTTTCGGTGTGCACCGACGATGGCGTCAGGTTAGAAAGAATACTACGAACCAGCAGGAATTCTCAATAGTCACACAATCAAGTAGATTGCTGATGGCTTTAGGCTAGGACGTACAAAACCAACAACAGGCCTAGGTGTGTTTGGTCCTGGGGTTAAATATCTGGAGTCTCTTGGGGAGACAGCTACAGTATACCAACTACAGTATACCTCTCTGCAGAGGCGGCTTTAGGGGGTGGCGAACGGGGCAATCGCCTGGGGCCTCGCGCAATCCAAGCAAATTAAAAAAATACATAGATTTTTGTAACTAAGCCTATATTTTTTTTTAATTTAAAACTTTTGATTTTGATCAATAATTATTTATTTATAACATGCCAATTTTTCAAAATTTTTCACGCGGGGGAGACCCCCGGACCCTCCCCCCCCCTGTCGGCGGTTAAATGTATCGGCTATTACATCTAAACGCTACTCCTGTCAAAATGCGCAAAATCCAACTATTTCAAGCCAATTTTTCAAAATGTTTCACGCGGGGGAGACCCCCGGGCCGAATTCATCGCCAGGAAGATCTAACTTTTACTGCTTAAACCCGTAGAAACTAAGTAACCTGACTTGTAGTATCATACGAACCGAATTTCTGACACCTAATCAGCCAGTCGGCGCACCATTATGCTTTATGCACTACTGTTCGTGTAGAACGTAGAGCTCATCCGGTTATCTCTAAGTGCGTACTCAAAACACGAAAAAGTAAACCCCTAGGGGAAATGAAGATAAATCAATGGGTGTAGGCTATACAATATAAGCATAGGCTCGTAATTGGAAAATTGTCTACAGAGAATTGTGTTATTATTAGGTTGGATCACCTCCGATCCAATTTGCGGCCACCATCTTTGATTTCTTGCCAATCAGCGGGTATTGTTAGTTTTTCTTCTTCGCTATTTTCCCTTCCCTTGCGGCCACGTGTGAGACATTTTGGACGCCATAGTATACGTTAGCTTTACGCACCTGCTTTTTACTTTCATATGTAGGTTATTCTTATTAAAACAAAGGGCTCGTCGTTCAAATAGGTCATTCGACATATTTAGCGCCAAACCACCGAAATAACTACAAATGCTCTCTTCCCCGGCCCCGGAAGTTGTCGATGCAGCAGCAGAATCTGGGCTGATGAGCCGTGGTCAATTTGAAAGCGTACTTACAAATGATCCGTCAGTAGTCAGAATGGCGTAGAGGTAACGACTCGGACTATCATCCAGAAGGTGACTGGTTCGAGTCCCACCCGAATGCCAAAATTTTCTAGTGGTACAATTATTTATCTTCTGACTACCATGCTTCGGAGGGCATGTAAAGCCGGCGGTCCCGGCAGTCTTCCCTGACTGTCGATAGGATAAACAGGAGGCTGTTGATGCAACCTGAAAACTCCTGTACCACGGGTAGTACCACCCCGACACGAATTTACTTTTACTTTATCCGTCAGCATCTGCGGTCGACATCTCCATTGGTACTGCGTTTGCTTCTAAGACTGCTACTGTTTGGGTAACTTTTACTCAGATAGTTAGGCTATTTAAACGAACAGGAGTCCTTAGGTGGAGACAACCTGGTCCCTGATTGGCTTAGAAGTCAATGTACAACCACTTCGTAGTTGCTGAGCTACTGAGTAATGCCTTATAATGGTCTCAGAGACGAAGACGCAAAAGTCCCTAATCTGTACATCCTCATGGTGAAGATGGAAGCGTTTAATTGCGGTTGAACAGATAGGGGACCGGATTTGAGCCAGGATAAGCGATAAACACAGTCTTTTCTGTGCTAGGGGTTGGGATACTGGCCCTGAAGGTGGAGGAACTCAATGAAGAGGCAACGGCATGAGGATGCACAAGGCTAAGGCGCCCATTCCATTGACCGGCTAGGGCTATTTCCAAGAACAGTGACGTGGTAGCAGACATTCAAGACATAGGTTGCGTTTCCACCGATCTCGCATTGCAGAATGCAAATGACATTGACGGAAATCAGAATTTTTCTTTTTATAGAAATCTATTAAAATGTTTGTACTTAACATATCCCATGACGCCATTTTTTAATTATAGTTTGTTTGTTTGTGATTTTATTGTATGATCATTGATCAATTTTAACTATGGCATAGAGGAAAATAAACATTTCCATCAATTCTGCAATGCGAGGTTGGTGGAAACGCCACCTAAGTCTTGAATGTCTGCTACCACGTCACAGTTTTTGGAAATAGCCCTAGCCGGTCAATGGAATGGGTACCTAAAGGAAACCTCTGCATTACAGCTCCCTTGTATAGCCATCATTGCTACAAATACTTTGATGATCGCCAATCTTCGATAGAAGAGGCAATTGAAGAAGAAGTAGTACCACTGATGATGTCAAGTGCAGATGCAGAAAAAAAGATATGGAAGTACGCTTTCAGATCGACAGAACCCCGGACTCTCAGATTATCTGACTCCGGCTATAAAACCTTATTATTGTATTTAATGCCAGGTATAGCGCCAAATATGCTGAATTCCACTGTAAACCTGTACATATCGAACTCAATAATGCAAGATACTAGGTGCCGTATCTAGAAACTCTACACCATACACCCCATATAATACCGTACGTTACTGATTAGGGGTATACCGTATTGTATTACATTGCGGACATACAGGAGAGTGTATTAAGGACAGGGGATGAAAGGTTATCAGGTCTATAAAGCAGGGTGGGAGGGTGTGGTCGACGTTAATGATTGTTAACTAATCACTTTCTTATCTTATCTCTGTCAGTCTGACCCCTTACATCAGTGTGGCCACTTTGCAGAGTACCTGTATATTAACTACATCAATAATTCAATACCTACTTTGTGTGTCTTAAGGGAAAGTAATCGAAATCAGCTTTATTTTTAATGGAATAAATCTGTAGTGTGTCCGTCCGTCTGTCCCTGGCACTTGTGACACGATGGCGTAAATTAAACGTACAGTAAGTCATATTTAGACATAGTCCAATTGGTAGAGAACTAGACTATGAAACAGATGGTCATGGTTTCGAGACTCGACTGGCCTGGGTCCATCCATCCAACCTATCTGGTGCCTTACGTTCTTGGGTGTGGGAAAATGCAGCTGCCAGTAATGTTGCAGACCACAACACCCCAAATGGAACAGTGGTCAAGACATATGATCGTCGAGAGACCAAAGCTCACTCCTGGCTGTAGCACTGAGGGAGAAGATAACCAATGTACCAAATGGTATAAGACGTCAGAGGGGGCTTAACAGAGGAAGGCCAAGCACCGAGGTGTCAGTGGAGAGGTAATGCGACAGACCAAAGCTCACCCCTGGCTGTTGCGCCAAGGAAGAAGAAAACCAATAATTAATTCACATTTAATGCTGTCGCCTAAGCGTAATATGAACGACGTTGCCATAAAGGAATCAATTCCATCTTTAAGCAAAATCAAAATTATGAAACCAGCCATACTGAAAAATAATTTCATAAGTCATGATTTCATAATAATCAATTCAATAATAATAAAAAAATCTTAAATTCCATAAAAAAGGCATCGTACATACGGTGACAGCAGACTGAAAACTGACAATGCCCGTCATGTCAGGGGCAAATGAATTTCGGGTGAAAAACTGGTGGGGGTAATGAGAAGGAGAAGACTGACGACAAAATCAGCGGGATGAGGGGGGAGGGTGGTAAGATGGCAAGGGGGTACAAGGGAGGGGTAACAGGGGGGGTGGGGGTAATTGGTAAAATGCTTCTGCTCGTGACAGCTCCCGATAATGACGAGATTTCCTATCCTCTCACACAACTTAATCCATTTGACTCTCACAAAGTCGCGGACTTTATTTTTTACAAAATACTTATATAAAAGTATGGTGGATTCTTTTTATCTTATCTTTTTCTTGAGAGGAATTCCATAGTTATAAGTGCGAACAAGGCCGTGCCCAGGTTTTTTTTGGAGGGGGTGCAAACTTTATTTACGTATTTTATTAATGGAAAAGTCCATTCTATCCAGTATGTAAAGCCTAAAAAGTATTAGACCTACATTTCGGGCTGCCCATTTCCTACAGGACGTACACTCGTAAGGAGATTTCATAATATTATTAATTTGTGACCAAATAAATTAATTTCAACTTCCGCAGCCGTAAAGATACGAATGCGGTCCGATAAAAAATGAAAGCTTTCTCTTAAAGAGCAAGTTATTTACTACCCTATTCTATAACATCCATTAAATGACCTTCATTTTTTTTTTTAGTGCTTAGTAATATTTTGGAACTGTAAATTTACTTCAACTTATCGGATTAAGCCCAAAGGAACAGAATAATTTGAGTAGAATCCATGCTATATCATTACGAAGGTTTTCACGGCTTGCGATACGATACGTGATGAAGAAATTTGGTGCTGGAAGTATTTGGTGCAGATCTTTATTCTTGACCACTATGACTTTTGTCTTGTTTTTATTTATATTCATATTATATACTATATAATGTTGCTAATATTGCTAATTAACATATCTTTCATTGTTATAAAGACACGCTGCTATTCTTCTTCGCCATCAGCGATATGTGCAATGTAATCAGAAAAACATATCTTGTCAACCTTATCCCCATGCACTCTCACACCTCTTTCGTCATGCAGCAATTCTTTGCTCATTCATTATACATTGGAAATTAGACTATACTAGGTGTACAGCTGATGGAATTTTGGTGAATGTAGGTAATTCGATCGGTCCTCCCAGACGCTTCATCATAACCTTTAGCTTTTAGAACTAGTTCCTTGCCCAGTGATAGGTACCCCCACTTTGCGGTCTGCATGTAGGAGAGATGGGAGATAAGAGATTGGATATTCATTTACTTTCCCCCCCGCCAAACATTTTTTTTTTAATTTCATGGATCAGGGCCGCCTATTTTCAATGACTGGGCATTTTGAGGACGTGGCAGGTGGCACCCAAAGTTAAAAAAAAATAAACGGGAAAGGGAAGGTCTCATCTATCTTATATGGAACACTGCCTCTACGAATCTCACCCCAATTCCTCCCCATTCGGAAAAATTTACGGAAAAGTTGCCATTTTAATTTGTAAATGGAAGGCAAAGGAGATAATATATTGCTGTTGTAGAGAGCTAGAAATGTTTTGCTAATGTCATGCAGCAGCAGAGCAACAGCGGCCGCCGTAGCGACAGCGGTTAGACGGACTGTGGTCAGCGACATCTGGCGGCGCTGCTCTAAATTATCCGGAGAGGAGTCAGTCGCCTAGAAAAAATAGTGCGAAGTCGCCTGATCTCAGCTTTCTCTTCGGCTCTAACCAAACGGATAATGCTAAATTTGGTTACCTACACTAACAAATTACTTCAGTAGTCAGGACATGTAGAGTTGTGGAACAGACTCAGATTTCCACCCGAAAGGTTGTTGGTTCGAGTCTCACACTTGCTACATTTTCTGGCCATGCTTCGGAGGTCATGTAAAGCAGGCGGTCCCGGGTCTTCCTAGTTGAGTGTAAGAGAGGGCTTTATAGTTCTAACTCCGCTAGATTGGCTTAGTAATAGAACTTAGTAATAGACTTAGTAATAGACTTAGTAATGGACTTTTTTTACCGAAGATTAATCACATACAAACAATTTAATGAATATATCCGATTGATCTCCCCAGCCGCCTCTGTAGGTTAGTACCGGAGTTGAGTTACGACACGTTTCCGATCGCATGATGAGTAGAGACTGGCACAAATACAAGTACGCTACCACCTTGCCACCGAAGCCAATGGTGGCTACTTGGGCCAACGGTTGCAAACGTTTCCCGCGCATTTAATTTCAAAGTTGCCGGTTTTTAAGTTGGGTTCCGCAGGTGACACTACTCATAATTATTATAAGTAATCAGATGCAGTTGCCCGGTTGTGATAAGTGCGCCTCTTTCACTCCCTCTGTCTCTCCCATTCTGATTATTCAACATTTCCCCTTATATAAGTCCCACTCCCCTGAGATCGCCTTCAATCTGGTTCCTCTGTCTCTTCATTGGTCTGCCTCTCCTTTGTACTCCACCCATTTCTTCGTCCAGTCATTTTCTCGAGCACCTGCTGTTATCCATTCGTGTCCGAGGTTTTGCGGTATCCCTCTTACAAACCTCTCCACCAATTGTCCTTTCATCCCGAACTCTCTTCTTATCACTTCGTTTCTAATCCTATCCCTTCATCACCTCTGACAGACTGTTCGAATGAACTTCCCTTCAGCCTTGTATTTTACTATGTTATATGTTCCTGACCACTGCCCCCACTGTCTTCACTGTCATATATATAAGTTTTAATTAACGTCTATATGGAAAATGTCACACTCCGAATTCCACTAATTGGGACCTTCTATAGATTAGAGTATTCAGAGTGGACTTATGAGAGGGGAGTAATCTGTAAGCTTATAGAATGGTACCAAATAACTTATATCATATTAATACACTTAACATTAATACCACATAATAACTTAGAGACAACTCAAACACTTAAGGGACAAGGGACAACATAATGAATTAGGGGGGGGGGCAACTTAGTTACATAAGGGCTACATGATAACGTACTTACTCTTACATCCATAGGAGCTTACCCCTACTTGCACAGTGTATCAACTCACATGGTGAATCAGTTCTGTCTCCGTAGATCTTACTCTGGACTCTATGATTCTTCGAACCCAAGATTCGTGATTTATACATTATGACTAAGGACATATGTGACGTCCGATATAACATTTACACAACAGAGGTTTGTCGTCTGTCCTCAGCCCTGAGCCTAAGCCAAGAAGAGCGTATGTTCTTGTGTTAGGCCTAGGGCGTAACAGAAAATAAAGACGGTTTTATATCTTTCTTTCTGATTAGTTCTTGTGGGTACTTGTCGTCACAGAGGAGAAACCCAAGTGAAAGTATTATTAATAAAAATAAAAATAAATCACAGATTTAGGTATCTTCCTAACGCCATTGCAAGCGCGTGCGGGCGCGGGTAAAGCATATAATAAACATAACATAAGCTCGTCATTCCGCGCTTACATTGGGTAAAGGGTTTCCTTCTTATAATCCTTGTGATACTTATCGTAATTAGAGACGTGGCAGTTCTAAGTAAATAAACACGCATTTCTTATATTTATTTATGCTTGACTTGCACATGTATACCTGCCTTAAGCCAAAGTCTGGAAATTGCTTCGTCCGGCATCCTCTTTAGCAACCCTTTAAAATAACAAATGGTCGATACAGCCTTTGAACCAATTATATTTTGAATTGAAACATAATTTCTGCATAAATAATTTTTTGACGGATTAATTCAGCGGGAAGGTGTCATTTAAAATTAAAATTTGTCAATCTCGCCACGTAAATGGTAATTTTTTGTTTAAAATTCAATTAAATCCCTCCGCCAACCCCCTTCCCCGCACCCTATAAGTGCACTGCGGAAAATCTTTTTATTGTGAAAAGAAAGTAAAAAATTCGGTATTGAGGTTTTCACTTTCTATTTTCTTCGATTGCGTATACATGAAATGTTTGTCCATTAAGGCTGAGTGTTCAAAATGTTTTGTAAACAAGAAATTATGCTGATTTTTTGACGAAAATAATTTATTGCTCATTCCACAGATACAAAGATAACAAAGTGAACAGATAAAAAGCTCTTAAAAAATCCAAGTTATCGCAGGAAGTTTATATTTTCTGAACAGAAATGTTATTACCTTAAAAAAATTGGATAAAGAGCCTTAAACCCGTTTTGTAGCAATGTTGTAAATCTGTAAGGGAAATAGACAGCTTTCACAGAAAGCTCGTATTTTTTAAATTTTTTTCATCTGTTCCTTTTGTTTCCCTATATCTTTGTTGTTGTGGAACGAGCAATTAATTAATTTCGTCCAAAAAGTACGATAATTGTTTGTTTACAAAACATTTTGAACACTCAGCCTTAAAAATCAATCTCTATCCAACATATAAAAAAATGATCTTTACATTTCTTTTTACATTTTATTGTTGTACAACTTTGACTAACTAACTGTTGTGCCATCCATGTTTTTTTTTGTTTGTTTGTTTGTTTAGGGTTAGCATGAAAACAATACTTTTTAGTCTTATTGATCACCTTTTGTTCATTCTCTATAAAGTCGTTTTTCATTTTATTTTATTCATTCATACCTTTTTCTTTTCTTCTGTGAACATGCTCATCTGCTTCAAAATTATTCTTGGATGTAAAGCCTACTTGCATTGGTTAGTTACTATACGCAGCCGGAGCCTAATTAAAAAATTAATGGGTGCTAATGAACATAGGAAATTAATATCCACTTATGACTGTAAGCTAAGTAAGGTAGTACGGTTTGAAGTGACACTGAATTTTCAAGTACTTACATTAAATTATCCAATACCCAATCTTGGTGTTACCGCCATCTGGTCCCGTGCCTGCAGCAGACCTACTATGCCGTTTAGTTTATAGATTAACGTAACACCGGGAATAAGATTTTTTTATTGTAAATATAATAATATTTAAAATAAATTAGCTAGGGCTGAGTTGCAAGCTACTAGCGGGGTCGCACTGGGCAGATAGCGAAAAGGCCACCAGATATGGTGTCTATACTAGACACCATATCTGTATATTCGTTATATACACCCCCCGACTAAGCAGGGGCATTATCAGAGGGTGTGGTGGAGATTTAGTGGGGTGCAGGCTTGTCTAGAAAAAGCCGCAGTGGCCCGAGAGTGGCTATGCAACGGGGCGAATAGTTGCCGCCGCTAAATAATGCAACCACTAGTAGGGAACTCTCGTCTCTCTGTCCTGGAGAGGAACTCAATGAAGATTCAGCGGCATTAGGATGCAGTCGGCAACGGGAAGCCACTGCATTACAGTAAAGTAAAAGTAAATTCGTGTCGGGGTGGTACTACCCGTGGTACAGGAATTTTCAGGTTGCATCAACAGCCTCCTGTTTAACCTATCGACAGTCAGGGAAGACTGCCGGGACCGCCGGCTTTACATGCCCTCCGAAGCATGGTAGTCAGAAGATAAATAATTGTACCACTAGAAAATTTTGGCATTCGGGTGGGACTCGAACCAGTCACCTTCTGGATGATAGTCCGAGTCGTTACCTCTACGCCATTCTGACTACTACGCCATTCTGACTACTGCATTACAGTCATCATGACTAAGTACACTCCATTCTCTACCTACTTGACTTTCTTTTGGAGAGTCCGAAGCACGGCACCTATCTATGTATTTACAATTGCCATGATCACCAGTCTTCGATAGAAGGGGCTTTCGAAGAAGAAGAATGTCTGCTATAAATTAATCCCTATTGATTCAATTGTTGTAAACAAAAGAGTGCAAAATGCGCGGGAATTTCAAATTAATAATTTGATTCTCGGCTAATCTCCCTTCGATATAGACAAATTATTCACTTATAGATATTTTTGCATTCCAACAATTTATTAATATAAATTTCCCGCGCATTTCGCACCTATTTTTTAACAAATGAGTCCATTGGGGTTTATTTTGAATAATTGATAACTTAGAAAATGTAGGCTACATTAGAATTTCACGTGTAAATTGGATAATGTGGACATGCTACTATTTATCACAACATACCAATCCCGAAGTTTGTTAAGAATTTACTACATTTGACGTCTTTTTTACAGAGAGTTTTCAACTTTGTTTCAGGTGAAATGGTGATTACTAGTGAAAAGTACACCGTGGAAACGAGTAGCCGCTCCGTTTTTGAAACAAAAATGACTTTGTTAATTAGAAACTTCCAGAAGCTAGACGTCGGCACGTATAGGTGCATAGCCAAGAACTCGCTCGGCGAGGTTGATAGCAGTATCAGACTATATGGTGAGTCTTAAATTATACGTAGACTCCTTTGCTCGTCCCTTCGTTCTCGAAGGTGAAAAGGGTATTTATTTCTTGTCTTTGATTCTGCTATTACAGCTGCAAATGTTATTTGTGTAGCATATCAAAAGATGAAACAGTTTCTCGGTATCTGCACCGATCCCACTGTATGAGGGCATTATAGTAGGAGATCTAGCACGAAATTTGGAGTAGGTTCTTGAGACAAGCTGAAAATTTGTCACATGCATCTCCTATTATACCCCAATACGGGAATGCAGATCTGGCTAGTGAGCGCGGGGGCAAACATAAGTTATACATTTTTTTAACTTAGTTTTTTCACCCCCCAAAAAGTTTTTTGAGGCAATATGAAATTTTTATATGTTGCAGTGTAATGTTTAATGAATACAAAAACAAATTTGAAAAAGTTTGAAAAAATAGGTCGAAAGTATTGGGGTTTAAAGCATTTTGAGTAATATAATTTTTGTGAAAGTACTTGGTCATTTTGTTAATTTTTTTCAACATGTAAAATAAGCATAAAAAGAATTAATTTCCCTTTCGTTATTGTGGATTTCGCCTCCATGACGAATTTGTCTCCAGCAATCCTGGGGAGCTACAGCACCCCCCCCCCCCCCGAACCCCCCCATTTACGCCAATGCTTATAAGAGTAATTAGATTAGATGTATATTAGGCCAAAGAGCATGAAATGAAAATGACCTTCATTCATTGTAAAAAAGCAATACTATTATACAGGTAAAAAATACAATAGTGATAAGTAGGCTATTCTGAATACATTAATTTGTCAGTAAGAAAATAGGTAAATTCAGTTATAATCAGTTATATTAAAACTTGCTATACCAATTATAAGACAGAATATAACGATTCTGAAATTGTAAGTCACGTGGTGTCGCAGACAGCTGGCTGCCTAGTGCCTATAAATGTACTCGCATTACAGCTATTGCCTATAGCGCGACACACTTATCCATAATTTGTTAGATCGTCTGGCAGGTAGAAAGTCCCACCCAAATGATCTGTCTTTTTGAGAATATTATTTCAAGTTATAAATTATACTCTATTAAAATTTCAATCTGCCTCAAATACATTTTTTTGATTTTTTTTCCCATACTTTGGACGCGGCAATGTGAAAGCCCCCACTAAATCGTCTGGCAAATTTGTTTTTGTATTCATTAAACATTACACGGCAACATATAAAAATTTCATATTGCCTCAAATACATTTTTTGGGGGGTGAAAAATCTAAGTTAAAAAAATTTATAACTTAAGTTTGCCCCCGCGCTCACTAGCCAGATCTGCATTCCCGGACTGGGGTATAATAGGAGATGCATGTGACAAGTTTTCAGCTTGCCTCAAGAACCTACTCCAAATTTCGTGCTAGCTCTCGGACTATTAAGTTAGGTTCGCTCTTTCGTTCTCGAAGGTGCATATGTCAGCTTTAACCTTCAATAATTTCCTTCTTGGTCCCATTAAAAAAAAAATACTTCACCCGCTTCAAAATTTTGAGTTGGGTCCGGCTTTGGACGAAATGGGGCAAGAGGGTGGTGGATTTAGCCTATTTTTAATTTTGTAATGGCGTAATTATAATGGGACATAGTGCAAAGCTTCATATTAGCTAGTCCAACATTATTTCACCCCTTTCTGGGAGCCTATCACATAATAATGTAGAACAATCGCACCATCATTCTGGGGCCCGACACTTTCTTTGACGGATAGGTGGAAACTAGATAGATGGGGGAACCAAAATCCGCTCGCTAATGGAGGCTACATTGATGATCCGAGCGTGAATGTAACCCGAATGACTGCCCCTTGGCGGACGGGGTCTACCCTTAACCGATCGCGGACAGGTCAGGGAATGTGCGCGTACTTGATACAAAGATAGGGTGCAACTGAGAATGCGGTGAACCTTCTCAGAGTCTTGGAGATATGCCCCCCTGAAATCTATCCCTGGTGAGTTGCGAAGACTTCACTCTCTCATTTCATTTTCATTTATCCAACGCCCGAACGTGGTAGTTCAACCATTCGTCGCCGAGCTTCCCAACAGCGGTTCACCAAGTCATCGTTCGGGTAGGTGAGAGCCGTGCAGTCCCTCAGGTGGTCTTCGTCCATTCTTCCACTTCACTCCCTGACAACTGACGCAATTGAATAACTAACTAACTTGGATCTCCAGCTTTAAATGCCTGCAATATTTTTTTATGATGCTGAGATACCTATGGTACTTGTACAATGTATGTATCATCGCGTATTTCTTGATCTAGCATGTTTTTCGGCATTGTACAATATTTTGCATTATGTTAACAACCTGTTTTAAAAGCAGTAGCTCGGTCATACGATTATGTATTACACTACCAGCAGCAGCGTCAAAAACTGCCGTCTCTGTTTCAGAAATCCCTGGTCCTCCACGTCGCGGCTACGACGAAATCATCGTCCCCGAAGATGACGAAGATGCCGATCAGTTTGGATCGGCCGAGCAGGAAACGGACGATGATATGGGCAACACCGTCCCATGGGACGGCACGCCCCCCGCCAAAAAGACTGGGCTTTCCAACTCTGAGAACAGAGTTATGGTCACGGTGGTGGAGGCTACAGCCTCCCCTGGCCCCCGATTACGCCTATGCATTCCTCATTACCTACTTATCACGTTGTGCCACATATGCCCCCTTTATCATTGGTAGTTGTTGTTGTTTTTTTTATAATAGAAACGCTTGTTTGTTTACAAATGAAATGGGACCGTCGTTCTAAAATAGGTACCGTATGATTCTGATGACTGATTCTTTGTTGTGCATTTTGTCTTGGGGTTAGTCGGTCCAACTACTTCACCGTTAAATTCTTTTTTGCTTCGTTCTTAATTCCGTAGTCCTAATAGCCCACTCCCTAAGATGTTGACTATGGCTAATACTGAGTAAGGCAAGTACTTAGTGTTGTAGATTCAGGGTTCTTCTGAGATGACATTCTCAAAGATTGGTATGCAGCAACTCCCTATATGCTATCCTCCAGCTCGCTCGTTCCTGCACCTGCCTCTTCAGCTCTTTGTAAGTTCCTGCGGCCTTCTTCAGTTGATCCATCAATGCCTTCATCGGCCGCCCTCTTCTATTGGTTCCTTCCACAGTGCCCTCAATGATGGTGTCTACCAGTTTTTCGTGTTATAGCAAATGCCCAGCA
Source organism: Psococerastis gibbosa (assembly GCA_963971405.1). Taxonomy (NCBI): domain Eukaryota; kingdom Metazoa; phylum Arthropoda; class Insecta; order Psocodea; family Psocidae; genus Psococerastis; species Psococerastis gibbosa. The sequence continues at coordinate 4,271,569 of OZ020485.1, forward strand.
CATTTCGCTCTTCTAAGTTTTTATATGGGGTAGCAGCTGTCTCTCTTCTTCAATAACCTTTAACACTCTTTTATTCGTGATGTGGTCCCTCCAGCTCATCCTATGCATCCTTCTGTAACACCACATTTCAAACCCTTAGATAGGCTCTCAGTTCCTCATCATTCTGGGTTCCCATTTACTGTATGTTCTCCAATACTTGCCTGGAAATTCCATACGGTTTTGTCTATTTACCTAATATACATGTGTATAGAATACCTCAGTTAACTACTGCCTACTGTTTGTCTACTGTTGTCTACTGAAATGTTTTACCCTATTTTCAAAATTTTCAATAATTTGGAAATAAAAGTAGATCTATTATTTCCGATGCAAATGGTCAGAGCCACCCTTAGACATAAAACAATTGACATTATAAGGTCCATTCCCACCATCGCTCGGAATGTATCGGTAATGAATACTGGACCTGCATGGCGGTGCATTGTTGTATTTCTTAACGGAAATTTTCAAGCGATAATAGGGACTGAACTTAAATTAAGTTACACCGCTAAAAATCTTTTTATTTGCTTGATGCTGGATAGTAGACTGCATACTTATCAATTTATTTGATTGACGAATAGCCTTTGTTGTTTTTTTAAATATCGTATCTGTTGCTGCGGCTCTCAAAGTGGAAATTAAAATTCATCTAGGCTACATTTTGTGCAAATCTTAAAAGGGATGTCAAGTCAACAATTTGAAACTCTTTGTTAGATTACTCCCGAATATATATACAGTGAGTTATACAAAAATTGCAGCCGAAACACACAAATAAACAGTATATGTACGTTTCAATTTGAAGTAGGTTTATGAAAGAAGCTAATTCTGTTGCTGAATAATTGGCGTTTTGAATAACTTAAATATTCGTTATATATGATTGAACTTCCACCCACCATCAGTAATGGTTTCCTGGTGGTAAATTTATCGAAAGATGTATTGTAGGCTGCCATGCATTCCATTCTAAAAAAAAAAACGGTTTGCCTAGGCCTACGTTTTTTATTATTTATCCAATGTATTGATGCCTTGGTTGGATTCCACTGTAAGAAAACCTTTACACATTATTGCAGTATTATATTATGGAGTACATAACACTGACATTATAAATTAACTTTGGTTGAAGAGGCAACCTCCATGTTATAACCGAAATTAGAGGATATATAAAAACTGGGCTTGGCGGGAATCGAACCCACGATCTACGCCTAACCGGGGCGTCGTCTTAACCAGTTTTTATATGTCCTCTAATTTCTGAAATTTCTGAAAACCTGTAAAATAAGTTATTCCAATTCCAATTAGGAGTACCTACATAATTAATGGAGCCTTGCATTTTCCGTTTTTTTCCCCGCAAAGTCTCGTTTCTTATGGAATTTAAGATTTCTTAGAGCTATGCATTTTATGTAATGGGGTAGAACGCAAGTTCTTGTTCATTTTGATACATAGCACGTGTTTGTGGCTAACACCAATTGGCCACAGCTTTGGAACTCTTTTAACCTGAGACCCTGAGTGTCCGTTATTTTTTACAAATCATATTCAATAACTGCGCCCCAAAGGTGTTAGTGGCGGCTACATAATATGGTACATCAAAGCGTAAAGGAATATTATTTTCTAGTTTACGACACCTCATTATGGCTCTACATTTATGGCATACCATTTATTCAGTTAATGTAATATTTGGGCTTGCAATTTAGGCTATTTACTGTATGAAGCCTCAATTTGACATCTTCGTTAAGATATAGGCCTACTATGCAATTTTAAGTTATCGCGTTTTTCAATTTTATTGTAACTGATTCACGCAATCAGCAGCAACCAGTATATATGCTTCATTGATATATTTATGTTGAAAGACGATTAGCTATTTTATAGAGCCTAGTAAAATTTTCTTTTGCATCTTGATTTGTGGTTCCCACGGTACGGTACTGTTTTTAGGCTTAAAAATTTTACGGTACTGAATTTCTCAGCAATAAGCCTTCAAATTGTAATACGCATTCACACTCATTCATAAGACGACGCCCCTGATAGGCGTAGATCGTGAGTTTGAATCCCGCCAAGTCCAGATTTTTCCAAATCCTCTGATTTCAGTTATATACGGTACGTAACAGCGTTGAAATTAAAGTGTAAATAAATTCTTTGTAACGGCTTCCTTCTGAAATTGTATTTGCCTATATCTTCTTGTTTATATCTTCCTGAACCAATAATACATAATATATCGTATGTTTTAATTATTGTCTTTTATTTCTTATAATTAACATTGTCCTCATCCTCGTTCCCAGTTGAGTTGACAGTTTTACAAAGGCAGAGATTCCACATTTTTTGTATCTTAGCAGTGGCGTAACAGAAGGTAGCAAGTTATGCAAGGCGTAAGGGCCCGGCTGAAGGGGGCCCACACAGAAAGGGAAAAAAACGTAAAATTGTTGGGGATTTTCTCAAAATATACCTACATAAATTTTAAAAAAAAGAAAATGAAAGTTTAAAAACAAAAATTGATTTTGCCCCGGAAAGTTAAGTGATGCACGTAATTACAAAAAAATTGTAGGGGGGCCCCACTGCTCTGTCTTGCGTTAGGACCCCCCTAAATTTGTTACACCACTGGTATCTGAGTATGTGTGACTCAACCGGTCTGGTCAGGGGTCAGGGGAATGAAATGAAAAATATGTGACTGCATTAAATCTACGACGAGAGACAGAAAACTGCGACTAGAGGGCCTAGACTAAAGTGGTTTCTTTTCTAAAATCCCATATTCTGAAAAAAAAAGTAAAGAGTTATCATGTAAAGAGGTTATGGGCTTTAGGGACAATTTTAAATAAAGTTTTATTTAAAGAAAGAATGATTTAATAATTAAATTAATAGAATTTAAAATAAATTTCCCCTGAGACATTTGTCTCTGAATGATGGTGTTAACGAACAAAACAAACCTTGACCCAAACAACTGAATGACACAAACCTAACAGATGTTCTACATCCTAGAACAAAGGGGAGTGTTTATTTACAATAAATTATCAACTTAGTCAGATTTTTAGTCCCTCTTTTATTTCCCCTCAATGATATTATTATTATTATTATATTATTATAATTATCAAAATTGAAGAAAAATTGACATGTGCGATAGTCGCCTTATATACCTATATAGGTATAAAGTTGTACTCGGTATAGGCCTAGATAGGCATAAAGGAAAGTTAGCGTTAAAAACGTTTCAAAAAATACAGAAATGATAAAAAGATGAAATATACTCTGTCCCTTTATAGGTACAGTACCACTGAATCTCTCAAAAAGCGTGAAACGTGAAATTGATAATAAGAGATTCACTGCATAATAATTCTTTTTTTTTTCTTCAGAAAATCGTTAGCTAGATCTAAAATAAAGAAGAAAAAGAAAAAATGGGTGAAAAAAAAACACCGCAAACCCCTAAAAGTATTTCACGATAATACAAAAAGTAAAAGGTACACATGTTGCTTACAACGCTTACTAAGTAAGTAATGCTTAGAAAAGCTGAAATGCGACAGCGGAAAGATTGAGGGAAGGTACGGGCAAATCCAGGTCGTAAATAGTGAGCCCCGCTGACGCAAACAGCATATAGAAACAAATGAACAGTCTATCCCTTTGCATATATTACCCCAAACACCTTTCCATTTCAACTTTCACCATATAGGACTCCCCCCTATAGTGGGAATCAATAGTTATGGACCTCTGTGGTGATGCAAATTCATCTGTTTTCCCTATGGTAATCTACGGCCGGGTCATAGACAGCTTCATTTCAGGTTTGAAGAATTCTATCCTGGTAAAAATTGAAAATTAACTAAGGTGGCTATTCCACTTGTCAGTTTTTCTTCAATTTTGATAATGTCATTGACGGAAATATCATCAATGTTGCATTTATATTTTTTACACCTCATTCCACTTGTCTTCAATAATTGATCATTTTTGTTTTCAATTTTTTTCGAATTTTGTAAGACGTTTGCCGGCCGTCTTTCTTTAAATTTTATAATCTGCAGGAAATTTTATGATTTAAATTACGAAATAATTCGTTCTTCCTCAAGAAATTTAAGTTTGTTATTGTTTGCAAAGCGTGATTTTACTCTAGGATCATTGATCAATTTTAACATGCGGAAGTTAAAATGGACAATGACATAGAGTAAAACAAAAATCTCATGAATTATTGATGCACAAATTACGGAATTATGACGAGTGGAATAGCCGCATAAGAAAATTTTTTCATACCCTAAATAATTGTAGGGTTTTTGCCGTATGTTAGTCTAACAAAGATGTAGGCTAGAATGTTTAAAAAAGACTAACTGAGCCTTGGGTTTTCATATTTAGGGCCTGATATTATTTCTCCGGTCCCAAAAATAATCATCGCTCACGGTTGCCTCACAATTGGAGTTACCAATAATCATCGGTCTCAAATTTATCACATTCGCTTGAGTTTTCTGTGATAGGGGCTCCCTGTATCTTGGTTCTAGCGTCTGCGTTCCTCCTGTTTTCCGCTAGCATATACCAGAGGAAGAAGAGCAACCTATCCGCCACATGCAGCAGTTGCTCCTCGCCCTTGCTGAGTGACCAGCACTCCGCCTGGTATCGTACGTCTTACAGGGTTTCTCTTCTTGTTGCTTTCCTATAAATTTTATACGTTAGTATAAGAAAAGCCTTGTGCTGGTTGAAATTTTCGATTTCGGGATTTCAAGGGATTTACAAGTTATGTGGTACCAGGAACCCAAAAACAGGTTTTTACGAAACGGCTTTCTCTGACGGTCTGTCAGTAGGTCTGTCTGTCTCTCTGTCGGTCTATCTGTTCGTCAATTTGTGAGCAAACTACCGGTACTCGGTGGATTTTGATATATTTGGCATGTACGACCACAAAATGGCTGTCGATATACTGTTGTATAAGTTAAGGATAAGATGTTTTACCACCACATTTAAATTACATATAGTTGGTAATGTACCGTACATGTGTGCATGTAATATGACGGGTTTCTATGTGTCTTGCCACACCTACAGAGATATACGATATTCTATTCATATTTCAAATCATATCATGGGATAATTTTCTTATTTTGGGCTAACTCAATTTTGGGGGGTTTTAAGTTTGTAGATTCTTCTGTCCTTCATGATCTCCGCCATGTATCACCACTTGGCCTAGCCTGAGCTATTCTTAACCTAAATCTGAGATATGCCAAAAGCAGTGTGACTCTATAACATTGCATAGACTTACTGCTGAGGTCCTAATTTGCCAACAGATGCAGTCAATTGTCCCAATTCTCCTGGCATCCGCAGGAGTTAAATTTTGGTTTTATTGTATAGGTGGTGAATGGGGTTGAAGGAGCAGCAAGCGGATTATACCGGGCCATTTAGCAGGGGTGGCAACCTGCCAGAAAATATTTCCCTGTCATTACCACAACGCCTTCCTCCCTACAACAGCTAAATAGATTACCCCCAGTCAATTCTTTTCCCTGCGGGAGTTCAAGAATTGCGCCAAACATCTTACGAATGCTGCAACGTATATATACTGTATATGGGGACATTCGCGAAGCGTGGTTTAGAATTTAACTGTTTGAACGTTATCTTCACTATTCTTCATTAAATGCCTAGCTTCTATCGAAGATTGGCAATCATCATGGCAATTTGGATCATCATGGAGACTTCTTCTTCTTCTGGCTGTACAGCCCTTGATGTACTTTGGTCTGCTCGACAACACTCCTCCAGTCATCTCGGTTCTGTACAATCACTACCATCCAGCGGTTCCCAACTCACTCTAGTTCTAACCTCCAGTGGTTTCGTGGACGTTCCAACTTTTGTTTGGGTGGGGGTCCATTTTTTAAAACTTATTTTATTAATGAAAGCCCATTCTATTCAGTGTAAAGCCTTTTTATTTCAGAGAGGGTCCGGACCCCTTGCAGTCACGTAATTCCCTTTTTAACCATCAATCATAAATTGATGGGGGAAGTACTAAATACGGATTTAGGGCAAAGAAAATAATTTTTAATGGTATCAAATAAATCAAATATCAAATAGGATTTCCAAAATTGTGAAGTAGCCTATTCCCAACTCCAATTAGCCCAGCAACTGTGACAAGACTATTACTGTAGAATAATCTATGCTTGAATTCATACACCTATTTTATACCTTGATACGAGGACTTTTTCAATCCTGTATTGCTTGCTCACATTTTCAATTCATAAAGAACTAAAAAAATAGTCTAATTCATTTAACTATTCCACGTTGCCCGAACATTATTGACATAGCAGAAAAGAAGTAAGAAAAAAGCAAACAAAACTTTAAAAGGAGCCGAAGCTGCAGCAGGGAAAATTATTTCAAAGGTGAAAAATGAGGGTAAATACTGGGCGGAAATTTCAGACTAATTTGCTGCAAACAGAGTTTGTCCGGGGACGAAAAGGCAGCGAATTAAGTCGTAGAATAAATCTCAAGATAAGGCTAAATCCCGAAAATGTATATAAAAAGGGGAAACAGCTCTAAATAAAAACTGTCTTAAGAGTGTATATATACATCCGGCATAAAGAGTGGCCGCGTCGCTATGTCGCCATTTTGAACGCTCCACTGCTTCGGAAAGAGCTAACGGATTTTAATGGCGTTCCAAAAAAATTAACAACCCATGGCCGTGTTCAGGATTTTTGACAACAGGTTATGGACCGAGTTTGGAGCTGTGCCAAAAGCCACAGGTTTTTCGTTGTCGGCTACATGTTTTAGTGTCTGATGCGGAATAGCTTTCATTTCTTTAGTCCGTCATGTTATTTAATTTTACTATACTCTATGGCTGGCATTGCTCCATAGTCCATAATATCATCCCGTGGTTCAATATGGCTGCTAGTGTAGCCTGCACAAGATAAGTACGCAATTTGGCGGGGAAACCAGTGATAAGTGTAGTCTGCACAAGCTAAGTACAGAGTTTTTGACCGGGTCCAGGTATCCGTTCTGCTATGCTGCAATGTGTAAGACTTCGATATTTTTTGCGTTGGTACTTATCTCTGATAGTTGGCTTATGGTTAACGGGTGCCTCGTAAGGCATATTATGGCTCCCGCCGCTCCAGTTAATGTATCTTTATGCATAATATTCGGTGCAAGCTGTGCGATTCTCGATTTAATTCGGTACTAACAGAGGATGTGCACGCCACCCGGGAATGGAAGCTAGCGGCGGAAGATCGTCCGAGATGGCGTAGTGTAGTGGCAGCGGTCAAAAGTCCCACCGGGCAGAACGCGCCTACCTAAGTCAAGTAAGTCACTAACAGGGAGCCTAGAAAGTAGAAAGTCTTACCTATAAGAACTACAATACTAGATAGATAAATTTTTCGTGTATTTTCACATCGTTTTGCAAGAGCATTATGTCAAAAACTATGCCGGAGCTTGTGGATGTGGCATATAACAAAATAACTTACAACTAATTGTGCTACCACTATATTATAAAATAAATTCAATAAAATTAACACAAAGTCACAGTTTACATAGCCTACATTACGTTTACATTTTTAACATCGGTAATCTATAGTAAGAGGTAGCCTAGGTCAGTTTGGTAGCTGGTGCTACGGCTGCTAAATCTCATTAAGTACATGGTATATTGAATTTTTTTGTTAGACTTGTTAGACTCCCACTTGGGGGGGGGGGGGGGGGTCGTCAATGCTTCACTCACCGTTTTCGATTGTCAAATCTCCAAATCTAGTACTAGTACCAGTTGCGTATATAATATTCGGGGGGGGGGGGGGGGGTGGCAGACCAGATTGCCTGCCTCTATCTATCTTTCTATTAACACAATATGCTTAATTCTACGAACCAAACCTTTTACCTTTTACCGCTCACTGATGACCCGAATATCTCGAAAATCTATTAGATATGGAAAATTATACATTACAACAACTCACATTAGGCAATGCCTTGTTACAACTATCCATTTCAGGGGGCGGGCACCCTGAACTCCCTTTATATACGCCAATGACTTGTACCGTACATCAATGAGCATGCTAGATTCAATCAATAAATTCATTTCATGTGTGGAAGTTATCGAGTGTGCGAACGTGTCTTAAGTGAACTCAGGTCAGGGCATGTAGAGTAGTGGTAAGGCGCCCATTCCACCGACCGGCTAGGGCTATTTACAAAAACGGTGACGTGGTAGCAAACATTCAAGACTTAGGTGGCGTTTCCACCGACCTCGCATTGCTGAATGCAAATGACATTGACGGAAATTAGAATTTTTCTTTTTATAGAAATCTATTAAAATGTTTGTACTTAACATATCCCATGGCGCCATTTTTTAATTTTAGTTTGTTGGTTTGTGATTTTACTGAATGATCATTGATCAATTTCAACTATGGCATAGAGGAAAATAAACATTTCCGTCAATTCTGCAATGCGAGGTCGGTGGAAACGCCATCTAAGTCTTGAATGTCTGCTACTACGTCACTGTTTTTGTAAATAGCCCTAGCCGGTCGGTGGAATGGGCGTCTATGGACTTTCACCCGAGAGGTTGTTGGTTTGAGTTCTACACTTCCTACATTTTCTGGCCATGCTTTGGAGGGCATGTAAGGGCATGTAAAGCAGGCGGTCTCGGGGCCTCCTGGCTGAGTGTAAGACAGGGCTTCATATAGCCCCAACTCCTCTAGTTTGGCTTTGCATTAGATCAAAAAGTCCTTATTTATTTATTTATTTTATTAACTGGATAGAGATTGTATGACATCCCAATTAATTAAAAATAAGAAGAACCCATTGCACCGTTAATATTCCAAAGCATGTAAACCTATGTCGTGCTGACAATAATTGTCCTAAATGACACAGTAATGATTCACTCTGGGCAGCTAGGTCTGGAGGCAATACATGTGCGTATCAGTGTACCTATCGTCTACTGTCATCAATTGTGCGTCATTATTGGCCAATCAGAGCTCTAGTTACATGTCTTTTAGACTACTGACGGGTAGGCTCCCTGAAGTGATAAAAGACTTGTAATACCACATTTACTATTGACTATTGACTTATGTGGAATATGTGCCAAAGAGAAGACAGGAAGAGAGAGTGCGGCTTCAACATGAGATTAGGGTAAGTGTTAATATTACATTTATGTATATTAACTAATCATTCAGTTCATTTAATGTTTACAGCCTCCTATATGGTAAAATAAAGCCATAACACCTGTACCCTGTACCAAGAATACCTAGATACGGTATAGTTGAAAATAAAGTTGCAATTTCCCCCTTCCCCCCTCTCCCGATAAATACTTCAAAGTTAAATACTTGAAAAAGTCATACTGATCCAGATAAGGGAGAGAATATTCTTGTGACGCTTTATAAAAGAATGAAGAGAAAATCCAATCATTTAGTTGATAAAAAATTCGTTTAAAATGAAAGAGGATTTACGAAGAAAAGGGAGAATTAGTCGAAAACTCTTTGCAAAAAATGGGGAAAAAGTTTTTCGGGGGTAAGAAGTCACCTCAAAGTCAAAAAAAAATCTGCAAAAGAAGAAGTTGGCTTGGCCAGGGCAAGGAGTGTCTAATCCAGGCGATTCTACCTCATTATGAAAAAAAAACTCTGGGATTGACTCAGTAGAAGGAAAATATTTTTGAGAATTATATTATTATCAGAAACAAAAAAGAAAGTTTGAAGTTATCAAGTCACTCTGTATAATGCAGGCTGAGTATTTTCCCACGCCCTCCTCTCTTGGGGAGGGGGGGGGGGCAGTTTTACTCCTAACCACCCGTTTTGCTCGCCTAGGAAAAATATTTGTCCCCGGCTTGTTGGGGATGGTATAACTACCAATAACGCTATTTTTAATGGATGGGGAAAAATAAAGTAATATACAGTACTTAAAGTACATGAAATAAATGAAAATGTATACAAATTTAGTATTTAGTGATTATTAGACATTAGCCCGATCATGGCGATTCAGGATTATTATAATACCGGGGTTTATTCAATTGTTTTAAACAAGTGAGCGCAAAATGAGCGGGAAATCCTAATCATTGATAAATTAATATTTTTTGTTGAGTTTTCATTTTTTTTACCCTTAGATGTAGACACATTATTATTATTTATTATTTAGTGGGTTGAGCTGACATAGGTCTGGGGACCCTTTGAACAGCATAATTATTGGAATCACATCCTAATCATTCAAACTATGCCCTTAGCCAATTAATTAACTGTTGAAAAACAGCAGCTTAACCTTGTTAGCGAAGACAACCATGTCCTTCAATGGCAAGTCAATCAGGTCGACTTGGTCGATGTAGGCAGCCCCAAAAAAATTCAATTGTTTTAAACAAGTGAGTGCAAAATGAGCGGGAAATCCTAATCATTACTTACTTTACTTACTTTTTCAGCGCCATTTCCCTTCACGGGGGGTCGGCGGCACGACAGCAACGCTTCCAGGTCACCCGGTCTTGGGCCTGTTCCTTCGAGAGATTGGCAATTAGTAGGTCCTTCCGTGTTTTACTCGCCAGTGAGATTTTTGGTCGTCCACGTGCTCTGGTTCCTGGTACGGGTGTTGATCGCACTCTTTTTATCAACTCGTTGTCCCCCCTCCTCTCGACGTGCCCCCACCAGCTTAGTCGTCTTTCTCGCAGCTTTTCGTGGATGTCTCTTGTTCTCATTTGGCATCTTAATCATTGATAAATTAATATTTTTTGTTGAGTTTTCATTTTTTTCACCCTTAGATGTAGACACATTAACTAAAGTTGTTATTATAATTCAAAATTCTACCTGTACGTTTTAATGTTTATTAGTATTTCCTTCAGATATTAAACAATGCAACCATTCTCTTGTATTCTAATAATTTATTAATTTGAATTTGCCACGCATATTAATTGAACGTGGCATTAAAAGGTAAACCCCGGTATTATATAAACTCGGTTTACACGCCATGCGATTAGAGACGTGTCGTAACTCAACACTGTCACTAGCCTACAGAGGCGACTGAAGAGGGTAATGAGATACATTTATTAAATTGTTTGTATCAGATGTTTTTTATAATATCCAGTTTATATAGTTTTATATATACAGTTTCACATCTTCACATCTAATCTGTGCACTGACGCACTTTTTCTCGCAGGGCCAAACGAATAGCTACTGTCGAATCCAATTTCTTAATAGCTCCATCTAGTCTGTTATAATTCAGAAGCCCTCTTTAAAGTAACGAATTTCAGAGTTTCAGAGCTTCATGGTGAAAAACATGGAGAAATGAAAATGACTTAGGAATGGAAAAAAAGATGTCACTGCAAGTTTGTGCGAGTTTGCCGAGTTATCTGTTAAACAATTCAAATTAAAACGAGTCTCCGAGTTAGCGAGACAAAAGGGGAAATGGCGCCCCTTTTCATTCAAACAAGTCAGCGCCGAATCCATCCTGTTTATTACACCCAATGAACAAAATCAACATGATTAAGTGCATGGTATATAAGGTGCTGTTTGAGATGTTCAAGAATAGTGTAGCTGGTAATGAACTGACCTTGACGGGCTGTTCAAATATTACGTAAGTACTCAAAGGGGGAGGGGGGTTTGTCTGTTATTGATGACAAGGTAGGAGGGGGTTTCTAATGCTAGGTCGGTACTTACGTAAGCAAAATACACAAAATATATTGGATTATGCCAATATTTTATCAATATTATTGCTGATTTATTGAGAAAATATCAATTTTCTTTATAGCATAAATAATGACTTATTTTCACTACTTCAGTTATTTACACTAACTAGTGTGGGTTTAAAAAAACGTTGGAGCTTTCCTCAAATAATAATAGTGGTAAATCTATACGTAGACTATTTTAGGGAAAAAATTTATCGTTCACCCCTTTTTTCCAAAAAGTTGATCTTGGAGGGATTTTAGATAAAGGCTTGTGAACACAATCTGTTCAAACCATAGACCTGCCATATACCGTAGTTAAAGGCTATAGGCCTATGACACAAAATGATGACACAAATATCTTGGATTATGTCGATGATTTATCAAAATTACAATCTAAAACCTAAAATTACTGTCGGAGTTGGAACGTCATTTTGATGGAGTCTTTAGGGACGTAAAACTAGTTCGGACATGAACCACACTTCATGCCTCTTAGTTATTGAAGTCACCGCCAGATGTCGTAGAACTTCCGATAGAACTACTTTTTCCTCTATCATGGCGAATTTTTGCCCTATAACACAAATTAATACACCATTAAACATCCTAACTGCAGTAAGTAACAGAACGGTTCTTGAGTCTTAAGGCGGGGTTTCCACATACGCCAATGGTCAATGAGAAATAAGGTTTTGACGTCGTAGCAGACATTTTTAGTACGTCTTTAATGTCTGCTAAAACGTCAATTTCATATTTCTCATTGACCATTGACGTATGTGGAAACCCCGCCTAACCTCGACAGCAATCTTTACATAGGCCTATACATAGGTCCGTTAATTTATACGTTAACCATTTTGCCCACATTAAACGGAAGAAAATATAGAAATCTGATTGCATATACAACATATACTTTTGTACCTTTACAAATATCAACTGCTGATTAATTGAGAAAAAAATATCCCTTTCGGCTATGGCTGATCAGGTGTAGGGAGATTCCGCAGACCCTGCTTTTCCTCTACGCTACCCAGAGGCGTAAAGTTCTAGAATGATGGCGGGGGCAAAACTAAGTAGACCTTATGACGTCATCAGGCATGATTGAAGAAAAAATTGATAATATTATAGAAAAATTGTACAGTTTTACGCATTTTTTAATAGTTGTAAAGTATAGCTGTAGATTTTACAAAGCTAAAAAAAGAATACTTATAATCATATTGCTGCAAAGGGGACTATGAAGTAAGAACCACGTCTTACAATGCTCGAAGCTGGGGGGGGGGGGTAAAGCCAAAAGGAGCTGGGGGGGGGCAAGTTGGACCGTGCCCCCCCCCCCCTGCCCAACCTTACGCCCCCTGACATTATTTTCCCGATCACAACATCAACACACAAAACACTCTTGTGTTCCAAACTATGACGACTATAAACTTTTACTTATTAAATTATTTTTACTTTGACTGGACGTGATCTAGAAATCGTTAATTTGTCGTAAAAAGTGTAGTTTACCATTATCGTAGATAATAATACGATCTTTCAGTCAGATTTTAATTCATTCCTCTGCGACCAATATTAACTGAGATATGAATTATAAAAGTTTTCAATCGGCCGCCATCTTATAACTAAATAGCGGATCTATCTGGTTAACGAACTCAATCAAGGCATTTGTATGATCAATTTTTGTTTCATCCAAATCGGATAATATTTACGGAAGTTAGAGTGTTTCCTAAAATCGATATACATATATATATATATATATATAACATTTTGAACGGAGGGTGGTTTTAGGCTCAGGGGGTCATGAAATGAAAAGTTGTGAAGAAATTTTCCGAAAGTCGAACATTGGTCGCCATCTCAATAGGTAGATGAATCTCCCTAAAACTCAATGTGAATAAAAATAACTTACTAAAGTTTTACATCATGTACAATATCATAACAACGCAACCATTTTCGGCTCATGCCATCGTCAAGTAAGAAAAGAGCCAAAACAAAAATATATGCAAAATATGTCAAGTTATGTATGTACAGTATATAGCGTACATGGTAAACGATAATTATACATTTAAAATTGTATTGTAGCTCCAACAAGGGTGAACTACCGTACTTAAAAAGGTTATGTCATTATGTATAGTTTTGTTTTCAGCAATAGCTTCACTGATCTCAATTATAGTTTCAAAATTATCTAGCAGTTTTCCATAGCTCATCTTCTTCTTAAGGTTACAATCTTAGCGATTGGTTGGCAGCTCATAGCTGGCTAAAATCTTAAAATTATTGAAGTCACAGGAGTAGTTGTGGGCGTTTATATGTTGGTCCAAGGAAAAGCCAAGAAAGGACACTTTCATTTATAGACCAATATTAATTTGTAGCTTATTTTGTCAACAACACAAGTGCACAGACTCCCACCGACTGCCCAGGCCTGCTGCTGCAACAATACATTAGGTATAGTCCACGCAAAATGAGAAAAGTATGTAAAGTAAAGTAAAGTGAGTAAAGTAAAAATGTATTCCTCCAAAACATTACAGAATATTTTAAAAAATATTTAAAAAATATTCTTTGCGCCAATTTGTGTTACCATGTTGCATTGGATGCAAGGCATAACCAAAATTGTGCAAAGAATATTTTTACAGTGTTGCACAGGATCAAAACATTCCATGTCCATACTTTTCTCATTTTGCGTGGACTATACCAACGCGGTATTACAATGCAATACAAGCCTGCTGTCCAATGTTACCTATGCAATTTCTTGGTCCCGCACTGAACAGTATGTAAGAATACGGATGACGATTGGCAATTCTATCCGGCAAGAAGCGGTCCGGGTTGAATTCTTCTGGATTTGGGTACAGCTTTGGGTCCCTGTGAAGAGTGAAGATGGGTATAGCTGCACTTACACCACTGGGTACCTCATATCCGCCTTAAAACAGCCAAATCATCCATCAGAAGCTGTTATAGGTCATGTCTCAGTTGATGGCCTGTTTATAAAACAAACATGTCAAATTCTGGGGCAAGGGGGCTCAACCCCAGAGACCTCAGTAGTACGTAGTAAGTTTCTGGGAGTAGGAGGTATTACGAGTAAGTCGCGAATTGAAGAGGAGTTGTGGCACCCATCCAAAAAATAAGGTAAGCCTATGATTTTCTGTGTCATTTAAATATCAATATAATTTTAATTTCGTTTTCCTAACTTTGTATATTAATGATAAGCATAAACGTACCATCCTGGCAATATCAAATAAATATATTGAATTATAATTAAGGAAGAGTCAACGGGCTTTACCACATCTAAAAATTCCTTCCTGTGTGACATATAAATAAATAAGTAAATAAGGACTTTTTGTTGTTTCTATTACCAAGCCAATCTAGTGGAGTTAGGGCTATACGATAAAGCCAGCTCTCTTACACTCAACTAGGAAGGCCCGGGACCGCCTGCTTTACATGCTCTCCGAAGCATGCCCAGAAAATGCAGCTAGTGTGAGACTCGAACCAACAACCTTTCGGGTGAAAGTCAGAGTCCGTACCACTACGCGACATATGACGCCTAATTCTGTATAATCCATTGACTTACTAAGAACAACCGATTTCTCAAGTTTTCGAGCCAAAAAGGGTACACTAGGGTAAAGGCGTAATGTTTCTTTGATGACCCTCTCCAGGTACTTCATTTCAGCGATGTCAGCCGAAGTGACGTCCCTGTCTGACCCTCCGTAGACGTTGTCCAGCTCTTCGTGAATTTTACTCTGAACTTCGGGATTTAGACCGATCTCAAAAAGGGCCCAGCTAATGGCTGCTGAAGTTGTATCGTGGCCCTGGAAATTATTCCATTTAATTTTCTGCCGTAACAATATTCTCCTCTAAACATTGCAATCGTATCAATCAAATTTACCCTTGATGCGCATTGTGAAACATATTAGATCTGATTATGTTTGTCAATTGTATAACACAAGGAATATTTATATTATATTACATGTATAGTATTATAGAGCTATTATACAATACTTCACTAGTCTTACTGGTATTTCATTTTAGGCTATATCATATCGTTACTGTAATAGGCTTTATTTGTAAATCATTTTCATGTGACTTAGGGATCAATAAGCTATTAGGTATAACTGACGATTTTCAGGTTCAGACGATTTCAATAGAATAGGTATCTTCCACTCCAAATATTTTGTTATATTTACAAAAGCCTACCTCAAACATAAAAGTGTCTACTTCTTCTCTTATCTCCTCTTCTGTTAGCGTTCCATCAGTTTCTGATACTTCCACGAGAAGATCTAGGAATGATTTCCTCACCTTTGCCCCTAGAATCAAGAAATTTGCTATGTAAATATGAATGACTAACTCAATTGATGCATTAGATCTGTGGAATTTGTTAACAACTTGAACATTCCATAATGTAATAACGTGTGTTATCATTATAACAGTGTTTAAGTATTTAAGTACCAATATCGCTTTCAACTCCCGTCATTGTTTTCTTAGACTTTCTGAACGTATCCCTTCTCTCTTTGATAACCTAAAACAATAAAAAAAATTGATGCTACCTATAATTCAATTTGGTTTCACTTTCAAATCTAGATAATAGAAACTGCAGTTAGGGTTAAGGGGGCCCAACGCGGGAAATCCTTGGGTCTCTGCAGGCATTTGTTAGCTCTAATATATGCTTTTCTATAAGTTTTAACTAAGAAAGCTGTAAAAAATTGTAATTTGAAATGTGTTTTGTTATATGATATTGTAGGCTACATTTTACATAAATCTCCTGATTACCTACACACTCTAATGTTGGAACGGGTAATGTATTAATTTAAAGAAATCGGATTCAAATCGTAGATAAGAAATAAACAACCCAAATACCGGTATATCTTCGATCAAATAAATATTAGAGCGTATAATCAGGGTCGTTAGATTACATTAGCATTGCAATATAGCAGAACATAGTGCATGCCTACATATAATTTAGATAGATAGACAATCACACTTTCCAGTTTCTTCATGGTGATTGCTGAAAGACTGCGGCTTCTTCAATAGCATTCTTTTGCCTCATTAGGCACCGATTCCACCGACCGGCTAGGGCTAAATACAAAAACTGTGACGTGGTAGCAGAAATTCAAGACTTAGGCGGGGTTTCCACCGACCTCGCATTGCAGAATGCAAATGACATTGACGGAAATTTGAATTGTTCTTTTTATAGAAATCTATTAAAAAGTTTGTCCTTAACATATCCCATGACGCCATTTTTTAATTTTAGTTTGTTTGTTTGTGATTTTACTGTATGATCATTGATCAATTTTAACTATGACATAGAGTAAAACAAACATTTCCGTCAATGTCATTTGCATTCTGCAATGCGAGGTCGGTGGAAACCCCGCCTAAGTCTTGAATGTCTGCTACCACGTCACCGTTTTTTTATTTAGCCCTAGCCGGTCGGTGAAATCCCCGCCTCACAGAGGCATTTAGGCTTACCTTGAGACTGAATCCGTGAATAACACTAAGGACTTTCTTCTGCCTTCTGCCAGTCGAGGAAAGGTACAACATAAATGACCGATACAACCAGGGAGCCAGCTGACGAATTTGGAACAACCGACTAATTTCCAACACTGACTGTACATAGTCCTTTTCTCCACCCAGCTGTGCGTTTACCACTGTTCCCATAACAGTTTCTATAACAGGTTAATGCATTTATAGCTTATTGCCCAAAATCTAAATCTTCAAAGTCTTCTAAATTATCGCTGTTGAACTGCCATTTTATTATCAATTAAGAATTGGCTATCAAAGCAGCTAGAGGTCATTGCTATTGGTAGGGTCACAAGACTTTTCCGATCTACTATATAGGGTACAAAGCATAAGTCTTATAATTTCAGCACTTGCGGTTCCAGTACCATAACATACTAAATTTTTATTATACAGATAAATTTTTATCACTCGTGGTTCAGAGGGGCACTTTTAGGATATTCCCGTGACGGGCATCTCAAACTATGTTTAATTACCAATTACTAATGATTTACATTACGGTCGGAGACGCTTCGCAACTCGACACAAGTAACTATTAGGTTAATTAGTGGGGCGATTGAAGAGGTTAATCAGATACATTCATTAAATTGTTTCTATGCGATTTAACCTTTTTAACAACAAAAATTAAGGTGATGCTTTTCGTTCCACACCACTTGTCCAAAGTAAGTTTTTTTTTTCGTTTCTTAACCGTGAGCTTCTGTATCCGTTCGCCTCAGGACCTCAGCGTTATGAACACGATCTTTCCAGGCTATGCGCAGCATTCGTCTGTATATAGACTACCCACATTTCAAATGCAATGATTCAGATTATCTAATTTGGGCGAACTCATTTTTGGGAGGTTTAACCAAAAAATACTAAAAAAGGCAATTTTTTTTTTTTAAATTAATGCTATTATTTAATATTTTTCTTAATTCAGATGCAGCATATTTCTTTTTGGTTCAGGTTTTTTCAGTTTTTTTCGGTTCTTTTATTTCATAACTATTGAAAATGGCGTTGACTGAGAAGAAGATAATTATTGAAAATACCCAAAACGCACAAACAATTTATTTTCTAAGCTGAAATGTCATTTTAATGGAGTCTTTAGGACGTAAAACAAGCTCAGACATGAACCACACTTCATGTCTCTTAGTTATTGAAGTCACCGTCAGATGTCGCAGAACTTCCGATAGAACTACTTTTTCCTCCATCATGGCGAATTTTTGTCCTGAAAAATAGATAAGGAAATATGTTAGTACCGAATCTACAATACGTATTGATAATATGTTAGTACCAAATCTACAATATGTATTGATAATATGATGAATGGCATAGTATAGGCTAAAGGGATATAAGTCCACACGGGCAGTAGAGAATGTAGATGGTGTGAAATGGAGGACGAAACAGCAGAGCACGTTCTCTTAGAATGTGAAGCTCTGGCCAAAAACCGTTTCAGGATACTGGGAATACCAGGGTCAGAAACGAAGACAATTCGTGAAGATCCAGTAGGAAAAACCCGCTCTTTCATCAAGAAAGTGGGTATATTCCAGACATACATGAATCTCCATAACAAAGCAGCTGCAATAGATCTCAAAGGTCGACGCAACGAACCTTACTTTAGGGAGGCACCGCAAAAAAAAAAAAAAAAAAAAAAAAAAGGAAATTTCAACACTCTCCACTATTTCGTGGTCTGTCACATGAATTGTTATTGTTTTCCTACTTATTTCTCAGGTATTAGGTAGGTACTCGCTAAAACGCCGCGCGATTGCTCATGATAACCAGTGGCGGATTTGTCAGAATTCAGGAAATTGAATGGAAACTACAATTATAAATTTATAATAAAATAAAAATGTAACATAATAACTATACATGTTGAATTTAACGAACTAAAAATAATAATAGCCAGACTGTTGGTTATATAACATCACTTTGGGGCCCCTTCCATTTTTAATATTGTAAATGTTGTTCTTTAATTTGATTTGATAATAAATTTGATTTGATTCGATTTGACTCAAGGACACGTTCACAAATTGTGAAGTTAAACTTTGGCATAGCGTGTCTAGGATAGGCTAGGCCAGCGGTTCCCAATCTTTTTCTATCGCGGACCCCCAAAATTTGTAAAATGATCCGGTGGACCCCTATAAGCTGTAAAGTACTAAAAACCAGAAGATAAAAAGAACATGGATTTCTCACGCTAACCTAGCTTTAAAAGTCTGTAATAACGTTTTTACATAATAATATTTATTTAATTAGAAAAATGAAATTGTGATTTTTCTTGTACAATTTTCAATATCTTCGGTTCCATTTCAGAGACATTCAGCCTGAAATCTGAAATCGAGGTGATCTCTAACTGCTGATGCAGCATGCCTATATTTCTGAGTATGGTCTGGCCACTAGAGAGGCACAGTACCGTAGCCACTCTACTCTACATTGTGAAGCTGCAGAAAGAACTTTTTGTTAATGTAATAATATGAATATTACATGAGACGAATTCACGCCATAATTCGAAAATTCATTTTTTGAACTTTTTGGTACCGGCAATGCAGGAAAAAAATTTAAACATGAAATTTCATCAGACCCCCTGGGGTCCGCAGCCACGGACCCGTCGCGGCCCCCCTGTCAGAGGCTCGCGGACCCCTGGGGGTCCGCGGACCACACTTTGGGAACCGCTGGGCTAGGCTATATATGAAAATGCCCGAATAATACTCTAGAAATCGGTTTCAGAGGCAAATTCGTGAGACATTTCTTCTGCGAGTGTTTCTAGGCTAATTTGACCCTTCTGGTTACGAATATGTCGGTCATCGAATTCAGGGACATATAAGGAAACACTAACTTGCAGTTGCATATATAATTTAAATTTAAAAAAAATACATGTATACGTTACCTATGCAATTCCTGGGCCCAGCACTGAATGGTATGTAAGAGTATGGGTGACGAGCGGCAATTCTATCAGGCAGAAAACGATCGGGGTCGAATTCATGCGGGTTCGGATACAGTTTTGGATCTCTGTGGATGCATAATATAGGGAGCCCAACGCTTATTCCACTCGGAACCTCGTATCCACCTGAAAGCGATTAAATAGCCTACAAATATATAAATTTCCATACAGGATCTCTACAGCTATGGGATCTCAGTCGATGCACAATATGAGCCGGTATTTGAACTCTCATTCCACTTGACACCTTTTATCCCTGTTCTAACAATCTAAATTATCCACCAGGGACCCCTACATCGAAAGGTACTGTATTGTATATATATATTAGCATGAGTAATTTAGTATAATTACCCCGGATTGTAAGAGACATTGCCCGATAGCCTCACCTTGAGGAAAACCTAGCTCCGGCCCTGCAGGTGATTGTACGATTCATAACAGGGCCAATCTGAGGATGGGCCATGCAGTAACTTTTAATGTAAAAGAATTAACGTAATGGACGTAACGGATTTAAATGTCACAGCGTCGTTAGAAGGAGAATGGATCTATGCAAGTCACAAATTAATTTAAGGAGCCTAATATTAAAGATGATAGCAGCGACCATTATTATATTTTATTTTTACTCAATTCACATCATTCTCTAACATAATCTGTACTGGAGACACTCAGTAACTTACCCAGAACAACATTTTCTTCAAGGCGTCGTCCTATTAAAGGTACGCTTGGGAAAAGCCTCATCGTTTCCTTGATGACCCTCTCTAGGTACTTCATTTCAGTGATGTCAGCTGAAGTAACGTCTCTGTCTGAATCGCCGAAGATGTTGTCCAGTTCCTCATGGACCTTCCTCTGAATTTCAGAATCTAGACCGATCGCAAATAGGGCCCAGCTGATTGCAGCTGAGGTCGTGTCATGGCCCTAAAAGAGACTTGTAATAATAAGTAACAAGAAGCAATCTTAAATTGATTGGTTGTCGATATTGAGATTTTATCATTTTTCCTTTTGAAAGATCCAAAAAATTAACTAGACCTACCTCAAACATAAACGTGTCCACTTCCTCTCTAATTTCCTCTTCTGTCAATTTGCCTTCAGTTTCCGACACTTCAACTAGCAGATCTAAAAATGAATTCCTTACTTTTGCCCCTAAAAACAGGAAAGTTTAAAATATCGCTCATGCACAAGAAAAGTGACACATTTCTAAATATTGACTTTTGAGATAATTCAAAATTTAGTTCTGACCGTTTTTTAGTTGTTACTTGTAGTAGGTACTATCGAGGCACTTAATACTTTTGAGATGTGACAGTTTGCTTGAAAGAGAAGTGTAATTACCACGTCAACGCCTGGAGCACATTCCGAATTATGTCAGTATTGCCGAACCCGAAGTAGTCAAACTTCGCAATGGATCAGTGACAAAACGCAATCTTATGGAAACAAATTGAACTAGATATGTGACACTATATTTATAAAATTCGCTATATTTTCCTCGACATTTTTGTATAAATAACTCAACTTTGCAATTTTTTGAAATGTGTCACTTTTCTCGTGCATGAGCGATATGTTCTCTAAAAATAGGCTAGGCTTAAGTGAAAGTCTAAAAGTTTATATAATTATTATAGAGATGTATACGGTATGTATATACACAATTCTACCTTTTTTGTCTTGTCATGACTCATTGGTTGTCATATCATGTTAAACGTCTATTTTACTATTTTTTCATGTGGTGCACCTACCTCAAAAATACAGTGTCCCGTCAATGGGTGAATATCTACATAATTTGGTATTTTATAATAACGCGATATTGAACTGATACCAACCTTAACTCGTATCTGTACTTGGTTAAGTCATGCTTTCCCCTGTTACATTACCACAGTGGTAAGCTTGACTCAGTTTGCCCAATTTCGCTTGTAGCCGGTGTAGTTTGACATCGCAAGGACGTATACCAGTTTGCCAATGGCCAAAAATGCCTACAGAAACAATATAAATAATGTCCGAAATACATGGAGTCGTTGGCATTTGACAAGGGACCAACGGGCCGCTTTATAAGTCCTTCGGCGGGTATTCCACATACGTCAATCGTCAATGAAAAATTGAAAATGACGTAACAATGACGTAAATTGACGTGGTAGCAGAATTTTTAGTATGTCTTTAATGTCTGCTAAAACGTCATTTTTCAATTTTTCATTGACGATTGACGTATGTGGAATACCCGCCTTCGGAACATTATTATTATTGTGATACCAACCGTAGCTTAATAGTTATAGTAAGTAAAATTATTAATTGACTCACCCATTACGTTCTACTGAAAATTTAATTTAATTTTAATTTGTTTGATAGAGTACAAAATATGATATCAGTTGGCAATATAACACTTACCAGTGTCATTTTCAAGTTCACCGTTAGATGATTTTCCCGACTCCCGGAACGCTTTTTTTCGCTCTTTGATGACCTGAAACATAATGTTGAAGCCGATGAAATCATTGAGGACATTGCTAGATTATTTTAAAGTGCAATGTTGGTAAAATTATGGCAACGATAGTGGAAAGTGAACTATATTGTATTAGAAATCCATTTTTTCGAGAAGACGATCTATTGGATGGTACCTTTGTAGTAAATCCATGAAGTACACGCAGAAGCTCTTTCTGCCGCCT
Organism: Psococerastis gibbosa; assembly: GCA_963971405.1. NCBI lineage: Eukaryota > Metazoa > Arthropoda > Insecta > Psocodea > Psocidae > Psococerastis > Psococerastis gibbosa. The sequence goes on from OZ020485.1 coordinate 4,294,169, forward strand.
ACCAGTAGGCGAAAGAGCAAAAAGAATATCCCGATATAGCCATGGAGAAAACTGACGAATTTGAAACAGCCCACTCATTTCCAGCACTGATTGCACATAGTCCTTTTCTCCCCCTTGCTGAGCATTCACCATTGTTCCCATTGCAGTTTCTACAAAAATATCAATAATGGACAAGTTGCAGATACTGTATATTATCAACAGCGTTGATTAGCACAGATTGACGAAGTCAATTTTTATTTTTTAATTTAATTTATTTATTTTTATTTTATTTTTTTAAATAAAAGATTAATCGCATAGCCTACAAACAATTTAATGAATGTATCCGATTGACCTTTTCAGTCGCCTCTGTAGGTTAGTACCCGTGTTGATTTACAACACGCATTTAATTGGTTTATTTTATTGATTTAAGACTCGCACAAGTGCAAGCACGTCACCACCAGGCCATCGAAGTCGCTTTTATACGACCGTCGTCTTATCCTAAATGCCTAGTATAACCGTATATTACCTCAATGCACAAGGTTCTTGAGGTGGTCAGTGACCGATAGCATACTTCGACAGGTGTGTTTCTCCTTCAATAGGAAGCAGAAATAACGCCCTATACGTTGTTGTTTTCCAATTTATACGTAGTATAAGGAAAGCTTTGTGACGGTAGAAATTTTCGATTCCGAGATTTCAACGGATTTACACGTTTTAAGGTCCCAGGAACCCAAAAATGTGGTTTTTACGAAATGTCTGTCTGTCTGTCTGTCGTTCTGTCTGTCTGTCTGTGCGTCGATTTCCGGGCAAACTACTCAGTCGATTTTGATGAAATTTGGCATGTAGGTTCACAAACATCATACCTCGGATCGATTTTTTTTTGGGGGGGCCAACTTAATTTGAGGGGGTTTTATTCTCAAAAACTCCAAAAACAAGTCTAAAAAATTATTTCTCAAAAACGGCTCCAACGATTTCTTTTAAATTCACGTGTATTGTAGTCGTTATTAATGTTAACGAAATGCGGGAGGTCGCTTGCCCCTTGATAGTTTGCTTCTGGGGGTAAAAATATAAAAATAACTAAATTTTAATGAAAATTTACTAAAAATTAAATTTTCTGCGAAACCTTTCTATCGATGATTTCTACCTTCAGGTATGTTTTAGGTGTTTAATTGAGTAACGAAACCGGACAGGCTGCTTTACCAGAAAAATATTTGGGTTTTGTAAAAAAAAAATGTTTTTTTGAGAAATGATAGAAAATTCACGCTTAAATGCATTGCGTGCCCTTCCAGTATTGCTGTATGGTAATGTGTTGGTCTGACCTATCTAGAATTTACCTCACCTCCAGTGACGTCAGGTGGTCAACCCCCCCCCCTCACCCCCGAGATATCGGAAATTTAACCATAGGAAAATTATTTACCATGAAATTACTCATTTTCTCTATCTACTAATTTTGATAAATTGGGAAGCATGTTCGAGTAAACTCGGACCGGTGCTTTAGTTCGGCTACAACCGGATATGAGTTGTTTTTGATTCTCAAAGAAGTCAAAGAGCAAAGTGTACCAATTAAATCTGAGTTCCAACAAAGTGATTCGCTCTTGGGCACTAGTTAACCAATTTATGCATTCAATGTTAACTATAAGAACCGGTCCGAGTTTACTCGAACATGCTTTCCAATTTATCAATTAGTAGATAGAGAAAATTAGTACTTTCATGGTAAACAATTTTCCTATGGTTAAATTTCGGACATCTCGGGGGGGGGGGGGGGGGGGGGGTTGTCCACCAGACGTCACTGGAGGTGAAGTAAATTCTAGATAGGTCAGACATTACATTACATTACCACACAGCAATAATGGCAGGGCCACGCAATGCATTTGAGCGTGAATTTTCATTTTTTCAAAAATATTTTTTTTTTGCGCAAACCAAATAGTTTTTTGGGAAGCAACCTGTCCGGTTTCGTTGCTCAATTTAACACCTAAAACATGCCTGTAGGTAGAAATCATCGATAGAAAGGTTTCGCAGAAAAATTATTATTCAGTCATTTTTCATTAAAAATTAGTTATTTTTATTTTTTTACCACCAGAAGCAACCTATCAAGGGGCAGCGACCTACCGCATTTTGTTAACATTAATAACGACTACAATATATGTGAATTTAAAAGAAATCGTTGGAGCCGTTTTTGAGAAATAATTTTTTTAAACGTTTTTTTTAACAGTTTTTTGAGAATAACCCCCCCCCCCCCCAAATTGAGTTAGCCCAAAATAAAAGAAATGGTCTAGAGGCATGATTTTTGTGAACCTGCACGCAAAATTTCATTAAAATCGGTTGAGTAGTTTCCCCGGAAATAGATGAACTGACAGACAGACATACAAAGCGACAGACAGATATTTCGTAAAAACCACTTTTTTGTGTTCCTCAAAACGTGTAATTCCGTTGAAATCTCGGAATCGGAAATTTCGACCATCACAAAGCTTTCCTTATACTACGTATAAATTGGAAAGCAATGACGTCTTTAATATCCATATCCAATATCAATATAATTCCTCTGATTTGGTACCTACATTTAAAATATGACCTAAATTTCGATTGCTTGTTTCAAAACCTGTAATATTAATGATACCTTCTGTAAAACACCTTAGAGTCTGTAAGCCTAGGTCCAGAATGGATAAATAAAAGTCTTCTTGCCTCGGTAATTCAATCAACTATATACGTGCTATTAGCAACATACCACAAATAATATCAAGTGTGCACATGGATATGCGATTGTTGATGTCGACAGTAATGCCAGCATTTGACTTCAGTACGTCAACTAGAACCTGCAGAAAATGCAATTCAAATTTAACGATAAAATTAGTGTATGGTATTATCTAACTTCGCGGGATATTTCAATACGCCATTGGAAAACAAATAACAATTTAATAAGCACATCGACGCTTGTTGATCATTATTCAGGTATCAATCATATGAATGAGGAAATACGATATCAGCCGTCTTATTAAAGAATTTCTTTTCGGTACATCAGGCCTACACTGACTGTTTCAAATATTCATTGATGCCGTAACTGAAAATCTCACTACATTTGGGACATATTTTTAGATTTTTCGGCAGCATTTAACTCTATAACAATCATTTAATTCTCATAGCAAAATACTAAATATTTCAAAGATTGTGTTCATTGTGTATATTTCTAATGATGTATAGGTGCAGGTACTTACTTTAGCATTTCTGCTAAAAATTTCAATGTAGTTCTCTAAAATTCCAAAATGAAAAGCCGGAGTAAGTATCCTACGATGAGAAAACCATTTTTCGGCAGTGCCGGTCAATAGGCCTGTTCCCAACCATGGCTCAAGCATTGTGTAGTCGTCGCTTTTTCTTATATATCTCTTGCTGTTCATAATAATCTAGTGGAGGAAACGACGTAATATCAAGCAGCTCTTACATTTTAAAAATTAGAATACATCATAAATTTGTGACACATTAATACATCGCATATAACTTGGCGAACATGGTGGGACATGATAACGCGCTGAGACTATACCGGTCGGTCTAGTTGCGTGTCGAGTCCTGGTCACCTCCGATTTAATCGTGTTCCCCAAGTTTTTCGGAATCCACTATAATCAGGAAGTCAGTCAGTCAACTCCCCTTTCCTCTGAGGTGAAAGAGTCTGCCCTTCGGGTGCCTCATGTTAGCAAACAGACTCACTCCCCCCGCCAGGCTGACAGGGTTGCTTAAAGCGGAAATGCTTAAACAGGCGTTGGAAACAACAACAACATATGGCGAAGTTATAGAACTATTTAGCCCTCTCTTACACTCAAAAATGGCCTGTTTTAAATACCTTCCGAATCACGGCCAGAACATGAAGCGAGTGTGGGACTCGAACCGAGAGCCCTAACGCTTGTAAGATAGGGTGACATCTCACACCAAGCCCCAGTTCTATGCTATTTTTTTCACGAACTCACCTGCCTTTGTACAAATACAAAACAAATGCAGACAACTCAATTTTGAGAGAAGAACTTGTACCCTAGGCTACATTCTTTTGAGTGGGAATTGATGTAACCGACAACAAAACATGTCAACATGTAAAATTATATTTCATCTACCCTATGAATTCTCTGCAACAGCTCTCTATGATCAGTATTTCTGGTGAGATTTGATTTCTTTCAAAAGGCACCTATGGTTAATAGATCCGTTGCCGTTGGTAGCCACACTATATTTCAACTTCGTCAACATTATAAGGGTATTCACAATGTTGAAGTTATCTAGTTATTGATTTTAAACTGTGTTATCCAAATTACCACACATCGTGAGTGGACCTCAGGATGTTGCAGGTTCACAAACATAAGCACGATAGTAGCGCTGACTTTCCTTTCAATTATCAATCTAAGTGCCACTTTAGCAGTTAAACTAGCTGTAACCTTCACAGAAGTAGGTTTAACTAACACCTTGGTTAGGTTAGTTTTCGATTTCCATGCACAAATTTTAACTTATCTCGACTTAACACACATAACCAGGAATAACTGTTTAACAACTACATTGTAAATGCCTTTTGTACGTCAACACCGTAGTGTTACCAATATTTATAAAAGTAAGCCTGACTGCTGTAATTCGCCACTGACTTGATTAACTAAGAGGTTTATTTTACCTCAATATCGTCGGGATTGGTGATAACTATCCTTGTATTGCCAAGTATGTCAACTCGGAAAATTGGCCCGCATTCTTTTCCCATTGACATCAGGGTCGTCATCAGTTCTGCAGGTCACAAAAGTGAACAATTTAGGCCTAAACGGCAGTGACATTTTCTAAATCTAATAATGGACTGGCTTACCCTTTAGCTGGTGAGTACCGGCACAGTCTACAACGTGACAGTCCTAGGAGTATTGCCATGAACTGGATTTAGATCAACTGAATTCAATATTTAGAAGTTTCAAAAGGGCATTGAAATGAAGAATAAGTAATTAATGAAGTGAATGATAAGTTGTTTTGAAGCTGGTGGGTACGGTCATGCATAAGTACGAGGATATATAGTAATATCGTAATATGTAGGTGTAAAGAACTGGATAGCCATGAACCAGAAGAACTGACTTCGATATCTAGAAAATTTTGCTCTTGGAACCTCCTGGATCATCTTCTCCTAGTAGCCTACGGTCAGGCCCTACATTCCATATTTTAGCATTGACAATAACTGCTAATGACACCAGATAAGCTCATATATACACACACTCTATACTATATTAGCCTACTGGAGCGATGGTACTTACTGTCAACTGACAAAATAGTCGTCTTAATTATAGGTACCTATACACTAAACAGTATAAGTACCGGTATTGGAGCAATAAGAGTCACGCATGAAAAATACTTACTTTCACTCTTAACTTTAAGGACCGCAGTTGTTCCCAGAAATGGAATAGTGGCAGGTCCAGGGATTTTTCGGAGTAATGCCTCATCCTTTGGCCAGTGATATTGCTTTGGAAGAACAATATGGACCAGAATTACAATCACTATTACTACACTTATTAACAGAATCATGTTTGAGCTCTTCTATATACGTTTTCGCAACATAAGTGTTTCCTCCACTTTGAATCACAGTGATGTGATAAGCAAATAGGCTCATAAAATTATCAGTTTTGAGCTGTTATTATCTCCTAAAAATTGGTTATGCGAGTGAGAAGAGGTCAATGTCAGAGACCCGAAATTTCAAATGCTACGTAGTCAGCACATTCTCCATGCATCACACGTACAGTAAGAGATACAGGAACGATGATCTCTGGAATAATTTGAAGTGGAGAAAAAATAAGAGGGAATAGAGTAGACTAACATATCACACCAGAAAATAGGAGATGCTGCTGCTGCTGCTGCTGTAGTTGCTGCTGATGAGGATGGTGATGATTGTATAGTCCAAGAATCATGAGTTTAAAGAAATAATTTATAAATCGGAATAAGATATCGTGCATGGGTCTGGAGACTGTACCCGTTGACTAATAAACTTGTACCTTTCAACTATTAAACATTAAAACTAAATTTTTGATCGCAGTAATTACCTTGATATTTTAACATTAGACCCGAAATTTATTTTATTACATTTCTTCGGTAATATTATTGAGAGAGGACACGCCATTTATAGTAATATACTCTGTGAGGTCTTTGATGCCTATTGTAGATTGTTATAGTTATATGTACGTCGATAATTTTTGTAACACAATGTAGGTACGGCCTGAGAGAATTCACCACCAGTATTTACGGCAATATACTGTACAATATAATAGTATTACATTTTAATAGCACAATGATAAAATAAAATACCTTATATACAATATAATATGATAATTCATTTCGGAAACAGTTAAAATTATTCTGACTTACAACACAGATATCATAACTTAACTATAAAGAAGAACTCTTTTTTTTCTTCAATTGTGCAAATGATAAAAGAATAAAATCTTGTTAATTGGGCGTTTAAAAATTCGACTTAGTCATCGCCAGGTCTTATACCAGAGGTTGATGTCAACAATATTCATACGGACCGTTAGAATTAAGTAGTGCCAAAACGAACAACATGCACGCGATCAAGAGATCTAATGGATGCTTAATAATTATGACTAATGTAGGCCTACTGGACAAATGGCGAGTTGCTAACAATTTGCCAATTTTTTTTCGTCCCCAGTGAATTATTTTCTAAGTTCAAAAGTCACTTTAATGGAGTCTTTAGGACGTAAAACTAGCTCGGACATAAACCACACTTCATGCTTTTTTTTTTTTTTTTTTTTTTCCTTCGTGGGGCCTACTCATTTGAGTTCCTATAAGCGTCGACCTAGAAGGTCTTTTGCTTTGCTTCCACGTTTGCCGTCTACGCCCATCCTATAACACCAGTCTTTTTGATATATTCTAGTGTTTTTGTGATGGGATTAGATCGGATGGTTTCCTCTTCAGACCTAGGGTGGCCAAGAGTTTGGTATCGAGTTTGTCCCAGCGCTTCACATTCAAAGAGAATGTGTTCAGCTGTTTCTTCTTCAACTTCACACAGTCTGCATCTACTGTCGTTTTTCACGCCAACCCTATGCATGTGTTTGTTGAAGTGGCCGTGGCCCGTAAGCGTGCCAACCACCCTTCTAGCTTGCTCTCTACTTAAAGAGAGAAGCTGATGGGTGAGCTTCTTACTAGGACCCGGAATAACCTTCTTAGCAAATCTGCTTTCCGGGACTTTCTTCCATTCCTCTGCAGTTTTTCTCTGCACCCATTTTTGTACAGAAGTACGGGCCTGGCAATAAGCCATCCCGTACTTAGGTTCTGCACCAATGAATGGCGTTTCTACACCTTTTCGAGCCAGCTCGTCGGCTCCTTCATTCCCATCAAAGTTCGAGTGCGCCGGGACCCAAATCAGCGAGACTGAGTTTTCCCGACACACCTTTATTAGGAGGTTGGTGCAGTGCCACACCATTTTTGATGTGATCTTTATAGCCCCCACAGCCTTAATCGCTGCCTGCGAGTCTGTATAGATAATAATGGTTTTGCCCTTGCATTCCATTTCCATACACTCCTCTAGGCATTTTATAATGGCCCCTACCTCAGCCTGAAAGACTGTAGCATATTTGCCGAGGCTTAGGACTATGGATTTGTCTACAGTTTCCCCATAGACTCCTCCTCCAGCCCCATTTTCCATTTTCGACCCATCTGTATACCAGACTAGGTCATTGTCCCCTGTTTGATGTTCTTCAGCATTCCATTCATCTCTAGCTGGAATTCTAGTGTTAAATGGTTTGCTGAATGAGAGCAGGGGTGTCATTCGGTCTGACGGCATTAAAAGCGTGTCTTCCGATATGCTTTTGGTAATATTGGAGTGGCCTGACCTTTTGCTTCTTCAGCAGCCTTCCAGCTCCAATCTATAGGCGCCCATCCTGGCCTGTGCTTCAATGAAGACTCCCAAGGTTGGCAGGTTCAATAGAGTATTCAGGACATCCCCTGGTGAAGTTGACATTGCTCCTGTGATACAGAGGCAGGCCAGCCTCTGGAGCCCATTCAACTTGGTTGTCACTGTGACCTGTGTAGTCTTGGTCCACCAAACCACACTTCCGTAGGTAATCACCGGCCATTGTGTAAATCCACATTGCCATTTTAGGCCTGATTCCCCACGTTGTGCCTATTGCCCGTCTGCAAACATAAATTAATCGTTTAGCTCGGTTATTAGCTCTTAGTTATGGCAGTCACCGTGAGATGTCGCAGAACTTCCGATACTACTTTTTCCTCCATCATGGCAAATTTTTGCCCTGTGAAATAGATAAGGAAATAGGTACAAGTGTCTAATCAATATTCTAAATAGGATGATTGCATGGAGTATACGAAAAATCAAATTCACAGCGCTCTCCTCTATTTCAGTGTCTGTTTCTGACGTTTATATCTCAGGTGTAACTCACTTATTTAATAAATTGCAGTACGCTAGTTATGTTTTATTATATCCACTACTGACAAGATCTTTCACCTTTCATCTTTGTGTCATACTTAAATACGTTCGGGACTTAGAGGAGATCATGTAGTGTGTTTTCAGTTTCTACGCGCAATTGCTGATTGGGACTGATTCCTGATTATATGGATCGAGCAGGGTAATGGCCATAATGATTTAATTTGAAATTTTGGTATATTTTATATGAATATAATTTCCCCAACGGTTGCTTCCATGATTTATAATACCCATAACCATTACCTGTAAATACTCTAGTACAGGCTGTACTTCTCCAATACAGTATTGTACGTGCAAGGGATAATAGGCTCATATATACTATATTTTCTCTACTACTTGTACATCATATAATTAACTGATTAATACATGGACAGCTAGGTACCGTTACTTACCTATACAATTCCTGGGTCTAGCACTGAATGGTATGTACGAGTATGGATGGCGAGTAGCAATTCTATCAGGCAGAAATCGATCAGGGTCAAATTTATGTGGGTTTGGATACAGTTTGGGATCTCTGTGGATGCATAATATAGGGATTCCAACGCCTAATCCACTTGGCACCTCGTATCCGCCTGGAAACATTTAATATACATATATACATACATCCATATGGGATCTATACTGCAGGTGGTACACCATTCTTATATTTGGATTCAGCTTGGGATCTCTGTTGATGTATAATATATGATCTGGGATTTGAAAGACTATTCCACTTCGCACCTCACATCCATCTGGAAAAATTAACAAATATTCATCAGGAATCTGATTAGATATTGATTAGAACGGCATGACCAGCAGTTATACAGAATATATCGTAATTACCCATCTAGTCCCTTCTATAGCACTAAACTAAGGTGAAATTATGTGACAGCCTCACTTTTAGGAATGCCTAACTTCACGTTTCTAGAAGCTGCCTTGCCTTAAGCATGAGTCCAGCATTAAGTCTTTTATATGTTTTAGGCCTAACATAAAATATTTCTTGCGAACGACAGACATTTTATTATGAATGAATTGAGAGTCTTTTGACATCCTGAAGGGTGTACTAACAAGGTAGATAACGATTAACGATGACCTAGAAATGAACGTAATGGTCAAATGCCACTTAGCCACTTGCGAAGGAACCCTTTCTGGCAAATACAAATAGAAGTAGTCTAATATTAATGACTACTTTTAATTATAGAACCACAACTATATTTTATATCTTATTCCAAGTCACACGTCATTCGATATTAGCTGACACTCCATAACTTACTCAGAACAACATTTTTTTCAAGACTTCGTCCGATTATAGGCACGCTAAGGAACTACCTAATAGTTTCTTTGATGACCCTCTCCAGGTTTTTCATCTCAGCAATGTCAGCCGATGTCACGTCCTTGTCTGATCCTTCGTATATGTTATCCAGTTCTTCGTGGACCTTTCTCTGTATTTCCGGATCCAGACCGATCGCAAATAAGACCCAGCTGATTGCTGCTGAGGTAGTGTCATGGCCCTAAAAGGGACTTGTAATAATAAGTTACATGAAGCAATCTTAAATTGATTGGTTGTCGATTTTGAGACTATGTATCATTTTCCCTTTTGAAAGGTCCAAAAAATGTAAATAGGCCTACCTCAAACATAAAAGTGCCCACTTCCTCTCTAATCTGCTCTTCCGTCAATTTGCCTTCAGTTTCCGACACTTCAACTAGCAGATCCAGGAATGACTTCCTTACTTTTGCCCCTGAAATCAAGGAAGTTTGAATGCGATTTAATAATAAGTTAGGTTTAAAGCGAACTTAAAAATATTTAGATTTAGATATATACCTTCAATATAGCCCTTCAAATATAATTCTACCTCTATAATCTTGTCATGCTTCATTGGGTGTATAATAATGTAGCCTGTAGGTATAGATACTACTAATAAAAAAATAGTATGTACAATAACTTATAAAATAAAATTATTATTTTATGCACTTAACGGTGTCATTTTCAAGTTCAGGGCGAGGTGACTTCATGGATTTCCTAAACTCCCTTTTTCTCTCTTTGATTACCTAAAATAAATTATGCAGGATGAGTCCATGAAATCATTTAGAAATAAGGCAATTATGATTCCACTTATTCAAGTGCAATGTTGGCAAGAAGGGCGGAATGAATCACTTCTAAAAATTAATAATAAACGATCTAATCAAAACCATTTTTGTTTGGTTAGTTGATCAATGGGGCGGTACCCTTATAGTAAATCCATGAAGTACACGCAGGACCTCATCTTTTTTCCGCCTCTCAGTTGCTGAAAGAGCAAAAAGGAAATCCCGATACAGCCAAGGAGAAAACTGACGGTATTGAAACAACTCACTCATTTCCAATACAGATTGCACATAATCCTTTTCTCCTCCATGCTGAGCATTTACTACTGTTCCCATGGCACTCTCTACAACAATATCAGTACCGGTAATAGAGAAGTTACATGTACGGGCCTGCATGCATCAACATTCAACAATGCTAATTAACACAGATTGTCGAGGTCAGTATATCATTATTTTTTTGACAGTTTTTACTACGTACCACAAATAATATCGGGAGTGCACATTTATATGAGATTGTTGATGGCTACAGTTTGGCCAACATTTGTCTTCAGTATGTCTACTAGAACCTGCAGAAAATGCATGCGTATGAATGATGTAGTCATGAAATTTTCATTCACGGCAACAGAGTATATATTTCTGAATATTATATTAAATAACACAATACTTAATTAGGCTATTATTAATTATAAATGCACTTACGTTAGCATTTCTGTTTAGTTTCAGTATAGTTTTCTAAAATTCCAATATGAAAGGCAGAGGTGAGGATCCTACGATGGGAAAACCATTTGTCGTTCGTGCTAGTCAGTATACCAGTGCCCAACCAAGGTTCCAGCATCATGTAGTCTTCGGCTTTTTCTTGCTGTTCGTAATGATCTATAGAGGAAACAACGTATCCAATATTAAATTCATAACATTAACATATATACGTATATAGTATACGCTTGCTTAGAGCATTTCCGCTTTTAAACAACCCTTGTCAGCATTGTTTACTGACAGGGTGGACCTCCTGACTATAGGCCTAGTGAATTCCGAACCACTTGGGGAACACGATTAGGTCCTAATTCGGAGGTAATCTGAATTCGATATGCACGTTAAACTCATAAATTGATTGCATCAAAATTATATGCAAACTCTACCGGGGCAATCATTTAAAATGTTTATTAGCATGCATTGCTCTTAGACAACAGATTCATAATTTTACCTTTAAAGTTGAGGCACTCATATAACACCAAATTCTATCAAGATTATAGTTTATTTTCTCCCATATATTCACTGTTCATACTGCCCAACACGACAGGGAGACCATAAGCTGGTAGACCTATTAAAGTAGCCTATCTACCTAAAGAGAGTTGAATGTGGGCCCGGCCAAATATCTGACAGGCCGTCAGTCACAATTCATCAAAGCTTAAAGTATATTTTTTTCTTGTTTTTAATAAAATACTTTCTTTTACTCAAACGGGTTTTTAGGTACTTATGTATAAAAATTGAAGGACATAAAATTGCCTATTGAAAGGCGCATATGATTGTATTGTCAGCCGCCATCATTCAAATTGCAATGACGTCACACTCAGTGTATAAAGAGACTATACCATATAAGTTTAGGTGTATTTGTCCGATTATTATCATACTTCTTACATCGATTCATATTACAAATAGCCTCCGCTGACAAAAAATTAAGGATCGCAAGTTACTTATTATTAAACTATCTGTCATGTAACAAACAGCAAGATTATGCTATAATATTATAGTGTTTTCCATAATTTTACAGTTCATTACAAAAGTGAGCTTCTAATTGAGGAGGCTGTTTACAAACATGGCCAACTCCATGTTGTAGAATTTTTCAGGAGAGCGGATTTTCTGTTGAAAATTGCATTAAGTTTATAGCTAACCTTAGACTTCTCAGCGCTTCTGGGCGCAATGTGGCTGCTTTTGTCACTTTATTTTACAACGTGCAGGTGGACATTCAAATTTTCTGCAAGGTCGGATCAAAACCCCATTTTGTGAAAAAATGGAGTTGGCCACGTTTGTAACCAAGCTCCTCAATTAACTACTGACTTAATTAACTAATATGTTATTTTACCTCAATATCGTCGGGGTTAGTGATGATTACCCTTTGGAAGCCAAGTATGTCAACTCGCAAGATTTGCCCGCATTCTTTTGCGATGGACATCAGAGTCATCATAAATTCTGTAGGTCACAAAGTTTACCATTTACACCTAAACTACATGTTGAATTGTTAGAAGAAAGTGAATGATAATGTGTACAGGCCTATGCATCTAATGATATATTATACCCTACATGGGAAAAAATTACTGCAAAATTGGTAAACACACTAGAACAACCAAACATAAAGGCTCGTCTATATACTGTACCTATATACTGTATGGTGCATGTGAAGAAATACTCCAACTCTCAACTGCTGATAAAAGAATCGTCTTTATTACTATTGACTATATTGTTATACTTTATAATATCGTCACCCTAAAGTCAGAAGGGCGTACGATCAAAGGCAACTTTTGGAGATAATTGCGTTTCCGTGTCTGTATAACCTAGTATGCAACTAACAGTCAGATTCGCCCTCTTAATAGAAAATGTCAGCCTTATTTTTCAAAAGTAAATTTTTCAGTATAGCCTATGCAAAGTTAGAGCTATGACAAAGCCACTAAAGTCTGATCATAACTCAATTTCCCCAAAAATGTTGGTTACGCCCTTCTGCCTTTAGGGTGACGATATGTAGAAATATTTATGTTATACATGCATGAAATATGTATATTAAAAATACTTACTCTCACTCTTAACTTTAATTAGCGCTGAAGTTCCTAGAAAAGGTGCTGTACCTGGTGGGCCAGGAATTTTAAAAAATAATGCGTTACGCTTTGGCCAGTGGTATTGCTTCGGTAGAACAATATGGACGAGAATTGCAACTACTATTATTACGGTACACCTATTAAAATAATCATCTTAGAGCTCTTCTGAATACTTATTAATAATTAGTGTCTCCTTCACTGTGAATCACAGTAATATGATAAGTAAAGGCTTATAAAATTATCAGTTTTGAGCTGTTGTTATCTCATAATTTGGGTTATTCGAATGAAAAGAGGTCAATGTCACAGACCCATCATTGCCAACTTTGTACAGTCTTACTAAAGGTTACCTTGTCAGCACATTCTGTATAATTGGTTTTATGATTGCACTAGCTCGAACAATCATTCACCTTAGAAATTAAAGAAAACAGTTTTAAAATCTAATAAATATTCCGCATGAGTTTGGAGACCCCTGGAATGTTTGTTATGGGCTACAATACTCTATTGACGTTTAGCCCTGTGCGTCCATTTGCGACGACTTGTTTCGTGCTCAGGTGCCCAAACTGCTTGAAGCAAGCACCCTCAAGTTTCAAGAGAATAGGGTTTTCTAAAAGGGCTAATTCCCAGACAATAATAACAATGTAATAATGTTTTTAACATTTTATGAACCTAGGCCTACTTATTGTAATAATAGGCAGTCTCTGATTTAAGCACTGGTAGCAGTTATATATTATTGTAGCCTACATACTAAGAACTAGCTACCAGTCTGCGTACTTTCTATTTTGTTACAAAAATAATCTAAACAAAAACAAATACTAGTTTTGAGCATGAAACATTGCTCAAATTAAGAGGAAGGTAATTAAAAATTATACAAATAGCTATAGCTAGCGTATAACACGGTTTAAGCTGTGGAGTCGCAGGGAATTTGTGTATCATGTTGTCGATTCAGAAGAACATGAAGAACGTCGGCATTTGGCTACATAAAACAATTACGTTATGTGGAGTGTATTACAAATTTACAATCCGCCTGAATGCATATATTTGTATATTTGAAGCAATCTCTGGTAGTGTTGGGTTCTTGCCCGACTGGATATAAGGCGCGTTAAAAACAATTTGTCTACATTTTTCGTCTCAAATTACTTCTTGGGCTTAAATGTCATTTTGATAGAGTCTTTAGGACGTAATACGAGTTCTAACATTATCCAGACTTCCTCTCTCTTGGTTATTGACGTCACTGTCAGATTTCTCAAAATCTGTGAAAGAACAACCTTCTCCTCCATCATAGCAAATTTTTGGCCTGCAAGATAAAAGAACGCAAGCTGCATAAATTCCAATAATTATTCTAGTAATATTATAAAAAGTATTCTATCCAAGGTAGGTAGGTACTACAAATTCACAATGACTTCTAGAATTTGAAAGGATATTCCCAGTTATACCCACTTTCTTCAATAACCAGACTCCGGATTAATTTTAATCCATTCACAAAAAATATCTTCCAAATAGTCTATCTCACGCTTAGGTAAACGACATCATTATAATAAGTAGGCTACCTATGCAGTTTCTCGGACCAGCGCTGAATGGTATATAAGAGTACGGATGTCGGTCGGCGATCCTATCAGGAAGAAAACGATCTGGATTGAATTCATCAGGATCAGGATACAATTTTGATTGTCTGTGGATGTAGAAAATAGGTATGGCTACATTTGTTTCGGCTGGAACCTCATATCCACCTGAAAATCGGAAAAAGAAGTTGTCACAGACCACTTCACAAAAGCTTTAGAAATAATTTAAAAAAAAAATCCATGTGATGGTAATGCCTAAAGAATTCAGGTAGATATCTAAGAAAATTTACCCCACGTCCGGTAGAACTCAAACTTAACAACACATCGAAAGCAATTAGTTTACGTCTTCGTGTCACTGCATACCTGTACAGCCTACTTTGATCACATGTCCATCTTAAGTTTATCCCTATTCAAGTCCCCAGCATGATTTACACAAATATTACTGAGCATTGGAGTGGATCTTCCATTCTCTCCGATAGCTCTCTTCTGCTCTCTTCCTACTTACAATCCGGCGACAGCGGCAACCTTCTAATAGGCTATTTCTTGATTGCCTTTCACCTCGGCCTTTTCTGTTGGTTGTGTTCATTTTTACTTCTAGTCTATTCTTTAGAATACTTCTCCATCCAACACATTTCCCATCCAGAGAGCTGCACTCGCCTTTAGCTTATGCACTTATAGTAGTGAGAAATGAAACTAGCTACATATTAAAAATTTCTTAAATAACGTACTCAGAACAACCGGTTTCTCGATGCCTCGAGCAAGTAAAGGTACACTGGGGTAAAGTCGCAGAGTTTCTTTGATAACCCTCTCCAGGTACTTCATTTCAGCGATGTCAGCTGAAGTTACATCTCTGTCTGAACCACCGAAGATGTTGTTGAGTTCGTCGTGAATCTTTCTCTGCACTTCGGGATTCAGACCGATTTCAAATAGGGCCCAACTGATGGCTGCGGAGGTCGTGTCATGTCCCTAATAGAGGCAATGAAGAATAAAATCTAGAATTCGAAAATCAAATTGATTTCCTTTTAATTTAGATCATTCTTAATTAATGTTTGACCGTTATCTCCGTATTCTCCGTAACAACCAAATCGACATCTACAGCAAATTGACCATTATTTACATTTTTCATGTACCTACTTCTTACCATATTATACAAATTATGACTTACCTCAAACATAAAAGTGTCAACTTCTTCTCTTATCTCGTCTTCCGTCAATTTTCCATCCACTTCTGATATTTCGACTAATAAATCTAAAAATGACTTTTTCACCTTTGCTCCTAAAAGTTAAAAGACATCTTCAGTCGCTGCAGTCTATAACTATGTAAGAAGTGATTATAATAGTTTAATCGATGCAACAATTAAAATTGCAAACTAAGCTTTGGTAGCTATAAATGGATCAATTTGTTTAAAATTATTAACATTATCCCAGTAAACTCAAAAGGAATTAGGGAAGATGACACTGAAAAATACAACCTTCTTACCAGAATCATTCTCAGTAGAAGTATCTACATTTTTTCTTGACTTTCTAAAAGCTGCCTTACGTTCTTTTATGACCTGCAACATAAATTTATATTGTAGGTGTAGTAGCCACCTTCAATAAGTTATGTAGCTTCTCTTCCAAAATAACTTCGAAAACACACCAAATGAATAGAATTCCGCAATGATACCTAAATGGCATTCAGTAACATAATAACTTATTGTGTGTACTTTATTACATTAATATTAAATATACCTTGTTTGTAAAGCCATGGAGTATTCCCAGAATCTTCTTCTGTCGCCTACCCGTGATGGACAGCGCAAAAGTGGTTGGCCGATATAACCAGGGAGATATTTGACGATATTGGAACAGTTGACTCATTTCCAGAACAGACTGTACATAGTCCTTTTCTCCGCCATGTTGAGCATTTACAACTGTTCCCATGGCAGTCTCTATACAATAAAATATTCCATGCAGTACAATACTGTGCGGGATAGGTATCACATATTTTGCTCCTAATATATGCAAACAAAGGTTTTAGTTATTGTTAGCCTACTCCTTACCTTCATCGGTAGAGGAAAACACGGCTGAAGGGCGTGTTTCTGATAATAAAATCGCAAATAGAGCAGTAGGAAGAATCATCGACCAATAAGCCTGAGGGCTTATGCCGTTAAAAGACTATCGTGTCTTCCAAATACTCTACTCTACTCTACTCAGTCTAGATCTATGCATTTGCATCCAAGATGTAGAAAACAATAGATTGGTTGTGCTAATAATAATAATTTAAATAGATGTTGTAGTTACCGCAAACAATATCAAGTGTGCACATTGATATCAGATTGTTGATGTCTAGTGGTTTATGTCTGTTGCTGTTCAGAATGTCGACTAGAATCTGGAATGATAATAAGAAACCATAATTATAGTTCTATATTTTGTTTTGCCCTGCAGGGAGTCCTAGGCTCCAACCGATAAACGGGTTGCTCGGCGTTAGACCCCCGAAGAACCAGAGATCTAATTCATATAGTCTTCCCAGTAACATCGCGCTAGCGTTGACAAAGATCGAATTTTGGGATAGTACTATGAGTGCCATAGGTTAGAATGCAACCTGGAGATAAGTATACAACTGCACTGTACGGATTTTTAGATGGATGCTTGAATAGGTTATGTGACGTCAAATCTCTGGTTTCATTGTGTTGAATTCTTAAAAGAATGGCCATAAAATATATTGTTTATAGATTATATTGCAGTATTATATATAATATATATATATGGTGCTGTATATAACACTGAGATTAAATTAACTTTGGTTGAAGAGGTAACCTCCACGTTAATTTTGGTGATAATGTTTAATATAGCACTGTTGAGTCTTTTTGAGAAATGAAATTTCAAGCATCAAAAATGAAGCTCTCTGCTTAAAACGGTATACCTAACAATTGCTGGGCAGGAGTTCCAAACTATCAAGAGAAAATTGGAGTTCTATTTAGGAGGGATGAGACACCCGCCATCAACTTCTTCGACCTTACAACAGAGCTTCAGTCAATTAGCACGTCTTCTTGAGGATGCCTTGGACGAACTTTGTGTTGTTTGGAAGCAGCCAAGCGTTGATCACGCTGGTCGAAGAAGACGTGGTAGGTGGCCCCAAAAATCAAATAATTTGGGGGAATTTCCAATCTCTCGTTGATATAGACCTCTGGAGAAAACATATTGAATTATACAGTCACAGTCGCTAAAGCGTTTCCACGTTCTTCATACGGGATAGCTTACCTTAGCATTTTTGTTGAATATCTCGATGTACTGCTCGAGAATTCCAAAATGGAAGGCTGGCGTGAGAATTTTACGATGAGTAAACCATTTGTCTCCAGTACTGGTTAACAGACCTGTGCCTAGCCAAGGGTGCAACAGGTCATAATCTGTGCTCTTCTTTATGTGACTCTTACTATTTAGAATTACCTGGCAAAAGAAATTATTAATCTCTATATATAAAAATGAATCCCTATTTCCCTTGGTCACCCCATCACGCGTGAAAGGCTGGACTGATTTCACTATTTTTTTGTTGTTGTGTTTGTTATTGTCAGGAGAAGGTTCTTATGACAGAAAAAATTTGAAAAATTGCGCGGAAAATTATAAATTCTGGAAATTGAAGTTGCGTAGTGCCCAACGGAACCACGTTAATGCGAGGCCCCGAGGGGGCGAGCTTCCACCCGCCGCAGGCGCAAGGGGGGCGGAGCCACGCAGCGGTCCCAAGCCCCGCTTGTTTAATCATAAATATAAGAGAATTTTAGTAAGGGCTTACAATTAATCCACATTTGATTGTTCCAAACTATGTTGAAACCGTTAATTTTCAATGGGGAGGCGGGGTTGAATAACATAATTTTCTCTAATGTTGACTGTCTGACTATAGGCAAACGATTTTATATTATTTAAAATTGGTGGAATTATATTTTATGTTGACATTTTATTGATGCACAGTTGGCCTACATGAATTATAGAGAAAATATAGCAATATTGTAGGCAACCTCTTTTGTAGTGAAGATTTGTACGATGAATAAATTTTGTGGGTACACACACTGTATACATACCTCAATGTCATTCACATCAGTTATGATTACCCAGTACTTCCCAAGTACATTAATTTTAGAAATAGGTTTATATTCATTGAGGATGGACAGCATTGTATTTAAATACTCTGAAAACAAAAAAAAACACTTATGCTACAATCACATACAAAACAGCAATGGATCAATCAAATTTAGACAATTAAAAAACATTTTTAAAAATATAGCTGTGATGTCATTTCTGGACGGTTATATTGCACCCGCGTGTTTGTTTCTATACGAAAGAGGTAGCCTACATTGCTCATTAAGTCCTTAGATCATTTTTCGGGGTCTCCAACATGAAACTGTTTTTTCATTTTTGTTTTTTTTAAATAAAATGGCTGCTGATATTAATGGATTGAATGCATTCAAATATAACCTATAGTCACTCAAAATTTTCGATTCCGAGATTTTAACGGATTTACACGTTTTGAGGTCCCAGGAACCCAAAAAAGTGGTTTTTACGAAATGTCTGTCTGTCGCTCTGTTGCTCTGTCGCTCTGTCGCTCTGTCTGTCTGTTCGTCGCTTTCCGGGCAAACCACTCGGTCGATTTTGATGATATTCGGCACAAAAATCATACCTCAGGACAATTTTTTTTATTTTGGACTAACTCAATTTGGGGGGGTTTTATTTTCAAAAAACTCATAAAAAACGTCTAAAAAAATTATTTCTCCAAAACGGCTCCAACGATTTCTTTTAAATTCACATATATTGTAGTCGTTATTAATGTTGATAAAATGCAAAGGGTCGCTTGCCCCTTGATAGTTTGCTTCTGGGGGTGAAAAAATAAAAATAACTAAATTTTAATGAAAAATGACTAAAAAATAATTTTTCTGTGAAACCTTTCAATCGATGATTTCTACCTTCAGGCATGCTTTAGGTGTTAAATTGAGTAACGAAACTGGACAGGTTGCTTTCCCAAAAAATTATTTGGTTTTGTGCAAAAAAAATGTCTGAAAAAATGATAGAAAATTCAAATGCATTGCGTGCCCTGCCATTATTGCTGTGTGGTAATTTGTTGGTCTGACCTATCCAGTAAACTCGGACCGGTTCTTTACTATGGAACTAATCATATTATCTCTCTCGGTATCTATACTGGAGCCGGTTCTTTTATTTTATTTTCCCTGCCTCCCCACTTGCGGGTGTCCCTATAGGGTCCTACACCTTAATACTGCTGGAGTGCTGTTGCTGCTTTAGGGAACAGCCCCTCGGTATTGGAGTGCCCTTTTAATTTTGTATTCAAGAAGTAGGGGCATCATTTGACTGAGGGGCAGTTTAGCTATTTATGAATATTACCGAATAATACCTACATTTTAGTTATTAGTTGAAAGTAATTGAAATAGTGTGATTTTTATTTATTATTTTTAATTCTTTACATTTTCATGACTACACGGCCAACATCACACGAGTCTAGAACAACGCCCCCCCCCCCCTCTCTTCAGGAGTTGCTTGTTCACCCATCTCCCCCAAAGAAAAAAAACAATTAGGGGGCGAATCTGTCGACGTGACTATCGTGACTAGACTACAAAATGCATTTTAACTAATTACAATTTCTTCAATTTTTTATGTGAGTATAGGCTATCTTATTATGTAGATAGGGGCCTATAAGTAAATTAGGAATTTATTTAAGAATAGAATATTTAAGAATATGTATATATTGTATAAGTTACATCTCAAATTGTTTGCTATATCATTATTTTTCGTATAGGAGCAACTGACTGGTTTGAAACTTAACAAACGACAAACCCATAAGCGACGTCCAAAATATTATTCTACAACATTTCACAGGTCAGGTCCTGTAGAATAATGGTACAGACTGCAACTTTCACCCGAAAGGTTGTTGGTTCGAGTCCCACACTGGCTACATTTTCTGGCCATGCTTCGGAGGGCATGTAAAGCAGGCGGTCCCGGGTCCTCCTAGTTGAGCGTAAGAGAGGGCTTTACAGCCCTAACTCCACTAGGTTGGCTTAGTAATAGAACAACAGAAAGTCAAGATTTATTTATTTATTCACTTACGGTCATTGGAATTTCCAAAAATAGAGATTGTTCCAAAATACGGGATGGTGCGAGGGCCAGGAATTTTGGCCAGTACAGCTTTGTATTTTGGCCAACGGTAAGTTTTCGGAAAAAATACATGGAGTAAGAACACAAGAAATAATACAGTATATACAGCAATTAGCCACATCCTGAAGCTTTGGCCGCTGATACAATGCAACAAACGTGAGATTTAGGCATTTGTTTTGGGTGCTGTTAACCTCAAGATAACCTTATCACAGATATTTTCTAAATGTTAATCGTTATCACAATTATAATAGCATCTTCATATAATATTATATGGGGTTTAAATTCGTATTAAGCAGACAACTTAGACGGATTGAGTAGGTACCTTGTAGTACCTAGAGCATACATAGCAACTATTACCAAATCTTGCCAATATACTATTATATAGTAACAAAAGTATTTAACCTACTAGATATTTGCCCAGGGTCTTTGTCAATAAATACATATTCAAAATTCATCCGGAAATGATCGCTGATGAGATGGGAAGAGTTAGGTGGAATCCTTATTTGAAATAGAGTAAATTTATTAAGCCTAAACTGTTTGTTGTATGGGATTTGTTATTAATATTTAAGTTTAGTTGTAACAGTTGATGAAAGTCCTCTTTTTTTCGTTATGGTCCGAAAACCTCCAAGTATTTGAAATATGGTGAGCTATCATTGCGTGCAGCGAATACTTTGGCAAGACCATGTTACCAAGAACCGGTCCGAGTTTACTCGAACATGCTTTCCGATTTATAAAAATTAGTAGATAGGGAAAATGAATAATTTCATGGTAAATAATTTTGCTATGGTATGGATATCTCGGGGGGGGGGGGGGGGTTGCCCAGCTGACGTCACTGGAGGTGAGGTAAATTCTAGATAGGTCAGACCAACACAATAACACACAGCAATAATGGCAGGGCACGCAATGCATTTCAGGATAAATTTTCTAAAAAAATTTCAAAAAATTTTTTTTGCATGAAACCAAATAAATTCATGGGAAAGCAACCAGTTCCTCCTAGTATGTCTGAAGGTAGAAATCATCGATAGAAAGGTTTCGCAGAAAAATTATATTTTAATCATTTTTCATGAAAATTGAGTTATTTTAATTTTTTTACCTCCAGAAACAAACTATCAAGGGGCAAGTGACCCCCCGCATTTTGTTAACATTAATAACGGCTACAATATATGTGAATTTAAAAGAAATCGTTGGAGCCGTTTTTGGGAATTAATTGTTTTAGACGTTTTTTTGGAGTTATTTGAGAATAAACCCCCCCCCCCCTGAAATTGAGTTAGCCCAAAATAAAATAAAAATGAGCTCGAGGTATGAGATTTGTGAACCTACATGCAAAATTTAACCAAAATTAGCCGAGCAGTTTGCCCGGAAATCGATGAACAGACATACAGACAGAGCTACAGACAGACATTTCGTATAAACCACTTTTTTGGGTTCCTGGTACCTCAAAACTTGTAAATCCGTTGAAATCTCGGAAATGAAAATTTCGGCCATCACAAAGCTTTCCTTATACTACGTATAAATTGGAAAGCAATAAGGAGGTCCTAGTTCCAGAATAAGCAGAACTCTGGTTGCGGCCATATAATGGGTTATATATAAGAAGAGCTCGCTGGATATTTGCTACGACACGAGAACTACTTCACTAGCTTTATAGAAGGAATCATAAAAGACGTCATCCCGCATCCAACCTAAGCACCCAAGAAAGGAATATCTGCAGCAAATAACGGTATGGAGGATGTAGGCCGTAGGGGCTGAATAAGAGGGGATAGGAGGCATCGGTACCATATGTTGCTGCCAGCGAGCCAACCGGCTGTAACTTGAAAAAGATGGCCCATGCATGCCTTACCATTCTTCTTTCTTTTTATAATACCTCTTCCATCGAAGATTGGCGACCATCATGGCAATTTGGACCTTGCAGAATGCGGCTCTAAAAAGAGCACCCGTGCTCTTGCCAAACTATTGCTTCAGGTTTTTCAACCAGGATGTTCTTCTTCCCATCTATCTTCCCTTGATTATTACGTACAGAAGGCTCCTAACCTAACCTACAATGAAGCCATTGAACAAACTATTCCCCCACAATCGCAAACTGTCACCAAATCAGCAAGTGTTAGCTTTCTGCAGGTTGAGACAAGCTCTAACATGTAGGCGGTCATTGAGACCACTAGAGGTCGAAATCAGGTGCACCGCATTCCATTTGCTCGGATCGGAGGCTTGCTTCAAGTCAATATTACCAATAAGAAGCTTTTTCAGTTTTTCTGCAGGCTATGCCAATGGTTGTGAGCAGATTAAGAGGCAGCCTTAATTGACTCGTATCTGTATTTGTCATGTATTTGGAGGTAAGCCTATTTGTCATGCTTCTTGCCTCCGCTTGTCCATCGCTTATTGCCGGTGTAGGTTACGGTAGACATATATACGAAAAAAATACACATAATGTCCAAAATTCACGGGGTCGTTGGCATTGGAAAAGGGACTTATGGGTCTATAAAAAGTCCTTCAAAATAATAGGGAAAAAAAATAGGGAGCGTTACAGTTTTTGGGGGTAAATTACTTCCTAAAAGGCAAAGTACTACCGTAGTCCATCGCTTGGGAGCAACTTGCCTAGTACCATTGGTGAGCATGAGTGTTTATACAACATACAGTATAGTTAAATGTCATGTTAACACGCCGACCGTTGAAGACCGGCTGGTTGTTTAATAGGCGCAGAACCATATTAGCTAGAACTTTGAATGGCCTTCGCACAGCACGCTAGAGACAGAGACAAATCTCAATGTAGTTTATTGACTACAGTATACTACTTACTTAGGTAGGTGCGCCCAGCCCGGGGGGGGGGGGCTTTTGGCCGCTGCCACTACACCACGCCATCTCTGACGATCTTCCGCTACAGTATAGACTTGTCTTCAAAGTAGCTGAGCTTCTGAGTAATGCCTTATGGTCTCAGAGGTGAAGACGCTAAATCCCTAATTAGTACCTCCTCGTGTTGGTGATGGAAGCGCATAATGGCGACTGAACAATTAGTGGACCGAGCCGGGGTAAGCGAAAAACGAAATAAACTTTCTGCGGAACCACACCTTAAATTCAGTAACAAAACCTAACAGGTTGCTTTCCCAAGGAAAGTTTTGGTTTTGAATGAGAAACTATATTTTTTAAAAATATAGGCTACACGGAAAATTAATCTGCATTCATTTATGCAGTAAGTTGGCGCCCCCCCCCCCCCCCATAGCGGTGCGGCAGCATTCTTCATAGAAAACGATGAACAGCTACGGGCCACCGGCAACTCTACGTGAGGATAAGGCGCAGTATAGTAAGTGTTAATATTCTGTTACACTAAGTTATAGTATAGGCTACTTACGGTCATTGGCATTTCCAAAAATTGAAATAGTCCCAAAGTACGGGATAGTTAGAGGCCCGGGGATTTTAGCTAAAGCCGCTCTATATTTGGCAGAACGGAAAGTTTTTGGAAAAAACACGTGAAACAACAACGCAACTGTTATGACAGTGTACAAAATAAACAATAACATCTTGATGCTCTGTTTTAATGCACGTACGAGATGTAGGTACGGTATAGGCTACTGTAACAGCACTATGTTGTGTGGCAAACCTGCTTTAGTGATCATCCGTAGACAGTAGGTTTCTGAGAGGGCAGTGCTGAGCCAAGGTTAACCTCTACGTAAATTAGGAGGCAATTTGGTACCTACAAAAAAGTCTTCAATTGATTCTCTAGCCAGCTTGATGCTTCTAGACCCGGCTAATATGCTGACAGTGCTCAGGTTAGCCCCCACCCCTAACTTTGGATATTAATTTACCCCTTGAATATTTTAAGGACTAAATTTAATCTAATTCATACCAAGACAAACTGTACAAACTGTATGTGCCAACGACCATACCGCGTTGAATCCACCAGAACAGAGCCTATTCAAAACTGCAGCAAACTTGATAGTTGGCAGGGGACATGGTGGGTCATGAAACGCGCTGAGACTACCAGTCAGTCTAACAGTCTAAATGCGTGTCGAATTCTGGTCATCTCCGACTTAATCTTGTGACTCTACTGTGTTACCCAAGTGGTTCGGAATCCACTATAATGACGAGGTCCACCCTGTCAGTCTGCTCTAAGGCACCCTAATTGCCTCTAGGGTGTTGTAGAAGTTGTAAATTTTAAGTTCCGCCAAATTCCGATGATACCAGCAATTTTCAAAAAAATCTTGATAATGCCTTTCTGGGAGATATCTTGAACAAGGGCTCAAATTGCTCCCCGTAGTTACACTTTCATTCTACAATATATATAATAAATATACATCTTGCTGTGTTTTGCCACGCCGTTACCCCTGACAGAAGCACTAGTTTTCAACCACCCTGTCGCGTATCAGTGCTAGAACCTTTGCATGATCCTTCAACACCTAAAAACACCGCAAGAAGTTGTATATGAAGATTTCCTCAGCATTCGGTTGATGCTAATTTTCAAAATATTGCTACCATGCGACAACTGTCAAACTACTTCCTGCAATTACAGACATTTCAATTAGCACACTTCTTGCTGCGCTGAGGCAGGCTTTACCTTTTCCCTTGACAGAAGCATTTTTTCGAAATAATAAACTCTTGATTTACTTGCTTACTTACTTCGCTTGTTCAGAAGACACGCATTTAATAGGTTGTCCAAAATTGAGCAGCTTCGACGGCATTGTAATACCAACAGGTCGTCAATCGTGCTTGACAATACCAATTGCTTATGCACTGTTTGTGCCTTACTGTTATGCATTGGGAAAGGTTGATGTGTTATGCATCAGCTTATTGACTTTCAAAAATATAGGTAGAATGTCAATCAAACCAACTTATCCGTCACTGTACCATAAGAGTATATATATATTCATGCCCAAGCAGCACGGCTCCGGGCATTGTAGAAAACACGTGCAATACTCGTCGTTTACACACAGTACCCGGGGCTGTGTGGCACGGGTGTACACAGCATTTTGAGTTATGTTTTTCCTCTGAGAGCCAGATATCACTGCATCCAAAAAATCAGCTTTGCTCGAAATGTTGAGCAAATTTCATGAAACGCAATAAGCGACATGCCACGGGCATAGCCTAGGAAGCTTCTATATATTTCTGGGTTGAAACGTCATTCTGATAGAGTCCTTAGGACGTAAAACTAGCTCTGCCATGAAGGATACGTCAACTCTCTGAGTTATCGAAGTCACCTTCAGGTGTCGAAGAACTTCCGAAAGAACCACCTTTTCTTCCATCAGTGCGAATTTTTGTCCTGCAACATTAAAACAGGAAATGACAAAGGAAATTCCTCCAGGTTTTAGGGTTGCAAACATAAAAAAAATATCGAGAAATGAATAACAAGTGATTAATTTAGCAGGCACTGCTGACTACAGAATCGCAAACACAGAAGTTCTACCCACTTGACCTTGGCTCACAACTATACGGGAATTGATGACATGCCTGGTTTGGGTGATTGGCTATCCAGCTAGTCTAGGGTAGACAGAGCTGCTCTCAACACTCTCAGCAGGTTGTCACTGCCATTAAAAAAACTCTAGACATAGAGTTCACCCACTTAAAGACAAGTAAAAGGGGCCTATAATGTTAGGGGATAGGCCAACAGTAGGCTCCAGAACACAATACCCACCTATGCAGTTCCTGGGGCCAGCACTAAATGGTATGTACGAGTAAGGATGGCGGCTGGCAATTCGGTCAGGTTCGAAGCGATCTGGGTCGAAGACATTAGGATCAGGGTACAATTGCGGATCTCTGTGGATGTAGAAAATAGGTACGGCTAGACTTGTATACGCTGGTATTTCATATCCACCTGAAATCAGAAAAAAAACCCATATATGGTAGGAACCAGTTTAAATTTTCCTGGACTGCGAACCCTCTGGAGTCAGGGGCGCCAATAACATACAATATATATACATAAAGTAAGTATGTACTTGTACCTTGCAATACGAGTACTTAGAGCGCGTTCGGGGTCCGAAAGTGTCATCATTATACAGATAGGAGCTTGGCAATAGCGGACATCGTCATCTACTAATGCATGGTGGTGCGGTGTAGCATTCCCTACCAATACTTTACACGCGGTGATAGGAACCAGCCTAAGTAACTTACTTAGAACGACAGGTTTTTCAACAGTCCTAGCCATTAAAGGTACACTAGGGTAAAGCCTTAATGTTTCTTTGATGACCCTCTCCAAATACTTCATTTCAGCGATGTCTGCTGAAGTAACGTCTCTGTCTGACCCTCCGTAGATGTTGTCTAGTTCTTCGTGAATCTTCCTCTGAACAATGGGATTCAGTCCGATCTCAAATAGGGCCCAGCTGATGGCTGCTGAGGTCGTGTCATGGCCCTGGAAAAATGAAAAGTTAAAAATGTAGTGATGGTTTTTTACCATTTCAACTGATGCTGTTATTTTTTGAGTTGAAAAGAGCCAATGGAAACTGCTATTTGGTAAATATGTTGAACTGCCGTTCATATAAGACTCCCCTTTTGTTAATTTTCCTTAAGTTTCTGATTTTTCAACTCACAATTAAGAACTAGTTTAATAATTTTGTCTACAGTGTCTGGGGATACAAAGTCTTACCTACCTTCAGCATAGTAAATCATTTTGTCGTAACTTATCACCCTTACCTCAAACATGAAAGTGTCTACTTCCTCTCGTATCTCTTCTTCAGTCAATTTTCCTTGCGTTTCTGCTATTTCAACTAATATATCTATGAATGACTTTCTTACTTTTACCCCTGAAAATTCATTTAGCATAGTTATAATTGCAAATAAGTGCCTAGCAATTAGTTTACCGCACATTAATGTTCGACGTTTTTCAGGGTGTTGTTAAATAGTAAAAATTGAACTGCATATATACTATGGAGCATAACAGCCAAATAGTTAGATAGATAGAGGTACGTATAGATAATATGTTCGTAGATAGCATGTTGTATTTCGTTTTGTTATTTTATAGTTACTCCTTAGTTGTTACTAACTTTGGGCAGAAAACTAACCGTCCTCGTAATGAGTCATTTGTCACTTAAATTGATACACATTAATTTTGTTATATAACTACTAGTAAGACTGCGTATCAATTTATAACTGCAGGAACCAATGTTGCTTTCCTATTTATGCATTTAAGTATACGATCGTATAAGGAAAGCTTTATGGTTCCATTTTTATATTTCAACGGATTTACAACCAGAAAGGTTTCTGTCGGTTAGTCTTTGATCGTCGATTTGTGTAAAAACTGTACACTCAACGGATTTTGATGAAATTTGCTTCAGGGTAGGGAAAATTGTTTTAATACCTATACTATTTTCAATTCAATTAAATTATTTAGCGTTGATGATTCTGAATTATCTGTACCTACTAATTGATGCATGTAGGGGTCTCTTGTACAGGCCGTCTTTCTACTTGTAGGCCTACTTACCATTATCATCAATTGTTCTTGAATGTTTCTGTGATTTTGTGAACGCCTCCCTTCGTTCCTTGATGACCTAAAATTTAATACAAAAATATAACATAAAACGCTGGTTTTTGGCATGCTCACTTATACTATACGATTAGTAATAGGTTAGTTGACAATTTTGGGAAACTTATTTTAATGCATCAGTAAAAATATATCATGTATGGCGGTAGAAAAATAATATATTATATTTACCATAATTACGATGAACGAAATGTCAATACAAATTCAGTAGCTTCATTACGTACATATATAGAATATTCGGGCTGATTTACCGTCAGTTAATGAATGTCAAGCGAAATATAATCTACGAGGAAGATAACCACGTAGTGTCACTGAAGATGTCGGCCTCAGATGTTTGTGGAAACCTCGTTCAGACAGCCGCAGCCCATCATATTACTGGATTCTACTGATACATCATTGACTGATGAGAACTTCACCAAAATAATATACCTTGTCAGTAAACCCGTGAAGAATGCTCAGAACTTTCTTCTGTCGCCTGCCAGTAGCGGAAAGCGCAAAATTGATAGGGCGATATAGCCAGGGTGCCAGCTGACGAATTTGAAATAGTCGGCTCATTTCCAGGACAGATTGCACATAGTCCTTTTCTCCACCACGCTGCGCATTCACTACAGTTCCCATGGCAGTCTCTAGAACATATATAGCTACATTGCATGCAATGGACGTCTTTATAATAGAAAAATCCTAATCATTACAAAATTCAAACAAATATGTGTAGCTAGATCTCGCTTAAGAGATCCTAGATGTTGCCCCCCCCCCCTGGATCAACCTAAATTCTGTTGGTTTACGTTTTTTATTTAATTTAATACGCATTCCTCTTCACCTAAGTTACGGCATGTACAGACCATTTCATACACCATATTATAGCCTACGGCATTTTTAATTTTTTGTATTGTAATTTTCCAAGAGCTTAATAATTCTTTAATAACATTTTCTGTCCCCTAACAGTGTATAAAACATTCATAGATACATCAAATACGTATAACTTAATTATTATGAAATATTGAAATTAAGTAAAAAGTAGGGATGATCCAGAGGTGACCAGTAACTACGTTCAGCTTAACTTTAATGTAGTAGCTATGTAGTTGTAAGTTAATACCGTATTTTAGTTCTTAAGTAAGTAAGGCGCCCATTCCATTGACCGGCTAGGGCTATTTCCAAAACGGTGACGTGGTAGCAGACACTCAAGACTTAGGTAGCGTCTCCACCGACCTCGCATTGCAGATTGCAAGTGACATTGACGGAAATGTTTGTTTTTCTTTTTATAGAAATCTATTAAAATGTTTGTAATTAACATATCCCATGAAGCCATTTTTTAATTTTAGTTTGTTTGTGATTTTATTGTATGATCATTGATCAATTTTAACTATGGCATAGAGGAAAATAAACATTTCCGTCAATTCTGCAATGCGAGGTCGATGGAAACGCCACCTAAGTCTTGAGTGTCTGCTACCACGTCACCGTTTTGGAAATAGCCCTAGCCGGTCAATGGAATGGGCACCTTAGTAAAGAAACCAAAGATTCGCACATTGATACTACACTGATTTTAGTACAATATAATATGTATAGTTACCGCAAACAATATCGAGTGTACACATTGATATCAAATTGTTGATATCCACTGCATTATCACCATTTGACTTTAGTACATCCACTAAAACCTATAAGAAATATGTATATATAATAATGAAAGTCCTATTTTGTAGCCAACAGTAAATTGAAACTGGATTTTCGTCACACAATTTAATTACGGGTTCCTGCTGTAAATAAGTCTATTTATATATCCAGGAGTTGACTAGTTGTTAAGCTATATTTGTCAGTCAATACAATACTCATCTCTTTGAAAATATCATAGGTAACTTAAGTAAATAAGTAGTTAATATAACAGAATAATTAATAATATAATTAAATTATTAATAAATGTATTAAAATAATTTGTAAATAATAATAAAAAGTGTGTCACTGTGACGGATGATAAAGTAATTAGGCCTACATTTACAGCCAATGACTACCCATTCAAACGTCTTTTTTTCTGCAGCCTAACCTAAGTGACAAGTTAATCGTACCTTCTTTTAATTTTTTAGGATTGGTGAGGAACAAAATGCACAGATAACCTACACCTTTTGTAATCACATATTCTGTCATTTTCATTGTATTGGTTCCATACAGAGAATTTGTACTCAGAGTAATATATTTATTATGTTACAAAAGCTTAAATATTACCTTAGCATTGTTGTTGAATATTTCAATATACTGTTCAAGTATTCCAAAATGGAAGGCCGGAGTCAGCAGTCTGCGATGGCTGAACCACTTGTCACCGGTACTAGTCAGCAGACCTGTACCCAACCAAGGTTCAAGCAAAAGGTAGTCTGTGCTCTTCGTTATATGTGACTTGCTGCTCAGAAGTACCTGATAAGGGAAAGACACTGAGAATACGCAGTAGAGGTACCTACTATTTTATGGTAAAGTGGCAAAATCCTGTTTGCCGGTGAATTATGCAGACCTTTGCAACGCGTTGAAAAAGAAAGAAAACAGTGGATAAAGCTAATTGTTGAAGCTGCATGGTAACGTTAAATAAACCATAAAAAGTTAACTTTGCCTTAGAACCGAGATTAGAGGATTTAGAAACATCTGGACATAGCGGGATTCGAAACCACTGTTTCCATAGAAACCCATTAATGTTAAAGCCTAATAAGAGACCCCCCCTCCCCACGAGTAGGAGCCCTCTGAAGCATGGCCAGAAAATTCGTGGAGCATGGGTCTCGAACCAACAACCTTCCGGGTGAAAGTCAGAGTCCGTACCACTACTATACATGTCCTGAGTAAGTATGTTTCACTTCAATTCACAATATTCCATGGCTGGGCGAACAGTACAAACTGCATGGGTGATGGGGGTCGGTCAGTCCCTTAATACATGAAACAGTTAGTATATTGTATACTGCCATATAGCCTAGATAACCTCAATATTGCCTGCTTTGGTAATAAGACAAGTATACCTGTATACACCGTATTCACCGATATTATCAAGTCTAGCAACAAGTCCATATTCATTAATAATTGACCAAAAAGTTCTTAGATATTCTGCAAATCATTAAAAAAAAAATATAGGGCCCCACATATTAGAGGGGAAATAGAATTTCCCATAATACAATATATTGATTTTAGAGCTATCGATGAATACGGAGTTGGTTGAAGATATGACTTTTCCTGTTCATTTTGATACATAGTTTGTGGCCGTCATTAACACTGAATGGCCACAATTGATTCTTGTCAAGTCTTACATTTTGCTGTTGCCAATTGGTGCTATAGTGATGACGGTCACAAATTATGTATCAACTTGTTGTAGAAGTACATTTTGAGTCGTCCATGAAATATCAAAGATCGATATTTCTGATGTGAAATTTGTGGTACGAG
The DNA here is from genome assembly GCA_963971405.1 of Psococerastis gibbosa. NCBI lineage: Eukaryota > Metazoa > Arthropoda > Insecta > Psocodea > Psocidae > Psococerastis > Psococerastis gibbosa. The sequence continues at coordinate 4,326,025 of OZ020485.1, forward strand.
AGAGAACATTCTCACCTCAACGTCGGCAACTTCAGTAATTAATATCCTGTATTCGCCGAGAACATCAATTCTAGAAATGGGCCCATATTCATTAATAATTGACAACATAGTTGGTAGAAATTCTGAAAAGTGTAAATAAATAACAAATTAATGCCTGCAAAAAAATTTCCAAATAAGTTACAAAGGAAAAAGGGGTTGTTGGATTATTATTTTCCTATGACTTTTTATAGTCCCATAGATCCCTTGTCCAATGCCAATGACCCCATGTATTTCGGACATTATTTGTATTGTTTACGTAGGAATGTTTGGCCATTGGCAAACTGGCAAACGACGTTCTCGATGTCAGCAAGCTACACCGGCTAATTACCTAATGGAGAAGCTGGGAAAAACGTACCATTGACGCAATGAAACAGGTGAAAACATGAATTAACCAAGTACAGATACGAGTCGATACCAAACTAACTTAAGTTTAAGAGGTAACCTTCTGAGTCCTGGTTTTAACCGAAACTAGGGGATTTAGACGACAGAACCCAGAACAGCTATAGTTTGCCGTGCCGGGCCGCCGCGCTGGCAACTCTACCAGAGGATAAGGCGCAGCAAAGTAAGTATTATTATGCCGTTACACATATAATAAGGTGTATACAATAATATAGGCTACTTACGGCCATTGGCATTTACAAAAAAGGGGTTGTTACAAATCAAGTTCAATAATTAGAGCCAATCGTTGTTGTTATACAGACGGGCACATGTCAACAAATTGTATAAAAGCTAAAGGATTTTATATTTTTGACAACTCCGGACTCCCTTTTTAGAGCAGCAGTTTCCAAGGTTCAAATGCCCCTCCCTGGCATCGCCCTAGTTGCGGGGTACGCTGATATTTTATGGGGAAGTTCGTCGAATTGGACCATTGGTGTAAATAGGGGTCCCCAGGTCCACCCGGAGCCCCCCCCCCCATGATTTCTGGTGACAAAGACGTTACGGAGGCTAAAGGCATAGTATCCACAATAATGAAAGGGAAATTAATTCTTCACTGAGAGAAATATTGGGCTGTTTTCAAGTATCGGACACCCATTTTTCGGTCCGATAACGAAATTTTGAAAACTTATCGTAGATTACTACACATAAGATATCGGACCACTTCTCCGATAACCCAGCAAAATCTCCGTTGCGTTTTCGTTGAGCTGTTACTCCGATAAAAATTACACGATAAGTTATCGGAATGAAACTTCTTCCCCCATAAATTAACGGAGTGACCTCCGATATCTTATCGAACTTGTAATGCCTCTATAAGATATCGTTGCTTGGTCGATGATACTTTAAAGGAGCTCTGGCACATCGATAATCCAACGTCTAAAAAATGTACGATAAGATAAGATGACCTAACTGAGACGAAAACTTATCGAATTCACTGGATATGGTCCGAAAAGTTATAGGCTACGCAGCGCGTGTTTTTCGCACTAAAATTTAAAATCATATTGCTTTAATACGACATCTATATTCGTAAATATGGAACGAAAGTAAAAAATTATATATTACATAAAAAAACTACTTTGCATTGCTATTGTAGGGAAAAATTAACCATTAACCAATTCCCCTGGGGGGGGGGGGTATATATAATATGACTTTGGAAAATAAAATGCAAATACATTTTTGTATATGTGCGGTATAGACGGATGCATCTGTTAGCGTCCAAAGAAATTCAAACCTCATTTTTGCTATTCGTTAAAAGTTGTCATGAAATTGTATTTAAAAGTAAACGAAATGGGGAAAAGTTTCATTTTGTAAAAGTATACTCAAATTTGCTGGATATCTTTAGGTTAATTGATTACCCGTGTCAAACGGTTGCATAACTAATAAATAGATTTGAATATTTTCGATTAGAATGGGTTCTCCCTGATGCGACGTTTAGTTATCGTACCAAAAGTCCTTGAACTCTAGTCCTTGTACTCCTAGTCAAAAGTTCGAAAAGTTATCGTAGTTGCGTTACGCCTGTCTATCACAATTAACTTCCGAAAAGTTATCGTAAGACCCACGTAAGATATCGGAGACTAAAAAAATGTTATCGGAGTGGTCAACCCCCATTTAAATTATCGGAGCAAGTTATCGTAGTTGAAGGTCTGCACATGCGCAGTTCGGAATTTCCCCCTGCGTCACCGGCCCGCGCATCTTGCATTAACGGACCTTCTCTTCAGTGATCAGTCCTTCATTCCTTCCCTTAGAGCTCCCTCACGTAATAGTTGGGGCTGTTTGGAAGCGCATCATTATTTCATATGCCTAGCGTCTCAAGTCTTCTATTTAAGGCAGTAGAAGAATTATTTCTCTGCATTTTGATATATACGATTGATTGGTCACATAATTATAATGGGTCCGCGTCAAAATAAAGAGAAATATTTCTTCTAGTGTCTAAAATGCTTTTAAGCTCTAGCCTGTAGTGAATATTTCCCGTGAAATTTTATCTTAGCTTAAGCCAAAAAGCTGGACTAGAAAATATTCTTAATTTGGTTGTTCAAAATTGATTGTATCTAGACTATTATGTTCCTAATTGCCAATATACTGTTTATAGGCTACATCATTTTAATTTTATGTACAGTTGTACATTGCATTATATTGTTGAAGTGTTCCTTTCATGCGGCTGCAGGGTGAAATAAATGTCGTGCATAGATAGCGCCCAGTGTTGCAACGTGCTGCATCTATAGGGAGGAGAGAGGGGAGGCGGCGATGAGGGGCGGCGTTTGGATATATATACATATTTAGGGGGCTCGTGTATATATATGGGTGTATTAATACAGAGTGCATATATATATATATATATGTACCAGATCCTCCCTATATATATATATATACTGCCAGCGCTGCCGCTGCCCCCCCCCCCCCCGGGATGCAGCTACGATAGGGTATCGTAGGTAGAAGCGGAGCTTAACGATGGATTATCGGAGCTACTGCCCTTGAAGATTTAGGGTCCGATAACTTAAAGGAGTTTTAACTCATAAGTTTTCGTAGTGAATTATCGGAGCATATAAGTATCGGAGTTATGGAAGACGATGAGTTAACGAAGAGGATTTATCGGAGTACCGATCCGTTCACTTATAGTACCGACTACGTTGTCACGCATCATCGATTCCGATATCATATATGTGGCATTTCTCTCAGTGTTGGTATGCTTATTTCACATGGGTTCCTAAAGCCCCCCCAGAAATTTTGGGAATTTACGCCAATCAATTCGACATTTTGTTACAGTGAAGAATATTTGGCGATTGGCTACATTAAGTGAATAACAACGTTATATAGGAGCATATTTGAATCCGCCTTAAGGAAATCGCGTCAACCGAGATTTTCGTCCGTCGTTCTCCTGCAGCCTGAGCGAGGCGATTATAATACCGGGGTTAAATAAATACCTTAGGATTATAACTGTAAACAAACAAATTTTGAATGGCACTTTCCATTATAAAATTATCTGGTTTACATTTTTAATACCAGGGGATTAAATAAATACCGGTATCATAATCGCCTCGATCAGGCTGCAGGTACACTATACAGTATAACATACTATATACGATCGTCTGACGTAGGCCTACTTACTGTCATTTTTGGTAGCAATAATTGACGCCGTTCCAAAATACGGTATAGTCGGTGGTCCGGGAATTTTGTTAAGTTCCCTCACGTAACTCGGCCAGTGGTAATGCTTAGGAAATAACACTTGCAGGACAAACACTAGAATTATTACAGTGTAAAAAATAAACAGTAACATCTTCAGTAAATTTTTAAGATACTATTAGTCGACCCTAACTTGATGACCAGAGCGTTAAAAAGAAAATAATAGTTTATTATCAATGATTATTGTGTTGGCTTATCAATATGATTACTCTAGAGTTTTCAAACGGAGGGAACTGACATTCATGCTCATTTATTCGCACTTTATTTTACCCTAGCTGGCGCTAAGGACATAGGGAGCATATTGATGAGTTGAGGTTTTTACGAAATGTCTGTTTGATCGCCGATTTGGGGGAAACTACTCGGTGAATTTCAATGAAATTGTCTTTTTTTTTTTATGTGTTTACAGAAATCATATCTGGGGCCATTTTTTGTTATTTTGGTTTTTTTACCTCCAAAAACTAAAAGAACCGGTCCGAGTTTACTCGAACATGCTTTCCAATTTATGAATTAGTAGGGAGAGAAAATGATTAATTTCATGGTAAATAATTTTCCCATGGTTAAATAAAAAAGGGGGGGTCGTACACCTGACGTCACTGGAGGTGACGTAAATTCTAGATAGGACAGACCAACACATTACCACACAGCAATAATGGCAGGGCACGCAATGCATTTCAGCGTGAATTTGCTTTCATTTTTTCAAACAAAAACTTTTTGCACAAAACCAAATAGTTTTTTGGGAAAGCAAACTGTCCGGTTTCGTTACTCAATTTAACACCTAAAACATGCCTGAAGGTAGAAATCATCGATAGAAAGGTTTCGCAGAAAAATTATTTTTTAGTCATTTTTCATTAAAATTAAGTTATTTTTATTTTTTTAACCCCAAAAGCAAACTATCAAGGGGTAAGCGACCCCCCACGTTTTATTAACATTAATAACGACTAGAGTATATGTGAATTTAAAAGAAATCGTTGGGGCCGTTTTTGAGAAATAATGTTTTTAGACGTTTTTTTTTGGAGTTTTTTGAAAATAAACCCCCCCCCCCCCCAAATTGAGTTAGCCCAAAATAAAAAAAATAATCCCGAGGTATGATTTTTGTGAACCAACATGTCCAATTTCACACAAATCCACCGAGTAGTTTGTCCGGAAATCGATGAACAGACAAACAGACAGACAGACAGGCATACATACAGACAGACATACATACAGACAGACAGAGCGACAGACAGAAATTTCGTAAAAACCTGGGACCTCAAAACGTGTAAATCCGTTGAAATCTCGGAATCGAAAATTTCGACCATCACAAAGCTTTCCGTATACTACGTATAAATTGGAAAGCAAAAAAAAAACAGCTGAAAAATATTTTTCTCCAAAACGGTTCAACGATTTTATTTAAATATAAATATATTTTAGTCGCTATGATAGTTAACAAAACCCAATAAGTCGCGTGCCTCCTGATAGTTTGATTCTGTGTGTTCCCAAGGTCCAAATTGTCACAATGATCGCCAATATGCGCAAGAAGAGGCATTACAATGAGAAAAGAAGACGAGAATGGCTAGTCTCTGCAGTATGAAATCTCAATTCTCAAGGCTTATCAAAGTATAAGCTTACAAAGATTGAGTAGATAATACACATCTATCTTTATGATTATATTGTACTATTGTAGTCTTATATTAGGATTTATTAAGTTACACATTATCATTTACTGTATAATCCAGCTGTTAAATTAATATCGTTGCAAAAATCATATTGTGTTTTCTTTTACTTCATATCACCATATAAGTATAGCCTATTATTTACACCAAACAGCGGTGTTATGGGGGAACTTAACTCCTCGCAATAGTCTATTGTAGCCGAATAGTTTTTATTGTATGGGGCCCCTCTCCCCCCAAAGGATGGGTTTTGATGAGCCGTAGATACCGGCCAGGTGGACCGTGCTCAATTTGAAAGCGTAATTCCAAACGTTTCGTCAACATCTGTGGTCCACATCATCCTAACACGGCACAAAAATCTTAATGACTCCATTTTACATAGGCTAAGCCCAAGGAATGCGCAATTTTAAAAGAAAACACTAAACTGTATAATATGTACAATTTGAATACAATTTTTAAGACAAACGTCAGGACTTGGTCCGTGTACAAATTCTCTGTATGAAATACAATGAAAACGGTAGGATTAGGAAAAACAGGCTCAAAACGTGGATACATAGCGTGTAGCTGTGAGTTTTGTCCCTGAGCAGGCCTGAAAAATAAAAAAAGTACGATTAGGTATAAATAACAATGTACCGAGGGACATTATTTTGAGCCTAGGCCAACTTATAGTGGCCCATTGGTCCCTTGTCAACGACCCCATGGATATAGAGCATTATTTTTATTGTTTCCGTAAGAATTTTGGGCCATTGGCAAACTGGTATACGTCCTCGATGACAACCTACACCGGTTACAAGCGATAATGGACAAGCTGTGACCAGCTTACTAATGGCGTAGGGTAACAAGCAGCACCACCAAGTTTGGGTACGACTGGCACGAGTCATACGCTTAGGTATAGGTTAGCCGTAAGAACGTATCTTAGGGGGACCGTTCTCTTTGTTTCTCCAAATTTATACTTCTTCAGTTCTTCTTCTAATATTCCGTCAACGTGCCCCAGCCATCTTCATCCGAAGGAGCCCGCTATACCCACTAGCCTCATTATATGATTATGTGATGTGTTGTTTCTAACGCCTGCTTTCAGCATTTCTGCTTTTTAAGCAACCCTGTCAGCTTGGCCGGGGGAGTGAGTCTGTTTGTTAACTTGAGGCACCCAAAGGGCAGACTCTATCACCTCGGGGAAAGGGGAGTTGACTAACAGGGTGGACCTCCTGATTATAGTGGATTCCGAACCACTTGGGGAACATGGTAAAGTCACACGATTAAATCGGAGGTGACCAGGACTCGACTTATACTGCCTAAACGCGTTATCATGTCCCACCAGGTTCCCCTGCCAACGCTGTGCACACTACCAAGTTGCCGCAGTTTGAAACATGCTCAGCTCTAATGGAATCAACATGGTAAGGCCGCTGGCGGATGACTATGTGATGTGATGTGATTATATAGCAGTATTAAATGGAGTATCTAACACTGACTTTTTAAATTAACTTTCGTTGAAGAGGCAACCACCACGTTATAACTGAAAATAGGGGATAGATAAAAACTGTACTTGGCGGGATTCGAACCCACGATCTACGCTTAACCGGGGCGTCGTCTTAACGATCACAAGCCCGCACAAGCACAGTTGATGAATTTCCTCTACTTATGTATATGGCGGCAATTCCACCGACGTCGTTTTTCATTATGCATGTGCATGACGTTGTAGCAGACAACATTAATAAGTCTCTGCCATATTTTAATGAGACTATAATGTATATACTTAACTTATCTATTATAAATTAAGTTATAATATGGTAGAGACTTATTAATGATGTCTGCTACCACGTCATGCACATGCGCAATGAAAAACATCGTCGGTGGAATGGCCGCCTATAGCCTACTCGTATTGACATGATTCGTAATGTTAGACAGGTTAGCACAGCCGCACAACTATCTAAGGCGCCCATTCCACCGACCGGCTAGGGCTATTTACAAAAACAGTGACGTGGTAGCAGACATTCAAGACTTAGGCGGGGTTTCCACCGACCTCGCATTGCAGAATTGACGGAAATGTTTATTTTCCTCTATGCCATAGTTAAAATTGATTAATGATCATACAGTAAAATCACAAACAAACTAAAATTAAAAAAATGGCGTCATGGGATATGTTATGTAGCCTACTAACATTTTAATAGATTTCTATAAAAAGAAAAATTCTAATTTCCGTCAATGTCATTTGCATTCTGCAATGCGAGGTCGGTGGAAACGGCACCTAAGTCTTGAACGTCTGCTACCACGTCACCGTTTTTGTAAATAGCCCTAGCCGGTCGGTGGAATGGGCGCCTAACCGAACAAGTCTGTGAGCTTACTTTCGGTTCTGTTAGATTGTTTTGTAGCTGTGCTAACCTGTCTTACATTACGAATCATGTCAATACGAGCATATACATAAGTACAGGATATTCATCAACTGTGCTTGTGAGTTGTGCGGGTTTGTGGTCGAGCGGTTAAGACGACGCCCCGGTTAGACGTAGAACGTGGGTTCGAATCCCGCCAATTCCAGTTTTTATATATCCTCTATTTTCAGTGATTCATGGGAACTGAACCACCGACATAAGTTGGCCAGTTCGGGAAGGAGGAATAGGGAGTAATGATTCACCAACCATAGCTGACGATGACCCTCCCATATCGGCCCCTGGACTATTTGTTAGCTGTCAGCTATATATTACATAAAAATAAAGTTCCTTGTATAATTTACAAGGCCTAAAAGTATGGTTCCTCACCGTTTTTGTAAAAATTAAAAAATCTGGAGTTTTATGATTATCCAACCAAGTTAGTAAAGTACAGTACTACAATATAGTAATAATATTTTACCCCTAAAACCGACCTAGCCCATAGGCAAAACTGTTATATTTTTATATTGTATATTTATTGTTTTATAGAAATGGTAAATAAGTCATTCATTCATTGATGACCCAGGGGCCGGAGAGAGTAACCTCCACCCGTCCTCAACCCCATGGACCCTCTTAGGCTGTAGTGCTACAGTGTTGTTGTTGTTGTTACTCTAGTATTTGACTATTGAATATTGACTATATTCTATTGTACCTATTATTGGGCAATGGATTGCTCCGTAGCAGCAGCACTCATACGAACCATTAATTTAATTGTTAATCATGGGAAATATTTCGAAAGCCTTTTCAACTTCTGGGTCAAAAACGTATTATGGTTGCAGTGCTGATAATTCAACAAAAAATCAAATATGTTTAAAGTTAATTAATTAATTAATTAATTAATAGCGTCGATATAAGAAATACTTAATTTCTCAATACTTATTGTAGAGTATGCTCTTGTATGGAAGTAAAACATGGTGCATTTATGAACAGAACAAAAAAAGCCTTTGAGATGTGGTGCTATTGAAGAATACTGAAAATATCATGGAGACACCATGTAACCAACGAAGACGTACTCCTTACCATGAACCAAAAGAGATCTATAATTGCCGCCATTTCAATAAGAAGAAACAAATGGATGGGGCATGTTCTGAGACATGAAAGATTCCTCAAGAACATCAATTGAGGGTACGGTTGAAGGCACTAATTCAAGAGAACGACGGGTGGTAGAGGACCTAAATTATGACATGAATACCTAGGACGCGACACCTACCTTGTAGGTACTAAAAAGGACCGCACAACATAGACAAGAGTGGTGAAGGAGATTGAAACATTCGCTGCAAACCAATTGACAGATTGAAACTCCCGAAGTAAAATTCATAGCGATGGAATATAACTAAAAAGTCTTTCCGGCCGAGTTACGGGACAAAGCAGTAGAATCCGGGAAGATCTCTAGTAGTAGTGTTGGTCGGGTTAATAACGACTTAGGCCTCATATTTGGGCCCATAGAGCGACCCCGACTTGACCATCCTATGCCAGCCCATAGGAGAGTGGACCTCCTGATTATAGTGGATTCCGAACCACTTGGGAAGCACAGTCAAGTCACACGATTAGTTCGGAGGTGACCAGGACAAGTCCTACCATGTTTCCCTACCGGCACTGTGCACACGACCAAGTTATCTGCAGCTTTGAACCTGCTCTGGTCCGCTGGATTCAACTTGGTATGGTATCCGGGAGGATAGGCCGTGGTCGTTCTGAAAGTGCACATCTTGTTGCCGCAACTGTTGCTGCTGAGCTTGAGAAATACAATCTTAGAAGTCTACGCAGTTCCACTGAAGATGTCGACCACATTAATTGCTGACGAAATCTCTTAGAGGAAGCTTTCTACACTGTCACTGAGGCACTAGCACAATGACAATGACAAATCTACCTGATTTTGACGATTTTATTTTATACTTTACATGTATTGTATAATTTAAAGGAAATATATATTGTATTGTATTGTATTGTAAAGGTTTGAAAGTACGCTTTCAGAATGACCGCGGCCTATCATCCCAGATTCTACTGCTTCGTCGGAATCGTCGCATAGGGATGGAGTTTGAGAACATTACTTGACTAGTAATAGTCGTCTTGTGGCTGCAAGGTTGTTACTTACCCACAAGGGGTCCTAGAGACAGAATAGCTATGCCTTTGCTGACCATCTGCAGACCAAGGGCGGTCGGAAGTTTCGCAGCTGAAGTTTGCTCCGCCACTGTCAGGTTCATATTTGTGATGATGGCAGAGCGGAACAGGCCACAGATACCTGAGAGAACCAAGATGGGGATCATACTGTCTTGAGTAGCCAGACCTGAACAAATAAATAGATAAATAATGTAGAGGCGTTCTTAAAGGTACCCTACAGCATACTTTGACTAATACTTCTCAGGGGTTAATTGGAAAAATGGAAAACAAATAGAAAATAAAAGACAATTTTCTTTCTTTCTAGCTTTTCTTACAATATGGCACAAAGGTGGTAATTGCTGATCCAAAATAAGGGGGTCGCACGTGATTTGTGTAAAATGTTTAAAAACATACCGTACTATATATACAGGATAAAGGTACTATATACCATAATATATATACAGGTACAAAAAATTACTAGACGCAAACAACCAATCAGACTTAATTCAACATGACTGTGGCACAAGACTTGGTGTTGGTCGCAATCTTCAGATCCCCAATCATAACATTACCCTTTTCAAACATTCGCACATTTACCTATCAGTTCCATTCTATAACAGCCTTCCTGAGTTCATAAAAAATCTACGACCAAAAAAAAAATTCATTAGTAAAATTAGCTATCATCTGTCCCAAAATCAATTAACAAATCTTCCAGCAATAGCGCGCTAGCGTAACAACCCCGGACTCAACAGAGTGATAAACATTTATATTATTTCATCTTAGTATATGATCTTACTTATTTACTTACTTAGTGATGTTACTTAGAGTCTACATAAAATTAATTATTATCGAAAAAGTTTTAGTTTAGTTTTAGTTTAGTTATTAGTATTAAGGGGGCCCCAGCACGGGAGAAATCCTTTGGGCCACCCCTACTTCATTATATCACTGTATATGTAATATTGAAGAAACGAAATACTAATTTCCACCTGAATTTTCAATTTTTTTTTTTTTTTTTTTTGCCCCTTTCTAAGAGATACTACTGTGTATAATTTATCAACAGCTTGGGTTAGAGGAACCGAGATTTCTTTCTGCTAGTGGAAATCCAGGATTCGCACCCTGAAAGTAGTAGTGAAAGTAAATTACCGTACTGTAGGTTCTGCTCTGTGTCTGATGTAGTTAAAGTCTATCCCTATTTGATTGATTCAACGATAAACCAGGCTTCTACTGCACTTGTATGACTGGTGTAAATTAAAGTCTACCTACTTGATTGAGCGAATGGTAGGTCAGACTTCTATTGCATTTGTATGTTCTATAATTTTTCTACTTACAGGATCGAGCAAACGCAGAAAAGAAAGCACTGAAGAAGAAAACAGTTTTGGCCCGCATTTGAGCAAATTTAATTATATAGGGCAGAACTGGCCGTCCGACAATATCAAATGCAGATAAGGCTACCATGCATGTTGCTACTTCACTACGTGTATATTGCAGACTCTGAAATTAAATATAGTTATTATTGCAGCAAATTAAAATTAGATTATGTTAAATACGTGTGAGTTAATTCTGATAATGATGAGTTGCAGGTAGGTAGCCTGTTATATACAAGTGTAGGAAGGCCATGAAATTTAACTCCTACTACTACATAGTATAATAGTACGGTATATGTGAGTTTTTTTAATAGCATCATTCAGGCACAAATAGGTATGTTGCTAACAAAAAATTTCTACATCTATCCCGCATCTATAGGTGAGAACTGCAGTGGCAGAGAACTGCATCGGTATAGGTCTACTTACAATAATTTTACAGGACTTAAACGTTAAGAGAAGATAATACACTCCACACTATATGTTAAATAACAAAATCAATTTTGACGAAGCAGTAGAATCCGGGATGATAGGCCATGGTCGTCCTGAAAGCGTGCATCTGATCGTTTCTTCAAGATCGAAAAAAATTTAAATTCAGCGAGATTAGGGCCAATGAGTGTTTGAAACCGCCATACTCAGTATATCAGGTATCAAAATGTCTAAAAATATTTCTTCTAATGGCTGCGATATTTTTTATAGCTCATGAAAGAATATTCACTGTGTAATTCGACTGATCAGTTGGAGACTTGGGTTTAATTCCCATTTTTTCATATCCCCCTTTCTCTAATACAATATGATATTCTCACCTCTAGAAATAAAGGAAAAAGCATCTGGAACAAAGTATTGGCTGTGAAAATAACTCCAGTGCCAACGATGACTACTAAGAATGATCCACTCTTCAGTAGATCGTAGTCCAGTGTAGACACCAGCCTCCTCCAAAAGCCTTCTTCTGATGTCGTAGACTTGGTGGCCTCTGGTGCTGAATCAGACTTGGACTTGGCCTGCGAAAAACAGTTGTCAAATATTGGTTAAGTAGGTGTCTACAATAGACATCATATCGCAGAGTTCTCCATTTGTCGGTGGATTAAGTTTTTTATACGCTAGCTGCTAGCACATGCCATACTGTGAAGGTCGAAAATTTCAATTTCACGATTTCAACGAATTTTCGCAGGATTCTTGCGGACGTCATTTGCGGACGCCTTTACCGTTGTATGGATAGGACTTGGTGAATGGTCGGTGCAAAACCATTCGACCTAATTCTGAAGATTTCTATGAACTGACGTGACAAGGGGAAAGACGTGCACTTCTATGCGTTGGGCTGCACGCCAGCTTCCGAAATCAATAAGAAATCTTCTTCTGGTCAACCTGGCTACAATAGAAAATTCGAGAATCGTTCATGTGTACCGAGCCTAAAACATTGTCAGGTCGTAGGGCTCCAAAAAATAAGTTTCTGTCTGTCAGCGAATTGTGATTAAACTACTCAATAGAATTTGATGAAATATTGGTACTGTAGATTCACAAAAAGTATCTCCACAGCGTTTTTCCTTCATTTTTTCTGAATAAACAAATAAATAAATAAATTTTGACTTTATGTTCTATTACAAAGCCAACCTAGCGGAGTTAGGGCTATATAGCCCTCTCTTACACTCAACTAAGAAAGCCCGAGACCACCTGCTTTACATGCCCTCCGAAGCATGGCCTAAAAATGCAGATATATTAAAATGAAAATGGATTAGAAAATGTAGAAAATAACTGCTTTGTTGGGTCCAAAAATTCCAAAAAAAAACCTACTAAAAAGGTAATTCTAAACATGGTTCTATTTGTGATGTTGCGGTGAGCAACATACCCGTTGCTAATATCATACAGGTGAAAGTACTGAAAGTACACATTAGGGTGAGGAGGACCGCTGCCAGGCGGGAAAAAATCCCCCAATTTCTAGTCTCGAACCTCTATCCTCTGATTCATAGTCCCGTTCTTCTACCAACTGGACTATGAAGGTAAATGTAGCCTGCGATATTAATTTATGTGTTGCTCTGTTCAAGGTGAAGATATGTGCCCTTGACACCATCAATAGGCCACAAGGTAAGGTCAAGGAAACATACTCTATGAAATTAAATTCAATTTCTGGTAGAATGGATTAAATAACTTTTGGGTGGTCAACCTGACGTGTCGAACCCACCATTTTACAACACTCTTACGGGCTTTGCACTTTAATAATGACTTGCACAAAAATTAATGGCGTTTTAGTAGGTAGCTATTTGATAAAGATATATATATATATATATAATCGTACTTGTTTTATCAATAGTAATACTAGCAATAACTGAAGAAATCCATTAGCAATAAAGGATCCAGACCTCATATTCTACATACTGTATTGCATGCAGCATTATATGGTACCGTATGTATTAAGGTGATTTGAACTAACTTGTGGTGAAGAGGCAACATCCTCGTTACAACCGAAATTAGAGGTTTAAAAAAAATCAGGACATGGCGAGATTCCAACCCACGATCTGTGCACCGGACAGACATGTACAACCCTTAGATCGTGGATACGAAATGGGTTCGTAGGAAATGCGCAGAGTACCAGGAAAATGCGTCCTCCTCAGATGTTATAGTTGCCCGTTTGCAGATTCTAGCATTGAATGTAAACCATATAATTAAATTTCAATCAGGATTGTGGCCCAGAAATAAATTTAAAAAATCAAAAACCCGAAAGTTGATGGAAAAAACGATTGATTTTTTTCTGTTTTTATTATTTTATGAATGTCTTCAGACAAAAGACTCTCCCTTCTGCCTTAATTCAAAAACTGCTCATGTCAATACAATACTTTTTTACAGAATAGATTCCAACTAGTATGTGGGCGCCAACATGACCAACGCGGCTGCGGGATTTGTCTGAAATTCTTGGTTTTTAATCAATTTAAGTTTTTCAGTCGGATCTGAGCTAAAACAGTCCATCTGTATGTTTTTCTACCGACAATGAACCATTTTTGCTCCAGGAACTAATACAGGGGTTTGTTCGTTTCTTCTACCTAATTCAGAAACGAACACTTATTAACTTATTTAACCAATATGATACTGCAGAATTGATAAAATGAGCTATAAAATGGTTATTTGATTTTTTCGAAATTATATCAGTAGGGGTGAATTTACTTCAACTCTAATATTTCTATAAAAAATATTTTCATGGGGCAAAAGGATTTCAAAATTGAACAATATGAGTTTAATAACCAATGTCATGTGGTCCAAGGGGTCCGGACCCCCCCCCCCCCCCCGAAATAAATGGGCTTCATACAAATTTAAATTTAATTACATATTTTAGGGATACAATTAATAATTTTATGTATACCTGTATTGTTTGAAGAATTGGAATATATTTATTTGAATTTGAACACTGGATAGAATGGACATTTATTAATAAAATATGTAATAAAAATTTTGCCCCCCCCCCCCAAACAAAAGACCTGGGCACGGCCTTGACCAATGTGGAACAGATATAGAGATACGGTACTGTGGAGAGGTCTGCGGGTCTTGCAGCAAGGCAACTACAATCTCAGAATTGAAACCACTTTGACGCCTGCCTCATCATTATCGGCCATTACTACTTCTCTCCCCTCCTCTACAGCAGTGATTAGGTCTTTAACCCCTGCATGGTCCTTAATTCCATATCTGTCTTTTTTTATAATGGAAAAATTTCACAGCTTCAATACTGTAGAGAGATACACAGGTTCTTAGTATCAAAACCGCTTTCACCCGTTCCTCATTATAATCGACAACTTCTTCTGCTGTCTCATCTAAACTTACATGATCCTCAACATTCAAATCTGCCTTTACCTGTTGTGAAACACTTTCGTCGTCAGAAAGCTCAATACTGTAGAGAGAAGCACTGGCCCTGCAGCGAGGCTCCGACAGTCTTCGAATTGCAACCGATTTCACGCCTTCCTCATCATTATCGGCAACTCCTTCTACTGTGTCCTTCACCTCCACAACTATAGCAGGCAGATTCACGTTGGATTTACCATTTGTTTTTTTTGAGGAACTGCTCACATTTTTCTTCTGAAAACAAACACACACTCATTATGGGTTTATTGTAAGGCTCAAAATTCACCCATATTGAAAATACAGACAATTTTCTTTCCATCTCTGTGTTTCTTTCTTTCTTTCTCACGGTTATTGGTGGTTTGTTACACTATTATATGCTTAAGATAGGGAAGAAGTCCATATTCTTTTCTTTTTTATAACTCTAAGGGAATATTTTTAATTTCATATAAAATGATCATCTTACTCTACTTCAACTGTTAATGTCTTGCTTTCCCTAACTTTCTAAAAAAAAACTGTAGAAGTAGGAAACTGTTCCTTGCTACTTTCACTATTCATATAGTACGTAGCCAATAAATTCGTATTGCTACACTTGGCAGAGTTAGTACGTTATGTTTGGGTTGTGGCTCTTTACTTGCGCTATCGAACGCCATTTTCTTAATGAGCCAAGCTGAATCTTGTCAACTTCAAAGATTATCAAGTATGTTTTCTTTAACAAGAGGAAACCACTTGCCTTCTTCATATGCCAAGCGACAGGCTGATATAAAAGGGCTCCAACCATGGCATGACCGCTGAGACCCGCAAGAATTAGAATCGTTCCTCTGAATCCAAATTCTTCGAGCAGATAGTTGACTAGAATAGGCAGCAGCATCTGGCCAATCCCAGTCCCTGTCACGCTCCATCCTACAGCAATACCTTTCTTGCTGCTGAAGTAGCTGTTGACCGCAACGAACGTGGATGGGTACAGACATCCGAGGCCTAGTCCTGGGAACAAACTGTAATGGTTAGAGGCGGTAGTGGGAGTGTTATTACAATAAGATGACTCTCTTACTAAATTCTTTCCAACATCGCAGCGATTAATAGAATTTTCTGGAGCACTCAGGAGCAGTTTTATGCAGTGCAATAAAGCACTACACTCTACAATGACTTCAACCCAAGAAGAGAAGTTGCCGCCGGAAAAGTCTATCACAGTGCTTGCAAGTCTCACTATTCTGCCCACACGGATGAGTCAGCCAGGAATATTTTCATATGCAACTGATTTACATAGCAGAGTATAATCGAAACCTGTTTGCTTGCGTTATCCCTCACTGCAATTACCTCCGATTGCTACTGTCTTTTTATCCGTGATTATATTTCCTCGTCTGATTAAGTCCTTATTTTTCTTCGGTGAAGTCAGTGCCGGGTTTGGATATGGAGCCACAAGGGTCATGGCCCCACAAAATACACAATTACAAGGGATTAATTCATTAGCGTAAATTCCCAAAATTTCTGGGGGGGGGGCTTTAGGACCCTAAGACCTTGAAATCGATAAATGAGCCCAAATTAGTGAGGTTTTACTCATATTATACCCCGGAGAAAAATAAATTGATAATTGCAAGGGCCAGTGAGATTTGACGAATATTCTATCCTGGAGAATGGGGGGGGGGGGTCTCTCCTGGAGAAAAAAATTGATGAATAGGCCGAAATCAGTGCGGTTTTACGCATTTTGCAAGCAGTACAGTTGAGATTTTACAGACGAATAAACGTACCACTGAGAGGGGCCCGGGGGTCTCCCCCGAAGAAACATTTTGAAAAAATAGTTCTGAAATATTGGGGTTTTAAGCATTTTGAGTAATATATTTTTGTGAAAGTACTTGGTCAATATGTTGATTTTTTTCATGATGTCTCTCATGTGAAATAAGCGTACCAAGAATTAATTTTTTTCGATTCGTTATTGTGGATACTATGCCTTTCGCCTCCATAACGTCTTTGTTACCAGAAATCCTCGGGGGGGGGGGGGGCTTAGCCCAGGACCCCCCTACTTACGCCAATGTTTGAAAGCAGTACAATTGGGATATCATAATGACGAATAAACCTACCATTGAGGGGGAGAAAAATTTGGAAAAAAAGCTCTGAAGAAATGGGGTTTATGCATTTTGAGTAATATATTTTTTGTGAAAGTACTTGGTCAATATGTTGATTTTTTTAATGTAAAATAAGCATACTAAGAATTAATTTCCCTTTCATTATTGTGGATACTCTGCCTTTAGCCTCCATAACGTCTTTGTCACCAGAAATCCTGGGGGGGGGGGGCTACGGGTGGACCTGGAGGGGGCTAAGCCCCTATTTACGCCAATGGATTAATAATATAACCAAAACAAAAAACTATAAAGGAAATAAACTTGTCGAAATATTTGGCGGGAAATTAATGATTATTCGCCCTATTCTTTTCTATTTTACATCCTGTGTCTCCATTTTATAATTGGTTTTATTAATATAATTAGTATAGTATTCGTCTCAGGGTGATATTTCAGCCCCAGAAAGGGCCCCCACACAATTCCGCCCCACGAGCCCCCTCAAGGCTAAACAAGGCGTATGATCCACGTCATTTAACAACAGCCTTACATATTTTCTAGGTACCTATTTAATATTGCTGAGACCAATAATAATAGCGACAGTGGAAAGTGCTTAACTTGCTCTCTGGACATACTTCACAGATTTCAGTCTGTTAAGCAGCAGGGTCGTGCTGGGGACCATAGGAGGCGCGGGACAGAGCACCGAAGTGGCGCCACTTTGGTCCTCACTGTTGTTTTACAATATATTTACTAAAATTAATATAATGTGTCTAATAAGTTTTCCTTCAAGTTATTTCGCTTCACTTGTATAAGGCCCGCTCCCACCAGCTTTCACTAAGATTTTTTATTTTCTTTCCCTCGATTTTTTAATTTTTTTCCTTCTGTCCTATGAGGGGCGCCATTAAGGTTATTGAGCAAAGGCGCATGGGGGGCGAGTCCCCCTAGTCCTTCTGGCCAGCCCAGCTGGCCAGCTTCTGGACAACCCTGCTGTTCAGAGTTCCAATACAAAGTAATTTGTTCCCTCCGACTACCTAGGTAGTGTCTATGGTTGATCGTGATCGGAACATAGCTGAAATAATCGATCCCAAATTAATTTCAAGCACTCACCAGTGGAAATACTGTATGTAATAATGTAAGTCACGAGAGAGTCGGCGAGGGTGGTAAGCAGAAGACCTGCCATCATGAGGATACCACCAGTGAGGGCAACCGTTTGGTACGAGAACTTGCGGATAAGACTGCCAGTGAAGAGTCCGGAGAGGTTCAGGAACGCTGACTGAACGCTGAGGATGACTGTAGCGCCACTGGTGGCAATACCTAGCTCTCCCAGACGCTGACTGAATAGGAACCCGAAGACCGACACTAAAGCTTGTGTAGTCATCTAAGAAATAAATAGGAAAGCAATAAATAGATAAACATCACAAAATAGGAAATATTGTATATCTATTATCTAGTCACTTCACGTGTTCTGCGGCTATTGTTTGTTTGTTTAGTTTCCAATAGGGCTCTATATTAGACAGATATTGTCAACCGCCATTTTGTATCCATTTTAAGTCTGGCGTATAAGCAAAGCATTGGGTGCTTACCTATTTATTTTTAGAAAATCATCGTTGTTTTTTATTATTAATTTAAAAAAACGTTCTACCCATTAGGGAAGTGTTTAATAAAAAAATACTAAAACGTGTTTTCGTTCTTTTCAATTTTTTACTTTCTTACAATACTTACCATATAGGAATTATAAGATACGAAATGGCGGATGACAATACCCGGGTATTTAGTGCCTTAGTTTCCAACGCCTGCTTTTAAGATGTCGGCTTTAGTAAGGAGCCCTGCCAGCTGGGGGAGGGGAGTGTTTGAGCCGATATTTTAACTTGAGGCACCCAAATGACAGATTTTTCACCTGGGGGGGGGGGGGGAGTTGACTGACAACGTTCCCACATAAAAAGTGTGGTGGCATGATACCCAATGTAGTTCTAGGTCTGAGGGCTGGCAGAAAACCCACTGGAGGACTCGCGTGACCAATCCCTTTGGGATGTTGTGGTCAGTAACATGCCTGGCATCTGCGTTTTTCTCTATCGATGAAGGTAACTTTTCCATTAAGGTTGGGTGGTTGGAAATTTTTCTTTCATATCAAGTCTATTCCACTATTCCTTGTCCCCTTTACTTGATGAAATATTGAAAGAAGGTCCACCCTGACCCCATAAGGCACACGCGTCTATCAGTCTTCTAAGAGAAACAGAGAAAGATATAATACCGTATGGCAGCCTTCATGCTGTACTCAATATTATAATTGTACATAGTATTGTACACTGGCCGTGGCGTATCCGGCGTGCGTGCAGGTACGCTTGACAGCTAATATCAGGTTTTAAGCAAACTTCAATTATAAATTCAGACCTACCAGGCATTGTAACTCTATGAACTCGCTGGGAAAATGTTTATATTTACTCGCTTCTCATACTAGGATACATGTAGGCCTATCATGAAATATAATAGCTATGTTCTTTTACAGATTCACATGAAGGTTTAGGATATAGGTTCAGAATTTGCCCATCCACTCTAGCTACCAAACGGCTCGGAGCACAACTTATTGCTGACTCCCTGCTTACATTGCTTACTGGCCACAAGCCATCCCCAGCCTCCGTCCGGGACCTGGCTCGCATCCTACTTATTCTTATGTAAGCTTCTCAATTTTTAAGTTTATAATAATGGATTATTGCTTACTTACATTGCTTACGGCGACCCCGAGGACCACCAGCCATCCCCAGCCTCCGTCCGGGACCTGGCTCGCATCTTTGATGACCGAGTTTGATTTAGGATCGACTGCCTTTTTCTGCTGCATCCTTGTAGCTCCGTACTGTTTTCTACCCACATCCTGATAACAAATAAACCATACAGAAATAACCAATCCGAGTTTACTCGAACATACTTTCCAATTTATCAATTAGTAGAGAGAGAAAATGATTAATTTCATGGTAAATAATTTTCCTATGGTTAAATTTCGGATATCACGGGGGGGGGGGGGTCGTCCACCTGACGTCACTGGAAGTGACGTCAATTCTAGATAGGTCAGACCAACACATTACCACACAGCAATAATGGCAGGGCACGCAATGCATTTGAGCGTGAATTTGCTTTCATTTAAAAAAAAAAAAAATATTTTTGCACAAAAGCTAATAGTTTATTGGGAAAGCAAGCTGTCCGGTTCCGTTACTCAATTTAACACCTAAAACATGCCCGAAGGTAGAAATCATCGATAGAAAGGTTTCGCAGAAAAATTTTTTTTTAGTCATTTTTCATTAAAATTAAGTTATTTTTGAAGAGCCAGTAGAATCCGGGCTGATGGGCCGGATTCTACTGGTTCTTCATTTGATTCCGGCCGTGAAAGCCTTTGCAGTTACATAAGTTATTTTTATTTTTTTACCCCCAGAAGCAACCTATCAAGGGGCAAGCGACCCACCGCATTTCGTTAACATTAATAACGACTACGATATATGTGAATTTAAAAGGAAGTCGTTGGAGCCGTTGTTGAGAAATAATTTTTTTAGACGTTTTTTGGAGTTTTTGAGAATAAACCCCCCCCCCCCAAATTGAGTTAGCCCAAAATAAAAATAAAATAGTTCCAAGGTATGATTTTTTGCGAACCTACGTGCCAATTTCACCCAAATCCACCGAGTAGTTTGCCCGGAAATCGATGAACAGACAGACATACATACAGACAGACAGACAGAGCGACAGACAGACATTTCGTATAAACCACTTTTTTGGGTTCCTGGGACCTCAAAACGTGTAAATCCGTTGAAATCTCGGAATCGAAAATTTCGACCATCACAAAGCTTTCCTTATACTACGTATAAATTGGAAAGCAGTAACTACTGGGTAGGTACCACACTTTTACTTAATTATTTTTACCGCGCCTTATCCTCATGGAGGGTCGGCGTCACGACAGCAGCGTTTCCACACAGTCCTGTTGTGTGTGTCCTCGGTGGAGAGCCCCAAACTTGTCACATCTCCGGTGATCTTTCTTCTCAGTGTAACTTTCGGCCTCCCTGGTGGCCTTCTTCCTTGTATCTCCCGGTTCATTACTCTTTTGACTAGTTGTTTTTCGTCTCTACGTTGTACGTCTCCCCACCAGTTCAGTCTATTTTCTCTAAGTCTCTCTTGTACATCACGGGTTCTCATCTCTTGCCTTAGATTTTGGCTTCTACGTTGGTCTATCAGCGTTACACCATGTAGTCTCAAAGGAAAGTTAAAGGTACGTTAAGGGCATGTAAATGTGTACCTATAATTAAAGAATTCCTTGGAGTCACTGTTGGAACTTCTGACAAGATTATGTTGCTCATGACTTCGAGGTATTTCATTTAAATTAAATAAATAAATAAATAAGGACTTTTTATTGTTTCTATTACTAAGCCAACCTAGCGGAGTAAGGGCTATAAAGCCCTCTCTTTCACTCAACTAGGAAGGCCCGGGACCGCCTGCTTTACATTTTCAGATACAATCAGAGGGAGAACAGCCTTTTAAGTGAAAACATGAAATGTCCCATGTCCTTCCACAAAATATCACGACAGACATAAGACTTTTCTGAACCTTTTCATGCATGATACGTGCCTCTTTCTACTACAGATTAGCAGCAATTATTGATTTAGATAAATAACGATTAGTGTGGTAGTTCCAAGGAAGAAGTTCAAAACCTGTAGCCAATTGGTGTTAGTGAAGATAGCGTGTCATTTATCAAAATGTAGAGGAGCATTTCTACCAGTTAATGGATGTTTTTTTGATCGATATTTCCAGTGAAAACCGGTTACATTAAAAAAGAAAACTCGTAGTAGCCTAGGGGCCGCTGGTACCTACCCCAATTTGATCTCGAAAAATTCCTTGCCTACAGTTTGATTTAAGGTTACGGTATGTAACTCGTGCCTTCGGCGTATTTTATTTTAAGACACAATCGGAGGGGGAAAGGCCTTATATCAAGCATCCCATGAGATATCAATCAGTAATCAGTAAAGGCTGTCAAAACATAGTTACTCAATAGATATAAAAAAAATCAATAGTTATTTTAAAAAAAAATCGCGGCAGACAGAATAAATTTCTTTGTACATTTTCCTATAAGATATGTATTTACCTCTTTCGATCACAGATTGGCCACAATTTTTAATTTGATTGGGTTTTCATTGGGTTGTCAGTCTATGAAGTGTTTTTTTTTTAACATTACTGTCTAGTGGGCATTACCGCTAAAATCCGATTAATTGTAGTTTTTCCTGTCAAATACCAAATAGGTCTACATTTATTATTGTCTTGAGATAGTATTTATTCAATATATTACAGTATTAGGACATGTGGAGTAGTGGTACAGACTCCGACTTTCACCCGAATGGTTGTTGGTTCGAGTACCACACTTGCTACATTTTTTGGCCATGCTTTGGAAGGCATGTAAAGCTTTGCTAGTTGAGTGTAAGAGAGGGCCTATAGCCCTAACTCCGCTAGGTTGGCTTAGTAATAGAACAAAAAAAAGTCAATATTTATTTATTTATTTATTATGTGGTATCTTGAGACCACTGACATTAAACTTAATAAGAACCTCCTCTTAGTAGCCGAAATTGGAAGATTTTAGTAGAGAGATAGATGTCGTCCATGTGCAAAAGGGGACAAGTCACTTTTTAAAAAAAAATGAGGTTCTAATGTTTTCCGTTAGATGACATGCTGAGGAACAAGGTGTGAAGAGACAGTTGCAAAAGGTAGTCTAATAGCTTGATATCAACACTTTGAATTTCAAGCACAGATGCAGAATGGGACAAGTACGACTGAAGAAATATTCCATAAGGGGACAAGTGCTATAGGTAAGCCTGCCATACCTCCCGGTTTACCCGGGAGACCCCTGGTTTTCAACCCAATCTCCCGGCTCCCGGGTGAATGTTGTCGGGAGGCCGTAATCTCCCGGTTTTGGAAAATGCCCCGGAAAATCTCCCGGTTTTTTTTATTAAGAAAAGAAATTGAGTGATGTAATTTTAGATTAAGTAGACATTTTTATCGGATTGTGTGGAATTGTATTCATCGCCTGTAAATTATAAATGTTACTGAGCCATCAATATGCGTAAAACTCCTCTATTTCAGGCCTATTTTTCAAAAAATTTCAACCGGGGCAGACCCCCGGGCCCCCTTGTTTCCAACTACCTACTTAATTCATTGCCAGTAAAATCTGAACGTTACTGCTAACTCAATGCGTAACACCCCATTACTTTAAGCCCACTTTTCACTGCCCCCCCCCCCCTTGTGCAATTGTATTTTTCGCCTGTAAAATCGAAATGTCATGCTATCAATATGCGTAAACCACCATTATTTCAGGCTCATTAAAAAAAATCACCTGGGGCCATGGGGAGACCCCCGAGCCCCCTTGTTTGCAACTACTAGTATATTTATCGTCTGTAAAATCTGGAAGTTTCTGCTATCTAAATGGGTAAAAACCCATTGATTTAAGCCATTTTTTTGACAATTTTTCTATCGGGGGCGACCCCCGAGCCCCCCTTATGTGCAATTGTATTTTTGGCCTGTAAAATTTAAATGTTAATAGAATTGTGTGGAATTGTATTCATCGCCTGTAAATTCTAAATGTTACTACAATCAATACGCGTAAAACCCCTCTATTGCAGGCCTATTTTTCAAAAAAATTCAACCGGGGGAGACCCCTGAGCCCCCCTTGATTCCAACTACCTACTTAATTCATCGACTGTAAAATCAGATCGTTTCTGCTATCTAAATGCGTAAACCCCCATTAATTTAAACCAAGTTTTAAAAAACATAGGAGCTAGATCTGGGGAATAAGGTGCATGTTCAAATACAGAGACCTGTCTTTCTAATCGGTCTTTCTGTTCCTGCGAAAACTTATTTGTTACCAATTTCGCACTCACTTTTGCCATGTTCAGTTTCTTTATTACTGTTTACCATTTCAGCTATCATGCCTGTTGAAAGACGCGCATTGTCCATAACATCTTCCAGGTCACCACTAAATCTTTTGTGCCACTCAAACACAGTTGTGCGCGACTTTACATTCTCGCCATAAGCTTCTTTCAAAAAATGGAAACTTTGTGTGGGTGTATTTTTTTTAAAAATGCCAAACTTTAACGCTGCTCGAAACATGTCATGCATCAACCATTACCCCGGCAATGATATGTGCCGGGGGGGGGGGGGGGGGGGGTATTGGGCTGTGGCCCCCCCCCCCCCGAAATGAAAAGTTGAGAATTAAATAAATTTAGTTCGGTAACATGAATATGTCTTCCTCAGTAAATTATTATAAACTTAATTGCTGTTAAAATAGTAACCTCACTACTTCACACCTATTTTTTCAAAAAATTTCCCCCGGGGGAGACCCCCGGTCCCCCTGTTTGGAGCAATATGAATATGCATTCCTTTACAAGCTTTCCTGCTGTATAACCCCACTGTTTGCACTTACATTTACAAAATTTTCCCCCGAGGGAGACCCCCGGGCCCCCCTCTTTGGGTTAACTTTTATGAATAAGCAATATTTTGTAGGCCTAGGAAAATCCATTCTTTACTGCTGCTAAAATGCGTAAAACCCCACTATTTTACACTTATGTTTTAAACATTTTCCCCCGGGGGAGACCCCCGGCCTCCTCCCCCCCCCCCTCTCCGTGTTAAGTGCAATGTTATTTCTATACTTTCTAAGCCGTCGTAATGATATCATTGCATTTTAGTCCGCATATACGTAAAATGTTATGAACCTGTGTTCGCACCGAAGCTAAATCCTCCAATAACTTGCCGTTTGATGTGCGTATGCTATCATATATACGAGTAACACCATAACCTCTAAAGAATACACTAGATACAATTGAATTCTCAAGAAATAAATTTACACTGTCAAATCTAAATGTCTAAAAGCTGCATACGTCCTTGAGAACGGGTTTTCCCGTGGAGATGTCGAAAAAAATAAGAAAAATAGGTATAGTGTATACTGTATAAGCCAAACTGATACCTCCCGGTTTTTTGAAAAATAAATCTGGCAGGCTTAGCTATAGGCTTTGCAGAAAAGGACAAACTCTTGCTTATTGCACACGTCACAGTCTTCAGAAGTAGCAAAAAGGGACAATTTCACTCTTAGTCTTACGAAACGTGTACAACTAAATTTTGGCTCTCCTGTAAATTTCAATTGAAGGTACTTGTCCCCTTTTGCAAACGGACGAGAGGTATCTGTACCAGGCCTAAGGCACTCATTTCGTTGTCATACCACAGCGGTTTTGTTGTGTTAAACTCTAGTGGGACCTTGCCGCTAGAATCAGCCAAATTATCGCTTAGGTTAACAATATTCCGAGATGAATTATACGGTAGTATCAGCACAATATCAGCTTAGCTTACGTACCTGGCATGTTAGGTAGGTCGCAGTCCACCGCCGACTGAGCCTGTATGGCCTGCATTAGTCCCGTGTCACCTATTTCACCTGTTTTCCACACTTTGCCTGTTTTGCAGTGATCATCGCAATGATGATAGTCATTAGGTCTGGTAGGTACCTAATGATCCTACCCGTCAACACAATGACAATCAAAATATAATCACCGAAAAGCCGGCAAATGGATGCGAATAAACGTTTAGTCGTGCGAAGGGCAACGAGTAGACTACGGTAGGCAGGTAGCAGGCAAATGGATGCGAATATACGTTCAGTCGTGGGTAGGGCAACGAGTAGACTACGGTAGGCAGGTATTACTCTGCCTGGTTACTAAGACGGAGCGGTTTTTTCAGCATGAGGCAAGGTTTGAAAATGGCTCCCCTTTCCGGTCAAAAAATTACAAAAAATTACGATCGTACACATGTGCCTATATGGCCGTAGCCAGAGGGGGGGGTCCAGGGGTCTAGACCTCCCCCCCCCCCGAAATATTTTCAGCGTACACTAGATAGAATGGAGTTTTATACATATTCAGTTTCCCTCACCTCCGGTGACGGTCAGATGGTCCCCCCCCCCGAAAAATTTCTGTCTGGCTACGGCCTTGTATGGACCATGACTTTCTCCATGGGGAGGAGGGACCATTTTTCACTAGAGTTCTTTGTTGAAGAAACATTTCTGAAGGTATGGCTACGTCGATATATGTTGTCGTGGCGCTACTGGGTTTTGTATACGTTCGAAAAAAGAAAACAATTGAAGTCAACCTGAATGTTTTGAAATTATCGCTAACGTTTCGTTTTAATAAAGAAAAATTGTGAACCTTGAATAATTATTTATAGTTTTTAACATATGTTAAGACATGCAAAAATGTTAGGTGGTATTCAGATTCGACGACACAATTCTTTGGTTCGTAAGTTTCGTTAAGGCTTCTTGAAAAAAAAAACTAGATATGAATCGTATATTCCCCCTGTAGGACTCAGTTTTAAAATATTACATTTGTTGAGAATTGGTATAGACATTTCTCGTTCCTAATACTAGTAGCAACAAAGTTCTGAAAATTCAAACTATCTCCAAAAACAAACTTACCTAATATATTGCCTACTATCCTACCAATTTACAGTAGGTGATATAAATCTGTAGGCTAGATACAGACTACCGTACCGTATAACAAATATATACTACCATAGCTTTATATTTCCTATCGAACAATTTCTTATAAAGCTAAGCTATTTAAATAGCATCATATTTGAGGCCACGGACCACTCTTTGTTTACGAAACATTTAAATAATTCTATACAAGTAAATAATTAAGCGAACCATAGACCTAAGGGCTAAGGTGGAAAAAGACACCGGTTGAAGAACCTAATTTTTGCAAGGGTGGAAAATATACAACCCCACCTTTTTTTCTATTGTA
Source organism: Psococerastis gibbosa (assembly GCA_963971405.1). Classification (NCBI taxonomy): domain Eukaryota; kingdom Metazoa; phylum Arthropoda; class Insecta; order Psocodea; family Psocidae; genus Psococerastis; species Psococerastis gibbosa. The sequence continues at coordinate 4,352,885 of OZ020485.1, forward strand.
ACTTACCTTAGCCCAGTGGTTGTCGTGGTAAAGAAAGGGGCGTTGTTCGCTGGTGCGTGGGTGTGCGCACATACTAGCCGAATGATTTCTTATCAATATTTATACGAATCCCTTATCTAAATTATATATCGTGATTCACATACAGTAGGTGTCACAGGACGCCAATGCTGCACACAAACTATTGGGCTACAATGAATTTCTGTATATATGGTATTATTATTTTTATAATAGCCTACGTCAATTGTCACTTGCTAGTCGACAAGGTCATCCACAGGAAGGGAGGGGGCAACTGATAAAAATATATTAACTAGCTTTTCTGAAAACTGAAAAACTGAAATACCTAGAAACACTTAATGTCCAATTATTTTACGCCTATATTTTCTGGCCCGGGGAGCACCCTCTTTAGTATAGTGCATACGCAATATTTTGGAGGGGGGGGGCCTAGGCCAATTTTGTGTTAAATATTAACTTCTTGCCATTGGCAGAGGCCTGAGATGACATTGTTTACCACTCAATGTTCCCCGAATATCTATGCAAGTTGTGCATTACAACAACATACATTACTTAACTTTGCCTTAATTTGTTTAATTTGTCTGATTGTCTTAATTGTTCTAACATTTGTTAATTTCGGGGTAGGAGCTGTTGGCCTTATAAAAGCCCCTGACCCTCTTATACACCGTTTGTCCAGTTCACTTGTGTTTCTAGGTTAGCACAAAACTAAAGACGAAACAAAAAACCATAAAATTCTCTATGCGAGCAAAATTTAAAAGTTCAGCATCTTTAAATTGATATAGCGTAGAATTAAGATAGGCACAGCATCTGCATTTTCTAATGTTTTCTCCGCCGGAGCCCTCTCGCCTGAAAATGCCCCAGTTCTTAATTTACAACAACTGCTTGTGGGAGGACTAATTTTTTCTTTGACCCTATTCCCGGAAAGTATGTGCCCCCCCCCCCTGAAAGCAGGGCATTGCGTTTCAGGAATCACTTGCCTCGGGGCCCTGTCTATGGCCCTGTCTGTCAGTCTGTCTCCGGCAGCCCAGGAGGCGTCCTATAGATGTAGGCTACCTATCTTATAACCAAATAAACTGTCTTTAAATTTTGTTTGATAGATGCAAACTAAATAATTCAAAGCCCAACAAAACGCTAATTGCAATAATTTTAATTTTGTAAATTGTCATGAGAATTAAACAATGGTCTGTCTTAAAACTGAGTGACATGATGACGTCACTCACGATCTGGTTTTTCCTACTACATGGCCGTTGATTATACACCGGAACTATCACAACTAGCCTATTTTTGTTCTTAACGTAGAATAAAGCACTACCGTAAAATAATAACTAAACCGGGAATCACTGTGCATATTATCCTAAATAACCCGTAAATTAACTTACTATGACGATTATTTTTAAACTTATCCTGGGGAAAAAAACAAGGTGATTAATTCTACAATAGAAATTGCTATTCAAAGTGGTTTTGTTTACATTTTTAACCCCAGAAATCATACAGGTAGAAATTTATTAAGGCACATATTCCACCTACGTCAATAGTCAACAGTGAATGTGGTGTTGACGTGGTAGCAGACAGTTTTAGACTGTCTTTAATGTCTGCTACCACGTCAATACCACATTTACTATTGACGTAGGTGGAATAAGCGCCTAACTGGAACGGCCGGAGATAATGTCTCCGACCGTAAGGGATATTATAATATAATATCGCCATTAATCATAAGCCAACTATCAGAGATAGTACCAATGCAAAAAAATATCAAAGGCTTACCTGCCATATTGCAACATAGCAGTACTGATACCTGGACCCGCTCAAAACTATGTACTTAGCTTGTAGAAGCTATTCACCCAACGGAATTGCGTAGTTATCTTGTGCAGGCCCACTTCCCCGCCATATTGATAACGCTCTACAGCCCTGCGATAAGTCTAACCTGCCCACATACCATAGGAAGATTTCCACTCGTGACTCGGGTGGAGCCGCCCTAGTATGGAAACTTACAGAACCTATAGTGAGTAGTGAACTTAGGCTAATCAATATGCACTAAAGTGTATAATATTATTATGTAGAGTTTGAGTACACCTGAAACCTGAAATCTGAATCTACAATCTGAAATCTGGAATAAACGTCAGGACTTGCTCCGTGTACAAATTCTCTGTATGAAATACAATGAAAATGGTAGAATTAGGAAAAATAGGCTCAATACGTGGATACATAGCGTGTAGCTGTGAGTTGTGTCCCTCAGCAAACCTGAAAAAGAATGGTACGGTACGATCAGATAGGCTACGTCAGCTACGTGTAGCCTAGGCAAGAATGTATCTAAGCAAATACATGGTTCCTCAGGATTTTAGTACAATTTAAATTTCCTGCAGTTTTATGATTATACATTCATGTTAGTGACCTATTATTAGTAGAATAATTACAATAATAGGTGATCTAATTATTATTGCCAATTTTTCATAGTCAACGGGTCGCGCTTGTTAAACAAAAACCTTTTCCATTCTTCTCCCATCCACCCTCTTTAACTAGGTATTTACCGTATCTTTTCCGGTTTATTTTTCGTTCTTATTTTTTTTGTAATAATTTGTTAATATAATTAATAGATCTATAATACCCCGCGTTCTTTAAAAATACCTCCAATTTTGAATTTGGAATCGAGTATAGATGGAATCAATGCGAGAATCAAATATCATATTATAACTTAATTTATAATAGATAAGTTAAGTATCTACATAATAGTCTCCTTAAAACAAAACAAACAAAAAATTTCAAATCACAAATGAAGTATATTTGCCGATGGAATTGCCGCCTGAAATAAATGACATATCACATCACGTGTTCCAGACTCGAACACGAATTTGATAGTAAGTTAAGTCATGCTTGTGCCTATTAAGCATTGTGTAAATTTGTCCATTATCGCTTAAAGCCGGGGTAGGCTGACGCGTACCAGTTTCCGAAATGACCAAAACTTTATGTGCAAGAAATACCATATAATATAGTCTCCGAAAATCCATGGAGTTGATGGCAATGTGCAAGTTTCAGCGGGCCACGATAATTAGGCCTGCGTCAGGCCCGTACTCATGCCCCCCCCCCCCCCGAAATTTGATCGGATGGTCATTGTATTTACAGCCTCACAGGTGAATTACTAGGTACGGATGTATCATTTATATAAAAAAATTCGTTCTTGCCCCCCCCCCAAACAAAAATCCTGAGTACGGGCCTGGCCTATGTCCATAAAGAACCCTGCTAATAATACCCCGTTGCACTATGACCTAGAGGTAGATTGTTTATAATCAATCTACATAATCCAAAATGAGGAAGAAAAATTGTAAAATAATTGTATATTTTTCTTCGATTCACAATAATTCAAAGTTCCGACAGTAGGTGCAGTACTCGCCCTCAATCGAATCAATACCACACGGAATCGATGGACAGGGAATCGATGGTCAGGGAATCGCTTGCTAATACTCGGTAGGTAATCGTTAGAATTTGCTCGATTCTAAAATCAACTCGAATGGAATCGAATGTCCCTAGCTTGAACTAAGCCATGTCCTTACCCACAAGAGGTCCAAGAGACAGAACTGCAATACCCTTGCTGACCATTTGCAGACCTAGGGCGGTCGGAATTTTTTCAGCTGAAGTTTCCTCTGCCACTGTCAGGTTCATATTTGTGAAGATAGCAGAACGAAACAGGCCACAGATACCTGACAGAACCAAGATGGGGATCATGCTATCCTGTGTAGCCAGACCTGAACCAAATTAATTAATTCATTTAGTGGAGTTCCCCTAGGTAGCATTCTTGGACCGCAACTTTTCTCCTTGTTTATGTGGATGATCAGCCCTATTTCCTCACAACCTTGGCCCTACGCTGTACGCATGGTGATCATAATTATGATGACTTGAGTTGCCCGACCTGCAGTAAATACAACCTGTAAATACATAAATTAATTGGCAAAGCTGAACCTAATGTCTAACAAACGCAAATGTTGATACATTTCAGCTTTCCTTTCCCTTTAAGCTTTTTTTCAAGCTTTATCTTTTCCAAAATAGTAATTTCTTTAAGAATTGGCCAATCAGAAATTGAATAGTTACGGTATTGCCATGCCGCTCACGTAATCGTAGAATTAGTATCGATATAATTATATTAACCTTCCATCAAATTGTTTGTATATGATCAATCTGGTGAAAGTCTACTTACATGACCGAGCAAACGCAGAAAAAAATGCACTGAAGAAGAAGACAGTTTTTGGGCGTATTTGAAAAAAATTATTTACAAATGGCAGAATAGGCCGTCCTGCAATATCAAACGCAGATAGCACCGCCATGCATGTTGCTGTTTCACTACGCGTATATTGCAGACTCTGAAATTATACAATTATTATTCTTACATTAAATTACATTGCATTAAACGCAGGCATGATAGAGTAAAGCGTATTCTCACTATTCTCCGCATACAACACGGGCATTTTGTATCCCCTGAAATTACCTAAAATACCGACTATTTTATAGATATGCTATCTTGACTATATGGACAGTAGGTAAAAGAGTACTGACCCGAAGAAATAGCGGAAAAAGCATCTGGAACGAAGAATTGGCTGTGAAAATAACTCCAGTACCAAGGATGACCATTAAGAACGACCCACTCTTCAGCAGCTTATAGTCCAATGCGGACACCAGCTTCCTCCAGAAGGCATCTTCTGAAGTCGTAGTCCTGGTGGCCTCTGGTGAGGAATCAGGCTTGGACTTGGCTACTTCTGTCGCCTGTACCTGAAAGAGTTGTCACACAGGCTATATTGGTAAAGGTCGGTTGCCACCATGTCATTTGTAACGTGTCTCTTTTTTTTTTGTCAATTGTGCCTTTTTTTACTTTTTAGCGTTCATCGTCATAGCAATAACCATGCCTATAGTGTGCGAGTGTGCGATTGTGATGCAGAAATTATTTGAAGAAGGGTATTTCTCACACAGTATTTAAAAAACACGCATGATGTTCATGTTCTGTGCCTTCACTCGTCAACTGGACTCAAATTGAGGGAAACCCAATTATAAGTTGATTCCTCATTGCGTAAAGGGGCCTACAAGTGCACGGTCTTGAGTCTCTTGACTTTGCATCTTTGCATCATAATAGGAATCTCTTTCTGCTCTTCTCCTTATTTGCCTACCCTTCCACAACACTTCTACTGCTTACAACACATCATCAACATCCATATTATCTGTCTTTACCTGTAGTGGAACATTTTCGTCGTCTGAGAGCTCAGCACAGCAGCGAGGTTCAGGCAACCTTCGAATCGCACCAGCTCTCAGACTTTCTTCAAAATTATCAGCAACTCCTTCAGCTCCCTTCTCCACCTCCACAACATCTGGTGCCTGATGCTCAACATCCATTTCTATCTTTACTTCTACCAGAATATTTTCGTCACCGGAAAGCTTCTTCTGGAAACAGGAATACATGCATGATTTTTTATGGTTCGATCGATTATTATACAATATGATTATGAAGGGGAATAAACCCATGCTAAGTGTGTAATTATGAGCTAACGTGCGCTATGTACCGGTAATTTCCATAAACTTTTCACAGATATTCATGATTTCTTGACACAACAAGAATATTGATAATTCAACTACATATGCACCTTCCTAAGTTCCTTTTCCAAGCTTCCAAAGAACTATAAAAGTATAGGAAAACTCTCCTTTACTATTCGTACATATTTTCATGGACAATCAATTCACATTCCAGGGTACGAGTGAGCAAATGTTGCGCTATTAAACGCCCTTGACTTAGTGAATAACATAAAGTTGATCAAGTACGTTGAAGTGAAATGACTTACCTTCCTCATATGCCAAGCAACCGGCTGATATAAAAGTGCTGCGACCAGGGAATGACCGCTGAGACCCGCAAGAATGAGAATCGTTCCTCTGAACCCAAACTCTTCAAGCAGGTAGCTAACAAGAATCGGCATAAGCATCTGACCCATCCCAGTTCCTGTGATGCTCCATCCTACAGCGACACCTTTCTTGCTGCTGAAGTAACTGTTAACCGCAACAAACGTGGACAAGTACAGGCATCCTAGACCAAGTCCTGGCAACAAATCAATGGTCAGAAGGAAGTAGGAATTTATTTTGTTCTCAATAATAGCCTCTAATAACATATACTAGTATTATTTGCAATGAAGTTTATTATTGCTTTCCAATTTATACGTAGTAGGCCCTATAATAAGGAAAGCTTTGTGATGGTCGAAATTTTCGATTCCGAGATTTGAACGGATTAACACGTTTTGAGATCCCAGGAACCCAAAAAAGATTTTTACGAAATGTCTGTCTGTCTGTCTGTCGCTCTGTCTGTTCATCGATTTCCAGGCAAACTGCTTGGTCGATTTGGATGAAATTTGGCATGTAGGTTTACAAAAATCATACCTCGGAAAAAAAAATTACTTTGGGCTAACTCAATTTGGGGGTTTTATTTTCGAAAAAAAACGTCTAAATAATTATTTCTCCAAAACGGCTCCAACGATTTATTTAAATTCACATATATTGTAGTCGTTATTAATGTTGACAGAATGCGGAGGGTCGCTTGCCCCTTGATAGTTTGCTTCGGGGGTAAAAAAATAAAAATAACTAAATTTTAAATAAATATGACTAAAAATGATTTTTCTGCGAAACCTTTCTATCCATGATTTCTACCTTCAGGTATGTTTTATGTGTTAAATTGAGTAACGGAACCGGACAGTTTGCTTTCCCAATAAACTATTTCGTTTTGTGCAAAAAAAATTATTTTGAAAAAATTAAAGCAAATTCACGCTCAAATGCTTTGCGTGCCCTGCCATTAATGCTGTGTGGTAATGTGTTGGTCTGTCTGTCCTATCTAGAATTTACGTCACTTCCAGTGACGTCAGGTGGACGACCCCCCCCCCCCCCCCCGCCCCCGTGAAATCCGAAATTTAACCATAGGAAAATTATTTACCATGAAATTAATCATTTTCTCTCTCTACTAATTGATATTGGAAAGCATGTTCCAGTAATAATCACTATAATTTCATGAAATGAAAAAAATGAAAAAAAATTCTAATTTAAGGTAGATCTAGCACAAGTCATAATTCCATTATGGTGACACACCCTGTATATGTCCTGTTTGGTTCTGTGCAAAAAATATTTCTTTGAAAAAATGATAGAAAATTCACACTCAAATGCATTGCGTGCCCTGCCATTATTGCTGTGTGGTAATTTGTTGGTCTGACCTATCTAGAATTTACCTCACCTCCAGTGCCGTCAGGTTCACAATAATTTCATGAAATGAAAAAAATGAAAAAATTCTAATTTAAGGTAGATCTAGCACAAGTCATAATTCCATTATGGTGACACACCCTGTATATGTCCGCGGATGGTATACTTCAATCAGGCAGTGGCGTATATAATGGGGTGGTGCAGGAGGTTAAGTCACACGGATTGCAAGTACTCACCAGTGAAAATACTGTATGTAATAATGTAAGTCACGAGAGAGTCGGCAAGGGTGGTAAGCAGAAGACCCGTAATCATGAGTATACTGCCCGTGAGAGCAACCTTTCGGTACGAGAACTTGCGAATGAGACTGCCCGTAAAGAGCCCAGAGATGTTGAGGAACGCTGTCTGAACGCTGGGGATGACTGCAGCGCCGCTAGTGGAGATGCCTAGCTCTCCGAGACGCTGACTGAATAGGAACCCGAAGACCGACACTAAAGCTTGTGTAGTCATCTGGAAAATAAATAAATAAAACTGGTAATCATGTATAGTTCCTCTACGCATTCTGGGGTCATTTAAATCAGTGAAGTAACCCTTGCTGCGTGCATATATGAGAAGTTTACATGGACCGCTTCCGCTTAGAACCACTTTAAATAGTGAGAGGTACCTATTTACACTCACTGAATTCAAATACCGTGAACGCAGGCTATATAGAAAGAAAGAAAGAATGAAAGAAAGAAAATTGCCCTTATATTTTCCACGTGGGCGAATTTATAATGTCCGATAGATTTTTCATTAATGCTTTCAGGGTTTTCCCACGCTTACACGGGGTGCAGATTTGGTTATTCATACATCACTGGATGAAACCATATTGAACACATTGAACCATTAAACGAAAAAAATTCTGCCGTCAGTGCAAAATAAAATCCAAATATATCGTATACGATATGGCAGGGCATCGTCTGGGAACTCACCCTGAAATATTTCACCGCATGGTATACTATAATATTTTATATTTGAAGCCGCCATTGGGTAAGTAGACTGCCACAAATCTATATATTGAAAAATTCTTGTATTAATGTAGGCTAATTGAGTGTAGTATTGTCGTAAACTATACGGCGTATCATGTGTGCGTGCAGGTAAGCTTCGCAGGGTAATATCAGGTTTTACAGTTTTAGGCCAATTACAATTGTACATTTAGACCTGCCTGACATTGTGTCATTCTTCTTAAATAGATAACATGTCGGGGAAAATGTTTTCAGGGTTATTTATACATCCCATGCTATGCAATATCATGAAACTGCTGTTGAAAATTAACAAAACCTATATCCCCTTCTGCAAAAATACATAGACATATATATATATCCATTTACTCATTTCCAAGTCAAAGTCCATTATATTATTCGTAAAAAACACTTTTTTGGTTCCTGGGACCACCTCAGAACGTGTAAATCCACTGAAATTACGAACATCACTATGCTTCCCTTTTACAATACAACGTATAAATAGGAAAACAACAAAACAATTCTTCAATGGAAACATGGCTACTCAAAATTGTTTTTTTCTATTTTAATCCCAGAGTAGGTCAATCTTTATTGGCGTAGTATAGGCCCGCTGGCCTTAATAAATTGAAAACCCAACATGTATTCATTAGTCAGGCGCTTATTCCACCGACGTCAATAGTCAAAATAATGAAGAACCAGTAGAATCCGGGCTGATAGGCCGTATCAGCCCGGATTCTACTGGTTCTTCATTCGACTCCGGCCGTGAAAGCCTTTGCAGTCAAAATAATGCTGATATTGACGTGGTAGCAGACATTTTTACACTGTCTTTAATGTCTGCTACCACGTCAAACACGTCAATAATCACTATGACGTCGGTGGAATATGCGCCTTGGGACAGGTAGAGTAGTGGTACAGACTCCGACTTTCACCCAAAACGTTGTTGGTTCTAACTTCGAGTCCCATAAAGCACATTTGTTACATTCTCTGGCTAAGCTTTGAAGGGCATGTAAAGCAGGCGGTCCTAGGCTTTTCTAGTTATGGGTAGTAGTTGTAGTAGTTTGGTTGGACACAGTCCCAGGCCACGGTGTGGGCCCATAGGACAGGGGACCTCCTGATTATAGTGGATTCCGAACCACTTGGGAAACACAGTGAAGTCACACAATTAGTTCGGAGGTGACCAGGACAAGCCCTACCATGTTTCCCTACCGGCACTGTGCACACTACCAAGTTATCTGCATCTTTGAACCTGCTCTGGTCCGCTGGATTCAACTTGGTAAGAGAGGGCTCTATAGCCCTAACTCCGCTAGGTTGGCTTTGTAATAGAACAAAAAAGTAAATATTTATTTATTTATTTATTTGTTATTGCTTTCATATTATTCATTTGTCCCCCGTAAGCTCGTCAATTCCAAAAACTTTATAACTTAATTCATAATTGATTATTGCTTTGTTATTAAAATTACATTGCTTTGGGCGTGAGAACCACCAGCCATCCCCGAGACAGTGTCGGGCTCGATGGGGGGGGGGGGGGCCGGCGAGAAAAACCAGTGAATACTAGATCAAATGTACTTGTCACGTAAACCAAATACAAATATTCTACTATTAGTTACCATATCATGGCACCCCCCCCCCTGAAATTTTTCTGGGTCCGCCTTTGCCCCAAGATCCCTCCACATTCCCATGTCTTACAAATGTTTAACTTTATTGAGTGCTTACTTACATTGCTTACGGCGACACCGAGGACGACCAGCCATCCCCAGCCTCCATCCGGAACCTGGCCAATGGCCATGACTCTGTCCGAATTGGCCTTTTTCTGCTGCATCCTGGTGAAGCTGGTATAGTATTGTTACTGTTAAGTACTCTGAACTATGACCTCAAATGAAAGTTAAAGGCACTTTAAGAGCATATAGACAGTCCATTTGGGACTTATATATTTTCCATTGGAATACAGCACTTTCCCACTATACAGGCACTACAATACAACTGCAGAAATACTCCACGCAAGGGGCTTCCACAGAAAAAAAAAAATTGGTTGCCCCCTAAAAAGGTGTTGATTAGAACCTTTGTCCCAATAATGACCCCTTACTGTTGAATGTGAAAATATTAAAAAATAAATAAATACATGTTGGTGTTTTTAGCTGTGGATTACAAGAGCCAAAACACCGGCTGGCATGGGTAACATGAAAATGACGTCACATTCCGGATACTATGAACAAATACTAGTAATTCTACTACTCGCGGCTAATCCGCGGCATCACAAATGACGTCACATCTCACATTCAACAGTCATGTCATTTGTCATCTACCATCAAATTTAAATTGATGGGGAAAAATATTTTCCCCCTACTAAATTACATTTTGAAGGTAAAAATAATAAAAGAACCGGTCCGAGTTTACTCGAACATGCTTTCCAATTTATCAAAATTAGTAGACAGAGTAAATTAGTAATTTCATGGTAAACAATTTTCCTATTGTTAAATTTCCGATATCTCGGGAGGGGGGCTCCATCTAACGTCACTGCAGGTGAGGTAAACTCTAGATAGGTCAGACCAACACATTACCACACAGCAATAATGGCAGAGCACGCAATGCATTTGAGCGTGAATTTTCTATCATTTCTTCAAAAAAAACATTTTTTTGCACAAAACTAATAGTTTTTTGGGCAAGTAACCTATCCGGCTTCGTTACTCAAACACCTAAAACATACCTGTAGGTAGAAATCATCGATAGAAAGGTTTCGCAGAAAAATTATTTCTTAGTAATTTTGCATTAAAATTTAGTTATTTTTATTTTTTTACCCCCAGAAGCAATCTATCAAGGAGCAATAATGACGACTACAATATATGTGAATTTAAAAGAAATCGTTGGAGCCGTTTCTGAGAAATAAGTTTTTTAGACGTTTTTTGGAATTTGTTGAGAATTAAACCCTCTCAAATTGAGTTAGCCCAAAATAAAAAAAAATAGGCCCGAGGTATGATTTTTGTGACCCTACATCCCGAATTTCATAATAATCGACCGAGTAGTTTGCCTGGTAATCGATGAACAGACAGACAGACAGACAGAGCGACCGAGCGACAGAGCGACCGAGCAACAGACAGACAGACACCACTTTTTTGGGTTCCTGGGACCTCAAAACGTTTAATTCCGTTGAAATCTCGGAATCGAAAATTTGGACCGTCACAAAGCTTCCCTTATACTACGTATAAATTGAAAAGCAATTAAGGGGTATAAAACAAATATATACAATACATTAAAATAGGTTCTCAAAAACTGTCAGGTAGCCTATTCTCTCGTCTCGCTGGCAATTACATAGTAAGGTACAACAGAAAGACTCGACATGAAAGGGAAAACTATTCTTCTGACCCGGGTCCACCCAACCCTAGGGTGCCTAACTTTGGTCGGTATGGGAAACGCGGCCGCCCGGTTTAGAGGGAGAGGGTATTCTCCACCGATAGGAAACGCTTGTATCAGTTTAGGTTAGGTACCTGGCATGTTAAGTAGGTCGCAGACAGCCGTCAACTAAGCCTGTTCGTCCCGTGTCACCTATTTATCTTCCTATCTCTAATTTCTACTTTGTCCTCTAAAGTCATCTTTAAGTCTCACTGTATTTATATATATTCTCACCACTATGCCCGTCAGAAAGTCTTTTTTAACTTATAAGATCTGACATTTCGACTACACTATGTAATGCCCATGTAATCTATTTATTTAAAAGTAATATATCCTAGTGACAGAAATATGCTAAAAACCTATTAAATACAGTCCCAAAATTAAACCCGCCATATACTGTATACCAGCACAAAGACATCTCGAAATAAATTATGGGGCACTCGTGGAGTTTACAAGGCAGTTTGTCAAATCAGGCATTTGTTATAGAAAACAATATTGCAGACATAAAACAAATTATAACGTTATAAGGGAGATTAGGTCATTATATTGTAGGTCTGGTAGGTTCCAAATGTGATCTTGCCCGTAATCACCTCTTCTTTCATTTTTTTTTTGAAGATTGGCGATCATCATTCATCATGGTAATTTGGACATTGATGAGTGCTGCTCTGAAAAGGGAAGTCGTCATTTTGTCAAACCAGTGCCTCAGGTGACAATCAAAATATAATCACCGAAAAGGTGGCAAATGTACTTAATGGTCATATAGACATGGGTCAACAATTATATTACAGGAGCAGTGGTGGCTCATAAGGATAAAAATTTGGTGAGGACAAGCAAAAAAAAAAAGGATTACAGTTAAGAGGCAAGTTCTGTAGCAGCCTCTTCGGCTGACTGAGTTGAGTGCGACAAAACATTGAAAAATATTATTCACGACGCTTTAGCACTTTTCAGTAATCATATTTTGTGCCGGCCTGTTATAGTAGGGGAGCCCGTGATGTTAAGGTGCCCATTCCACATACGTACAACGTCAATGAAAATTATGAAATTGAAGGGCATTTCAATTTTACTCTATGCCATTGTTAAAATTGATCAATGATCAATTGATAATAGAGTAAAATCACAAACAATGAAACAAACAATCTAAAATTAAAAAATGGCGTCATGTGATATGACAAGTACAACTATTTTAATTGATTTCTCTAAAAAGAAAGCATTTCGGTATAAAAATTATAATAAGGATTAAATAATAAGGCGACGAAGAAAACAAGTACAATTTCAAGAAACAAATTTCACAAATTTGGCGCATAGGCCTACGCTTCAATTAAAAATTGTCAATTTTTGAAAAAACATATGGAATGGCCCCAATCAATGAGAAATTGAAATGTCCTTCAATTTCATAATTTTCATTGACGTTGTACGTATGTGGAATTGGCGCCTAAATGGGGATTTACTCAAGCGTCATAGAGACCTACTGGGTTGCAAAGCTTATAGATGTGTGGGGACCACTTAGTCCCACATGTGTAATAACCAGTCTGCTTCCAGCTTCACCTTTTTCCCGGTAGATGGCGCTGTTCACATTCAGATAATTCAATATTCCTCAATCTTCCTTTTACGTATTTATTTCTCTTATTCAATAATATCTTTAATCTACCCTCTGTGTCTCATCAGCTCCTTTAGCTGTGGACACAGAGTTGGTTTTTCTATATGGAAGCAGGCTGGATCAAATTCAATATTAATTGTAAGCATGTATCGTTCTCGTCTCACAGCTCATATTGTAACCACTGTGTGTTAAATTACGAATGCCTCAGTGTTCAGTAACCCCCCTTTAAAACTTTGCTCGTTCACAGTTGTTAAAACACTTAATTCCTTCGACCCGCGACCACCGGTCTCCAGATCACCGCTCTGCAGCTTGACGGACTACTGGTGGCTTGCCTTCTATTTTTAAACCGAGCTAATCTAGGCCCCCCCCCCCCCGGCCCAACTAATTTTATATTTTATTTTTCAGCTACTTTACCATACGAACAAACTAACTAACGCTACATACTCGAACTCAACCCCAGTACGGCAAACCGCGCCTTTCCAGTTGCCGTACTGTTACAATTAAAATCCTCTCCACTCTCTCACCTCTATCCGAGTTCCTCCCAAATTACCCATCCCATCCCTTAAGTAACGAACGTTTTATTTCAGCGTCTACAGGAACCTACCTGACGTGAGATGGTAGTGGTTTTTAGAGGGTCGGCTGGCGGCCTACTCGAGGTTGAACGCTAAGTTAACCCCTCACTACCTGGATGCCATCCTGATTCACTCATGCAGGAGCATGGCAGTGTTGAAAGGAGGCAAGTAAAGGCACAGGTGCCAGGTGCTTGGTTTGCAAGTTTTCCACTTCCGCAGAAACAAAAAAAAAAAAAAAAAAAAAAATGTTAAATTACTCTAACTTGAGTCGAAGCACTGCAATACAAACCAATTCGTCCTTCGACTAGTTACAGATGATTGAAATGATCAGGAATTATTCATTATAATAATATATTATATTCATATTAATAATATTAAATAGTAAATATTTATAAACTTTAATTTAATTCTCATAACTTTTATTAAAAATAAATTAAAAATAACCAAATTAGCCAAAACGTTGGAAATACGCTGTAAATAATATCATGGCGTCATGGCAACTGAACTCAAAGTGGGGACGCAGTGAGAAATATAGGCATCACGCAGTTGCACATCTTTAAAGTCCTCCCGTTTCTTTAGGTCACACTCAAATGGTCAGATTAGTGAAATATACACTACTTAGCATGTAATGAACTTAGCATACCTTAATCTGACGCGCTCGAGTAAATCCCGAAATCCCCGCTTGGGCTCGCCTACTATTAGCAATAGATTGGAATCAGGGAGTTGGTGTCTCTCTGTACTCTATTGTACAATAGCTTTGTTGTGCATTTTGTTCATGTTTTTTCATAGTTTTAATTTTTTCTTCTAGAATGTTCATGTTTTGGTTGGCCTACAAAATTAGGTGAGCCACTGCCTCATTTGCCTCTAATAGTGAGCCGCCACTGTACAGTAGGCAGGTATATTTTTCTATTTTTTAACCACTTTGGCCAATTAACCCGTCTTCGTTGACCAATCAGACCACGCCATAGAACCAAATACTGCGATGCGTGCTCCAATTTGTAGAAGGAAGTAGGTCAATTGGCGGAAGTGGTTGAAAATTCTTTGGTGGTAACGGTGGAACGCGGGACGGACGGGACGGGACGGTGGTGTCAAATGTTCGAGCCACGTGTTTTCTCTCAAGAGGTAGAAAACTAGAAAATTAGCAACCCAAAATTTGTCGCGTTTAATGACTTTTTATTTTTTATTTAATTAGCAATTCAATTTATTAAAGATTTGGCTCCTGTAAGTTTTAGAAGACTACTTCATGCATCATATAATAGAAAATATTAAATTTTCTTCCATAAAAACCAGAGGGGACTAAAATTTCGCGTAATCTGGGATTTTTGGAAAAACTACAAAACCGAAAAGTAAAAATACCCGATTATATGATGCACGAAGTATATAGTCTTCTACAACTTAAATGGGCCAAAGGTTTAATAACTTACTGAGTTAATTAAATAAAAAAATGAAAAGTAGGTATTTAACTTTGGGATGCCAATTTTCTACGTAGCATATCCTCTTAAGAACAAGGTTGGTATCGGAGGGTTCCGGGTGTGTGATACTTTGGGTTAAGAGTAGCGCGAAGTGTGATTAACAACATGGGATTATTAATGATTGCGTGACACAGTTTTCCCATTATGTGTCCCGACACTTTCCGATGTCTCATAAAACATACTCCGCACTTCCATCATAATGCATCAAGCAATCAATACTCCACAAAGGAGACACGTCACAACTTGGAAGACAATTTGGTAGCGTCGGAATTAAATAAGATTGCCAAACGATTTCAGCTAAAGCTGTGTCCACACTGTCCACACTATGCCGCGTTGGCTGTTGGTACGCCAACGCCAACGCGGCAAATCTGATTGTTGGCCTCCCGTCCACACCGAGAGTTGGTATTCAGCCGCCAAATGTCTGCCGAGGTGGATTTACTAGGAGGATATACCTGCGTGCCGCGTGAAGCCAACGGTTGGCACGATCCCACTACCCGCTCTCGATGGCTTCCTTTCACGGAGACCGACACTTTAGCAATTTTCTGCGGCGAACCGTTGACTCAGCGGCACATGCCAACGGCCACGTCCACATTGTTACCCATTGTTACCCATTGTTACATAGTTACCCAAATATACCTAATATTAGAACAATAGTCAAAAAAACTAGAACTTGGCCATCATTCCCTCTCTTTCCGACTCTTGGTTTATTTCCGCAGCGGCACTTGTTCTTATACAAGACATTGCGAATTTTTTTACTCTATCAGTGGGGATATGGTACAGAGACCCAGACCAGCTAATACTAGAAGAATTGAGCACCTTGTAGTATCTGTAGGCTACCTTGGTTATTGTATATTAAGTCATGCTCTCGTCTGTTATATTGCCTCAGTGGTAAGCTTGTCTCAACTTGTCCATTATCGCTTGTAGCCAGTGTAATTTGACATCGAGGACTTATAGCCTACCAGTTTGCCGTAATACATACGGAAAGAACATAAAGAACCGGTCCGAGTTTACTCGAACATGCTTTCGAATTTATCAATTAGTAGATAGAGGAAATGAGTAATTTCATGATAAATAATTTTCCTATGGTTAAATTTCGGATATCTCGGGGAGGTGACGTAAATTCTAGACAAGCCAGCCCAACACATTACCACACAGTAATTATGACAGTGCACGCAATGCATTTGCGTGTGAATTTTCTATCATTAAAAAAAAAATTGCACAAAACAAATAGTTTTTTGTGAAAGCAACCTGTCCGGGTTCGTTACTCAATTTACCACCTAAAACATGCCAGAAGGTCGAAATCGTCGATTGAAAGGTTTCGCAGAAAAAATATTTTTTAATAATTGTTCATTAAAATTTAGTCATTTTTATTTTTTTACCCCCAGAAGCAAACTATCAAGGGGTAAGCGACCCCAAACATTTTATTAACATTAATAACGAGTACAACATGAATTTAAAAGAAATCGTTGGAGCCGTTATTTTTGAGAAATTATTTTCTTAGACGCTTTTTTGGAGTTTTTTTTTGAGAATAAAACCCCCCAAATTGAGTTAGCCCAAATAATAAAATTGTCCCGAGATATGATTTTTGTGAGCCTACATGCTAAATTTCATAAAAATCAACAGAGTAGTTTGCCCGGAAATCGATGAACAGACAGAGCGACAGACAGACATTTCGTAAAAACCACTTTTTTGGGTTCCTGGGACCTCAAAACGTGGAAATCCGTTGAAATCTTGGAATCGAAAATTTCGACCATCACAAAGCTACGTATAAATTGGAAAGCAATAATGTCCGATATACATGGGGTCGTTGGTATTGGACAAGGGACCAATGGGCCACTTTTCACAGGCTCATAAAAAGTCCTTGAGGACATTATTATTATTAGTTGATGTACAAGCCGTCAAGTCTATAGGTACAGTACTGAGTACATACTAACTGCATAATTTTTTTTACTAAGTGTTGTATTGGTTCAGGAAGACAGGAAATCAAAAACTGTATAGATATTAATTTTTTCGCATTTTCAATGGTACTGCTACCAGAGGCTATTTCTCCATGATTATTCCACTATGGTTAACATATTCGCAAACTAAATACAAGTAGTAGAAACTAGGGGGTGCGTTAGAAAAAGGGGAGTGGGGAGTAGAGGGGTAGTGGTATATTCGAAGGGGAAGCATGATTTATGTTTGATTCAGCTGTTGCCCCCTTTCCCCCTCTCCCCGAGCTCCGAGCTCTTCTTATGGGCCCCTTAATTGTCTTCCGTAATGTGTTAAATTCGCCTTTTTACTGCTTTTTCAGCAGCCAAATTGATATAGCCGAGGATGGGGTAGGAGGCGTGGAGGGGGCTGCTGGTCCGGGTTTGCTTTAAACATCAGTTCCAGTAACTGGACCAATTAGCTAATGCTGTTTTTATGGCGTAGTCAAAGAAACTTGCGCCGCCGCGCTTTTGGAATATCACTTTGTTATATCACTTTTCTTCGCGCTATACAAGTTTGATATTTTCAGCTGGGTATTTTTGCCAAGCAATTGTATAGTTGTTTCTCATATCGGATTACCATAACGTGTGAATGCATAGTCGCGTGGGATAATCTGAGCAGGGGGGGGATTTTTTATTGAGCTTAACTCGAATAACTCGTGTAAGCCGTATTGGAGGAAGGCAGGGACAACATTTCTCAATTTTGGGCTCAGTAGCCAAAAGCCAGTTTGTTACAGCTGAGCGCGTAAGCCTGAGGGTGGTGCTCATCAACTGTTGGTTTTTCCTAAATTATTTATATAATTAGGCTATATATAATATATATAATTATAGAAAAAAATTGACTTGGTTGAATTGAAAGCCAGGATCTACGCCTACCTGGGACGTCATCTTAACCGCCCCAACAAGTCCAGTTCCCTCTAAATCCTCTACTTCCAGGTATATATTCTTATTGACAAGATTCGTATTGCGGTCCGGCGGCTAAGATGGCGCTCCGGTTAGGCGTAGATCGTGAGGTCGAATCCCGTCAGACCAGTTTTTTCTATATCCTCTAATTTCGGATATAACTAGGAGGTTACCTCTTCAACCAAAGTTAGTTAAAATGTCAGTGTTGTATATATAGGCTAAAATATACTGTATATAATATACATATATCATATATTATTGTAAATATGTCGATTTTTCTCTAATAGGCCTACCATTGGCGGACCTACGAATTTGGGGGAAGGCAAGTTAAAAAAGGAATTTGTTTTGTATTATTTGACACAAGTTACATATTTGGTCAAAAATTAGTATTCTATCTAGGGGTTTATTTACGAATTCTAACAGCAGTAAATTTTAGGTTTTACAAACGAAGAGACTTATATTTTATTATATTATTATATATATATATATATATATATATATATTATATTATATTATTATATTTATAATTATTCAAACAAGGGTTCCCATGGTGGAACTTTTTGATAAACTAGGCGTGAAATATATAGTAAGTTATTTTACTTATAATGTTAGACCAAGCGCGAAGCCAACCAGGGTTCAAAATGGCGACAAGGAAGAATTAAAGCAAAAAAAAATTAAGTCATGCATCGGAGAATATCCAACTATGTAAAATACTATGTAAAAAATGTAGACTATGTAAAATCTATGTTAAAAAAAGTCAAAATATGTTTAGCTGAACTTCTACTTCACAATTTGTGAGCGTGTTACAAAGTGCTATCGTAAACAACAGTGGTTTCTTCTTTCAACACTTTGGGGTTTTCTTTATAACGGTTGTGATACAATAATTATTCGTGATTATAGGCTATTTAAAGTTTCCACTAGCTTATACTGAACAAATGGTCCCAGACCTATATATATTTTTATATTTTTACAGGAAAACCAAAAACCAAAAACCCTTCCAATAATGTTTTGAATTCAACAGTGCAAATAACCATAATTATTATTTTAATCTGAAATTTTACTATGCTATTAACTTTGGACAATAATAATACCTCATCACGCTCTATGTGATTGTTTTGAGTATGGCCCTGAGATAATGCCATCATCATCACATAATAAAGTAGGCCTATAGTATGTGCCATTCATTCATTTAAGCCACGGAAAACAGAACTTAACTGCTGTATAATAGTCTACATGCTTACTGCTGCTACGATAGGCCTATCTTATAGCGCACAGATTAAAGTTAGGTGTTCACACATATACATATGTATATATATAGCAACATTAGGTATATATTGTAATACTGACATTAAACTCGCCTCTCCATCAGTTCCGTTGGCTGTCTGTCTTCTGCCTTCCATTTTCGCTTTATATACGGAGTTTGGAGCCCGATGTTGAGTCATTCCCTCTATAGGTACATGCCCCATCAACCAGCTAAGTGAACGTTGGTTACTTTAAATAACGGTATCTAGTCGGTATAACATGTTGTTATATTAGAAGCTTCAAGCTAAAGAAGAAGACTTGGTAAAGCAATATAAGGGGAGGGGGGGGGGGTGGACAGAAAGCGTGGTGGTGTACCGCTGTAAGAAGAAAAGTAAGACCCTCATAGACGGTGGAAAAAGGAGGTGGGCTTAATTTCGCAGCTGTGTTGGAGACAAACGGCGGCTCGTAAAGCTGACAACGAAGATGTCAATATTTATGGCAACACCTGTACCCACTTTAATCAGCATCACCAAACTATTTACATTACAATTTAATGGCACAAATTTGTGGTGCTGTTTGTAGCGTGAGTAGTAGAGAGTTCGAACACCGGAGTTGTCAATATTTTTCTCAACTGCTATTTACATTAAGTACAACGTACTTAATGTCTTACAAAATTGTGGCTTAATTGTTGAGCACTGGATTGTGGACCGGGTGGTAGAGTGTTCCAATACCGGAGATATCGATATTTTCTTCAACAGCTATTTTTTACTATCGCTATTTATATTCTCTAGATCAAGCTCTAGATCACCCTTGACTCCACATTATAACTGCTGACATTTTATTTTATTTCTTTATTTCTATAGGCCCTACTCTGATACTAGCTGTAGTCGATATTGCTCCATTTAGAAATAACTGGAATTCGAGCCAAAAATCTCATTACTTTTATGAATCGTAGGGATTTTGGGATTACAATATTAATTTTGCTATTCATAAGTTAAGAATGGGATTTATGTACTTGTATATATGTTAGGAACATACCAGCTGTGCTATGCTATAGGCTATGCCGTTTTTTGTATTAACTTATTCCTGGGGTTAAAAATGTACACAAATCAATTGAGAATAGTATTACCCATTATAAAATTGTCTTGTTTACATTTTTAGTTAAGATTAAAACTAATCGACTTAGTAGGCCCACAGCGGCGTCATTCGGTTTAATTGCCCCCTCCTCCCTGCTATTGGAAAAAAATACTACAATAACCCCGACAAACGCGGAAATTGTTACAATCTTATTTTAAAATGTACCGTACCTAATTGCATCGTGCCCCCCCCCCCTCTGAAACCTATTTAAATGACACCCTTGTGTTTCTAGTTCTTTATCAGTAACCAACAGTAAAGCCGTCTTTCTGGTTCCGACCGTACGTTACCACAGTTACCTTAATAAACCTGACATACAGTGTACATCATTAGCTCTAGTTTTCATATTTAACTTATCTACCAGGAGAACAAGATATTTTGTGATGGCCGCCAGGTTAGTAATTATCAAAAATAATGATGTCGCTGTTTCCCACGGTTGTCACAGCTCAGCACTAATTACTGTTATTATTTAAAGCGTCGACTTAGTTGGCATGTCCATGCGCAGTGTCACTGGGCTAGCCGTTCTATTCTGTTTTCCATCAATCTGTACAGCGGCCCGAGGCAAAACATGAGGTGCGGTCGGCTATCGCGCCAAAAATTCAACTACAATACTTATGAATTTGAGGAAAATCGTTGCTGAGAAAAAAATTTGTTTACCCATTTTTTTGGAGTTTTTGTAGTAAACCCGCCCAAAATTGAGTTAGCCCGAATAAAAATGCTGTATGGTCTCGAGATTTTTGTAAACCTACATGCCAAATTTCATCAAAATCTACTGAGTAGTTTCCCCACAAATCGACGAACAGACAGGCAAACATTTCGTAAATTTTCTGGTTCCTGGGACCTTAAAACGAATAATTCTATTGATATCTCGAAATCAATAATGTTGACCATCACGAAGCTTTCCTTATTATACTAACGTATAAATTGGAGGGCAATAACTTTCTTAAATAAAGAAAGAAAGAAAATTGTCTTTATTTTCCATATGGGCGAATTTTGGGCCTTTCGGCCCACCCTTACAACTAACTCATAAATAAATACGAAAGCAAAAATGCCCCTCTACATGCTGACGTCACATATTAGATGGCGCTACGACTGTTTTTTGAAGGTGTTAAAAAAACTGAAGGTTCTGTTAGGTCCACGTCTTTAAAAACTGTGGCCAAATGTTGTTTGTAGGTACAGGCTAGATATATAAGCTGCCCGAAATTCTTTCGACTTACACTAGGTACTATGGACTAATGAGGAGCCCGAATCTGACCCCGCGCTTTGGTATAAGTCTCACACTTTGATTGACGTTGTGCATCTAAAATCACACTATTTCCGCGCTTATTTATGAAAATTGCCTAGGGGAAACCCCCATGGCCCCTGTCTACCGCCTGAAACACACTGCATAGTTTAATTAATATGAAATAAATTAATAAATATAAATAACTAACTGATGCGTCTCCGGTCTCTTTTTATATATTATGATTTGCAGAGTCTCGTACAAGATTCGCACTACGCCAACTCAGGCAGGTAGCTTGCAGGAAAGGCATTAATAAAAGTGAATATGCAATTAATATATAAATATGAATTACACGTTTTGAAGTCCCAGGAACCTAAAAAAGTGGTTTTTACGAAATGTCTGTCTGTCTGTCGCTCTGTCGCTCTGTCTGTCTGTTCATCGATTTCCGGGCAAACTACTTGGCCAATTATTATGAAATTCAGCATGTAGGTTCACAAAAATCATACCTCGGAACCGCTTCTTTTATTTTGGGCTTACTCAATTTGGGGGGGGGGGGTTTATTCTCAAAAAATTCCAAAAAAAAACCTCTAAAAACATTATTTCTCAAAAACTTCTCCAACAATTTCTTTTGAATTCACATATATTGTAGTCGTCATTAATGTTGACAAAATGCGGGAGTTCGCTTGCCCCTTGATAGTTTGCTTCTGGGGGTAAAAAAATAAAAATAACTAAATTTTAATGAAAAATAAAAAATAATTTTTCTGTGAAACCTTTCTATTGATGATTTCTACCTTCAGGCATGTTTTAGGTGTTAAATTGAGTAACGAAACTGGACAGGTTACTTGCCCAAAAAACTATTTGGTTTTGTGCAAAAAAATGTTTTTTTGAAAAAATGATAGAAAATTCATGCTCAAATGCATTGCGTGCTCTGCCATTATTACTGTGTGGTAATGTGTTGGTCTGACCTATCTAGAGTTTACCTCACCTCCAGTGACGTTACATAGACAACCCTCCCGAGATATCGGAAATTTAACCATAGCAAAATTATTTACCATGAAATTACTCATTTTCCATATCTAGGCCTACTAGTTTTGATAAATTGGAAAGTATGTTTGAGTAAACTCGGACCGGTTCTTGTTGTAGGCTATAGAATGCTTTGTGATTGTGCATCACATGTTCGATTATGAGATTTCAACAGAATTATCGTATATTATGTATTCGAGATTCTTAGCCCCTAAAAAGTATTTTTTTTTTTTTAATGTCTGTCGGTCCGTTTGATCCCAATAGTCTGTCTGTTTTCGGATCTACTATTGTCATATTACAGAAGAAACTTGTTCAATTGGCGCATTTTACATGGTAAACCATTTTATACGAAAAAAACTGCCACGCAAGCTGTCCAAATTCAGCAATCGAGAAATAATGAGAAAGTAGGGAGAATTCCCCCTTAGATATGTAGATTGCCAAAAAATGAGTCATGGCCTTGGAAAAGGAACCCGAAACAAAGACTTGCTTGATAATAATGGCGCGCGGGGGAAAACAATTGGCGCGATAATTTGAATTATACCAAGCACTGGCTTCGCGCCAATTTTCAAACATGTCGCGGCCAGATGTCATTAGTGGATGCCGTAGCCAACTTTGTGCGAAAGAAGAGTTACTTAAGTAATTATTTATAATTGGGAGGCAGATCATCAGTCTTAGGTAATGTGCTAACTGTAGAAGGTACCGTAGCTAATTATAATAGGAATGACTGAAGAGCGAGATAACTAATTTTTTCGTATAGGCCTAATACGCAGGTTCTTTCAATCTGTACGGTGTAATGTATTGAAAATAAGGCGGAAAATCAAGAGTGGCCGGAAGGTGCTGCCATCTACAAAAATCAAGGGAACCATAGGAAGAAACAAGTCAGAACAGGAGGAGGAGAAAATGGCCAAAGATGAGAGGTTGTTTTTGATTTGTATTTTTGAAAAGAAATGATGGAAGGCTGAGAGCTTTTTAGGCCTTACCGGGGCCAAGAGGGATGAGAAATGAAGTACCCTTACTCTGACAAAACCATTGGACTTTGAGCGGCCATGAACACCGGGGAAGGAATTGGCTTAGTAAGAGATTGATGTGGATTCGCTAACCTATAATCAATTCTTTATGCAACAAGGAAGGTAGGATCTATCCACTTGTTTCAAGTTTTCAACTCATCTATATACAGTATTTACTATAGTATGTCTTTCTAGAAATTTTAATTGATTAAGATTAGTTGGGAGGGCGGTCTCTGGTAGTCATTGTAGTCCTGTTTTCGACATGTAGGTTAGGGTTTACCTACATTGGTTGGCCATCTTTTCTCAGGCTTGATTCTAATAGCTTAACCCTTGGCGCTTTCCACCTATTGCTGATCTGAGACATTTTAGGACTACCAGAGATCGCACTTTCTATTTACACTTTTACAGCAGTTAAGTAAATGATGTTTCATACTGGTTACTTTTGATTTTGTTTATTCGGTTATTTTCGTAACATTACAGAATTTTATTTCATTTACCTGGGTAAAATAGTTGGTTTTATTTGGAAAGAAACCCCTGAGAAGAGATAGAGTGTATTTTGTCTAGGGTAGAGGAGATTTCAGCTGCCTATTGTGTGAGGTAATATCTGGCCTCATTAAATTTGTACCTAGCTCCTTAGATCTCTAGTAAAATGCATTCTACTCATGCACGCTGGTGACTGGCCCCTTAGTGGCTTAAAGAGTTAGTCTGGGCATTACATTCCATCCATCAAGAAGGGACTGGTACCAGTTACTAGTGTATATTGAGAGGAGGCCTTTATGAGAAGGAGTAAAAACAAGAAAGAAAAGAAAGAAATTATAACATGGCACCCAAGTTTTGAATTTCAGCTATTTTACCCACCCACCCACCCTAATATATATTTCATTGCACGGAGTACCTACCTACCTTTTGATTATTATTATTATATTGTATGCTTCAGTAAAATACACAGTACTATGTTAACTGTTCTTTCAGTGTGCTAGGTAGTAACTCGATGTAGATTTTTTATTATTATTATATCATATGCGTTCGTCGAATACAGTACGGTATTAATTGTTTTTCTAGTGTGCCCAGTAGTAAGTCAATAGACATTTTTGGTTTATTGTGATACTATGGAGGTAGTTTCTTCTATTATTATATTGTATGCTTTTCATACTATACTATATCAACTGTTTTACCAGTCTATCTTGTAGTAAGTCAATAAACATGTTTGGTTTATTATGTTACTATGGGGGTAGTTTTCTTTTATGGGGTTATCTGTCTTCGCCTTTGCAGGTTTTAAATTTGGAAACTTTAGGATAAGCGGAGGGGAACTGGGTCCCATACTGTACTATTATAATTATATTGGAATATTAAGTAAGTTGTCTCAAATCTGGGGATTTAAATTGCTTAGTAAAATTTTTCTACTTTATGTTAAGATTGGGTTAGCGAAGATGGAAAATTAGTGTCGGATAAAAGTCAGTTAAGGGATAATGCTTTGGATTTCGAACTTGTGGCCCCGGATTGAAAGGCCAAATTATGAATTTATTGAGTCAGGTTTAGCGATTTGTGATTGGATAGTGTGAGCTCGGACTGTGTGAGAGCTGGTATCTTTGGTTAATTGGATATTTTGCTTTGAATATTGTCAGTTTTGGACTTTCCTTATAGGAATAGACACTTATTGATTGGAGTGCAGCAGTGTTTTATCTAAGAAGCTATTTGGGGTTATTATTTTTGTTGTGTTTCGTAGCCCTTTTAAAATTTGAGATTGATTAGGTTAGCGAATTTTTTATTGTTTATTTTTTTTGTACCTTTGAGAAATATACATGGCAATAGAGTGCTATTAACCCAGTACGAAGGGTCATATTCACAATGACGGACATGTCAGGCACCGGAAGGGAGAAAAGAGCAGCCAATAGGAACAAATTGAAAGAAAATGAGGAAGAGCATATAGAGGGTAAAAGTGAACATAAAAATGGAAATACCGAACAAGTGGGTATTCATCAGACCGAGAGTAGGGAACATCGCTCTTCGGATGAAGACTTACCCTTAACTCGTTTTCTGAAAGGTAAAAGTATTAAAAATAAAGAAAAAACGGGTCATGTGGAACAGGAGAGTAATTTGAGGTATACTAAACCAAAGGGGTCACTAAGACGTCAGGAGTCTAGTACAGATTCCGGGGATGAATCAAGAGCCAGTGGTGATACGGCAGTGAAGAAGAGGGTAAAGAAATTTCACAAGAATGTGGACCAAACACGACAAGTGGGACCGGAAGTAATGCGTTTTCTGAACATGGCACATGCTAGGAAGTTGGTCTTTGATGGAACAGGAGACATTGAAGATTTCTTAGAACGAATAGAAAAATTAGCCGTTTTGCATGGAGTGGATTTAGAGGAATTTTGGCCAGCAATAAGTGACCTACTGCTTGCTCCGGTAGATAGGTTTTTTGAGCAGCATTTGCGCCAATGGAGAGTTGGAAAAATGCTAATATGAGAATGTATATTCTAAATTTTTCCAGTCCAAATATAGCTGATAGACATTCTTTTTGTGTGACACTGTATGAACGCTCACTAGGTTTCAATGCTCTGGATGCATATGCAATAACTACATTCCCTTCAACTTTCCTTTGAGTAAGTGCCGCTGAAATGGCTACTGCTGAAGCGTCACATCTGACTTGGAAAGGCTCCGAAAAGTCTGGCGTACCAAGAACCGGAGCTGAGCATAATGCCTCTTTTATCTTTCTAAATGCTACTGACCGTGACTCAGTCCACTGAAACTTTTGGCCTTTCATGAGTAACTCATTGATTGGCGCGGCTAATTCTCCTAAATTCTTGATAAATTTTCTCAAAAATTGAACACATCCTAAAAAATGTCTCAGACGATCAGCAATAGGTGGAAAGCGCCAAGGGTTAAGCTATAAGAATCAAGCCTGAGAAAAGATGGCCAACCAATGTAGGTAAACCCTAACCTACATGTCGAAAACAGGACTACAATGACTACCAGAGACCGCCCTCCCAACTAATCTTAATCAATTAAAATTTCTAGAAAGACATACTATAGTAAATACTGTATATAGATGAGTTGAAAACTTGAAGCAAGTGGATAGATCCTACCTTCCTTGTTGCATAAAGAATTGATTATAGGTTAGCGAATCCACATCAATCTCTTACTAAGCCAATTCCTTCCCCGGTGTTCATGGCCGCTCAAAGTCCAATGGTTTTGTCAGAGTAAGGGTACTTCATTTCTCATCCCTCTTGGCCCCGGTAAGGCCTTAAAAGCTCTCAGCCTTCCATCATTTCTTTTCAAAAATACAAATCAAAAACAACCTCTCATCTTTGGCCATTTTCTCCTCCTCCTGTTCTGACTTGTTTCTTCCTATGGTTCCCTTGATTTTTGTAGATGGCAGCACCTTCCGGCCACTCTTGATTTTCCGCCTTATTTTCAATACATTACAACGGTAACTTAGTAAGATGCCATTTGAAACTTTTAATGGGAAAAATAATATGGTTTACAATACTTTTTAATATTAGGGCCTAATAAGATCAGTTTTATTATCACTAAGGTTTGAATGGTCACGTGTTTTTCTTTTTCTTTGTAATTAATTTACTGTGGCACACATTAAAGAGCGTCAGCTGCTATAAGTTATATACACAGTCAGGGACGGTTTCAGAAAAAGGTTTCGGGGGGGGGGGGGGGAGTGAGATCTAGTATAAAACTTTTTCTCTCTCCCCCCCCCCCAAGGATCCGTCCCTGTACACAGTATTCAGGTATCTGAGAACTTCCTTAGAAAACTCCCGATTGAACTGAGGGCGACGAGAAATGCTTCTAACTTCCCTAAATTTCATAGAAACTGACCCTTAGAGAAAGCTTTCTACACTGCTGTCACTGAGGCACTAGCACAATGACAATAACAAAACTAACCGAAATTAGAGGATATGGAAAAAACCGGGCTTGATGGCGGGATTCGAACCCACGATCTACTCCTAAACTGGGCGTCGTCTTAACCGCTGGACCACAAGCCCCGACAAGTCCAGTAATCGCCAAATCGTCTACTTATGCTCAAATTGACATGATTCGTGTTGCTAGTCAGGTTAGCACAACTACACAACTATCTGACCGAACAGGTCTGTGAACTTACTTAATTAAATAAAGGCAATTTATTCAATACAATGTAGTATTATATGGTATGTATAACTTAACCGCTGGACCACAAGCCCCAACAAGTCCATTTAGGCGTAGAACGTGGGTTCGAATCCCGCCAAGCCCAGTTTTTTCCATATCCTCTAATTTTCAACCAAAGGTCATTTGATGTCAGTGCTATATAGGCTACCATTATAATACTACAATGTAATGACAGAACTACCCGATTTTGACGATATTTAGACGATTTCATTTTATACTTTCTTGTACTTGTGCTGTATTGTATATACATACACATATACATATAACACAAGTACAAGAAAGTATAAAATTATATAATTAACCAGAAATTTATATATTTATTTATAGAATCCTAAAATTCTTGTTATTTCCAACATAAAATTAAGTGTCAATGTGTCAAAGATTTTCTCAGCGTGTCTATTATTGCTTGTTGCCGGTGTAGGTTAACATTGAGGATTAGGTACTTATGTCGCAAACAATTCGTATAGGTATGGCAACACAAACAAACGCGGGAGATTTTACTCATTTTGATAGCAGTACGGTACCTAACCATTTTACAGTCGACGCGTACAATTGCAAACAAGGGGGGCTTGGCGGTCTCCTCCGGGTGAAAATTTTTGAAAAATAGTCCTACTGGGGTTTTACCCAGCAGTAACAATATTATTAGATTTTCCAGGCGAAGGATGTAACTGCAAACAAGGGGGCCCGGGGAGTTTCTTCGATAAAATAAGCCTGAAGGCTGAAATGTGGTTTTACGCATTTGGTCAGCAAAAAATTTTAGATTTTGCATACGAAGACATTTTCAATCAGACAAAGATCTCTTGACATGTGGCAACGATAGAGAAAATGTCGAAATGTTGATAAACTAGCGTTCTTGCAGGTTATTGCCATTGCCATCAAAAATCCTCAATCCATAATGAAATGAAATGAAATGAAAACGACTTTATTGGCAAATAAAAAGGCAAACAATAAGACCATATAAAATCGTGTTTTAATTCGTGCTAAAACCATGAAATCCAAATAATTATTATAGCTTAAAGGTACGGTATTTATTTCGGTTATTTTTATTTTGAAACAGTTCACAGGAGCATTTTAGTACACTCCTTTTTAAAAAATAAAGTGAAAAGTGTTTGGAAAGCCCCAGTATTAAAATGATCGGCTCTGATCACTTGTCAATGCCCCCCCCCCTTTTGAAAATTCTGAAACATCCACTGGGTACTGTAGACATAAAAACCGATCAACAGTCGAAAGAAATAACGGATGTGTATGCTCAATAAGACCTTTATTCTAAATTTATGCATTAAGCCTGCCGAAATATTTTCATACAGAGAACATCTTATTATCTCATCTGGTAAATTTCAGTATTATATATTTAAACAAATAACAAGTAACAATGTCCAGCTAACGTATCATGTAAACAAGTAACTATTGTATATTTTCATAGAAACAGTTACATTTGAAAACTTTGGATGAAATTGAAAAGTCCCAACGCACCTAGTGCAAATTTCAACCGCTAGAGTTCAGCTAAGTACGCGGCAAACCAGTTTGTCTTCTGCTCCTAGGTTACGTGTAAACTAGATTTGTAAACACTGTCATAATATTAATTAATTATTTAATCATCTCAGATATTCTTACTTATTGTCCGGTTAAAAATTTGCGGTATATATTAGCAAGAGTTAAAAATGGGTGAGTTATTCATATTTTCCCCCAATAGCCTGAAATTTAACTGGAAAGCAAAACAATGGGCAATGGCAGCCGGTTCCAAATAATAGTGGAGCCTTTTGCCCTTTTCTGATTAGAGAAGATTAGGCTCAGTGTAGTTTCAGGGAAAGTCTAAACCTAGACGGTCTAGTCCTTCTGAAAAATAAATTCTTAAAACTTATCCGGGGAATTTTTTTAAATTTTAAAACGATCGCGACGCAGCAAGCGCGCTGGGAAATTTGTCAAATTGATTCAAATGAGTTGGTACAAAACTTCTGGGTTTACTACAGTACACACTAATTTTTCATGGGAACAAAAAATTTGTTTGTGATTGGTTGGTTAAAAAAACAGTCTGAATGCGCTTCAGAACATTTCTAGGTCGCTGGGAAAACCGACCACCTGTGACAAGTCAGCCACCGAAATCTGCTGAAGTAGCCTCGGACCCATTTCCTCGAATCACAAATTTTTCAGTGGATCACCAGCGTTTGAATCGTCCTTGAGTACTGGCCACTGGGCTTTAGATAGAAGGTTTTTGACGCTGGCATGAAGCTTGTGCATGGTCTTTGCACTAGAGTATAGTTTCAGCTCAGTGTCAGAAATCTTGTGGAGTTTGTTCAGAATACACTTTTTGTAAATAATTTGTTTGGTTTCAGCCGTCAGCACAGAAGTGTCATGCGTCCTGTCGCTGGTGCTATGTCTTCTGTTGTTCTCAGGCACACAGACCTACAGACACTGGCTGGCTGCCACCCCCTTGGGAACCATCCTTGGAGGCTACCTGTCTTCCTGGCTGTTTACTGCACTCCTGACGGTACGTTTTTCTGCATCTTTCCTGTCCTCCTTCGTCCAAGAGGTTTAGACAAAGAGACCCAAGGAGAAGAAGGCACTATAACTGTTTTTCACTAGCAACATTCAATTACTGGAAGATAAAGAGAGATGGGGTAGGGTGACAATGGTGTAGAGGTTAACATGCCGCCACAAGCTCGCATTCATATCTAGTTCTCCAATATTTCATATTATCTTTCTTCAAGGTCAGCAGGGCCATTTTTGCGATGTCTTGTGGAAACACATCATGTTCAATGGTCTCAATGACGATATGTACATGATGGATACTGCAAAAAACCTGTCATAACGCAAACACTGCTGGTCTGATGAGTGTGTACCGGACGATATAGACATATAGGCAAAGATGGTACAATGGATTTGTTTTCGGAAGTAACACTGAGTCTGGTGGGGATGTCGTGGCTGCAGCCGCTACTGTACACCGCTTTTGCGTCACATGTCACATCTTCTCTTGCCCGTCTCTCTACTTTATGACCACTAGTTAATATCCCATATGTTATGTTGCAGTTGATTGGTAACATAGAGACGATAACACTCGGCAAAGGCAGCACAGTGGGTTTGTTTCCGGAAGTAACATTGAGTCTGGTGGGTGCCGTGGCAGCAGCCGCTATGGTACACCGCGTTTGCGTCACAACGTGTCTCCTCTTCTCTGCCTTGTCTCTCTATTTTATGAACCAGTTGGCTCAAAAAACCTACGTAGTTCCCGCACCTGCAGTGAATGTCGCCTACAAAAAGAAGAGAAATTAGGGTGTCTGAATTGAAAATGTCTAGGGATCTCATTAAGTCGTTTTTATATCGTGGATTTTTTATCTATGGCGTTTTGTATTGAGTTGTTAGGGGAAAATGGCGTGATTCAGTATAGTGGAGTTCTTTACAGGAGACGTGTTTTAGTCTTGTAACCAGTCAGAACACGTTTAGGACGCTTCCATGCAACAAATCCCGCCCTGGCTCAAAAGCGTGCTCTGATGGTCAAAAGGATACCAGGAAATTGGACGATATTTTACGAAAATTCCTAGGCAGGAACAAACCGGTAAATCACCACACGTGTAAAACGATAGACTTATTGTGACACTCGTCGGGATAGCCTAATTTTTCCTTTTGACGTATAATTGAATGAAATTAAAGATTTAAGGTTCCGATATATCGTATGTTTTCTCATTTTTCTGTAACATGTGCGTATGTTTCCGTACCCCTTATGTTTGACTTACTATTATATTTTATATATATTAACTACATTAAGACTTAGAGGTGAGGAAACTCTGCCTACATAGGGATATTGAGCTGGCTCCAACAACATATCAGAATTTAACAAAAATAATTCTAATCAAACTGAAGGCGCAGTAATTACTTCCAAATTAACTACTTCGGAATCGAGTACAGGATCGGCAGGAGGGATTCAATGCGAAAAATACTCGTCTTTATTCGGAATCGGAATCGATACACACTGACCTATATAATGCTTTTATTGCGCAACAGGGTGTACGATTCGATCTGACATCATTTGGTTATTGGTTCAGTAAGAAGACGGGGTCAGAAAAAAGCTTTACTCCTGGTTTAATGGAAGTTCTAGCCTGGGCGCCATTATTGGGATGGAGTTGACCTCCCTGGAGTTGTACTAGTTAGTTAGTTTCTAACGCCTGCTTTCAGCATTTCTGCTTTAAGCAACCCTGTCAGCCTGGCGGGGGGAGTGAGTCTGTTAACTTGAGGCACCCTAACGGCAGACTCTTTCACCTCGGGGAAAGGGGAGCTGACTAACAGGGTGGACCTGTAGTGGAGTTGTGACGTAAATTATAGGTCAGACCAACATATTCCCACACAGCAATAATGGCAGGGCACGCAATGAATTTGAGCGTGAATTTGCTTTCATTTTATCAAAAAAAAATTTTTTTTGCACAAAACCCAACAGTTTTTTGGATAAGCAAACTGTCCGGTTTCGTTACTCAATTTAACACCTAAAACATGTCTAAAGTTAGAAATCACCAATGGAAAGGTTTCGCAGAAAAATTATTTTTTAGTCATTTTTCATAAAAATTTAGTTATTTTTATTTTTTTACCCCCCGAAGCAAACTATCAAGGGGCAAGCGACCCCCCGCATTTTATAAAAATTAATAACGACTACAATATATGTGAATTTAAAAGAAATCGTTGGAGCCGTTTTTGAGAAATAATTTTTTTAGACGTTTTTTGGGAGTTTTTTGAGAATAACCCCCCCCCCCCCAAATTGAGTTAGCCCAAAATAAACGAAGCGGTCACGAGGCATGATTTTTATAAACCTACATGCCAAATTTCATCGAAATCCATCGAGTAGTTTGCCCGGAAATCAATGAACACACAGACAGAGCGACAGACAGACAGACATTTCGTAAAAACCACTTTTTTGGGTTCCTGGGATCTCAAAACGTGTAAATCCGTTGAATTCTCGGAATCGAAAATTTCGACCGTCGACACAACGCTTTCCATATACTAACCTACGTATAAATTGGAAAGCAAAAATATTACGTATATACCTACCATCTCAATCCTTGAACCTATAATCCTTGAATCTATAAAATTAGTGTACGGAGTATGGACAACTTTCTAGTACCGTAGCATGGCTTTCATTCTCCATCTGCCCTTGAAGCAGGTAGGCGACAGGTATATTGCAAAATTTTGCCCCAATTTGTAGAGGACCATCCTGCAATTTTTTGGTCTGCACCTCTTTTGAAAGAAGTTTTGGTTGGCTTCTATACGCTTCATTACAGTCATATTGTGATAGTCCGAACCAACTATGTGGAATTGTTACAGAATAATAAATAATTAGTAATTATAAAAGGAGGAAAGATTAGTGTAAGGTGCCCATTCCATTGACCGGCTAGGGCTATTTCCAAAACGGTGACGTGGTAGCAGACACTCAAGACTTAGGTGGCGTTTCCATCGACCTCGCATTGCAGAATTGACGGAAATGTTTATTTTCCTCTATGCCATAGTTAAAATTGATCAATGATCATACAATAAAATCACAAACAAACAAACTAAAATTAAAAAATGGCTTCATGGGATATGTTAATTACAAACATTTTAATAGATTTCTATAAAAAGAAAAACAAACATTGCCGTCAATGTCACTTGCAATCTGCAATGCGAGGTCGGTGGAGACGCTACCTAAGTCTTGAGTGTCTGCTACCACGTCACCGTTTTGGAAATAGCCCTAGCCGGTCAATGGAATGGGCGCCTTAACAGTAAATCAAGGCTTCCCGCCTCGGAAAAGAGTCAATCAATACCGCACTTACAATAATTTCTTATTTTAATTATTAGATTAATATTATATAAGTAAGCGGTACAAAGAAGCATAAAATGGAATTGCCAGCACTATAAAAGTTGATGTTATATAAAAATGTAATCTACGTACGCCTAATGGTTAAATGTAATAATATAATTTTAAACTTAATAATTGAGGGTTAAGATTGAAAATGGGCGGGAATGTTATGTTGGCTATGCCTAGCAAGCAACCAAGCAGCATCATCATTCCAAGTCGGCAACATTGCCGTGTGGATGACGTCATTTTTAAATCGGGCCGGTGCGTTTGTTGTGGAAGGCGTTATTCGGTCTGTGTTTGTGTTAATTTAAATCTAACCATAGTGTACTATGGCATCAAAAGTAAGCAAAAAAACGACGACGGCTTCGGCCTCGTCCAGTGTAATATATTCTACACCCCAAGAACCCTCTAGTAGCGGCCCCCAGAGGTCCCGCAGCCCGCTTAGCCCAACTCGGCTAAGCCGATACCAAGAAAAGGAAGAGATGAAGAATTTGAACGATCGGCTTGCGTGTTACATGGATACAGTCCGAGCATTGGAACAAGAAAATTCCAGGCTAATCAAAGAGGTTAAAATTACGGAAGAGACTATTTCAAAGGAGAAAGCGACCTACTGCTCGATGTATGAACAAGAACTTGCAGACGCGCGCAGGGCTTTGGACGGAACTTCCAACTCTTTGGCACGCTATGAAATTGAAAACAAGCGTTTGAAAGAAGAGAATGACGAGCTAAAGGCCGGGTAAATATTTATTCAATAATTGTACGGGTATTATTAGAAACATGGTACATCCGGGTTACGTTTGCAGTGTGTCAAGGGCAGGAAGCCGGCATAAGTAGGTGTAGAATCAGGGGCAAGAACAAGTTTGCCAATTGCTTAAAATAAAGCTGTACAGTACAATAAACAGTACCAAACACATGCGAGGATCTTCCAGTGAGTTTGCTCGCGGCTTTGAGCCATAAATGAGTTGCCAAAGCAATGCTGCTCTTCATAGTTCATGATCATCCGGTGTAGCCAGGACACTACTTCGGTCACTGTCTTTGAAACTTTGAATATATAATATAGTATGTGGTCACTATACATTTAAAACGTCACTTACCATAACAATGCTCATTAATGCATAAAAATTGGTCAAATATTGTCTCAATGCCATCGATCAAACAATCTTTGTCCATCACCCACCAAGGTGGGATAGACGGCGTCCAAAACAAGAAATCTAAAACAGAAACAAAAAATTTCATGCGGAAGCATACGTTAGAGGGGGGGGGGGGGTTTATGTTTGAGCATCCCAGCTTATTTCCCTGAACTCGTCCAAGCTGTACAGTGGACATTCTTTAATTTTCCTTGTCACCACGGCCTTTTATCCTGAATAATCATTATTAGTAAGGCTGATAGGTAGGGCGTTGTAGTACCTCATTGCCGAGTTTGGGAATGATGCGATGGACCTACTCCGCCTGCATCCGGGCAGATCCAAACGGTGAGCATTTCTTGTGTTATGCAGATGGACAGTATTTCTTTCAGGGAACAGTTCTATGTTGGCTTTAATGTGCATTAAGTATGAAAGAATATATTGGCTGTACTCCGTTGGGATGCCCATAGATGCAAACAGAGGTCGGCAGTGGTCTCTCCACCCGCTGAACGCCACAATCCTGACAGCCTTTTTCTGCAACAAAAGAACATCGGCCTACGGCAAGAATCATGGAGTTATGTTCTATAGCTATAAGCCCTGTACACATGGACGATTTATAGAGCCGCGATTTGCCTACGTCTTTTTCTTTGCTGCCATAGGGCTAGCAGAACATTTCCTGACTATTTCGGGGACTGGCGTGAACCCGACCACACGAAAGTGCACAGGTTTCCCCCTGACACGCAGGATCATAGAAATCTTCTGAACTAGACTTTGTGGATTCACAACAACCATTCACCAAGTTCTATCCCTCAGGACACGTAGAGTAGTGGTAGGACTCCGACTTTCACCCGAAAAGTTGTTGGTTCGAGTCCCACACTTGCTACATTTTCAGGCCAGGCTTCGGAGGGCATGTAAAGCAGGCGGTCCCTGGCCTTCCTAGATGCGTGTAAGACAGGGCTTTATAGCCCTAACTCCGCTAGGTTGGCTTAGTAATTGAACCAAAAAAGTCAATGTTTATTTATGCCTTTAATGGAGAAGGCGTCTACGACTGCGTGAATCGCCCGTGTTTACAGGGCCATAGACTTCGAAATACGTTGCATTTTTTTATTTTTTTTTTAAATTGGGGTACAGGTGTTACCTGTGTGCACTTAAGCCTATTTGGCCTATTGTGCCCCTACAACAAAGTATCTACATCACTTCTACATCTCTTCCTCGAGAACTATCTCCCTCAGGAGAACCAGGATCTTGAGGGGATTTAGAAGTTGTAGGTCTTTTACATGTAACTGCAAGCTTCCCGAGCATGCTGCTTTTCTTCGTGCGATTGTATCGCAATGAAGGAGGATGTGCTTGAGGTCCTCCGCTCCTTCATTGCAGAATCTGCAAGACTGTAGTTGTATCCCCAAGAGACTTCAGATATATAACCCTAAGACCAAAGACGCCAAGGCCTGTTCTTGGTTTTGTACGTCCTAGCTTAGAGCCATCAGTAAACCACTTGATTGTGTGACTATTGTGAATTCCTGCTGATTCGCAGTATTCTTTCTTTGTCCCTAATATAGTTTCGAATTCCCTCCTAAAACAGTATTTTGGATGGATTCTATCGCTTGGCATATCCAGGCAGTGGTCAGACGTAGTCAGAGAGGCTGAGTCTCTCTTAACTGCCCTTCCACTCTTTTTTAACCCGCTCCTAATAATGCCCTTTCGGCTGAAGTTTCCACTGCAACATGGAGGGATGGGAAGTCCAGTACTATCTCCATTGCTGCAGTGGGACAGGATTTCATAGCCCCTGTAAAGCATCATGTTAGAGAATACGGGCTTCTGAATGTAGCCATAATTTGGATTATTCAAAGAAAAATTCTCATGTGGTTTGATTTTGCCGTGTCCATGAAGCCATGACGAATGGTATGGTTACAGCAGGAAAAGACAGGCTGTACGTTGCATAGACGCCTTTTATACAAAGAAAACTTCGATGGAATGACAACGAGATATGTATTGTAGTTTATGTATAACATGACTGTGTTATGTTATCTGAATGGGCATGCTTATTAAGAAATAAATAAAAAAAACTATTTTACTGCATATCAGCGTGAAAATTTCAATATTGATATTACAAGAAGGTCGGTGGGGGAGCTCTACTGTAGATGAGATGGGACACTAGGATGTTTCTTTTATTTCTTTGGCCCAAGCACGCCTTGCTGCCACAATGGGATTTGCGATTGTTTGAAAAGGCATAATTATCTGATGATGAATTTGTGGGGCTCTTTGTGCAGCCTCAAATTAAAGGCGCCAATCCTAAATTTGTAAAACAGAAATGATGTCAATATCAGTCGCATCATTCCCAAACTCGGCAATGAGATACTACAACGCCCTACCCATCAGCCTTACTAATAAGGATTTTTCAGGATACAAGGCCGTGGTGACAAGGAAAATTGATTGATTGATTGATTGAAAATAAATTAAAACAACTAGGCCTAACCAAAAAATAAACACTACAAAAAGTCACAAATAGAACATAACATTAACCTGTAAGTCGTCACAAATCCAAGTTGTCAGAGTAAGCCTTAAGCAATTAATTATAAAAATTAATACGGTTCGCCCCTTTTGGTAATAATCGTTTTACCGGAATACTGCATGTAAGCCCCATAAGGGAGGCTTGTGGCAGGATTCGCCAAAAGACTACAAACTGTTATTATAGGGAGTACGAACTACATTATTACAAGTGTAAATAAAATAATAATAATACAGTTATATAGTGAGTTAATGTTAAATAAGTTAAAATTACCTTACATTATCCTGTATAAAATAAAATTAAAATAAATCAAAAGTAACAATAATAATAATGCGTGTATTTATCAAAAAAACATTACAAATTTTACTGAACCGGTGCCAAAAAGGCGCGTTGGGTAACAAAATTCACCACATCGAGTAATTCGTAAGCATTAGAGTAAGAAAATACGCTTAAAGTTTCCAAGGCATGTGACTTAATTGGTCGAAGAAGGCATGTGACTTAATTTTTCGAAGAAGGCACGTGGTAGTCCACGCAAAATGAGAAAAGTATGGACTTGGAATGCTTTGATCCTGTGCAACACTACAAATATTGCTTGAACCATTTTATGTTACCTTGCTGCTCTAAGCAGGTATAATGAAAACACTTAGGACGAATATTGTATGCAAAACTTCTACTTGTAAGCTTCTGCATTTAGCCCAGGGTAGATCCCTGAAAAATGGCGAAAAAAACATTAAATTATAGTAGAATGAAACGGAAGATATAAGACAGACTTTAAAAGAAAAATAAATTACGGGCGATCTGAGTTCGGGAGGCAGGTAGGGGTGGTTTTTAAGGGTGAAATACGGTACATCTTCAATTTCGACAAAACTACAAGTCCTATGGAAAAACGTCAATTAGCAAAAAGGTAGATAATAAGAAGATGTACAACTTTAATTATTACACTTCTTTCACATAACCTCAAACTTTATGAAAGAAATTCTAAAAACCAGGGTTTTGGTTTTTTATTTTTAACTTTCACCAAAAAAAATGTACGTGAAAATTGGGGGGAACTTACTTTTTTATGTTCTAAATACTCTAATATTTTTTATTAAAAATATTAATTTTTTCCAACTAATTTTGACTATATATGGAAAAAAAATTTCAATCGAAAAATCTCACGTCAAAATGTCGATTTTTTTAAAAATTAGGTAGGCTTTTTGTTCGTTGGAATCTCTACTTTCCGATGGTATAAAGAACAATATACTTTACTGTGCAAAATTTTCTTAAAAAAATGCAAAAAACGAAATCGAAAAATGATGTCTTTAATATTTAAAATATAGTCATTTTTAGTTTTTAGTCATCAAAAATTACAATAACTCGCAAATGATATTGTATTAAAATATCATTCGATTTTATTTTTTTAGGTTATGTAACGTTAAACATATTATTTAAGAACGAAAATATTACTTTTTTTATTTTAGAGCTGATTGACAGAGATGTAAATATAGGGCTTAGATAAACTAAATTGACCGGACTATGTTTTAAATATTAGAGACATCATTTTTCGATTTCGTTTTTTGCATTTGCAATGCTTTCTACAAATCCGACTACGAATGCAACATTCTACTATGGTGCGTACATAACCACAACAGATGATGTATCGGCCATAGCAATTATGTCTCAACCTACTCTTTGAAGAGATAAGTTGTCACGTCTTCATGATAATCTGTATTGCAGTCCTTCATGATCGCTTTCGTTATACTATAAAATTGTATGTAAATAGTAAAAGAAATTGGGTTAGCCTATATAAATTTAAAATGGCCCCGAGATATGGTTTTTGCCGAATTTCATCAAAATCCGTCATCGAGTAGTTCGTCCAAGAATCCACGAACGGACAGATATTGCGTTAAAAAAAAAAAAAAAAAAAAAACTGGGTGCTTGGGACCTCCGGTTAATCCGGTTAAATCTCGGAACAACCAGAAATCGTAGTGGCAGTAATGGCAGGCACCATATTGCACTTTCCCGCCAATTAACTCAAACTTAATACCTAGTTCTAGTAGAAGCTTTACGGTGCTGACTTCGAACTGGTCTGAACCCAGAAAATGACTAGGGTTATATTCGGCGATGAACGAATTTAACGGCGATGTGTGGGATATACAACCTGGTGGCCTTGACCGACTCTTGTTTGTTCAGTAAAGTCTATCGTCAATATATGAATGAGTTGAAAGCCCCCCCCCCCCTCTGACGTCATCTGTGGATGGTGCATGGAATTATGCGGTCATCTTTTGGTATGCTGTTAGGTAGAGCACATGTCTTCGAGAGGAGGTCACGGTTTTGAATTCGGACAATCACATTTTTCTTCTCTCGTTTAGTGAATAAAATTGCATTGCTTAGTATTCGGACGATTCCAATTTTATTTCTACTCTCTGTGACAACAGACAAATCGCCTACATTGGACTGGGGGTCCTGAGCTCAAATCGGGACTTAAAATTTGTTTTTAACAATTCCTTGTCCCTTGTGACGCGCTGGTATTATGCGATCATCCTCTGAGTTCGAATGCGGACATTCAACTACTTGATTTACTTCTTGGTTTCTTGTGACGACATGTTGTGAACTATGCAGTCATCTTCTTGGAATGCGGTCAGGTGGAACACAGCTCGAATTTTGCTCAGCAAATTATTTTTTCTCAAATGTTACGCGAACAACAGTCAAAGCTTGCATCGCATAAATCATTTGTTATAGGACGGTTGTTCGCGAAACACTGGCACAGTATGCCTCAGTCAACTGACTGGTATTTTTCTGCTATGGCGTATGGCTCTATGGCTCAATTTAGCGTGTTTTTGTTTCCAACGCCTGCTTTCAGCTTTAAGCAACCCTGTCAGCCTGGCGGGGGGAGTGAGTCTGTTTGTTAACTTGAGGCACCCTAAAGGCAGACTCTTTCACCTCGGGGGAAGGGGAGTTGACTGACAGGGTGGACCTCCTGGATTGACAACCACGTGGGGAACATGGTAAAGTCACACGATTAAATCGGAGGTGACCAGGACTCGACACGCACGTAGATCGACTGGTATAGTCTCAGCGCGTTATCATGTCCCACCATGTTCCCCTGTCAAAGCTGTTCACACTATCAAGTTCGCTGCAGTTTGAAACATGCTCTGCTCTAATGGATTCAACATGGTAAGGCACTCAATTTAGCGTGGTTTTACCATTACATGCTATCGACACATAATAGACACATTCCATCATACCGTAATTGCAAGATGTTTAAAGCAACTTTCTCCAGGTCTTTAATATTTTGGCGATGACGTACCTGAGGACATGTTTTTTAACTAGAGGGTGATGCCACACCTAAGAACCTGTCAAGGTTGGATGCCTCTCGCTTCTCGCATATTAATGAAATGCCCAAACATAACATGGGACTAGACACAAAACCCGCGCGTCTTTTATCGCCGTCGTTTAACGCATTTTGTACTAAACTTGTGAAATTCTCTGTAATTTGTTTGGGTCATCCTATTCATCCATTTTACCTATGAAATGTTATATGTTAGATGTTATATAGTAAGGGGGTAATCGTTTAAGTTTGATGGTTTAAAAGGTTGGTGAAGCAAGACGTAGGGGGCACTAGAAATTAAAATGTATACATATTGTATATATCCTTTGCAGGAACGAATGTTTTACCTGTTCACGTGAAGATGGGACCCTCCCCGGTTATTATTAGTTTTTAACTTCTACTTTAATAAAAGTACTTTAATTACAATCATTAAAATTTGAGAATACCTCAAGGTATTGTGTATATAATTCTATTTTGTTCTGATCTACTAGTACCAACAATAAAATTGTGTAATGCCTACTTAGATTTATTTATTTAATTATTATTATTCCATGTTTTTAAAATAGCTGATGAAATACCTGAAATTGTTGAGACCCCTTACCCTCAACAAGGTACAATAGATATTATATACAGCGACGTGGAGTTATGAATTCGGGGTGGCCGATTGAAGGTTAGATGTACCCCTGGGGTAACAAACACACCAGTGACACGCCTCTAGTTTTTAGTTTGTAGCTCTCTAGAAAGTAGAAATTAGAAAAATAGAAATACGAGTTTGTCTTTGACGTTACTGACGTTAGTCTGAAGTCTCACGCAGTCTTACTACCTACTCAAAACCAATTTCCCGCGCGATCAGTTATGGTCTCAAGAGGCGAAGATGAGAAAGTCCCTACTCCAGTAATCTGTACCTCCTCGTTGTAAAAATGGAAGAGCATAACGGCGACTGAACAGATTTAACCGATAGGAAATCGAGTTTGAGTGAAAAACACCGTCTTTTCTGTGAATGATAAGTCAACGGCGTAAGGATGCAAATGGCAACGGGATACCACTGCATTGAATTTCCCTAGTATGCCCATCATGGTGCAAAGAAGAGGAATGCAAGATGAAGAATTCGATGCACCGGTTATAGCCCATGCAATGCCTCGTTTGTAGTATTTCCGTAACAGCGAAATTCCTACGATGATGCCTATTTAGATAAGGTCGAGAGTATAACTGCGCGGACTATACAGTACATGGGATTAGTTTATCTACAAGGCCTGAGCAAACACATAGAATCTCATTTATTCCATTCCTAAAATGTTCCGCGAAAATACACGGTGACGTTTTCTCCTGTAAATACAGCCGTAGATTGCCATGAGTCATCCACAAAGATACTGAAAGAATACAAGGTTCACATATTATATGACCAATGCGATCCTGTTTTACAGGAAATATCCCTTGTAGAGCTGCCAAAAATGTCACATGTCCTTACATGAAATCTTCTTCTTTAAATGCCCCTTTTATCGGAGATTGTCGATCATCCTGGCAATTTGGACCTTGGAGATAGTTGAAAAGGGAAATCGCATTTAAGTTCACAGGAATATAGTCCATGGGAGTTTGTTGCATTGATTGGGTAACTTCATTTTTTTCCAAATTTCTTCAACGATTTCTTTTAAATTTCTATGTATTGTAGTACTTATTAATGTAAACAAAACCAACTATATCGCATTCCCCTTGAGAGTTTGGTTCAGGCCGTAAAAGAATAAACAAGGCATAACGGATCATAGTGAGATTCTCCAAAGTGACTTCGTGGAACTTCATCATACTTATAATTGTAGAAAGAATGAGACGCAACTGATCCACAATAAAATATATTAAACGTGACCGGTTTCGGTAAAGATGTAAAATGTAAATAAGAGGTAAATGAAGAAATCAAGAGATGGTTTCGTATTAGAGACAGTATAGGGACGTACTTGTATGTGGTACACTCACAACTCGTTACGAAACTACACACGGTTGAACTACACTCATTTTTTGATCAAATTTTTGATTACTGTAGTCCTATTTTATTTAAAAAGAGATCAACACAGGGCAAAAAACTGGAAAATCTGAAAAATTGCGATTATTTTATTTCAAACAAAAATAACAACAATATTGCAGACGACAACGTAGCAATATTGTTTGAAATAAAATAATCGCAATTTTTCAGATTTTCCAGTTTTTTGCCCTGTGTTGATCTCTTTTTAAATAAAATAGGACTACAGTAATCAAAAATTTGATCAAAAAAAAAAAAAAAAAAAAAAAAAAAAAAAAAAAAAAAAAAATGAGTGTAGTTCAACCGTGTGTAGTTTCGTAACGAGTTGTGAGTGTACCACATACAAGTACGTCCCTATACTGTCTCTAATACGAAACCATCTCTTGATTTCTTCATTTACCTCTTATTTACATTTTACATCTTTACCGAAACCGGTCACGTTTAATATATTTTATTGTGGATCAGTTGCGTCTCATTCTTTCTACAATTATAAGTAAGGCATAACGGTATAAGGATGCAGATGGCAACGAGAAATTACTGCATTACAATTCCCTAGTATGACCATCATGACTGCAATTTCGCGCTAATCTTCGATAGCTAAGGCATCTCAAGGAAATTGAATTGTAAAATGCATAGTGGGAGTATTCTGATTTGCTTTTAAAACGCCTGACGAATGTGCTGTGACGCAAAATTTGTAAAATGGAATATAAATAAGTTCAGGAGGAGATTGAGGAGAATGCTTCACTGTAGTGGGTATTGTGGACATTGTACAATAATATGACGTTTCAATCGATCACTGACAAGAAGTGCACATGCCGCTGGGGTCCCACCTGTCTCCCGCAAGTATTGTTTCGTGGCCCCGTGGCCACTTCTCAATCGTTTCATACTTATTGTATATGTGAAATGAAGTATTGTTAAAGCTCTCAATGACAGACTATCATTTTACAACACCACGAAAATGGCTTATTATTGTATTATTATTATTATTGAAAGGCTGGTGGAGTAACCAGTTAGGAAAACAGAAAATAAAAAGGAAATTGCGCAATTTATGGAAGTATTCCTATTTGTAGTGTGTCCCTTTCCCTGCCAACGGCCCCATCGGTTTTCCGGCATTGGATTCACTCCTCGATGTCAGCCCACACCGGCTACAAGTGCCAATGGGCAAGCTCAGACGTGCTTAACATTGCCATTGTTAGGGATAGCTCGACTTAACCAATTATGGGAACGAGTCTTTTAGAAAGTACCTGTATGTATGAAGTATTCCTCAGCAACTTAGATGGACTACATCGCGACTAGCTTGGCAAATTTCTACAGTCTTAAGCTGCTCTGAAGAGCAATGTATGTATTTTACACTTTGACGAAAATTCTTTTTTATGCACGGTGGCTCTGGGTCACGCTAGTTGAGCATAAGAACTCCGGTATTTCGGTTGAGTTTAGACATTATTTACAGAAAGATTCATATCATTGATCGTTAAGGCAGCCAGGCTGCGGTTAAAAATCAATAGACCATTGCATGGGCTTGAACTTGGAAATTAAAACAGACCTATCGTTTGTTTATTTTTGCATAAGGGTGGAAAAAGGGGATAAATGAATTTCAGTAAACTTGCTGCGTGTAGAGATGCACTTGGGAGTGGAGTAAGGGCCTCACTGCAGATTGATGGGCTTAGCATAAGCCCAGCTGTTGCGGCCCCCTGCCCATTGCAGACATCTGCTTTCTTGTTCTAAATTGAGATCTCTCCTAAGGCCTAAAATGACCCTACATTGTGAACTAGTAGGCCTATTGCAACATTTGATGAACAATTTGGTTAATTAGCCTAATAGTAATGTTTACGTCTGGTCACTTAATTTAGATGTCTTCGTAGCCTTGTCGCCTCAAGCGTAGTTATTGTCACTATTAGGCCCGTGCAAACATGCGCAGAATTTTACTGCGCATGTGGGCTCGAAGAAAACGTTCTAATAATGATTCAATAAATCTGAAACATTTAAATCGGGCATGAGTATGTTTGGCGTATTCCTGGGGTT
Organism: Psococerastis gibbosa; assembly: GCA_963971405.1. Lineage (NCBI taxonomy): Eukaryota > Metazoa > Arthropoda > Insecta > Psocodea > Psocidae > Psococerastis > Psococerastis gibbosa. The sequence continues at coordinate 4,397,579 of OZ020485.1, forward strand.
CTGTGTAGATACCCCATATGTGTAGTTTGGTGCATGCATGATGGTATTTTGTTTGTACAAAACGCCTCTAAGTATTGGTGCAGTTGATGATGCGCGATTGGCAGGGAGACTGCCGCGCAACAAGCGGGTGGAAATTCTGTTGTCGCGTATGCGTCTGGGCCACTCCACGCTCACACACGGTCATCTTATGGCAAGTGACTCGCCACCGAGTTGCCACAACTGTGACGTTGTGGTCCCACTGACAGTGGCGCATATGTCCTGCTGACCTGCCCGGTCTCCGCTGGTCACAGAGCCCTTCTGCGCCTTCCGTACACACTGCAACACCTGCTCGGCTATCATGAGAAGCCCTCTCGTCATAGTTAGCATCGAAACCGACAACTTCTTGCTCCTAATATTATGGTGAATACTTACAATATTATTTATATACATTTATGAAAATATACAGTATATATGATACTTATATAAAAGGTGTCTAACCGTACCTGTTTGATTTTGTTGCAGCCTCGAAAGAAAAACACGAGAGTGTCAAAGGTTGGAGGGAAGTCTGGCGGTAGCAGACAACCGCTACGCCGACCTGCAGAGCAAGTACAACAAGGCGGTCACTGACCTAAAGACTAACGATGACCTCAACAAGGAGCTCGATAAAGTGCGGAAGGCCCTGGAGCTCCAGAAGAAATTTACCGAAAATGAGACACTCGGTCGCGTTGATGCCGAGAACAAGCTGCAAACCATTAAGGTAAGTACCTGAAGCTTGATCATGCCGATTTGGGATTATTTTAATACCGAGGTTTACTTTTTAATACCGCAGTAGTAAGCTGTCACGTGACGGTGTTAAAATATGCGCGAGAAATTCAAATTAATAAATTATTAGAATACAATTGTATTGTTTAATAATTGAAGGAATTACTAATAAACATTAAAATGTACAGGTTAAATTTTGAAATGAAATAAGAATTTTAATTAATGTGTACCTACATCTAAGGGAGGAAAAATTGAAACTCGCCAAAAAATATTAATTTGAATTTCCCGCGCATTTTGCGCTCATTTGTTTTAAACAATTAAATAAACCCCGGTATTATAATAATCCCAAATCGCCATGATTGGCTGCTGGAGAGAAGGCAGGGAACGATAGATATAGTCTAATTGTAGTAGGAAAAGGCTGGTTAAAAAGTAGGCTGCTTCGGTAGTTAAGTAATGTCCGAAAGTAGGGAATCAAAAAAAAATCGACTCAGTGTAGAACTCCCTATCTATGCATTTCTGTAGTCATTGGCCATTAATTTCTGGGGAATGTTGTGTGCGAGTAAATGAGTGAGTGCATGAGTTTTTCTTTTCTTATGTTGTTTAGACTATCTTTTTTTTTTTACAGGAAAACTATCTTCGTTCAAAAAATTTAATGTAAACAAAAAATTGTGTCGGTTAGCTGGAAGAGTAGCCCTTCGGGGCTAAAGCTCGCCTGAAAATAAAGACGATATTTCATTTCATTTCATTTCATTTCATTTCATTAATTGTGGCACAGCGGTGCTTCTATTAGCGGTACTTGACATGCAGCAACTCGCTGTTTGACCCGTTTGAAGACACTGCATCCAATAACCTACATTGTTAGGTTCTGACTTGTTTGGCCCCTGTAATCGGTCCCCCCAATGGTGCCTTTTGTTGTGGTGTTAGGAAGGAGTCCTTCATATCTGACCAGGATAGGACTAGCCTTGTTGACTGTTAGAACGGATATGGCGGTAGTTGGATAACCTTCCTTTGTTTATCGTTTGCCTATATTCGGATATATAATGTCCTGCAGTCAATTTAAGGGATCTTTAAAAAAAAGTAAGAGCTTTATACTGCAATAATTTTAATATATTATTTATTATAATATTTTAAATTTTGTGGGATGTGCTGGGCACTGAACATGAGCCAAACCTCCCAACTATGCACAGGGAAATTAATGACAATTTTGTTATGATTGCAGGAAAAAGCTAACTTCGACCAACAGGTTTGCGAGCAAGAGATTAAGGAATTGAAGAAGAGACGAACGGAGGAAATCAGCGAAATCGACGGTCGGCTGACCGTGCAGTATGAGGACAAGCTGCAGGCCGCTCTCAAGGAGTTGCGCGAGCAGCATGAACAACAGCTGTCGGCCAACAGAGAGGAAATTGTGGATCTGTACGAAAACAAGGTCAGTTAATCACATGGAATATTGTAACTGCAAGGGTGGATTCCAATATACTCCCGATAACGTCATTGTTCGTTTTATTTAGTCAATCGTTTACATTCTTATTTCTTAATTATGATTATAATTATTATTTACAGATGAGAAACATGCAGAACTACTACCAGAGAAGCAGCGCCCAAACTACGGCAGCTTTAGACGAGTTGCGCGTGCTGCAGACACGCTACGACGAAGTCGCCGGCCAGTTGACTGGTCTGGAGGCGACTAATGCGGCCCTCAACAACAGGATAAGGGACCTCGAAAAGCTGCTGGAGGCTGAGCGTAGAACCAGCGTCGAGAAGCTTAGTCGGGTGGGTACTTCTACATAGTTTTAAATACCTTTTAAAGGTATCCATAGAGGGGTTTTAGACCGTCCCTGGCTAAGAGCAATACTGGCCTACGAAATCGGACTAAATAGGTAACACCATAAAATGCAAAAGATTGTACATCCCCTAAGCCAAAACAAGGGCCCTAAACAAGCTGTTCGAGGCGGAGTTATTAAACACCATTAAGAAACTATGTTGGGTGGGTATTTTTAAAAATAAAATAAATTTGGATTACTTAGGCGGCGATTTGTCAATTTTTCTTCAATTTTGATAATGTCATTGACTGAAAATCATCAATGTTGGATTTATATTTTTACACCCCATTCCAAGTGTCTTCAATAATTGACCATTTTTGTTTTAATTTTTTTCCAATTTTATAAGTTTGCCCGCCGTATTTTTTTTAATTTTATAATCTACAAGAAATTTTAGGATTTAAATTATGAAATAATTCGTTTGTTCTCAAGACATTAATTACAATAAAATTATTTATCATATCCAGACGATGCCATTGTTTAATTTTAGTTTGTTATTTTTTGCAAAGCGTGATTTTACTCTATGATTATTGATCAATTTTAACATGCGGAAGTTATATTGGACAATGACATAGAGTAAAGAAAAAAATCTCTTCAATTATTGAAGAAAAATTGACAAGTGGAATAGCCTATCCAATGTGTCAACAAAATAATAAATCAATTGAATATTTTGTGCTTTGATGTTGGCACCTAATAAATTGAGTGCCAAATTCGAATGTTAAATCTAAGTTACACTTTACTATCTAACAAATGTTGACGTCGTCACTCCACACTAGCAAATTCCATTCTTAGCTTCTATAGTGAAAGAGACGCCGTTTTGGTAGCCATATTTTCACTTTGCAGTGTTTCAGTATCCCAACTTAACATACATACAGCGGTATTAAAATGGCTTAAATAAATCCTTGGTTAAGTTATTCTGTAAACGCCGTGGTACGCCTGCTGGAGTAGAATAGAAAATAACTATAGTTATTCATTGCGAAAACAGACGTTTCAAGAACTGATAACTTGAACATACAATAAGAATGAATCGTTGTATATTTGTATTATTACGGTCACGTAGGTTCCTAGAAATGGTATTGTTATCACCCGCCAACACCCGCCTTTCTCTTTCCTAGTGCTTACATAATCATCTCTTAGACATGTTTGGTTTAGGTGGAGAATGAGCTGACTAGGTTGCGGGACGAGATGACGGCTCAGCTACAAGACTATCAGGACCTCATGGACATCAAGGTCGCTCTGGACACCGAAATTGCAGCCTACAGGAAGCTACTCGAATTTGAGGAGAATCGGTAAGGGAAAAGAAGCTGCATTAAGACGTATTGTTAGAAGGTGGTGTCACCTAGAGTAATACTGTAGTCAGGACACGTAGAGTAGTGATTATGGACTCCAACTCTCATCCCAAAGGTTATTGGTTCGAGTCTCACACTCGCTACATGTTCTGGCCATGTAAAACAGGCGGTTCCGGACCTTCCTAGTTGAGTGTAAGGGAGCTATATAGCTCTAACTACGCTAGGCTGGCTTATGTAAAAAACAAGAAGTCATTATTGCTTTGCAATTTATACGTAGTATAAGGAAAGCTTTGTGATGGTCGAAATTTTCGATTCCGAGATTTCAACGGATTTGCACGTTTTCAGGTCCCAGGAACCCAAAAAAGTGGTTTTTACGAAATGTCTGTGTGTCTGTCTGTCTGTCTGTCTGTGCATCGATTTCCGGGCAAACTACTCGGTCGATTTTGATGAAATTCGGCATGTAGGTTCACAAAAATCATACCTCGAGTCCATTTTTTTTATTTGGGGCTAACTCAATTTGGGGGGGGGGGGGGGGGGGGTTTCATTCTCAAAAAACTCCAAAAAAACGTCAAAAAAAATCTTCGATTCCGAGATTTCAACGGATTTGCACGTTTTCAGGTCCCAGGAACCCAAAAAAGTGGTTTTTACGAAATGTCTGTGTGTCTGTCTGTCTGTCTGTGCGTCGATTTCCGGGCAAACTACTCGGTCGATTTTGATGAAATTCAGCATGTAGGTTCACAAAAATCATACCTCGAGTCCATTTTTTTTTATTTGGGGCTAACTCAATTTGGGGGGGGTTTCATCCTCAAAAAACTCCAAAAAAACGTCAAAAAAAATTATATCTCAAAAACGGCTCCAACGATTTCTTTTAAATTCACATATATTCTAGTCGTTCTTAATGTTGATAAAATGGGGGGGGGGGTCGCTTACCCCTTGATAGTTTGCTTCTGGGGGTAAAAAAACAAAAATAACTTAATTTTAATGAAAAATGACTAAAAAATAATATTTCTGCGAAACTTTACTATCGATGATTTCTACCTTCAGGCATGTTTTAGGTGTTAAGTTGAGTAACGAAACCGGATAGTTGGCTTTCCCAAAAACCTATTTGCTTTTGCGCAAATTTTTTTTTTTTTTAAATGATAGAAACTTCACGCTGAAATGCATTGCCTGCCCTGCCATTATTACTGTGTTGTAATGTGTTTTAAATATATTGAGGTTACCTCACCTCCACCTATAAAAATTAAGAATTGTTTGTTGGAACATAATTATTTTTAACAATGAAGCCATTAAGCTTAACTTCACAACTAACCTAGCCCTATCAGGCTATTAATACCGGAGATATTTTTAGTTTTCTCGGTTTTCTCATGAGTGCAACGAGTCATGAGTGCTACAAAGCCACTCGTGACACTCATTATGGACAATGGTAATAAGATTTTTGAAAGTTCATTTTCTTTTATAAATATGACAATGAGTAGTGCAGAAAGCAAGAAAATGCCCAATGAATAGAAAATTGGACCCAGAGCGAGAATTACTACACAAGACAAAGCAGAAAATGAGGAATGATAGAAGGAAGAAGGTAGAAGATTTGACAAAACTTGAACAGAAAAAACCAAGAATTTGTCAGCCTTCACCATCCCATCAAGGTGTCAGAAAACTAGCAAACGATCGAGCAGTTACTGTCGACAAGCTACAAACCGGAACTCACCTACATGAAAAACGTTCCGTTATGCTGCGGTTGCAAGAGAAACTGTCGATGACGATGAAGGAGAGAAGGTGGTTGTTTTCCTGAGGGTGTGCAAGAATAACATATTCCGCTTGGGCGATAATGATATGGCATAGGGCCTGCATCAAATTCGATGATATTATTGAAATCTCTTAATATTCAGAACAAGGGGAAAATAATTTTTTTTAAGTTTCAATGCGACGTAAATTTCTTCGAAAAATAGAAATTTCAAAAAGATACCTTTGTTTCTATTTCTTCTAGTCAGTCAAACCTCCACCAGTCATGAGTGCAACTAGATAATCATGAGTGCAACGGGCCTGTTTTAAATATTTTTCCAAACTTTCTTATGACTTTTCTTAGACGGGGTTTCAATAAATTGCTATAATTTGTAAGGTCTCATACGTTTTTGATGTGTCTTCAACTTTTCCCTTACGTTTAAAACTATTTTTGAGAATTGAAGACCTTCTCATTACAAGCAATTGTGACATTCATGACTTCGATTTAGTAGAAAATTGAGCAACTTACAGATATTGAGACATTTAGCAGAAGGGCAGGGGGATAGGACACATGGCAAAACTAATTGGGTGGAAAAATGCTTAAGGAAAGTTTTACGTAAGACGCAAAATATTTGAAGTTGTCTCGTTGCACTCATGACAAATTTCGGTAACTCCTAATCTTCAAACACGTTTAAAACTGTTATTGTTGAAAATGAAGACAAACCACGTCAGTTATAGGTAGAAAGGATATAATAGGACCCAAAAAAAATATTAACGGGCAATTTTGAGTTGATAAAAAAATTAAAAGTAAGCAATTCAGATTTGTCAATGTTTTTGATAATGACTCATAAATAACCCATTGTTTCAGGTTGAGAATTACGCCTGCTGTTGTGAACACGCCCCCCATGCGTCGTATGACGCCCTCCCGCAGGGGCGCCACGCCCGTCATCGGCCCGAAAGCAGGCTCAAAAAGGCGCCGCGTTTTACTGGACGAAGCTGAGGAATACGATACCTACCGTGTATGTTACCATCAGTACTGTATTAACTTCAGATTCATGACAAAATCTTGTTCTGTTGAGTTATGCCATATCCCTCCCACGAGGTCGGTAGCACGGAAAGGCACCGTCTTCCAGGTGTTCCGGTCTTGTGCATCTTCTGGTGGCTGCCCCAGGGTCCTCAGGTCCTCACTTTTTTTTCAAATGACATTCTTGGTCCTCCAATGTAGCTTTGCGCCCACCGCCGAATAGTCCCTCACATGTTGCAGCAGGTGGCCATCTTCTGTCTTCGTGTGACCCCCCATGCTAACCTCAGTTCTATGACTTTTTCGGTGATTTTCGGGACTGCCTGTATCTCCGCTTGATTATCTTCTTTCATCTTCTTGTCCGTTAGCTTAAATCCGAAGGAGTAGCGCACCATTCGCATCTCCGAAAAAATATTTACAAAATTCTGCATCAAATTATATTTCGAACTTCATTTCTGCAGACTATTAGGTTATGTATGCTGATAACGAATATTGCCTGTGCAATGCGTCTTTGTGCGAAAGCGTAGTGGGGGTGCCCCATTGCAGTAACCACCATTGTCTATTCTATTATAACATTTTTTATTCAAAGTCATAATTATTGGTTAACAGGTCACTGGAGAGACCAGAGGCGATATTGAAATAGAAGAGATTGACTCTGAGGGCAAATTCATTAAGCTGCTGAACAAGGGGCAGAAGGAGGTGTCTCTGGGTGGGTGGATACTAAAGCACTCGGCGTCGGAGCAGGAGACCACATTCAAGTTCCATCGTTCCGTCAAGGTGGAGCCTAAGGGCGTGATCACGGTGTGGAGTGCTGACACGGGCAAGACCCACGAGCCACCGCACCAGATCGTCATGAAGCAGAAGTGGTTCATCGGGGACCAGACCAGCACTGTGTTGATCAATACTGAGGGAGAGGTGAGTTTCTGAGTTTCTTATGAGGTACTATGTATAAGGGTGAGACCAGTCGAGCTAAGCACCAGATCGGTATCTTGCCGAAGCGGTTCATCGGGATCAGGGGATCAGACGAGTACAGTGTTGATCAATACTGAGTGATAGGTGGGGGGGTTGTTGTGGTAGTAATGGTGGGAGAGAGCAACGAGACCGTCAACAAGCAGAAGTGAATCATTTAAGAAAGTTCAGGAGTGGAGAATGCTCACGCATCATGCTCGGGAAACTGGAGATGATGATTATTATTATTACATTATACATGGGCTGGTGACGAAACACATGTAAATACTGCCACCATAAGAAAAATAACATTGTTTTATTGTTTACAGGAACTGGCAACGAAGCACAGGCAGCGGGAGCAGTACTCGAGTACGTCATTTCGTCAGGACGGCACTGACGATGTAGTTGATGCAGACGAACAGCAGAGAGAACAGTGTTGTATCATGTAAATACTGCCAACGTAGGAGAAATGGACCGCAGCCAATGCAGTCATTTATTACTTGACCACAGTCTAATTGGACTCTATGTACGATAAGCTCATGTCCTGCAGTATGGTAGTCTCTGCTGTTGAAAATATTAACAAAAATGTGCTAATTTACATTTTATGTTGAAGCGTTCCATTTGTGAACGGTTCGCGGTAGCTCGAAATTCTGAGTTGAACGTGTCAAGTTGTCGGAAATTTTTTAATGACTTTTGTAACATCTGCGATTGAAAACCTTATGGTAAAATCGTAAATTAGCAATGAATGTCCTTTAAGACGAGTATTTTCTTGTTATGAGACAACTATACCCATATTAAATGGAAGTAAATAATTTTACTATAATTGTCCGTATTACGTGTTCAAATAATAGTCATGTATTGTTGAATGTAGTAACCAAAGTCGCGTATTTAAAAATACTAGATTTTCTCATGAAAGGGTAGAAGTAGAGTTCTATAAATCTCTTGGTAGAAGATGGTGGTACATAGAAAAATATAATATGTGAAAAATTGAAGTATCTCAACTCCTTCCATATATTTTTTATGCGACTTCACACCTTCCATCTGACCCTTCAATTGAAATTAGAATGTGCAATAATGAAAATTCAGATTAAGGTTAAGCCTGTTTTGTTTGATATTGTATATTTTTTTTAAAATTTTTATTAGATTTATGGGCATAGGCTACATAATAATTGACGGTTTTTTTTTAGTAGAATTGTCCTGGGCCAAAATTAATAATTCCTTATAGTACTATTCATGAAATAATCCTCTACAATTTGTTTAATAACTGGGCAGTAAATAAAATAAATAAGTCATGCATACGCCTGTTACATTATATCAATGGTAACCTTGTCTGAACTTGTTCATTATCGCTTGTAGCCGGTGTGGGTTGACATCAAAGACGTGAACCAGTTTGCCAATGGCCAGAAATATATGTGGAAACAGTATCAGTATTGTCTGAAAAACCATGGAGTCGTTGGCATAGGGCAAGGACCGATGGGCCAGTAATAGTCAGCCTAGGTCCATTCCGCCAAGACATTATTCACTTTAAAAATCCCCCTATTACACACTTGAATATTGATCCAATAAAAATGAGTCTAAAAAAAAATTGGAAATTGTAATTCCTAAATTCAGATTCAAATCGTATACTTCAACATATACAATACAATCGAAATATTTCTTTGGTTGAAAAAATATTAGTGTGTAATCAGGGCCAATACCTTCTTAAAATTGTAGACTGAAACTTAAATTAATATTTGAATTTGTATTACGGACTAATAGGAAAGGGAGTTGAGCTTCCAAAATATTCAGACTGTGCATTTTGCCGCGGCATCTTTTCTATCTTCCTATACTGTGTTGTTGGCAATTGCATTTGATTATTTATAATAATTACATTATTTTAGGAGAGTTAATTTAAAATAATGTTTTAGTTCTAATTACCATAAGGCTTTACGTGTTGAAATTATAGGTTAATATATGAGTGTGGAGTTCTATAAAAATGACTAGCCACTCGCATTGTGTGCAAGTTGCCGTTAGATAAGTATCAATGGTCAACAAATGCCAATAATAAATAAATAATGACTTCATTAACTTTTTTTAACTATGGACTCAGCAGCTAGTAGTGCAAATGCGGAAAAATACATTGCTGGACCTAAATGATAATATGCACACAAAGACTACGGACACGGGGTGATTTAAATGAATAAGTTGCCAATAATGTCCGGAAAAAATGGGATTGTTGGCATAGGGTAAAATTCAATGGACCTAGTCGCTATACCGTATAAAGAATAACGGTTAAATGTTTCACCTATGGCAACGATGCACTTTTTAGGAGAGTTATATTGTAGTGTAACGTTGCCATACTAACTTAGTTCAGCTTAAGTTAAGCAGATCCAAGTAAAAATGAACCTGTATGTTTTTCATGTCGTTTCTGTGTTTATAGAACTCTAGATAAATATGTAGGAGCGTTCCCACTGTTTATTAATTAAGTCTATTCCACGTATGTTAATTGATGACGCAAGCTGAACGAAAGTTTGGTATTGAAGTTCTCTCTTTTAGGCTCATTCACCATTCTTCCACTGTTGCCTCCAAGATGGTTCTGTGTTTAGTAGTCTTCCTTGCAACTGGCCGAATGGCTTTCTCAGTCACCCTTTTTTATATCCATTCTTGTGCCTTACTCGATGCAGTTTAACTTCCGGTTTCCTCCGTTTTTTTCGGAATGTGATCATAGATGTGATAGATTGCTAATAACGATGGCTAAAGACCCACCATCCATATCAATGGTAAAGAATTCCGCACTGCACCCCTATGTTCTAATGCATAGCTGTGCCGTCATGTATTCCTTACTAAACGTTTCTAAACGCTGGTGGGACCGGGCCTTTATCCTTCAAATAACACTTCATTCATGTTGCGTTCCTCATGCTCAAATCGTTCTTTGTAGCAGTCCTACTCTGCTTAGAGAACTACCTATATTGATTTAAAGGTACAGTACCTGTAGAATGGACTTAATTACTTAGTAGTGGCACTTATTATCACAAAATGATAGGGGTAAAAGTTGGGGAAAGAGCCTAATTTTTACTTAGAAAATCACTGTGCGACTGATACAACTTGCTGCCATTATAAGTATCGCTATATATCTATGGATAACTTTACTACAGAAATATCCAACAAAGCAGGTCTCCGCCTCGATCTTACTGGGCGCCGCTTCCCTATAATGGCTCCTATGCTTAACTTATAGAGATAGGTACATCGTACCACTTTTTATTTTCACAGAGAAATATTAGTTACACAATGCTGTTATTTCTTTGAATTACAATATGTTACATTCTGCAAGGATAGTACGACAATAGGTATCAACTTGACTTAGCCTATCATTTCTGTGTAGATTATTCATGTTGCTTTTGTTTAAGTTATTAAATGGAAGAGATGGAACATTCGTTCTCACCTACTTTTTTTTTTTTTTTACGGCAATTTTAGTTGATAATCTGCTGCCATATGAAGTCAGTTGACAGCTGTGTCGTACTTTCCTTTCAGAATCGCATGTTTTGGAATTCAAAGAAATAACTAAATAAACTTATATTTCTCTGTGAAATAAAATAAAAACCTCTCTCTATAAATTAAGTATGGTATTATGCCTAATTGTTTGGAAGACCGCCTTTGTTGGACTTTTATCCGAAATTTGTCCAATACTACTTTGTGTTAGTAGTAGTAGGTAATCTATTATGCAGTCATAATTTATTTTACAATGTCCAACTTTGTCTTTGTTACAGTCTAGGTACATGTATTTTAAAAATCATGGCAAGACTACGTCTAGGATAACCAATAAGCACGACTAGAGTTCTATATATGATACATGGGGAACTCGAGCCCGCCAAAAATATTTAGAACACCTGCTACATCTTTTCAATGACTGGTCATATGAGACATGGCATCAGATGGCCCCGAAATGTTTAAAAAAAAAAAAAAAAAAAATGGCGGGCAGCCAATGCTCCATATCACCTATATAAAACTCATACAGTAACATTGGCATAGTACTTGTTGGAATGTCTGGCTTGCAGCAAGTTATCTAAATGAACAAGCGGAACACTGCACGTCCGGTTTTATTATGTTCGATCGTCTCAATGACCGTATATATGATATAGACTCAAAAAGCTGTCAGAACGTGCAAACACTTGCAGACCTGATATGTTTTGCAACTTTGTGAGACGTTGAATGGTTTCATAAAATGAATCCGTTACAGTGCTTAGTGATTGCCCATGACATGGTCTTCTTATTTCCCGAGTATAGGACTAGGCGGGAATTATTTTTCGTAGCTCGTTAATAAGTTCTCTTGCAAATCCATTGAATGATTAATGCAACCACGCTATAAGGATATTCACTTATTTGACTTACTATGTCCAACATAATCTATAGATATATTATTTTTAGATTGCAGCATTAGAATCTAGTCCTTCTATGCAATCACGACGTTTGCTTTTATTTCGAATGGACATGTCTTGCCTTGTGAAAAATGTGGACTCGTATTTTGTAATTTGTTGATAATATGTGCTACTGTACATGATTGCGAGCAAGTTGTATGGATCATTTTACGGCAGTTTTTTTTTAACAAACTAAATATAATATTATAAAAAATTGTGTTTTATATTTCTCCTATACCGGTTAGTGGAAATATGTTCCAGTGAACAGTTATAATAGAAGCACTCCGGGTGTTAGGGTCGCGAAGCCAATGGAATAAAACAGCCGCCATGTTTTATTTTTTGTAACAAGACCTGACCATTAAATAGCACTTTTCACTATGGCAATAAGACATGATTAAATTATTGAGAAATTCGACTCTTCATTGGCCATTAGCTTGTGGAACAAGTGCTTCTTGTCGGTACTCGACCTGCAGCAACCGGCTGTCCGACAATCTGAAAACTTAAGCATCCAATAATTATACTATAATCAATGGCCGTGTAGATATTGTCTGAACTAGTCACACTTGTGGGCTGATGGGATTTGTTGAATGTGTGAGGTGGCTGGTGAAAGCTGTTGTGGATAACCTTCTAGACTTTCGTAAAAGAAGTCATGGATCCCATTCAGCCGCCGAACTTTGACGAACTTGAGGAATTTCATCCAACGGCTCGCTGTGATTCGCGCGGCGCATCCCCATACTTGTAGAGGGAGGGACATCGCACCTCTTTCGCATCCGACCCAATGCGTATAATTCCTAATGGCCATAAAATTGTCGGGGTGTCCCTAGTCAATGATTGGAGGTCGTTTTGGACTTTGTACTTACTAAAGTTGAAGTTATAGTCTACATTGGACCTCCCGACCTCGTACGACAGTACAGACGGTACCTACGTAATTAATTTCCTGGAAAGTTTCCAAATTTTAAGTAGGTATTTTTTTTTTAAATTAATATTACCTACCTAGTCCTAGGAACCTACTGACAAATTTAATGACCAACGGCGAAACCAAGTTGAATCCACCAGAACATACAGCAGCAAACTTGGTAGTGTGCACAGCGTTGGCACAGGAACATGATTGTTTTTTTCTTGTTTGCATGTTTGTTTATGTTAGGTGCATCCTACTTGACGAAGCCTAAAACTGGGATTATATCGATTTATATATATATATCAGTTAACAATGGCTAACCTGAGAAAAAAAATATATCGCGCTGAGACTACACTAGAATAATTAATCGTGTGACTACAACGTTATTCAAGGGGTTGGGGACCCATAATCAGGAGGTCCACCCTGTCAATCAACCCCCATCTCCTCGCGGTGAAGAAGTCTGCCTTTAAGGTGCCTCAAGACTAATTCCCCCAGTCCCACACCAGGCTGTCAGGGTTGCTTAAAACTGAATGCTGAATACAGCCGCCGGAAAACGAACTAATTATTATTATGAGTTATCTGTGTTTTAAATATTGTAAACTATTTCTTCTGGGAGAACTAATAGCAGGGTTCTATCTCTAGAAGCATTAATTATTATTATTCGTATTGTAGAAAATATATATCCACACCAAAACGGGCCTAGCCTATAGGGAAATGTTTAATTTTGTAACTATTTACTGTATTACTGTACTGGGATTCTTCAATTTAAACATTATGGTCTGGCGCGGAAGTTTGGAGAACTCTACATTGGCGCCAAAAGTTTAGAATATTTTAATACACTAAAATAGTGTAAAAATTCCAAAATTGTTATTATAATTAAAAATATAATACTATGTTTTGACAACGATTGTTAATACGTTTGTAAATATTCTAGACTTTATTTTTTTCGTCTTGTTATGATGATGGACACTTCGGTGACACTACAAGGCGGTGAGTAGCTCGTCGCAAATAGCAGCCATTATGGGTACTAATCCACGAAAATTTAGTGAAAAAATTGCTTTATTGAACCAAAAAGAAGCCGAGGCAAATGCACAGTTTGAGCAAGTAATGAAGGAAGTCTCAGATTGCACAAAACGGGTAAGTTTCGCTACTATTGCTTTGATAAAAAAAATTTATGGCCCCGTACTCAATGTAAACATGCCCCATTCTTAACTATTTTTTGTTATTCCGCTCAATTCCCCTTTATATTTTATTAAGAGCTAATGTGAAAAGCTATTCTCTGAGCAATTCTGCCTCTGCAACTTTAATGGTTCAGTCTATTGTGTGAATATTTCTAGTAGGGATAAGATTTGCCGCGTTAGTGCGCTAGTGACCCGCGAGTCCTTGACATTACACTGGCGATTTTTGAAAACTAGTTGTCATTTATTATTGAGATAATTACATGACACGAGGTTACTTATTGTTTAATTTTCTCATTAACCCGTGCCTAATAATCTTTTTGTTATTGCTGCTTTCGTTTTGATGGGCTCGTATTGTTTTTATGATTACCTACGTGTTAGGCTTTTAGGCAATTATGTGGTTAGTTGGTAGGTCCGCATATCTGAGCTAGGCTTAGCTGTCATAACATACAACTAGACCTTTACCTAAAGTAGTATGCTCATTAGTTGTAGTACGCTGCTGAAATGGTCTGATGTGGTCTATGTTATCTAAATTAATTGTAAATAATATTAATTATTAGTAAAACTAAAATCTTCTGTTCTTTTCATTGGAGCTTGGAAGCTAATTACAATGAATAGTGTGATTATTTTTGCAATGACAATTCTTAGTCATCAGGAAATCAAAAACAAAATGTTGTTTTAAATGTAATTTATTTAAGTCCCTCATTCATGACCCCTTGAATCCACCAAGGCAGGTTTCCCATTGTTCTCCATAAAACAAACACCGAAAGAAATTGGGGAAAACAGATGCATTCTCATTTCTCCTGAAGATGGTTTTGTCCGATAAGATTGCGTAGAATGCTAGAATATCAGTAATGAAATGCATTCCGTTACATATAAATGGCCCCCTAAAAGCCAACAAAGTAATGTATACATCTATTTATTTATTTATTGATCTACCTTTGTATTGCCTTTCTGAAGCTTAGCTTATATCTGTGTTTGGCTTTGGCCTCTGGGTGATGGTGCGAGGTGTTGCAGGTGGGGCAGAACCATTTGCGCATCAGTCAGACGCCCCTGGGCTCGTTCAAGGGTGGTTCGCTGCCCAATGTTGCCAACGCAGCCATCGAAATTAAGGTACCCTCAAGTATCAGTGTGTAGTAGCCATTTAGACTTAGATACATGCCCACGGTTGCCTTGGAAATTAAGGAGCCCATAAGTAGCTCAGTGTAGCTGCTATATAGAATTGGATCCCTGACCAGATTTCAATTGCCAGTGGTATCGCCAAGCGATGGTAGGAGTGAGGACTCTCTGCAGAAGAAGAACGCCGTGGTTACAAACCAGTGAGGCAGTGGTTTGCCTTTTTTCCCTTTTCAGAGCAGCAGTTTCCAAAGTCCAAATTGCCGTGATCGCCAATCATCGATAAAAGAGGCATTTAAAAGAAGTAGAAGAAGGTTGCTGTGTAAGGAGGTTGGCGATGCATTAGTTGGGTCTCAAAAAGAGAATGGATAACAGTTGGTGGGTGAAGAAGCCGATGCCGATGGGCCCGGGTTTGAGTCCCTGCCCGAAGAACGTCGAAGGCGGTTATTCGCTATGTCGTGTGTAGGACCATTGGAAACGTCAGCGATGCATGCAATTGTTGTTAGTTAATAATGCACTCGTATATTCTATAGTACGTAAGTGAGGTAAGTCGGAAGAGATACAGAAACCAAATTGATGACGACCTCAGGAGAGTGAGGCTAACCCGGAAGAAGAGCTGAATGATCGGAAGGGGCGGGAAGGTGTAGAGACGGGTCAAATTTCACACTCGGGCTAATGGAGCTGACTACGCATTGTGATGATTAGGACAGTTTGGAGAGAGTCGTCATGAACAGCGGACAAGACCGGAAAGTATAAGGGGCTAAAATGATGCTCATGAGAACAGCCTGTCAGAAGACAAGAAGATTAGAAGTGAAGAAGTGATAAGAAGATAGTTCGTGGTGGAAGAACCATTGAGAGGTTAGCGAGAAGGAGACTGCAATGGCTCGGACCACGCGAATGGATAACCGCAGATGAAAAATTGATGGCGGGTTCTGGCCACCCTTTTCCCATCTGGCGTACTTTCGTACCTCCGGACCGGAACCGCACTCTCGAAGACCACCGCTGCCAAGTGGGGATTGCTTGGCGCTGAGGATATCCGATGTGACTGCGGGGCTGTTCAGGGTACCGCCCACCTGCTGGTCTGCCCACTACTGCCATCTGGCCCCTGCACAATTGACGACCTGCATGAGGCCAATGACAAAGCCGTCCAAGCTGCTCGATTTTGGACAACCCATTAAATGCGTTTCTCCCTGGACACGCGTAGTAAGTACCGTAGATGCGTGACAAATTGGCTGTAGAAAGAAATGGTGGGAACACGAAGAAGAGGAAGACCAAGGAATAGATATAGAAGCCAGACTGAGGACGATCTCAGAAGAGGGGGACTCGTATCAGAGGAAGTGTTGAAAAATCTGAACCGGAGTGAGAGAAGGGATCATTGATAATGATAATAATGATGATGATTGCGGTGTGTAGTCTTCTTCATGGGTTCGGTTCTTCCATCCTCTCCTAGCTTCCTAGCTCTCTTCAGCTCCACAAATTAACGACAGCATCAATTTCATATTATTTGTTGAACGTATTCCTTTCGTGGCCTTGCCTGTTGTTTCCCGCTGTCGTTCCTTATAATCTTTACGATGCTGAATGTAGTAGCCATGTAGAATTAGATCAGTGTGCTAAACGTGTTGATTGGTCTTTGTTTTGCCAAACAATGCATGGTTTTATTATTGTTTTGTGGAATTGATGACCTCATTTTGCCAGATGGCAGGTGGCATTTCTACTGCTTTATTTGTAAATACGTTGTATGCTAAGCAAGAATTGACAGCCATGTATCTGAATCTGTACTGTGACCTTGTTAACTATGGGCGCGAATTTTATGTATTGTATTTAATGATAAATGGAAGATAAATAGTATATAAGAACATGCATGTTTTTATTTAATTATTTATTTAATTTTTATTGTGGCTATGCCTAGGTTTTGTTTTCAGTTGATAATTTGTTGAAAACAGTTGGTAAATTCTACTCCTAACCGTGGCCAAACGATATATAGAGGAAAATTTCTTTAATCTCGTGGGACCTCAATGATAGCTCTGCGATTGCTTGTGAAATACTGTATATGCACATATGTACGGGTGGGGGTCTGTTAGGTCAATACATTTTATTCCATTTTCGACTATAGCACCCTCCATCATTTGTACCCCTTCCTCTTTCTACCATGTTTTGTGCCGTTCCATTTCATGTACGTTAGCTCAGACCTCCCGACCTCTTTGTTGTTGCTCTCCTACCTTATCCATGGGCGTATTTTTGTGCCTTAACTTCTTTGCTGTTTCCTTCCAGACTGATCCCATGTGCAACCTGACGGAGTTGAAAAAGTGCGGCAGAGCGGAGACGCCGGGTGGAACGTACCGCGAACGTGGCCGGAGCGTCGGCGTGGGGCCCATGCGGCGGCCGGGCGAGAAACGCATTGACACGTCGCCGTACTCTTCTGGCACGTACCTCTCGCCACCCCCAGACTCGGCGTGGCGGCGAACCAACTCGGACTCGGCACTACACCAGAGCACCATGTCTACGGACACGAGGACACATCACCATGACAACCACCAGTCCAGTTATGACAAGTCTCAGCAGATTAACAAGTAAGTGCTGTTACTAGGAGACAATCAGTTGTATATAGGAGAGATGGGACATTCCAGCGCTCCAAAAACATTTTTTGAATCCTGGGACCACCTGGTTCAACGGCTGGTCATAGGAGACCCGAGGGTTCAAAAAATATATTTGGCAAATGTGCTATCTCTCCTACATTGAACCTATGCAGTTTAAGATTTAGGCACGATTTCAAGGTTTTGAGAAATTATGCAAGTCTATCGATACAAAGGAGGGCCATATTAACGTAGGTGGTTTTGTGGGACTGCAGCGTGATAAATTATTATCTATGACGCTTTTCCTTCCTACTGATTATTGAAATTGTCTTCTTTGTTTTATTCTAAAAATTGCCGTACATGTGAAGATAAAATGTAAAAATACACTGTATGTTCTCATCTTTTATATTTGACGAAAGTTTCTAGACCGACTCATTTATTTATTGGCTCAGTGACTGACTCATTGACTTATTATTAGAGTAATCTACCACTGCTACTGGGCCGGCTGACTTGAAATTTAGCACGCAACATTGCGTTTTATTAAGTAGACAACCGAATAGGACACTGCTTACGAAATTCCACTACAGGTGGTGAAAAATTTTCCTCGTATGAAATGCATTTGAAAATTGTTCAGAACATCTCATGTTGGGCTGATACGGTATTTAAATAAGGTTTATAATCGTCTCTTTCACCCTGTAGTTTTCAGGTTTCTAAACCTAAATAGTAAGTAAGTAGGCCTAAACGTATATTTGGATCAAATACAATAATTGTAAGGTCGCTAGGCCTATAACAATATTCCCTGCCCTAAATAAAATAAAATAAACCATATTACAACTACATGAGCTTGCATATTAGTAACAAATCTGAGATAACGAAGTCTAATTCATTATTTTAAATAAGGATTCCACCTCTTCCCGTCTCATCAGCCATTCCCGAATGAATTTTGAGAATTTATTTATTGACAAAGACCCAGGCAAACATCCAGTAAATCAAATAATTTTGGTGTTATATAGTGGTAAGACCGGTATGACTAGTTAGTTAATTAAAGTTGAACATAAACTGGCAGTTTCCCACTGTTTATATTCTGCTAGGTTTTGCTAATAATCTGACCTCCAAATTATGGAACTTATTTTTCTTGGTTTCTAATTATGCTCATTAGCACATTATAGTGGGAATTCGTTTCGTTCTCCCCAAACTATAGATTGATTATTTAATTTTGATTTGCAGTTCGTACCCCTCGCAACACGAGTCTGGATGCTTGCAGATACCCATCAGTAACAACACAGGCTCACTGCCGGACCTAACTAACTTCTATATGGCCCCACCCCTTCCTACGCCCCTCGACCAGGAGGATATAGCCACAGTAAGTACAGCTTTTACTTCAACTAGGGTTGTTTTATGGACGTGAGTTGCATGCCGGTTACCGGAGCAGCGCGGAGGCAGACATCTGCCTGGATGAACGAGATTGAGATGGCTAGATGACGCAGTGGAATATTTCCATGGGATACGTGCATGGATGCGACTGCCTCGCTACAGGGGACATGAATAGTGTTCGTATAAGAGGTCAGGGCCAGCAACCATTTGCAGGTCGGATTGTGTGAGAGTTGTTGAGGAGCTTAGCTGTGGTAAGGCATACCCAGACAATAGTTTGGTTCACTTACCTGAAAAGGGTCGAATTCACGCAAGATGCTGGTCCTTCATTTTGAAAAAGGGGTATTACGGAACAAAGTAGTGTAATGAAACTTGGATAAACATACCAGAACTTTGTGTATAATTGTTCATCTCCCGGCCACGGGTTCTCCTTCTTTCTTCTTTTCTTACATACTAAATTTTACTTACGGTTGGCCACTAGGCCAGTGGAGGCTTGGGTTCCTGGGGGTTCCTCATTCCTCATCCGTTTCCTCCCTCCCCTCTCGCCGCAGACAGGAGGATCCCATCAGCAAGGGGGAGGAGCCCTCATGTCGGCCTCCGACGTTCACTCCCTCATTTCGTAAATTGCGGATGTCAGTGAATAATAAGTCCCTTTTCAAAAAATCACTCTTTAGTCAAAGAAAAATTGCCGATCTGTCCTTTCAAATCTCAACAAGAAAAAAGTCGTGTCACCAGACAAATATTTAAAAATAACGTTTTGGCGGAAAGTTATGGGGGTTTTACTTTACTTTCATTTACCAAGAGGGAAATCACTGTAAAGTATCTATTTGATTTTAGAAATCAAATAAATACCACAAAACGACTTTACGTCGTTACAGTAGTTATAATAGTCAACAGGAGGCGCAATAGGCCTCAAGGCATACGGAAAAATGAACCCCAAAATACGAAAAAAGGCCTTTGAAAGGATTTATTTATATGATCTATTCCTTTCCGGGCATCGTGCTAGACTACCTGTCCGCCTTATCCAGGTTTCTTTTTACCATTACTTTCTCTACATACCATTTTCTTGCTTGACACCCGAAAAATTACTGAATTGTAGGTTTTATTCTTTTGTATTTGGGTATCCTGCGATATTACAGCATTCTGTTGTTATTTCAACTTAAATATGCGTATGTGTACTGTGGGAACCCTGGTGTATTTTGTAAATGTGATAGTTTTGGTTTTGGCAACTGTGATTCACATTACATATATTATTTTTATTTATTTATTTATGATTTGTTTTGTTTTCAGAGTCCGCTAGGACAGCAGTCGTTACCAATGACTAGGTTTAACTACAGGCCACCTTCCAGTCCAAATGCACAGGTAAATGCCATTTTACGTAACTAAAAACATGCTCTTTAGGCCACTAACTCCAACGTATTGTAGACTTACTTCTTCTGCGCCTTATCCCCTACGGGGGGTCGGCGGTACGGCATTGGCTTTTCCAGAGTCCTCAATAAAGAGCGTCTTGTTGTGGGTGTTGGTCCATATCTGCATATCTGCCAATTTCCCGCGCATTTTGCTCTCATTTCTTTAAAACAATTGAATAGACCCCGGTATTATAATAATCCCAAATCGCCATGATCGGGCTGCAGATTTCTAGACCATAGGAAATTAAATCGTGGAACTTCAAGCGCTACACAGCTGATTGTGATAAGGGAGAATTCGTTCTAGATCGTTAAAGTGATTGAGGCCATTAGGCTTAAGAGCAAGACTACGTTATATGCCCCAGGTAATAATAATAAATTATTATGATTAAAAAATAGTTTTTATTCGTTATTCCCAAAAATTTCCCTTGGTTTCAGCCGCAATCTCCTGCACAAATAAGACGGAACGTATACACACAAGACAACAACATGCACTTGCCATTCCAAGATGGCTCCATTTATGTAAGTGCATGTCTCGGTTCTCATTGGGCATTTCATTTTTTATTTGCATTTTATTTTATTTTTGTTTCTGTTGCTTTCTTTAAGCTATTTATAATTTCATTTGGCTTTATTTTTAACCGTTACAGAGGCATCTCTCTCCACACTCCATGGTTAACTCGAGTTACCTGCATCACGCAAAGGTAATGTTTTATTCCGCTTGTAATGCCTGTTACATAGAAGTACATTAATTAGAAAAATCCAATACGAAATGGTGTCATGCTATTGATGAAAAAATATGAATAATTTCATTGAACATTATGGGGACATGTCATGGGCATTTCTTACGAGGCCCATGTAGACTTAGACATAACATTGTAGCATGTAAGGGCAAATGGAGACCCGTATTTTCCGTTTGTTTGCGCAAAGTAAAATTCCTAATGAATCTTCATAAATGAGGTGTCATAAAGTAGAAGAAATGTTCCTCTTCATTGTGATACATAGTATGTGGCCGTGGCTAACACCAATTGGCCACAGTTTTGAAACTCCTTTGACCCGACATTATTTTGTACGTATATTGTGACCGATTGGTGGAAGTGACGGCTACATGGTGCACATCGAAGCGTACAGGAATATTTTTTTCTGTTTATGACACTTCAATTATGGCTCTACGATCGATATTTCCGGAGAAATTTGACTTTTTGCAAATATTGGAGAATGGGGGACTCCTTTTGCCCTTAGAATCTATCTTCCGAATCGCTTTCAGACAATAGAAAATATTGCTTGAATATGAATTAAGAGACAATCGAAGGTGAAAGTGTAAAAATCAAATATGTCATGAAATATGAATCGTAAAGTTGTCAAAAAGAAATGTTTCTGAGCATTTTAATACATGATTTGGTGTGGTAGTCTCGAGGATGGAGTTGGAGAACAATGACTATTTGGTGTTGGTAAAGGCCACATGACATGTATTGAAATGTTTAGGAGCACTTCATCTAATTTAATGGATATTTTTGACGGCGCTATGGTCCAAATTACCTGTAAAAATTGTCTTAGGACAAAAATCACGCAGTTTTTTTACATCATACTTCGGTTTTATTTTAATGAGCCTAACAGCTTAGTTACTCCGTTGACTCTCTTTTATTTACAATGTTGTAAGTTATTTAAATATTTAAAGATGCAAACAGTACCGACAGTGGCGGATTTACCTATAGGCAACTGAGGCAAATGCCTACATCCGCGCTCGCGTACATTAAAGATTTTTTTGTGTGTATATTATGTAAAAAAAAATTAAAAGAATTATCAGATGTGAAGGAATAATTTTTCAAATTTAGGCGCGCATTTCTGTTCAGTTGGTACATTTTTTAAAAAAATACTACACATACTATAATTATTAATGTCCGCGTGCCTATATCCAAGCCAAATCCGTCCCTGAGTACCGAAAATAAGGTATTTTTCGTCAAAATTGCACCCTTTTTAAAAAGTCCAATTATCCGAATAGCGTCCCGATCCATTTGATGCGGTTCATTCTATTCATCCGATTCTACTGCTTGATCTGCACTCTGCTTTAAACAATATGGTGGCGTTGCAGGTTGTGGCACAAGAGCAGACGACG
Organism: Psococerastis gibbosa; assembly: GCA_963971405.1. Taxonomy (NCBI): domain Eukaryota; kingdom Metazoa; phylum Arthropoda; class Insecta; order Psocodea; family Psocidae; genus Psococerastis; species Psococerastis gibbosa. The sequence goes on from OZ020485.1 coordinate 4,420,163, forward strand.
ACTGATGGGTTCTCGACGCGGGAGTACAGGACGCCTCAACCAACCCGGCCGAGTCCGCAGAATTCCCCAGGCCTCGCTGTTCCAGTAAGTTTGTCCGTTCCAGGAATTAGGTGACAATTTTAGCAGAATTCTTGCCTGTTAAGAGACAATGGTGGGGGAAAAGCCTTCTAAGTGTAGTAATCAAATATCACATGAATTATCGATCATTGAAGCTAAGCCATCCCAGCCAAGTTAGGGCTATAAAGTAGTCTCTTGCGCTCAACTAGGATGGTCTGATTTACATGCCCTCCGAAGCATGGCCAGAAAATGTGGAAAGTGGGGCTAAAACCAACAAACTGAAACTGTATCCACTTACCTATTGTGTATAATTTGTATTACAGTACCGAAGCACGAGTCCCGGGGACGTATACAACAGCGGACCCTCCTCCCCTGTCTCCCCCGCCACCTCACCAGCCAATCACAACTTCGCTGACGGCAACTACCACTTTAGTCAGGAGCAGGCCCTGCAGCAACACTTTGAGCAGCGGTTTAACATGGTCAGTATCTGCTTTAAGGTCCTTATTCAAGGCCAGCCCGGTCTGGCGAGACAGGCAAACTTCAAGGTCCCATCGCAATAAACCATGGGACACGCTACATGTTTAGCTTGTTCAACATTGCATTTCCCATGAAATTTGTGGCTAAAACGCCGGTAATGTGGGACGCTTGTCAGTTGAAAAATAGTGCTGTGTCTCGCTGGACCAAAATTGTCGTGAATGGGACTATTTTTTGTTTTTTGCATTGTTATTGACATAATAATAGTTCCAAAACAACGTCGTCCAGATAAACTCTGATGTTCCTAAGGAAATAGGAAGCAATAGAATGTATGCAATGTAACTTTGGCCAAAGAGCTGTTCAGGAACCAGCTCTACGAATGACCTAATAAGCATTAAAAAATAGTGTGAAATATACCAGTTAGGGATGAGCAGTTTGCGCCCTAGCGGTAGCGCAAAATATCTCGCTGACAGCTGAGCTTACTTTACTTACTATAACGGCACCTACTCCCTTCCACGGGGTCGGCGGCAAGCACAATCAATTTTCAGATGTTATGGTCTTGGGTTAATTGTTAGAGTGGGTCGAAAGGCCCAAAAGTCGCCCATTTTTAAAATAAAGACAATTATTTCTTTCTTTCTTGTCTATCTTCTGGTCAAGCCTAGGATCCTGAGGTCCTCACTCTCTTTTGTTTCTGGGTCATCCTTGATCGCCCTAGTGGTCTGGCACCCTCCAGTCAGTCACACGTAGTAGCTGATGACCATTTTCTCTTGACTTTTTCTTTTGTATGTGAGGGAGTAGTGCTACATGCAGCAGTTGCTCTTCGTCCTTCCTTAGTGGTCAGCACTCCGCCTCGTACCACATCAAACTCGGCCTCACTACTAGTTTTTTAGTGTTTTTGGCATTCCCCTGACCATCAGGATCCCCGCGATAATTCGCCACTTGACCATACTCTGCGGTCGTCTTCACAGCCGCCTTTCTCCAATTTTTATTCGAGGTCTTGGTTGTCGATTAATATTGATCCAGGGTCCTGCCTTAAGCATTCCGTGTAATCGGGTTTCTTGCGATTTACTTTGAGCTTCTGACGCTACCAGCAGAACAGTTTACAAATAGAGTCAAAATTGTGTTCTGTCCACGATTAGTGATGGATTGGGTCCGGATTTTTGGTTGACCGAACCAACCAAAAAATATATGAAAGTATAAAATCAGGGGGGGGGGGCGAACCGGACCGTCCATCACTAGTATTAGTAGTATTAACAACAATTGAACCTCTGGTTTTCATGTTTAAACCCGGTGGTAAAATGTTGCAATTTTTGTTTGCATCGTATTAATTTTTGTTTCTTTTTTCATTAATGCCATCAGGGAGTGGTAAGTAAAGGGAACCAATTCTTTTTTTAAATTACCCTTATTTGTAATAAATTAAAACGAAACGGTTCTTAAAAATAATTTATAATAGAGTCAACAACTTGTGTGCCACCTCTTGCTACCTTTTGCTTATTGAAGTCACCTTCACAAGGTACCAGATAAGAGACTAATTTAAAAATACCTTCACCAACAGCTCCACCAACAGGGTTCCTTGCATTCGCCTGTGAATAAATAAAGCCACGACAGCCAGTCATGTGGCTGACCACAAATTAAGCAGTGGTCAAGAATGAGGATCGTTACACACAATCTTAGGCTCGGTACACACGGACGATTTGAACGCCGGTGATCAGCTGAAAAATTTCTCATTTGAGCAAATGGGCTGGTGATTGGTTGGTGAGGGAAAAAAAAACAGGCCATTTCTTAATATACTTCAGAAGATTTCTAGGTTGCTGGCGTGTCCAGGGGAACCCCGTGCACCGTGAACCGTGCAAAAGCTAGCGACAGAAATCTGCTGAAGTAGACTCTGCACCAGCCACTTGCTCCCATAACAAATTTCTCAGCTGATCACTGGCGTTTGAAACGTTTGAAACCGGGCCTACTAATGTTTTGTCGGATCACGGTATTTTTTTTTAGTTTACGAAATTTCTATAAACTCGGCAGTTAACTTATTGTGTTTTGCTAATTTCCACAAGATATTAACGCGCCTGTTTTTTCTCTTTTATCCACCTTCAGGGAGTGGTAAGTACTCGTAACTATGAATTAATATGTGGGTTAGGATATTGGCAGCTAGGCTCTTGGGTTTTTGAAATTGTCAGAGTGGGAGTTTTCTTCATGATGAAACACGTTCAGCGCAAGGTTCGCTCTGATGCCTTAATATAATCTGATAAGCTGGAAATAAAGCACTTAATTACGAAGGAAAATTGCTCTCCTCTCAGTCCTGCACTCAGCCTGAAATAAGTAAAACAAATAATTTTTGAATGGACCAACTGGCGCAGACAAGAATTTTATTGCGATGTCTGACACCCCAATTATTTGATTTATTTTTATATATTATGTGTGACCGATAAAATACTCCATACAGTTCGCCTCATAATTATGTTCAAGTCATTCCCCAACTAAGTTCACTATAAATTGTCGAATCTGCCTGAATCAACTTCCCGGTAACACTTACCGTTCACTATAATCTTGCACTAAGCCTGAGTATTTAATTAAAAATTGAAAAAAATAATGATAAAAATAGGCTATGAAATATTTAATATCGTAAAATATTGAAAAATAACTGTTTTGAATTAGAAACATGCCACAAATTTTAGTACATTTAGTAAAAAATTAAAAATATAGATGCCGCCATAGCTCACAATAAAACACGGCTTGACCTCGATGTAAGTTGTGGGGCATGCTAAAAGGTTTATGGGGCAGTTTGGCGAATCGGGTATTTGTTACATAAAGTGAGAAATAACGTTATAAGGAGCAAATGAACAACTTACATGTAAAAATATTAAAAAAAGCACTGTAGCGAATTGCCCTTCTCTGATTAAGTTGTCAATTCCAAAAAATTACGTCCACTATTAACTTATGGAAAGATGCATACATATATCGTATCACTTTTTATTTTATTTCATTAATTCTACGGCGAAATAGCAATTGGCTTTGTTGATTATTTGAATTGGAAAAACATCTTAAAAATTAATTACTGTTATTTGACTATTAGCCTGTAATTTTGATGTAGATTAACAGTTAAATTGCTGCTAGCAAATTCAAAAATTTGTTATGGTGGGAAGATGTGCTATACTCAAGCCAACCAATCAGAGCAAGGATTCTCCATAACGTAATCATGGGCACTATAATTGAGAGTTGGCAACCCAATCACAGTAGGTATATTTGCAAGTTGTCTATTAGAATCCGCCCTTAGCTTCTTAGAGTTGAAAAGATAATGAATTGGGCGACATAATTGTTAAAGTGAAGGCAGTTGTGACTGTGTTGTGAATTTAGGCGGCCATGTTTAGGACTTGGGTGTATGTTATCTAGGACTGGTGCCAGCTAGTGCAAAGCCTAGTGGAGTCAGGCACGGGTTGGAGCGCGCTCTTGCAGGTGATTCGCCTACCTAACACTCTCCATCTTGCATGCGCTAAATGGGATGACAGCCGCATGGTTTGGCCATTAGATGACGTTCAGTGTCTTCCTCTATTGATATAGTTTTGTGCAGTTCTGGTTTACTCATCAGCAAGCATCAATAGTTCAATACCAGTCCACAATGCGAGGACATGTGAGGCTTTTGCAGAAAAAGCATATTTGTCATTCAGGATATAAGAAGCATTTCAGTCTTCTTCTTTATGTGCCCCTTCTAGCGAAGACCGATTATCATGGCAATTTGGATCTTGGAGACTGCTGTCTGCTGCCCCGAAAAGGGAAGTCGTGCTCTTGCCAAACCACGACCGCAGGTTTTTCAACCAGGAGTCCATCTCTATCTTCCTTTGGATTATAAATAAATATCGACTTTTTTTTTTTTTGTTAGCTACTGTATTACTAAGCCAACCTAGCGGAGTTAGGGCTATAACTACTATAAGCCCTCTCTTACTCTAAACTAGGAAAGCCCGGGACCGCCTGCTTTACATGTCCTCCGAAGCATGGCCAGAAAATGTAGCAAGTTTGGGACTCGAACCAACAACCTTTCGGGTGAAAGTTGGAGTCCGTTCCACCACTCTACATGTCCTGACTGATTCTAACATGCAGGAGGAGATATTTTTCGTCCCTCATGTAGTATGTTAGTTTCCGTTACATAACCTTCAGTAGCAACTGGGCTTCATCATCTATTCACCCCAGGACCTCGGCCTTACGGACACGTTCTTTTCAAAATTTGCACAGCATTCGTCTGTGCATAATCCACATTTCTAATGCACTAATTCTGTTCTCCATAGCTTGGCTTTGACAGATATACCTGTAACGTATGAAAATGTTCTCTCATGCTGACCTGCGGACTCAACTTTTCTGACACATTAAGGAAAAATCAGACACTCCCGATACCCATTGGCCACAGCATATAAATAAATAAATATGTATAGATATTTCTGTTAAATTATACAGTCGAGTAATCGGCAAGAAAGTAAAATCGTTAAAATATCGTCAAAATCAGGCAGTTCTGTCATTGTGCTAGTGCCTCAGTGACAGTGTAGAAAGCTTTCTCTAAGAGATGGTCTCTAAGCTTTGGTGCTCCTTTGACGGGATATCGTCAGTGTCCGTTTTTATTTTACACATCAAGTTTATTAACAGGCCGATCAATGTGAGTGACGGTGAAGGCCATGTCAATGTGCATCAAAATGTTGAAGAACGTTTCTTCTACTTTTTGGTACCTCATTTGTGGTACTAAGATCACATCCTGTGAAGTTTAATTTTTTTACACCCGCAAAGTTATTCCCCGTCCGGTTGTTTCCTTATAAGCCAGTTATTTTTTTAATTATAATAAACTCACCAGCTATTTCTTCAAAATCACTTTTTTATAATCTATTTAAACAAACTAATAAAAGTGAAACCAGCAACAGCATTAAATAGACTAAATTATTTTTCCAGACATTTTATTTTATTTAGCTAAAATTTGGCACAGTGCGTTCTCTTTTGGCAGAATTTGGCGGCTGTCATCCCAACTAGTCACTTCTAACTTGTCCACTTCTTTCTGTATGCGTTCAACGTTTCATCGACGGTTGTTTACGTTACAAATACATTAATGTCTTTTTGCAATTTCTTCAGTGAAAATGTTCTGTTTGTACTGCATAAGGTCATCAAAGGTCTGTTTAGAGTTCTATATAGGAGAGATGGGACATTGTCTTCCCGCCAAAAATATATTTTTGTATTTCTCGGACCACTCGCCACGTCTCTTAATACCAGCCATTGAAAAAACGTAGCAGGTGGCCCCAGGACTTAAAAATATTTTTGGCGCGCTCGAATGACCCATCTCTCCCGTATATAACTCAAGGTCTGTTGTGGCTGTTCATTATGTTTCATTGAAGTAGTTTACCAGTCAAGAATTGGACAGTTAGAGTGGCCCCCACTGTCTTAGGTAAAGCTATAGTTGGTGGAATCCGAAGGAAGTCGCCATGTTTTTTTTCCTATTCCAATGCTTCCTTTGAATTTCTCTTTCCATAACTTTTCCTAGAGTTGTAGAGAGATGTGACATTAGTTTCCACCAAATATATCTGGGCACGTCTTTTAAATGCCTGGGCATAGGAGACGCGACCCCTGAAATTTAAAAATCTATCTTGACGGAAAGAATGTGCCATCTGTCCCATATAGAACTCTAGCTCTGCCTAGAGTTCTTGAGAGACGGGACATTGCTCCCGCCAAAAGTTGTCTGGGCAACCTGCCATGTCTTTTCAATGGTTGGTCATAGGGGACATGACAGATGACCCCCTGAAATTAAAAAAATTCTGGGGCAAAGTCTTCTCAATGGCTGGTTTTAGGAGACGTCCCCTTGAAATTAAAAAATGAATTTTTGGCAGGAAACGAATGTGCCATCACTCCTACAAAGAACTCTAACTTAATGGCAAGAGCCACTCTTGGGGCGGTTCCCATCATCCTTTGAAACGTCTCGGCTAGGAATGCCGCACGGCACCGCCATGCATTGGTAGATGGCTGTGCCCTCGAGTATTCCTGACAGATATTTTTCAAGCCATGGCGGAACCGGGCCTTATCGGAGTTTTTACATTATTCTGCACTTTAGATTTGGGTAGACTTTGCGTTCAAGGTAGATTACAGTGTAAATGGCGTGTATTTCTAAAACAGTATTATATTACCTTTTTGCAGGCATGCTATTTACTGAGTTTTGTTTGCAAACTGCGAAATATTGGGTAGGTTTGTATGTCTGTTATCTATGCAAAAATTTGGCTGATTTGTCGCGAGGTAAATAAATGACACAGTAATAATCCAAAAGGTATATCAATACATAATTATCCCATACCATGCACACTCGCGGCCTGAAGCGCGGTGCGCACGAGCGATTCGGTCGCAAGCGATCCGCTGAGAAATTTTTCATGTCAGCAAAACCGCAGTCTACTGATCCTGATTATAGTGGATTCCGAACCACTTGGGGAATATAGTAAAGTCACACGACTAATTTGGAGGTGACCAGCACTCGACACGCACATAGACTAACTGGTAGCCTCAGCGCGTAATCATGTCCCACAGTGTTCCCCTGCCAAAGCTGTGCACACTGCCAAGTTTGCTGCAGTTTTGAACAGGCTCTGTTCTGGTGGATTCAACTTAAATAAGGACTTTTTGTTCTATTACTAAGCCAACCTAGTGGAGTTAGGGCTATAAAGCCCTCTCTTACACTAAACCAGGAAGGCCCGGGACCGCCTGCTTTACATGCCCTCCGAAGCATGGCCAGAAAATGTAGCAAGTGCAGGACTCAAACCAACAACCTTTCGGGTGAAAGTTAGAGTCCGTACCACTACTCTACATGTCCTGACCCTTGGCAGGCTGTTTCGTCAAAAATCTAGTGTTACTACTTACTTAAGACTTAAGACTCGTTCCAAAATGTTGCGGCCTGGATGGCTTTTTCATTGGATTCAAAAAGATCCGCAATGGGACAAAGCTTTTTCAAGCTTTGGGCAGACAAGAAGGTTGTTATCATGCAGTTGCCCAAATTCGCAGTTCGGGTCCTGTGCCACTCCCCTGTGACCCCTGTTCTTAGCTTATAGAGGCTACTTTAATTGCCGACATGTACCGGACCATTCATACAGGGTTTCTTTGCCATGTTGTTGTAAAGGTGACAGATGTACAATCCAACCATATAGTGTTTTGGCAAAAGACCGTAACTCGCTGTAATTGTGCCTTGACTTTATTACTGATCATGAGTTACGTGCTTGTTTCTTTCGTAGTAGGTAAAGCAAATTATTGTGTATAATTTTGTGTGGGTTTATCCTTTGATATCCTATCTATAGCTTATGTAAGGGTATGAACTGACCCCTAAAAGTATATTTGAAGTAATCTATTCCTTTTTTAGTCCTTGTTATGGATACAGCGAAAAGCTTGCTGTTTCGGCGTGTTTGTACATACAGTAGATTTTCTTCATTTTTTTTTTTTATAGTCAAGGAAGTAATTTGCCTGCACACAGAGCAGAAAGAAACAGCAATCTTTTTCCCCCGAAACCAAACATCGTAATGATTATATGAGATTTAAGGGAAAAAATCTAAATTTCCCAGGGAGGGAAGAGTGAATTAATGCCACACCTCCACGGCTGCACTCTAAACTGCTGATTAAGTTAGATGCGTGGAGCACTTGATAATCATTGCAGACGGAACTATTGCACGTTCCCTTCGGATCAGCCAAGTCTACCAAACTAATTTGTTCACAACATGACTGTAAGCAGGGTATTTACAGTGTTATCAGTTATCAGACGCTCGTTGTTTTGGCTCCATAAGTTGTTCTCTGTGAGATATTGTAACCGATTGTTCTTGCAGCAAGAGTCGCCGACGTCGCCGTGCATTTTGACGTATCTCCCGTCTCCAAACTCTACAACGATTTCCCAGGTTTGTGTTTTTTTTTTAGCCCTAGAGAAAGTTTATGTTTGCGGCATTGGAATGATAAGAGGAGATATCAGGCTGCGATTCTACGTATTCCAGTCAGTTAGCTGACGTAGCTACTCGCATCCGTACTTAGTTAAGTCCATCAATAGCAATCGTGCCAGTGTGTGTCCATTGACAATTACTGTCGGGGTAGGTTGACATCGAAGACATGAGCCAGCTGCCAAAATTCATGCAGAAACAGTACCGGTAATGTTAAAAAAATCAATTTTGGCATTGCATTGGGCAGGTTTTTTTATTGCTTGATCGAAATCAGTCGGGTTTTTGGGTAGCCCTTTTCTGCAGCCATTAGCTCATTGTTGCTTTCGCTGTTCGCTTTTCCTTAGCTTAGGTAGCTATGACAACCCCAGAGGTACGTCCTATTGTTGATTCGCTGTTAACCCGAGTATGATTCTTCCTCATAACGTAGCCTCTTAACAACCGTCTCTCAAAGATACCAACTCCCATCCGACCTGCAAGTGTTGAGATAGGTTTTTTAACAGTATCTACGATGCACATAGTCAGTAAAGTCATCGAAATGACAGCAGTTGGATGCACAGTGTTGATATAGTTCAAAGTTGCTGCGTATGCAGATGATAATGTTACTGTGGTCAGTTAAATATAGGAGAGATGGGACATTCGCTTCCCGCCAAAGATTTTTTTAATTTCTGGGGTCATCTGATGCCACGTCTCTTATGACCAGTCTTTGAAACAACGTAGCAGGTGTCCCCAGGATTAAAAAAAAAAAAAAAAAAAAAAAAAAAAAAAATAGACTTACTGTTTCCACCAGCTAATGGGCAGTTAACTATTTGTTCATGGCCTAAAAACAATCTTCTTGGATTACTTGTTTATTGCAAGGATTTTCGTTGCAGGGAATGTCTCCCGACGGCCAAGAAGGAGGTAGTGACGCCGACTTGTACAGTACCAGTCCGTCGCAGCTGCAGTTTGGAAAGCAGCAGCAGACGACGCCCCAAACTCCGAATACACCTTCCAGTATTCCTGATATCACACTTACAGGTTAGCCAACTGTACCCCTTAGGTTTGGCACACCCATAGACTGTAGTGTAACAATATTACGAGGTAGTGGCGAGATCCAGTACCGCCCTGTCGCAGCTGCAGTTTGGAAAACAACAGCAGACAACGCTCCAAACTTGTACCGGCCAGACAGTAATATAATAGGAAACTAAGAGTTCTGCATAGAAGAGATGGGACATTTTTTGAATTTCATGTGCCACCCGCCACATCTCCCAAGGGGCTAGTTACAGTAAAAAGTGGTAGGTGGCACCTTAAATGCAAATAATATATTGGTGGAAGCAAATGCCCCATCTCTCCTGTGTACAACTCTATAGGGAACAAGAATTTCGAGAACCGAAAGTTGGCGATCTCTGTCTGGCGAATGGATACAGAAGCCGACTTGCTGTTGATGGTTTAGAAATGGAAACTAACAAACTTTGGCCATGTGATTAGGAACGAAAAGTATCGCCTTCGCATTTAATAATCCATGGGATGATAAAAGGACAAAGGGCTCCTGGTTGAAAAACCTGAGACAGTAGTTTGGCAAGAGTATGACTACCTTTCCAGAGTAGCCGTCTCCACGGTCCAAATTGCCATGATGATGATCGCCAAACTTCGACAGAAGAGGCATTAATAGAAGGTAGAAGATGTCCAAGTGAATTTTATTAGTCCCCGGTCCTGTAATAGGGTTCCTAGATTTCTATATGGGAGAGATGGGACATTCCAGCGTGCCTTTTTTTTGTTTTTTGTTTTTAATCCTGGGGCCACCTGGTTCGTTTTTCAATGGGTGGTCGTAGCAGGCATCACTTGGGCCCAGGATTATGAAAATAATCCCATATCTCCTTTATAGAACTCTACGGTGACCAGTTCTACCCTCTCACAGCTGTAGTGCGGGGCACTCAAAAGTCAAGAGGTCTAGAGTGCCGCACTTGCTGTCTACATATGGCCTATTATTTTATGGTGGTGCTGCACCCACTCATTTACAAAAACTGATTACATCACAAGAAATGGCTATTCGTTTGATATGTAAGAAGTCCAGATTGACACATACCGCCCTTCTTTTTAAAGAAATGAAGTTATTGCCACTTTACTCCCTACATAAAAAATAATTTTACTTTGTCAAAAAATATTTAGAGTGTTCCCTTATAAAAACCGCTACCCGTAACACTAGAAATGCTGCGCTCGGGCTTGTCAGTCTCCCCAGCTACATAAGAACTACGTCTAGACGGAGCTTTTGGAACCAAGCACATGTCACATATAATGCTTTTCAAAAAACTACCGGGGGTGCCAGGACTTTAAGAAAACAAATTACTGACTACTGTGAGTCATTATTGTAGTATATAAGGGCCGCATTGGAGTATACCAGAGGCATTGCTGCCAGTTAATGCTGCCTACTTAGCAGTTTATATATAATAACTATAGGGTATAAATATGTAATGTATGTATTACTTCATTAATTAATTTTGTCAACTTGAGTTGGTAGGTACCCCGCACACCATCAGGTTAAGGGGGCCTACAAAATAATTTGTTACGCCAATCATTTTAGAAAAATATACGAATCGTTATTTATTATTTATTACACTCATGTTGAGGCGATTCACACTAATTTCACTTCTATTGCAGACTTTTCCAGTGGTGCTAACGACGACATGGCCAAACACGAGCCGAATGCGTTCGACTCGGCCCTGTTCTTCGGCCAGGGACTTGAGCTCGGGCCCATCGGCATCGACGACCTGCAAATTCTGACTGACCCGGGCATGATGCTGGAGGACCCGTCCACGGAGGAGCAGTTCCGGCGGGACCGCTTGTAGTATCCGCTTCTTCTGGAGGGGGTCGAGCCCCTCCCCGAGCCCTGAGCGCCTCGGAGCCATTCCACCCTACCCCAAGTGTTCGGAAACGCCCCACCCAACGAATTGCCTATTGTACGTATAGTCTAAGACTTTTCTCTGTCTCTTGCTGCAGAAATGTTTCTAATGATTGTTGTAAGCTAACCGTCGGTCAAATGATCTTTCAGTGCTTGTATTTGGGAGATCATGATAGCATAAATTTGCCTAGTCTTGAGTGCGTCGGTGCCATTCCATCCTAAATGAGTTCGGAATCGCCCCAACTAGCGATCTGTCTTTGAATGAATTGAACTGAAGATATGAATTGAAAAACATCTTTATATTAGTTGAGCTTTAGTCCCGAAGGGCTACTCCACCAGCTAACCTATGGTTTGTACGTATAGTCTATGACTTTTCTCTGTCTCTTGCTGAAGAAGTGTTTCTCATGATTATTGGTCTTTCAGTTCTTTTATTTGGGAGATCATGATAGCAAAAATTTGCCTGGTCTTGAGTGTGTCGGCGCCATTCCATCCTAAATGAGTTCCAAAACGCCCCCGTATTTGTACGTATAGTCTAATACTTTTCTCTGTCTCTTACTGAAGAAGTTTTTCTAATGATTGTTGGTCGAGTGATCTTTCAGTTCTTTTATTTTGCGAGATCATAATAACAAAAAAAAACTGCCTTTTTGAGTGCGTCGGTGCCATTCCAGCCTAACGATTTGAATATGTACGTATGTGGTAAGACTTCTCTGTCCCTTGATACGGAAGTGTTTCTAATGATTGTTGTAATCTAGCTTTCGGTCGAATACTTTTTCAGTGCTTGCATTAGTGGTATCATAATAGCACAAATCTACCAAGTTTTGAGTGCGTAGGCACCATTCCATCATAAAAGAGTTCGGAATCGCCCCTCCTAAAGCCTATTTATATACAGCGACTTTTTGATCAACAAAAACGTAATGGAAGCTTGCCGTATGTTTATTTACATAGGATGATGTGTCTTATAAGATAATTCTGACAGACTCTTATAAAGGGAACACTGCCCTATGTAAATAAATTTCGTTGTGTTTAAACGGGCTCTAACAATTTGCGTATACGTATAGTCTAAGACTTCTCATACTCTCTCTCTCTCTATCTTTGGATCCGGATCTTTAAGTCGCAGCGCACTGGGTAAGGAACTTCGTCGGGGCACGTATTCAATTGAACGGACGCTATCTCTCGGACTTCTCGGTTTTGAACCTTTACAATTGTGTTTTTCTCCATGGTATAATACAAGCGATAATAGTCGCACACACCCCCCCCCCCCCCCCCCTATACAATAGACTACTCAAAGTGTTTTAAAACACCCCACCCAACGCATTGCCTGTGCAGGCTAAGACTTTCTCTCTTCACTGATGAAATAATCTTGTATTAATAGGGTTTGTTTTAGAATGATCTCTAAATGCTAGTACTTGTGAAATCATAAATATGCAAATTGATCCCCTTTCAGATTGCCTTACTATTTCAAGTGTTGAGCGCGTCAGAGTCATTCCATTATAATCAGAGGAGTGTAAGCTAATGACGGCTTCACAGTCAGTATTTTATTAATTCCATATCTTCCCCCTTGCTTTCCTTTGAGGCTATCGTTCTCATTCGATTAATCAAAATTCAAACTTTTCTGGTTTCTGTCCTTAGCCAAAAAAAAACTGACTTACGCATGAAATAAGCCTATTCTAGCACTTCTTTTTACACTGTCTCATCATCTCGAACTTCGGTACTCGGACCAGGGCAATAACGTTGATCGGCTTACTTTGAAGAGAAGGTGAATTATTAGAAGACCCCGTCTGATAACCAATAAGCGCGACAGCATCCACCACTTACGTTCATACAATCCCCTGCTTTAGGTCTGTAAATTGAATTCGCTGCAATGTGATTGTGATTGCGCGTGGCTTGGTCTTATTATAATTCACCTTATAATAGGCTGTAAAAAAAGCCTAGGATACCATTATGTAATATGACTTTTGTATTGCTGAAACATAGTTTGTTGGATGGGGCTCAGTAAAATTACTGTTATGCGGAAATTGTACACACAGTAGGTTATTGTAATGTAAACATAACATACGGAGTGTCTGGTGCTATGCTTGAATTGCGTTACCATGGTAACGCGTCCTCTGGTGTCCAATGGCGGTAGCTGCAAAATTAGTCTGATAGGGCTGCGCCACTGTCGAGAACCTTCGAGAACTGTTGGATCTCTTACGTATAAGAAAGTGCTTGCGGCCAACCAATCAAAACAATGGGTTTTGACGTTATTTCTCTATGGCTACATGTACAGTCGGCATTTTCTATTTCTATAGGAAAGTGGGTTCATTAAGAAAATCGCACATCCCTGCTCTCTGTTTTTTTTTTGTTAAAGATTACATTTCACAAGAAATAATGTTCGTAAAGCCTTCAATGGGGTGACATGCCTGAGAAAAAATGTGTCTCCACGTATTGATGCATACTATGTGGCCGTCGCAGACACCGTTTCGCCACAGTTTTAGAAGGCTTTTCGAAGATTTTCTTATTTTCATTCCTTCCCAGGCTGTGGCAAAACTGGGTAAATGGCGGTCACATACTACAAGAATACTCAGTTAGTACAGACCAGGCGGACTAACTCGGTCTCATCTCCTTTGACCACATTTACCAGCCTTTGAAATTTCCATCTACGTTTCACCTCTATCGGCAATACTTAGCATATCGTTAGGCGCCAAAATTCACGCCATCTATTCTATTTTATAGTCTTTGGTCGGACCAAGCTTGTAGTTATCTACTAACCGAAATTCTTTCTAAACGAGACTCACTGCTACCGTTTAAAATCAAGTCAACGACTTCCTCTCCGCGTGTGTTCATGCCAGAGTTTATTTTCAACATTTTGGGTCAATTATCAAGCTAAAAGGTTCCCTTGAGTGTTCATTACTAAGCCAGTTACATTTCAATGGTACTTAAAGCTATGGCGGGACGAAAATAGTCTTTTTTATTAACCCTCTTTCTATATTATTAGTTTCTACTGTCATCATTGTTATCAATAATCAGCTCGTTGGCTGGGTGTGACACGTGAGCCTCATGCACTCCTTCCTGTCTCCCCACTTCTGATTATTCAGCACTTCTTCTGTCTCATTCTTCTGAAATCGTCCTCAATCTGATACCTCTCTTCCACTTCTTCAGGCAGCGCCCGTCCATGGCTGGTAGGCCATTTGACGCCGTGCCACATAGTAGGGCTGGGCCGATCCCTCCTGTGTCGTAGTTGGGTTTTCTACCTCAATGCCAGTGCAGCTGAATAGGTGATCGGCATTCCCCTCCCCTTGGCATCAGAGGGGGCATTCAATCTCTTCCATGATCTTCCTCTTCTACGAATTCCCTTTATTTCTTCCTCCAGCAATGTGCATCAAAATTATTTGTAATCTGCTCCAGTTGCCCGGATGTGATATGCGAACCTCCTGCACTCCTTCCCGTCTCTCCACTTGTGATTATTCAGCACTTCCTCTGGTTCCAGTCCCACTCATCTTATAGATCGTCCTCAATCTGGGTTCTATATCTCGTCCATGGTCATGCCCTTTTTCTTGTTCCCTCTGTTTCTTCTTCTATACATTTCCACGCGTACCTGTACCCATTTACGTGTCCAAACCATTGCAGTCACCTGCTAGCTACCTTCTCCACCATTGGTTCTTCCACCACCCTGAAACGTCACTTCACTTCAATGTATGTCGAGTCTCTACTCTTCTTCCAATTTACAGCCGGCTGGCTGGTTGGCAGAAACGTGGGGCATCGATGCCTTCACTCCCCTCGATCCTGGCACGCCCTCTTCAGCTCCACGAATGTATTGGCCCCTACATCCTCCATCACTTGATGTAAATAGCCCAGGTCAGTTGACGCTTTCTATGGTTCCCTAAGTCTCAACTAATCCAGTCAAATGCGCAGGAACGTTTTTCCTAAGGAATGCCATTGATGACTCTACGATGAATAAGTAATTGAAATTTGATTTGGTATAAAATACAAAATAAGGATTGTGATGAGACGTTTAATAGCCTGTTAATACATTTTCCATGCTTAGACCTAGTAAAAACAGCCGCCATTTTGTTTCTACAACGTCATGAGCTAATGTTTTAGGACGCTTTGCCTCTTGCCGGATTGATCTCATCCATGACATGATTTTTGTTACACTGTACTTAGCAATGCAAGGAGCCCATGCCCCCCCCCCCCCTTGACACACCAGCAGTGATTGGTTATAAAGTTCTAAATAGGAGAGATGGGACATTCGAACCCGCCAAATAGTTAATTTTTATTACATGTCCCACCTGCCACGTTTTTTTAATGACTGGTCATAGGAGACGTGGCAGGTTGCACCTCGAATTAAAATATATTTTATAATTTTAATCTTGAAAACGTTTTGGTTGGTAAAGGTAGGTTTATTTACTAGATACTGTATGCAAATAACTGAATGGGACTGATTTGGCAATTACCTAAGAAATGACCGTGGATTATTGACGAAATTTATTAATTTCTCGTTCCGCAGCCGCGAAGTTATGAAAGCGCTCAGATAAAAAAGGCATAAAAAATTCAAGCTTTCGAAGGAAATTAGTATTATCTCATCTACATTATTATTACTTCTGAAAATAAAGCGCATTAAACCGATTCTATAGACTAGTTGTAAGGCAGTTGGAAAAATAGACTGTTTTTTGAGGAGGCTTGAATTGTTTATGAATTTTTTATCTGGCCACTTTCACGCAGGTATATTTGCGGCTGTGGAACGAGAAATTAATTAATTTCGTCAAAAAAAACTGCCATTTATTGTCAACAAACATTTTGGAATCTGGTAGGTAAAATTTATAAAATTAATTGGTTGTTGTATAATTTTAATTTATTTAACTTTTGTTAAATTCTGGAATTCAGTGGAATGCAATGCTAGGACATGTCTTTAATTCTGTGACCTGAGGAATGCCACGGGGTAATGAGCACTTTGTCTTTTTTTAGAGTGGGGAAAATATAGTTTTCATACTGCTGTTAAAGCTTAAGCCGTAAAAAATGTAAAAGGATAATATGAACTCTCAAATCTGTCAATTTTTATTTTTATTTAATTTACTACGTATTTTATTTAAGATACCTTTATTCCAGTTTTAGAAGACTATTTCATACATCATGATATTAGGAGGAATTTTTAATTTTTAGTGTTAAAATTATGTCGTACAGTCGGGAATAGGCCTGTTGATAGAACGTTAGGCTATACAACGGTAGTTTGCGGTTCGAGACTCGACAAGACAAGAAAATAATCATCCTGGCCTGGGTCCATCCAATCCTAATGGGTACCTTGCCTCCACCTGTAGGGGAAAGCACTACTGCCGGACATGTTGCTGACCACAATCGAGTAGTGGTCAAGAGAGAGGATCCTCTACTAGTCCTCAGACCAAGACTCTCTTGGGTTGTCGGGCCACTGATTTTTTAAAATTATTATTAAATGAATGTTACGGGGGACTGCAATGCACACAACGTTAAATTAATGGACAATCGCAAAATAAAACATTAAAAGTCCCTTTTGATATTGCGCATGAAGTCCTCTACAACTTGAACAGACTTAAAACAACTTAAATCTTTAATAATATACGTAGTAAATAAAATAAAATATAAAAGCTAACTGATTTTGAACTGATCCAGGGGTTACCAATATCTACTTTCCATATTAAAGAATTGTTCATCTCACCATTTCCATGTCTTTTTGGCTGCCGAACGGTGAATTCATTACTTGCGTCAAACGGCATCGTTTGTTGAAATAAAATATTTTGTAATCCCTCCCTTAACTAAATCATTTCTTTAGCACTATCCTCTTGTGTTGGTGCTACGCTTGCTGAGCTGAAGAGGGGTATAAGTGTTTAATCCAGGTGAATAAGTTGGGCGCATGCAATGAAGTGGAAAAAGTTGTGACCCAGATTAAAGATTGAAGGTTCTTGCCATAAGCTCTCTCTCTCGAGTTGTAATCTATGGATTGGTTTGCAGCGAATGTTGTATTCTTCTCCTCCGCTCTTCTCTGTTTTGTTTCAGTCCTTTATAGGTGTCGCACCCTCCTAGGTCCTTCATGACATCCTCTAGGTACTACTTCCTCTGCCGTCCTCTTGAGTTGGTGCTTCAACCATACCCTCAATGATGTTCTTGAGGAGCCCTTCGTGTCTCAAAATATGCCCCATAAGCTAACTACAGTCATAATAAAGCTATTTAGATTGCGACTCAAATGCGCAGAAACATACTGCGCCTTATTCTGTTGGCAAGCCTGCCTGCTGGATTTGTTCTTCATTTTCCGCCATTTTCTTTTTTTTTATGTAGGAACCCGAACACCTTTGCCATTTCATTTGACATTTCCCCTCACTTAGCTTATGGTTAGGCGCTATCTCTTCAATTTTATTATCTTTGGTATTGCCAAAGGGGTATAGTGGTACAATAAGGCATAACCTATATAATAGATATGTAAAGGATTAAAGATGAAGTGCTCATAATATCCCGACTTAAAATGTATCCTTTTCTACTATTGTTGATTTTAAATTTTTATTTTCAATTACCTGGTACTTAAATATTATTTATTTACAGGGCACAATACGATGGTTTTAAGGTAATGCTTTTACTTTTGTTCTTACAGTCAAGTATGTCATCGACCCATTTTAAGTTGAGAAGTTGCAAGGTTTTGGGTTGCAAATATTAGTCAAATGCAGGGGACATTGAGTGGAACTCGTTTTTTTAGAGTGGCTTGCTGCTAATGGACCGATAATAATCAGTGGCTCCCTCTTGTATGGTTGTGAGTAAAGAACCAAAGAAATACGCGACCAAAGTTTACAATCGTTATTGTGCCCAATGTATGTTTTTTTTTTATATTTTAAAAAGTTTTATTATAATGCAACATGTGGTGATCACTAGTGGCGGTGAAAAAATTGTTTGCAAATTTATTATTGGATGAGGTTGTTAAAATTGTTTATTTTGTTGTTGTTTTTATAATAGCCTAATTTACAGAGACAAATTAGAATAATGAAAGAAAAATGGTGGGAAAAATGGAAGGTGTATAAATAATGTTTGCACGTTCCGTTTTCGAAGTCCAATCCAACGAACAGGAAATGAATTTTCCGTAGTCATATAATTTTTTTCTAATCAAAAATAATTTTATTGGTAGTATAAACGCTTGTTTTGTGCTCCTCCTTTATTCCAAAAAAAATTGACGTGTAAAATCCATTCCTGATAAATTTCTGAACCCACGTATACCGTATACCTTAAGAGGCGTGTGATTGTTGTACTTACATCTGAAAGTTGTGAATTTGATGTGAAGGTAAAATTGTGAATTGACGCGCACAAGTCATTTGTTTAGTTCGTCATCATTTGAGCTCGCACCTGAATGCATGTAACATTTTTAAGATACAAAGACTCGTTCTCATATTTTGTTAATTTGAACTTACACCTGTTGCAATTTGAATATTAAGCATGTCTGAGTTTGCTCATTGGCGTGGGTTGACATCGAGGATGTGAATCAGTTTGCCAATGGCCTACGTCCATAAACAATCAATATATAATACAATCGGAGTGTTTTATTTTTTTTAAATAAAATTAAGTTTCATAAAGCTATAAATGCGCTGTCATAAATGTGAGGAAATGTTCCTTTAAAATTTGATACATAGTATGTGGCCGTTACTAATACAAACTGGCCTCATTTCAGTTGAAACTCATTTGACTTGACATCTTCAGTCTCCGGTGTCCGTTATTTTTTACAAGTCAAGTTCAATAACAGTGGCCGATCCGTATTAGTAACGGCCACATAATGTACATAAAAATGTAAAGGAACGTTTCTTCTACTTAATGGCATCTCATTTATTGATTTAGTATCGATATTTCATGTTAAATCTGATTGTTTACACCCGTAATGGTTTAACGGTTTTCCCCCTCCAGTTATTCCCCAGGTTCAACAAAAACCATCTTGGCGGCTTCTCAACCGCAATACCCCCCCCCCCCCAGAAAATTAAGACATTTAGGTGTGTGTGCTCATTCCGTTTGTTATTCAGCTTAAATCATTAAATCGTTGCATATAATATTAATAGTCCTAAATGATACTTAAATAATATATATATATATTTTAAATGCCTTCACCAAATTTGTACAGTCTTAAAATTATAAATACTATACAAGGAGGGAAATGTAGATTTGTAGCGTCAAGATTATAGTAATGATTAGATAAGTTTTTTGTACGAGTATAACGCCCCTGGCTTGTTGTGTTGTGCCAAAAATCGACATTTTCAACATTTGACAAGCAGTTTGCAGTCCCAGGGCGACTGACAGTCAATCCCACCAAAAAGTTGTCAGTTTCTTTGGACTGGATAAGATAAGATAAAATGTCTGCATATACAACTTTTTATATTAACAATAAACATATTTTCAAGTGAATGAATCCCAAAAAAACACTAAAGGCCCACTACCGATCTTTTTGCTCCTTGTTCCGATGTAAGAAAACTGAACTATGACCAGTAAAGGGTAAAGGCTGGATGAGACAATTGTTTCTTGGCCACTGCTCTTTTTTGAAATGTTATGGTCAGCAACATGCCCGTCGGCCGCTATTTTCTTTATCAAATAAAATAGCAAAAAAATGATGGTAACGTAGCCATCGGCATAGCTTGTGGAAGCAGTGTTTCTTGTTGGAATGTCTGAAAACCACTTGCAGGTCTGATGGGGGTGGGCAAGTCTGGTCAGTGGCTGTTAAGATGGTGCGCTACGATGGCGAATGATACCAGATACTATAGCTAAGCAAAAAACAGGACTTAGTAGTATGTACGATCTTGGAGTCAGGACCCAGGCTGCAATTTGGGCCCATAGGCCCCCAGTTGTACTAGTCCAGTTCTATTGCTTCTGCGAATCTCTTTATGGCAAGAGGTTGCACTGCTGAGGCCCAACCGTCATAACTAGTCTAGGCAAGTCAAGGGTGCCAGATCATATGGCACTCAGCGAGAATGTGCCATCCACTTTCCACGTCTTCATCGCCCAATATCGGCACAGATCTCTCAGTCCACTTGCCCACCAATCCGGGCGCAGTGTTATCTGAAATTCGTATGACTAGTGAGGGATATCACCCGACGCACGCGTGTTCTATCCAATTCCAGCAGAATTCCAAAACCAGGGCTTAGTCCAGGGGCTAACACATGTCTTACGTTTCAATGGGTTCGGCCCTCAATACCAAAGCTAAGAGTTGTTGACCCTGGTATAACCCGAGGGATGCAAAGTGACGCCTCAGGTTACAGAAGGAGGCGAACAATAAGCCAACAGCTGCAGTAAGGGCTACCAAACCCAACTGGTTTCGACGCCGAAAAAAATGTAGCGAACCCATTTTAGTTTCATGTTTCGAGTATCGGGCTTTGTAAGATTTTTTTCGATAGGTTTCAGGGGGGGGGGATTCTGAGCTAAGATGAATTTGATTGCTATGGCAAATAAGAAAAAAGTGTGAGTAAATTCTCTGTAGTGTTGTGGCGTCCATAAGCTGAAACTTTATGGTGGGATGAGCTATAATGGTAGAAAAGCGTCGGTCACACAACAGATTCACCTGCAGTCCTGACACCAGCTGAGAACAATAACTTGTTGTGGAATATGT
The DNA here is from genome assembly GCA_963971405.1 of Psococerastis gibbosa. Taxonomy (NCBI): domain Eukaryota; kingdom Metazoa; phylum Arthropoda; class Insecta; order Psocodea; family Psocidae; genus Psococerastis; species Psococerastis gibbosa. The sequence continues at coordinate 4,441,065 of OZ020485.1, forward strand.
GTAAATTATCCTAAATTGACTCCAATGTTTGTAAATTGTCTTAAGAGAATTAAAGCGGATGGCATTAAAATTGCTGATTGTGTGGCCAACAGAAATTAATGATTGTTCATTGTTGCATACGCTAGGCAAAACAAGTGAATGTCTTCTACTTTGGAGCGGATTACTTTTAATACCATACTTTAATGGTTTAAATAATTCTCCAGGTAAGTTATTCTTTTCCGTCGGTGCTAGGCTTACTAGTTCAGCTAGATTAATTGATTATTCTTTTTTATAATTATTTATAATTTTTTACTAATTATTTAATAACTGTGACTGTGACTGTGACACAGTCGCTGCTGAGCCTCCGAGATACAATCTTAGAAGTCTACGCAGTTCCACTGAAGATGTCGACCGCAGATGTTGACGAAACGTTTGGAAGTCCTCTTTCACTTCGACCACGGCCCATCAGCCCGGATTCTACTGGTTCCTCAACCTTGTGGAGTTTAAACCTATTAAGATAAACTAGGGAGGCTCGGGACCGCCTGCTCTACAAGCCCTCTGAATCAAGGCCAGAAAATGTAGCAAGTGTGGAACTCGAACCAACAACCTTTCGGGTGAAAGTCGGAGTTCGTGCCACTACTTTGCATGTCCTGACTTGAAGGCTACTCAGAACATGTCAGATAGCTTATTTGTTATATGGGATGGGTCTTATGAGCGGCAGCACAGAAACGCCCGTTTATCTGTGGAAGCTCAGTGAAAGTGTATTGTTTGCCTATGAGGTAATGCTAATCATTTGGTTATCTGACTAATAATAATATCTTTGTCAATACTATCTATCAGTTGCTTATTTCTCTCAGCCCCTCTAGGGCGTGTTTGCGGTACTTCCGATAATGTAATCTTAAAGATAGCGGGGGTTGCTTAGCAGCCCAGCATTGTGTTCTACTTGTTAGTTATGAGTAAAATGTACCGAATTTTACCTGAACAGTTGTTCCGAGACAAAAAAAAATCAAATTTGTTGTTATTTGTTAGTAAGTCCTGTATTGGTGTAAAATTGGGCTCTCTATAGGCACTACCTATTAGGCAGGTTTGGTCATCCGCCATTTTGTCCATCATCAAGCTTGGTGTGTACAGTATGCTTACTTCTTAGTAGGGCTTACAGTGCTACCAACTCAGGTGATGCCTGGGTGCTTTAGGAAAGCATTGAGTGTTAACATTTTTATTTTGTACTGATACATCAATGTTAAAGGTTAAATACGAGCAACCAGTTGTAAAAGTGCTTCATGAAAAATGTTAGAAAGGTATTTCATTGTTTTGATATATTTACTGCGTTTACAATAGTTTAACAATACATACCTTATGGCGGCATGTATAGGAATCAAAATGGTGGATTACAATGCCCGGGTAAATTGTTAATTTGTATAAAATAAACACATTAGGAAGAAGTACCATTTCAAAATTACCCCTTAAAATTATTGTGTGGCGTAATCTCGCAACAGTAAGTACCTACATCAGCATTGCAGCTGAAGTATCTCCTGCATATGTGTCAAAATATATCACCTGCTGCCTAGACACCATCTATCTTTAAGATATAGTAAGGCGCATATTCCACCGACCGGCTAGGGCTAAATACAAATACGGTGACTTGGTAACAGACATTCAAGACTTAGGCGGCGTTTCCACCGACCTTGCATTGCAGAATGCAAATGACATTGACGGAAATTTTTGTTTTCCTCTATGCCATAGTTAAAATTGATCAATGATCATACAGTAAAATCCCAACAAACTAAAATTAAAAAATGACGTCATGGGATATGTTAATTACAAACATTTTAATAGATTTCTATAAAAAGAAAAATTTTAATTTCCGTCAATGTCATTTGCATTCTGCAATGCGAGTTCGGTGGAAACCCCGCCTAAGTCTTGAATGTCTGCTACCACGTCACCGTATTTGTATTTAGTCCTAGCCGGTCGGTGGAATATGCGCCTAATATTTGGGACGTTTCGCGATCGCGTCCTTGAAAGCTATGGCCATCTCATAAAACCCAAAAATAGGCTGTAACTGTTTCTTTTTTTTAAATGTTTTAAATATTGCAAAAATAAATAAAAAACTGGCTGTTTTGGGCCCGCATTTACGGTAAACATACACTTATCTGGCAAAGCTTTCCTAGATGATTAACTGTATATGTTATTGAATGGACAACTTTCCTATTGAACTACGTGCTGTGATTGGGGGTCAATTCCCAATTATAGCGCCCTTGTTTAACTAGTGGAAAATCCTCGCTGTGATTGTTGATTGGGTAAAGAATTTTGAATTTACAGCAACTTTAGTTGGTAATCTACACCCAAATGATAGGCTAAGTCTACTTCATTATAATTCAAATTACCTACAAAGCCAACCGATATTTCGTATGAAAATGAATGAAATAAAAAGTTAAAACTATATGCCGCTCTCATAGGTTAATCATAGGCATTGGGCATTGACTCCCCAATCAGAGGAGAGCATTTTATCACGTTGTTTTTTTTTTTTCTTCAGGAAAGTTATCCATTTGAGAATTAGCATTCTTCGAATAATAATCAGTCTAGATGAATGCCCCCTGTAATTTTAAGTTGCAAGCTCTCCGACGGTTCCAAAACTTTAAATTTTATTATAATATTGTTATGTTATAAATTTTATCTATATATAATTATATATATAATCTACAAAAGTATATGCAAGATCCGGATCCTTTGTTACCAGAGTTAGAATTATTTTGTATTGTAAAGTTGGCATTGCCGTTGTCCAAACTTAATTTCTACTTGTTTACTGTATCTTTCTTAATATACAGACTTGCTGTAGGTTTATTACTCGTTTCCGCACTGTATTTTTTAGTACAAACCCTGAGTTCTCTGAATTGTCAATAAAATGTTTTTTGTACTAATTTTGTTTGTGTAATTCACTATTACAACTTACCTTTCTGTCAAATTGATGTTTGATGGGAAGCCTCTTAAGGCGCGTTTGCAGTACCTAACCAGGACAGAGTAAGCAGGCTAGCAAGATGGCCATCCGATGCTCTGTCACAACTGCGGAATCAGTAAATCAACGATTCCGCAGTTGGGACCGAGCGTAAGCGGTTGGTTCTCCCGTCGTAAGCCAAATACCGTAAAAATAAAGCTATTAAGAAATAAGAATGGTCAGGGACGTAAAGTTGGGGGGGGGGGAGTTGGGGGGGGGGGGGGGGGGCACGGTCCAACTTGCCCCCCCCCCCAGCCTCGAGCATTGTAAGACGTAGTTCATACTTCATGGTCCCCTTTGCAGCAATATTAATGTTAGCATTCCTGTTTTAGCGTTGTAAAATCTACAGCTATACTTTACAACTATTAAAATGCGTAAAACCTTACTATTTTGCTCTTATATTTTCAATTTATCCTTAAATCCTGCCTGTTGACGTCATAAGGTCTACTTTTTTTGCCCCCGCCATCATTCTAAAACTACGCCTCTGAGAATGCCATCCAACACAGGCACATCATCGATTCCCGGAGTTGTGACCCATGGTCAAGTTGGCCGAACTTCTGCACCTTCGATTAGGCGCGGTTTCCACCGACCGGCTAGGGCTACATACAAATACGGTGACGTGGTAGCAGACATTCAAAACTTAGACGGGGTTTCCACCGACCTCGTATTGCAGAATGCAAATGACATTGACGGAAATGTTTGTTTTGTGGGGACCACTTAGTCCCACATGTGTAATAACCAGTCTGCTTCCAGCTTCACCTTTTTCCCGTTAGATGGCGCTGTTCACATTCAGATAATTCAATATTCCTCAATCTTCCTTTTACGTATTTATTTCTCTTATTCAATAATATCTTTAATCTACCCTCTGTGTCTCATCAGCTCCTTTAGCTGTGGACACAGAGTTGGTTTTTCTATATGGAAGCAGGCTGGATCAAATTCAATATTAATTGTAAGCATGTATCGTTCTCGTCTCACAGCTCATATTGTAACCACTGTGTGTTAAATTACTCTAACTTGAGTCGAAGCACTGCAATACAAACCAATTCAAGTCTCCACTGCCTATTCAATTGCATCGTCCTTCGACTAGCTACATTGGTGACCCTCGACAACGGAACAAGCAGCCTTCCAGATTCCAGTTCCAGCTCCAGTTCCAGCTCCAGTTCCAGCTCCAGTTCCAGCCAGTTCCAGTTCCAGCCAATTCCAGTTCCAGCCAATTCCAGTTCCAGCCAATTCCAGTTCCAGCCAATTCCAGCCAATTCCAGCCAGTTCCAGCCAGTTCCAGCCAGCTCCAGTTCCAGCCAGCTCCAGTTCCAGCCAGTTCCAGTTCCAGCCAGTTCCAGTTCCAGCCAGTTCCAGTTCCAGCCAATTCCAGCCAGTTCCAGCCAGTTCCAGTTCCAGCCAGCTCCAGTTCCAGCCAGTTCCAGTTCCAGCCAGTTCCAGCTTCCAGCTTCCAGCCAGTTCCAGTTCCAGCCAGATCCAGTTCCAGCTTCCAGCCCGTTCCAGTTCCAGCCTCCAGAACGTCTCATCCGGCCATAGGCGGTGGAAACCACCCCGGAGCAGCTACATTCACCGCAGCAGCACAGCCACAACCTGCAAGATGCCGCAGACCACAGCCACAACCGCTACAGCTACGACCGCTACAGCTACAACCGCTACAGCTACGACCGCTACAGCTACAACCGCTACAGCTACAACTGCTACAGCCACAACACCGACACCCACGGCTACAACCAAGATGACAGGCCCTGCTAGTACGATGGCAGTCTCGGTCAAGCTTCCACCCTTCTGGACACAGTCGGCCAACCTGTCACCGGCACTGTGGTTCACTCAAGTGGAGGCTCAGTTCGCACTTGCTGGGGTCACAATGGAAACGACGAAATATTACCACGTCCTTTCAGCGCTCGACCAAAGTACCCTCAGCGAGATCTCAGATTTGTTAGCTGCCCCAGTACCAGTAAACCCATACACTGAGCTAAAAACGCAGTTAATCCAACGAATGAGTCTTCCAGCAAGCAGTCGCATTCAGCTACTAATGTCGGAAGACATAGGGGACAAAACTCCCAGCTCTTTTCTCCGGAGACTGCGGGCCCTCGCAGAGAAAGCCATATCAGACTCGGTTTTACGCACCATTTGGACGTCTCGCCTCCCGCACGCTATACAATTGGCAATCATCGGTCATGATCACCTGTCACTAGGTGACGTCGCGAACCTCGCCGACAAGATGGCCACCATCAATTCAGCAACACGTGACCGGATTCTTGAGTGCACAATGGCCCCTGTGGACCTATTGAAGACGTTAACAGAGAACGTCGCGGCTCTACAGGCACAGTTCGCCGACAGATACGGACAACGTGCCACACAGCCACGGTTCCAGCGCCAGTTCCGTTCACCAGCGCCTAAACAAGACCCAACTTGGTGTTTTTACCACCAAACCTATGGGAGGAAGGCCAGAAAGTGCCAGTAGCCATGCAGATTTCCGAAAAACGACGATCGCAGCCAGTAAAGGCAGGGCCTGCCTGCGCCACTACACACCTGCTTAAAACCTCACATCGCCTTCTTATCACGGACCCTTGCACCAAGATACGTTATCTCATTGACACAGGGTCCGACATCTGCGTTTTTCCACGTGCCCGTCTCAACCTACCGCTCCGTCGTACTCAACTCGAGCTGACTGCCGCCAATGGCACGATCATCAATACGTACGGAACAACAGCTCAACAACTGGACCTGGGATTACGACGCAGTTTCCGTTGGAATTTCATCATTGCCGATGTCACGCAACCCATCATCGGTGCAGACTTTCTCGCAGCCTCTAATTTGCTGGTGGATCTCCAGAACTCAAAGCTGATCGACGGGACAACGCATCGCAAGGCGAACCTGTGTCAAAGCCCCTCCAAGCAACCTAGCGTTTCTACCTTAACAATACCGCACAGTACCCCGGCCAGTCTAAAAGTAATAATTGAGGAGTTTAGCGACCTCACGCGGCCGAGACAACCCACAGACCAGGTCAAACACTCCACGGTCCACTACATTAGAACGACAGACGGACCTCCCGTCTCCGCTCGCCCACGCCGGTTGGCCCCGGACAAGTTTATTATCGCCAAAAAGGAGTTCAACGACATGATCCAGACCGGCGTATGTCGTCCGTCCGACAGCCCATGGGCCTCACCATTACACCTAGTACCTAAAAGCGACCATTCATGGCGCCCATGCGGGGACTACAGACGGCTCAATGCTCGAACAATTCCTGACGCGTACCCAGTCCGCCACATCGCAGATTTCAGTGCAGAATTGCGAGGAAAAACCGTATTCAGCAAAATAGACCTGGTCAAAGCATTCACCCAGATACCAGTTTCCAATGGTGACATTCCAAAGACAGCAATAAATACTCCGTTCGGCCTTTTCGAATTCCCATTCATGACATTCGGTCTTCGCAATGCTGCTCAAACCTTCCAACGCTTCATGGATAACATCCTACGCGACCTCCCGTGGGCATATTCATACATCGACGACGTACTGGTTGCATCGAGTGATAAGCAGGAGCACGAATCACACCTACGTCAACTCTTCCAACGATTCCGAGAATATGGCCTAGTCATTAATCCTAGCAAGTGTACCCTCGGCGTTGGGTCAATCAGCTTTCTTGGTTACCTCGTGTCAGCAGAAGGCACACAAGCCCTACCAGACAGGGTAAAGGCACTCACTGAATACCCTCTTCCAAAGACATTCAAAGATCTACGCCGTTTCCTTGGCATGATTAACTACTACCGCCGGTTCCTACCAAATGCAGCCAACGAACAAGCACCACTCAACACGTTGTTATCTGGAGACAAGGTAAAAGGGAACGCTACGATACCATGGACAACAAAGCTTACCGAAGCTTTCAGCTCATGCAAACACAGTCTGGCACGCATCACCCTACTCGCGCATCCAGATCATACGGCTCCGATTGCACTAGTCACAGATGCATCAGACACCAGTATCGGAGCTACAGTCCAACAACGGATCAACGATCATTGGCAGCCATTAGCATTCTTCTCGCAGAAACTTAAAGAAAACCAACGAACATGGTCCGCCTACGATCGCGAATTGCTTGCGGTACACGACGCCATTCGTCATTTCCGTTACCTGCTAGAAGCGCGCGCTTTTGTCGTGTATACCGATCACAAACCGTTGACGCACGCTTTTCAGAATCCAAAAACAAGTTGCTCACCTCGCCAAATGCGGCAAATGGAATTCGTCTCTCAATTCACCACGGACATCCAATACATCGCTGGGCAGGACAACATGGCCGCTGATGCATTCTCAAGAATCGAAGCAATCTCTACTCCCGTATCTCCTGAGCAACTTTCTTCTGCTCAGAAAGACGACAGAGAACTCAAAGAGCTTCGGTCCAGTAGAAAGACGTCCCTCATCCTCGTTGATGTTCCCATTCCGGGCTCTGATTCAGTCCTTACGTGCGATTCTAGTCAAGACATACAACGCCCATTTGTGCCCAAACCATTACGTCGACAACTTTTCGAGCACCTACACAGCCTACATCACCCAGGAATAGCAGCGTCTGCTAACCTGGTTGCCCAACGCTACATATGGCCTTCTATCCGTAAGGATTGCCGCGCTTGGGCTCGTCTGTGTGTCAACTGTCAATTGTCCAAGATACATCGACACACCCTCACTGCGATTGGAACCTTTACTCAGCCTGACCGACGGTTTCAGCACATACACCTCGACATTGTAGGCCCATTACCACCGTCGGAAGGCTACACGTATTTGTTAACACTCGTTGACCGTTTCACGCGATGGCCGGAAGCCGTTCCTATGGTGAACATCACCGCCGAAAACGTCGCCAGAACCCTCATTTCCTGCTGGATCAGCCGGTTTGGGTGCCCGGAGACAATTACTACAGATCGCGGCCGACAGTTTGAGAGCCATTTGTTTGCTGACCTGGCCCGATTATGCGGATTTCACCATGCACGGACTACCAGTTACCACCCTGCATCCAACGGCATGGTAGAGCGTATGCACCGCTCACTCAAAGCCTCCATTATGTGTCATGCCAATGACAAATGGACGGAAGCCCTTCCGCTAGTTTTACTGGGCATGCGCGCCACTCTTAAGAAAGATCTTCAAGCTTCTCCAGCAGATCTGGTCTATGGTGAACCATTAAGACTACCAGGACAGATGCTGACAACTCCTCCTTCAAATCAGAGTCCGGCGGACACTCTCATCTCACTTCGAAGGAAATTCGACTCACTACGCCCCACTCGCGTCAAGAGACACGGGGCTCATCAAACATTCATCCCACAAGACCTTGCCAAGGCCACGCACGTTTTCGTGAGACAAGACCACGTCCGTGCTTCCCTCGAACGTCCTTATGCGGGACCATTCCCTGTGTTAAGTCGCACCGACAAAACAGTTACGATTTCAAGCCGCGGTCGTGCGGTTACTGTGTCAATGGACAGGGTCAAGCCGGCCTACATTAATGCCAGTACAGACGAACCGTCTCACCAGTCTACGATCAACCCCCCGCATCAGCATCCTGCTCAAGATAAACCTCAGGAGAAGGTCTCCTCACCACTTCCTGCCACTGACGTCGTGCCGACACCACCGACTCGCACCACTCGCTCAGGTCGTCACATCCACGTTCCACGACATTTCTCCGACTTCCAGTCTTAGGAGGGGGGTAATGTGGGGACCACTTAGTCCCACATGTGTAATAACCAGTCTGCTTCCAGCTTCACCTTTTTCCCGTTAGATGGCGCTGTTCACATTCAGATAATTCAATATTCCTCAATCTTCCTTTTACGTATTTATTTCTCTTATTCAATAATATCTTTAATCTACCCTCTGTGTCTCATCAGCTCCTTTAGCTGTGGACACAGAGTTGGTTTTTCTATATGGAAGCAGGCTGGATCAAATTCAATATTAATTGTAAGCATGTATCGTTCTCGTCTCACAGCTCATATTGTAACCACTGTGTGTTAAATTACTCTAACTTGAGTCGAAGCACTGCAATACAAACCAATTCAAGTCTCCACTGCCTATTCAATTGCATCGTCCTTCGACTAGCTACAGTTTTTATTTTTATAGAAAACTATTAAAATGTTTGTAATTAACATATCCCATGACGCCATTTTCTAATTTTAGTTTGTTTGTTTGTGATTTTACTGTATGATCATTGATCAATTTTAATTATGGCATAGAGTGAAACAAACATTTCCGTCAATGTCATTTGCATTCTGCAATGGTCGGTGGAAACCCCGTCTAAGTCTTGAATGTCTGCTACCACGTCACCGTATTTGTATTTAGCCCTAGCCGGTTGTTGGAAACCGCGCCTTAAGTCGTGAGCACTGCCTGTTGAATCGTCCATTTGTTCTTCCTTTTCCGACATTTTCTTTTTTAATGTTTCCAACCCCTTAACTTGGTCACATTTCCCCAAGTTTAACCGCTATCGGCAATACTTAGCTTATGGTTAGGAGTGATCTATTTTATTATGGTTAGCTACACTGTCTCTCAAGTTTCAATCACCCTCCCCCCCCCCCTATTTTAGTGTAGGCCTATGTTTCGTGAATTCTTATGCCGTGTGGCCTATTATTGCTATTATGGTTTACCTAGTGTATGAGTGGGCCCAAAATTCGCCCACAGAAAATATAGACAATTTTCTTTCTTTCTTTATGATTGGGCTCAATCTGAGTCCGTTCAACAACCGTCTTACACAATTACCAACTCTCAAGAGACCAGCAATTGTGTGCTTTAAGATATGTTTAATCAATCTTATTATACGAGTAGACATAGCAGCAGAAATCGGGTACGTCGAAATTACTCGGGTGACAGGTTGCTGCAAGTCGATACTTCTAACAAGAAGGACTGTTTCCACTGAGTCACTGCACTGTAGTATATATGTATGCCAATGACTCAACAAATCAATAAAGTTGGTCTGTCAAAATTAATACAAAGAAGCTGATGTGCTCCTGAAGTGCTATAGCGTTCCTAAGGTGCCCATTCCACATACGTACAACGTCAACGAAAAATTGAAAAATGACGTCAAAATGACGTAAATTGACGTGGTAGCAGAATTTTTAGTATGTCTTTAATGTCTGCTAAAACGTCATTTTTCAATTTTTCGTTGACGATTGAAGTATATGGAATACCCCCTAATATATTATTATAATCAAGGCCGTAGCCAAGGGGGGGGGGTTCAAACCCCCCCTCGAAATGAATTGGCTTGATACTAGATAGAATCGGATTTTGAGAGGAAAAATAAAAACCACTATGTAATATCATATGATATTTCTAACCCCCCCCCCCCCCCCGAAAAAAAATCCTGGCTATGGCCTTGATTATAATTATATATTATAAGGTAATATAACTGCAAAGGCTTTCACGGCCGGAGTCGAATGAGGAACCAGTAGAATCCGGGCTGATGGGCCGTGGTCGAAGTGAAAGAGAACTTCCAAACGTTTCGTCAACATCTGCGGTCGACATCTTCAGTGGAACTGCGTAGACTTCTAAGATTGTATCTCGGAGGCTCAGCAGCGACTGTGAGGGCAGGAGGTTGTGCTCTGAAATTTATACTAAGATGCGGGGTGGTGGGGGGTGGAGGCGGAGTCATCCTCGCTCCTGATTGGCTCCCTACTACCTCAACCTGATTCATCATCCGGGGTCATCATCCGGAAATCAGGTTGAGGTAGTAGGGAGCCAATCAGGAGCGAGGATGACTCCGCCTCCACCCCCCACCACCCCGCATCTTAGTATAAATTTCAGAGCACAACCTCCTGCCCTCACAGTCGCTGCTGAGCCTCCGAGATACAATCTTAGAAGTCTACGCAGTTCCACTGAAGATGTCGACCGCAGATGTTGACGAAACGTTTGGAAGTTCTCTTTCACTTCGACCACGGCCCATCAGCCCGGATTCTACTGGTTCCTTATTATAAGGTAGGTACATACTTTTCAGCCTACACTAGTGTATCAATGTCTCTAACTGTTAAAGTAGATAGCCTTGCAGATTTGAACTTACCTCTTAGTACAGGGCGTCCAGCTCAGGTGATGCCGACTGCCTGATGTCCCAGAAATGCCCTTGATGCTAGTTCCACATGCTCGGCGTGTATCTTTAGATGTCCGCCCTCATTGTGTCCAACCTGTTCGCGTAGCTTGTCCCGTTGTGTGTATGGGGATGGGGCCGAGCACTGCAGGAGTATGTGCAGATTTGAAAAATAACATGGAAGTTGCAGTTAGGTACAGCATCAAAAATCCTTGATAATAAGTATGTATAATATTTGACAAACAGCATATTTGTAGTATTGTAAGCTAGCCTACGAGTAGGTTTAAAATATTTTCATTTTTTTATACAATATAATATTTTCATCGTGGGTAGGTAATATATTCTACACGAACACGACGACCTACCCTTGTAGTTCTATGTATTTTCTTTAAATCTTATGCCAAACAATGTTATAATTGAAATGGCTAACTGTGAAAATTCTGTGACAGGTAAAAGAACAACAAAAAACAAAAAAAAAAAAACAGGAACCCCGGCGGAAATGATTCAAAAGATAAAAATTAAATGTTAAAATTTGAATTTAAGCGGAAAATCCTGTTGCCATGCCAACTGGTCATAAACATTGCGGAAATGTTGCGCTTATTGTTAGCCAGTGCCGATGCAAAACGCAATGAATACCTTCAAAATTATCAGTGTTGTTCGGTTGTAAAGATGAGATTGAAGCAGTATTTTCGCTTACATTGCTGGGAACTGTGTGGTTTTGTATAGGATAACATAACCAGAGGGTCTTGCATAGTTATGCCAGCCCCCGGGAAAAGAACTGAGGTATATACAATACTATTTACATCTGAGTGATTATAAGTAACCCTAATTTGTTAGAGACGTTAATTATTATGAACACAATAGTTTTTGCTAATTATTTGATATTGTTTTGATTACAGCTGCTAATAATAGTGTAGAACGCTGATAAACTAGCATATGAGTGTAGCTATTTGGTCAGTTAATACAAAAACCGGTTGTTTGCACTTATGTTAGCCTAATAATCTGCCAATGTCAAAGGGTCCAAGGCCAGCCACTGTTTCTTTTTTGGCTACACTAGGCCTTGTTAGCAAATTAGTGGAGTGCAAGTAATTGGGATTTAAATTTTAATACTATTAAAAAAAACCTGGCGTAGACTAGTCTATTGTAATTAGTAGTAGGTGCAATTAGGTGAAAGATAAGATTGTTATCAACATCCTGAATAGCTTTGGATGTACAAAATATTGCCTACGGGCTTATTAGGGTTAGAATTTTCATGAAGGGGGGTGGGGGACTCCAATAATGCCTGCTCCAGGAAAGGTTCACTTTAGCTACCGCTTGAGAAATTACCAAATGTAGTACCGGTTTGTCTCAAGGTGCCTATTTGGCCCTATTTCATAATTTCAGTTAGTTTTCCCTCGCTTTTATCCATAGGTGGGGTCAGTGATATGGCAGGTTCTCCTCTACTCATTGCGACTCTGCTTCGGCTGAAGTTGCTCCTGCAATTCTGAAGTCTGTGCAGTCGTGGTCTTCTTCTTCCCTCAGGTTCAATATGTTCTACCCGCTTTATTAGGTCATTTGGCTGCCTTCTTTCGACGTCGACCATGACAGTCGTCGTTCATGGGCTTTCACTATTTGTACTATATAATATAAATACAAATATTAAGGTTCTTGACGAGCCAGTGCTGGGTTGACCTTGTCACAATCTGCAATGAAAATGGGAATAATAAAAATAGCCACCTGAAGAGTGAAGATGTTTTGTTCAAAAAGGTAGGGGGTGCACTCACACCATCCAGTTCCTGTGGTCGAACTGAACCAAGCTGTAAAGGGGTGTGTCAATAAGTCTGCCCTTTATAAATGTGATTTGAAACAAGTCGTATCAAATTGTCTCGCTGTTAATGACAACTTATTGTAAAACTAGTCAGCAAGTATCAGGAAAAAGTCTCTTGTTCAGGCAACACCAAGCCATATCGAAACCTCCTGCTGAGCGTATATTATTAGACTGTACAGTGCTACTTGTCCAGGCCTCAACTTTACTGATACGGTATGAGACTATTAAAGATGTACTGGCCATATATTATACGTGTACATAGGACTCCTGCGGCCTTAAATACGGGTCTGCAATGGGCAAGATAAGGGCTGGCTGTAACAATTCGATTCGTAGCCATTTTCTATAGGGCCTATGCCCGGTAAGATTATGTATTTGACAGTGACATTTACCTGCTAAAACTCCCGCTTGTTCTGGGAATAGCTTCTCATAAATGAAAGTTGGGATATGCTGAAGGATAATCTGGTCGTATAGTTTGTAAAGATCCTACAGCAGTGATATGGGCGTGTAGCTTGAAGTTAGATCGAGTCGTTTTCCTGATTTTAGCAGGGCGATGACTTTCGATTTTCCCCAACTCCAACTTTTAAATTGTCCTTGATAGTTTCTGTTTGTCTTTTTGATTTGCCAATGTGGATCTAAGTTTTTGTCTTAGATTGGCTCTCCCCATGTTTTGGAATCCTTTTCATCGAGTAAATGTGATTTTAGTTTACTTTAGATCGTCGACTGTCTCTGGGGTCACATTTACTCGAAGGAACAATTTTCTGGTGGGAACCGCCCTAATTCTATCTAATTGAAATAGAGGCCTGTTAACCCAATAATAACCTACTGTAAAGTTCTGTACAGGACATTCTGCCAAAAAGGTTTGGCTCCTGGGGCCACATTTTACGTCTTTTCAGTGGCTGGTCATAGGAGACCTGGTGTTGGCTCCTGAAATTCATCCGTATATCTTTGGCGGGAAGTGAATGTCCCATCCTTACTATATAGAACTATTATAACTGTAGGCTACAGCTACACATGTCCATAGTGTGGATGAGCCAGTCAGGATTCATGTAGGCTATTTATAAAAATAGGCAATGCGTTAGCAAACCATCGCAAATGTATCGTTCCTGGTATGTATTGCATAAGAAAACTGCTCGTATGCCGACTACAAAGCAGTCTAGTAAATTTATACCGACATGCAATGCGTAAGGAATAGGAGTGATGAGTACCTACTAAACAGGTTCCGAGTATTATTATTATTATTATTATTATTATTATTATTATTATTATTATAATAGAAGAGGTGTTTATGGACGTAGGCCTACATATAGTGTGGTCCATTGAACCTTGCCCTGCCAACGACACCATCGGTAAATTTATACCTACATGTCTGGACACATAATGTGTTAAGAATAAGAATGAATCGTGATGAGTGGTTGCTATTCACCACATCATCCGCCTTAGTCCTGAAAAAGACTGATGGTTTCTGAAGGATTGACTCATTGCTCTTGCATTTTTCTCTGAATTATTGAGTAAATCCGATCCCTTGAGGATTTGAACTACCATTCTCCCGTTTGAAAGGTAAGCTCTCTAACTATTCGTCCACGCCCCTCGCCAGAGTATATTAACTTGAAACTTCTAATTGAACTTTACTTTTTCCCTAACTAATGGCATATTCGTGTGTAATGTGTGTATCGTCATATCGTAATGTGTGTATCGTGTGCTATGTCATGGTGGGCTGACTTATGGGATCAGTATTCAGGGCTATGACTGTTGCTTCTTTTAGCTTCCTCTGCTTGAAACCTGTCTCCCTAAGGATGATCCCTGCTTTGCCCCATTAGATTTTATGGTCTTCAGTCCAGGTCTACTAAATCTGCTAAATGGGATTTCTCTGTTTCTCCTAGTCTAACTAACCGTTTGTGCTTCTGAACTCTTTCTGCTAGTGACCGACGTGTTTCCGCATTTTCGATCACAGTCACTGGATATTTCTTAGACACAGCTCCCTGCTCCTAGTGTCATTCTTCCTAAGAGTTGAATCAGACTTGAATGCTGTTCGGATATTGACTTTTTGACCTATCTTTCTAACCTTTTCTGAGAAGCCACAAACCCCTGACCCTCGTCAAAATATATTACACCATTGGGCATTGCGATTAACCTTAACTGATATATTACTTACTTACAGGGTGGCCCATTGAACCTTCCCTGCCAACGACCCCATCGGTAAATTTATACGTGCATACCTGGACATGCAATGCGTAAGGGATAGGAATAATGAGTGCATACTAAACAGGTTTCCATACGCACTCCTGACGGGTTTGTATCGTAAGTGCTGTTTTGCAATGAGATGCTATACCTGCCTTAATAAGGTTGCTTACCTTGCTCACGTTTGTATAACCTTGGCCTCTATTCAACCCTGTCCTAAGCAGTTCCTTGAGGTCGTTCATCTGCCTGGCTGCTGATTGTAAGCCCTACTAGCAGCCGCTCTGGTATCTGATATCCTGGCAAATTGGTCTTGAAGGTTGCATAAGAAAACTGTAAGGCAAAAGGTTGCAGTAGAAATAAACTTTGGGTAACTAGAATTATCAATATAATTAACCCTGGGTAGTCGTAATGTCCCATTTCATTAACATTCATATGTTTCGTCTCATAAACTAATCGAAACAGTGGGCATAGCATACTGGATATACTATACTCTCAATTGCTGCACCGTTCCATAACGCTCTACCATTGCCAAATGTCTTCTAAAAATTCCTAATTAAGGAAAAAGATACGTGGAAATGAAGAAGATAAAGCCTAACTCTAATTCAATGGGATAGCAGGAAAGCATGAATACCCTCTTCTTTCTCCATTGACTCACTGTTTCGTAACACGTTACCATTGACTAAACATAAAGACGTTACTACTTGCACAAGTCTTCTTACTACTCCTAATTTGTAAAAGACATGCCCCAACCGTGATTCAGCGTGATTTGTGGGTCGTGACGGTTACCTTAAATTTCAATTTACATATTATATTATAAATATTGACTTTCTGTTCTATTACTAAACCAATATAGCGGAGTTAGGGCTATAAAGCCCTCTCTTACACTCAACTAAGAAGGCCCGGGACCGCCTGCTTTAAATGTCTTCCGAAGCATGGCCAGAAAATTTAGCAAGTGTGGGACTCGAACCAACAACCTTTCGGGTGAAAGTCTGTACCACTACTCTACATGTCCTGATATGATGGTGTATATTGCAGTAATTAAATGGGCTCAGGATGAGAAGAAACCCTCCGCAGTATATTTTTATGCAATAAAGGGAATTGATAAAATCTTGAACACACAATCTAGTCGTGTTGTCATCTATACTATAGTGTATATGGTAACAGATCGTCGCTTCGTGTTTTTTCTCGATTCCCTTTTTCGGATATAATACCTTAACTTCCCCCACAGCAAAACCCTTTCACGTGTGTCCTCTTCTAGAGTTTCAATCCATCGATTGGTTTGCAGCGAATGTTTCAATCTCCTTCTCCACTCTTTCCTCTGTCTTTTGCGGTCCTTTTTAGTAGTAGGTAGGTGTCCCATCCTAGGTCCTTCATGACATCCTCTAAGAACTCCTTCCTCCGTCGTCCTCTTGAATTGGTACCTTCGACCATACCCTGAATATGTTCTTGATGAGTCCTTCAGAATATGCCCCATCCCATTGAGTAACATAAAAAAAATAGTACCATTGGCTATTTCCATTTTTCAGGTATACAATGGCGTGCGACAAAGATCTCGTAAAGAGTCAGGCAGTCTGGAAGAGGCGGGAACTACATACCAACCGGAAGCCAGAACGCGAAAAGACCGGAAATGGCGCGGGCCCACATCCATTGCCGGGATTATCCTCCTCTTCTACACCGCCGTGTTCGCCATGCAACTGTACGTCGAAAACTACAGCCTGCCGCAACCGTTAATGCTCAAAGACATTCCCGACAATCCGGACAAATTCATAGCCGAACGATCAATGCAAACTCTGTTAAAATTAACTAGTTTAGGACCCCGGGTATCCGGTAGCGAAGCCAACGAAGTACACGCCATAAACCTGCTCAAAAAACAAGTACAAGAAATCAAAGAAAATGCGCATCCGTCAAAAACTGTGGAACTCGACGTGCAAAGAGTATCCGGTGCGTATGCGTTGACTTTTTTGGACGGGTTAACTAACGTGTACCGTAATGTACCTAATGTTGTGGTGAAGCTGAGTTCGAATCCCGGTTGGGCGCATAGTTTGCTGATCAACTGCCATTTTGACTCGGTGCCTGACTCGCCAGGAGCCAGTGACGACGGGGCGAGTTGTGCGAATATGCTGGAGATTCTGCGGGTGCTGGCGACGTCTCGGCTGCCGTTGAGGCATAATTTAATTTTTTTGTTTAATGGTGCCGAGGAGAATTTGATGCACGCGTCGCATGGCTTTATTACACAGCATCCGTGGGCGAAGGAAGTTCGGGCGTTTGTGAATTTGGAAGCCTGTGGTGCGGGCGGCAGGGAGGTTTTGTTTCAGTCGGGTCCCAACAGCCCGTGGATCATGCAGGTAAGAATTATGCAGATATTCAGCCCAAGTCATAACATTAACCCTAAACTGATACTTGTGTTTTTTATTCATAACAACATATCCACTCCTTGACTTCTTCTTCTAATGTCTCTTCTACCAGCCAGTAGAAACGACTTGGCAGCTCCCAAGCATCCTTGCGAGCGAACCCCATGTTTTCCTATTTATGAATTACCATAAGTACCGTAATTGTTCCATAATAAATAGTTGTCCCGTGGTTAAAGTTTGGCTCCAAATCGGGTTACTGACTGACAGACAGGCAGATATTTCGTATAAACCACTATTCCTGGGACCTTTAGTAAGTAATTGTAATTGTAATCTGAAACCGATAATTTCGACCATCACAAAGCTTTCCTTATACTAGCGATTAAATAGGTAAGCAATAATAATTTCCTGGTGCCAGGGTGTGATGAGATGATGTGAGATAGTAATGACAGCTGTAATTCCTTGATCACGCTTAAATTTCTTAAGACGAGTCTTATCTAGATAAACGGGTCATAAATAAAACGTGGAATTATATTTATCTTATTATCGCATAATAATTGTTTGAAGGCGTTTATCTTTTCTTTTATGATATCCTGATAAACATAGCCTAATTTCTTACTTTCGCAACTCTTTTGGAAATTTTATTTGCTAAACACATACTTTGCAGTTTTCATTAGTTAAAGGCCTGAATGGGTATGTGAAGTCTGAGTTGGCGAAATAGTGGGCTACAGTTAGAAAACAGCCAGTTACAGCTATAAAGCTGCGAAAACCTATTGGTACGCCACCACTGCTTGGAAGAACCGCTGAATATTCCATAAATGTAGTGTGACCACAATATTAGTGAATTTTGAAGCGCAGTTCGTATAAGGAGTCCAAGTTTCTTCTTAACTACCAAATAATAACTTGTTGGAAAGCTGACAACCTGTTGGGCATGTTTTCCAGATACCATGTCTGTCAGCCAGGAAAATATAAAGAACAAGAACTCAGGCTTTGTTTACAGCAATGAATCGAATACAAACACAGGAGATTAGTACCTGGTTCAATTAGCGTTGTCTACACCTCTAATTCATGCTGATTCCTCTAATTTGGGCGTTGCCCCGTTGTAGTCCAGTTGGTAGAAAACTGGACTAGGGTTATATATAGGAGAGATTCCATTCCAGCCCACCAAAATTATTATTGAAATGCTGGGGCCACCTGCTTTGTCTTTTCAATGGCTGGTCATGGGAGACGTGGCGGGTGGCCCCAGAAATGCAAAAATTTATTGGTTTTAAATTTTTTATTGTTTTTTTTTTTGTTATTATATTAATTAAATTTTTTTTGGCGGGAAGCCAGTGTCTCATCTCTCCTACATAGAGCTCTAGTCCCTCCCACGGGGTCGGCGCCACAGGCCACAGATCTTCAATTTCCCATTGTTACAGTCCAGGCGGGTAAGATGAGCCCTTCCAGCGTAAAGAATGAAGCGGCAAAAAGTGGTGACCGAGATTGATCTTGGAGGTTCTCGTCATAAGCTAATCGGAGTCATAATCAAGTTATTTAGAGTGCGACTCAAGTGTGCAGAGACTTACTGCGCAGGTTCTGTTGGGAAACCTGCCTGCTGGATTGTACATTTCCCCTTCTTTTGCGGCTATTTTTTTTTTTTTTTTAAATGTTGGAACCGTACAAACTTGGTCGCGTCTCCTTTGATAACTTAAGCCATTTCCGTGGACATTTCCCCGCATTTCCCCTTACGCCGGTGACTCACTGAGAAGTTGATAACTATGCCAAATGCGGGTAGTTGGAAAACCTACTTCAAAATATTTCTGAGACTGGCGTGAAGCCGACCGCACACAGTTGCAGGTTTCCCATCGTCACGCCCAGGACACGCCAGCTCATAGAAATCTTCTGGAGTTGACTGGTTTTGCACCAACCACTTCCTCTCATGACAAATTTCTCGGCCAGTCACCGGCGCGTGAATCGTCCGTGTGTACCGGTCCTAAAAAAATTATTTGTGTTGCAGACTTACGCAGCTACAGTGCCCAAACCTTACGCGTCCTCCATGGCTCAGGAAATCTTCGCGAGCGGTGTAGTTCCCGGCGATACTGACTTCAGGGTCTTCCGCGACTTCGGCAATATTTCTGGTAATAATAATAATAATAATAATTTCCTGAAGGAATTTGTATGAGCCTAGACCTAAATTAGCTTGTGGTCCAGTGGTTAAGACGAAGCCCCGGTTAGGCGTAGATCGTGGGTTCGAATCCCGCCAAGCCCAGTTTTTCTATATCCTCTAATTTCGGTTATAACGTGGAGGTTACCTCTTCAACCAAATTTTTTAATGTCAGTGTTATATATACCATAGAATACTGCAATATAATGTGAAAACCTAGTCCTACTTATATAGGAAAAAGCGTGCGCCCACCCAAACAAAGCATTTTGATTTGACGTCCTTCCTTTGTTCGAAAGTCGTTCATTACGATAATACTATTCCTCTGCTATTCCAGGTTTGGACTTCGCTTGGTCCTCGAACGGCTACGTCTACCACACGCCGTTCGATAGCTCACAACAGATCCCGCTGGGCACGCTACAGCGAACGGGTGATAATGTGCTGGAGCTGGTCAAGGGGCTGGCGAACGCCCCCGAACTGGAGCATCCCGATTGGAACGCTCCCGGCAACGTAGTCTACTTCGACGTGCTCGGCCTGGTGTTGGTACTGTGGTCCGAGACTGTCGGCAATTGTCTCAATGTCTCTGCTGTGATTCTCTCTGCTGTCTCAATTGCGATGAATCGACAGACCTTCCGTAAGAAAAGTAAGTTCTCCTTCGGGGGTTATTCCACCGACGTCAATAGTGATAGTAATGGTGGTATGACGTGGTAGCAGACATTAAAGACAGTCTAAAAATGTCCGCTACCACGACAATACCACCATTACTATCACTATTGACGTCGGTGGAATACTCGCCTATCATGGGTGCACTTGGCACTTTTTTGCTAGAGAGAGAGAGATTGTTACCAGGGTTGGCCGCATAGTTTCACGTGACCTGGTGGAGGAAGCATTGGCCGCCGGCATAATAACAGCCTAACGTTACCAGGGGACGCCCGATACCTGTATGTCATAGGTGATACAAGAATCATCGAGGAGATGTGTTCTACATCGACGGCCTCGGACTGTCGGCAACTGTCTCAATGGCTCTGCTGTGGCCTGTGATTTCCTCCGATATCTCTATGGGGATGAATTGGCAGATCTTCCGGAAGACAGGTAAATTGTCCTTCCTTAAATGCACTTGGGACTTTTATTGCTGAAGTGTACACCTGAGTTCATGCAACACGTCTCTGGTCTCTAGTAAATACTTTGGTCATTTGAAATAATTTATGATAAATTCTACTGGCCATATATCTACGGAATGTGCTGAGTCGAGAATGGCCAGCATTTGGATATGGGCAGCTATCCTCGGAAAATTAGACTCTGGATAAAGCAACGCTAACTTCGGAGTAATTTTCCTTTTTTTTTTTTTTTTAAATTGACTTGGGCACTTCGGGAATGCATATCTGTCGAGTGTCGGGAATGTTACTGACTAGAACATCTCAATCATCTCATTCATAATGGATAGGTAGGTACTAGCAAAGAAAAAGAAAAGAATATAGTAGCCTACAATATAAAGTATTGACTGTGGTCCTAGGAAGTCAAGAAATTGAATACTCACCCATTCCTCATATTTACATTTAATTTGTCACGGTTTTTTTTTCATGGCCTTCATTTACTCATTGGTCTCAAAGGTATAACAACTTTTGAGGCCACTCTCCTTCATTCCGTCAGCAGTAGGAGCAACTATTACTTTTCTTGTTGCAGGCAGGGGCGCAAGCTATCGCCGAGAGCTGCTGAAGGCAGTTGGCGTCTTTTTGCTGGGTTTGATTTTGTGTACCGCAGTGTGCCTGAGCATCGCGCTCTATCTGACGGCAGTGGGTCGAACTATGGCATGGTACGCCAACCCCACCTGGCTGCTGTTCCTCTACGTCATTCCATGCATTACTACCCTTATGGCTCTTCATATTTATGCTGCGCAGAAGCAGCTGCGGGTATGTATTTGGTGTACAAAAAAAAAAATAGAAATAACGTTTCTAGAAACTTCCAGCCAGGAGCTAAACATGAGCGAACATTGAACAAACGTTGTTTTTAAAATCTATACTTTTTCTGTGGAAAAGATTAGTAGAATATAAACAATTTAATGAATGTATCCGATTGACCTCTTCATTCGCCCCCTCGCACGCCGCTGGCATGAGGGGACACTTCCACTTTCTTCTACATTTTATATAAAACAAATTAAGAAAAAATATACGAATTATTATTATTAATTGTTATTATTATTCCTTGTTAAAACAAAATATTGCAGTATTATATGGTATATATAACGCTGACATTAAATTAACTTTGGTTGAAGAGGTGACCTCCTCGTTATAACCGAAATTAGAGGATCCTCTTTCGGTTGTTAAAACAACATTTATTAATTTTTGTGCCATTCTTGTTGCAGGGGGTGCAATCAAAGTCTGTGATAGTACAACTTTACATAGATGCGTGTCTGGTAGTGTGGACGGCCATTTTAGTGGTGGCCATCTTGTTTCAAGTACGGTCTGCCTGTCTGCCATGGTTGTGGGTCTTTTCGCCGGTCGTCGCCACGTTCTTACAAAGAATACTCGGCTGCACTGAACCAGGTAGTACTACTGTATACTGTGGATTTAACAATTATCCAATAGAAAGAAGAAACAAAACAATGTGGCAAAATGCCCTGCTCTGATTGGGGGTGAATTCCCAAATATAGCGCTCATGATTAATTTCTGGAGAGAAGCATATTGTATCACTTTTAATTTTACGTCATTTCCGGCGAAATTGCAGTTCATCATTTGAACTGTTATGAAGTAGACTATAATTATTGGTTGCTCGCGTGTTAAATTTTGTCACTTCTCTCCGGCACTTGCCCTGAAAAGTCATCATCTTCATTAGAGCTTGTAGTCCTCAGGGATGCAAGTGGGCACTCTGAGCTTGTTCAATCCTATTTTGGTCCATATGGAGGCACATTAAGAGTTTCAAACAGAAATAGTAGCACTTTGTTGTTGTTTGTTTCAGATCCAAGCGGGAAATGGCTGACAATATTTTGTTTAGGGCT
The DNA here is from genome assembly GCA_963971405.1 of Psococerastis gibbosa. NCBI lineage: Eukaryota > Metazoa > Arthropoda > Insecta > Psocodea > Psocidae > Psococerastis > Psococerastis gibbosa. Next base: position 4,463,545 of record OZ020485.1, read on the forward strand.
TTTTGGACCTATTTTGCAATACTCAGGGATGCAAGTTGGCATTCTGAACCTGTTCATTCCTATTTTGGGCCGTGTGGGGCGGGCCCTCAACCCAGAAGTTGTCGTCGCCCTTTATTCCACCTTTACATTCTCGTTTCTCTTTTCTTATGGTGTAAGTTGATTTTGGTAGATGCCGTAGAGGTTCAATAAGATGTATACTGTTATTGAATCGAGCTAAACTGCTACCTAGAGTTCTATATAAGGGAGATGGGACATTGGAGCGCGCCAAAAATACTTTTTTAATCCCGAGGCCACCTGATACGTTTTTCAATGGCTTTTAAATAAATAAGGACATTTTTGTTTCATTACTAAGCCAACCTAGCTTTTAACTGTCATAGAAGACTTTTTTTTTCAAAAGATTAACCGCATACAAACAATTTAATGAATGTATCCGATTGACCTTCTCAGTCGCCTCTGTAGGTTATTACCCGTGATGAGTACGACACGTCTCCGAATGCATGGCGTGTAAATAAGACTCGCACAAGCGCAAGTACGTTACCACCTGGCCATCGAAGTCGATGACCGCTGAAATTAAAAAGAATATATATTTTTTGTGGGAAGCAATGTCCCATCTCTCCTATATAGAACTCTACTGCTTCCCAATTAATGCTTGGCTTAGATTTATTGGATATATCTATTTTTTAATATATTCCCCTGACAATGGGCTCCGCCCTAATTGTTCTGTGACTGTGATGCCCATGCCTCTAATGACTATTAACACAGCAGACAATGTAAGTCCAACTAACCCTTTGTTAAACAGTATTACACAATTGCCATTAACTTTTACCAATAGATTGTGCATTTGTTATTAAATCGTTATTTGATAAATCACACTACTAAGACAATTTAATCAACATAAAGAACAAAATTTATTTTGTATTTTTATTAACTCTCTTCTAAAATATACATACACATATTTACATTGTACGTAACACACACCTAACATAACAAATTAATTAATTAAATTTAATGTAGCTAATTTAAATTTAATTTTTTAACTTGAGTTATACATTTTTCCCCTACCGCCTACCCGGTCGGCAGGGTGCAAGAGAGAGAGAAAAACAAAACAATTATAAAATTCAATTGGACCTCATTGGTCCAAGAAAATGCTAGAGTTATCAAAGAAAAGAAAAAAAAAACAAGAATCATTGACATGCCTTGAATTCTGGACTCAGGAGCGAGTATTAGAAGACAGATACACGTGGGGCAATTGGGGTCAAACTTAATCGCCTTACAATATTTCATGAAGTATGGGAAAAGCTTGTACCCCTCTATTCTGCGGGCGCATGCAACGCGGTCATTTTCCTAGCATGAAATGAGCGCAGAATACGTAAACAGACTTAAGAGTTAATTTTTTATTATTTGTTGCAGTCTCCACTGATCATTCTGGAAAAGCGGCCTGGTCGGCTGCTAAAAGGTCTTCTGGCTGTTTGTTTCACGTCCATTGCACTGCTGACGTTCACAGCAATTGGCTTCCCGTTCTCTGGGGACCCGCAGCGACCCCGGCCCGAGAGATACATGATTGTGGTAAGTTAGTATACTTTTGGACTATTCACAGCAAATCCGGATACCCTCACTACACGATTTTCACAGGGAATATCCGTCAACGAGCCGTTGAAAAAATATCCGTTAAATTAGCAGAAATGCTCCTCTGTATCTCGATATTTGACATGTGGCCTTCACAAACGCAAATTGACAACATTTCCAGAACTCCTTCCTCGGGTCAACCAAACTAATAGTTTTTTATTCAAATTAAATCCAATAATAATTTTTGCAAATCTGTGTTAGAAAGATAGAGGCTTATATAAACGCCATTGCATTAGACGCAGCTGGTGTCACATTCTTCAAGATTCTTCTCTTTGCCTTTCATATCGACATATTTATGAGTTCACAGCAACTACTAACTGTAGACGTGTAAATTGTAGGTCCATTATTTGCAATATTAATACTTATTAAACTAACTTTTCTTTTTCTTTCAGCACTCGGAGCGGGTCCACCATAATTTCTCTGGAATAGTCACCCGGATGGAAACCGGGTACTGGAGTATAGATATGGACCACCGCACTCCGTACTTGGTCACACCTTATGTACCTGAAATTGCTCTTGCCGAGCCTATAGAGGACTGTGATGAATACTTGTACTGTGGCATGCCGTACCCCATGCCTGCCCTCTCCCTCGTCCCGTAAGTATACACCCAAGGGCTTTAAAATAGTGCTAGAGTGGCCACAGTAGGTACCAAAAATTGCACGTGCCAAGCCTATAGCGGACTGTAATGAATTCCTATTCTGTGGCATGGCGTACATCACGTCTCGTCTCTTCCTCCTCTCGAAAATATACACCAAAGAGCTGTAAAACTGTAAAATAGAGTGTGAGAGAGACCACCGCGTGTACCAGAAATTGGCGCGACCCGTGCTAATGAAGGCTGTGAAACATGGGTTTTTCTAAAGTCAGCAAGAAACAGTGGAGTCAAAACGCCTGGGAGAGAAAGATTCCATTGCGGTAGCCCGGCAGCTATAGTACAAAGAGCGCGGTTAAGACACGAATAGAGACTTCCGGAAAACCGGGTTACAAAGAAGAGCAACCGGAGAGTAGGTAGAAAGCGTTGGGAGACCAAGACTGAGGTAACCGAAATTAGAGGATATGGAAAAAACTGGGCTTGGCTGGATTCGAACCCATGATCTACGCCTAACCGGGGTGTCGTCTTAACCGCTGGACCACAAGCCCAGACAAGACCAGTAATCTCCAAATCCTCTACTTATGCTCTAATTGACATGATTCCTGTTGCTCGACAGTTTAGCACAACTACACAACTATCTAACCGAACAGGTCTGTGATCATTTTTGGATCACTTATTAATAAAGTAAATATATTCCTGAACATTATCCTACGAGTAATGTTAAATAAAAGCAGAAGAGAACATGCCCAACCCTTATATAATCAATTACAAATTCCGTCATTTTACCATACCTACACCTGGGAAATATTAAAATTGGTCCACAATAATAAAATTTGCCTACCTCCAGCCTCCGTTAAATATTACAACACAAGATCAGTATAGAACATTAGTTATTTCCCAAATATCACCAAAAGCCGCACGACTTTCTCGCCTGTTTTCTTGTCAACGAAAATTATAAATGTTCTCCCCACTCATATTACAGATTTACTAAGAAAAAAAGATTTTTGCCATCATCAAAGAACTGGCTCAATAATTCGGAAATAACATTTCTTAAATCACTATTAAATGAATAAATCGGTATACCTAAGTAAAAAATTAATAAGTACTAAATTATAAGTAAGTATGTAGAAGAACTTATTGTGATGTGATCCAAAGGCCTGGTTCCCCCACGTGCACATGTATTGCATATACATATATGTGGTGTGGAATGTGTTTTTTGACAATTTGTATTCTTACTGGTTTAATATAATTTACTTTACTTACTTTTTAGCTTACTTCATTGCATAAAGGCAATGCTTTATACAATACATTGTATATGGTATATTATAACACTGATGACATCAAATTAACTTTGGTTGAAGAGGTAACCTCCTAGTTGTAACCGAAATTACTGGTCTTGTCGGGGCTTGTGGCCCAGCGGTTAAGACCGACGCCCCAGTTAGGCGTAGATCATGGGTTCGAATCCCGCCAAGTCCAGTTTTTTCCATATCCTCTAATTTCGGTTATGACGAGGAAGTTACCTCTTCAACCAAAGTTAATTTGGTATCAGTGTTATAATATACCAGATAATACTACAATGTATATAAACAAGACTGAGGTGGCTGGCTTGACGACGTGACGTAGAGCAAAAGCTACGGTCCGGGGATGCGTCCTTTTTTTAGAGCCTATCTATTTTTCTCTCGAAATAGTCACTGGATCCCCCGGATCCGAACCAAAAACAGAAACTGTACACAGGTAACCAGACGAAACGTCTTTTTCATGGCATCTGCATTCTGCTCTGAACCTGACCCTAAATCTGTTTTATTCTAGAAAAACTCATACGATCCAAAAATGAGGGTATCACATTATCTGCAACTTGTTACTAATCTAGTTCTGTCTGTTAACTCTAGAAAAACTCACTGGATCCCCGGGCCCGCGCCAAAAATGGGCATATCCCAATCGCTGCAACTGACATCGAAGCAACTGCACACGGGTAACCAGACGACACGTCTCTTCTTCAAAGCCTCGGGTCCTGATCACATGGGTCTCATAATTTCGCCACGACCTAACATCGCTGTCGCTGGCTGGTCCATCAGCAGTTCCGCACCTGTGCCTGGCCCCACCTGGAAGGGGCGCCCTTCTTATTTTGTATACTATGCCAATGCCCAGGGCTCGGAGCCTTGGATTTTTTCGATAGACTTTAAGGTGAGTGTTTAGCTTACTTGGTTTTCATTTTTTTTATGTTGGCTGCACGTCTACTTGACTAAGGAATGTCCCTCTTAGAATTTTAGAGTTTCTTGCATGCAGTGTATTAAGGGAATTTTACTGGAGAAACTCTCTATTACGTATTTATCAAAGTCATTGTAATCAACTCTAGTTGCCCAGGTGTGCGATATTCCTGTCCATTCACCACCTCCTGAGATTTCCTAAATTTAAATTCTGTACCTCTTACTTGGTCTTCCACTCTTTCGTGTACCCGTTACCTCCTCTTCAACCACTTCTTCGCGCACCTGCAGCCCGATCATGGCGATTTGGGATTATTATAATACCAGGGTTTATTTGTTAATAACGCAGTAAGGTGTCACGTGACGGTGTTAAAATATGCGCGGGAAATTCAAATTAATAAATTATTATAATACATGAGAATTGTTTAATAATTGAAGGAAATACTAATAAACATTCAAATGTACAGGTAGAATTTTGAAGTATACTAAGAATTTTAATTAGTGTGTCTACATCTAAGGGAGAAAACATTGAAAACTCAGCAAAACTATTAATTTATCAACTTGAATATCCCGTGCATTTTGCACTTGTTTCTTTAAAACAATTGAATAAACCGGGGCATTATAATAATCCTAAATCGCCATGATCGGGCTGCTGCTGTTGTCCCTATTGTTTACGTGTCCGAATCTCCAAACGGCAGTGCAGTCGTGTTCTCGTTATTTCCATCGATGGGGTCTCCTTCTCTACCCATTCTGGGAGGAGCTTCTGTAGTCAATACCCGCAATTAGACTCTGTTTACCGCAATCTGTCTCCATGTTTCTGGCTGTAGATGGGTAAATAGTATATTTTCAGTGGTTTAGCTTGGTCATCTTCCCTGGCAACCGAGGAGTCCCTTCGCTATCGGTGTGGCCCTCTAAACAGCCTGTATATTTTTTTAGTTTTACTGTCTTAGTCTGTTAATTGCCAAAATTTGAATTTTCTCATTGCAGGCACCGCCAGTAAGAGATCCTATAGTGGACATAGCTCTAATTGGCCACCACATGCATGGACCCTACCAACGGTCCCCACAACTTCAAAAAGTTCTAGATCAGTTCCCTTCATGGGTGGCTCTTGTCTCTTGGACAGCCAGCTACAAGTCCTACATCTACTGACCGCAACAATTATACAAGTAACATTAATAGAGTTACTAACTGATATAAGTGTGTATTACGGAGAGATAAGGGTCTCCAGAACTTTAGAAAGTTCTAGATCAGTTCCCTCCATGTTTGGCACTAGTCTCTTGGACGTCCAGCTGTAAGTCCTACATCTATAGTGACTAAATTGTATAAATGCAAGTATGTTTTACTTTGAGACAAGTGTCCGTGGCAAACACGTATCCAGGATTTAATGTGGGGGACTTGAATGTCCAAAATAAATGCCGATGATCAAATTGTTGAACGCTCTCTATTGCATTTTGTTATTTTCAGTAGATATTTATTGAAAGGAGAAACGTGCAGTGTTGGCGTTTTAAAGTCATTTGAGATATGTTCGAAATTGTTATGTTTGATAATGCATGTTTTGTTATTTCTGTAAATTATTATTACCTACTAAATTAAGTAATAAACAAATAGGAATCCGTTATACTGAATACTTAAGCTTCTCGACTGTACTTCATTAGAATTAAGATTGGGTTATGGTTTTCGGACTTTAAAAACTCCCATACGATAAAACATGGAACATGTTTCTCCCATCTTTTGGGACAACCTGATTGTCTGGACCGAATGAAACAATATCAATACAATGTGTTTAAGGTTCGCAAAGAAACAATTCACAGTTTGAAACCTTCAAAAAGCTTATTTCATGCCAAAAATAAAATAAATCGTATCGCTGGCTTTCATGCTAGTTTCACGCACTAGGCATTGTGTAAGTTTTGAAATTGAAAAAACGGATTTTACCGGTATAAGTAAGATATTAGTACGTTTGAGAAAAGTGAAGAATCTGTAAAAAACCTGAGTATAATAACTATTATGCCGTTTAGTATTAACTTATGCTGCTGGACCATCCCGAGGCTGTGTAGACCATTATCAATATGGTGGCTAGTGTGGCCTGCACAAGATAAGTACGCTATTTCGCTGCACAAGCTAAGAACAGAATTTTGACCGGATCCAGGTATCCATTCTGCTCTGCTGCAATGTATAAGACTTCGATATATTTTACGTTGGTACTTATCTCCGATAGTTGGCTTATGGTTAACGGGGGCCTCGTGAGGGATATTATGGCTCCCGCCGTTCCAGTTAATATATATCTATGTGCTAGACCAGCCGACCAGCTAGGAAACAAAATGGTTAGGTGGCCACCACATTCGACATCACACCAATTCTCCATAACCCAATCTTAAGAGCGGATCGGACTCTCCCAATCCGTTTTCTGAACGAAATCGAATGTGACAGGAAATGTAGATTGTAGAGCTATAAAGAATGGTCACATCCCGTATAAGAAATACTCCTCTGCCTTTTGATATAAAATAGGTAATTAAGACAATAGCTCTTCGGTCGATATTTCCTGGGAAATGTGATTTTTACGCCCTCAAGGTTTTCCCCTTTTAAGTTGTAGTTTGGATTGCACTGAATATTTAAAAAAGAATTTGATCGACTGAATTTGTAGGTTATTTTTAAACAATTGAGCCATAAGATGCAAAATTTGATCAAACTTTTTATAGATTAAACAATTAGTTGACTTATACCCACAGGGAGGAGCGCATTGAAAATGCAATAAGGTATTTTCTTATAATATCTTCAATTAGTCTTTGTTCAAAGGACAATTACGGATTGAAATCGAAACCCCGCAGCCTTAGCACGAAGTACAAAGTTAACTTATGTAGCGGAGATAAAAATGTTAACAAACCAATTTTCGAGTAACACTTTGCATTCTAAAAATATTTTTTACATTTTTAACCGGATTATAAGTTAACTTGGGACCTTGTGCGTGCTACGACTGCAAAGTGTTTAATTAACTTAGAATTTGAAATGTAACACAACAATCACAATGACAATATATTTTTTAGACCTCGCCGCCTCCTCTCTAAAGCCACACCAATGTATACATCTAAGGCTCTAAGCTTAATACAGTACTGATTAACTGAAAACGATCAATGCATTACCTATATTACAATTAGCTGACATAAGCAAACAAACAAACGTAACAAAAATATGTTTGCATTTGCACCTTATCCACAATTTGAGACTTGCTCACCCGAAAGAGAAGATGCAAATGTCACAAGCAAGAGGAAACCTTGGGCTTGGTCTTGTTTTAGTGAAACGCGTATTTATTGTTTGTTTATTGCAATGAAATACAATACTATGAAGTGACATGTAATTTAATTTTTATATTGAGCTCGCGTTTTTATTTAGCTGTTGCTTATTGTTGTTATTGTTGGTACACAATAGATCAAAATAGGAGAAAAGTCCTCTCACTGTTTGTAGATGGGTTTACGTAAACTTTAGTAAAGTGGAATGCTACGCCAATTATAAGTATTCTGGTATCTGGATGCCTGAAGTTCCGAATTTGCATACTAATTTTCTTAAGGTCTTCACAGAACTTGTTTTGACCTAAAAGCTTAAGGCAGAGATTTCATAATATTTTATAAACAAATTGATGAAATTAATTAGCAAAGATGCTGAACAAAATTGCAAAATGTATTCAAAATACAAGCTTTTTGTAGTGAATGTACATGATTTTCATCAAACAATTTTCAAATCTTTGCCGTGAATGAAGAATTAATTTATTTCTTCAAAAAAACTAGACATAATTTGCTTACAAAATATTTTGAAATCTGTCGGGCTAAGCAAGAATTCCTTAACTCTACTCCACAAAATTGTACATGAGGCGAAAAAAATACTAGTTTCTGTAAAACTGTAGTTAGAACCTTTTGGTGATGTGAAAAAAATTTTCTTGCTTATGCAGATTGCAGATGCAGAAATAGGTTTGGTGAGCAAGGACGGCATTATTATTTTTCAAATGCTTTTCATGGACTTGCGACATCTTGTAATTGCCCATTCAACCTTGCCTATTGATTATTCGGGCATCGTTGTTAATAAATAGGCGCTTTGTCCGTCTGGTTTGCCAACCCCAGGCTCTCTGAGCATTCTGAAGAGGGGGATCGAACAACAAGTCTACACATTAAGTGAAATTCGTAATAGGGATTAAAATCGTAGTAAATGCTTCATCTGCTAAAGCATTTGCTAAGGTTTTATGGAGGTTTCGCTTCGAGGAGTAAACGGTGAACAAATGGTAATGGTTATATTATGGATACATTTGTGCTTTTCTTCTACCATTTAGTAAATAAGAATAAGAATATGCCTTCGATGGCTTGTTCGTACGTGTGCAAGTCTCTACACATCATGCGATCGGAAACCTGTCGTAACTCAATACAGGTATTACCTGCAGAGGCGGCTGAAGAGTTTATTCGGATACATTCATTGAATTGTTTGTATGCGAATAATCTTTTTTAAAAAAAAAGTTATAATGATGTAAGAACTTCATTTTTTAAATTATTGATTGCAACAACAGGCAGGCTTGAGCCGAACACCAACAAGTTCGAAAAGGAGTCAAAATATTCTTTAAACATTACAAGTTGAGAAACCATACATATTTCCTAAATTGTTTTCTGTGAACTCTGAAGGCAGAGTGACCCCGTGGTTTGAGGTGCCCATTCCATTGACCGGCTAGGGCTATTTCCAAAAACGGTGACGTGGTAGCAGACATTCAAGACTTAGGTGGCGTTTCCACCGACTTCGCATTGCAGAATTGACGGAAATGTTTATTTTCCTCTATGCCATAGTTAAAATTGATCAATGATCATACAGTAAAATCACAAACAAACAAATTAAAATTAAAAAATGGCGTCATGGGATATGTTAAGTACAAACATTTTAATAAAAAGAAAAATGTCATTTGCATTCGGCAATGCGCAACCTAAGTCTTGAATGTCTGCTACCACGTCACTGTTTTTGGAAATAACCCTAGCCGGTCAATGGAATGGGCGCCGAAGCAGTTGTTGGCCTCTGTTGTTGTCGGATGTCGCTGACTTGCTGACTGTTGTCAGTATAAGGTGGCTGGATGTGACGTTGTCGGATGTCGCTGACTTGCTGACTGTTGTCAGTATAAGGTGGCTGGATGTGACGTTGTCGGATGTCGCTGACTTGCTAACTGTTGTCAGTATAAGGTGGCTGGCTGTGACGTTGTCGGATGTCGCTGACTTGCTGACTGTTGTCAGTATAAGGTGGCTGGATGTGACGTTGTCGGATGTCGCTGACTTGCTAACTGTTGTCAGTATAAGGTGGCTGGATGTGACGTTGTCGGATGTCGCTGAGTTGCTAACTGTTGTCAGTATAAGGTGGCTGGATGTGACGTTGTCGGATGTCGCTGACTTGCTGACTGTTGTCAGTATAAGGTGGCTGGATGTGACATAGCCGAGATTACAAAACTACTCAGCTATGCCGACATCTTGCCTCTTTCACTGACAACCTCTTCTCTTTTTGCCCCTTTTGCTTTTGCTTCTTCCCCTCTTCTGTTGACTTCTGTCTGTTCTTTCACGACCATAATTACCCAGAAATATACCAATGTCAGCCAGCACTAACATGTATAGCAACTGCTAGACACCACAAGCAACGGTTGGGCGCCCATTCCATTGACCGGCTAGGGCTATTTCCAAAAACGGTGACGTGGTAGCAGACATTCAAGACTTAGGTAGCGTTTCCACCGACCTCGCATTGCAGATTGCAAATGACATTGACGGAAATGTTTGTTTTTCTTTTTATAGAAATCTATTAAAATGTTTGTAATTAACATATCCCATGAAGCCATTTTTTATTTTTAGTTTGTTTGTTTGTTTGTGATTCTACTGTATGATCATTGATCAATTTTAACTATGGCATAGAGGAAAATAAACATTTCCGTCAATTCTGCAATGCGAGGTCGGTGGAAACGCCACCTAAGTCTTGAATGTCTGCTACCACGTCACCGTTTTTGGAAATAGCCCTAGCCGGTCAATGGAATGGGCACCTTGGTGACATTCTAGGAGACATTCCTGTATACCGTACACCAGGAATAATAGCCCAATTCCAACACTCGAAACACTCTTACACACTTCCATACGGTGCTTGTAAAGCAACACAAACTCGCACACACACCCTATATGAAACGGGTAACGACAAACTGTTTTAGGTGGTCCCTGGGCAACCTCGTTGCCCAGTGCGCTCCTGATAGCAGTTTGTCGCTATTCGCTAACTCGCACAGCACACAATACATACCAACACATCATACAGACTCGCAGGCAGCGATTAAGGCTGTGGAGGCTATAAAGATCACATCAAAAATGGTGTGGCACTGCATCAACCTCCTAATAAAGGTGTGTCGGGAAAACTCAGTCTCGCTGATTTGGGTCCCGGCTCACTCGAACTTTGATGGGAATGAAAGAGCCGACGAGCTGGCTCGAAAAGGTGCAGAAACGCCATTCATTGGTGCAGAACCTAAGTATGGGATGGCTTATTGCCAGGCCCGTACTTCTGTACAAAAATGGGTGCAGAGAAAAACTGCAGAGGAATGGAAGAAAGTCCCGGAAAGCAGATTTGCTAAGAAGGTTATTCCGGGTCCTAGTAAAAAGCTCACCGATCAGCTTCTCTCTTTAAGTAGAGAGCAAGCTAGAAGGGTGGTTGGCACGCTTACGGGCCACGGCCACTTCAACAAACACATGCATAGGGTTGGCGTGAAAAACGACAGTAGATGCAGACTGTGTGAAGTTGAAGAAGAAACAGCTGAACACATTCTCTTTGAATGTGAAGCGCTGGGAAAAACTCGATACCAAACTCTTGGCCACCCTAGGTCTGAAGAGGAAACCATCCGATCTAATCCCATCACAAAAACACTAGAATTTATCAAAAAGACTGGTGTTATAAGATGGGCGTAGACGGCAAACGTGGAAGCAAAAGACCTTCTAGGTCGACGCTTATAGGAACTCAAACGAGTAGGCCCCACGAAGGTAAAAAAAAAAAAAAAAAAAAAAAAAAAAACATCATAAACAACTCGGTGGGTACTTAGCAAGCCCAAGCTTGTAGACGCCCTTAAAACAATTATTTAAATCTTCTCTCTGCTTTTACCTTTATTGCCCTCTTTGCTTTTGCTTCTTTCTTGTGCACCTCTTCTGTCTATTTGTACAGCCCTGGTACCTCTTCTAAGGTCGTCTTTCCCTTCTATAGATTTCTACTAACCATTACAGAAAACATATGCAGTATTGTATACCAGCCCACAAAAAAAAACCAGTTTAAATTCAAACTGTTAGCGACGGTCCTAGAGTAACCAATGTCCAATGTGCTCCGGGTAGCAGTTTCCCGAACTACATATGACAAATCCATTCAATTACAGCGTCTATACACATCAGAAAACGCGTTTAACCCATGGGTCTTGTGCTTCATAATTATCTATTTAAAAAAAAGAAACAGCTCTTGTATGGGCAGTATTGAAGACTTCCGGAGGGAGAGAGGGGACAAGTTGACCAAAATAAGTTTTGTCTGTAAAAGTGTCTTGTTGATAATTATACAAGAGTAAATCTGAGTACCTCACTACGCGTTGATGTACAAAGTCGATTCACAGGAAATATCAACTGTACAAAGCCACCAAAAATAGACGTTAAATTAGCAGGAATGCTCCTCTACATTTCGATATGGGTCTTTCACTTACGTTGGCCACTTGAATTCCTTCGTCGGAACTACCACACCAATATTTTCTATACCTATAAATCAAATTCAATAATTGTGGGCAATCTGTTATAATCATACATCAAAAGGCTTGGAAATCTTTCTTCTGTTTGTCGTGGTGTTTTTTTATATCTCTATGTTTAATATTTCATGAGTTATTTGATTTGTACACATATACGGCTTCTCCCCCCTTGGTTTATCTCTTAAAAATGTGCTGAAGAAACATTTAACTCCGATTTTCCAAATGTTCCCCCCGAGCCTCCCTGTTTGTCAGTTTGTGTCCCACTCCTGACGAAAATTCTGAATTCTACTGATATTTGACACATGTTGCTGCTAATCAATATGAAGAATGACGTCCCTGAATAGGTAGTTTCAACGTAGGCTGAACCTACGGCTATAAGGTGCTAGCTGGAATTCGTGGGAGTGTCAACGCAGGGAGGAAGTGCGAGGTTCCTCTGGAATATCAATTCCAGTTCCTCGTCCTGTCTTATATGTTTTTAGGGTGACTCCGATCAAACCAATATTGAATTAAAAAATTAAACTTGCCCTGGACTTTGGGATAGGACACTACGAAGGCCGTAGCCAGGATTTATTTTGTTAAAGGGTCGAACCTGCGTTCACAACATCTGATTTTTATATTTGCAATAGGTTATACAGGGGGGTATAGGGGTCTCCCCCGGGGAAAAGTTTTGAAAGTATGTTCAAGGAATATAGGATTTTTTTTTAAAGGTTAATCGCAAACAAACAATTCAATGAATGTATCCGATTGACATCTTCAGTCGCCTCACTAAGTTACCTAATAGGTACTTGTGTCGAGCTACGACACGTCTCCGATCGCATGGCGTGTAGAGACTTCCACAAGTACAAGCACGCTACCACTTGACCATCGAAGTCGAATTTGACAACAGCAAAGCTTTTATTTATCAGATAAAGACACATTGATATTGTTATTTGTTTCTAACCAGGGGGGGGGGGAGTATTTTTCAAAATATATAGGCCCCCCCTGGCTACAGCTTACGTGGCAGCGGACAAATTGTCTTCCGAATTTAATTGAACTCTGCAAAATTGAAAGCAAGCCTGATTCTAGGTTTAAAAGGGGCTGTTCGCATTATTACAGCCAGCCCATGTTTTCACCCTTACTTAAAGCCACTGGAGTTAACTAAAAGAACTAGACAATTTCACTTTGTAGTTCTTCGTCAAAGTAAAAAAAAATAAATAACTTTGTCAGGTACGGTATTACTAATAATATATATTTAAAGCAAGCAGTTTCGGCACTAAGTCATCGTCAAGCTACAGACATACAAACAAGTTGCTGTTGTAGTTGTTTGTATGTGTATAGCCTGACAATAAACCGGTCGCTTTAAATATATTTTAATAATACTGTACTTGACAGAGTCATTTAATTTTTTTCTGTAGACTTCGGGTTATGGAACATGGTTTTGAAAAAAGACCGAAGACGTCAGGACGAATGAGTTCTGAAACTGTGGCACACAGGTGTTATTGATGACCACGTAATGTACATCATCAAAATGTAGAGGAACATTTATTCTACTTTGTGACCTATCAGATTTATGGCTCTATGATCGAGGATTTTATTCAAAATAACAAACTTTTCTGGTTTCCGATTGTCTATGAACATATTACAAGGGTCTATTCGGCGTATGTTGCAGTTATAGGCTGTAGATAGCCTATTCCTGGCGAGTTGATTGTTTGTGTAGCAGAACAAATAAATTGTTTGTCCAATCAATTGCGATAGGTATCTGCCCATCGTTCTTACGATATTAATAGACACGGTTCCTATAACACGGTTCCTATAGGTATTTCACAAATGAGTAGCCTACACCTTCAATATTATAGACTATATAGACTTGTATAGGCTACAACGTTCCTATCAAACCGATCCATTGTCGCGAGCTCTTATCGGACAGTTTATTATTACGGACAACTAATCTGCTGCCTTTTTTATCCTACTCCAAAGCAAGAAATGGGCGCCTTGCTTGACTGTTGCTTTGGAGTTGACCGCTATGTTGAGTAAACCTAAGACTTTCTTTTCGGTACAGTTTGATTGCACTTATTGTACTTCTAGTCATTTAATTCATAAAAGTGAACACAGTTCATGAAATGCCAAAGTCTATACATTTAAACTCCAATTAACTAAATAGGTTCCAGTCCATTCGGATTGGAATTGTACTGTATGCCGGCCGCATTCCATGTTTTTCAGTTATTGGACTCTCAAGATCATGCCAGGCGAAAATCAGTTTTATTATTTGGTCGCACCTTGCCCGTTGTCACTAAGACAGACGAATCCGGGCTAATGGGCCGTGGTCGATTAGAAAGTAAGCTTTCAAACGTTTCGTCAACAACTGCGGTCGACATCTTCAGTGGCACTACGTACACTTACAATTTTAAGGTGGTACCGCCCGGATTCTGTCTCCTTATTAGACTCGGGCTGTGAAAGCCTTCGTTATATTATACTATGCATATCGTAAAGAAAGAAAGAAAATTGTCTTTATTTTCCATACGGGCGAATTTTGGGCCTTTCGGCCCACTCTTACAATTAACCCATAATGTTAACTTAAATAAAAATTTAAAATAAAAACTAATCTAAAAGCTACCATTTCCACACATTTCATACAACATTCATACTCATAAAATAATTGTGACACGTAGTGTACGTGATCGTAGTGTAAACTCGTATTTAAAAAAAAAGCTAAATTAAATCTCCCTAAAAACGGCGTATTCGTGCACCATACAAGAGCTTGCGTTACGTTGCTTATAAACTTTACTACTTTACTCACCGTAACCTAACATTATATCAGCACAATTTTCAACTTTTTCACTTCACCAGGACAGGTATATGTGTTGCGGGGCACAGAGTGAGCACTACTGAGCCCAGCCCAGAGTTTTATGACGAGGTCTGGACAATGTGGTGCTGCATAAGCGTACGGCACAGCGGATGTGACTACCTGGTTATACGCCGCATGCTAAGTGCCCTCTACTTTATTAGCAAGTCCGCTGTCAGGGTCTTTATGGAATCTGTAGCAAGGTACCTAGCTCCAATATTATCATCAATAAACAGCTCCCGATTCCCGGGTGTGATACGTGAGCCTCCTTCACTCCCTCCTGCCTCTCCACTTCTGAATATTCGCAACACTTCCTCTGGTACCAGTCCCACTCTTTAGAGATCGTCCTCAATTGGTTTCCCTTGAACTTCCTCTTCTACGTGTTTCCCTCTATTTCTTTCTCCAGCCATTTCCTGTTGCTGTTGTCCATTCTCTTTACGTGTCCGAACGATCGCAGTTTGCTTTTCGCTATCCTCTCCACCCGGAACCCCAAACGCGTTATTCGCAGTTTTGGTGCACTTCTGTACATATCACTAGAGGCTGTATTTACTGAATTTGGAGTAGTTTTGTCCTGTAATGTAAAAATAATTACAAAGACTTTCACAGCCGGAGTTAGTTACGTAATGAAACAGTACAAAATCCGGGTTATTGCTGAACCTCCGAGGTACAATCTTAGAAGTCTACACAGTGCCACTGAAGATGTCGACTGCAGATGTTGACGATACGTTTGGAAGTACCCTTTCAGATAGGGATTCTTCTGTTTCATCATGATTGTAATGTATATGTTGGATTGAACAACTCGCCAGAGCAAGAGGGAAAACAATGGCCGAGCTCAATGTGTTACCGTCCGACCGGGGCGAGTTCAAGAACTGGGTCCGGGCTTACCCCCCCCCCCCTGCCCCCCCCCCCGTATCTACGCTCGCGGCATTAAAGGGGGAAGAAGAAGAAGAAGTGATGTATATGTCAACTAGAAACTGTATAATATAAATAAATAAATAATGAATTTTTGTTGTAGGTATCACTAAGCCAACCTAGCGGAGTTAGGGCTATAAAGCCCTCTCTTACACTCAACTAGGAAGGCCCGGGACTGCCTGCTTTAAACATGCCCTCCGAAGCATGGCCAGAAAATGTAGCAACATATAATGTAGTAACATATAATTTTGGGTTCCCGTGAAACTGAGCTGGTATATAAATAGGATGTAGTACGCTATTTGATTTTTTTTTTTTTTTAAATAAAAGATTAATCGCATACAAACAATTTAATGAATAATGTATCCGATTAACCTCTTCAGTCGCCTCTGTAGCTCAGTACCCGTGTTGAGTTACGACACGTCTCCGATCGCATGGCGTGTAAAGACTCGCACAAGTGCAAGCACGTTACCACTTGGCCATCGAAGTCGATATTTTTATGGATGTAGGCCTACTTTAACGGTCCATTGAACCTGACCTTGACCCTTAAATTTCTTGTTGAAAATTATTTATGGTAGTCTATAGCCACCTAGACCTGTTAGGCTTCAAATTTATTAAGAGAAACACTAATGAAAGAAAAAAAAATCCATTTATTTTTACATAGGTATTGGGTGAACTTTCCAGTATTCCTCAGCAATATGAAAATCTTCATAATTTAAACGGCTACATAATATACCGTACTACAGCATTGGCTAGTGTGTAGATAGGCATATTATACGAATACCGTTGATAGAAGGCCCTCAGGTGCTAGGATATAGCAGCCCACCTTCCTGTTTCCTGTTTAATTCATACAGCTAACAACAATTTAATTATTAGACCAATAGTTAGAATTTTTTGGCTCTCTTGCTTGGTAATTTTTTGATTTCTAGTTGAAAACACTATAGTCTTAACTTCAAATAAAAATATGACTGCAGCAGGTACACTGTTTATAAATTAATATACCTCCCTATATACTGTACAATACATGCAGCACGGATTTTTCTCAAAAGTGTCCTAAACATGTTTAATCTTTGACCAAGGCTTGACATGACAGTTAATTTCTGCAAAGTGTAAAAGTCTTTCATACAAAACTTGAGTATATGAACTATGAAGCTGTAAGCTTACTTAGGCTAAGTGCATACAAGTATATTATTATTTTTTATATATTATTAATATTGTTATAACCGCAAAGAAACAACTTACATAATTATTAGATCTAGGTTTATCAGAGTAATTTTTTCGCATTAAAACACTAATATCTTATGTCCCACATTACTGAACCATAAATTATTTACAAATACGCTCAGATACGTTTAAAATAGAACTTTGTTGCAACGTGAAAACCTGAAAGAAAAAGCCCGCGTAAATTAAAAAATAGTCGCCATTTTAATTTTTTAACAGTCACATGACGCTAGTTTATCGTCTGCTTCATTGTTGTTGTGGTCCAAATTTTAATTTTTTTAAATTTTACAATGCATTTCCATGGAAAATGCTGCAATTTCCCAAAAACGTACAAAGGAATTTAATTGTCAAACCAATTATGCAATCAAACATTAAAAAATTCTACATGGCGGTCAAATTCATTAACCTAATCAGGTGACTAATCATCAAAATCATGTGATAAGCAATATGCCACCAATTAATAATAATAATAACAAAGAATTTTTCGAGCTGCTGGATGGCTCCGACAGCGGGTCTAGTGTGGGGGTGGCCCAGCAATTAGTAATACCTCCGCGGAAGAAGAGGTTTCGAAGACGGCTCAGAAATCAGCCTAGTATTAGGCATGACAAGTGCAGTGGTTGCAACGTTGGAGCAACGCTGTTGTGTGTAGTGGTAGTTTGTTGGTTGGTGACATTGACCTGGTTAGCTGTTGTATTGTACAAAGAAATAGTCCATTTGAAGCTTGACGTCCAGCAAGAAGGTATGCACACAATTAATTGAAAATTAGTTATATATTATATCAGCCTTATTAAGCTACAAAGGATTTCACGGCCGAATCAGATGATGAAGCAGTAGAATTCGGGTTCATGGGCAGTGTTCGATCTGAATGCGCACTTCCAAACGTTTCGTGAACATGTACGATCATTGACCTTTTTAGTAGTAATAGGCCTGCGTAGACTTAAAGGAATATATATGGAAGGCTTTGTAGCAACTGTATAGGCGAGGGGATGTGCACTAATATTTAAACTAAGAGGAGGGGGGTAAGCGAAAGCAGCCCAATCAGGTCTCATCAATCAAGTTGAGTCCCCTTGCCCCAACAGTAGTACAACAGATGATGTTGACGAAAAGTTTGGAAGTACGCCCATAAGCCCGAATACTTCTGCATCATAATATAGACTGAAGCAGGCCGCAGGTTAATGCTTTAAGCGTTTCGTATTACGAGAGTTAAAGAGAATTTATAGAATAATATTCTGTATGTGTCATGTACAAGGAGCCTACCATTGTATGGAATTGTATGTCCTGTATGACGGGTTTTCTTAATGATCATAGTTTTAGCCACGCGTCCACCATGTACTGACCCAGCTTTAGATTAGACAGGTCTAAATGAGCAAACCAACAACCTGTCCAAACCAACATTGATGAAGACAGCCTACTACAATTCTACAACCAAATCATGTCTCAGACTGGAGGTACATTCAAAGACCTGATGTTAAAACGTCCATTCTGCCCCACAAAAGCGGAGATGGGATGCACAGCCTATTCTCGGTCATTATGTTTAACTCGCACCTACCAACCGCCGGGAATAATAGGCTGTGTTAAAAGAGAATTATCACAACATAAAATTAATATACCATGGCTAGGAAACTGTGCCCTAATTGTCGGATTCACTGTAAGAAGTAAGCCAAAAATCAGTAGATAATAAATTTTAACTTAAAGTTATCATGTAAGCATATCCCATGGGGACGTTCGTTCGTTCGTTTTTGTTTTGCTTATTTTCCAACGCCTGCTTTCAGGATTTCTGCTTTAAGCAACCCTAACGGAATGAAATGAAATGAATTATATTGGATACAGTAGTACAATACAATTATAACTAAACTAAAACCACTTAACATGTAATATTTAACTTAGATAACTAACAACAACAATATAAAAATACAAATTTACAAAACGAAATAAAATTGGCCCATTGTAAGAACAATCGGCCAAATTAATTTACGCATTCCCCAGAAACTCATCAAGCGAATAAAACACTCCCTCCACCAGGTAAGTGTGTAATATTCGCCTGAACTCCCTAGCCTCCGAACGCAATCTCTTAATGTGGTCCGGTAACTGGTTGAACAGCAACCTTCCCTTTATTAGAATGAAATTGTCGGTGCCATGTCTTCGGGTTCGGGGAATGTGGAAGTCGATATCGGCCCGCCGGGTTTCACGGCCCGATATTTCTCCCACTCTTGTACGGTCGGCTTGTGCGAAACAGTGCATTATGGCCGCTTTTAGGTACATGGAGGGAGCAGTAAGAATTTCGAGGTCTCTAAAGGCTTGCCTACATGACTCCCTCCATTTAAGACCGGCTATAATTCTAACAGCACGCTTCTGCATGACCAATATTTTATCCATATTTGATTTGGCCGTACCTACACAGGCAACTAGACCATAGGATATTATTGGTCGAACAGTACCGTGGTAGACCATCATGAGAACTTGCCTGTCATTGCAGATTTGAGCAAACTGCCTTAATGCGAAAATATTTGTGTTAAGTTTGTGACAGGTGGCCTCTACATGAGGAGCCCATGTGAGCTCAGCATCGACTGCTTCACCTCAGAGAGAAAGGGAGTTGACTGACAGGGTGGACCTCCTGATTATAGTAGATTCAGAGCAACTTGGGGAACATAGTAAAGTCACAGGATTAATTCGGAGGTGACCAGGACTCGACCCACACTTAGCTTGGCTGGTATTCTCAACGCGTTATCATGTCCGACCATGTTCCCCTGCCAATGCTGTGCTCACTACCAAGTTTGCTGCAGTTTTGAACATGTTAAGTTGTGGTGGATTCAACTTGGCCTAGCCGTTGACTCCCATGGAAATGTGGGAAACTAGGTTGGGATGTTAAGAGTCAACCGGAGTCGTAGTCGTAGAGTCGCCAAAAATATCAGGGTGAGCAGAAAAGAAAAAACTTGTCTGCGCATTCTGATTGATAATATGTACCCTCTTTCTAACTCACATTGGCTACAATATATATATACAATTTGAACAGAATACTATTGGTGTGGTAGTCCCGAGGAAGAAGTTCAAAAACTGTTGCCAATTTGTATTAATGAAAGCCACATGTCATTGTATCAAGATGTTGAGGGTTTATATTTATATAATATAATATATAAACGATATTATCGACCGATTTGGTCTTAAATTAGAAATTCAGCGGAAATTATGCTGATCTATTTATAATTTATTCCGAATTTGACATTATATAACAGAGTTGCACAATGAAATATGTGAGTAGTGCTAATGACATTTTGCAACCGGGGATATGCTGGAATTCCTAAAGGGTAGGGTGGCCGAGTTTTGGTGGGTTATGCCCTTTTGCGCTGAAGCAAACGTAAGGGATCGATAGTCCAATGTCGGTCGTGAGAGGCGTTCGCTCAGTCCGTAGGTCGGGCTTTGTTTTCGGTCGTTCAAATGTCAACTACTGACTGACAAATTGCTGAATTTGTGCCGTGAATGACGTTAAGATTTCTTGGTTTTTTGCGGTCGCCCATTGTAACAGCCTAGCGGTTACCCACAGTTTAGTAAGCAGTACTTTGAAGCAAGTGTAATTTAAGAGTGTTCACTTGTTCTTTGTTGCTTTTACTGAATAGGCAGGGGTCGTGGGTTTGTGCCAAGTGTTTTTGGTGAGGTACTGTTTACTGTTACTGAGTTTTAGGGGTTTGAAATTTCGCTATGCGCGGGAAAAAATGATCAGGGTGAAAATCTTAAAATTAGTTTTTCTGTAAACTAACTTTTGTATACCCTGACCGTTATTCCCGTGTGGTCTTCATTTAGGAAGATACTATACTGCGAAGGATAACGTGTGAACCGGGTTTAAATTTTAGGACAGTCTGTGAATCAGACTTAATATAGGGCTACGTTTATGATGGGTTATGGAAGCTCGCTTCCTCCCAGCCAGGTGACGTATTCGTATACTTAGGGAGACCGCAGAGCTGGCCTTGTCGTTTGTCACATGATTGCCGTCAGTTGTCGCGGTGAGCTGTTCGCTATAGAGTACAAATGCACTCCCGGCTGTTTTGATACACAAAACTCTGTTCGCTTTAGTGTACTTTCTACTGATGCTGTATGCACTGGATTGATACACATCACCCCAACTGTACCTTGGTCGCTATAGAGTACAATATACTGTAGTTGTATTGTTTGAATTCATTAGCTTGATACACAACATCTAATATTCTGCCCGCACTGTACCCACTCTCTCTAATCCCTTATACTGTACGAATGCACTTCCGGCTGTCTTGATACACAATACCCTGTTCGCTAGAGTGTACAATGTATTGTCTTGTGTACAATATATTGTATGCACTGGCTTGATACACAACATCAAATTGTCTGCCCTAACTGTACCCACTCCAGGCCTAATCGCTATAGTGTACGAATTGACTCCTGGTTGTCTTGATCTTGATACACAAAACCCTGTTCGCTGTAGTAAACAATGAATTGTATTGCGTACAGTATGCACTGGTTTGACCTACATCACCCCAACTGTACCACATCTCCTTCGTCGCTTTTGAGTACAATATACTCTAGATGTATTGTTTGAATTCACTGGCTTGATACACATCAATTTTTCGGCCACAACTGTGCCAAACTATCCCTATTCCCTAAAGTAAACAAATGTGAGCCCGGCTGTCCATTAAATCCGGCCGTCAATGTGTCCACAAATACCCCTGGCTATCTTTACTTTACTTTACTTTGTCGTGTCCGAACGTCAAGTACAATAAAAAGGTCATATTGCATTTGTCCTTGGTGGCGTATAAGTTAGGTACAGCTGTTGATGATTTTCAGCAATATAAAAATGACTTAAAAGTGTAATAGTGACAATATACTGCATTCACCCCCCAAATTACCAACGCGCACCATCTCCAACAACGTCACAAAAAAATGGACGGTATACCCGCGTCAGCTGTGCCTTTAAGGGTTGGCAAAAAGATGAAGAAACGCAAAGAGCTGGACGCGCTGGTGGCTCACACGGTCAACAAGCGGGCCGGCGGAGTCAGCAGCCATGAGCAGTTGCTGACCGAGTCAACGGACGAGTGGACACCGGCCACTCCAACCAGGCCGCGCCACTCTACCAGGCGGCGTGCCTGCTCCACGCTCGGTCGCGCCTGTTCTGTGCTGCTCGTGCTGACGTGCGGTATCGCCACCACCACCGTTATGTGGCTTTTTATTGATGTTCGACAGCAGGTAACTTCGTTGAGGTCGCAGCTGAACCAAGGTACGCTGAAATGGCTTGGTAAGGGACAAAGATGCTAACAGTCCCCACAATCAGTGTCTTGAATAAAATCCAGTTGCACTGCAAATATAAATATGAGATGTAGTAAATATTTCTATATTTTTATAGAAAAGCTTTTAGCCTGTGGCGCTACAGCCTGTGTGATTGGTTCCACTAAGTTTGAATTTCCCGCAAGACCCTAGACCTTAATTTGACAAAAAAATATGTTTTGATGAACATGGAGGTAGTAGTAATATCTGTAGATTTACGTGCATAGTACGTAAAACAATACCCTAAGAATAGAAAAGAAAAATAGGTAAAATAAGGCCTATGTAGGCTTAGAATATTCTGTTCTCTGTTTCATAAGTTTCACGTGTTAGTCTTTGTCAGAATGCCCTTATCATATTCAAACATGTCGTTCTTTACCTTTCTTTAGTGCTTATTAGATAGACCGTCACTTCACTATATTACTGCCAGGGTCAAGCCAATTATGGTACTTACGACCTATACTAAACTTACATTAGTCCTGGCTAGAATACTTTTTTTCTTTTTACATGATTGACATAATGACATAAATTATTTTTGTAGTCCCCCTTAACGTAACTTGATATGTATGTTTATATTCATATATTACTGTTCATACATACTGTACGTACGACGTACTCATAATGCGATAAGGCGGTACTTACAGTGGAACCGATTTATATAAGATCTGACGATATTTGCTTACAATCAATAAGACTGAGCTTGGTTGTGACTCGCTATGAAAGTCGGGCTCTACTTAGTGGTGGTCACACGACGAAGAAACTCACTTCCTTAGCGAGTGCCATTTAAGACAAGCTTTCTTAGAGCATTAAATATATATGTATACATATATTAAATATATAAATATAAAATATATATAAAATGTATTATATATTAAACCTGCAAAAAGCAGGTCGAGGTACAACACAAGCTTCTTCTGAGGTCACAATCTCAACGATTGGTTGGCAGCAACTACTAGCACACTACTAGCAACACTAGAGGTGAATATGCTTTTCACCATACTTACTTGTGTAGGCCCATTGAACCTTCACCACCATTGCCCCTGGCAAACTGGTAAACGTTCGAAATGTCAACCCACCCCGGCTACAAGCGACAGTGGACTAGCTCAGACATGCTTACATTTCTTACGTTGTAATACGTCAGCCCGGCTTAACCGAGTTCGTGTACCAGTATCATATGCCTTTTGTTTGTTTGCAGTCGCTGCGGCGCACCAAGGCGTGCCTGATGCCCTCCACGAGTGCCATTCACTGTCGCGTGACCTGCAAAAGAACCAAACGGCCATGCTGGACAGGCTGGGTGGGTTCTCGCTCCTTCTTGCCAACCTGTCCGCCAACTTGTCCGACGTCCGCAGCACCCTGGCAGCCGTCCAACTGCAGCTCAAGACCTCGTCCAGTCTCGTCAACGACCACCGGCTTGTCAAAGATCTACCGGAGCGGGTGGCCGAGTTTGGGAGCAAGATTCAGGACCTGGAGACCACTGCGGCTGCTCTGAAGGTACTGCAGTGATAGTACTAACTCTGGAAGGCCCTGCCTTTAACATTAGGTAGATTTAATGTTCTTTCAGTTAGATGTCCTGGAAGGCTCTGAGAGAGGAGGCGTGGGCAAATGCCCTGGCAGCCTTCTAACTACAGAACACGCCCTCATCCATCGTCGTGAACGACCCGTTTGTAAGGAAGATTCGGGACTTGCGGATGTTGAGGCAGGTTAGCAATATCTGCAGTAAGACTTCTGGAAGGCCCAGAGATAGATGGAGCGACCTAGCACCCTATGGCAGCCGTCCAACTACAGCTCAAACCCTCCTCCAGCCTTGTCACACAAGCCTAGTCATAGGTCTGCCGGAGTGGGTGGCCGAGCAAGATTCAGGACTTGGCGGCCACTGCGGCTGTCCTTATAAGATATGATAGGTTTAATATAAATTTTAAGATATTCCGAAATTCTGAGATGTACGCATTGCTAGGGGCTGTTTTCCTTATTTTCAAATGCTTTTTTGCAATTTCATATGCTGATTACCTACTATAACAAGAAGTCCAACCTGGCTTACTTCTGTAACAGCAAAGGCTTTCACGGCCGGAGTCGAATGAAGAACCAGTAGAATCCGGGCTGATGGGCCGTGGTCGAAATGAAAGTGAACTTCCAACTCCACTTTCATTCCGCCACGGCCCATCAGCCCGGATTCTACTGGTTCTTCACTTCACTGGCTTACTTCTGTCTGGTGGGAATGGCTGGATATGATTTATTTACGTGATTTAATTAGCTTTTGCTTCTTTAGGAACAAGGGTTGCAGTTTGACTCGGCTTTGAAGAGTCTCGGGGCGAACATCACAGAGCTTCAGAGTCACGTGACCAGTACTGACGTCCATGTAACGCCGACGGAGCTAGCAGCAGAGAAAGCAGTGCTGACGGCCCTCATTGGCCAGGTGTCTGCGAATTTAACCAGTGTCTACGACTCCTTGAACGGCCAGCTCAATTGGACAGTCACGGACCGCCATAACGACCATGTATGTAAATTCAATACATGCTATAGTAAAACTACGCTGAGTTGACCCTTACGCCATAGCAGAAAAATTACGGTAAGTTGACTGAGGCATACTGTGCAAGTGTTATGCTAACAACATTCATCTTACAAATTAATGAAATATATGTGAAACTTGTAAGACGACGGAAGTTTGAGTAAAACTTGCAGAGTATGCCTCAGTCAACTTACCGTGATTTTTCTATTGCGAATCTGGAGGGGGGGGGGGGTGTTGAAAATGCGACTTAACGTCCCCTTCTACCGGGCCATTGAATTGATTGGTCAAGTTACACTTCTATAGTGTGGTCACAAGCACACCAATTTTTGCATTGTGTGTATGGGTTCAGGAAGGATGGAAGGATTTTTTCTCATAAAAGTCAATAAATAAATAAATATGGTGCCAGCCCTCATGAAAAACTTTACTTGTTTCAATCTTTTGAAATAGGTATCCAGCATACTGTATTTTGGTAATTTTTTTCTTCAGAAAGCCATTGAAAGTCTGCAGGAAATGAACCAAAACGTAACGGCCAGGCTTACTACACTGGAAGGAATGTACACCAAAACAACGTCGACTTCGTCGGCCCCTACGCCTTTGACCAACCTCTTCCCGTCCTCCGCCAATGCGCAGCCGGGAACAGGCACTTAAGAGGACACCACCAGTATGTAGTCAATTTCTATCATGTACGGGTTCAACGAGTATTACTCTGGCTCTAGAGGTGGCTGGTATGCATATGTGAGAAAGGGCATCTAAGAAGACACCAGTATGTAGTAAATGTTTATCGTGTACGGGTTCAACGAGTATTACTCTGGCTCTAGAGGGGTCTGCTATAACTTGTGAGAAAAGGCACTTAAGAAGACACCAGTATGTAGGTAATTTCTATGGTGAACAGGGTCAACGACTATTATTACCCTGGCTCTAGACCTAAGTTCGTGATAGGGTTTGACAAGCTTCTTCTAGAACGACTGCTGTGCAACCTCTAACCCACAATAAGCAGACACCTTTTAGACTTAAGAAGACGCCAGTATGTAGTCAATTTCTGTCGTGTACGGGTTCAACAAGTATTACTCTGACTCTAAAGGCCTGCTATGCACAATGTGAAAAGGAGCTCTTAAGATGTTGTATTCTATCGTGTACGGGTTCAATGTGTATTACTAGATCTAGATTGGTGATAGGTTTTACAGACTATTGTAGAACAACTACTCAACTGTTTCTAACCCACAATGAGCAGAAACCTAAAAAGACGCCAGTATATTGTCAATTTCTGCCGTGTATGGGTTCAACGAGTATTATTAGCCTGACACTAGGTCTAGATTGATGATAGGGTTTGACAGACTATGAGCAGACACCTAAGAAGACACCAGTATGTAGTCAATTTCAATCATGCACCGGGTCTACGAGTATTACCCAAACTTGGCTTTAGGTCAAGATTGGTTCTTCTATGCCGTGAGGGAGGGGGGGGGGGGCTCTACAGATACAATAAAATCCTTGATTGTGTGATTACTGTGATAGATTTAGTTGGCGTATTTGAAAGACGACTTGTGTTAAATTGGTACTTTTGTTTTATGTTTCTGTATGATTTTAATTTATTATGTTTAAATAATGTCTTACTGTGATCTGTTCTTTATGCCTGCATTTAAAAATTTATAGCCTACTTATTTTATTTAAATAATACATTATAGATGGTTTATGTGGAACATTAGTTTACGTATATGGAAATGTTTACTGTGTTAATTAATTTGTTGACGTTACAATAGGTGCATATCAGATCATATAAGTCTTAAAACTGATCTTAAAAAGAGACTAGGATTCTATGTAAATAAACAAACGGCAAAATTTTCATGTTTATTTTAGGCGGCTATTCCACCGACGTCGTTTTTCAATGTGAACGTGTATGACGTGGTAGCAGACATCATTAATAAGTCTCTACCATATTATGACTTAATTTATAATAGATAAGTTTAGTATCTACATTATAGTCTCCTTAAAATATGGCAGAGACTTATTAATGATGTCTGCTACCACGCCATGCACATTCACATTGAAAAACGACGTCGGTGGAATAGCCGCCTTACACCGGACCCGCTCCCGCAACCGCCTACTATAAACGGGCCCTAACTTGGACTGTGGGACGGTATCCATCCATTATACTGTGGTAGACGAAGTTGGGGAGGGGCTTGGAATATTGCTGGCCACAATGCCTATCCCAAATTGAGGGCTTGTAGGGTAGTGGTACGGACTCATTGACGTTCACCCGAAAGCTTGTTGGTTCGAATCCTACACTTGCTGCATTTTCTGGCCATGATTCAGAGAGAGCATGTAAAGCAGGCGGTCCCGGGCCTTCCTATTTGAATGTAAGAGAGGGCTTTGTAGCCGAAACTCCACTAGGTTGGGTTAGTAATACAATAGAACAGTTTCCTGTGGGCCAAATTTACTACTACTACTACTACTAGTAATAGAACAAAAAGTAATTTATTTATTTATAAATAAAGATGTGGTTCGCGGGACCTTAATGGGTTGTCTTATCACGACATTTTCATTTAGCGACTTTAAATTGGTTATACTTTTTACATGCATCCGCTATAGCGGCTTGTGCCGACCAATATATTCATTACACTATTCATACCGAAGAAGGCTATGGTTTATGGGTTAAAAAACGCAACAAATTATTAACAGTGTAAACATGGTAGCACACAGTCTAATAAGTTAGTACAATACAGTATATTAGTGTATGTAGTTATACGGCCGGCCTATTGCCACGATTCAGCACATAAGTAGTGATGATCGGCAACAAAGTGTAGTACTATAACAGATGTAAATTGTCAATAAATAAAGTCCTTAAAGCGAGAAGTTAATCTCCCAAAACCCGTATCCAATATGGTCGTGCTAGGAAGAAATTTTCATTATAATCTGCATGTCTCCTTATAACATAGAAGTGGAAGAAAGTATAATTTGTTATTAATATTAGGGGTTGGGGTTATTAAATAGCGTTAACAATGTTAGCTTAGCCGAAAACGTTTGGTGAAGACAAAGAAAATGACAGTACCTAGTGGTGAATATGAAAAATTAAATTAATAACGAAAGTATCCATTGTATTTCATGCTTATTTACGTACTTTTTATTTCGATTTTCCTGACTTCACCACAGATTTGTGAGTACCCCAGACCCCTTTTAATTAACTACGTAAAAATCAAATAGTCTGCAACCATGCAGGATTCGAACCAAGAGTACTTGAGTATCCAGTATGTGTGCACCACTAGGTTTTCGAGACTCCAAATTTTTCGACCACATTGGATTTCGAATGCGAATTTCTATGAGATTAACTTCTCGTATCCTTATTGCTATAGAAACTTTTTCAATAAATAAATATGATAATCGTACGTCCTTAAACACAATGTCCACTGTAGGTTATTCATTTCTTCTATCATTTTTTGGCTAAATTTATACAAATAAGAAATTAGAGATTTTCTATAAGTCTTATTCATTTATTGATAACACTTTTAAATTTAAAATTTATTAATGATCAGCTGATGAAATTTACAGGTGATGTTCTATTACATTTTTGGTGAGACTTAATAATCTATTTAAACTGTCCAAATCCACCCAAAATATATAACAGGCAATGATAGAATGAAATTTGTTGAAAGAAAAACGCAATAAGTGTGTGACATGGAAAGTTAAATAAAAATGGAAATACAAATACTATTTAAATACTGTAGTTACATACAGTAAAGAGCATTGGGCATTCAATATTGTGAATTTTCACATAGCCTACTGTAACTAAGAATTAATTTACTTCCCTCCACAAAATTGCCAATAACATAGCTAATGTCGCTTCAATTTTGGCTAAAAAAAAGCCATGGAACAAAAAGAGACAGGGACATTTTTTTTTAATATTTGGCGCCACATGCCACGTCTTCTTCAACCAATCAGAGCACAGCTTGGATACTTCCAAACAGGCGGGTAAGGTGGGTATCCGCAGCTCAGTCAAAAGTTGTGACCGAGATTAAACTTTGAAATTCAATACATAAGGTTATTACAGTCAATATCAAGCTATGTTTACAGCTACAGTCAATATCAAGCTATTGTTGTTGCCAGGGACTCAAGGCCAAGTACGCAGATCTTTACTGTGCTGTATTCTATTGTCAGCCCTGCCTGCTGGACTTT
Source organism: Psococerastis gibbosa (assembly GCA_963971405.1). Taxonomy (NCBI): domain Eukaryota; kingdom Metazoa; phylum Arthropoda; class Insecta; order Psocodea; family Psocidae; genus Psococerastis; species Psococerastis gibbosa. The sequence continues at coordinate 4,492,627 of OZ020485.1, forward strand.
GTTTTTCATTTGCCGCCATTTTCCTTTCTTTTATGTTGGAACCCTACCAACTCTGTCTCATTTCCTTTGGCCACCTTCGCCATTTTTATTCTTTGACATTTCTGTCTACGTTTCACCGCTATCGGCATTACTTAGCAAGTGGTTAGGCGCCATCTATTCTATTTTATTATCGTTGCTTCCAAACAAGAAATTCCGTCGTGTTGTGAATGGCTGAAAGAAGATAAGATGTCAATTGACCGAAGTTCTGGAGAAGACGTGGCTGGGGCACCAGAAATTCCAAAATTCCCATCTTTCCTATATAGAACTCTAGGTCTCATTTGCGAGAAGAAAATAATAATAATAATTTGTAGTGGGATGAATATATGCCTTGAAATTGCCAACAACGAATTCACAAGTTATTCATAAAAGTAGTTGTGCCAAAGCTTGGTGACAGAGTTTTCTTAAGTTTACTAAAGGCACAACATGCAATATATTAGATGAAATACAGTATTAGTAGAATGGCAACTAACTAATGGACAACTTTCCTATAGAAAATTTACCTTCCTCTGATTGGGTCAGTTCCCAAAAATGGCGCCATAGTTAACTTATGGTTAGAGCCATATATCGTATCCATTTTTAATTTATTTCATTCAATTTTAATACGAAATAGAAGTTAACTTTGTTGATAATTGATAATGAAGTAGACTTTAAAATTAAAAGCTTTTATTGGACTATTTGTCTATCATTTGCTACCAAAGTTGCTGTAAATTAAAATAACATAACGAGTAAGAATGCTCTACCCAAGCCAATCCATCAACAATCAGAGCGAGGAGATTCTCCATAAGTTAATCATGGGCGGTATAGCAGGGAATTTACCCCCAGATCACAGTAACTAATTTTATAGTAATGTTGTCCGTTCGTTCGCACATTAGTTAATTTTTAAATTCGTGTAACGGTCGCGTCTAATTTCTGACTTTACAGGGTAGAGTTTACCTAATAAATATTGTCACTTTTATTTCACACGGGTTTGTTATTTTGCGGGCGGATTCTAATATGCAGTATGCTCTCTGTAACATTAATGTTCACTTTATGTACACAATCGCCGATATTAATGATTGTAACAAATGCCCGATTCGACAAACCACCCCATTAACTCCCAGCGCGCCCCTAACGGATAATATACAGTATCTAGGTCAACCCGTGTTTTATTGTGAGCTATAGCGCCATTTTTACAAAATCTGTGGCATGTTTCTTACTCAAAACTATTATTTTTAATTTTTTCCTTTTAAAGGCTATAGTGACCGGTAAGCGTTGAGGGAAATTGATTCCACCGATTCGATTAATTATAGTGAACTTTTTGAGGCCTCCATTGTATGGAGCACTTTATCTGACGCATAGTAGAATCCGCCCTGAATCTCCCTATAAATGGAATTAAATAAATAGGAACGTCATCTAGGATAACCGGCTTTTGTTCCTTACATGTTTAGATACAATAGACACCATCATTGTCAGTTTTATGAGCAAAATCGAGTTTCCCAGGAAACATTGATCTAATAGAGCTATAAGAAGTTGTTGAGGGAACTAGGCTCGAACGCTACCGCGCGAGCCCTGATGTCCCGTCTTAATGTTCACCAACCGTGAACTTTTCCCCGTTGTAATTATGTTCTTATGTAGGCCTAAGTCAACTATTTAACTCTAAGTAAAATACGATGTACGTGAAGGAGCTCGTTTATACATGTATATATTTTTACATATTTTCATCATCAATGATTAGCTCCAGACTTGCTTGGGTGCGCAATATGAGCCTCCTCAACTCCCTTCTGATTACTCAACAGTTTCTCTGGTAGTAGAACCACCTATCTGAGATCGTCCTCAATTTGGTTTCTGTATCTCTTCATACTGTTATAGGTATTCGCGTTCAGTCTACTTTTTCCTTCAGCCATTTTCTCGCGTAGCTGTTATCCATTCGCTTTACGTGTTCGAACCATTGCCATCTCCTGCTCGCTATCTTCTCCACCAATGGTTCTTACACCCCGAACTCTCTTCTCACCACTTCATTTCTAATCGTAACCTGTCTTGCATTCAGTTAGGGGCAAAATGGCGGAGAAATTGTACTCCAAGACATAGGCCCGAACTTGAAGCTAGCATGCAGCGTGGGAGGTTTTCTGATATTGCAGCAATGAAACAGAGCAAATAGAGTGGGCGTTTGTAATTAGGCTTGGTCTAAATAGGTGTAATATAGACTAGATAGGTGCGAAATGCTCGGGACAGGACTATTAACTGCTCAGCGCTAATGGGAGGATAGGGCAATTAACATAGCCTCGTTAAACGGGTTATACCCTTTATGCACGGCCCCGGTCATATATAGGCTACTCTGTATTGCAACAAACTATCCCACGCCCATGTCTGCAGTCAAGAGTAGGTTTAGACAAAAGAATTAATTTTACGCGAAATTAAAGTGTAGATAGCTGAAGGGACACTCGGACACAGCTGGGGTATTGAACAAAATCCAATTCCACAGGAAACATCGATCGTAGAGCCATAAATGAGGAGCAAACTTTCAAAACGGCACTAATCCATATTCTTAAAATGTTCAGGAAACACGAAAACCATAATTATTTCGGCTTTATCATAACGGGAATATAAGATGTTAACCCTTCAGAAGACTGGGTTAACATTTTTTTGTTTTGATTAGCAATCCTGATTCAACTTATCTTCAAGATGGAAAATCGATGATAAAATCAATTTTTACTTTTCATGGATTTGTGAAGTTTTGAAAGTTTGCTTCTCAAATGAGATACCATAACGACATAAAGTAGAAGAATCGTTTCTCTACATTTTGATATAAACTATGTGGCCGTTATTAGCACCATGGCCACAGTCTTGGAACTTCTTCGACCTGACATCCTCAGTGTCCGTTACTTCGTACAAATCAAGTTCAATAACTTTGGTCGATCGGTATTAGAGACGGCCACATCAAAGTGTACAGGAATATGTATTCTACTTTGTGACATCACGTTTTGGCCTCTGTGAACGATTTTCAGTGAAATTTGATTTTTACACCCGGGTTTTCTCCTGTTTTTCTCTCACAAGTTACGTTATAAGACAAGAGGGAAAACCATAGACATGCCTGGCACTAAATCATTGTAAAGGAGAACTTTCATACATAATTCAATAAAAATAATGTTGCAAAATGACCCCCTCTGATTGAGTTCAGTTCCCAAAATAGAGCCTATGATCAACTTATGGAGCGAGGTATATTGTATCACTTAATGTTTTATTTAATTCATATTACGACGAAATAGAAGTCGGTTTTGTTGATTATTTAAATTGTAATGAAGCAAACTTTAAAATGAATAACTGTTACTGGACTAGCCTATCGTTTGGGTTTAGATTAAATACTAAAGTTGCTGCAAATTCAAAAAAATATTATTGGCGGGAATGAAAGTTCTACCCAACTCAACTGATCACCAGTCAGTGCGAGGATTCCTCATATGTTAACCATTGGTGCCCTTTAATTGGGAATTGACAACCCAATCACAGCATGTAAAGTAAAGTTGTCCATTATAACATTGCATTGAATATTCTGGAAATATACTTAATGAAGAGTTCTGTGTAAAAATGAAATGAAAAACGTCTTTATATTAGGCCAGCTTTAGCCCCGAAGGGCTACTCTACCCAGTGCAGAGTTTGGCTGTGAGACCAGGAGGTCCAGGCCCCCCTCCCCCCCCCAAAAAAAAAAAAATCCGCCAAATACAAAATCACAATAGATTAAAAAAAACTGAAGGAAATAAATAAACTTGTTAAAATATTTGGCGGGAAATTGGAACATGCTGTGGCATTAAGAGTGAACAGCCCGTAGGAAATTTTGGCAATTCCATATTTGGTACCACAGAGCAAAAAGAGAATAATTTTTTAGAATAGTTCAATTTTTGTCAAGTTGTCAACACACATTGGGAGATCCTTGAGGGTCGGCAGCAGGTATACGAGCGAAGGGTGTGAGTGATGACTCATCATCTGATATATTTACGACCCTCTATGCCTCAATAACAGCCGAGTACCTATATTCCTTCATCCAGCCAAAAAGCAGTGGCGTGCCGTATCTTCCAGGCCGCAGTTATAGCAGTGGCGTCTCCTTACATTTTGTATTCTTTATGAGAATACAAGCCGTAGAATGGTGTTTTGACATATGTATAAACACATGTGAAGCATGTTCCAATAAAATTATGATTTATGATTGCATTAAATGTCTACCATAATTAAAAAGGCAATGATATGGGATGTAAATAAATGTATTGACTTACAATTTTGATATGTACAGTCACGTATGAGAAAACGTTTTTGCTTTCCTGTTTGTTCGTAATATATACAGGGTGTTCCAGACCACCCGGACACCCCCTATATCTCGGTTATTACGAGGAATTTTGAAATGCGGTAAAAATCTACGATAACAAAGTCAAGATTGAACTACCTTATGGTGCAATCAAATGTTTTTTTCGGGGAGTCCGAAAGGGGAGTTTCAGGGGGTCATAGGTGGTATCTCGGAATTTTCAAATGCAAAGGTATAACGTATTGCATATCAAATGAAAGCCCTGTGAGGGATATCCATTTCATCCAGAACCCTTAGGACTCTTTTAAGGAGTATAGCCTCAAAGAATTGGCACATTGTGGCCCCATTGTTTTTTAATCTACTCAGTGAGTCTAATAATCTGCTGTTGTGTGCTACAGCCTTTCCGGATACCAAAAGGTTCTGGACGCAGGATATCCTTTTCATCCAGAACCTTGAGGACTCTTTTAAGGATTATAGCCCCCCCCCCCTCAAAAATTTGGGAATTTACATCAATCCCGGGAAATAGCAGAGCTCAAAGCAGGCATTAACAGTGTATAGCCCTTAGGGAACTTGGAAATTAAATTTAACATTTTATTTATTATTTAATTAACTAAGCAAGTTCATAAAGATTTGGCCCACTTAAGTTCTAGAAGACTACTTCATGCATCGTATAATAAAGTATTTTTAATTTTTGAAGTTCTAGTTTTTTCATAAACACGATAATAATTTATACTCGGTAATTTATAATACGCAATGCGTTTCACCGTGAATTTTCTATCATTTAAAAAAAAAACCTTTTTTCCACAAAACCAAATAGATTTTTGCGAAAGCAACCTGCTCGGTTTCGTTACTCAATTAAACACAACATAATTCATGCCTGAAGGTAGAAATCATCGATAGAAAGGTTTCGCAGAGAAATTATTTTTTAGTCATTTTTCATTCAAATTTAGTTATTTTTATTTTTTTACCCCCAGACAGAAACTATCAAGGGGCAAGCGACCCCCCCCCCCCCCATATTGTAAACATTAATGGCGACTGCAATATACTGTATGTGAATTTAGAAGAAATCGTTGGAGCCGTATTTGAGAAATAAATTGTTAGACGTTTTTTTGGAGATTTTTGAAAATAACCCCCCCCCCCCAAATTGAGTAAGCCCCATTTAAAAAAAATATTCTCGAGGTATGATTTTTGTAAACCTACATACCAAATATCATCAAAATCGGCCGAGTAGTTTGCCCGGAAATCGATGAACAGACAGACAGAGCTACAGACAGTCATTTCGTAAAAAGATTTTTTTTGGTTCCTGAGACCTCAAAACGTGTAAATCCGTTGAAATCTCGAAATCGAAAATTTCGACCATCACAAAGCTTTCCTTATACTAGGCTACGTATAAATTGGAAAGCAATAAAAGGTACTAAATATCGGGCTGCCAATTTCCTACGGGCTGTTAATTCTAAAAGACCGCCGTTATGGCAAAGAGAGGGAAGGACTGAGACTGGGCGAGCACTAATTCTAAAAAACACTTAGAAAGGCCTGTCTGATGTCGTTAGTCCGCTCTGCAAGGGTGTACCGTGGTGAAACAATTTCGCATAATAAGGCTTCCTTGTAAAACCTCTCGAGTTTTGGCACCATGACTGAACGCCAAAGACTCTGGTAACTTCAATGACCTCTTGCCAATGAGGCGTGTATATGAAAAGGTAGCACTTATTCACCTTCAAAATGTTCAGCTGCCCCTGTATCTGGTAGTGCCAGTAACTTTTTGGTTTAAGCTGGACGACACCTTTTTCGCCAAGTTTCAACATTGCAGTCTTCTTCTGCCTGACAGCATCTGCCAGCGACGTCGTCTCAGCTTTTGTGGCTGCCCACAAACATTTTATCTCCAGTAGAGCATCCTCTCCACAAACTAATCCGTCGGGCGAAGCAGCGAGAAAGGGATACGTGGGATCAACAAAGAGACCACATTTTTTCACTTTCTTGCCGTTTTTGCAGCAAAATATTTCCCGGGCCAAATCCTCGTTCGTTTTCCCAAACTTTACGGCTTGAGTCCGTGAAATATCACTGTACAGGATCGACTTCACAGTGTTTCGGGTTGAGGTCGTTGGCCTTAAGCACATCACTTTACCAAAATTTGAAGCAGTGAGGCGTTTCACCCTTTCCACCATCCAATCTTCCGAAAGGTCTTGACCCATTGTCCTACACTGTAATTCTTCCGGATCAACAGAACTCAACTCTTCTAGGAAACGCTCTTTACTTTGACGCAACTGCGATTCTGGGATATCTGGAATATCCTCAACGTCCCCGTAATCTTCATCTGGACCTGCTTCTTCTTTCCACTGAGTCGGTTTGCTTCTTTTAAACAGTTCTCGCCGTCGCCTGTTATGTTCCGTTCTTAATTTTGCCCGTGAAACGTATCCCTTCGTTCTACTCCCTGGGGTTCGAATGTTACAAATACGCCGTGCGACATCTGCTAAAAAGGCACCCTCGTTAAATTGAAGACATGCGGCTTCCATTCTCATGTTGTAACTTCCGCGAGCACCATAAAAAATTCTCTTGCCACCAATTAATCTATTTGCTAGGCTATTGAGTTGTTCGCATAGATTGCTGTCAACATCAAGCAAGAGTGAATCAGCATGGTGTGCGACCCTGGTCATCAATCTTATCAAATCATCAGCTAGGCCAGATTTTGTCATCACATTGTACAAGCTGGACTCATTTACGCCTTTCTCTTTGCAATAGTACTCCAGGCAATCATGATGAAGACCAAGTATGTGTTTAGGGGCATTTAAAATGTCCTTGTGCAATCCCTCACAACGAATTGATGAAAGGCCAGCTGCATTTTTCCAATGCTTAATCGCGCCTCTCACAGCCTGGCGAAAGCGGAAAACGTTGGATGCTAAGGCTTTTCGCTCTGCTATGGGGAACTTAGTCGCCTTCAAAAACCCACGCAAGTGGCCGTCCATATTTCTGAGTAAATGGTTGCGGCATTCCACTCTTTTTATTGCAACGGTAAATCCGTACGGCTGTGCCCCTAATAGACGCTTCATAACACTTGAATCCCCATCACCAATGAGCCTCGTGTAAGCAATGCCTTGCGTCTGTATGCTCCGCCGAAATCCCTCAACAATTATATCAGCTTCCATGGCAGTTGAGGAACGTTTCCAGTTCCTAAAGCATTTGTGGGGCGCCTTCTTCCCCGTTTTTTTTTCTCTACAACACAAGGAGCAGAACTTATTACGCGTGCCCACAAAAACAACTTTCCTTGTCCTGTACCCAATAATTGACGCTATCCCCGACAACGAATTATATTTCGTCTTATATGACCTCTTAGCCCACATTCCATCAGCCACAACTGTAATAAAAGGAGTGCCATCTGGCAAGACGTCTCCAGCTTCTAAAGCTAACTGTTTTTCTTCAGCCGCAGCTGCAGCCATGGACTGAGAAAGGCTAGCTCCAATTCGCTCGGACACTTTCAGTCCCTCTTTCATAAATTTTCTCTCACTCATGAAAGGGATGTTCAACGCAGCAAAAATTGGTTCAGCGGCTGCAAAGCCCACACCACCAGATATCACGCCGTTCACCAAATTACCTTCGATGTTTTCATCGTTAGGCTGAAGGGCGTATTTTCTAGTGGAGTTGCACATGCGGCATTGAAATAGCAACTGCACCGTCATTATGCTGTGCTTTTTTATGGGCACCTCCCTTATGAAGTCCATGTCAGCAATAGTGCACATGAATGGTTTGTGCACGTCATTTTTTAATTGGGTGAAGAGGTGAGCCAAGTTAACAATCCTGTTGCCTGGTAAAGTACCAGTTGGCAAAATTGTGTTGGGCTCATCGGCCCCGATGGACTGATTGCCAACAGTCTCATTAACTGGGTCCTCTTCCTCCATAAGAAATGGGCTGGGCTCATCGGCCCCAATGGATTGATTGCTAATGACTGTCTCATCAGCTGGGCCCTCTACCTCCATAGCAATTGGGCCAGCAAGATTAAGGCTGTCAGATACGTCGTCTGGCGTGGATGTTAAAATAACACCTTCTCTTTTAAGATAATTATCAACCCTACAAAAAAGTATTAGACATAAATATAACAGCAGTGAATATTGTATAAGCTTACACCATGGTTTGATTATACTCTATTGTTCATGCAATCACAATTGGGGATACACATTGTATATATTGTAGTTATTTTTTCGTCTCCGAGGTAGAGACTCAGTTTCTGGGCCCAGTGTTCTGCCAATCAGACGCAATGGTCGGTGCTGACCCAAAGGTCGTTGAACTGTTTAAGTCGTTGGTCTCTTTTCGGTGGTGGAAGGATTAGCCGCTAGATATTTCCACTTTGCATTGCCTGGGGTACGCCCGATCGTAATATAATAATAGGACTCGTAAATGTAGTGACGAACAACACTTAGTCTGCTTGTTTCAATTTCACTATATTTACTGCTCAAATGCAAATGCTAATTTCAGAGTAAGGCACTATATACCCGGGTATTGTCATCCGCCATGTTGTATCCTAATTCCTATATGGTAAGTATTGTAAGAAAAGTAAGAGGTTGAGAAATATTGAAAAAACTAATACACGTTTTAGTATTTTTTTATTAAACACTTCCCTAATTGGTAGCACGTTTTTTTAAATAATAATAAATAAACAACGATAAATTTCTAAAAATAAATAGGTAAACACCCAATGCTTGGCTTATACACCAGACTTATAATGGATATAATGTGGCGGATGACAATACCTGTCTAATATAGAGCCCTATTTCAGAGAAAACAATTCGAAATTTGTAACTCAGTAACAATCACTTCTTTCTCTCTGGATAAAAAAATTGAATGAATTTTTAAAACACTAAATTCATCAGAATCAGTCTGGAAGTAGGTTTTTCCCCCAAACAAAGCTTGTGACCAGGTAACCAAGGCACAAAGTCTCCCAAGATTGATACATGTATGTTTATAAATGATATGGCGGCTATTCCACTTGCCGATATTCCCTCATTTATGCATCAATAATAAGTCTCTACCATATTATAACTTAATTTATAATAGATAAGTATCTACATAATAGTCTCATTCAAAGAAAAATCGCATCAATTATTGATGCACAAATGTGGGAATATTGACAAATGCAATAGCCGCCTATGCCCATGGTTGCTCCTGACTGGTTACAATAAAAATGAGGTCCCCACATACAAATCTCACTTAGAACGAAAGATCACTATCCTCTTTAAATTGGCAGTCGATCTATCTAGACATAAATAGCAATTACAGATACGTACTACATTTCTTATAACAACATGTACTAACCGTTCCATTTCCTTTTTTTTATGGGGTGCTACGCCTTTAAACCCTTTCCGATATGCTCGCGTCCGTCTATTTTTTTCATATTCCTTCTGGCCTTTAAATTTACCCATTCTCAGTACGCCAAGAAAACAATGGACAAAATCATAAAATATGAAATAATGCGAGAGTTAACAAATTACTTTGTTTACAAGCTCTGAACGCAATGCTAACAACGTAACAGAACAAAACCAAAACTGCGACATATAAATCAGTGCGACATCTTCTGGAAATTACCTACAACATTGTTCACGTCGATTGTGCTTGGTTTCACAACAGATGAGCTTTCTGTTCTCAGCCATCTTATTTGAAATGTAAACAGATAATATAAATAATTTATTTATTATGCTATTAATGGAAATTAGTAAAATGTGATTCATTAATTTCTTAGATATTGTAATTTAGTTGCCTTAAATATATGTTGTAGTGCCACATTACCAACGGTAAGATCTCAAATTCCCTGTTCTGTTTTATTTTTTGGCCTTTTTTAACAATTTTTTTCTCCGTAGTGACTAAATATATCAAAATTGTAAATCGTTAATATTATACCCCACATCTTTACCTTTGTTATCATGGTAGATATGTAATAAAGGCATTAATTAAACATGCTTAAAAGGCCCTATTGCTTTAGGTCCAAACACCATTCTACGGCCTGTACACTCTTAATGATAATGATTAACTCTTATTCTATTTTGCATCCTGAGTCTATTTTATAAATGATAGAGGAGAAAGGGCCCCCACACAATTTCGGCCCACAAGGCCAAACCCTGCACTGACTGTCACTACCAGCTAACCTATAATTGAGGAACCAGTCGTGGAGAGGATACATATACTGTATTTAAATTAAATAGAGCGAACACGTAGAATGAGAAGACCATGGAAGAGATACAGAAACAAGATTCAGAACGATTTCAGATTGGGACTGGAGAGTAGGGGAAAAGCTGAGTAATCAGAATGGAGAGGCAGGAGGGAGTGGAGGGGACTCACGTGCCACACCCGGGCAACAGGCAGCTGATTACTATTGATTATGATGATGACGCTAATAATTAGAAAAAATACAATTAAAGAAAAGGTATTTGAGTAAAAGAACTGAAATTTGCAACAAAATGACTGGTGTAATGATATAATTTGACATTGAATGCTGTACTGTTGTCTATATACATTTCAAACCAATTTCTTACCTTCTAAACTGTCTAATAGCGTAAAAAAACACCGCTTAATTCATATCTGTGAGTCCAGGTCTTCTCTTGTAGCTGGATCCGCCCCCCGCCCCCTGGGCACCCCTCCTGTTGTAACTACTGGCTATAAACTGCTGCCGTTGCGTGTTATCCCGCTGTGTAAGCACTTTCGGCGCGATTTCTGCCAGTAAGAACGAATCTAAAGTCTGAAAAAAAATAGATAGTAAAATACAAGCGGCTGAGATGAAGTTGGTCAAAAATTTATAACAAATTAACATAACACGTTTGTAATCAACCAGGTTATCCATCAATCGCACAGAAGTTTAATTGATTAAACCACTCTTTATATACTGTATATGCGATGCGAATTGTAAGAAATTGATCATGCAATTACAAAAGCTTTCACGGCTGGAGTTACGTGATGAAGCAGTGATAGACAAGGGTCGTTCAGAAAGCATACTTCCAAACGTTTCGCCAACATCTGCAATCTTCAGTAAAACTGCGTGAATTTCTAAGATTGTATCTCGGAGGCTCAACATCAAGTACGCTTTCAGAACGACCACGGCCTATCATCCCGGATTCTACTGCTTCATCAAATTGATCATGGTTCGGTAACAGTTACTGTCTGGAACATGCAAGATATTGAGGCAGAGTTCAAACTATTTTGTAACTCAAGAATGACCGTGGCAGTTATGGCCTTCGATGGCGTAGTTTGTAGCTTAATTGTACTTAAGCGAGTCACTACACACCACGCGATCGAAGACCTGCCATAACGTAGGGCAACAAGTCGGTAATAATAATTAGAATTTCCCATATAAGGCACCTAGAAGGTCCTCCTCTGGTACACCAACGCCCCTCGGTTTGTGTACAAAGTCGAATTTCACAGTAAATATTAGATTTAAGTGTTACATTGTATTGTTTTATTCAATTGATCAAAAAATGTATTCTGATTCTGAAATAAGTTAGTAAAGCTTTTAAGAAGAAAAAAATGAAAGAATTCGATCCATGTCAGTTCAAACCTACTGACCCACTACCATACACTAGCCGAGCTTAATACACAACCAGATTAGTAGGATCAAAAATGAGTGTTTGTTTTTATGGTAAAAATTATGGAAAGGAATTGACTATACCTCGGCCACTATTAGTCCATGTGTCTGCAACTGTTTCTCGATCCTCTGGTACTCATTCACGGCCTCCCTGTCCGAACATCGCTCCATCGCCTGCCTGATCTTGTCCATGGTGTCAGTCGTGAACGTATGTTTCCTGCCAGCCGGGTCGTCCTCATGTACGACAGACCTGAGGATGGGCAGCACCCCGTCTGATCGACCAAGCTCAGATAGTGCCCAAGCCTGAAACAAGGAAACGGGGGAAAAAAACATCACAACAATGTGGCTGGAAATAGGGAATCAAGAAAACTCTGGGTAATACAGGACTCGAACTCGCAATCTTTGCCTTTCCAGGGCATTGTAATACCATTTACACCTAAATGGGAAGATAGAAGGACAGAGGGCTCCCGGCAGAGGAAGAACATCCTAGCACCTATTAGTGGCGTGTACATAAAATATTTTCGGAAGGGACACGCCACTGGCACCTAGACTATAAACCCACCTTGAGATTCCTAACGGTAATATAGTTCTGCTTGGCCTCAGTAGAGAGAATTTCGAGAGCTACATGGGGCGCCCCTTGCTTAAGAGCGAGCGCCGCGGCGAATGTGACCGATCTCCTCATGGGGTTGTGTCCCGCTGTTTTCAGTTCCTGCCATGTGTCTGACGCCAGTTTGAATGCTTCTGGAGTGTTCTGCAAAAAAAATAAGTACAACTAGTAACATTTCATATTTTGAGGTTGGGAGCTTTTGTAAAAAGTGCAGCCAAACCACTGGCAAAAGTTGTCATTTATAAATAGCGAATTCTTGAGCGAGAAAACATAATTTTGAAATGAATGGGCAACTTTCCTATAGAATTGCCTTCTGTGATTGGGGGAGTTCATGGATAAGTCGTAGGACCAAAAAGTACAAATCCCCTAAGATAATATGTATAAAGTAGTAGACTTATACAACTTTGAATTTCCATAGACCAAATCACCATAGCTTACGCAGTAAATTAAATCCAGGGGCGACCAATATCTTCCCTCTTAAAGCAAAGTTTTGAAAAAAAGAAGATTTTTACAGAATTAATTAATTCCTCATTTTGCAGTCCCATAAACATGGAAATCTTAACCATAACTGCTTCCTGATTTTATACAATTAGTAGACATTATAAGTTAATATCTTTGCAGCTGTATGCACGTACTGTATGTATGTACCTTTTTTAAACATAATAGTCTCCTTGGTAAGCTTGTAAAACACACAACCGGTTTCAGCTCACGGATGTGTGTTTTTTATGATATTACTTAAAACTTAACAAAGTAATTTATTCACAATGCCTATTTCAAACACAGATTAGCCACAATTAAATAAAAATAAAATAAATTATTGAATTTGATTTGCAAAAAAACGATTGGTGTGGTAGTACTGAGGAAGGAGTTCAAGAACTGTGGAGAATTGGTGATAGTGTGATAGTGGAGACCACAAATCGAATTGTAGAGGAGTATTTCTGCGGATTTAATGGATATTTCTTGGCTATTATCCTGTGAAAATTGCCTTGTACAAAAAACGCGTAGTGGGGGTACTTCGAGTTGCTCTTAAACGCACCAGTTTGTAGCACGCAGCGTAAAATAACGCAACGACATTCTTGGGATACCGCTGCGGCTGAAGCTGCTTGTCTTTGATTATCTGGAACACCTCGAGAACCTGATCGTAGTGCTCTGTGACGAACAGCAGGTCCATGAGAATCTGGTAGGTGACGAGTTGGTCGAAAATTCCCGCCAAAGCTTCGTCCTTGAACGCTTCCAGCGCTTCAAGCGGTTTGCCCAAGAAGTAGTACATCCGCATTACTACTGGCCCGAATATGAAGCTACCGAACCGGAGCTCCCGGTTTTGCTTATTAAATCTGAAATAAATTATAATAATAAGTCGTTTATTCTTCAATATTTTCAACATTTCAACATATACTGTAGGCCCCATTAACCTAAGGTGTGAGGGGTACCTACTAACTCTAGCTGACAAAATTAATATAAAAAAAGGAATAAAAATGATAGTGGCTTTCTATTACTGAACCAACCTAGTGGAGTTAGCAATGAAACGCACTCTTTTAATCAATGAGAGGTAACAGAACCGCCTGTTTTCCATGGCCTCCGACGCAACGCCTGGAAACCTAAGTGCGCAACTAAGGCCAATATCCTTACATCTGAAATTCGGCCAATTTATGATCTACTATATAGACTATATCACTAGATTCGTACAAAATATAAACGTGGAAGTCCCACAAAACAGAATAAACAGACTGAAAAATGCAACGAATTACTGGGAAGTTAAGAATTACAACTCATTTGACCAAGTAACCAGAGCATTGCCATTAAACGCATTTAGGTCGAAAGTTAAGGAAATCCTCTTAATAATAATAGTAAATCTTTATTGAAAAAAAAAAATAGGTAGATACAGCGAGATTAGGGCCTATGGCCCTCTCTTACACCTAACTGTACATAACAACGATATAGTTCGATTGAAATATAATTTTATAAACTACATTCATTCAGAATATCATTCATTCAAGATAACAGACATACTAATTCACATTCGCTACCATCTACTGTGCATTCACACACACATTTTCTCACACATTCACACGCAGCCTTGCCTTGATCAACCGGTGACAGTGGTTTGCTGACTAAGGAGAAACTTGTAATATTTGTTTTTAAATACGTTGAGAGAAGGAGAGGCACGAATTTCTATGGGTATCGAGTTCCATAGTGAAGAGGAAGAGATGAGAAATGAAGAGTGGAAGATTCGGGAATGAGAGAGATGGGTTAGAAGGAGGTCGTCCCCACGAGTATTATAGGCTCGCGAGGAAAGTGGTGTAAGGGACGAGAAGAGGTAGGATGGGGATTGGGTATGCAGCACTTTGAAGACCAGGCATGCCTGGTGAAGTTGACGCCGACGTTGGAGATTCAGCCAAGCCAGAGAGTTCAGGAGTGGAGATATGTGGTCTCTGTACGACTTGACATTCATTACGAACCTGACGCAGTTATTCTGCAACCTCTGGAGGTGAGTTGCTTGTGCTACGGTCATATCGTTGTAGACTATGTCACAGTAGTCTAGGAGAGGAAATATAAGGGCTTGAACGAGCCGTTTCTTCAGATTAGGGGGCAGAAAATTTTTAAGGCGCCTAAGAGCGTGTAGTGAGCCCACAGTTTTTCGCGAGGTGTTGGTCACCTGGGCGTCCCATGATAAATCATCAGTAATGGTAATCCCAAGGTTTTTCACGCTCGTGGTTAGGGAGATTTTAGTGCCTAGTACTAACACTGGGGGGAGGGAGGAATAATCAAGGGAGGATAGGGTTCTTCGTGGTCCAAGGAGAATGCATTGGGTTTTGATTGGGTTTAGCAGAAGAAAAAGCCCATGAGGACACTCTATTAAGATCAGCATTTACTTTATTAAAATTCTCATGGAGATCGAAGGCCGGTAAATGTAAATATATTTGGAAATCATCCGCATATCCGTGGTGTTGGCAATATTCAAGGACAGTGGGAAGATCTAGTGCTGCGATGGAGAAGTAGAGGGGGCACACTCCCCTCCCTATGATCTATAAGACTATATCACTAGATTCGTACAAAATAAGAACGTGGAAGTCCCATATAACAGAATAAACATAGTGAAAAATTCATTTTACACCTCTCTCTCTGACCTTTAACAGAACTTTTGGTACCTGTGTCTTGAAATGTACTGTCTACTTTTAACAGGATAGGTAGTTTTGGTATACTGTGTGCTTTGAAATGGTATGTATTTTGTATTGTACTAAATTGACGGAATGTATAATTGTCTAAATAATTTTTAACATTATAGCATTTCATTCATTCATTTCATAAAAATTAAATATTATGAATCAAACTGCCTGCTATAGTCTGCATGTCATAACCTTCACCATCCTAGGGTCTCTGTTTCTTACCCATAATAACTCTTTCTCTGTCTTACAGTCATTAACGGACAGATGTTGAGCCCGTATTTTAACTTTTAATTTGGGTGACTATTTAAAAATTAAAAAAAGATTATTTATGATTAGTTGTGTTTGTTATTTGTGCGGGTATAATTATAATAATTCTTTGCGTACATAGAGGCAGTTATATCGTAGCTTGATATGGATTAACTGATAAATAGTTTGTCTCTACAATCGATTTCATGTGATGTAGTCAGTTCGGTCACTTTTTGAGACGAAAGCCAGGTAGTTTTCTTCTATGGTAAGCCTATAATCTATTTTAGTAAACGGACTGTAAGACAGAAAAAGATTCCTATGTTCCCTATGGGTTACAATAACAGACTTCCGGATGGTATAAGTTAAGAAATTAATAATTTAAGACTATAAGGCCCCTTGCACAATGGCGATTTTGTGTCGTGACTGCACTCCGCCTTAGACAATGCAGTGGCGTATACATAAAATATTATCGGCAGGGGCGCCTTTTTCGTACCAACCTCGACGACACCCCTCCCCCCATATATATATGCCTATAATATATAAATATATGTAGATAGCAGCAGCTTAGCTCACATCTTCTGGTACTGTTACATAGTAAATGGGATGTGCCACAAATTCTGGACCTACAACGGTACATTTCAAATGTACTCACTTCCTCATCATAGAATGAATAACCTTCAAGTCTTCATCATTAGCTTCTACTAGGTGAACCATAGATTTCAGGTCTTCTGTGAAGATCATGTGTTTTGAGTTTTCATCGGAAAATTCAGCCATTTTCGCCTTAAATTTGTCATCGCCTTCGGAAAATTGATGCCTAGTCCGTTCTCTCGTTGCCACATAAGCGTCGATTCCTATTGCACTTGGCGCATACAAGGTTCTTACTTCTGGAAAAAAAAAGTAGGTATTTAAAAAAAACCCACAGGAAAACAAAACAGCTCTCGTCCATCAGGATTTAATGCAACATGGCCACATTGACTTTCAGAAATGGAAATCTTTGTAGAATGGAGTTGTACATCATTTTATGGGCAATCGCTTGTGTTTACAATTTAAAATCAAATTCACCCCCTACATTTACCAAGTTTAACACTACTGCTGAACAGCCAGACCTAATGTGCGGCCCGATCATGGCAATTATAATACCAGGGTTAATATAATAATAAATAAATAATAAATATAAAATATAATATAATACAAATTATAGGTGCAATTCCACACTCCGTCGACTGCCTAGCCTCTACAACACGTTATCACAGTTGGACCTAACAATTGACACACAGTATTGCTCATAGATCCTGGAACAAACACGTTTATAGCTTTTTATACAAAAGTAGTTCACATATAAAACTGTACATGATATTGTAGTATCGTAGGTAGGTACCACACACAGTCACCAAAAAACTTTGAAATTGGATCAGTGGTTTCAAGAGGATGAGCTGAAGACGGAAATGTATTTGGCCATAATGGTTGGAACAAACCTATCACAACTCTTGCTCACGAATTTTCGCCTACTTAAATAATAATTTAGTATGTAATTGTAAACATTGCGGTTTTAAAACTTGATGGAGGACAAATCGTTGACCGTGGACATAAGAGAAAGAATTCTGGCCCCCTTCAAATAGGGGATGAAGCCTATTGACATTGGGTGGCAGGTACAGGTCCCCAGGTCATCAATTTATAGAATTAGCAAGTGAAATGTGTACTCTTAAGGGCATTTCCAGTTAGCTGAAGTCTTAGTGTCTTTGCTGAATTTTTTTTGGCTCCAGAAATTTTTAACTTGAGCCAAAATTTTCCGCGATACGCAACAGGGATGCCCGCGACACACTGAAAACATCTTTCTTTTGTACTTCGCTAGCGTTTTACGAGGACGGCCTGCATTTTTACATGCTGGGAGGGTATCAGTACACATTTCGCTTGATAATTCTATAAACTGATGACCTGGGGATCTGTACCTGCCACCCAATGTCAATAGGCTGCATCTCGTACTTGAAGGGGGCCAGAATTCTTTCTCTTATGTCCTTTTTATTTGTCCTCCATCAAGTTTTAAAACCTCAATGTTTACAATTACATACTAAATTATTATTTAAGAAAGCGAAAATTCGTGAGCAAGAGTTGTGATAGGTTTGTTCCAACCATTATGGCCAACTACATTTCCGTCTTCAGCTCATCCTCTTGAAACCACTGATCCAATTTCAAAGTTTTTTGGAGACAGTGTGTGGCACCTACCCACAATACTACAATATCATGTACAGTTTGATATGTGAACTACTTTTGTATAAAAAGCCATAAACGGGTTTGTTCCAGGATTTATGACCAATACTGTAAATCGAAATAGCTTATCATCATCTAAACATCTCATCCGCGTGCTGCTTGTTATAACACCTGAGTAGTTAACCGTATGCCTACTATTTACTTATTTATATTTTACGTTGTCAACTGTGTACTGTATGTACATATGTTGTGACCTATTTGTAAACCAATTTTTAAGCAATTCTTCTGTGCTTAGTTTATACAGTAAGTAATTTTTTCATTTATTTCATATTGACTTGGACTATATGTATTAGAGTATAAATGTACAGTGTTACATCTAAGGGGCAATGCCCTTGCCCTGTTGTAATATATAAGTAATAATAGTAATAACAATAATAATAATAATAATATAATGCCCTGGTATTAAAAATGTAAACAAGATAATTTTACAATGGAAAGTGCTATTAAAAATTTGTTTGTTTATAGTTATAACCCCAGGAATAAGTTAATACCAATCGCCATCAATCGGCCCACTGCAGATTAACTTATTCTCAATAAACCCCAATTGGATTCATTTGTTTTAAACAAGAGTGCAAAATGCCGTGCGCCGGAAATTTCAAATTAATAAATTGAATTTCGGACGAATCTCAGGGTAATAACTAATAAGGAATAGGCAACGTAATCTACGAATGCACGGCGGTACCAATGAAGTATTTGGAGTATTCCTTTCCCAAAACCATGCAAGCGATAATGGTAGCCGCCCTAGGAGGCAGAGACTGCCGAGACCGGTTCAAGAGCCACGCTAATCTTTAGTCACATCAAATCCAAATGCCTACTTTGCTAACTGCAAGGAAATAAGAGCCAATAGTATATGCATATACTACAGCTCCAACTTCACCCTTTTAACTTAAAGAAAAATATAATAATCCAACCTTGGCCTTATGTGGGCAATGGACATTTAAATTGGAAAAAATATATACTTACTATTTTCAAGAACACGGCAAAATTTATTCGGAAAAGAGGTTAGCGCTTTATTGAAAAGTAGCCTATTTAAAACATTCATAGTCTTTCCTTAATTTGCAATAAAAAAAATTAATAAACAGGTTCGAAATAACCTAAGCTTGTTTAGATGTTTTCAAGGAAAACAACATGGCCGCCTGCGATTGTAGACGAGATTTCGTAGCGCAATTTTCTGTAACTAATTTTTTACGGTGTTTAGTTTTTTCTTTGGAATTAAAATAAAAGTTTGCTGCTGAAGTACTAATACATTTTACAATCAGAATATCTTGGTAATGAATGAAAACCCGAAGCTAAAACACCGTCGCCACTCACTCCACATGCGCGCGTTCCACCGATGAAGGTAGTGAGAGGGTCAAGTTCCAATTGCACAAGCGTAAAAAATGGCGCGAAAAGTAAATTTCTCTCGGGTCAATTTGACCCGTCTTGTCAATGTAGACCTGATCCGACGAAGATACTTAACATTTAAGTGACGCTTTAATCTTGTTTTTATTTTTATTGATTCAATAATAATAATAATAATACCAAAACAAGATAAATTAATTGTTAAGTATCTTCGGCGGATTGGGCTTAAATTTTATTGACAAGACAGGCCAAATTGACCTTACATTATATGAAAATTTATCTATTTCATGTAAGCACATAAAAATACAGTTAGGAACTAACTTCTTCATAAATTGATAGCAATGCATAAGGAACCTTGCTCTTTCGCATGAAAATAAAATGCTGACTGGCGACTAATATAGCCTGTAGACGCTATTGAGCAATAGAAAAAAGACGCCAAGCACAAGACCCTACCTTTTGATTGGCTATAATGATTGTGGATAATCTGATCGGATGTCCAGGAGCACTTTCTTAAGTAAAAGAGGTTCATTATTAATAACAAATAGAAGAATATGAAAGGATCTGATTGCATAGTTCTCATTCTGCAGGTAAAGTTGAATTGAATATTCGGTTGGGGTGGGTAGTGAACAGACCTAAAACCTTATAGGCTAGTCCCATAATCGGCAAATTATGTTTTTAGATACTTATTTATTTTTAATAATTTATTTGATGTCCTTTCAAAGCTGGCCTAGTTCTTCAAACCCATTGGCCAGTCTCAAGATCAGAATTGTTTTTCGGGTGGGATCCGTCTTACGTCACAAGAGGTGTGGTAACCTCAATATAATATTTAGAACTCCATTCTATCTAGTGTACACTGCAAATATTTCGGGAGGGGTCCGGACCCCCTGGACTCTGGCAGTAGCCTTGGCCAATTTTATTGTAGATGCTTAATAATATACCTAGCCTACTATGCTTCAAAGCGTTCTCTTCCAAAGAAATTGGTGGTCATTGTACTGCTGTAGAGACCACGACGACACGTACAATATTATCCTACCGTATATACTAGCTGTCTATGGTTATGCAAGAATGATTAATGTTCTAAATAGGAGAGAGGTGGGCCAACGATGAACGTTGAGCGAAGCTATTGAGAACAGAATCAGCGCATTAGAAATGTGAATAATACAGAGAAGACTGCCCATGAACCTACACTTTTGACATAAAATAGAAAATGTCAGCTATTATATGGCTTCATAGTTTTAGACCAGCTACTAACAAACGAACTTACTTACGCAATAACGAACTCGAACGTGCCTCCCATATAACCCCCCCCCCCCATAAGTAACGGCGTTTTCTTTCTACATCTACAGTACTTCTCCTGTGCGAGATGGGAGTGGTTTATAGATAGCTGAGCGGCCTTTTGAAAAGTTGAACGCTTATTTAATCCCTCACTATACATGGATGCTACCCCGAATCACACATGTAAAATGTCCATGGTAATGATGAAAGGGGCAAGTAAAGGCACAGTTGCTTGGTTTGCAAGTTTCCCCACTTCTACAGAAAAAAAGAATTACAGAGTCTATACAGTATTTCCTAGGCATTGGAAGTTCTACACAAAACCGCCGAACACCGGCACTACAAATATAAAATCTCATCACATGGTTCCACCGGGTAGCTTTTAAGTCCCTTCAAGGTCTACGAGCGAATGCTGCAGATAGTGTGAGGTATTTCGATATTTCTGTGGCAGAAACTAAACGCTTTTATGGCTGTGTGGGATTTGTGGCCTCAATTTCTAGCTTTCCTGCTAGGTATGTAAATTATATCAGTAATAATAAAATAACTAACAGTAACATAACTTTATAACTGTATATAAGAATGTATAAACAGTATGACTAAAAATATAACTAAGTTTCGATGGCATAAATTTAGTGCGCATGGTAGCTTGTTCGTACATATGCGAGTATCTAAACATCATGCGATCGGAAACTTCTCGTAGCTCAGAACAGGTACGTATTACCTATATATAGAGGCGATGGAAGAGGCTACTCGTATACATTCATTGAATTGTTTACATGCAAAATATAATCTTTTTAGAAAAAAATGCCTGCAATTAATTTTTCAAATTAATACGAATTTCTATAATGATTAATTATATTGAATGAGTTAGGCTGTCATTAATCCTACTAAAATGTTGCTTAAGGGGGGGGGGGCGGTATAAGTAGGAAAGCAATAAAGTGCCCACTGAATCTATAAATAATTAAACTTCTTCCTTGTATTCCAAGCTGCAAAGTTGCATATCTATATTATTCATCTGCGAAAAACTCTTATTTTTTTTCAAGGTAATGTTGGTGTCCTGTCGTTCGGCCTGCAAGTAGGATGGCTCGCGCCGTTACAACCCCAATTCCAATCCGACCAGTCACCGCTGGGTGGGCCACCCCTTACAGACGAGCAAATATCCTGGATAGGAGCGCTCCCGAGCGTCACTCTGACCTTCAGCGCCCCGATATTCGGATGGATCATGACCAAATATGGAAGGAGAGTCACTCTTCTCGTCGCCACAGCTCCCAACGTCATAACATATCTCCTTTTAATATTTGCAAACAATGTAACGCTAGTCTATATATCTCGATTTATCGGAGGCTTTTGCTCCTGTGGGTCATTCATAGTCGGACCAATTTATGTAAACGAAATGGTTCAACCAAAATTACGTGGGCTTTTAGGAAGTTTAACAGGATTTTCCATCAAATTAGGGACAATCGTGTCCTTTATTTTAGGCGCGTATACGCCGTATTTATATTTAAACATAATCAGTATTTCTTTTACTGTTTTGTTTCTCATAGCTTTCCCATGGCTGCCAGAATCTCCAGTATATCTGGTAACGACAGGAAGAACAAAAGAGGCTGAGGAGGCGTTTGGTAAACTTTGGAGGGGGGACAGTGCAAAAGAAATCCAAGAACAAATAGTGGAGGTGCAAAAGGCGAGTGAAAATTCAGAAAATAATTTGTCTTTCAAGCAACTAGCTAAGAGTTTTGGCTCTGATCGGAAAATGAGAAATGCAATGATTATTATATCTGGGATGTACAGTTTTCAAATGCTAAGCGGTTACCCTGCCCTTGTTCGCTATGCTGTTGACGTTGTAAGCGACGCAGGATCAGTTTTTTCTTCGTATAACGTAGCAATTGCTTTAGGGTCAGTTCAGGTTATTTTTTCATTTTTTGGTTCCTTACTATTAGATAGACTTGGCCGAAAAACATTAATAGTATCCAGTCTATCATTGATGACACTTTGCATGACTACACTTTCCGCGTATTGTTATTTTGCTTCTACAAAAGATATCTTTCCTTTCGTTAAAAGTTTATCGCT
Source organism: Psococerastis gibbosa (assembly GCA_963971405.1). Lineage (NCBI taxonomy): Eukaryota > Metazoa > Arthropoda > Insecta > Psocodea > Psocidae > Psococerastis > Psococerastis gibbosa. The sequence goes on from OZ020485.1 coordinate 4,515,462, forward strand.
ACTGCCAACCATATCATTACTAATTTTCTTCTCATGCTACGGTTTGGGGTTCGGAACCGTTCCATTTGTTATTATACCCGAACTTTTCACTCCCGAAGCTAGGCCCATTGCATCTGCCGTACTGAACATGCTTTTTGCTTTTGTCGAATTCGTAGTCGTTAAACTGTTTCCAACGTTCACGGCAATTATTTCTCTATATGGATCAATCGCTCTCTTTGCAATTTTCTCCATTGTCGGCACGTTGTTTTTGTACTTAAAAATGTTTGAAACTAAAGGACTTTCCCGGGAAGAAATTGAACGGCGTTTAGAAGGAATCAAAGCTCCGGTAAAAAATTCCCTTGGGCAAAATCAGGCGTTGTTACCGACTCCTAAAACCAGACCACATTGCTGACAGCTGATTTGTGTCAAGAAAGATTACAAATATGCGGAAAATTAGGACAATGCTGTAGAATCCGGGCTTATAGAACCGTAATTGCATTTTTCTCAATAGTCGGCACGTTATTTTTGAGTACATAAATGCTTGTTCGGATCGAACTACTACTCCTTGGCGCTACGGCCCGTGAAGGGCTTTGGCCTGGTCTATGACATCGCGCCAGCCTGCGTGCTCCTAAATTCTTCTTCATCAGTCATCCCACTCGACTTCTCCCTTGGGGCACCTTGTGTAAGGCTGCTCTTGTTGCCCTATGGCCTGGCAATGGTTCCACGTGCCCTAGCCACCTGATGCGGGCTCTCTTGATTTCAGCTGCAGCTACAGTTCTTGGTAACATATCCCCTAGAGCTCATCATTTCTACGGATACGCCACTCTCTCCTTCCCCCCTCTCTGATTTTGCAACGGTCAATTAACGCTGCGTCAAGCTATTGTGGTCCATGAACTACGTTATTCAGATTTCAGAACATTGGCGTAACTGTACAATATTTCTTTGATCCCCCGGAGAAAAAAAAATTGATAAATAGGCCCAAATTAGTGAAGGTTTACGCATATATTATACCCTGGACAACGGGGGCCCGGGAGTCTCCCCCGGAGAAAAAATGGACAAATGGGACTAAATTAGTAAGGTTTTGCGCATTTTATACCCTGGAGAAAGGGGCGCCCGGGGGTGTCCACCGGAGAAAGAAAATTGATAAATACGCCCCATTTAGTGAGGTTTTACGAATATTATACCTTGGAGACAAGGGGCCCCGGGGGTCTCCCCCAAAGAAAATTTTTGAAATAATAGGTCTGAAATATTGAGGTTTTCAGCATTTTGAGCAATATATTTTTGTGACAACACATCGTCAATATGTTGATTTTTTTTTCATGACGTCTTTCATGTAAAATAAGCATACCAAGAATTAATTTCCCTTTCGTTATTGTGGATACTATGCCTTTCGCCTCCATAACGTCGTTGTCACCAGAAATCCTGGGGGGGGGGGCTATGGGTGTCCCCCTATTTACGCCAATGTTTCAGAACCAAACCCCCATTAACGGGACAATTATCGTAACGATTCGTCGCTCGATGTTGCAATCGAACGACAAATTGTACGTGTGTGGCAATATCGCATCCGATTTTGTGGTCGAACGATCGATTGGAGATCGCGACAGGCAAACCCGAAAATATCGTTTGCGATTTGAACATCGTTCGATATATCGCACGTGTATGGCGTGATTAAACCATACCATAGGTCAAATGCTGTGGTAAGTTGCACTTATACCTTACAGTAATCCTTCAATGCATTGAACATGGCTTAAAATAATAAAATAAATAAATAAATAAGGACTTTTATTGTTTCTATTACCAAGCCAACCTTGCGGAGTTAGGGCTATAAAGCCCTCTCTTACACTCAACTAAGAAGGCCTGCGACCGCCTGCTTTACATGCTCTCCGAAGCATAGCCAGAAAATGTAGCCAGTGTGGGACTCGAACCAACAACCTTTCGGGTGAAAGTCAGAGTCCGTACCACTACGCTACATGTCCTGGCTTCGCACGCTTCTGGAATGATCTTTCCCAAAGACTGTGGTGAAATCAACGTTGTAAATTTTAAATCTTAGTAAGTCCTTCCAAATGCCAGGAATCGCAGTGTTTCAGTTTGACGTTCGTGAGGAGTAATATAGCTTGCTTTTATTATTCTGGAAGATACTTTATGCAAACGCACTAAGTATGTTTCCTCTGACATCCTAAGGTAGTTATGCCAATCTTTAGGATGAAAACGTAATTCTTCAAGAACATTGATGTGAGAATATTGTTGTCTTTTCAGAAGCCATCTCTTAGTCCATTCTGTCTTACCCTTCCTTTTAGTTATTATACAAAGTCTTTTTTGCTTTCCAATTTATACGCAGTAGGGCCTATAAGGAAAGCTTTGTGATGGTCCAAATTTTCGATTCCGAGATTTCAACGGATTTACACGTTTTGAGGTTCCAGGAACCCAAAAAAGTGGTTTTTACGAAATGCCTGTCTGTCTGTTCATCAATTTCCGGGCAACCTACACAATCGGTTTTGATGAAATTTGGCATGTAGATTCTACAAAATCATACCTCCAGACCATTCTTTTTATTTTCGGCTAACTCAATTTGGGGGGTTTTATTCTCAAAAAACTCCAAAAATCGCCTAAAAAAATTATTTATCAAAAACAGCTCCAACGATTTCTTTTAAGTTCACATTTTAAATGACATTGTAGTCATTATTAATGTTAACAAAATGCGGGGGTCGCTTGCCCTTTGATAGTTTGATTCCGGGGGTAAAAAAATAAAAATAACTCAATTTTCATGAAAAATGACTAAAAAATAATTTTTCTGCGAAACCTTTCTATCGATGACTTCTACCTTCAGGCATGTTTTAGGTGTTAAATTGAGTAACAAAACCGGACAGGTTGCCTTCCAAAAAAACTATTTGGTTTTGTGAATTTTTATTTTATTTTTTTAATGATTCACGCTGGAATGCATTGCGTGACCTGCCATTATTACTGTGTGGTAATGTAATGTAATGTAATGTCTGACCTTTACTTCACCTCCAGTGACGTCAGGCAGGTGGACAAACCCTCCCCCCCCCCCCGTCCAAATGTCCAAAATTTAACAATAGGATAATTATTTACCATGAAATTACTTTCTCTATCTACTAATTGATGAATTGGAAAGCATGTTCGAGTAAACTCAGACCGGTTCTTTTTATATAGAATATCGTTCAACCACATATAATATACGCGTACGTGCTACACGTTTTCGCTCCGCAAAGAGACTGAGAATCGTACGATCATATCGTTCGTGTGTGTTCGACGGTCTTCGAAGGATAAATCGGACGATTTTCTTGACGATCGGTCATAACGACAAATCGGCCCGTGAATGGTGGACTAAACTAAGACAATCTAGACTCGTGCACCCTAGCGACTTCGATGGCAAGGTGGTAGCGTGATTGTACTTGTGCGAGTCGCTATACACACCTTGCGGTCGGAGACGGTACCTATTGGGTGACTTAGTGAGGCAATTGAAGAGGTTAGTCGGATACATTCATTAAATTGTTTGTGTGGGATTTAACCATTAAAAAAAGAATGGGCTAAGTCACGCTTTTGCCTTGTTACATTAATAGCTTGATTGATCTGGTCCATTATCGGTTGTAGCCATACTGGGGGGGGGGGGGGGTTTATCGAGGGTGTGTACCAGTTTGCCAACGGCCGAAAATTCTTGCGGAAACAATATCAATAAGGTCAAAAAATACATGGCATTAAGTAGGTCCACATATAAAGCCCTTTAAAAAAGGATGATTATAACTTAGCAATAGGCTACTTAACAGTTTTAACAATCTTCTTCATCTTCTGGAGCTTCAATCCATCGATTGGTTTGAAGCGAATGTCTCAATCTCCTTCTCCACTCATGTTTATCTTGTGCGGTCCTTTTTAGTACAAGGTAGGTGGCGCATCCTAGGTCCTTCTTGATGTCATACAGGTACTCCTTCCTCTTCCTTCCTCTTCCTCTTCCTCTTCCTCTTGAATTGGTGGCTTCGACCATACCCTCAATGCCAATATTCTTGAGGAGTCCTTCATGTTACAGAATATGCCCCATCCATATGTCCCTTCAAATTGAAATGGATCTCTTTTTGTTTATTCTAAGGAGTACGTCTTCGTTGGTGATATGGTTATAATAAAACAATATAAATATGCTGGTTTAGGTAGCTTATGTATTAACAATAGTAAAACAATATGTTTTTGCAAGAAAAAATTACAAATATTAAAAAATAAATAAATACATTTTGGTGTTTTTAACTGTGAACTACAAGAGCCAAAACGCCATCAGTAGACATTGGAGACAGAAGAATGACGTCACGTGTTGACGTCACTACCAACTCAACTGCTACCAGTTCCCCAACTGGCGGCTACTCCCCGGCATCATAAATGACGTCACATTCTGCAGTCACGTGAACCCCCTTTTAACTATCAAACTTCAATTGAAGGGGAAAAATATTTTTCTCCCCAAATAAATAAAATTTTTAAGGGAAAAATTATTTTAAGGGTTATGCAGTAGTAGTAGTAGCAGTATATAGTACCTAGTTGTAGTAGTTTGGGAAGAATAGAAATTCAAGCAGCTCATTGGGCCCATAAGACTTTCCATGAGTCAATATTCCTTGCCTAAGACCTGCCAAAAATTGGCCACATCATATTAAGGTCCAAGATTAAACCGCAGTCATTGTCATCTGGCGCATAACGCTCCAGTTAAATGCTAAATAAATAAATAAATAAATAAATAAATAAATAAATAAATAAATAAATAAATAAATAAATAAATAAATAAATAAATAAATAAATAAATAAATAAATAAATAAATAAATAAATAAATAAATAAATAAATGCTAAATAATTCATCTCTCTCTCCAAATTAGCGGGCGTTCCGCTAGAATATGCCGACCCTTTCGCGTTCACTTTCACAAAACCGGCACTCGGGGTCTGTCGCGACCTAAATGCACCAAAGGTGTGAACGGCAGGCCCAGCATAAGGGGTATAAAAAAATTTAATAGGTTGGCTTAGTAAAAGAACAAAAAGTCATTATTTATTTTATTTATTTATTTATATAAAATAGTCAAGTAGCCTTGGTAATAAGTAGTGAATCTCATAAGGATGTGTTAAGTACGAATTCCAGTAGTTGGGACACACCTTTATTCGAGTGCTTTGTCAACAACTTGCTGAATAGCCTATATAACAATACAATGGGTTGATAAGAATCTTAAGTGGGGAATTATTCATTAATCTTTCATACAAACAAGATAGCACTATATGGTGCCACTGTTATAGAATGAACAATATATTCCCCACGATAGCCCTACAATATAATAAGGACAGTCAAATAAGGCATTGGTCAAAAAACCTTCTCCTTCTGCCAATGCCTCTTCTATCGAAGATTGGCGATCATCATGGCAATTTTGACCTTGATGGAGACTGCTGCTCTGAAAAGAAAGAAAAGTCGTACTCTTGCCAAACCACTCTCAACCAAGATGTTTTTCTTCTGCCGGGAGCCCTCTGTCCTTCTGTCTTCCCTTGGATTATTGCATGCAGAAGGTGATAATTTTCGTTCCTCATCAAATATATGCTAGTTTACGTTTCTTAACCGTCAGCAGCAACTTGGACTCGGTATACATTCGTCTTAGGACTTCAGCATTAGGGACTTAGGCGGCTATGCCACCGACCTCGTTTATCATAATGCAAGTGCATGACGTGGTAGCAGACATCATTAATAAGTCTCTACCATATTATAACTTAATTTATAATAGATAAGTTAAGTGTCTACATTATGGTCTCCTTAAAATATGGCAGAGATTAATGTCTGCTACCACGTCATGCACTTGCATTATGAAAAACGTAGCCGCATCAACAAATAAAATTCAACTTTAAAGGTAGGCCGAATAAATACATTAGAACATGAGAAACTTGGAGGGAGAAAAAATAAGTTTAAATATAGGTAGATGTAAAATAAATGCTGTTTTAGTACTTCTAGTTTATGTATCATATATGGTATAGGTAGGAAAGGTACCTATCCCAACAAATAAAATTTAAATTGAATATAACAGGGGTTACCCTCGAAATCGAAATCCCAACTCGCGGTATTTTCACTGATATGTTCCCTATGGCATGTATAATATAATAATATATTATATTAACAGTCTACAGGTGTATGAAATTCCTTTCACTCGAACGATGTTTTACTGTTTTAGGTAGGTAAGCATATACAGTATAGTATATGGTATGCATGATAGATTCCTTAGTACCTTTGTAAAACTTGCTGTCAGTGAAAATTTTTTTTGTAAATTTTTACGTTATAAAAATTAATAAAGTACACACACAACCGGTTTCGACTCACGCTATCGTCAAGTGTAAGAAAACAGTTGAAACCAAACGGTATGGAAGATAAAGCTTACCTAACACATTGTCCAAATACTCACACCAGCAGTCACAGCGTAGCATACAGTTAGCAATTCAAGCTACTTCTGTGCATAATTGCTATAAATAACCACAGTGGCCCGAGAATGACCATGTAACGGGGCGAGTAGTTGCCCCCACTAAATAAGCAACCACGGCAACGACAATCTTTTGCCCCGGGGTTCAGAAACTGGCCCCGAGACGAAGGAACTCAACGGCATAAGGATAAGAACGCAACGGGAAACCACTGCATCAAAATTCCCTAGTACAAAAATCATCATGACTAAGCCAATGCGATACCTACTCTACGTACATGACTTCCTTTTGGGGAATCCGAACATTGGCGTAAATAGGGGGGTCCTTAGGCTTAGCCCCACCCCCAGGTCCACCCGTAGCCCCCCCCAGGATTTCTGGTGACAAGGACGTTATGGAGGCTTAAGCCATAATATCCACAACAATGAAAGGGAAATTAATTCTTAATATGCTTATTTTACATGAAAAAAAAATCAACATAATGACCAAGTACTTTCACAAAAAATATATATTACTCAAAATGCTAAAAATCCCAATACTTCAGAGCTATTTTTTTCCAAATTCTTCCCCGGGGGAAACCCCCGGGCCCCCCTCAATGGTAGGTTTATTCGTCGTTATAATATCTTAATTCTACTGCTTGCAAACATTGACGTAAATAAGGGGTCCTGGGCTTAGCCCCCCCCCCTCCAACCAGAAGCACCCGTAGCCCCCCCCCCAGGATTTCTGGTGACAAAGACGTTATAGAGGCGAAAGGCATAATATCCACAATAGCGAAAGGGAAATTAATCCATGGTATGCTTATTTCACATGAAAGACATCATGAAAAAAAATCAACATATTGACCAAGTACTTTCACAAAAATATATTACTCAAAATGCTTAAAACCCCAATATTTCAGACCTATTTTTCAAAATTTTTCTTCGGGGCCCCCCCTCAGTGGTAGGTTTACTCGTCTGTAAAATCTCAACTGAACTGCTTGCAAAATGCGTGAAACCTCCCTAATTTGGGCCTATCGATTTTTTCTCCGGGGATCAAAGTCTTGGGGTCCTAAAGCCCCCCCCAGAAATGTTGAGAATTTACGCCAATGAATCCGAATTATGCTATCTACTAATATAACTTACCCTTAATGTAACACATAAAATGCGTAGTATTAGCCTATATTATATTTGTTAACAATTGCCAATCTTCGATAGAAGAGGCATTTAAAGAAGAATAAGATATAGTGAATCGATATACTGTATGCCTAGAGTTCAATACAGGATAGATGCGGGCGATTCTGCGCGCCAAAAATATTTTTTTAATCCTGGGCCACCTGGTACGTTTTAATAATGGCGGGGCATGGGAGGTGTAGGGAGTGGCGGGAAGTTGCCCCAGAAGTATAAATGATAAACAGTATACATAATATAAATAAAAAATAATTAAGATAAATATAAAAGATATGTATTTTGGCGGAAATCGAATGCCCATCTCTTTTATATCGAGCTCTAGGTAAGGCAAGAAGGGACGATGATGACCTTTGACCTTGAATAACTAATGGCACTACGGTCCAATTTTCTTAGAACTGTTGACTTTTAGTGAGATATAAAATGCCAGGAGGAATCTTCATATGGAAAACCCACAAGTTGGGATCTACGGTACGTATTCCGAGTTTGACCTCTATTTTACTTGGAGCTATAAAATAATGGTTCAATACACAACTAGTATTTTATTATTGATTGACCAGCTCACACTTCTAATCGGCACTTATATCAACTTTACGTCATGTAATTAGCTATAAGCCTGTATACACGCAGTTAAAATCCATGGCCGCCGCCCAAGCGAGTATGCATAGAGGGGGTTCAAACCCGCATTAAACGTTTTCGGTTTACACTAAATGCAATGCGCGAATAAGGGGACCGCGTTGGTAGATATAGAAAACCCGACTATTTCGCGCCTATAGTTAATGGGGCTCCTCCGCTTGCAGTTTTATAAATAAGTTTTCATCGGTAAAATTTGTAGTGACATTTGTAAGGGTGAATGAGTGTTATTTATTAATAGATTAGCACCTATCTATCTTTATAAAAATCAAACCACTTTCCCGCGTGAGTATGTATGTATGTGGACACTTTTTTGACTCGCGATAACTCGGGACCCACTGGCACCAGAAACTTGCGGATACACTCAAAATTTAGAGAAAAATCGGGACATGGTTTTCCTGTAGGTCCGAACCTGAAAAAGTGAACCTGATCAGGTACAGGAGCGATAATCGGTTCGAAAAATCCCATAAGAAAGCATTGGAGGGCTCAACGCAATGCCTTAGCCAGACCTTTGAACCTACCTCAATTTAAATTATATCACTGCCTTCGTCCATTCTTCCTCTTTCAGGCCATGCTATACATGATGTGATTGGGCAAGTGGTTCGACTTTGGGGGGTGGAAACGTGAGGGGGTGCGCCCAAATTTTCAGATTTTCAGCGAAAATAGGCCTTTTTCGACCGCGTTTTTGGGGGTGTTAATATCAATTCGAAAACTTGAAACTTCTTTAGTCCTTTTCCACCTTTCTTAGTCTTTTCAGACATGTATTCAGGTTTACTATACGCCTCTTCGTTTGGGCTCAGGTGAGTTGGTAAGCAGTCCCTGTTTTGACGAAATACCGGTTTAAAGGGTACATTTCCAAATACATCCATAGAGTAAAAAAATTCCACAGCCAGCTGTTTTCAACCGAAATTATTTTTTAATGTCTCATTAGAAGCAGTATGAAATAAGCTTTAAAACGAGTACACATACATAATTTCAATACCACCCCTTCACCCCTTAAACACGAGTGGAACACAAAATTGTTAGAAAATCAGGCGAAAAAATTCATTTCCAGCATTTCTATTTATAATTGCATGGGCGGGTGTTAAGCAATTTTTTGGGCAGATGTAGAAGGCCTATCTTAATTTAATTTATAACTATGTCTTCGTCTATTCTTCCTCTTTTAACCCATGTTCAATTTATTGTTGAGCGATGAGAGGTTAGGCTTCGGCAGGCGAAGAAGTTGGGGTGTGCGCTTATTGATAAAGGAGTCATGGCGTCGCGTCGCGGGGGCGTGGCCTAATCAATTCGCGAACCATAATTACTACGCAATAATGAGACATGAACCTGCAGAGACTTTGAATTAAATTATTAACTTTTATTTTTACCTTTTTACGCCTCTTCGTTTGGGCTCAGGTGAGTTGGTAAGCAGTCCCTGTTTTGACGAAATACCGGTTTAAAGGGTACATTTCCAAATACATCCATAGAGTAAAAAAATTTCAACCGAAATTAATTTTTAATGTCTCATTAGAAGCAGTATGAATTAAGCTTTAAAACGAGTATAAATACATAATTTCAAAATCACCCCTTCACCCCTTAAACACGAGTGGAACACAAAATTGTTAAAAAATCAGGCGAAAAAATTAATTTCCAGCAATCCCATTTCAATTGCATGGGCGGGTTTAAAGCAATATTTTGGGCAGATGTAGATGGCCTATGTTAATTTAAATTATATCAGTGTCTTTGTCCGCTCTTCTTCTTTTAGGTCATGCCAAATTTGTCGTGATCAAGCAAGAGGTTCGGCTTTGGGGGGTGGAAACGTGACGGGGTGCGCCCAAATTTTTCGATTTTCAGCGAAAATAGGCTTTTTCGGCCGCCTTTTCGGAGGTCTTGATATCATTTTGAAAACTTTAAACTACTTTAGTTCTCTTCCACCTGTCCTACTCTTTCCAGAGATATATTCAGTTTAACTATCCGCCTCTTCGTTCGGGCTCAAGTGATTTGGTAAGCCATAGACATCAGCGTTTTGGCGGAAAACAGGTCTAAAGTGTACCTTTGAAATTACAAGCATAGAGTAACAGGATTCCACAGCCTGACCTCTTCCACCAAAATGATTTGTTAATGTCTCATTAGAAGCAGTATAAATTAACCAATCTTCAAAGTTGTTAACTGCTTCGTTTGGGTTTGGGGTCATTCACATAAGTCATGCGAGCCCCGAAGGGGCGAGCTGCGTAATGCCAAATGGAACCACGTTAATGCGAGGCCCCGCAGGGGCGAGCTGCCGCCCGCGGCAGGCGCAAGGGGGGCGGGGCCGCGAAGCGGTCCCAAGCTCCGCTTGTATTTTATAAAATTTCCTCCGGGGAGACCCTGGGCCCCTGTTAAGATTTATATCAATAAGTCTTGGCTTGTGTAAAATCTAAGTTTTACTAATATGAAAATGCATAGATACACCCCTCTATTGCTATTTGTTTTTATTCCCTCCCACTATAGGCTTCACCGCAACCTTTCGCAAATATAAATATTTTTGAAGCGGACATTAGGGGATTAAAAAAAAAAAACATTGTGAATATGCTGCATGGAGTATGATTAAGTACAGTACCTCAAGCGCACTTCACACCAGGTACGAGTCATCACTCATCAAGTATAAACCTTGGTAGGGTTCAGCGACAATATTGCAATAGCTCTTCAGGGCCGTATGTGGTGTCGTAGATAAGTTTGGCACCATAAAAATGAATTATAAATAAAGACAAACAAAGCGCCCAACTAGTTATGAATTAATAGGAAAGCTACAATTAACCGAATTTAGTTATCCAAAATTCTGAATAGGGTTCAGCCCCTCCTTATTAATTCGGATTATTATAGAGTTCTTCTGTAGGTATATACCGTATTTCTTTTAAATACTACATGGAATATCTATTTATATACCAATGTTTTTGTCTAAGTGCTGAGAATTAATGAGAGGAGATAGAAGTCATGTATAGGCTTAGATAACGAAATTATGGTGATAGTTGCCAAGTGTCAAACGTGCTCGAGATTAGCATACCGGCCTACAAGTACAGTATACAGGTTTTTTTAGGCTATGGAAATTTATAATGTTGCCCTCTCACCTGATGGTTGCAGCCTATAACCTGCCGCGAGCCCGCGACCACAGGCACATAAGGCTGCGGCACACTGCTGCTCCTTAGCCTGCTATAGGTCCGAAAATACATTAGCAATGCGAGTGAAACGGTACATGCTACAGTGTAAGATACTATAATAGAATACTGTGTGTAGTTCCATGGTACCTTCGCGAGTTGGGAGTCCGTAGGTACAATACAATATATATTTCCTTTAAATTATACAACACATGTATATGTAACAGAGTATCGTCAAAATCAGGTAGTTCTGTCATTGTGATTGTGCTAGTACCTCAGTGACAGTGTAGAAAGCTTTCTCTAAGAGATGGTTTCTAAGCAATTTAGGGAAGTTAGAAGCATTTCTCGCCGCTCTCAGTTCAATCGGAAGTTTTCTAAGGCAGGCGAAACCTTGTAGGATAGGATCCAGTCGCTCACACTTGGCTGTACGTGGCGCTGGCCTTACAAGGTCTCCCCGTTGCCTCGTGTTGTAGGTGTGAGTGTCCCCGTTTAGTTTCAATGTCCCCCACACCTGGTGCAGCGTTGTACAAAACAGAGATGACTGGAGGAGTGTTGTCGAGCAGGTCAAAGCTCATCAAGGGCTGTAGAGCCAGAAGAAGGAGAAGAATAAGAAGATGATCCCATGGTAAATAATTGTCTTAGGATTAAAGTTAAAGGCTCCATTTTGTATTTTCGAAAACAAAAAAAAGACTGTTACTTTTTTCATTATTTAAATCTGGCAGGTATATAACAGCTACTTACATTTATAATATAATGTCACGTAAACAACCTTCTCCCCCCCCCCCCCTGCATATTATACTATGCAATGATGTTAAAACGAATGTGAAGAACTAAGAGTACCTGGAAAAGAAGTACACCCTGATTGAAATACCTGAAGCAGTGAGTTGGCAAGAGCACGACTTTTTCAGAGCTGCAGCCACCAAGGCCCAAATTGTCATGATGATTACCAAACTTCGATAAAAGAGACGTTTGAGGATAAAGGAGAAGAAGAAGAATATATAGTAGTGTCACATGATGCCATTATGTAGATTAGAATTATTTTATCTTTTACAGGTATAGGGGGGTAGTCTAGGGCCCTAGAAGATAGAACCTGCATGTATTTATAAAACAAAGGGGTACAATCTTAATTAGAAACCTCTACCAAAGCGTGTGAGGGTGGCACGTGAACAAATAAAAAATAGTGGGGCATACTTATAATGTTTCAACTCTTTTTTTGCATCAACCTATGAAGGGGAAAGAGGAGAGAACATGGCCACCTGCTGCAACATGTCAGTGACTATATTAAGAGGAGGGTACAGTGGTGGAGGAAAACCAGGGATGTTTTTAGAAGGGAATAGAGGAAGGAGTCCAGAAACTGTGGCCAATCAGTACTAGTGGCGGTCACATTATATCATTTATTAAACCATAGAGATGTATTTCATCTAAGAGATGTTACCATTTTTATATGTCTACAAGGATATTTGATTTGATTTGTATAAAAAACAAGTATGTGGGGAAGTCCGATTTGCTCTAGTATTGCTATATACCTGCTTCCATCACTTGATGGCTCCTTACCGGCATCTGCGGCTGGAAAACAAGTACCTTAGCAACCTAGTGTGACTCAACCTTCACCATCTTGGCAAAGTGTCTGCACGCAAAAGAGACAGAAATCAACTATCTCGCTTTCAAGCTTTGACAGCTTGAGGCATTTCGAGATTTCCGTCTCTGAACATCGAAGCGCGTTTATGGCTGTGTGGCCTCAGTTACTAGCCGCCTTCTTAGGTAAGTCCATATCTTCATCTGGACTCTCCAGTCCGTCATATCTTTAGGGTAGAATTTCCGCCATAAAATGTGTGAACTATTGCAGGCTATGGGTTATCCTGTATATGGTTAGGTACCTACTATTTATCCTTCCCAAACCGGGCTAACCCTAGATAAATTGGCAGGATATGCCCGATATGCTGATTTCCTTTTTAGGGAGATTCATCTACCTATTGAGATGGCGACCAATGTTCGAATTTCGGAAAATTTCTTCACAACTTTCCATTTCAAGGCCCCCTTTCGAATTTCGGAAAATTTCTTCACAACTTTCCATTTCAAGGCCCCCTGAGCCTAAAACCACCCTCCGTTCAAAATGTTATATATATGTACCCTATATCGATTTTAGGAAACACTATAACTTCCGTAAATATTATCCGATTTTGATGAAACTTGGCACAAAAATTGATTGACAAATGTCTTGATCGAGTTTGTTAACCAGCAAGATCCACTAATTATTTACAAGATGGTGGCCGATTGAAACCTTGTATAATTCATATCTCAGTTAATATTGGTTGCAGAGGAATGAATTAAAATCTGACTGAATGTTTGTATTATTATCTACGATAATGGTAATTACCACTTTTTACGACAAATCGACCATTTTAAGATGGCATCCTGTCAAAGTGAAAATAATTTGATAACTAAAAGTTCATACATGTCAAGACATGCAGAGTAGTGGTACGGACTTTCACCCGAAAGGTTGTTGGTTCGAGTCCTACACTTCCTACATTTTCTGGCCATGCTTCGGAGGGTATGTAAAGCAGGTGGTCCCGGGCCTTCCTAGTTGAGTATAAGAGAGGGCTTTATAGCCCTAACTCCGCTAGGTTGGCTAAGTAATAGAACAAAGTCATTATTATTATTATTATTATAGCCGGCATTGTGGTTCAAAATTTGGAACACAAGAGTGTTTTGTGTGTAGATGTTGCGGTCGGGAAAATAATGAAGTATTTTTTATTTGTTATTACATGTGTACATAGCGTAGGTAGCGTAAAGGAAAAGCTGGGTCTGCGGAATCTCCCTACTCCTGATCGGCCAGAGCCGAAAGGGATGTTTTTGTCCTTTTTTATTATTTTATATTTATGTTGTGATATTAACTTCTGGACGGGTGAGTTCGGAGGCATTCCCCAGGAAGAGAAATTTGGAATAACGGAAATATCGGTAAAATAGACATGTTTCCTATTATATATAAGGTTTAAAACATTTCTGGTGGCATATGCATTCATAAAAAGAAATGTTAAAATTTAAAAGATTCTGCTAGTTATTGTCAAATAGAGCTGTAGGCTTTTACTACGGAATAGGAACATACGTTTAATACGGGTACAAATACCGATTATCAGCGTGGCAGTCGCGATGCAACACCGCGCCACGAGGGAAGGCCGTAGTCTGGTTTTTTCTAGTGGGGGCGGGGGGGGGGGGCAGCGGTGCCTTTGATCCAATTTAATGTAAAATATTCTAACTCAATATTATCTATGTTTGTATTCTTTTCTTTTATTGTTATTTATTCTTTAGAAGTTATAATGGTGTTACTCGTATATGAGCATCTAGGCAGATCAAAAGTCAGTTAACTTATAGGTATATCTGTTCAAGGCATTGGCGCCAATAGAAGCATTTTGCGGATTTACGGACTAACTCGTAATGCGACGGCTTAGATTGTTTACATAGAAATAGTGGACGCGAAATGGTATGGTTTCACGGATTTTAACAGCATTAAAGCTTAGAATTACCGGACATGTTTATATTACCAGTATTGCCTACTTCATTTATTTTATTCACAATATTGTGTAGGGGTTGCAGCCCAGTAAGTCAGGGCACTTGACTACGGCCATATACAGTAGGTATATTACGCTTTTTCGCACTATAGTAGGTACTATAGAAGAGAACAAAATAACTGAGAAGAAAAATTATTTTTTAGTCATTTTTCATGAAAATTGAGTCTTTTTTTATTTACTTTTATCCCCAGAAGGGGACTATCTAGGTGCAGCGACCTCTTGCATTTTGTCTACATTAATATCAGCTACAATAACTTTAATTTAAAGAAAATATGATAATATAGCCTAATTGTTTTAAAATTTAGCGTTTTTTTTTTAGTTTTTTGGGGGTAAACCCCCACAAAATTGAGTTAACGGTAGCCGATAATGAAAATAAACGGTCCTGAAATATGATTTTTGTGAACCTACACGCAAAATTTCATCAAAATTCACTGAGTAGTTTGCCCGCAAATCGACGAACAGACAGGCAGGCAGGCTGACATTTCGTAAAAACACTTTTTTGGGTTTCTCGGACCGGAAAACGCGCAAATCCAATCCCGAAATCGAAACTTTTGAGCATCACAAAGCTTTCCTTATAAGCCACAGCGTAAGTTATATATAGGAAAGCAAAAACATCGGCATTGTAGCCGATTTAGGTGCTGATTTTTGTCCGGGCGTGAACTGGAAACACCACAAACGATCTTGTTATATAATAATGCTGTAGGTATACTACCTTATACGTATACGTATTGTATGCATTTCTATACATTATTTTATTACGAGTCGTATTTCATTTATATACTGTATGCGTGATGAGCCCGAAGTTTTTGATTGAAGTGAAGTGATTGATACATTTTTTTGGATGATTGATAGTACAAATATAACAAAGCTGTGTCTCCAGACAAGAAGAATTAAACCCATTAAACTGGCCCCACCAGCTGAGTCTTCTTTTGTCGCACTGTAAATGAGAGAAAGAAGACTCGGCTGGTGGGGCCACGTCCAGAAGAGAGAGGAAACATCCCTCCTAAAGCGTATACGGAACATGACACTCGCCCTGGACCCCGCCCCCGGGGAAGGCCGAAAATGACACTCCCCACAAAAATCGAAGAAGACATAAGGACTCTCACTCTGAACGAGGAAGATTTGTTTGGAAACGCCGCTGCCGTGCCGCTGACCCTCCCTGAGGACGAAGGCGATGTAAAAGTAAAAGTAAAGTATAAATTTCGAACTGAAATTAGAGGTTTTAGAAAAAACCTGTCTTGGCGGCATTCGATCCCACGATCTACGCCTATCCAGGGCGTCGTCTTACCCGCTGGATCAATAGCCCGACAAGTAGGCCTACTATTCCTTCTAGGAGGCGGTCATTAGGAAATTTAAAAAAATATATTTATAGCGACATTATCCTGACCGAACAATTTGTCAAGGAACAACAATCATGTCTTCAAGATACTACAAGGAAATTATCTGAAAAATACCACAGCTATAGTTAACCGCTTTAAATCACATTGCGGCATTCAATAAATTAACCCGAAACTTTTATTGGTAATTGTTACCACCTGTTAGGTGAGATTATAGTCAATAAGCCAGCGAAAAAAATCAGGTGTAGGCCTCTTGGGTTTTCGCACCAACCCATTTCCTACTATTACAAATTTCTCTGCGATTCACTGGACCTGTTCATTTTCAAAATATTGCAAAAAAACGTCAAACAAATTATTTCTCAGAAACGGCTACAACGATTTCTTTTAAATTCATATAGGCCTATATTGTAGTCGATATAAATGCTAACGAAATGCGGGGGTCGCTTGCCCCTTGACAGTTTGCTTCTGGGGGTTAGAAAAAAATAAAAATAAGTCAGTTTTCATGAAAAATGACTAAAAAAATAATATTTCTGCGGACAACAAAATCAATCAGGTTGCTTTCCAAAATATGTATTTGGATTTGTGTAAAAATTATTTTTTGAAGAAATTATAGAAAATTCCCGTTCCAATGCATTGCGTGTCGTACACTAGATAGAATGGAGTTTTAAGGATTTTTATATAAATAGAGGTTACCTCACCTCCGGTGACGTCAGATTGAATTGAATGAATGAATGAATATATTTTAGTACGATACAATGACACAATATACAATATAACAACAATTTATAAAAATCACGCCACTGGGCAAATGCCCGAGTGTGGCCTACATCCGTTAACACAACGAAATAATCAGTAAAAGTTTGCTAGCTAGGCTACAATAAAATAGGTATACTCATGTTTAATTTTGTTTTTCGCACGTATAGTAGCATTGTATACAACTGTATATTGTTATAAATCGACTTTACAAAGTATCAAATTTCAAAAACATCACGCTCTTTAACGACTTTAACATAATTAGATATTTCCTTTTTTATGATATATGGACTTCCAGAACTTCGGCATGTCAATGGAAGGGCATTAAAATGTTTTACACCTATGAATAACGCTGATCTCATGAACAGTTTAGAATTGGGATGTGGGACCTTCAGTGGCTCCCTGCTTAAATATCTGGTGCTATGATCGTGCCTAACATTGGAAAGGGAGCAGCGCGTCTTAAAGACTTGAACTAAAGCTTCCTTTAAGAACAATTGTTGGGGAGTTAACACGTCGGCGAGTGGGTACAGAGCCGTGGTTGGGAACCTACAGGGTTTTCTATGCATCACTTTTAGAGCTCTTTTTTGGACTATTTGTACTCTTTCTAAAAGGTTTGAAAAGGCAGATCCCCAGGCAATGATACCATAAATTAAATGGCATTGAAACAAGGCAAAGTATACATTTTTTAATAATGAAAAATCTATTATATTTCTAAGCATATACAATTTATAAATGCATTTCCGCAGCGTGGATTTCGTTTGCGTAATTTGCTCATTCCAAGTTAGTCTTTCATCAAAAATAATACCTAGGTATTTAACAGCCTTGCTTTGGTGTATACCATTTATATTGAATAGACCAATAGCAGCATCCTTGTTTCTAGAAAAATTGATATACGTTGTTTTCTCTAAGTTAAGTACTAAAAGATTATCAGCCAGCCAATTTTTTACATTTTCAAAACTACGATTTGCCATTTCATATAACTCATGACTGGTATTGGCTACAATGGTGATTCTTGTGTCGTCTGCATAAGCGCAACATGAACCATCAAGATCTGAGATTAATAAATCATTAATAAATAAAATGAATAGGAGTGGTCCTAGTAGAGAGCCCTGATGAACGCCAATATTAATCGGTTTCAATTTACTATATGTACTTTGACCTCCATCATGACTTTTTGTCATCGGTGTACGATTTTGCAATTAATTTTCAATAAGGCTAAGAATGCACCCCCCCCCCCCTCCCGCGGGTTCCGAAATTTAACCATAGGGAAATTATTTACTATGAGGTAACACATTATCTCTATCTACTAATTGATAAATTGGAAAGCATGTCCTGAAAACTCGGACCGGTTCTGTTTAAAATAGTTGCGACATTCCTCCGGGCACTATTCCATTAAGGAAATATGATGTGCTTCTGGGATTAGTTTACTGCCACTTCGTCAGCACAATAAGTTTTCTCAAAATTACACTTACTTCTTCAGCCAACGCCCGTACACGGCCTTTCGGCCATCCGACGCCGTGCTGCCCAGTATAAAGAAGCTCGTCCCTCCAAAGTTGCCTCGCAGATGACGCAGATGACTCAAAATTATTATAAGTTCTCCTATTTTCAGGTAATATTGGCCTGCTGACATTCGGCCTTCAAGGAGGATGGCTCGCTCCATTGCAATCTCTCTTCCAATCGGACGAATCTCCATTGGATGGACCTCCCTTAACCGACGAACAAATATCGTGGATCGCAGCCCTCCCCAGTATCTTGTTGACCTTCAGCGCACCAATATTCGGCTGGATCATGACCAAATACGGACGAAGAGTCAGTCTACTCGTTGCCATAGCTCCTAATGTCATAACATACCTTCTTTTAATCGTAGCAAACAATTTAACCCTAGTCTACATATCTCGATTAATCGGAGGCTTTTGCTCGTGTGGATCATTTGTAGTCGGGCCAATTTACGTTAGTGAAATGGTTGAACCAAAACTACGGGGCCTCTTAGGAAGTTTAACCGGTTTTTTTATCAATTTAGGATTAATTTTATCTTTTACTTTAGGCGCGTACACACCGTATTTGTGTTTAAATGTAGTCAGTCTTTCTTTTACTGTATTGTTTCTCGTAGCCTACCCATGGTTACCTGAATCTCCGTTATATCTTATATCAATAGGACAAACTAATGAAGCGGAGAACGCTTTTCGAAAACTTTGGAGGGAACAAGATGTACCAGCCATAAATAAACATATTGTTGAGTTACAAAAAGCATGTGAGACTCTCAAAAATAATCTCTCTTTCAAAGATCTGGCCAAACGGTTTACCACTGATCGAAAATTACGAAATGCTATGATAATTATTTCAGGCATGTTTAGTTTTCAAATGCTGAGTGGTTATCCAGCTATTGTTCGTTATGCGGTTGATGTCATAAATGACGTAGGGTCCGTTTTTCCTGAATTATACGTAGCTATCACTTTAATTACAGTTCAACTCATTTTTACGCTTTCAGGTTCCTTTTTACTGGACAAAGTTGGCCGAAAGACTTTGATAGTTGCCAACATGTTCGTGATTTCACTATGTATGACTATACTATCCCTTTTTGTGTACTTTAGCTCCAACAAGGAAGCATTTCCGTTTGTTGACCATTTAGCTTTAATACCAACGGTAGTCCTAATATGTTTCTTTGCATGCTACGCAATGGGCTTCGGAACAGTTCCATATCTGATGATTCCTGAACTAATCCCTCCTGAAGCGAGACCTATTGCATCAACATTACTAAATATGCTTCTCTCTCTTGTAGAGTTCCTAGTTGTCAAGTTATTACCTACATTTACTGCTATAATGTCTCTGTATGGGTCAATAGCTCTTTTTGCTGTTTTCTCATTCGTTGGCACGGTGTTCTTGTACGTTAAAATGTTTGAAACGAGAGGACTTTCAGTTGATGAAATTGAACGGAAGTTAGCGGGAATTAAAATGCCTGTTCAAAATGCCCTTGGGCAAGATCAGGTGTTATTGCCGACTTCAAAAACCATGCCAGATTGCTGAAGGTAGTCAGCGATGCATAAGACTCAATATGCGGGTCAGTGATTTTGCTTAACGATGATAGATGACAATTATTGTCACGTCATTTGCTAAGATTTTTTTGTGAAGAAGAAGGTTTCAAAGAAGATGGCTAAATTCGATCGTTCATCTCCCAAACTGTCCCAAAAGTAGTGTAATCGTATAAAGCTGTGCATTAATTATGACCGAAAAAGTTTCATTATAATTAAATTTAATTGAATTATTGAAACGTCTTTATTGAACAATTTAATTGAGATAAATATTACAATAGAATTGCGTTTATTGGAATGTTAGCCTATATATTGCAGGCTAGTTTTCTCAATTAGAATGGTGTTAATCTATTTTATACATAAAATGATCAATTGATTGAAAAATATGGTTTTATGCTAAGCAGGCAATTTATATACTGACTCTGATTGACGCATAGTTATAATAATTAACGTAAACGTAAAGTTACGTACCTAACTGCCGATAACATTCACAAATGAACACCTTTACTCACTTTGCACTCTGCGATCTTGCTGTGACATATTTTATTAATTTTTTAATTATTAATTTTTTTAATTAACGATGAGAGATGACAATTGTCACGTCATTTGCTAAGATTTTTTTGTGAAGAAGAAGAAGAAGAAGAAGAAGAAGAAGGTTTCAAAGAAGATGGCTAAATTCGATCGTTCATCTCCCAAACTGTCCCAAAAGTAGTGTAATCGTATAAAGCTGTGCATTAATTATGACCGAAAAAGTTTCATTATAATTAAATTTAATTGAATTATTGAAACGTCTTTATTGAACAATTTAATTGAGATAAATATTACAATAGAATTGCGTTTATTGGAATGTTAGCCTATATATTGCAGGCTAGTTTTCTCAATTAGAATGGTGTTAATCTATTTTATACATAAAATGATCAATTGATTGAAAAATATGGTTTTATGCTAAGCAGGCAATTTATATACTGACTCTGATTGACGCATAGTTATAATAATTAACGTAAACGTAAAGTTACGTACCTAACTGCCGATAACATTCACAAATGAACACCTTTACTCACTTTGCACTCTGCGATCTTGCTGTGACATATTTTATTAATTTTTTAATTATTAATTTTTTTAATTAACGATGAGAGATGACAATTGTCACGTCATTTGCTAAGATTTTTTTGTGAAGAAGAAGAAGAAGAAGAAGAAGAAGAAGGTTTCAAAGAAGATGGCTAAATTCGATCGTTCATCTCCCAAACTATCCCAAATGTAGTGTTATCGTATAAAGCTGTGCATTAATTATGACCGAAAAAGTTTCATTATAATTAAATTTAATTGAATTATTGAAACGACTTTATTGAACAATTTAATGGAGATAAATATTGCAATGGAATTGCGTTTATTGGAATGTTAGCCTATATATTGCAGGCTAGTTTTCTCAATTAGAATGGTGTTAATCTATTTTATACATAAAATGATCAATTGATTGAAAAATGTGGTTTTATGTTAAGCAGGCAATTTATATACTGACTCTGATAACGCATAGTTATAATAATTAACGAACGCCGTACCGTAAAGTTACGTACCTAACATTCACAAATGAACACCTTTACTCAATTTGCACGGTTGTGACTTCTCTCTCTTTCCGATCTGCGATCTTGCTGTGACATATTTTATTATGAAAGTTTGAAGGTCGCTACAATAATATAGGTAGCATGTCTGGTAGAAGATTCCCTCTCTCTCCCTGGACCTGACCTGTTGTTGTGGTCAGCATCACGCCCGATATCATATGCAACGTAGGCTAAGCAAATTTTTGACCCAGCACTAGGTAGAATTATTTGAGGTTTTGACAAAAAATACCATATAATACAAAACAAGTTCCTTTTTTTTAATTCAAAATTGAATTGACTTACAATTATTTTTGACGGTTACCTTTCGTCCATGTATCTCATAAAGCTTTTTAAGCGCACGCATACAAGGTAGAAGAGAAGCTGTCGGTGAAATAATGTAGTAAAATAAGTAGGTTTATAGGTTAAGTTGTATTTTTAATGTTTTTTTGTGCGTTTATAATGGAAGAATCTAGCACATTCATACTCATGTTGCTAGATAATGCGTTATTTTTTGTATAGGTACATTATAACGGTATTGTATACTTTCATTTGTTTTTTTCATGTGCATTCATTTGCTTTTTCATGTGCATTCATTTTTCCTGTATATTCATTTGTTTTAATTTCATTAGAAATGGTTAAATAACGTACCTATCGAGAAATTGTGATAAGACGAGGAAAACATCATTTTCCGTGTGGCGCAGTACGATACGTTGGCTAGGTACGGGACAAAATCTGTATAATATGTTGATAACGAAAAAATATACATTTTCATAATGCGTGAAACAACTAGTTATTAACTTATATCTTATACCTTAGCGTTTCAGCAGGCATTGCAATAACTCTAAAGTAATAACTTATAGGAATAAGAGTTGTTTCTGAGAAAATGATATTTATTTTTAATTACTTTATGAACGCGGGAGACACTATAATATTATTTTTCCTGAGCTTTGGTACGTCGACCTGTTGCTGCTTGTTGCTAATGGCTGAAAGGAGAAGACATTCAGACGTTTTTCACGCAAAGTTCCTTTTTAATAATTTTAGTTGTGTGGTCGCTGCATCCCTCCCCATTCCTTCCCACACCCACCCTACCGCACCGCTAATCAAAAATAGACAGTCCACTCCGAACCACGTATACGCAAGTAAACCCGCCAACAAGTGTTTATTATCCAAATTAAACCCTAATTAATGTAATTGACTTCAGGGATAAAAGCAAAATCAGAATTTAATTAAAAAATGTTTGTTAACGGAGACTAATGGCTGCGGTTCATTGTAGAATATGCCGATGGGAACAGGCAGAACCGTTTTTCATGGTTCTACTGACAAATCAGTTTTAATACGGTATTTAAATCCCAGAAATTATTCTTTTATGTTGCTCCTATGCCTTCTGGAAGTTACGGCTTATCTTAGACGCTAAGAGTATTTTGTCGGCTTGCATCGGGTGTTTTCAACCTACGAACTATCAAGTGTAGGCCTACGTTTTCTTTCGTAACTTCGATCTTAGAAAAAATTTGCCAATTTTTGTGCCTCATACGACAGGGAAAATTGTGTAGGGGATAGTCATGTATAGTGAGTCACTTAATTTTTGTGATTTTATTTCTCGGTCATCAAAGCCAACTAGAATCTGCTTATATCGCCAACTGATAGTGTGATTGATCAGCTGTTAATGATGTGAAGGCTTCATCATTCATTTGTACGGTTTCGGCACATAAGCACTTCTGGCCAATGTCGACACTTGTCTCACTCTACCTTACTAGCTCAGACAAAGCGGGACATAAGGGTAAGGCAAAACGAGACAGAACAGTTGACTTCGTACGAACGAAGTTTGCTTAGTTAAAAGTAATAGAAACACACAAATGCTGCAGTTAACAATTAATTGGAGCATGCGGACAGCTCCGGTACATAAAAATTCCCTTTTGAGGCATTTAGACGGATTAATATTTTTTCCATTCACCGGGTGCATGCCTGACAATGTTTTCTGTTTCAGACCTATGATAAAATGTTGACTTTTTGCTCAAGGCAATTAGTCTTAACTTCTTTTCCGTTTTTATCGATAATGAAAGTTGTTTTAGTAATGCTGTTATTTGTGTAAAAGTAGCCAATAAACTAAATAAAAATGATTGACAACATATATAACTTATATGGAACTAATATGGAAGGCTATGATTACGTTAGTGCAGAACATGAAATATTGCATTCCTACCCGTAAATAGTGAAAAATAAGAATCGTACACTATCAAATTTGTACTAAATAAAACATATTTGTTTGCGTGGCACACTTTGGCCATTGTCGCCTACTATGTGTCATTTTTATGTCACTTTACCCGACTTTCATCCCCTAAGCGTACATTTCTCTGGCTAGTCCGTATTGTCAGCCCGAAAAATTTACTGAGCGAGTGGTTGTAATGCCCTAAAACATAAAGTGTTAGGCTAAGAAAATAAAAGTCAGCACATGCAGAGCTGTGGTACAGACTCTGACTTTCACCCGAAAGGTTGTTGGTTCGAGTTCCACACTTGCTACATTTTATGGCCTTGCTTCGGAGGGCATGTAGAGCAGGCGGTCCCGGGGAGTGTAAGAGAGGGCTTTATAGCCCTAACTCCGCTGGGTTGGCTTAGTAGTAGAACAAAAAAAAAAACAATGTGTGTTTATCTACTCATGGAATATACTCTGCCACCCCTAAATCCGCCCTTTCCTGTCAAAAATATATATAATGCTACTGAAAAATAGTTTAACCCCGTCTTTATATTTAATTTTTTAACTTCTTCTTTCTTTTTTATCGCATTTCAAAGTTCCTCGTATTAACTGAGCGTTGCATTTGAATAATGGCGCCAAATATGACATGTCATTAGATCAGCCAAATTGTGTCTGAGTTCAATGCATTAAATGCACTTAAGCAATGTTATTATATATTTGTCCAATTACTAGCTACACTAAGTAAGACGTATAACTGAGATAAAAGGGGTAGTATAACGTGCAAGTTGAAATTGGAGTACGGTGGTTTATGCATTTTATTGTTGACTTTTTTTCACCTTACATAATTTTCTCGGGGGAGGGGGGGGGGGAGCTGCATGCATCAATCGCCCTTGGTACTTCTGCTATAGCTATAAGTGAGGGCGTACGGGTTCACTGGTACCGGTTCCTAATTACTATTTATACCGCAGATGAATAGCCTACGGTTGCCGCTCGAAATATTTGTTGCAGAGCCGTTACTTAAATTGCTGTCTCATCTATGTATATCCGTCACTTGAATCGTAATTTCCACGACCACTGATAGTATACTTTAGTATACCTTGAGTAAGTAAGTAAGTAAGTAAGTAAGTAAGAGTTATATATACGAGAGAAGGGACATTTGCTTCCCGCCAAAAATTGTTTTTGCTTGAATATATTTCTTATATTTTAATGGTCACATATTTATTCCGAGATTTCAACTAAATGTCTTCTTGTCTGTCTAAAAATTAAAAATACATAAAAAATTAATGTGAGTTTTTTTTCTTATGTCTCAAAAACGATTAAAATATTTTTTATTTAATTAAAAAACGGCTCCAACGATTTCTTTTAAATCAACATATACATATTGTGGTTCTTAGTGCAACATAATGAAAATACGGTGGGGGGCACAAGACCAATAGGTCGTCCGAGGATGTCCATTGAAATTAAAGTGAGGGAGGACCTCAGTACCCTCGGTCTCTCGCCGGATGATACCCAAGACCGGAGCACCTGGAAGAGGAAGATCTGGGGAGGGATAAGGGGCCATTAAAGTAAGTAAAGCAATGAAAATAAAACCCACTATGTAGCATCTCCATTGATTGTTTAGTTCCAGATGTAAAAAAATTAAAAATTAAAATTTTCATGAAAAAATGACTAAGAAATAATTTTTTTGTGAATCTTTCTATCGATGCTTTCTTAATGTAGGTGCTAACTGCTAATTAATTGAGTTTTAAAACCGAATCGGTTTTCCAATCAAGATTTGGAGACATAGACTAATTGTTTTTGCTTTCCAATTTATCTAGTATAAGGAAAGCTTTGTGATGGTCGAAATTTTCGATTCCGAGATTTCAACGGATTTATATGTTTCGAGGTCCCAGGAACCCATAAAAGTGTTTTTTACGAAATGTCTGTCTATCGCTTTGTCGCTCTGTCTGTCTGTCTGTTCGTCGATTTCCGGGCAAACTACTCGGTCGATTTTGATGAAATTGGACATGTAGGTTCACAAAAATCATACCTCGAGACAATTTTTATTTTATTTTGGGCCAACTCAATTTGGGGGGTTTTATTCTCCAAAATTGAAAAAAAACACGTCTAAAACAATTATTTCTCAAAAACTGCTCCAACGATTTCTTTTAAATTCACATATATTGTAGTCGTTATTAATGTTAAGAAAATGCAGGGGGTCGCTTGCTCCTTGATAGTTTCCTTCTGGGGGTAAAAAAATACAAATAACTCAATTTTAATGAAAAATGCCTAAATAATAATTTTTCTGCGGAACCTTTCTATCGATGATTTCTACCTTCAAGCATGTTTTAGGTGTTAAATTGAGTAACGAAACCAGACAGGTTGCTTTCCAAAAAACTATTTGGTTTTGTGCAAAAAAAAAGTTTTTGACAAAATGAAAATTCACGCTCAAATGCATTGCGTGCATGGCATTATGGCTGTGTAGTAATGTAATGTAATGTCTGACCTATCTAGAATTTACTTCACCTCCAGGGACGTCAAGTGGACCCCCCCCCCCAGGTGTCCGAAATTTAACAATAGGAAAATTATATACCATGAAATTACTCATTTTCTGTATCGACTATAATTGATAAATTGGAAAGCATGTTCGAGTAAACTCGGACCGGTTCTCTGAAGACATTATTAATAATTCATGCCCCAAATAATTTGATAACGATAACGAATAACGATTTAATTATTACACAGTTTGCTGGGGTCAACGTAGATTTTTTTCAAAGTGAAGGATAAGAAAGTAGGCTGATTTGATTATCATTTGTTTTTAAATATAAAATATTGGTTTTATTAGGGAACGCATACAATAATTATTAATGTCCGCGACAAGGGCAGTGCCTATACCGCACAAAGTCAAATCCGTCCCTGCTCGTACCAGTTCTTTGGGTTTCAGGTCTCCTAAGACTTATTATTAGAAAGACGTGGCAGGGGTGGCACCTGAAATCCAAAAACGTATTTTGGCCGGAGCAAGTGTCTCATCCCTCCTATGTGGAACTATAATAGTTCTTAAACAGCCAATAGTGACACAGCCTTAAATATCTTGGCATCAAAACTCCTTGAAGGTTTCGGCATGCAAGAGTGGCTTTGTGGGGACCACTTAGTCCCACATGTGTAATAACCAGTCTGCTTCCAGCTTCACCTTTTTCCCGGTAGATGGCGCTGTTCACATTCAGATAATGCAATATTCCTCAATCTTCCTTTTACGTATTTATTTCTCTTATTCAATAATATCTTTAATCTACCCTCTGTGTCTCATCAGCTCCTTTAGCTGTGGACACAGAGTTGGTTTTTCTATATGGAAGCAGGCTGGATCAAATTCAATGTTAATTGTAAGCATGTATCGTTCTCGTCTCACAGCTCATATTGTAACCACTGTGTGTTAAATTACTCTAACTTGAGTCGAAGCACTGCAATACAAACCAATTCAAGTCTACACTGCCTATTCAATTGCATCGTCCTTCGACAAGCTACATTGGTGACCCTCGACAACGGAACAAGCAGCCTTCCAGATTCCAGTTCCAGCCAGTTCCAGTTCCAGCCAGCTCCAGTTCCAGCCAGCTCCAGTTCCAGCCAGCTCCAGTTCCAGCCAGCTCCAGTTCCAGCCAGCTCCAGTTCCAGCCAGTTCCAGTTCCAGCCAGTTCCAGCTTCCAGCCAGTTCCAGTTCCAGCCAGTTCCAGTTTCAGCCAGTCCCAGCCCGTTCCAGTTCCAGTTCCAGCCTCCAGAACGTCTCATCCGGCCATAGGCGGTGGAAACCACCCCGGAGCAGCTACATTCACCGCAGCAGCACAGCCACAACCTGCAAGATGCCGCAGACCACAGCCACAACCGCTACAGCTACGACCGCTACAGCTACAACCGCTACAGCTACGACCGCTACAGCTACAACCGCTACAGCTACAACCGCTACAGCTACAACTGCTACAGCCACAACACCGACACCCACGGCTACAACCAAGATGACAGGCCCTGCTAGTACGATGGCAGTCTCGGTCAAGCTTCCACCCTTCTGGACACAGTCGGCCAACCTGTCACCGGCACTGTGGTTCACTCAAGCGGAGGCTCAGTTCGCACTTGCTGGGGTCACAATGGAAACGACGAAATATTACCACGTCCTTTCAGCGCTCGACCAAAGTACCCTCAGCGAGATCTCAGACTTGTTAGCTGCCCCAGTACCAGTAAACCCATACACTGAGCTAAAAACGCAGTTAATCCAACGAATGAGTCTTCCAGCAAGCAGTCGCATTCAGCTACTAATGTCGGAAGACATAGGGGACAAAACTCCCAGCTCTTTTCTCCGGAGACTGCGGGCCCTCGCAGAGAAAGCCATATCAGACTCGGTTTTACGCACCATTTGGACGTCTCGCCTCCCGCACGCTATACAATTGGCAATCATCGGTCATGATCACCTGTCACTAGGTGACGTCGCGAACCTCGCCGACAAGATGGCCACCATCAATTCAGCAACACGTGACCGGATTCTTGAGTGCACAATGGCCCCTGTGGACCTATTGAAGACGTTAACAGAGAACGTCGCGGCTCTACAGGCACAGTTCGCCGACAGATACGGACAACGTGCCACACAGCCACGGTTCCAGCGCCAGTTCCGTTCACCAGCGCCTAAACAAGACCCAACTTGGTGTTTTTACCACCAAACCTATGGGAGGAAGGCCAGAAAGTGCCAGCAGCCATGCAGATTTCCGAAAAACGACGATCGCAGCCAGTAAAGGCAGGGCCTGCCTGCGCCACTACACACCTGCTTAAAACCTCACATCGCCTTCTTATCACGGACCCTTGCACCAAGATACGTTATCTCATTGACACAGGGTCCGACATCTGCGTTTTTCCACGTGCCCGTCTCAACCTACCGCTCCGTCGTACTCAACTCGAGCTGACTGCCGCCAATGGCACAATCATCAATACGTACGGAACAACAGCTCAACAACTGGACCTGGGATTACGACGCAGTTTCCGTTGGAATTTCATCATTGCCGATGTCACGCAACCCATCATCGGTGCAGACTTTCTCGCAGCCTCTAATTTGCTGGTGGATCTCCAGAACTCAAAGCTGATCGACGGGACAACGCATCGCAAGGCGAACCTGTGTCAAAGCCCCTCCAAGCAACCTAGCGTTTCTACCTTAACAATACCGCACAGTACCCCGGCCAGTCTAAAAGTAATAATTGAGGAGTTTAGCGACCTCACGCGGCCGAGACAACCCACAGACCAGGTCAAACACTCCACGGTCCACTACATTAGAACGACAGACGGACCTCCCGTCTCCGCTCGCCCACGCCGGTTGGCCCCGGACAAGTTTATTATCGCCAAAAAGGAGTTCAACGACATGATCCAGACCGGCGTATGTCGTCCGTCCGACAGCCCATGGGCCTCACCATTACACCTAGTACCTAAAAGCGACCATTCATGGCGCCCATGCGGGGACTACAGACGGCTCAATGCTCGAACAATTCCTGACGCGTACCCAGTCCGCCACATCGCAGATTTCAGTGCAGAATTGCGAGGAAAAACCGTATTCAGCAAAATAGACCTGGTCAAAGCATTCACCCAGATACCAGTTTCCAATGGTGACATTCCAAAGACAGCAATAAATACTCCGTTCGGCCTTTTCGAATTCCCATTCATGACATTCGGTCTTCGCAATGCTGCTCAAACCTTCCAACGCTTCATGGATAACATCCTACGCGACCTCCCGTGGGCATATTCATACATCGACGACGTACTGGTTGCATCGAGTGATAAGCAGGAGCACGAATCACACCTACGTCAACTCTTCCAACGATTCCGAGAATATGGCCTGGTCATTAATCCTAGCAAGTGTACCCTCGGCGTTGGGTCAATCAGCTTTCTTGGTTACCTCGTGTCAGCAGAAGGCACACAAGCCCTACCAGACAGGGCAAAGGCACTCACTGAATACCCTCTTCCAAAGACATTCAAAGATCTACGCCGTTTCCTTGGCATGATTAACTACTACCGCCGGTTCCTACCAAATGCAGCCAACGAACAAGCACCACTCAACACGTTGTTATCTGGAGACAAGGTAAAAGGGAACGCTACGATACCATGGACAACAAAGCTTACCGAAGCTTTCAGCTCATGCAAACACAGTCTGGCACGCATCACCCTACTCGCGCATCCAGATCATACGGCTCCGATTGCACTAGTCACAGATGCATCAGACACCAGTATCGGAGCTACAGTCCAACAACGGATCAACGATCATTGGCTGCCATTGGCATTCTTCTCGCAGAAACTTAAAGAAAACCAGCGACCATGGTCCGCCTACGATCGCGAATTGCTTGCGGTACACGACGCCATTCGTCATTTCCGTTACTTGCTAGAAGCGCGCGCTTTTGTCGTATATACCCATCACAAACCGTTGACGCACGCTTTTCAGAATCCAAAAACAAGTTGCTCACCTCGCCAAATGCGGCAAATGGAATTCGTCTCTCAATTCACCACGGACATCCAATACATCGCTGGGCAGGACAACTTGGCCGCTGATGCATTCTCAAGAATCGAAGCAATCTCTACTCCCGTATCTCCTGAGCAACTTTCTTCTGCTCAGAAAGACGACAGAGAACTCAAAGAGCTTCGGTCCAGTAGAAAGACGTCCCTCATCCTCGTTGATGTTCCCATTCCGGGCTCTGATTCAGTCCTTACGTGCGATTCTAGTCAAGACATACAACGCCCATTTGTGCCCAAACCATTACGTCGACAACTTTTCGAGCACCTACACAGCCTACATCACCCAGGAATAGCAGCGTCTGCTAACCTGGTTGCCCAACGCTACATATGGCCTTCTATCCGTAAGGATTGCCGCGCTTGGGCTCGTCTGTGAGTCAACTGTCAATTGTCCAAGATACATCGACACACCCTCACTGCGATTGGAACCTTTACTCAGCCTGACCGACGGTTTCAGCACATACACCTCGACATTGTAGGCCCATTACCACCGTCGGAAGGCTACACGTATTTGTTAACACTCGTTGACCGTTTCACGCGATGGCCGGAAGCCGCTCCTATGATGAACATCACCGCCGAAAACGTCGCCAGAACCCTCATTTCCTGCTGGATCAGCCGGTTTGGGTGCCCGGAGACAATTACTACAGATCGCGGCCGACAGTTTGAGAGCCATTTGTTTGCTGACCTGGCCCGATTATGCGGATTTCACCATGCACGGACTACCAGTTACCACCCTGCATCCAACGGCATGGTAGAGCGTATGCACCGCTCACTCAAAGCCTCCATTATGTGTCATGCCAATGACAAATGGACGGAAGCCCTTCCGCTAGTTTTACTGGGCATGCGCGCCACTCTTAAGAAAGATCTTCAAGCTTCTCCAGCAGATCTGGTCTATGGTGAACCATTAAAACTACCAGGACAGATGCTGACAACTCCTCCTTCAAATCAGAGTCCGGCGGACACTCTCATCTCACTTCGAAGGAAATTCGACTCACTACGCCCCACTCGCGTCAAGAGACACGGGGCTCATCAAACATTCATCCCACAAGACCTTGCCAAGGCCACGCACGTTTTCGTGAGACAAGACCACGTCCGTGCTTCCCTCGAACGTCCTTATGCGGGACCATTCCCTGTGTTAAGTCGCACCGACAAAACAGTTACGATTTCAAGCCGCGGTCGTGCGGTTACTGTGTCAATGGACAGGGTCAAGCCGGCCTACATTAATGCCAGTACAGACGAACCGTCTCACCAGTCTACGATCAACCCCCCGCATCAGCATCCTGCTCAAGATAAACCTCAGGAGAAGGTCTCCTCACCACTTCCTGCCACTGACGTCGTGCCGACACCACCGACTCGCACCACTCGCTCAGGTCGTCACGTCCACGTTCCACGACATTTCTCCGACTTCCAGTCTTAGGAGGGGGGTAATGTGGGGACCACTTAGTCCCACATGTGTAATAACCAGTCTGCTTCCAGCTTCACCTTTTTCCCGGTAGATGGCGCTGTTCACATTCAGATAATGCAACATTCCTCAATCTTCCTTTTACGTATTTATTTCTCTTATTCAATAATATCTTTAATCTACCCTCTGTGTCTCATCAGCTCCTTTAGCTGTGGACACAGAGTTGGTTTTTCTATATGGAAGCAGGCTGGATCAAATTCAATGTTAATTGTAAGCATGTATCGTTCTCGTCTCACAGCTCATATTGTAACCACTGTGTGTTAAATTACTCTAACTTGAGTCGAAGCACTGCAATACAAACCAATTCAAGTCTACACTGCCTATTCAATTGCATCGTCCTTCGACAAGCTACAGCTTCATGACTTGATAGCTACACATTTGTATGTTTCTCTCACTATGCATCGAAACATATTTATGGCTGCACATAATTTGTGGCCTCAGTTACTGGCAGTCTTGTTAGGTAAGTTATTATTTGCTGTTGCTTCATCAGAAAACTCGACACTGGTGTGCGTTTATAGGTAGGCTAAACATAATATGTAAGGTATCGTTGGACTTACGGAACGGTTAAATCTCCCCTCTCGAATGTATCAAATATTCAGTTGTGGGGAGCCTACGTTTAGGCAGGAAATTAAATTACCTCTGGTACCTATTGTATGGCTAAAGGTGTATAGATCGTATTTAACAAAGGGTTAGTTACATAGTTAGGCTTTCATTATCTGTTGTGTTTTAATTAATTCCTTGGTACTGCTGGCGATTCTTTTTAATTTTAACCGGGGATTAAAAATGAAAGCAAGATCATAATTGATTGCAAAGTGCTGTTCAAAATTAATTGTTCTGCTTATAATTTTAACGCCGCAAGAATAAGTTAATATAGGTACCTACTAAGCGGAATATCAAAGTTTCTATATAGGCCTTTTTCTAGAGGGCTTCGATGAGCGATTTTACCAATATATACCTACCCATTGTGCAATTTAATTCAATTTAATTAATTAACCTTGATGCCATTTGGTTTCCCAAAAATATGGAGAAATTTTCCTTAGTTTGTAGATAACACGATGCGTAATTCAGTTATCTACCAATTTAATGGATTTCAAGTCATTTTAAAAACTCACAGCAACTTGAAAAAGCCCTATTGTCATATTTTGGGGTCACGATATAAACCTCCAAATTTATAGGTATGTTCTCGGCGTGCAAATTTCAAGAGCTGGCACTGGGCAGGACCAGAATGAACCTCTTTCAGATGGGAAACTACTATGAGCACAATCAATCAGATCATTTAATTCAAATTAATCGATTATTTAATATTCCGAGATAGACGTAATTTCTCAACGGAATTCTTTACTTAAGTGCACGTTGTTCGGATGATCTAATCCAAGGGGTGATGCACTGATCGTAATGGTGAAGACTTTTGCGGTGAACAAAATCTATGCTATAAAAATTTCCGAAAGCAACAACACCCTTAACTTCGACACCGCAGATAACCGATTCGCAATGATCAACACCTCAAATGTATTTATCATAAAAATCTTCAGCGTAGAGATACCGTTCCAACTCCAAGGATAGCCTGCTCCATTGCAGCCACTCTTCCTATCGGACGATTCTCCGTTGGATGGACCTCCCTTAACCGACGAACAAATATCGTGGTTTGGAGCCCTCCCTAGTATCTCTCTGACTTTCAGCGCACCAATATTCGGCTGGATCATGACCAAATACGGACGAAGATTCAGTCTGTTGGTTGCCATAGCTCCTAACGTCATAGCATACCTTCTTTTAATCGTTGCAAACAATGTAACCCTAGTCTACGTATCTCGATTTATTGGAGGCTTTTGCTCGTGTGGATCATTTGTAGTTGGGCCAATTTATGTCAATGAAATGGTTCAACCAAAATTACGGGGTCTCTTAGGAAGTTTAACAGGATTTTTTATTAAATAAGGATTAATTTTATCCTTTACTTTAGGCGCGTATACACCGTATTTGTGTTTAAATCTAGTCAGTGTTTCTTTTACTGTTTTGTTTCTTGTGGCCTACCCATGGTTACCGGAAATCACCAGCACATTTGATACCGACTGGAAGAGCAAAGGAAGCAGAGGAAGTGTTTTTTAAACAATGGCAAGGGCAAAATGCAACAGTGGTAAAAGAACAGATCGCAGAAATGCTAAAAGCGAGTGAAACTTCAGACAGTAATCTCTCTTTCAAAGAACTAGCCAAAAGATTTGCCACCGATCAAAAAATACGAAATGCTATGATAATTATTTCTGGTATATTCAGTTTCCAAATGCTAAGTGGTTGTCCAGCTATTATTCGTTATGCCGTTGATGTCAAAGTCAAGCAGGATCATCGTTTTTCTCCGTTTAACGTAGCCATCGCCCTAGTTACTGTTCAGCTAATTTTTACGTTTTCAGCTTCGATTTTATTGAACAGACTTGGCCGAAAAACCTTGATAGTTGCCAACATGTTCTTCATTTCACTGTGCATGACAATATTAGCCCTTTATGTTTACTTCAGCTCCAACAAAGTATCCTTTCCGTTTGTTGAAAATTTGGCTTTACTACCAACGATTGTATTAATATGTTTCTTTGCATGCTACGCAATGGGCTTCGGAACAGTTCCATATGTAATGATTCCAGAACTAATCCCTCCCGAAGCTATGGCCATTGCATCAACGTTACTGAATATGCTTCTTTCTCTTGTAGAGTTCTTAGTTGTAAAGCTATTTCCAACATTCACTGCCATTATTTATTTATATGGGTCAATCGCTGTTTTTGCAGTTTTCTCTTTTATTGGCACAATATTTTTGTACTTCAAAATGTTTGCTACTAAAGGTCTTTCAATGGAAGAAATTGAAAGGAGGTTGGAGGGCATTAAAGCTCCTGTTCCTACTCCTACTATTACGTCGTGCTCTGAGCTCAGATATTTAATAAGGCTGAATGCGCTATGCCCAAATGCCAACTCATCCTAAATTGGTAGGTAAAGGTTTTAAGAGAGTGAGAGCAATAAGGCCTATATATTAGAATGAATCAATATAATTGTACACAAGGAGGGCACGGGGGTTTTCCCCCGGGAGAAATTTTTTGAAAAATAGGGCTGAAATATTGAGGTATGCGCATTTTGAGTGTTGTAACTCTTAGATTTTAGAGGCAAAGAATATAACTGCTGTCCAAAGGGGTGGGGGGGGGGGGGGGCGCAATTGCCCGCAGTGCCGGTCGCTGCGTTCGCCTCTGGTTTTTGAAAAATAAAGCTGAAATATTGAGGTTTGACACATTTTGAAAGCAATAAATTTAAGGTTTATATATTATGTATTACAGGGAATTAATATAATTGAAAAATAGGTTTGAAATATTGGGATTCTACGCATTTTGAGAGGAATAAGGTTTAAAAATTCCAGGGTATTAATATGTGTAATTGGGAACAGGGAGGCCGGGGTCCCCCCCCCCCCCCCCCCGGGGGAAAATGTTTGAAAATTAGTGCTGAAATAGTGGGATTTTACGCATTTTGAGTGTAGTAACACTTAGATTTTAGAGGCTAATAATGTAACTGCATTCCAAAGGAGGGAGGGGGGCGATAGCAGGTCGCATCGTCAGCCTCTGGTGCAAGTTGGAACCTCCTCTAAAATTCATAACAAGCATTGCAGAAAAAATAAATAAATAAATAAAACCGCCAAGTTCAAGACTTTTAATTTTTAATTTTTTTATATTTTAATATACAAATATCTCATTCTGGGGGGCCGGAATTTTAGGCATTTCAGGGAGGGCCGGGGGCCTGTGCCCCAAGTGCCCATGGGTTAATCCGGCACTGCTCAAATGTGCAAAGTACCATGCGGAAAATTACCCTGTCATCGAACCATTACGAATAACCGCGTTGCACTGTTAAGGGTTCTTTCTGCTTTAAAGGTTCTTATATTTATTTTTATGCTGACTAATTACAAGTCACGTTGAAGACCGGCTACAACGCGCAAGTTGTACCATTTGTAAGCATTATTTCCGAGTGATACGATGCATAAACAACTACAGCCCATCAGTATTCCTACTAGTATTCCTAATTTGCTTGTGTACAAAATGTACTATAACTATACTTTGTACTGTATTTGTGGAATAAATATACTATTTATTTATGTATTTATTCAAGTACTGGTTTAGTCGCGCAGTTTTTTTCTTCAATTAAAGATGATTTGTTCTAATCTGCGGTAATTGCAGTCAGATTTCCTACCTATTTAATACTGGAAATGTGTAAGGGAAAAGCTCTTTTCCATTGGCCTCGAAGTGGCTGAATCCATTTCCCATCAAATTTTCGAGGCGAAATATTGCCAAAAATTAGAAAAAGCGATTAAGTAACATCTCTTATCTCTCTGCAGTTTTCTGGCTATAACTTAGAAAGTCACTTTTAGTAAATTTACTATTTAAAATTAAATATGGGCGGCCGTTCGGCTAAAATTTTCCATTTGGAGTCCTAGGGTAGGTAAGACCAGTGTCCTCTGTTTAGGTCATTGCTGGTCTTGAAATGTGAGATTTTTCAGTTTCTTCCATTTTAGCAATGTTCCACTTCCAAATTTTAGTGGGAAACGGCAGAATCAGATTCAGCATCCCCAGCAAAGAAAAAGAACCGGTCCGAGTTCACTCGAACATGCTTTCCAATTTATCAAAATTATTAGATAGAGAAAATTAGTAATTTTATGGCAAATATTTTTCCTATGGTTAAATTTCCGATATCTCGGGGGGGGGGGGGGCGGTCGTCCACCTGACGTCACTGGAAGTGAGGCAAATTCTCGATAGGTCAAACAAACACATTAATTACCACACAGCAATAATGGCAGGGCATGCAATGCATTTGAGCGCGAATTTTCTATCATTTTTTTCAAAAAATAATTTTTTGGGCAAAACCAAATATTTTTTTGGGAAAGCAACCTATCCGGTTTCGTTACTCAATTTAACACCTAAAACATGCTTGAAGGTAGAAATCATCGATAGAAAGGTTTCGCATTTTTTAGTCATTTTTTCATTAAAATTTAGTTATTTTTATTTTTTTAACCCCCAGAAGCAAACTATCAAGGGGCAAGCGACCCCCCGCATTTTGTCAACATTAATAACGACTACAATCTACGAGAATTTAAAAGAAATCGTTGGAGCCGTTTTTGAGAAATAATTTTTTTAGACGTTTTTTTGGAGATTTTTGAAAATAAAACCCCCCCAAATTGAGTTAGCCCAAAAAAAAAAATGATCCCGAGGTATGATTTTTGTGAACGTACATGCCAAATTTCACTCAAATCCACTGAGTAGTTTGCCCGGAAATCGACGAACAGACAGACAGACCGACAGACCGACAGACAGACCGACCGACAGACAGACATTTTGTAAAAACCACTTTTTTGGGTTCCTGGGACCTCAAAACGTGTAAATCCGTTGAAATCTCGGAATCGAAAATTTCGACCATCACAAAGCTTTCCTTATACTACGTATAAATTGGAAAGCAAAAAACTAAGCCGACGCAACTTATCTTATAACTTATATTTACTAGATTAATTGAAGATAATTCGAAAACCTGATAATACAGGGAAAGATAAGGCTATATTTGTGATGTGTAGGTATCATAGAAGCATGTACTGTAGACTAACTAGACCAGGTACAGGATCTACGT
Organism: Psococerastis gibbosa; assembly: GCA_963971405.1. NCBI lineage: Eukaryota > Metazoa > Arthropoda > Insecta > Psocodea > Psocidae > Psococerastis > Psococerastis gibbosa. Next base: position 4,552,863 of record OZ020485.1, read on the forward strand.
CATATACTGTAGATAACGAACAAACACGATCACTAAGCGTGAGAAATTTACTTATCCGTGCCTTAGCGTTGCATGAAGGTACTATAATTATGTGAAGCTTAGACGTTCTCAGCAGGTACTCTGTCGGTCTGCAGTGTGGGTTCTAGGTAGGCCTACATATGTTAAAGTGTACCGGTATAGTAGGCCTGCATTATAGCAGCCATCAATCATAGCCAACAATGGTTTTTTGTGCTAGGTCAAAACCTGTCGGGTTGGGTAGTCCCTGTACTGCGGCCGGCCCATTGGCTTATTATAGCCTGTGGGAACACAGATTTTCGTATCTCTTGACTTGCAGCAACTTGTAGTCCGACCAATCTACTGAAAACACTAAGCATCCAATATACTGTTATGTTCGATGGTCTCACACAGTCACGTGGTGTAGGTATACATGATAGATATTGCCAGTAGCCTGTCAGACTGGTCACACTCGCTGGTCTGATGGGATTTGGTAACTGTGAGAGGCGGTTATTGAGTTGCACAGCAGCGGTGGGAATCTTCTTCTTCTTCTACACCCACGTTTTTTTCGTCTTCTTCTTCCCCTTCTTCTTCTAAATCTTCTTCTTCTTCTAAATCTCCTTCTACTCCTTCTTCTACTTCTACTTATTCTTCTTCCTCTTCTTCTACTAAATACTGACAATGTTTGGTCCCTTACTGAAAGTTAATCTTTTAAAACGGTCAATTTTCTTAAAGAACAAATGTAACTTTTTATAACTTATTTGAATTTCATCTAAAACTTCAAAAAATTGAACGTTTGGAAAATGAAAAATAAAGTAAAATAAACGATACCGGTTGCCTAAATAATTTTTAAAAAAATGGCTAACATGAACTTGTTCCGTAATTTGTCAATATGTACGTTTTGGGAAATAATATATGTCAACCGATGTATTGTACTTTGCGCATTTTTACTCGCATTTTGTGTTAAATGTCTCTTTTTCTGAGGTGTATAGAAACAGGGTGTCAACCTGATGCTGTACTCTTTTCTGCTTGTTGCTCTGACGAACCTGTAGTTATCCTCGCTCTCTTGTAGTGTCTTGGCGCGGCCATGGCTACCTATTGATGTACAGGGCAGCTACTCCAGAGGGCGTCTTACCGGGGAAATAACGTCCCATGCGGGCAGCTGCCCTGTACATTAAGGTAGCCCCGCCAAGGCACTACGTGATCAAGGATACCTAGCTAACTAGTTTCGTAAAAGCAACACGCAGCAGTGAGTGAGAGCAATACACCTATTAGGTTCAAGCAAAGCACTGTAGTGAGGAGGAGTAGCCAACTAGGGTGGTTAAAGCAACGCACACTAGGTAGTGAGGGCTAGATACATGGTAGGTCCAAATAAGGCACTATAGAGAGCAGGTCAAACAAGCTTGGTCTGTGAATGCAAGACGCAGAAGTGAGTATGGGCAAGACACCTGGTTGACACAAACAAAACACTTCGGTGGGTTGGATTAGGTAACTAGAACACTAGGAATAAGGCACTGCAGCTAGGCTAGACGAGGTATTCGGTTGGATTAGACAAGACACTGCAGTGTATATAGGGCCATCCAGGGTAGTTGAACAGTGTAAGCAACTGAGTTGGTCATTCTCGGACACGTCATTTTAACAGCAGAAAAACGTGTGGCTTATTGTAAGACACCTAGTGCATTGGAATAGCTAACTGAAGTTACTTCTTCAGATACACTTTTAGTTGCTTGTTACTTTTTTTTAGTTGTCGCAAGACACCCTTTGTGGTGTCTTCGTATAACTCTTCACTTCTCTTCAACCCACCTTCGGTGTCTTACCGCAACCAAAAAATGGTGGCTTGTAACTTTCTAAAACGCCAAAAGCCTTGCCCATGCCCACTCATTTTTCTGAGTGTATAAAGAAGCTCGTCCCTCCAAAGTTGTCTCGCAGATGACGCAGATGACCCAAAATTATTATAAGTTCTCCTATTTTCAGGTAATATTGGCCTGCTGACATTCGGCCTTCAAGCAGGATGGCTCGCTCCATTGCAACCTCTCTTCCAATCGGACGAATCTCCATTGGATGGACCTCCCTTAACCGACGAACAAATATCGTGGATCGGAGCCCTCCCCAGTATCTCGTTGACCTTCAGCGCACCAATATTCGGCTGGATCATGACCAAATACGGACGAAGAGTCAGTCTACTCGTTGCCATAGCTCCTAATGTCATAACATACCTTCTTTTAATCGTAGCAAACAATTTAACCCTAGTCTACATATCTCGATTAATCGGAGGCTTTTGCTCGTGTGGATCATTTGTAGTCGAGCCAATTTACGTTAATGAAATGGTTGAACCAAAACTACGGGGCCTCTTAGGAAGTTTAACAGGTTTTTTTATCAAATTAGGATTAATTTTATCTTATACTTTAGGCGCGTACACACCGTATTTGTGTTTAAATGTAGTCAGTCTTTCTTTTACTGTCTTGTTTCTCATAGCCTACCCATGGTTACCTGCAACCTCCAACAAGGAAGCATTTCCGTTTGTTGACCATTTAGCTTTAATACCAACGGTAGTCCTAATATGTTTCTTTGCATGCTACGCAATGGGCTTCGGAACAGTTCCATATCTGATGATTCCTGAACTAATCCCTCCTGAAGCGAGACCTATTGCATCAACAGTGCTACCCTCGCACGCCCATGGCATGAGGGGGCACTACTTTATATATGTACCGAGAAAAAATGTAAAGAAATTACACGGATTTATTATTATTATTATTATTATTATTACATTACTAAATATGCTTCTCTCACTTGTAGAGTTCCTAGTTGTCAAGTTATTACCTACATTTACTGCTATAATGTCTCTGTATGGGTCAATAGCTCTTTTTGCTGTTTTCTCATTCGTTGGCACGGTGTTCTTGTACGTTAAAATGTTTGAAACGAGAGGACTTTCAGTTGATGAAATTGAACGGAAGTTAGCGGGAATTAAAATGCCTGTTCAAAATGCCCTTGGGCAAGATCAGGTGTTATTGCCGACTTCAAAAACCATGCCAGATTGCTGAAGGTAGTCAGCGATGCATAAGACTCAATATGCGGGTCAGTGATTTTGCATAACGATGAGAGATGACAATTGTCACGTCATTTGCTAAGATTTTTTTGTGAAGAAGAAGGTTTCAAAGAAGATGGCTAAATTCGATCGTTCATCTCCCAAACTGTCCCAAAAGTAGTGTTATCGTATAAAGCTGTGCATTAATTATGACCGAAAAAGTTTCATTATAATTAAATTTAATTGAACTATTGATACATCTTTATTGAACAATTTAATTGAGATAAATAATACAATAGAATTGCGTTTATTGGAATGTTAGCCTATATATTGCAGGCTAGTTTTCTCAATTAGAATGGTGTTAATCTATTTTATACATAAAATGATCAATTAATTGAAAAATATGGTTTTATGTTAAGCAGGCAATTTACATACTGACTCTGATTGACGCATAGTTATAATCAGCATCACGCCCGATATCATATGCAACGTAGGCTAAGCAAATTTTTGACACAGCACTAGGTAGAATTATTTGAGCTTTTGACAAAAAAATACCATATAATACAAAACAAGTTCCTTTTTTAAAATTCAAAATTGAATTGACTTATAATTATTTTTGACGGTTACCTTTCGTCCATGTATCTCATAAAGTTTTTTAAGCGCACGCATACAAGGTAGAAGGGAATAAGCTGTCGGTGAAATAATTTAGTAAAATAAGTAGGTTTATAGGTTAAGTTGTATTTTTAATGTTTTTTTGTGCGTTTATAATGGAAGAATCTAGCACATTCATACTCATGTTGCTAGATATTGCGTTATTTTTTGTATAGGTACAGTATAACGGTATTGTATACTTTCATTTGTTTTTTTCATGTGCATTCATTTGTTTTTTCATGTGCATTCATTTTTTCTGTATATTCATTTGTTTTAATTTCGTTAGAAATGGTTAAATAACGTACCTATCGAGAAATTGTGATAAGACGAGGAAAACATCATTTACCGTGTGGCGCAGTACGATACGTTGGCTAGGTACGGGACAAAATCTGTATAATATGTTGATAACGAAAAAATATACATTTTCATAATGCGTGAAACAACTAGTTATTAACTTATATCTTATACCTTAGCGTTTCAGCAGGCATTGCAATAACTCTAAAGTAATAACTAATAGGAATAAGAGTTGTTTCTGAGAAAATGATATTTATTTTTAATTACTTTATGAACGCGGGAGACACTATAATATTATTTTTCCTGAGCTTTGGTACGTCGACCTGTTGCTGCTTGTTGCTAATGGCTGAAAGGAGAAGACATTCAGACGTTTTTCACGCAAAGTTCCTTTTTAATAATTTTAGTTGTGTGGTCGCTGCATCCCTCCCCATTCCTTCCCACACCCACCCTACCGCACCGCTAATCAAAAATAGACAGTCCACTCCGAACCACGTATACGTAAGTAAACCCGCCAACAAGTGTTTATTATCCAAATTAAACCCTAATTAATGTAATTGACTTCAGGGATAAAAGCAAAATCAGAATTTAATTCAAAAATGTTTGTTAACGGAGACTAATGGCTGCGGTTCATTGTAGAATATGCCGATGGGGACAGGCAGAACCGTTTTTCATGGTTCTACTGACAAATCAGTTTTAATACGGTATTTAAATCCCAGAAATTATTCTTTTATATGTTGCTCCTATGCCTTCTGGAAGTTACTGCTTATCTTAGACGCTTAGAGTATTTTGTCGGCTTGCATCGGTTGTTTTCAACCTACGAACTATCAAGTGTAGGCCTACGTTTTCTTTCGTAACTTCGATCTTAGAAAAAATTTGCCAATTTTTGTGCCTCATACGACAGGGAAAATTGTGTAGGGGAAAGTCATGTATAGTGAGTCACTTAATTTTTGTGATTTTATTTCTCGGTCATCAAAGCCAACACGAATCTGCTTATATCGCCAACTGATAGTGTGATTGATCAGCTGTTAATGATGTGAAGGCTTCATCATTCATTTGTACGGTTTCGGCACATAAGCACTTCTGGCCAATGTCGACACTTGTCTCACTCTACCTTACTAGGTCAGACAAAGCGGGACATAAGGGTAAGGCAAAACGAGACAGAACAGTTGACTTCGTACGAACGAAGTTTGCTTAGTTAAAAGTAATAGAAACACACAAATGCTGCAGTTAACAATTAATTGGAGCATGCGGACAGCTCCGGTACATAAAAATTCCCTTTTGAGGCATTTAGACGGATTAATATTTTTTCCATTCACCGGGTGCATGCCTGACAATGTTTTCTGTTTCAGACCTATGATAAACTGTTGACGTTTTGCTCAAGGCACTTAGTCTTAACTTCTTTTCCGTTTTTATCGATAATGAAAGTTGTTTTAGTAATGCTGTTATTTGTGTAAAAGTAGCCAATAAACTAAATAAAAATGATTGACAACATATATAACTTATATGGAACTAATATGGAAGGCTATGATTACGTTTGTGCAGAACATGAAATATTGCATTCCTACCCGTAAATAGTGAAAAATAAGAATCGTACACTATCAAATTTGTACTAAATAAAACATATTTGTTTGCGTGGCACACTTTGGCCATTGTCGCCTACTATGTGTCATTTTTATGTCACTTTACCCGACTTTCATCCCCTAAGCGTACATTTCTCTGGCTAGTCCGTATTGTCAGCCCGAAAAATTTACTGAGCGAGTGGTTGTAATGCCCTAAAACATAAAGTGTTAGGCTAAGAAAATAAAAGTCAGCACATGCAGAGCTGTGGTACAGACTCTGACTTTCACCCGAAAGGTTGTTGGTTCGAGTTCTACACTTGCTACATTTTATGGCCTTGCTTCGGAGGGCATGTAGAGCAGGCGGTCCCGGGTCTTCCTAGTGGAGTGTAAGAGAGGGCTTTATAGCCCTAACTCCGCTGGGTTGGCTTAGTAGTAGCACAAAAAAAAAACAATGTTTGTTTATCTACTCATGGAATATACTCTGCCACCCCTAAATCCGCCCTTTCCTGCCATTAAAATATATATATATATAATGCTACTGAAAAATAGTTTAACCCCGTCTTCATATTTAATTTTTTACCTTCTTCTTTTTTTTATCGCTTTTCAAAGTTCCTCGTAATAACTGAGCGTTGCATTTGAATAATGGCGCCAATTATGACGTGTCATTAGATCAGCCAAATTGTGTCTGAGTTCAATGCATTAAATGCACTTAAGCAATGTTATTATATATTTGTCTAATTACTAGCTACACTACGTAAGACGTATAACTGAGATAAAAGAGGTAGTATAACGTGCGGGTTGAAATTGGAGTACGGTGGATTATGCATTTTATTGTTTAATTTTTTTCGCCTTACATAATTTTCTCGGGGGAGGGGGGGGGGAGCTGCATGCAATCGCCCTTGGTACTTCTGCTATAGCTATAAGTGAGGGCGTACGGGTTCACTGGTACCGGTTCCTAATTACTATTTATACCGCAGATGAATAGCCTACGGTTGCCGCTCGAAATATTTGTTGCGGAGCCGTTACTTAAATTGCTGTGTCATCTATGTATATCCGTCACTTGAATCGTAATTACCACGACCACTGTTTGTATACTATAGTATACCTTGAGTTTTATATACGAGAGAAGGGACATTTGCTTCCCGCCAAAAATTGTTTTTGCTTGAATATATTTGTAATATTTTAATGGTCCCATATTTATTCCGAGATTTCAACTAAATGTCTTCTAGTCTGTCTAAAAATTAAAGATACATAAAAAATTAATATGAGTTTTTTTTCTTATGTCTCAAAAACGATTAAAACATTTTTTATTTAATTAAAAAACGGCTCCAACGATTTCTTTTAAATTAACATATACATATTGTGGTTCTTAGTGCATCATAATGAAAATACGGTGGAGGGCACAAGACCTGTTGGACGACCGAGGATGTCCATTGAAATGAAAGTGAGGGAGGACCTCAGTACCCTCGGTCTCTCGCCGGATGATACCCAAGACCCGAGCACCTGGAAGAGGAAGATCTGGGGAGGGATAGGGGGCCATTAAAATTAAAGTAAGTAAAGCAATGAAAATAAAACCCACTATGCAGCATCTCCATTGATAGTTTAGTTCCAGATGTAAAAAATTAAAAATGTAAATTTTCATGACAAAATGACTAAGAAATAATTTTTTTATGATTCTTTCTATCTATGCTTCCTAAATGTAGGTGCTAACTGCTAATTAATTGAGTTTTAAAACCGAATCGGTTTTCCAATCAAGATTTGGAGACATAATTGTTTTTTGAAGACATTATTCATAATTCATGCCCCAATTAATTCATTGCATACCCTGCCATTATTACTGTGTATAGTATTACCGTATTGGTTTGCCTACTGTATATCCGCGCATGCGTACATTAATGATGATTATAACGATTTAATTACGACACAGTTTGCTGGGGTCAACGTAGATTTTTTTTTTTTTTAAGTGAAGGATAAGAAAGTAGGCTGATTTGATTATCATTTATTTCTAAATGTAAAATATTGGTTTTATTAGGGAACGCATACAATAATTATTAATGTCCGCGACAAGGGCAGTGCCTATACCCGCACAAAGTCAAATCCGTCCCTGCTCGTACCAGTTCTTTGGGTTTCAGGTCTCCTAAGACTTATTATTGGAAAGACGTGGCAGGGGTGGCACCTGAAATCCAAAAACGTATTTTGGCCGGAGCAAGTGTCTCATCTCTCCTATGTGGAACTATAATAGTTCTTAAACAGCCAATAGTGACACAGTCTTAATTATCTTGGCATCAAAACTCCTTCAAGGTTTCGGCATGCAAGAGTGGCTTCATGACTTGATAGCTACACATTTGTATGTTTCTCTCACTATGCAGCGAAACATATTTATAACTGCACGTAATTTGTGGCCTCAGTTACTGGCAGTCTTGTTAGGTAAGTTATTATTTGCTGTTGCTTCATCAGGAAACTCGACACTGGTGTGCGTTTATAGGTAGGCTAAACATAATATATAAGGTATCGTTGGACTTACGGAACGGTTAAATCTCCCCTCTCGAATGTATCAAATATTCAGTTGTGGAGAGCCTACGTTTAGGCAGGAAATTAAATTACCTAGGGTACCTATTGCATGGCTATAAGTGTATAGATCGTATTTAACAAAGGGTTAGTTAGGCTTTCATTATCTGTTGTGTTAAAGTCATTATAGGCATGGGCCTCATAGTCATCGAACAATTAGGGTGGACCGTGGGCCCCATTGTCAGGGGAAAGAGGTTCTGATAATTAGTTGTTACAATACGTTCATAGAAAATTTCAAGCAAGCCCAAATTTTTAAATGTTGGTAATCCATTTTTGTTAAAGCTACCAAATCAATAGTAGACATGGCAAAACAAACTGGTTTTTGAGTGTATAGGTAAACACATTACATTAAGGCACAGATTTCAAAGTATTTTGTTGACAAGGAATGGCTACCCTGAATGGTGATGAATCGGGTCAAAACTGTGGCGTGAGAGGGTAGCACTCTTCTGCTTCTTCTTTCCCTTTAATGTCGCAGCGGAGGGGGGGGGGGCATCCCTCGGCCCCATTTCCTAAACTTGCCCCGGTCGGACGCTAATGCCTTGAGCGTTGTTCAATACATTCCTCGAGGGCTGTCCTCGGACTGCCGTTGGGTCTTCTTGCTTGTGGCCTTGCTTCCGCCAACCTCCGGGTGGTCCTGTTCTCGTCCATCCTGTGGGTGCGCAAGAACCATTTCAGCTGCTTGTTCTCTCTATGGAATCCGAGGGTAGCACTCAACAACTAAAACTAACTAACTAACTTACTAACTAACTAAAAGTAATTTCGACTGAAACCCCCCCCCCCCCCTCAGGATTCCTGGGTACGGCCTTGGGGCTTGGAACCAGAGAAATGCAAAATTATAGTTCAGACCAAATTCACCACCATTCACGGTATGTATTTTTGACGAAATTTTACCAATTTCTTGTTCCTCGGACATGAAATTGGTCAGATGAAAAATGTATAAAAAATTGAAGCATTCTCTAAAAGCGACTGATCTACTTATTCTATAAAATCGGTTTAAAAAACTTTAACCGATTTTTTAGAAGTCGTAATGTTTCAAATGACTACTTACTTTACTTTGACTTTAAATGTAGCAGAAGCTTCCTTCGGAAGCTTGCAATTTTTTTTTTTTTTTTGAATTATTCGTCTGACCAATTTTTTAATTAACTTTGAGGCTGTGAAACGAGAATTAATTAATTGCGCCAGAAATCAACGGTCATTTCTTGCTTACACAATATTTTGAAATCTCTCCCATTTGTGAAAACCGATTACAAGTTTGATATTAGTCCATTGATGGAGGGGGTTAGGCCGCCACCGCCGCCACTGTTTTGCGTTCAAGTGGGTAAGGGAGGCATCTGCAGCGCAGTGAATCAACGATTAGGCAGTCGTGACCGCAATAAATGGAATGTTCTTGCCATAAGCCAAGGATGGTGAAAAGTAAGCTAGTAAGATTGCCAGGGGCCCAAGGTCAAGTGCGCACTGCACTGTGCCTACTATTCTGTTGTCAATACTGTCTGTTGAATTGCTCATTTGTTTGCACTTTCCAATATTTTCTTTTCTTTATTGTATGTTGCTACATGGGTCACATTTCTTTTCACCGCCCCTTTCCATGACATTTCCTCCTACGTTTCACCGCTTTCGGCACACTTGTTCGGCGTCATCTATTCTGTCTTATTATCATTGGCAGTAATCTTATTTTTCTTGCGTTCAATATTTCTTTTTCAGTGTTTTTATTTCGTTTGACCGTTGCTGATTTTTTTTCTTAGTGACATTAATAATTGTAGCGAAAAGTAATTTAATGGATATTTATTGCCTGCTGTTTACAAATCACTAGTGACCATGCTAAATTAATAGGACTTAAATGGCACCTAAAGACAGCATATATGGGCCTACTGCTCTCACTCCAAATTAAGATGATATGTTTTTCATTACCGGATAATTGATATGAAAGTAATTAGAAACGTAATCATATTAAGGGGAATTACCAATATTTTTTAAAACAACATGGTGTGAGAGCTAATTAATTAATTCCTTGGTACTGCTGGCGATTCTTTTTAATTTTAACCGGGGATTAAAAATGAAAGCAAGATCATAATTGATTGCAAAGTGCTGTTCAATATTAATTGTTTTGCTTATAATTTTAACGCCACAAGGATAAGTTAATATAGGTACCTACTAAGCGGAATATCAAAGTTTCTATATAGGCCTTGTTCTCGAGGGCTTCAATGAGCGATTTTACCAATATATACCTACCCATTGTGCAACGAGAATTTAATTAATTAACGTTGATGCCATTTGGTTTCCCAAAAATATGGAGAAATTTCCCTTAGTTTGTAGATAACACGATACGTAATTCAGTTATCTACCAATTTAATGGATTTCAAGTCATTTTAAAAACTCACAGCAACGTGAAAAAGCCCTATTGTTATATTTTGGGGTCACGATATAAACCTACAAATATATAGGTATGTTCTCGGCTTGCAAATTTCAAGAGCCGGCACTGGGCAGGACTAGAATGAACCTCTTTCAGATGGGAAATTACTTTGAGCACAATCAATCAGATCATTTAATTCACATTAGTCGATTATTAAATCTTTCGAGATAGACGTAATTTCTCAACGGAATTCTTTAACTCAAGTGCATGTTGTTCGGATGATCTAATCCAAGGGGTGATGCACTGATTGTAATGGTGAAGCCTTTTGCGGTGAACAAAATCTATGCTATAAAAATTTCCGTAAGCAACAACACCTTTAACTTCGACACCGCAGATAACCGATTCACAATGATCAACGCCTCAAACGTATTTATCATAAAAATCTTCAGCGTAGAGATACCGTTCCAACTCCAAGATTTTTCTCTGATCTCCTATTTTCAGGCAATATTGGACTGCTGACATTCGGCCTTCAAGGAGGATGGCTTGCTCCATTACAGCCGCTCTTCCAATCGGACGATTCTCCATTGGATGGACCTCCCTTAACCGACGAACAAATATCGTGGTTTGGAGCCCTCCCTAGTATCTCTCTGACTTTCAGCGCACCAATATTCGGCTGGATCATGACCAAATACGGACGAAGAGTCAGTCTGTTGGTTGCCATAGCTCCTAACGTCATAGCATACCTTCTTTTAATCGTTGCAAACAATGTAACCCTAGTCTACATATCTCGATTTATTGGAGGCTTTTGCTCGTGTGGATCATTTGTAGTTGGGCCAATTTATGTCAATGAAATGGTTCAACCAAAATTACGGGGTCTCTTAGGAAGTTTAACAGGATTTTTTATTAAATTAGGATTAATTTTATCCTTTATTTTAGGCGCGTATACACCGTATTTGTGTTTAAATCTAGTCAGTCTTTCTTTTACTGTTTTGTTTCTTGTGGCCTACCCATGGTTACCGGAATCACCAGCACATCTGATAACGACTGGAAGGGCAAAGGAAGCAGAGGACGTGTTTGTTAAACTATGGCAAGGGCAAAATGCAACAGTGGTAAAAGAACAGATCGCAGAAATGCTAAAAGCGAGTGAAACTTCAGACAGTAATCTCTCTTTCAAGGAACTAGCCAAAAGATTTGCCACCGATCAAAAAATACGAAATGCTATGATAATTATTTCTGGTATATTCAGTTTCCAAATGCTAAGTGGTTATCCAGCTATTGTTCGATATGCCGTTGATGTCATAAGTCAAGCAGGATCATCGTTTTCTCCGTTTAACGTAGCCATCGCCCTAGTTACTGTTCAGCTAATTTTTACGTTTTCAGGGTCCTTTTTATTGGACAGACTTGGCCGAAAAACCTTGATAGTTGCCAACATGTTCTTCATTTCACTGTGCATGACAATATTAGCCCTTTATGTTTACTTCAGCTCCAACAAAGAATCCTTTCCGTTTGTTGAAAATTTGGCTTTACTACCAACGATTGTATTAGTATGTTTCTTTGCATGCTACGCAATGGGCTTTGGAACAGTTCCATATGTAATGATTCCAGAACTAATCCCTCCCGAAGCTAGGCCCATTGCATCAACGTTACTGAATATGCATCTTTCTCTTGTAGAGTTCATAGTTGTAAAGCTATTTCCAACATTCACTGCCATTATTTATTTATATGGGTCAATCGCTATTTTTGCAGTTTTCTCTTTTATTGGCACAATATTTTTGTACTTTAAAATGTTTGAAACTAAAGGTCTTTCAATGGAAGAAATTGAAAGGAGGTTGGAGGGCATCAAAGCTCCTGTTCCTGCTCCAACTATTACGTCCTGCTCTGAGCTCAGATATTAAATAAGGCTGAATGCGCTATGCCTAAATGCCTACTCATCCTAAGTAGGTAGGTAAAGGCTTTACCGCAGAGCTAGGTCTGAAATGTGCAAAGTAGGTACCATGCGGAAAATTACCCTGTCATCGAACCATCACGAATAACCACGTTGCACTGTTAAGGGTTCTTTCTGCTTTAATGGTTCTTATATTTATTTTTATGCTGACTAATTATAAGTCACGTTGAAGACAGGCTACAACGCGCAAGTTGTACCATTTGTAAGTATTATTTCCGAGTGATACTATACGATACGGGCCCATCAGTATTCCTACCTTCTTTTTTCTTACGGCCTTTCATAATAATGTGCTTGTGTTCAAAATGTACTATAACTATACTTTGTACTGTATTTGTGTTGTATAAATACACTATTTATAGCCGTTCGTATTTAGAGCCGTTCGGCTCATATTTCCCGTTTGGAGTCCTAGATAGGTAAGACCAGTCACTGGGGAACTATGGGCCCAAATTGCGGCCTGGGTCCCGACTACTACTACAAATACAACTAGGACCAGTCACTAAAACCCCTTCCCCAATTTGTGGTCCATTTATCCCCGAAATCATAAAACTAATACTGGCTGCATTTTCTGGCCATGCTTCGGAGGGCATGCAAGGCAGGCAGTCCCGGGCATTCCTAGTTGAATATAAGAGAGGGCTTTATAGCCACTAGGTTGGCTTAGTAATTGAAACAATAAAAAGTCCTTATTTATTTATTTATTTACAATAAGTTTTTTTTCTTTGTAGATGTATATTTGACAGCTTTGTTCAACGATCGTTGAACTATCAAGTAAGGCCTACAGTAGTGTAAATGTAAAAATAACCAATTGAGGTAACCGGTTTGGTGACTGGACCCACCGTATCCACCATTGGCGGAAAATCTCAAAAAGTCTGGGGGGCTAAGCCCCTAATGAAAAATTAAAAAAAAGACAGTAATCTGTAAATCATCCAGAAGCCTCGCCCTTGACCCATGCTTCTCATTAAAACAAAAAACAAAAAAACAAAAATCGGGGGGGGGGGGCATTCCGGGGAACGTGGGTGTAGCCTACCAAGCCAAATTAATTTTTAGCGATTGTGCAAGTTGGTGTGTTTGTTAGCGAAACAAGGCCCATTAATTTACAGTGCCTTACTTGAATAACCCAGGCACCTGGTGCAGAGAGATACCAATGGGGCGTCTGGGGGTGTCTCCGAGGAAAAATCTAAAATATAAGGGCAAATAGTGGGTTTTTACGCATTTTAACAGCAGTAATAATGCTTATTCATATTTTGGAAAATTTTAGAAAAATATGCCTGAAATAGTGGAGTTTTACGCATTTTGAGTGCAATAACAATGGGATTTTAGACGCAAAGAATATAACTGATTGGCAATTGGCCGCAGTGCCGGTCGCTGCGTCCGTCTCTGAGGCCCGGGGGTCTCCTCCGGGTGAAATTTCTTTAAAATGTGGCTTGTAATAGTGGGATTGTACGCATTTTTGATAGTAGTAACTTTTAGATTTCACTGGCGATAAAAAGTAAATTCGTGTCGGGGTGGTACTACCCGTGGTACAGGAGTTTTCAGGTTGCATCAACAGCCTCCTGTTTAACCTATCGACAGTCAGGGAAGACTGCCGGGACCGCCGGCTTTACATGCCCTCCGAAGCATGGTAGTCAGAAGATAAATAATTGTACCACTAGAAAATTTTGGCATTCGGGTGGGACTCGAACCAGTCACCTTCTGGATGATAGTCCGAGTCGTTACCTCTACGCCATTCTGACTACACTGGCGATGAGAATAGCTGGACAAGGGGGCCCGGAGGTCTCTCCCGGGTGAATTTTTTTGAAAAATTGAAAAATAGCCCTGAAATATTGGGGTTTTACGTGTTTTTAGAGCAGTAACAGTTAGATATTAAAGGCGAAGAATATACTCTAAACAATGGGGGCCTGGAGAATTTCTTCGAGATAATTGGCTAGATTTTCCAGACGAAGATTTTGTTAAGACTTGAGTTATTATTATTTTTTCATAAATACATCCAACACAGTGACTTCCTATAAAATAATTGGGTCTGTATTCGCTTAATGGATGGGACAGCGACAATACATATAAATTTTATAGTTACTTAGGATGCTAGGGGGGCAGGGACAGACCTGGGGGGCCATAGCCCCCCCCCCCCCCCCCAGGACCCCCCATTTTCCGCCCATGGTATCCACGTTCTTACTTAGAACTCCCCAAGTGAAATTTAAGCTAAATTGAATGGCTGGTTTCTGCGCTAGGTACCTATAGCTGGCATTGACCCGCCAACGCAAGGCCACCCGACGCAATTCTACAAAAACATTAATGATCATTATTCATTTTTGGCACTAGGCTATATAGATTTTTTCAGGGCGAACACAGCTATATTTTTTTGGAGGGGGTCACCACATTTTAAATTTTTTATAGGCGATGGATGTTGACAAGGTGTATCAGTACTTGGTTAAGTCATGCTTGGGCCTTTTACTTTGCCTCAATGGTAAGCTTGTCTCAGCTTGTCCATTATCACTTGTAGCCGGTGGAGGTTGACATCCATCGAGGACGCATACCAGTTTGCCAATGGCCAAACATGCATATGGAAACAATATGAATAATGTCCGCAATCCATGGGGTCGTTGGCATTGACAAAGGACCAATTGCAGGCCACCTCTTAATAACTCTTCTAGGTAATACCGGCCCTAGATTATCAATTATTATATTGAATATTCTTATTTTTACCCAAATTCTTTTATTAACTTTAGAGACAGCCTTCGCTTTCATCCAATCATATGTATTCGCAATTTTAGCCACTCTATATTCAACAGAAACTGATTAATGTTAACACAAAATCACCCTTACCACTTAGTCAATGTAAGTCCATGGCCCCTGTAAGTGTAAGTATAAGTAGGCCTAGGTTCATGAAAAGTCCTTCAACACATTATTATTATTATTATTATTATTATTATTATTATTATTATTATTATTATTATTATATATATAAATACATCCTTCAGAGTTCAGAAGGATCTCACTCATTGCAGAAAGCTAGAGTGAGTACTATACAGTGGTTTATTATTAATTGACATTAATGGTTGAACACATGTATCTATGTCGCTAATGTTGAGGTCCTGAGGTGAATGGATTCAGCTAGACGACGAGATGCTGCTGACGGTTGAGAAATGGAAACTAACATACTTCGGTCATGTGATGAGGAATGAAAAGTATCGCCTCCTGCATGTAATAATCCAAGGGAAGATAGAAGGACAGAGGACCCCCGGCGGAAGAAGAACATCCTCGTTGAAAAACCTGACGCAGTGGTTTGGCAAGAGCACGAATTCCCTTTTTAGAGCAGATGTCTCTAAGGTCCAATTTGCCATGAAGATGGGCATTTAAAGTAGAAGAAGAAAAAGACATGTCTCGATTACAACATTCTATTATATCTCCCACAAAATCGAAGGGGGCGAGTTCCCAGTTGCACATTCCCACTTGCACTTCGATAATAAGAAGTGTCGTATGTTTTGGTCATTGCTGGCGTTGAAATGTGGGATTTTTCACTTTCTTCCATTTTTTTTTAATGTTCCACGTCGAAATTTTAGTGGGAAACGGTTGAATCAGATTCAGCATCCCCTAAACCAAAAAACAAAACAAAACTAAGCCAACGCAACTTATCGTGTACCTATACGTAGTTACATATTTACTGGATTAATTGTTGATAATTAGAAAACCTGATAATACAAGGAAAAGTAAGGCTATATTTGTGATGTGTTGGTATCACATAGAAACATATACTGTAGACTGACTAGACCAGGTACAAGAACTTCGTCATACTGTAGATAACGAACTTACTTACTTACTTAACGTGTCCGGGCCTACGACACGTTGATCCAAAACGTTGCAGCCTGGATGGCCTTGTCATTTGCTTCGGATAGATCTGCGTGGGACACAGCTTCGTCAAGTCTCGGGCAGACAAGGAGGTGGTCGTCGTCCTGTAGTTGTCCACATTCACAAGTCGGGTCCTCTGCTAGTCCCCATCTGCACATGTTAACGCGGCATCGCGTGACCCCCGTTATTAATCTGTTCAGGCTCCGCCAGATGGGGTAAGGTAGTTGGCCTCCGGGTGAGATAACGAACTACCGTAACACGATCACTTAGCTTGAGAAATGTACTTTTCCATGCCTTAGCGTTGCATCATGAAGGTACTACAATTATGTGAAGCTTAGACGTTCTCAGTAGGTACTCTGTCGGTCTGCAGTGTGGGTTCTAGGTAGGCCTACATAAGTTAAAGTGTACCGGTATAGTAGGCCTGCATTACAGCAGCAATCAATCATAGCCAACAATGGTTTTTTGTGCTAGGTCAAAACCGGTCGGGTTGGGTAGTCCCTATACTGGCTTATTATAGCCTGTGGGAACACAGATTTTCGTATCTCTTGACTTGCAGCAACTTGTAGTCCGACCAATCTGCTGAAAACACTAAGCATCCAATATACTGTTATGTTCGATGGTCTCACACAGTCACGTGGTGTAGGTATACATGATAGATATTGCCAGTTGCCTGCCAGACTGGTCACATCACTCTCTGGTCTGATGGGATTTGGTAACTGTGAGAGGCGGTTATTGAGTTGCACAGCAACGGTGGGTATCTTCTTCTTCTAAATCTCCTTCAACTCCTTCTTACTTTTCTTCTACTTCTTCTTTTTCTTCTTCGGCCAAAGCCCGTCCTTGGCTTTAACGCCATGCCGCATAGTAGAGCTGGACTATTCCCTCCTGTATCGTCATGCCTACAACAGTCATTCTTCTTCTTCTTCTTCTTCTTCTGGCTCTAAAGCCCTTGAAGAGCTTTGGCCTGCTCGACAACACTCCTCCAGTCACCTCGGTTTTGTACAACGCTCCACCATCTACGGACTCCCAACTCGCGGAGGTCAGTTTCCAACTCCTCCTTCCAGAGTTTTCGAGCATGTCCGCCGAGTCATCTTCCTGGCATGCTGCTTTGTTTATATTTTTCGGCATGCGGTCGTTTGACAGCTTACAACGTGTCCCAGCCATCTTATGCGTTGAGTTCATGTTATTTTGTGTTCTTTAACATAGGCATATTGGTCTGCCCGTTCCAGGCTAGGACAATATAATTTAGAATGGAACTACTCAGATTATCTATCTCGTAACCTGCATATAGAAATTGATTCATAAGAAAGCATGTGTGGGCTCACTCGTACCGGCCGGTTCTTTAATTTTCTCTGAAGCCGCAGTATACCAATGATGGCGCCAGAATGTTTGCTGCCATCTCCAAGTCGTGCGACTTTCATGACTTTGACCTTGACCAAAACCTTGCGATAATTCTTCTTTGACAACATTCTTACTGGTTTCTGTGCGAATACATCAACAACTTGTTCTAGGCCCCTCTATTTCACCTAACTCCAGCCATCATTTCAATTTCAAGGTCCGCATGTGTCTCACGGTTGAGTTCCCATAACATATCTCGTCTGAACGTCCAATCACTTGTACATATAGTAGACGGCCTCTCCCGACGCGTGCATATCTAGCCTTTCAGGATCAGTAGCCGTAGTAGCAAGCATAACTTCTTCTTCATCTCTTTCTACTTCATCTTCTTCTTCCAGTTCTTCTTCTTTTTCTTCTAATTCTATTTATTCTTCATCTTTTTTTTTTTTTTTTTGCTTCTTTGTCTTATGTTCCTTTTCTTTTTTCTTCTTCTCTATCTCCGCCTCTAACGAAGATTGGGATTATATAGAAGATTGGGAAACATCATGGCAGTTTGGATCTTGGAGACTGCTGCCCTGAAAAGGGAAGTCGCGTTCTTACCAAAGGACTGCCTCAGATTCTTCAGGATCTTATCCATCAGTCCATCTCCTTCTATCTCCCCTTGAAAGTATTTATAACATACATTCATAGCGTACGTTCCTCATCACATGGCTGAAGTATATTGGTATTTGTTTCTGTATTCATTCGCACAAGGAACTCGGCGTTCGAATGGTTTATCCAGGGAACTATTGAAACTATTTAAATATGTTATTACGACTAACCCGCTCCAAATTAGACGACATAGAGCCCAGAAAAAAATGTTTAGCCTACGTCTAGCATTTGCAACAAAAATGAACTGCCTATAATCACAAAGGTTGTCACGGCCTAAGTTACGTAATGAAGCAGTTGAATCTGAATGTGTACTTCCAACGTTTCGTCAACATCTGCGGTCGACATCTTCAAACATTTCTTAAAAGATACAATTATGTGGTTCCTGGGACCTCAAAACTTGTAAATTCGTAGGAATCTCGAAAACAACAATTTCGACAATCACAAAGCTTTCCGTACACTACCCAACCTCTATTTTATGTAGGCTACAGGATGATATTTATTTGAAACACTTATAAAAATCGAATAAACCCGGTTTTCCGCTTATGCAAGTTTTCAAATAAACAGTGTTCCAAACGTCATCCTATCGTGGTTCTAATATATATAATATATAAATAGGAAATACAATCCCTATGAAATCTTGGCACTCTTCAGTCTTCATCCTAAATTAAACCTTGGCATTGAGTTTCATATAGATACCGTTATCTAAAATAATCGTTTAAAAAAAAACTCCGGGAAGACTTTTAAAGCTCAACAGCCATAACTTGATGTAGCGTAAATTGTACTTCTTGGCACTGGTAGTCTGGTACCACATACAGTGTGACGGACGCGGGCGGATCCAACCTGGGAGACGCTGGGTACAAAAATTTACATGTAAAATACTTAAAAACATACTATTTTGCACCTGCATTCTCAATATTTAGCGTATGTAGGTAGGTTGGTTAGGTACTAATCATTCGGTAGGGCCTGGGAATAACACGCCTCGGGGTGCGCAAGGACTGTCGAAGGCCCTCCTACAGCTGTAAAAGGCCTAGAAGTCCTTATAAGAGTGTTAAAAATCGTATTCCATCTTTCAAGATAAGATTGTAAGTGGGTAAGCCATTATACTTAGGCCTAATGCATTATCTAAGAGGTTGTTATGCCAGGCCTGTTATTGTGTTCAAAATAGACTATAGATAAAAAGTTAATAAATTATCAAAATTTGGCTTTGAGCGGCTAGTGTTGAGAGACATGGCACTAAGGCTGGTAAGATTGGCCCTGGTTGTGGCCCTAGCGGTTGCAGCTCCACCAAAGGAGCCAAAACTAATCTGGGAGGATAATTTTGACAATTTGGACGGTGGCAAATGGGGACATTTGATCACGGCATGGAGGGGTGGCAATGACGAGTTTCAGATCTACAGAGACGACAGAAGAAACAGGTGAGTTTTACGCTAAGAAATCCTATATATAGTTTATCAAGGAGCTATAATTAATAATTTGAGAGGACAATACATTTTGATAATTTGGACGGTGGCAAGGGGGGGGGGAGACATTTTATAACGCAAAAGGCGGGGTGGCAATGACGAGTGTCAGATCTACAGAGACGACAGGAGAAACAGGTGAGTTGTACGCTAAGAAATCCTATATATAGTTTATCAAGGAGCTATAATTAATAATTTGAGAAGACAATACATTTTGATAATTTGGACGGTGGCAAGGGGGGGGGAGACATTTTATAACGCAAAAGGCGGGGTGGCAATGACGAGTGTCAGATCTACAGAGACGACAGGAGAAACACATGAGTTTTAGGGTAAGGAATCCAATATATACGTATAGCATGTAATGCAAATGAAATCCAATGTATAGCTTATCAAGGAGCTAATTACGAATTTTCGGAGGACAACTTAGGCTACTTTGATTTAATAATTTGGACTGTGGGAAATTGGAAAATTTGATAACGGTAATAATGAGGAGGTAGCATTGACCAGTTTGGACGATGGCAGGGGGGGATTTGATCACAGTAAAGAGGAGTAGAGGGGTGGCAAATGGCAATGACGAGCTTCAGTATGTCCACTCAACAGCTTATTAGCTAAGTTACACTGTGGATTTGGAATTTTCTATAATATCTGGTAGGTTTTCGTTCGAACTGATATTTCGGCAAATCTGTGCCGTTATTGAGGAAAATTTACATTTTACACCCTGATTCAGAATCAAAGACAGAATTTAATCAATTAAAATTATAAGGCATTGTGAAGTGTATTAAATAGCCACTTCAATTACTCGCTTTACTGTTTTAGTTGGGTTGACGGCGGTACATTAAAAATTAAGCCTACTCTAGTTTCTGACGAACTGTCTGAAGATCAACTCCGTCATGGCACTTACGTTCCCCCCGGATGTAACATGGACCCCTGCACCGCGTAAGTACCTACTTAATATTAAAAATTATCTGCTGATCAAACTTGTTATTTTGATTATAAATTTATTTTAATAGTATTTTTTATAAGCTTGTCATTATGTAGGAGCCTATTGTACATCATTGCATAACCTAATTTCTGCAGAAACTTATGGAGTCTGGTATACCTTGTAAGAGTTTCTCCAGTGACTTAGTGGAAGTGATAAATTAATAATAATACAAACCACTTTGCACATCTGATGATGGAGTCCCCTACTGAAACAGCTGTCACAATATATAGGTGACATACAATGCAACACAATAAATTTTATATTTCCATAAAAAAGTTAACTTAAGTGACATTAACAATAATATGCTGCAGGGCTCAGCCCGTGTGCAGCTTAAAATTAATATGAAAAAAGCTTAATCTACGTGAATGTAAGTAAGTCAGTAAGTAAGTTCTTCAATCTTCGTTTGTCGGTGTTGACTCGTTGAGATTTGTTTTTAGATATTTTCGAAATACGTTCAATTATCTAATAGTTTATTTTTTAAATAAGGACTTTTTATTGTTTCTATTACTAAGCCAACCTAGCGGAGTTAGGGCTAAAAGCCCTCTCTTACACTCAACTAGGAAAGCCCTGCTTTACATGCCCTCCGAAGCATGGCTGAAAATGTAGCCAGTGTGGGACTCGAACCAGCAACCTTTCGGGTGAAAGTCAGAGTCCGTACCACTACGCTACATGTCCTGACTTTATATAGAAGAGGTTCGGAATCCACTATAATCAAGAGGTCCACCCTGTCAGTCATCCACCCTTCTCCTTGGTGTGAAGGAGTCCATCTCAAATTAATAAACAGACTCAATCACATGCTGGCAGGGTTGCTTAAAGCCGAAATGCTGAAAGCATGCGTTGGAAAAAAAGATAATTAATAGAAAAGGCTACAAACTGTAGCCTTAATAAATTTATCGAATGTTTGTTTATGTACCCCTTGGGGGACCCTACAGCGACTGCTTGTACTTACTACTTGCGTGAGTCTCTGCACACCTTGCGATCGAAGGCGTGTCGTAAGTCGTAACTAGACATAAGCACCAGTACAGTATAAATAATGAGATTACTCGTGACTTCGTGGTATTTCATTTTAATAAACAAAAAATAACAAAAACTTAGAGTTTTAGAAAAACTTGTTATAAC
Organism: Psococerastis gibbosa; assembly: GCA_963971405.1. Taxonomy (NCBI): domain Eukaryota; kingdom Metazoa; phylum Arthropoda; class Insecta; order Psocodea; family Psocidae; genus Psococerastis; species Psococerastis gibbosa. The sequence continues at coordinate 4,574,633 of OZ020485.1, forward strand.
AACCCGAATTAGTAAAACCCAAATAATCGTTAAGAAATTAACTTTGTCTAAGAAACCCACTTGTGTTAGTATAAAACCCTTTTTTTTATACTAACACAAGTGGGTTTCTTAGACAAAGTTAATTTCTTAACGATTATTTGGGTTTTACTAATTCGGGTTGTTATAACAAGTTTTTCTAAAACTCTAAGTTTTTGTTATTTTTTGTTTACCAGTACAGTACCCTATTATGTTACTTAGTGAGGCGATTGATAAGGTTTATCAGATACATTCATTAAATTTTGTATGTACGCGATTAATCTTTTAAAAAAAAATCGGTACATAACCGAACAGCGTCCCTAGCGGAATAACATATTAATAGTATATGTGAAATTGTTTAAATGAGGCCTGTTATTTATTATTTGAGGAGGCTGTTTACAAACATGGCCAACTCCAAGTTGTAGAATTTTTCCGGGGAGTGGATTTTCTATTGAAAATTGCATTAAGTTTATAGCTAAGGGGGGTATTCCATATACGTACAACGTCAACGAAAAATTGAAAAATGACGTTTTAGCAGACATTAAAGACATACTAAAAATTCTGCTACCACGTCAATTTACGTCATTTTGACGTCATTTTTCAATTTTTCGTTGACGTTGTACGTATGTGGAATGGGCACCTAACCCTAGACTTCTCAGCGCTTCTGTGCGCAATCTGGCTGCTTTTGTCACTTTATTTTACAACGTGCAGGTGGACATTAAAATTTTCTGCAAGGTCGGATCAAAATCCCATTTTGTAAAAAAATGGAGTTGGCCACGTTTGTAACCAAGCTCCTCATTTATTTTATTTATTATTATTATTGTAGTGACATTTTTTTATGTGGTAACTTATATCTATTTTTTAAATTATAGATTTTTATTATCATTATACAATTGATTATTTTTAGGACATCTGGTGGCGATATTCTTCAGCCTATGTTTTCGGCTCGTCTTTGGACCCGCGGCCACTTCGACGTGGCCTTCGGGCGCATTGTAGTACGGGCTAAACTTCCCCGTGGCGACTGGCTGTGGCCTGGTAAGTGACGACAAACGGTAGGGGCTTATACACTGGTTGCATAACTTGAAATTTGCAGGATAAGAAAATGCTTGCATTATCCAATCAATTCATTCAAATCATGGGTCAATTTAGAGTTCTATATAGTAGAAATGGGGCAGTTGAAAAATATTTTTTGAATCTTGGGCCCACCCGATCTGCTATATTGAATGAAACGTACTTGTCGGTGGTCAGTGGGTTCAAAAAATATTTGTGGCGCGCTCGAATGTGCAATCTTTCTTTTGAAAATAATTCTAGGCCTAATCTATCAATTTATTTTATGAAATTTAAAATTATTTTCCTACAAAACGTTATAGCCTACAGGTATTTATTTTTTTAGTAGGGGAAAAAACATTTTTCGTGACCTCAGAATTTGACGACATTTGAGTGGCATAGAAGCAAAACGGGCTAAGTACATTTAAGTTAATATTTCAGGAGCGGCAAAAAACTATAGTTAACTGCCCTGTGATTACATCTAAACCCATATAATATAATATTTGAACTAGTTTAACGCTGGGCTATGCTAGAATTAGCTTCTGATAATTAATTCAACGGATAGATTTCAATCAGACGAATCTTGGGGTCAAAAACTCAATTTCTGAAATTTGTGGACCTTGTCTGTTTTGCATCTAAGCCACTCATTTGTGATGATGGGCAGTAGCCGCCAGTAAAGTTGTCGCACTAGCCTACTAGTTGTATTGACTGACGTCATTTTCTTGTCTTCAATGTCAGGCTGGTTTAAAATTCTTAGTAAGTTAGAATATGGCTTCCCTTGTGTAAAAGAGTATTTATAGGGGTATAAGACCATATATGGAAAATAAAGACAATTTTCTTTATTCTTTCATTCTTATTCATGGACAGTTGTACTGAAATAATTAATGAATTAATATAATAAAGAGCTTGTCGTCTCCCTGTCACTTTAAATTTCCCTTTTTTTTAAATCTATTTTAATGTTAGAGGAACTTTTTGTAAAGAAGGAAGTGGGCTTCTCATAGTCCGTCGGGGAATAAGTAGTGCCCAAAGCGACTTCGATGACCAGGTGGTAGCATGCTTGCACTTGTGCGAGTCTTTAGACGCAATGCGATCGGTGACCTGTCGTAACTCAACACGGGTAATAACCTACAGAGGCGGCTAAAGAGGTCCTTTGGATACATTCATTAAATTGTTTGTATGCGATTAACCTTTTTACAAAAAATAAAAATAAAAAATAAAAATTTATTTGAGTCGGCCAAACCCAGTCTTCTTTTCGATTTGTAAGGAAAATGCCGTCAGACTCACTAGTTGTATTATAAGTAGTAAATCTATTTTTGTTCTTTGATATTCTTCAGCGATCTGGGCGTACCCAAGCGAGGAATTCTATGGAGGGTGGCCTGCTTCTGGAGAAATTGATATTATGGAGACCCGCGGAAACCGTGACTTGAGGACCCCTAGCGGCCAGTCTGTGGGAGTCGACTTCTACGGGTCTACCATGCACTGGGGTGGCGCTTGGAACGCCTACTTCATGACTCACTGGGAATTGTAAGTATACCTGGCAAGGACGGATACAGGGGGGGGGGGTAGGGGGGTAAATCTATTGTAAATTAACATATTACGCTCTAATTTAGTCGATCCTCCATAAGTTTTTCCTATTTTGACCCTCAGCTACCCCCCCCCCTAAAATGGGCTGGATCCGTCCCTGATACCTGGTACCTTACCTATAGTGTAATAAGTCTGTAGCGTATGATGATGAAGCAGTATAATCCGGGATGATAGGTCGTGGTGGTTCTGTACAGTTGCTGCCAAGCCTCCGAGATACAATCTAGTAGAAGTCTACGCAGTACCACTGAAGATGTAGTCCACAGATGTTGACGAAACGTTTGGAAGTACCCTTTCAGAACGACCACGGCCTATCATCTCGGATTCTAATGCTTCATCATGTAAAAGCATTTGAACTTATATTCTGTAGTGCATTATATGAATAGTACTTTTAATTACACCATAGCATTAGGCTTCCGCCATCAGCTTTTTTGAAGCCCAATACAACACATAATCTGGCGAACCTCTGCTATTAGGCACGTCTTAAGGTGTTTTCTGTCCATTTCTTCCCGGGTGTCGCACAGAAAGGTTCCGCTACTACACCTATACGGTGAAGGTGTTTTTGTCGGTATACCCTGTAGTATGTATAGTGTATAAAGTACATTTTTGTAATGGCAATTTATCGTAGGATCAGCGAGACCCGAGGGCTCCTGTAGTAATCCGTCAGTCCGTCTGGTAAGGGGTCAACTTCTGGGTCGACATAGGAGCGGGGTGGCCTAGGGAACGCTGACATCAACACCAAGTATGGGGAGGCGCGTATTCCTTTCTATTCTCCATGCCCATGGGCAGTTGCATAGCTTGAAAGCACCGCTGAATACATAAATGGAGAGTGCATGAAGCTTTCAAAGGCTGCAATACTAAACAACTCCTTTTGTGTAAATACTGGACAATACACACGATGACCGATGCATTGGTTCATGATGGGAAAGGAACTAGGTTTTGCTTGGGTTGAAATTTTACCTTTCCCAAGCACACAACGTATTTATTTAAACATTCACACATACATCTGTCAGTCTTAATTTTGAAGGCATTGCCGTGGAATATACTATATAAACGCCGTTTCCTTTTTACAGACATTTATGGCAAACATAAATATATTTCAGGCCAACCTCACTACAATATATAGGCCTACAGCAGTATAACCAACATTATTTGTTTGCAGTAACCGCGCCCCTGGGACAGGTGATTTTTCCGACGACTTCCACGACTTTGAACTGGAGTGGACACACGACTACATGGCCTACAAGGTGGACGGACAGGAGATTGGCAGTGTGCGGCCCCCCGATGGTGGCTTCTGGCAGTTGGGAGGCTTCCCTGGTGACAATATCTGGGCCAGGGGCTCCAAGATGGCTCCCTTCGACAGACCAGTAAGTTGAACACTAATAAAATAGAGGTAGATAATCGGTGCTCATGAGATGTACACTCTCGACTACGGTACACGGCCTACAAGGTGGGGAGACAGCAGCAAGTCGGAAGCGCACAAGCAACGGAAGGCGGCTTCTGACAGTGGGGCGGCTGCCCCGGTGACAAAATCTCGGGGCTCCATGATGGCTCCTTCCGACAGACCTGGAAGTTGAACTATGAAAGGAGTAGGTACTCAAGACATGCGGAAAAGCAGTAGATAATATTCTACTTCAGCTATTCATTGAGATGGGAATAGATAGCCTACCCCCATGAGCAAACTTGTTCAGTGGAATAATTGCCAACTTTTTTTCAGTTCTACCTCATGTTGAACGTGGCTGTGGGCGGCAGATTCTTCGGAGATGATATGGTGAACAAACCAGACCCCCGGCCTTGGGATTGGGCCACTGGTCACCCCATGCTTCAGTTCTACGAAGCCAGAGACACCTGGATGCGCACCTGGGATAGGCCTCTCATGGAGGTAGACTATGTACGCATCTACGAAGTTTAATTATATATAGAAAGAATTTTATAATTTTATTGCTGCCGTTATTTAATCTGAACACGCTATCCAAGCTAGAATCAGGCCCAAAAGCCAAAGCCACCTGGATGCACACCTGTGAAAGGCCTTTCATGATAGTAGACTAAGTACACGCATCCACGAAGTTTAATTAAAGAAAAGAGAAGTTTATTGTTTTAGTGTTACCGTAGGTTATTTAATTTTACCCCTCAAGCCAAGTTTGAATTAGGCCAGTGGTCTCCTCGACCCCAAAGGCATAGACACCTGGATGCGCCCCTGCCATAGGGTCTCTTATGGAAATAGGCTATGTACGGTACGCATCAAGTTTAATATGAAATTATTCTATAAATATTTGTATTATTGTATACAATTGGGGCCAGGGACGGATCCTTGGTTTATTATTACTCAAGTAAAAGAATCGCGATATTTTTCAAGCCACCGCCCCCCCCCCCCGAAATTTCTTTCTGAAACCGTCCCTGATTGGGGCAATGCAGAGTGGTCACTTCATGAATTCATGATGCTGACCTACGGGGATTCTAAATACCCAACATAATTAAAGAATATTGGGCTATAACTTATCCGGGAAATTATTTAAAACACATTTAAATATACGATATTATGACCCACTCCAAAGTAGACGGCATTAAACTGTTTTGTCAAGTTGATACAATGTACAAAAAGTTCCGTTTACATTTAGAAATTTAGCATGCAACCATGAATGAGCAGCAATTACCGTAATCAATCTCTGTTGGCAATCATTTTTTATTTTTCTTACCTGCATTAATTGCCGTAAGTAAATTTACATTCATTGGGATTTATTTAGAATAATTTACTGTACTTATTTATTTATTTTTTTAAAATTATGTAGGTACCTACCTATCTACTATACTATGTATGATGTTAAAGGAAGTTATGTTCTTCTGGTATGGAGGGCTTGATACGTTCTTAGGAGAAAAGATATCACATTGAAGTTGGTAAAAATGTACTATATGTACGAGTAGGCTATATATATATTTTATTTTTTATTGGCTATATACACGTATATTTATTTAAATTAATGTTTTGAATGGCCTTCCCCACAACAGGTTACATCAAAAAAGCGTTGGACCAAAAGATATTTTAAGAGAACGCAAATACGTAACTTCAGGAATTGAACACCCCTAGATAAATAAATAAATAAATAAATTTTTCGCAGGTCTCTTCAAGCGATATATAAGACTATATTATAAGGTATTTTTTGTGTTAAAATTATTTGATAATTTGGTAGAAGCCATCATCCATCAAAATATCGAAACTATAAATGGTCAAAACCATATATTTTATGTTTTGTTGTATATCGTATAGGCCATCGTATATGTACTGTATATATTGCTGTTAGCGTGTAGGTTCTGAAAAATCGGTACCTTTGGACCATTTTTTGCTTTCCAATTTATACGTAGTATAAGGAAAGCTTTGTGACGGTCGAAATTTTCGATTCCGAGATTTCAACGGTACCAGGAACCCAAAAAAGTGGTTTTTACGAAATGTCTGTCTGTCTGTCTGTGCGTCGATTTCCGGGCAAACTACTCGGTCGATCTTGATGAAATTCGGCATGTAGGTTCACAAAAATCATACCTCGGGAATTTTTTTTATTTGGGGCTAACTCAATTTGGAGGGGTTTTATTCTCAAAAAACTCATAAAAAACGTCTAAAAAAATTATTTCTCGAAAACAGCTCCAACGATTTCTTTTAAATTCACATATATTGTAGTCGATATTAATGTTGACAAAATGCGGGGGGCCTCTTGCCCCTTGAGAGTTTGCTTCTGGGGTAAAAAAATAATAAAAACTCAATTTTCATGAAAAATGACTAAAAAATAATTTTTCTTCGAAACCTTTCTATCGATGATTTCTACCTTCAGGCATGTTTTAGGTGTTAAATTGAGTAACGAAACCGGACGGGCTGCTTACCCAGAAAATTATTTGGTTTTGTAAAAAAAAATGTTTTTTTGAAAAAAATGATAGAAAATTCACGCTCAAACGCATTGCGTGCCCTGCCAGTATTGCTGTGTGGTAATGTGTTGGTCTGATCTATCTAGAATTTACCTCACCTCCAGTGACGTCAGGTGGACTACCCCCCCCCCCCGAGTTATCGGAAATTTAACCATAGGAAAATTATTTACCATGAAATTACTCATTTTCTCTATCTACTAATTTTGATAAATTGGAAAGCATGTTCGAGTTAACTCGGACCGGTTCTTATTATTTTGGGCTAACTCAATTATGGGGTGTTTTACTCTATAAAAAAAATATTTCACAAAAACGGCTCCAACGATTTCTTGAAAAAATTCACAAACAGTGTATTGTAGTCGATATTAATGCTTGCATTAATGTTGGCATACAAACATTTCAACAGGTCGCTTGCCCCTTGATTGTTATAAATACTCAGATTATCTACTGTATATATTCATACGCGGTATTAACTTATAGATATATATAGGAGAGCCAAAAGCCCCAGACGCGATTCCGAAGACGATGACGATTGCAATACGAAATACTATGAACTATTGTTTATAGACAAAAGAAGTTGGCCTTGTGCAGCACATAGTCGGCCACCATCACGCATCGATGTTCTTAACCACAATTTTTGCTATGGGTTGAACGCCCGTCTCTATTATAGCAGAAGGCTAGTTAATTGTTAGTTGCATAGGGTACTATGCATATTCACCGAGTGCGGTATCTCCGGGCAGCTCCCCATCTCCAATTTCAGTCCGTTTTACTACATATTCACAGAGTGCAGTATCTCCGAGCAGCTCCTGTACCTAATTTCACTTAGTTATCGCAGAGTCAGTATCTCGTCACATGATGGTTTGACGGCTGTAACTTCAAAATCATCTCAAGGTCTAAGATAGCGCAGATAATTTATCTTTCGCAGCAGTATAACAACACCTTTATGGCTGTATGGGACTTGTGGCCGCAGTTACTAGCCGCTTTGCTGGGTAAGTTTCTTTTTACACTGGATTGTTATTGTTTAGAAAGTACCTAATGTATGTAGTAACCTTGTACCTTATGCACCTTATTGTATAGTAACTAGAGCTATCCGATATACCATTCGGGCAGATTTCACAATACCAAGTATTTCGAATAGATTCCCTGGTGATTCCGGATTCCGAGTGATTTTTGACGATATACCGTACATTGCTACGAGTATCACTTTTTTGTCTCATAGATTGAATGTTCGGGTTAAAGTGTGCATCTGAGAAAAATAATATAAAAACAAATTTTCCTCCTCTTGATTGTTGGATACGGAGATATTATGTTACAAGCAACATGGCTTACATTGGGACATGGTAAGGTAGGATGTGACACTTTTTGCTTAAAAGTTTCGTTAAAAAGACTTGGATGGGAGGCACTCACTACGAAAAAGGCATCTTCTATGAATGCGCCGTATGGTCAACAATTGAAGCTTACTTCCGCATTGAATGCCACCCCCCCCCCCTACGCGTTATTTCTACGAAGTCGATTTTCGCAGAAAGTATCGATTGCAGAGCCAGCCCTCTAGGTAGGGGGGGGGGGTGCATTTTTACCGGGCGCCGAGTTAAGGGTGCGCCAAAATCATTCAAACAGAAATTATCAAAACAGGTCACGCGTAGGAAAACTTGAAACTCAGAGACAGGGGTCCTCCTTGGTATAACCGAAATTAGATGCATGTCAGGCATTGATCGTGGGTTCGAATTCAGCTAAGCTCAGATTTTTTAAATCTTTTAACTTGGGTTTGTTCAAGCAGAACAGATTGAGGATACCACCTCGGCAAGGCAAAATTCTGTTTTCCTCTATTTTTTCATGTCTTCTTTTCTCGAATTCTATTGTAGAGAATGTATATCCTGCAGTAATAATATATAATCAATTGGTACGAGCACTAGCTGGCCATTGTATGGCGGGTATTCCATATACGTCAATCGTCAACGAAAAATTGAAAAATGACGTTTTAGCAGACATTAAAGACATACTAAAAATTCTGCTACCACGTCAATTTACGTCATTTTGACGTCATTTTTCAATTTTTCGTTGACGATTGACGTATATGGAATACCCGTCTATTCTAGTTGGTATATCAATGGACTGTGAACTGTGGCAGGTCAGAAGGGTCGCGAGACTCAACTTGAAAGCAAATCGAACGCCCCCACTATGCGCAATACAGCTCTACAATTTCACGTGATATTAAATTTTGTACACAAGTAAGGATTGTCTCCTCCGATAGTCTCTTAAGAGCAAATCAAAATATCCCACTATGCGCTTTTGGTACAATGTCAATTTTCACAAGAAATTTCGGTCGTAGAACCGTCAAAAATATCTATTAAATTAGCAGAAATACTCCTCTACATTTCTATACATGACATGTGGCCTCACTTAAACTAATTGGCCACAGTTCTTGCACCTATTCCATGGGGCTATCATATTAATAAACCAGTCAAATTCAATAATTGTGGCCAATCTGTGGTAGAAATATATATATAATCAATAATATATATACACCAATTATCAATTTTTTAAATTTACCACGCAAGTCCCCTTCACAGGGTGCATTTAGTGTGGCCCTTGGATATTTATGAATTGTATTGCGTTTTTGATTAATAAAAATACCTTATAAAAAATCGTAATTGGTAAATCGGTAAAATATGATTCAAACTGCTGTGCAAATTTTTAAAACCCAAAAGTTGCTTTTTCATAGCTATTATTTCAAACTTCTTCCATGGGGGAGACCCCCCCCCCCCTCCCCTTGCCTGCCTTCAAACCACTTCCTTCCGCATACGCAGTTATGGACTCTCATTATGTATACATAATTTTTGAATCTTTTCAGGTAATGTTGGCATCCTGACATTTGGACTGCAAGAGGGATGGCTGTCACCGCTACAACCCTTCTTCCAATCCGAAGAATCTCCGCTGGATGGTCCACCTTTAACCGACGAAGAAATATCCTGGATTGGAGCCCTGCCATTAATTACGCTAACATGCTGTGCTCCTATATTCGGCTGGATCATGACCAAATATGGAAGAAAATTCACTTTACTGGTTGCCACAGCTCCCAACGTCATAACGTATCTTCTATTAATTGTATCAAACAATGTGACCCTAGTCTACATATCTAGAGCCATCGGAGGTTTTTGCTCCTGTGGATCCTTCATAGTCGGTCCTGTTTACGTCGTCGAAATGGTCCAACCTAAATTCCGTGAACCTTTTGGAAGTATAACAGGATTATTTATCAAAGCAGGTATAATCTTCTCATTTGTATTAGGCGCGCACACGTCATACTTGTGCTTAAATCTAGTCAGTTTTTCTTTTACTATTTTATTTCTTGTAACTTACCCATGGCTACCGGAATCCCCAGCGTATTTAATAACGAACGGAAGAACGAAAGAAGCGGAGGAAGCGTTTGTTAAGCTATGGAAAGGGCAAAACGCAACAGTGATCAAAGAACATATTGCAGAAATGCAAAAATCGAGCGAAACCCCAGATAATAAACTATCTTTCAAGCAACTAGCTAAGAGATTTACGACTGATAGTAAATTAAGGAATGCCATGGTTATTATTTCCGGCCTGTACAGTTTTCAAATGTTAAGTGGGTACCCAGCTATTGTTCGTTATGCTGTTGACGTTATAAGTGATGCAGGTTCTGTTTTCTCATCGCATAATGTAGCAATCTGTTTAGCAATAGTGCAGATAGGTTTTACGTTTATGGGTTCTTTTTTATTGAACAAACTTGGCCGGAAAACTGTGTTAGTTTCAAATCTATTCTTGGTCGCATTATGCATGACTGCATTATCCGCGTATGTATACCTTGCCGCTAATAAAGAGATCTACCCTTTTGTCCAACATTTGACATTATTGCCGACAATAGTTTTATTTGGATATTTCTCTTTCCACTCAATGGGCTTTGGCACGGTTCCTTATGTAATCATTCCAGAACTTTTCTCACCTGAAGCAAGAGCCATTGCATCAACTTTATTAAACTTAGTCTTAGCACTTGTAGAATTTTTAGTTGTTAAGCTATTTCCAACGTTAACTGCAATTATTTCTCTATATGGAACAATTGGTATTTTTGCTGGTTTTTCATTCGTTGGTACGTTTTTTTTGTACTTAAAGATGTTTGAAACTAAAGGACTTTCAAGGGAAGAGATTGAGAGGAAGCTGGCGGGAATTAAAGTGCCTGTACAAAATCCACTTGGGCAAGATCAGGTTTTGTTGCCGACACTAAAAACCACGTCAGATTGCTGAAGGTAGTCAGCGATGCAATAAACTAAAGTACGCGAAAACGTCTATAGGAAGTCACTTCACCCGTCATTTCTGGATTTTTGCTGAGCTACTAGAGTTGGCAAAATCACTTTTAGTACTTAATACAGGATTTTGTTTTCATGAAGCCCAAGCTTTAGTGAATAGGCCCAATTGAACGATCGTTCATCTCAAAAAGCTGAAAGCTGGATATTAGTGTACCTAGAGTTCTATATAGGAGAGATGGGACATTCGACCACACCAGAAATATTTTTTGAAGCCGGGAGCCAACTGGTACGTTTTTTTTTCAATGGCTGGTCATATGAAGTATGGCATCAGGTGGGCACAGGATTCAAACAATATTATTGCCTGCTCGAATGTCCCATCTATCCTATATAAACTGTATATAATTGTACCTACTTTGACCGAAAATAATGAAAGTTTTTCATTAAGATAAACATTTCAATGCAGTTGTGTTTATTTAGAATGTCAATGTCTTGTACTATGTATGTTATAAATGTAGCCTATGTATGTTATGTTGTTATACTTGGCAAGTACTCGGAAAATGGTTGCTAGTTTTTTTTTTAAACTTTGAGCAGGCATGGGAGAATAGGTATTGGTCAGTAGCCAGAAGTCAGTACCCAGTAGGTCTACTAAAGCTGTGCGTTGCTGAAAGGGGTAACTAACAAGAAAGAATAGTGAATTTTCTCAATACAATAGTTAATTGTAAGAGTGCGCACTCTTACAATTAACTTCCCGAAAGGCCCAAAATTCGCCTGTGTGGAAAATAAAAACAATTTCAGTACGGTATCAATTTCAGAAGTCACTGGTGGAACTCTTACCAAGATTGGGACTCGATCGGGTACCACAAACATGTAGCCTAATTGTATGCATTTAGTTAAGATTAATATAGCCTAATTTGTGATAAATAGTAGGCCTAATTTATATAATGATTTTGCAATATTGTAGTTGTTACTGTATATTTATAACTGTTGTTGATTGTATACTTATACCATATATTTCTTCATTTTTTCATTTATTAAACCCTTTTCATTTATTACCACCCCCCCCCCCCCGGAAGAAACTTATAAACCCGACAAGAGTGCCACTGCTACAGATAAGATGCCTAAAAAATGGAAAAAAAGAAGCCACGTGAAAATTTTAAAATTCTATAACCTATTGAACCTGTAGCGCTTTGGCACACGTCATCGGGACAAAATTGCCAGTGGGGCAGTTTAACAAACCGAGCCTAGTTATATAGTGGAGAATATAGACGATTGGGTACATAAAGTTTTCTGAGGTCACAATCTCAACGATTGGTTGGCAGGAACACTCTGCATATCATCTTCCAGCTCTCTGTCGGTCCTGCGCCTTCCTCCTCAGCCCTTAGTACGTTCAAGCTCCTGCTGCCTCCTACAGTTGATGTATGAATTCTTTCTTCGGCCGCCCTCTTCTATTGGTACCTTCCACTGTGCCCTCGATGATGGATGTGTACCAGATTTCCGTGTCTTCATAAATGCCTTACCCATTTCGCTCTCCTACTTTTTATATAAGACAACAACTGTTTCTCTTCTTCAATTCTTCAATAGCTTTTAGCAATGTTTGATTGGTCAACTGGTCCCTTCAGCAGATCCGTGGCATCCTTCTGTAACACCACATTTCAAACGCTTCAACGTCGTAGAGAATCCGCCCTAAGTGCCTTAAGCCTAAATACAACCAGAAGGTTGAACTGAGTTGACACCAGGCGCGTCGACTGCAACTCATCTGCCATTATGACAATTCGCATTGTTGATTGTTTGTCAAGAGATTGCAAGTAGATCGTGGGGTCCACTTTCCTGGTTCTGGTGTCAATGAGGTAATTGAGCTACTGGAGCCCGCACGACTCCACGATCCATTGCCAAATAAAACATGCTTCTGACGCCCCTGAATAGCGGCGAATCCCTTTTCTGCCGCTCCCGAAATCGACGCATTGTCGCAATGCCCGAAGCCATGAACAAACGTGGTTTTAGACCATTTTTGGAGGTCTTCTTTGGGCCTAAGTGCCTAATAATTGACCCACGGGTCTGAGAAGCCATTGGTATCTAAAACAATTTTTTTTGTCCTTTACTGTTCTATATGTAGGTCATAAGAAAATAAAGGAAGTGTATAAGGAATTCATGATGCCTGTGAATATCGTCGAGTCCTTTTTCTGCCCCTCCCAAAATTGACGCATTGTCGTGTAGCCATGAACGAATATGGTTTTAGAACATTTTGGAGTGCCTTCATCGGGCCTACATGCCTAATAATTGACCCGCGGGTCTTGACTTTTGACGATCGGCATCAGAGCTGGCTACATGCTTTGCAATAAAATGTAGAGGAGCATATTTTCTTATAAAACAATTAATCCCTCAACTTACAAAGTTTTGGCTTGATAATCGATATTTTGTGGGAAAGTGGGAAAGTGGAGTGTCCGATGCAAAGGAGCAAAATAAAAAGCCACTGAATTCCTTTTCTGCAAATGGTGCTCCTAAAATCGACGTATTATGTGATTTTGGGAAATGTCTTGAAGGTCTCAGTTGGGCCTTCTTTCTTCTGTAGCCACAATCACAACGATTGGTTGGCAGTAACTCTCTACATAGCTTATAATCCTCCAGTTCTCTCGGTGCTGCGCATTTCTCCATGACCAAGGGTCAATGAATAGTGAAGCTACATAAGATATGCCGAAGGGTTCATAACATACTCAAATTATGACACAGTTGCATGGCCGCGTTTTTGCAGGGAGCACTTCCCACCAATCATTGTTTCAGGGGTAATTCTTACCCTATGTCAGGGACGCCGACATGGGGGGGGGGGGCACGGTCCATCTTGCCCCCCGCAGACTAGTTTCTGGGGGCAGCGCCCCCCTCCCCCAGAAGCAAAGAACCCTTAGTGCAGTTTCTTTGTTTGTCTCCCTTAATATTCCTAACCTAACCTAACCTAACCTAACCTAAAAATAAATCACATAATTTGGCATTTGCGCCGCACCAACTTTTAGAAACTTTTCCGCGCCAATTTGGTTCGTATAGCCAACTTTCGAATGATTTTTTATATAAAGGCTTTAGTAAATAATTTTATAGAAAGAGCGAGTGTATGTCGGTCAATGTTTTCTGCATTATAGTTATTTTAAGTAACCATTTACCATTGCATTTTCCTAATACTTTCTAGAGTACCAAATCCTTGCCCCCCCCCCCAGAATTTTCAAAACTCGGCGTCCCTGCCCTATGTAAAATATAGTAGGCTACTGTAAGTCAGTAAGTGACCGAGTAATGGGCGAAATTTAGTTCACCAAAAACAGAAAAGGCCGCACTGGTAACAGGAAGTTTTGCAAAAAGGCGCAAAATCGAGTAATATTTTGGATTATGCTGTAGATTTAGAGTAAATTCAATTGTTATTATTTAAAGCTACCCGTCAAAGACAGTAAAGAACCAGACCGAGTTTACTCGAACATGCTTTCCAATTTATAAATTAGTAGATATAGACATGTGTAATTTCATAGGAAATAATTTCCCTATGGTTAAATTTCAGACCACTCGAGGGAGGCGGGGGGGGGGGGGGGGTCCAACTCAATATATTAAAAACCCCTTATAACTCGATTGCATATTCTGGAATGAATAGACCAATACATTGTAACAGTAGTAACAATGACACATGGCACGCAATGCATTGGAGGGGGAATTTTCCACAATTTCTCAAAAAATAATTTTTTGCACAGAAGCAAATATTTTTTTCGGAATGCAACCTGCCCGTTTTGGTTACCCTATTGAACACCTAAAACATACCTGAAGGGACAAATCATGGATAGAAAGGTTGCACAGAAAATATAATTTTTAGTCGTTTTTCATGAAAATTGAGTTATTTTTATTTTTTTTACCCCCAGAAGCAAACTATCAAGCGGCAAGCGACCCCACACATTTTGTTAACATTGATAACGACTATAATATATGTGAATTTAAAAGAAATCGTTGGAGCCGTTTTTGAGAAATAATTTTTTTAGACGTTTTTTTGGAGTTTTTTGAAAATAAAACCCCCCCAAATTGAGTTAGCCCAAAATAAATAAAATAAAATAAATAAAATGATTTTTGTGAACCTATATGCAAAATTACATCAAAATCGACCGAGTTGTTTGTCCGGAAATTGATGAACAGACAGACAGACAGTCAGACAGACATACAGACAGAGCGACAGAGAGACATTTCGTAAAAACCACTTTTTTGGATTCCTGGTACCTCAAAACGTGTAAATCCGTTGAAATCTCGGAATCAAAAATTTCGACCATCACTAAGCTTTCCTTATACTAAGTATAAATTGGAAAGCAACAATAGAATAGATGGCGTCTTTAGAAGCCTTCAAAAACTATGGCCAAACGGTGTTAGTTACGGCTATACTTTATGTATTAAAATTAAAATTTAAAATTTTAGTCTACGTCGTCTACATGCAAAGATATTGCTCTATGATTGGTATATCATGTGAAATTGGACGTTGTACAGTGGAGCTGATGCACTTTTGTAATGACCCCAAGTAATGTAAGGAAATGACTCTGTACAGCGCACTCAGCAAGGACTTCCACATGAACAAGTGCAATTATCCCCCCCCCCCCCCGATAGACAAAACTAATAGTAAAAATAGAACAGCAACATACAAGACAATCATTCTGTTATGAACAAAGGATAAACTTCACAAATTACAATTTTTCATGATAATTTAGGTTTACAGGTTTGTAATGTACAATGGTACAATAGCTTGAAGTACCAGTTTTATATTTTACATTTTTTTCCACCATTTTTAGGTACAGGTAGGCTAGAAATTGGTTTGTAGAATGTACCTAGAAGGAAGTAATTTTAGAGTTAGCTAGGTATTGAGTGCTACCCTCGCCCGCCGCTGGCATGAGGGGGGACTTCAGCATTTGTTCACTGATGTAAACAATTAAGGAAGTACACGAATTATACGAACTATTATTATAGAACGACGAAATAAGAGCTGAAATGAAGCACGCAGACATAGTCGATGAAGCGCGGGGCGCGGGACGACGACTATCATGGTGGGGTCACGTCGAAAGAGGACGGCCGATAAGGGGGGTATTCCATATACGTACAACGTCAACGAAAAATTGAAAAATGACGTTTTAGCAGACATTAAAGACATACTAAAAATTCTGCTACCACGTCAATTTACGTCATTTTGACGTCATTTTTCAATTTTTCGTTGACGTTGTACGTATGTGGAATGGGCACCTAAGGTGGATAAAACATATTGAAGCCGAAGGAGAGAGAAGCCGTAGGCTACGAATTTTATGTATCATTTCACCTATTTATTAATATAATATATTCTAATGTATGGAGAGTAGAATAACACTATTAACATGTTATAGGTCTAATATTAGGAATGTATGGATGCGGTAACATGTCTCATCTAGGGCAGATGACCAGTTGACATTTGGGCCAGCGACTGGCCTACTATATATAATTTTCTCAATCACTAGGCCTATTCCGTTAAAGTCGCTTCCTATCTCTACAAACTGGTCACCATATATCTCATCAAAACATCAAAACAGGCCAATATTGGGCATTTTAAGAGCTAGCCTATAGGTTCATCATATTGCATCATTTTATTTATTTTTCGCCAGAATTGCAGAGATAAATGGAGGCATTTGGCAATTTCATGTGCTTGTTTGAGGACCAGGTAGACTTTTTTTCAAGCATCCAACCAGAAAATAAATGCTAGGGGTCGACCAAGAAAGGCGTACGCAGAGCGCAGAAGATGCAAGATAAGCGATGCGGAATTTTCTTCGAGATTAAGAGAATGCTCCAGGACTCAGTTGAGTGCAGAAGATGCATTCCAATCGATAGATTGAGACTCAAGAAGAGCAAGAAACGAGAATTCTGGTTTTTTACGCAGAAAGGTTGTTGGTTCGAGTCTCACCCTTGCCACTTCATATACAGGACAGTTCTTTCTTTTCCTATAGGTATTCTTCTTCTTTAATTGCCACTTCTATCACAGATTGGCGATCATGGCAATGTAGACCTTGGAGACTGCTGTTCTGAAGACGGAAGTCGTGCTCTTCCCCAATTACTATCTCATACATTAATAATGACTACAATAT
Source organism: Psococerastis gibbosa (assembly GCA_963971405.1). Lineage (NCBI taxonomy): Eukaryota > Metazoa > Arthropoda > Insecta > Psocodea > Psocidae > Psococerastis > Psococerastis gibbosa. Next base: position 4,591,563 of record OZ020485.1, read on the forward strand.
GTGAATATAAATAAAATCGTGGGACACGTTTTTGAGAAAAAACGTTTTTAGCCGTTTTTTGGAGCTTTTTGAAGGTGAACCTCCCAATATTGAGTTAGCCCAAAATAAAAAAAAAGCCCGAGATATGATTTTGCCAACGTTCATGCCAAATTCCATAACAATCCACCGAGTAGTTTCCCCACAAATCTACAAACAGACAGACACACATTTAGTAAAAAGTACGTTTTTTGGTTTTTGGGACCTCAAAACATGTAAATCAACTGAAATCTCGAAATCAATCATTTCAACCTTCACAAAGCTTTCCTTATACTAACGTCTAAATTAGGAAAGCAAAAATAAGTCACATAACGCATATAGCCAGTTAGTCAGTAGGTAATGTAACAGCAAAGGCTTTCACGGCTGGAGTCGAATGAAGAACCAGTAGAATCCGGGCTGATGGGTCGAAATGAAAGCGAACTTCCAAACGTTTAGTCAGCATCTGCGGTCGACATCTTCAGTAGACTTCTATGATTGTATCTCGGAGGCTCAGCAGCGACTGTGTCGACAGCGACCGCCCATCAGCCCGGATTCTACTGGCTCCACATGCAGTAGGAAGTATTCATAAATTCTGCGAGGGAGTGGGAACTTCTTAAGAGAATTGGCAAATGACTTATTGCATGTTCGTGGACGAGTTAAAATAAAATATACTATACTTAACTACAGATAAAAATTATTAAACGTCGGGGAGGCCGTCCAATCACCACCCGAGGGTGGCAACATACACACATTAAAACAATGATATAGGCCTGATACACGAGTCATAATTGGGTCACTGGCAAAAAGTTGTTACATATTGAAAGATAACGTGGCAATGAACTGCCAATCACAAAATAATTGTTTAAGCATTGCCACTTTGGTGCCCTTTGACCTCTTACCTTCGGTAGGTAGTTGAATTATTGTAATCGTAAACTTTTTATTTTTTACATAGACGTGAATTCTATTGATTGCAGGCTACTAGCACAGGCCCCGACTTTGGGGATGCGGAATACCGAAAAAATGGCACTTGCTAAGGCAGGCCGGGGATCTGAACTTGATTCAGTCATGCTTTTACTGTTACATTGCGGCAATGTTAGGCTAGTCTCAGCTTGTCCATTATTGCTGGTAGCTGGTACGTAATGTACGTGGAGAAAGAAAAACGGCAACCTTTTGGGTTGTAATAAATCAAATTTCACATGAAAAATTGATCAAAAGCCACAGCTAACGAGTAGGTATACCTACTACTATATATAGTAAAGTAAAAGACATTCCTCTATACATTTTGTTGTACATTATGAGGCCGCCGTTACTAACTTTTTTTCGTCGGCCCTGGGACGAACAAATTAAATTATCCATTGGCATAAATAGGGGGTCCTGAGGGGGGAGGGGCCCTCGTAGCCCCCCCCCAGGATTTCTGGTGACAAAGACGTTATGGAGGCTAAAGCCATAGTATTCACAATAACGAAAGGGAAATTAATAATAATTCTTAGTATGCTTATTTTACATGACAGACATCACGAAAAAAAATCAAAATATTGACCAAGTACTTTCACAAAAATATATAAGGTACTCAAAATGCTTAAAACCCCAATACTTCAGACCTATTTTTTCAAACATTTTCTCCAGGGGAGCCCCCCGGGCCCCCCCTCACTGGTAGGTTTATTCGTCGGTAATATCTCAACTGTACTGCTTGCAAAATGCGGAAAACCTCACTAATTTGGGCCTATTTATCAATTTTTTCTCAGTGGAAGACCCCCGGACCCCATTTCTCCCTGGTATAACATGGGTATAACATTCAGAATGGAATAAGTAATGTAAGTCTTGGGGTCCTAAAGCCCCCTCCAGCAATTTCGGGAATTAACGCTAATGAAATTATCAAGGATATCTTACCGTCACCGAGAGGAAATACGCGAGGGTGTTAGTAGTAGTAGTGTTCGTTGGGTTAATAACAACTTAGGCCTCATATTTGGGCCCATAGAGCGACTCCGACTTGACTGTCCTATGCCAGCCCATAGGACAGTGGACCTCCTGATTATAGTGGATTCCGAACCACTTGGGAAACACAGTGAAGTCACACGATTAGTTCGGAGGTGACCAGGACAAGTCCTACCATGTTTCCCTACCGGCACTGTGCACACGACCAAGTTATCTGCAGCTTTGAACTTGCTCTGGTCAGCTGGATTCAACTTGGTATGGCGGCCGGCACGCGAGGGTGTTGCTGACCATTGCATCCCAAATTGAGCAGTGACAAAGAGAGAGGATCCTCTATCAGTTCTCAGGCGTAAGTGTTAGTGCCACGGCGTTTTTTATGTTCTGAGGAAGTTGTAAGATATTAGCATAATTCTCAATCAGGTACACATACTACAGTATATTTTGACAATTAAAATCATTAAGAGAAAAAGACATGAAGTTCATGTGGGTTGACAGGGTCAAAGCCTTGGGAAATCGGCACAATGAGTGCTTAGAGATGAACAATGACACATAATTGTGATTATGATACAATGTCACTGCGATGACAATTATCGACATCAACAGGGTGATAGTCCGTGATACTATACGTTTTTTTATAATCGCACAGGGGCAGGTGTGCATAAACAAGAGAAGAAGAAGTAGAAGAAGGACGAAATGAAGAAGGCGATGCGGAAGAAGAAGAAGATGAAGAAGAAGAAGATGTCGCGGAAGAAGAAGAAAAGATAAAGTTTATGCTGAGTAGGTTTATAATATTGGGGTATTCCAGATTCTTGGAGGGAGGTGTTCAAAAACAAATGAAGAAGAAAAAGACGATGAAGAAGAACAAGAACGATAACAAGAAGGAGAACAAGAAGGAGAACAAGAAGAACACAAAGATGAGGAAGAAGAAAATACAGTATCACTTTATGCAGAGTAGGTTTATAATATTGGGCTATTCCAGATTCTTGGAGGGAGGTGTTCAAAAACAAATAAAGAAGAAAAAGACGATGAAGAAGAACAAGAACGATAACAAGAAGGAGAACAAGAAGGAGAACAAGAAGGAGAACAAGAAGAACACAAAGATGAGGAAGAAGAAGATACAGTATCACTTTACGCAGAGTAGATGGCCTGTCTCAGATTCCAGGAGCCAGGTGAGCAGAGACAAATGAAGAAGAAAAAGACGAAGAAGAAGAAGGTGACGAGGAGGGAGATGAAGATGCTACAGTACAACTTTATGCTGAGTAGGTTCACAATATTGGGCGATCCCAGATTCTCGGAACTAAGAGCAAAAGTATAGTGGAGATGTAGGAGAGTGCGGTGGCACTATAAGAGGCGTGGGAGTTACACAAAGAATGACCTTGACTCCAGGATACTTGAGGAAGACCTTGCCAGAGAAATGATGATGATGATGCAGCGCTTGATATTTGAACACATCTTCCGGTAACTAAGTCACACAGTCATTACTTTCTTTGCTGAGGGCGGAGTAACTAAATATTACAGCTCTACTAATTTTGCTGTCATATTTGGGCAAAATTGACTTTCCTGGATGCTATAGCAGTCGCAGTTGCATGAGGATGTGGGCCACTTTGAGAGACAGTAGGCTATAGGAATGGATTGTTTGAGATAGGCCATACTCTACTAATGCCTTACTTGATACCTACCACTGAAACCCCATCCAGGGGAGGCCAAAATGTAACTGCCAAACCCGTGGCTGATCCAGTTCTCAACCCACTGCAAAAGTTAAGCGAATAACCTTACACCGTCCCAATCTGAAAAGATATTACCTCAGTCATTATACATAGGGATAAGAGTCCATATGTTAAACATCAACAACTCTATGCTGATCTGTTGTTAGGGTAGTTTGTAATCGTATATCGTCACTCTGGTCAATATACAAGATTAGGCTAGCGGGTTCATCTAAGGCGCAAATTCCACCGACCTCGATAGTGATATTGACGTGGTAGCAGACATTAAAGACAGTCTAAAAATGTCTGCTACCACGTAAATATCACTATCACTATCACTATCGAGGTCGGTGGAATTTGCGCCATAGCAAAAGTTACATGAATACATTAATTCTCGCTGTCTTCATAATTTTATTAGCAACTTCTTACATTTTGCGACTATTGAGAGAAAGCAATGTTTTTGGCCACCCCTGGCGTCTAACAATATTTGGAATAAAGCAAGGCTTTAGTGGAGTATACCGACGGTATAAAAGGGGCAGAAAAGTGAAAACCTCATCATAATCATTTTAAAATCCCAGTAGTGGTAGTTTGAAATAAAGTCATTGTTCCTGGAGACATGCATTTTTTTAACTAAAGGGTTAATCACATACAAACAATTTAATGAATGTATCCAATTGACCTCTTCAGTCGCCTCTGTAGGTTAGCACCCGTGTTGAGTAAGGCGCCCATTCCACCGACCGGCTTGTGCTACTTACAAAAACGGTGACGTGGTAGCAGACATTAAAGATATAGGTGGCGTTTCCACCGACCTCGCATTGCAGAATGCAAATGTCATTGACGGAAATTAGAATTTTTCTTTTTATAGAAATCTATTAAAATGTTTGTATTTAACATATCCATTACGCCATTTTTTAATTTTAGTTTGTTTGTTTGTGATTTTACTGTATGATCATTGATCAATTTTAACTATGGCATAGAGGAAAATAAACATTTCCGTCAATTCTGCAATGCGAGGTCGATGGAAAGCCCGCCTAAGTCTTGAATGTCTGCTACCACGTCACTGTTTTTGTAAATAACCCTAGCCGGTCGGTGGAATGGGCGCCTTACGGCACGTCTCCAATCGCGTGGCATGTAGAGACTCGCACAAATACAAACACGCTACCACCTTGCTGTCGAACCCAGTGGCGGACACAGCATTTTATTTTGGGGAGGGTCATCCCTCAAAATGCCTCCTCAGGTATAAACTGAGAATAAAAACAATACGGTGTTTGATATAAGTAAATGATTTGATTTTTCCGGACAATAGTAGTTGTTACATACAAAGCTAATAAAGATGTATAACAATAACACTTATCATATTCCATGTTTAAAATAAATAACGATTTCCCATTTTGCCGCCTTTTTCAAATTTTTGGAGGAGTCATGACCCCCTCTGTGTCCGCCACTGGTCGAACCCGATGTATTCAATTCTTAGGTCTACTTATACTAAACTCTGTCTGTGATTGGAGATTACAGACCCAAAATAAAAGGAAACATTTTTCTCACCCCATCCCAAGAGTCCATTTCAACAAAAAAGCATAATTTTAGACTTCTTGCTCATTTTTTTTTACATAATAACAAGACAGTGCTCCCATTTATAATGTCTGTTGGAATTCTCCATTTAAATAACAAACAACAAGCTTACGTATCTTATAGCTAATGGCCTTATACCAAGTTGAATATACCAGAACAGAGCCTGTTCTAAACTGCAACAAACTTTGTAGTGTGCACAGCTTTGGCAGGGGAACATAGTGGGACATGATAACGTGCTGAGAATCGACCAGTCTGTCTAAGTGTCGAGTCACCTCCGAATTAATCGTGTGACTTTAATATAGTCCTCAAGTAGTTCGGCATCCACTATAATCAGGAGGTTCACTCTGTTAGTCAACCTTCTTCTTCTTCTTCCTGAGGTGAAGGAGTCTGCCCTTAAGATATCTCAAGTTTAGAAACAGACTTGCTACCCCCCCCCCCCACCGGCTGATAGGGTTGCTTAAAACAGGAATGCTGACAAATGCTAGGACAATAAACAAAGAACATTATGTTATCGTTTGTCGTTCGAAAAATAACTTTGTATAAGTGGGCTGTAATAGGCCAAAATGGGTACCTTCATCGGTGAAACGCTGTTTCCGGGCATGCTGCTGGCCACAACATCCCAAAGAGAACCTCTTCTATCAGTCCTCAGGCATAAACCTTAATGGGTTGTGATGCCACGGCGTTTTTTATAGGTACCCTAAGGCTCAACATCTTCCGGTACATTAGTCCGTCTGAGTCAGTCAGTCAGTCACTTAGGCTACACTACTTTCTTTGCTCATTCAATTTGCATGAGCCTCAGGGTACCACACCTTTTTTAAGAATTCGGCTGTCCAATTACTTCAAATTGGACATGTGCAGGGCCATGCAGTGTTATGAGGCGGTGAGGCGGGCGTCTCTGGCACCAAAGCTCTAAGCTGACTGCTGCCCTGGGAAAGGCACACAGTTTTTTCATTAATCAAAATACAATTTTAAGTAAAATATGATGCATTACCAATATCACCAAAATCCATTGAGTAGCTTGCCCTAAAATCGACGAACAGAAAGACAGACAGACATTTCGTAGCAACTCCTTTTTGGTTCCTGGGACCTCAAAACCTGGAACTCTCTCGAAATCGAAATTTTCGATCATCAGAAAGCTTTCCTTACTGGTATTAACGTACAGTGCCTCGTTTGGTTATGGGCCAGGAGGGCCATGGCCCAGGGCCCCCACAAGAAAAGGAGACCCCACAACAAGCCGCAAAATAGGCACAAAATCGGAATATATTAAAAAACAACAAAAACAACAAACTAAAGCAAATAAATAAACTAGTCGAAATATTTGGCGAGAAATCGGAACGTGCCGTGTCATTAATGATTAATCGCCTCACTCTATTGTATCTTATTCTATTTTGCATACTGTGTCTCTATTCTATAGACGGTAGTGGAATATTTGGGTAAGGGTGCAAGATTTTTCTGCCCGAGAAAGGGCCCCCACACAATTCTGGCCCAGGGGCCCCCACCCGGCATTGCTAACGTCTAGGCTAATCAGGAAAGCAAAAAAAAATAAAAAAATTAGTGTTTGTAAAGTCGGTTTACGAACGATAGTTTAACGTGACAATGTCATAACAAAAAATTGATGAAATGACTGAATACTTTTATTAATAATGAAATTTATCATTTTTATCATTATTCAGTAAGAAAGAGTGAAATGAAATCTACAATTTAATTGATCCATAGGCTCGTCAGTTTTATCAGCAATTCGGTAATTAAATTATATAAAAAAATAATAATATTTAAATCAAAAATTAAAAAAAAACACAATATAGGCCTATTTAAAAAAAAATTCAAAAATTCAATTAAAAAATATAAAAAATAAATAAAAATACATTGTTTTTGTAATACAGTAAGTAATGAAAACCACATTAACTAATATGCGGAATAACGGACAATGAGCGTAAGGCATCGGTGTAACGCTTTTTCGTGCATGCACCCAGTGTTCCAGCCAGCGTTCATCAATTTATTAGATGTTGTCACGTCAAAAAAAAAAAAAAAAAATCTCTAAGCTTAACCTCTTGTTTCACAGCCGAGTTCTTTATAAACAGGACAAAGACGGTGAGCGATGAGTTATCACATCATCCCATATTGTCATTGAACGGAAGCAGGAATTAGTAATAATGTACCTATTTTGGCTCACAAGTACCTACGGCGCATGCCGTAACGGATTATTGCACCATCATCAACTACGGTAATGAAAACAAAAGACTATCTCTTATCCCCTTCACTGAACACACCTGAATCAGGTACAATATGTCCCAAAGATGGTCTTACGGAGGCGCTGCGGAATGCACAAATAAGCCAATGGAAATGTACCTACGTAATCAGGTATGGGTTTCCACTAATTCCGATTTGATGCTGAGTTACATCGATATCTGTTACTATAGACAGAGGGATTCATGTAATAAGATTCGAGATAGTAGATATCGTAATTAATAATAAACAATACCACTAGCCTACTAACAATATTACTTAATTAAATACAATGTTATAAAATACTATCCAGAACCTACAAATCACTCTAGCCTATTGAAAAATTACTTTTCACTTCATTCCTCCTTTGTTTTTTTTTATAGTTTGATTGTAATTTTCTATAAATCAATGGGCTGCAGGTTGTCTCTATAATTGCTGATTATTGTCTACTGTTCATTGTATTAGTAAGTAACTTAGCAAAACAAAATTATACCATGAAGGGATTGAAATTGTGTTAAAATTTTCTGTGTAAGATTTGCATGTAATTGGACGTTCAGGTCTGTTTGCAAATAAATGCTTACTTACTTATTTATTTAATGGGGAAGGCACAGAAAGAAATACATGGCAAAAAGGAAAAATGGGTGGAGTCCGTGGACCAAATCTAAGTCTTCCACGTCGAAGTCCAGTGTTTCAGGTACCTCTTGGAGGGAAAACCCCGGGGAAATTTTTCTAAAACCCCGACCTTCAATAACCAATGGCGACACAAAACAGCATAACAAAGTCAGTAATATCAAAGAAATAAGTTTTTTTTAAAACTAAAACAATAACAGTAGATGAAATTGCTAAAAACTTTTAAATTTGGCTGTATAATTTGGAGCGACAATTCGAACAATCAAACAGCCAAATCGTATTTCCACTTTAGATGTTTCATGTTTCGACTTAATGTAACCTAAACTTCACTCGTTATGCCTAAAAACCTGTTAAAATAAAAGAGTGTGAGAAAGGTACCCCTTTCATCTAAGCATAAAGTAATGCTAGAAAAAGCCCCCCCCCCCCCCCCGGGAGAACGTTTTCTGAAAGAAAGAGCATATACCTGTATGCACTTAAATGCAGACAGGTTTTGACAGATATATATTGTGTGTACTGATATCTAGCCTTGCATTTCGGTGAGCTGCATTCAGCAGAATTTAGGATGTATGTTATCGGTCAAAACCTGTAAACGAGCGCATATTCTCGATGTCAATAAAGCAGCTAAGGAGGAATTTAGGAAGACGTGGAGACGTAGAAGGCGACGGATTTCGTGGAGAGATGGTGTCCCTTATGCTGAGGTCCTGAGGCGAATGAATACAGAAGACGAGTTATCGATGGTTAAGGAACGGAAACTAACACAATTCCGCCATATGAACAGTAACGAAAAGTATCGCCTTTTGCATGTAATAATCCAAGGGACGATGGAAGAACTCAGGGCTCCCGGCTGAAAAAGAACATTCTGGTTGAAAAACCTGAGGCAGTGGTTTGGCAAGAGCGCGACTTCCCTTTTCAGAGCAGTCTCTAGGGTCCGAATTGCGATAATGATCGCCAATCTTCGATGGAAGAGGCATTTAAAAACAGAAGCAGGAATTCGTGCTGGGGTCAGCATAAGAAAGAAAGTTAACAAAAAATAACAAAAACTTTTAGAAAAACTTGTTATAACAACCCGAATTAGTAAAACCCAAATAATCGTTAAGAAATTAACTTTGTCTAAGAAACCCACTTGTGTTAGTTTAAAACCCTGAGCGCTTTCGGCAAGAACATTTGCATCTTCTCGAGTTGAGCAAGTCTCAAATCGCAGATACAAGTCATTATACTAAAGTATAAGAATTTAAACTGAATAAAAAATAAGAAGTAAAATATTTAAAAAGTTACAGACTATTTACACACCATTTATACACAATACATACCAATAAGATAGTAGTGACAAACACCCTTAATATTTTTTAAATTTTTTCATTTCTCCCCGGCAAGGTGGAGACTAGGGTTCGATCCTCTTCCCGCCAATTTCCCCATGTCTTCCATTTTCCTAGAGAAAGGAGGCTTTCTTAAAAGTTGAATAAGTACCTCTAATTGTTGTTACATGATAACATATAATACTGAGACTGAGTTAAAGTCCCGTTTGTAGAGAAGTGGATTATGAAAAGGAAGGTCGAAGTTCAAAACTCGACAAGAACCGCGTAGGATGAAAACATAGTTGCTAGGCATGTTTGAGAAAAGCGAAATGTTTGTGAACTCAACTTTTCTCCCAAACGAACGAGAGTTAGACCGTTTCCAGGCTACAGTAGAACTCTTAGCTCTTAGTTGAACTACAATACTAGACTAGTTCCGTTAGGTTTTGAGTTCAAAGTAATTAGATATGCGATCTGCATTTTTGTATTTAGTTAGTAGGTACGGTATGTTCTGACTGACCTGTCAAAAGTCCCGTACCGTACGTTTTATGGGGGCAAATGTCCACCAAAATAGGTGGTAGGCTACATTTGGTTTCTTATTTTTATCATGATAATTATCCACTTTAGGAAAAAAACTATTTATATTTGAATATTTGCATTATGTATTCAGTAGGCTATGTTCTGAATGAAAAGTTAAAAGTCCCCTTAGGCTTAAGAGGACATGCTACGTAGAAAATTCGCATCCCGAAATTTGTTGTTTGTATGGACTTTTTATTTTTTACTTAATTAACAAAGCAAGTCATTAAAGAGTTGGCTCATGAAGTTGTAGAAGATTACTTCATGTATCATATAATAGGAAATATTAAATTTTAGGTACCTTAGTTCTTTCATAAATACCAGACAGGACTAAAATTTCGCATAATCTGGAATTTTTGTAAGAACTACAAAACCGAAAATTAAAAATGCCGGTTATATGATGCACGAAGTAGTCTTCTACAACTTATATGAGCAAAATTTTTAATAACTTGCTGTGTTAATTAAATAAAAAATGAAAAGTAGCCTATTAAATTTTGGGGGTGCCATTTTTCTACGTAGCATATCCTTAAGTCCCATGCCGGGAAAGCCTTTTATGGGGGAAAACGAGGAGAAATTTGGAAACATTTCATTTTTTTTTTTTTTAAATATTTTATCTTCAGATTTAAAACCTTACACCATTTATGACCTAAAACATGCCTGAAGTTAGAAAGTATTGATAAAAAGGTTCTTCCGAAAAATTCTTGTTTAGCAATAAATTAGGTTACCGGTACCCAAAAAATGAACAAAATCTCCCAGAATGTTGTTAACCTGCAGTACATGCCGAATTCCATTAAATTTTCGAGTAGTTAGGTGCAAACCGAAATGTAAACTGATAGACAAACCAGCATTTCGTAAGAACCATTTTGGGTCTAAGTACTTCAAAACATATGATAAATGCATTAAATTCTCAAAATCTAAAATTTCCAATTTGGAAAGCAATATTATAGTAACGCATAAATATAGGAAAGCAAAAATAATCTACCCATTTATTATTATTTAGGAAAAATAGGGTAATGAAACAAACATAATACAGTAAATTGGTCATTGCGTGGTATTGGATGCAGCCTCCCTCCACCGGTAGGTACCTGGGTTAGGTACCACCTAAACATTATAGTAGTGGTAAGTGGTAGGCACCACCAGTCAGTAGACCTGTGCCTGTCGTGTAGTGCCAACACCTTGGATAACCGCTCCCTATAGATACCGCACCCGGTAAGTTAATAGGTAATAATACTCCAATTATGCCTATACAGTACTTACTTACTGTTCTTATAATTATTATTAACAGCATTGAATCTGAATCTACAACTATGCCGCATTTGATACATCCTGTGCGTTTGATGATAAACCCACCACTTTAATCATTCTGCTAACAAAACTGCAGGTATTTGAGAAAAAATTGTCATAATTGTGGTAAATTTTCCAGTTAAAATGTCGTAGGCCCTAGCTAACTTCGCAATTAAATCCACTTCAATAGACTATGAAACATCATTCCCGCGCTTTCAAAAGTACATATTCAAACTGCTTGATAGAGCCTGTTTTGAATTTTTTTTTATTGATATAATGGACAAGGCTTCATTATTAACGTCCATTCTTAGCCAACTATACAATTTAAAAATATATATATATATACGCTATTATACTGAATGTATTCGTATAAGTATACGAATTCAAAAATTACCGATAATTCAGTCTTTGAAATGATATAAGACATGCCACTCAGGGGGATGCTAGTTGATAATAAATAATTATAAGAACTATAATAAAGTTAAGCTCACATAGAGAAACCTTACTAATGAATCAATGGGCTAATTAATACATTATACTTATTAGGGGATAAAAATTTAATTGGCACATGTATAAGTGAGAAGCTATAGTATGATATTGTAGCGCGTTCCCACACTTGGTTAAGTCGAACCAACGCCTAACGTCAATGTGAAGCATGTCTGAGCTTGCGCCTTGGCAGTTGTAGTCGGTGTAGATTGACATCGAGGAGTGAGCCAGTTTACCAATCGAAATTTATTCGGGCACAATACCAATAATGTCCGAAAACCGATGGGGTCGTTGGCAGGGCATGATTCAATGGGCCACACTACAAGTAAGCCTATGTCCATAAAAAGCCCATTTCTCTCTCTGTCTCTATTTTCCTCATTCAGAACTCCCTGGACAAGGAGCATATATTAACCAATGCAATAAATATAAATAATAATATTGTACGTAACCTACCGCCTAGAACAGCGGCATTAATAAGAGATAATCCGACACTCCTGAAATAGTTTTATTTATAAAATAAAATGTCACAGTAAGTATCCATCGTAGAGCCACTCATGAGATGTCATAAATTAGAAGACACATTCCTCTACAATTTCACACATAGCTTGTGGCCGTCACTAACAATAAGTGGCCATAGTTTAAATAAATAAATAAATAATGAATTTATTATAGCTGAGACCACCCTAGCGGAGTTAGGGCCATAAGACCCTCTCTTACACTCAACTAGGGGTCAGCAACAAAAACCGTATAAATTTGCAGTACAAGGTTCGAAAAATTCAAAAATTCCCTAAGACTAAAACTCTCACTCAATCACACACACAAGCATGGGGTGGTTTGAATAAATCCTAGCATATGTAATATTTAAAATTAGATGCTCCTTGAGTCGAATCCTGAACACAGTGACAGTTAGTTTCGGAACTACTTCGACTTGACATATTTTTTTGTACTTATTTGTATATACTAATCATTTCAAATAATTGTGGTCATTCAGTGGTAGTGTATACGCATGTTTTATGTATCAAAATGTAGAGAAACCCTACTTCTGTTTTATTACACCTCATTAATAGCTCTACAATCTATATTTTTGGTGAAACGTGGTTTGTTTTTCAAACTAAAGGTTTACCCCCTCTGGTTATCTATTAATGATAAAAAATTTGCTCAGTCACTGCGATAAACTACAAAGGAAATAACGCCTGTCTATATAATTTATAGGAAAATATGGCAAAGAAAGTGAAATACACAACCGTCACACTTTTGTCTAATATTATACAATACAAACTGAGTACTGTAGTACTTGTACTTGTACTTGATTCCACCCTAGGGAGTTCGTTGTTCTAAATATAGGCTATATATCGTAGTATCTATGTATAAAATGCATATTTAGTCAAATGAAGAAACTAGTTAGCCTTCTTGTATTTATTAAGGTGGAGATTTCTAAATAGGTATTTTGTAAACAAACCAGGCCCTGGTTATTTCTGACTTACATAATTAATTCCATAATTCACAGCCGCATAGGCTAAATAGGAAAATGAATTTATGAAAAATTTATAAAAAATTCAAGCCTTCGTAGTAGATTTGCCTGTTCGCACCTAAATTATTATCAATCTAGGGCGGCTATTCCACTTGAGGAGCAAACTTTCAAAACGGCACTAATACATTTTCGTAAAATGTTCAGGAAACACGAAAAACATAATTATTTCGGCTTTATTATAACGGGAATATAAGTTTTTAACCCTTCAGAAGAGTGGGTTAAATTTTTTTGTTTTTGTTTTGATTAGCAATCCTGATTCAACTCATCTTCAAGATGGAAAATCTATGATAAAATCAATTTTTAATTTTCATGGATTTGTGACGTTTTGAAAGTTTGCTCCTAACTTGTCCATATTGCGTCCTTTGGGCATCAATAATTGATGAGATTTTTGTTTTAAGGAGACTATTATGTAGATACTTAACTTATCTATTATAAATTAAGTTATAATATGGTAGAGACTTATTATTGAAGGATAAATGACGGAATATTGACAAGTGGAATAGCCGCCTAAAGAAACACGATTAAGTGCATCAAACACATTTTATGGAAAAGGCTTTTTATTTTGTGACACCTCACTTTGAGCTTTTTGATTAATTTTTTCCCTCAGTTTAGACTAGATTTTTTGGAACTGCCCCTCCCCCCCCAACACTGGCGGTTTCAAGGGGGGCAGGGCCCCCATGCCCCTCCCCCCCTTCACAGTTCACAAGAGCATTTTAGTATACTCCTTTTGGAAAAATAAAGTGAGAAGTGTTTGGAAACCCCAGTATTAAACTAGTCTGGTCTGATCTTTTTGTCAATAGTTAAGTAAGTTAAGTTAATTTGCATCTTATTGGACATTGTCTGTTTGCAAATAAACGATTATTTATTTATTTATTTAATAGCCCCCCCTTTTTTTAATTCCAAAACCGCCACTGCAATACTAGATACGTTCCTCCTACATAGTATAATACTACATGCATCAGTCTTAAACAATATGAGCTGTTACCCTGTATTGTAACATCTATTGTTCTGTAATTGAGGGGGACTATGGGCTACGCCCCTGGTTTTTTCCATTCCAACCAAGCGCCCACTGTCATCATCGCCATCAAATGATGTGAATGCATGTCTTATCACATACCTATAGTGTGTTAAAAGGAAAGTTACCCAACAACTACAACTAATAGGTAGCTAGTGAATATTTGACTATTTTACAACAGGCTACCATTGTTTACTCCGTCCATCCGGAGAAATACAGTAAGTTACCAATGTAGGTTGGTACTTGGTACTTATATCAGGTTTGCTGGAACTAGTTAGTTCATATGTTAGGTACCTGTTTTAGACCAGTTGGCGAATCATAGGATCAGCACAATGCTTCTTATTGGAAATATTGACTCGCAGCAACTTAAAATACCAGCAATTTGAATGCTGAGCATCTTATTTCTGTTATGTTGAATGGTCTCAATGATTGTGTACATATGGGACCCTCTTAGAGTTCTATATAGGGGAGATGGGACATTCGCTTCCCGCCAAAATAATACACTTGAATTTGTGGGGGCCACTCACCACGCCTCCTATGGCCAACCATTGTAAAAACGTACCAGTAGACTTACTATGCCACTTAGCATTAAGTATTCTTGGAGTTAAAAATGTCAACAAATTTTAAATAGCACTTTCCAGTATATTATCTTGTTTACATTTTTAATCCCAGGGTAAGATTAAGGCTGAGTGTTCAAAATGTTTTGTAAACAAGAAATTTTACTGATTTTTTGACGAAAATAATTTATTGCTCATTCCACAGATACAAAGATAACAAAGTGAACAGATAAAAAACCCATAAAAAATCCAAGTTGTCGTAGGAAGTTTATATTTTCTGAACTGAAATATTATTACCTTAAAAAAACTGGATAGATAGCCTTAAACCCATTTTGTAGCATAGTTGTAAGTCTGTAAAGGAAATAGACAGCTTTCACAGAAAGCTCGTATTTTTTAAAAATTTTTCATCTGTTCCGTTTTATATCTTTGTGGCTGTGGAACGAGCAATTAATTAATTTCGTCCAAAAAGTACGATAATTTCTTGTTTACAAAACATTTTGAGCACTCAGCCTTAAGACTAAAACTAATCGCTAATAGCCTCAACATTAACGCAATATTTTTGGCCAGCTGGAATTTCTCACCTGTCCTACGTAGAACTTTTCTCTTCTTCGACAGTCAAATTTTCTCAATAAAAGCGCAAGAGCTGAGGTGTAATAGAGAAGCCTCGCTAGTGCAATACAAGCTACTGCATTACTATTTATTATAATAATACTGACTTTTTGTTCTATTACTATTATTCTATTAGCAACCTCCAGCGATTTATAGTGCTTGACTCGGTTACTTCAATTTTACCACACTGGGGTAAGGTCACATATTTGCAGCGTACACTAGATAGAAAGGAGTTTTACATATGTTGAGGGTACCTCACCTCCGGTGACGTCAGAAGGCCCCCCCCCCCCGAAAAACATTCTAGCTACGGCTTTCCACTGGGGAAAGGCTGAAAGTAGGCATTGGCAAACAACAAACAACAACAATAAAAGTTGCTGTAGAGGCTTATACATTTAATATTGCATATAAACTGTACAACTAGCTATATGAGGAGGAAACCTTGCTACCTGTATTTAACCTATGGTTTGGGACTTGACCAGGCTGGGCGACACCAGCCATCGTTGTTATAGGGCTGCTTGTCACATTTTATTTAATATACCGTATTTACCCTAAATTATAAACCATAAAACTGAAAGCAAGTTTCCATTTAAGGCTTGAACTTCTGATTAAAAAAAAAATTAAATAAAGACTACATTGGATTGTTGGATTGTAGCCAACTGGATGAGTGCCATGTCTGCATTAATTACAATAACTAGACCTCCAATTGCTTAAGCTAACTATGAAAATCAGTGATTTCTAGATGACGCCGAGTAGTTGGAGCTTTCGTTATCCTTTAATACCGTATAAATTAAATTTTATTTTCATTCATTGTTACATAAAACGTATTGAATACGGCTGTCTACTGTATTTAGGATAGAAAATGCAGATAAGCTATGCAAATTTGTCACACAATAAATTTGAATGCATTCACAACATAAATAAACCATAAAGCAACAATAGCATAATTTAAACCACACCCATCCTGCCAAAAATGAATTATTAAAGATGAAGATGTAACAGTGGAGAAAATGAAGATATAATATCTGTGAAATTTGCCATGTAATTCAATATACAATAAAATAACAATAGAATAATCTGAGCCACGCCCCATTCGCGCCAAAAAAATTAGAACCACTCCCTAAGCAGTTAATAGAGTTAAAGAGGAAATAATAGGAACTATGTTAGAACCAGTTGTAATAGGAGAAATTTAGGTACTGTACCGAACCAAGTGTGATTTTTAAATTGAAAGAAAGTTGAACCCGCACTAATAGGCTTTTACTATCCTTACCACAACCTTCATATGAGTCAGACGCCATCGTTGTTTCCAAACAACACGTATCCTCTTAAAAAGTGCGGTTTCCGCAATGAATCCTGGTTATTATAGTTCATATTACACTAATTGGTCGGGACTAATTTAGTGCACAATAGTAGCATTAGAAAAAATGATTTTTCCTGTTTTAATGGATTTAAAATAGAATTGAGTAATTGCTGACTCAGTTAAATAGCCCGGAGGGGTCCGGTTGATGAGAACTGAACCAGGAAACGAAACTACACTTCTAATTCAATTTGATCTCAACTGATTTGATTTTGA
This sequence comes from Psococerastis gibbosa, assembly GCA_963971405.1. Taxonomy (NCBI): domain Eukaryota; kingdom Metazoa; phylum Arthropoda; class Insecta; order Psocodea; family Psocidae; genus Psococerastis; species Psococerastis gibbosa. Next base: position 4,608,561 of record OZ020485.1, read on the forward strand.
CTGATTTGTTTTCAAATTACTTTTTGTCGTTCAATTTGTTCATTCATTCATATATTTTCTGACCATGCTTCGGAGGGCATCCAAACCAGGTGGTCCCATTCTATCGATGCTTTCTAACTTCAGGTATGTTTCAGATGATAAATTGAGTAACAAAACCGAACAGGTTGCTCTCATAAAGCAAAGTTCTGGTTCTGAAAGAAAAATTATTTTTTGAAGAAATTATGGATTTTGTTAAATTGTCTCTTTCAATATATTTCCAATAGTATGAGAATACCAACGGCGATACTAAGTTTAATCTATCAGAACAGAGCCTGTTCAAGACTGCAGCGGACTTGTTAGTGTGCACAGCGCGAGCAGGGGATCATGATAGGACATGCTAACGAGTTGTGACTGTTAGTCAGTCAAAGTGCGTGTCGAGGCCTGGTCACCTCCGAATTAATCGTGTGACTTTACTATGTTCCCCAAGTAGTTCGGAATCCACTATAATCAGGAGGTCCACCCTGTCAGTCAAATTCCTTTCTCCTTTAGGTGAAGGAGTCTGCCTCATTTTAAGAAACAGACTCACTTTTGCCAACGGCCTTATCATGTTGAATTCATTAGAGCTGACCATGTTTCAAACTGCGGCAAACTTGGTAGTGTGCACAGTGTTGGCAGGGGAACATGGTGGGACCTGATAACGCGCTACGTCACGTCTACGTGAGTGTCGAGTCCAGGTCACCTCCGATTTAATAGTGTGTGACCTTACCCTATACCCCAAGTGGTTCGGAATCCGCTATAATCGGGAGGTCCACCCTGTCTGTCAACTCCTCTTTCCCCGAGATAAAAGAGTCTGTCCTTAGGGAGCCTCAAGTTAACAAACAGACTCACTCCCCACGCCAGGTTGACAGGGTTGCTTAAAACGGAAATGCTGAAAGCAGGCGTTGAAAAAACAAAACAAAACAAAATCGGCCTTCCGCTTCACAGTCATGAATGGACTGCGCTATGAACACGAAGAAGCGGCGTATATGCTAAATATTTGATTAGCCTGAGACGACAGGCTGACAGGGTTGATTAAAAGCAGAAATGCTGAAAGCAGGCGTTGGAAAAAAAACTAACAAAACAATATTAAGACAAAATCTGAATGAGCTCACTGGTTCAATACATAATATACCGTTCTGTAAATACTCAGAAAGTTTGGTCCCTTTTTATCTCTTTTATACCTGAAGCGAAAAAGGGTTCAATTCAATGAAAGTATTGTGGTCAGCTGGAGGGACCATGTGACAAATGAAAGAGTGCTAGACGCTATCGGGGAAGAAAGACAGTTAGTAGCCCAGACACGAATCAGGAGAGCGAAATGGATGGGGCATTTGCTAAGGCACGAAAATCTGGTACACACTATTATCGAGGGCACTGTAGAGGGAAATAACCGAAGAGGACGGCCGAAGAAGGAATTCATGGATCAAGTAAAAGAAGACGCGGGAGCAATATCATATCAAGAACTGAAGAGGAAGATCGAGGACCGAGTAAACTGGAGGACGATATGCAGCGAGTTCCTGCCAACCAATCGCTAAGATTGTAACCTTAAGAAGAAGAAGATTGTGGTGAGACGAAACTAATGATGAGATAAGGTTCCTTTTGAAACCCAAAAATTCTGAAAATGAAAGTGTGGGCTACCTGTGGGTATACCTTGGGCCATTGCCAAGGCCACCCACTCAGGTACGCGGGTACCTACCGACGGGGGCTAGGCGGCATGTTTCGTAACCAATATAATACCGCATTAATAAAGCCACTTTCTCGAGTCTTCTCTTAATTAAGAGGCGTGGCGCTACCAGGCTCGGGTTCAAGCACCTCTACGGTTTTCACGGGCGGAGGAGTTATAAAATTAAGCGGGTAACGTAAGGGGAGGGCAAAGTAGGTGCACAAATCAAATATCGTCACCCTAAAGCCAGAAGTGCGTAACCAACTTTGTGGGGGAAATGGAGTTATGATCAGATTTAGTGACCTTGTTGTAAGTTCTATCTTTGCATGTGCCGAAAAAAATCATGCATCAAAAATAAGGCGGAAATTTTCAATTAAGAGGTTTCTTATGAGCAAAAGCATCAATAAACGTAATTATGTCGAAATTCTGTTTTTGATGGCACGCCCTTCTAACTTTAGGGCGACGATATCTCAGGCTTCACTTAGATGAAATGGTCCTCTACATGTTTGTATAAGGTGGCCGTTGACCACAGTTGTGGATATTGCATTCATTCTTCTTCTTCTAATGCCGCTTCTTTCGAATATTGGCGATAACCATGGCAATTGTAGTCATGATGGTACTGATACTAAGAAATTGTAATGCTGTGGTTTCCCACTGTCTTCTGCATCCTTATACCGTTGTCCGTCGACTGTTCATTGAGTTCCACAACCTTCGGTTCCAGTTTCCCAACCCCAGGACAAAAGAGTGCCCTGCACAGAAAAGACTGAGTTTTTCGCTTATCCGGCTCAAACTCGTTCAGTCGTCACTACGCGCTTCCATCTTCCCCACGAGGAGGGATAGATAAGGGATTAAAGTAGTGGCACAGACTTCGACTTTCACCCGAAAGGTTGTTGGTTCGAGTCTCACACTTGCTACATTTTCTGGCCATGCTTCGGAGGGCATGTAACCCAGGCCGTCCCGGGCCTTCCTAGCTGAGTGTTAGAGAGGGCTGTATAGCCCTAACTCCGCTAGGTTGGCTTGGTAGGCCTAATAGAACAAAAAGTTAATGTTTATTCATTTATATAACTCTATACTTAAGTCTTGCCCCGTTAATGTAAGACGTTTTTTCATTATTATTATTTTTATTATTATTAGGGCCTATTATCGCAACTCAATCAAACAATATAAAATAATCATACTATATGTACATTTGAGATACAAAAAATACTGTGGACCCGATAGGCCGTGGCCCGTGATGGGTCCAGAACAACTGTTACTGTTAATACTAATTATAATAATAGTTAATAGGAAATCCAAACAATAAAATAGGAAATATAAATAAGTTAGTAGGGAGCATAATATTTAATTGTAGTTAGGATCTATTTGTGATAAATATTCTGAGTTGTTAGAATTTAGGAATCGGCTAATTTGAGTCTGGAAATATTTAATATTTGATACCTGTAGTGGTTTTATTTCATCTGGTACGGTAGTCTATTGTAAGCTAAGATAGATAAATATGCATGAGAATGTTGAAAATTGGATGTTTGATACTTGGGTATTTGTAGATTGTTATTCACACCTAAGCGAGTCGCCCTGCCATATGTTGAATAAAATCGACTTGTCCTTCTGGTGTTGAGTTTGTTATGAAACGATACAGGAGCAATTGTATAATATAACTGGAGGCAAATACCCGGGTTCAAGTCCCCCTTGCGCCCTTTTCTCGCATGTATCTTTCTCTGGTAGGGTCTAGTGAGGTACTAAGAACTAACAAGGTGCATGCTGCATAGAGCATAGAGTAAAAGTGAATTTAACTTGTCTATGAGAGTGAGAGGCCGTCATAGTCCAAATAACGCGCATTAATTCTTCTCTACAGACTCATTATATCAATAGATTAGAGAGTTATTTTAAATTGTCTAGGCTACATAATATACACGAATATTCCAGTTTGTCTTGTTGCATAAGACAATAAATAACATAATAAAATAGCCTACGTAATTTATTAAGTGAGAAGTTAACAAATAAAGTCATATAGGCTTAATATACAGTACTAGGTATAACATACTGGACTTTGTTGGCAACACATTATACGCTTATTTATTTATTTAGTTAATATAAGTAATTTCAGAGTAGAGTTGAACAACACTCGACTACTGAAGGCTTTATAAACCGGCATATAGGCCAGCTGCTTGATGTTGGGACAGGGGCTCCTAGCGTTTTAGCACTACTTATGGAGGCTAAAGGCATAGTATCCACAATAATGAAAGGGAAATTAATTCTTTAGTATGCTTATTTTACTTGAAAAAAATCAACATATTGACCAAATACTTTCACAAAAAATATATTACTAAAAATGCTTAAAACCCCAATACTTCAGAGCTATTTTTTTCCAATTTTTTCTCCGGGGAGACCCCCGGGCCCCCCTCAATGGTAGGTTTATTCGCCGTTGTAATATCTCAATTTTGTACTGTTTGCAAACATTGGCGTAAATAGGGGGGTCCTGGATTTCTGGTGACAAAGACGTTATGAAGGCGAAAGGCATAGTATTCAGAATAACGAAAGGGAAATTAATGCGTGGTATGCTTATTTCACATGATAGACATCATGAAAAAAATCTACATAGTGACCTATCACAAAAATATATTACTCAAAATGATTAAAAAATTTCTTTGGGGGAGACCCCCGGGCCCCCCTCAGCAGTAGGTTTATTCGTCGGTAAAATTTCAACTGTGCTGCTTGCAAATTGCATTAAACCTCCCTAATTTGGGCCTATTCATCAATTTTTGTTATCCGGGGGAGACCCCCGGGCCCCCCTTTATCCAGTATATAATTTTCGTAAAACCTCACTAATTTCAGCCCATTTATCAATTTTTTTCTACGGGGGAGACCCCGGGTCCCCCCTTTTTTTCGTAATTCGTAAAACCTCACTAATTTGGGCCCATTTATCGATTCTTTTTCTCCGGGGATCAAAGTCTTGGGGTCCTAAAGCCTCACCCAGAAATTTTGGGAATTTACGCCAATGTTCTCTAGCTATGTGAATAAGTATGAATTTTATTAATAAACGGACATTGCGTTTATCTTACTACTAACTGTGCAGCCATCCCGAGCTCGGTACATGGTGTTTAATCAGTGTATAAGAATGATATGTTAGCAGATAGCAGCGGCAGTGTTGTAGAAGTTGTATTGGTAATATAATAAGGACAAAATGACTTAAAAAATATATAATATTCAAAAGCTATTGACAGTTTGTTTCGGATATGGAAAGAGATTTTTTTAAATGTTTTAAACAGCATGATTGCATGCGTCTCCATTGAATTGCGAGTTTGACGCCAATATATTTGAAATTGCGACTATACAAACATCAATAAACATTTTCAAGAAAACCTACCCGAAATCCATAATTGTCGCGAAGCTCCTAACGATAATGTGTGAGTGAGTGAATGAGCTGGAAAATTATACTTTTTTTTTCCTATTATCCATGGCCTTATAACCCCAAAAACGCACCCTACAAGCCGTTTAAATTATCAAATTATCTACCTACCCATATACCCATTATCTATTGTCTATCTAGGTTCACTAAGACAGAGAGGAGTGTCATACAAGGTGATCGAATATGCACGCCCTAAAATTGAACTAATTTTAGGCTAAATCAATAGGTATTAGAAGAAAATGTCAAGGTTTCTGCATTAGCGCCGGGTTGAGCTGGAGCCAATGTTAAACAATACTATACACAACATCAAGACTAGTGTTTTATACAGCCCACCATTTTTTTCATTTTTTTTTTCATTAATGGCTTGTGGTCTACCGGTTATGACGACGCCCCGGTTAAGCGTAGATAGTGGGTTTGAATCCCGCCAAGTCCAGTTTTTTTCCATATCCGTCTGTTTCGGAAAATAGGTGGGTTAAAAATGTTAATTTCGATTATGGGTCTAATACTGCACGTGCGTTATTGTAGTTAATTTAATGGAGAAACATCTGTTGCCAATACTGTACTGTCTATCAATTTTGAGTGACAGTGGGCGCCAATATATTTTGACACTTGCACGTCGTGACGACAATGGTTGCATACTCTTTTGTTGTGAAGCGCCGTGAGTCCGTGACTAATACTACACGTCATAACATTGTAAATCACTCAATTCACCAATTCTTGCTTCGTTTGGCCACCTGTTCTATAAGGAAGGTGCTTTTATAAGGGTATAGGTATATAATGTTTCACAACTCTGTAGTTAGGGCAGCCAGAAACTTTGAAAATTGCGAAAGAAACTCTGATGGCTGGAGCGGGAAGCACTCTACCAAAATCCCCCAAAAACCCATAGTAATCTACTATTTTCCCCCCCCTTTCGCTCTTCTACATTTTATTTGGGGTAGCAGCTGTCCGTCTTCTTAAATAACCTCCGGCACTCTTTCTTTCATCCATCCAGCTGATCTGTAGCATCCTTCTATATCACCATATTTCAAACGCTTCAAACCTCTTCAATTCCTTAGCTCATTACAGCCAGCTAAAGTAAACTACACCAAAAATGCCAATAAGTACACGGTTAAAATATCTCTTTGGTCCATAAGGATTACCTCAGCTGCACGTGGGTAACATGCACAAGTCCGGTCGTATAGCTTGAGGTTCCTTACAAATATCCAGTTTAATTAAGGACTCACAATACAAATTCTTCTACATTGTTGACAATACTGAATTGGCTGTGATTGTTCTCGAAATGGTCATTGCACTTTCCCATATAGCACGAGGGAAAGCCTGGGCAGTATATTAACACGCAACTCATGTAATTAGGCTGGCGGCCGTGACTGCGCCGGTGCCAAGTCACTACGAAAATAGGTACCTAGACATTGAATAGACTTGTCTAGGTTAGCAAAGTCATTCATTTACCTCTTGACTTCTTATTTGACAATAGTCAAATTACCGGTCAAAAGCTTATTGATCTCAATTTTAGTACAATAGTATCGTAACCTATTTCTTAACAGCTGTTAACGCTTACAAGGCCAGAAGATTTTTAAAGTTGATTCGCGCACATTGAACTCAGAAATTTTTTTTCTGGATAAGGGATTATTGGCAATAGGCACTAAAATTGTTACTAGACCTATGTTTTTAGATCCTTACTGACAGGAAAAAGATTCACCAAAATTATCAGCTCTATATTTAAATTATCTCGATTCCGTAATCCGGAGAACCGACCGTCAATGTCGTAATGGCTGTAAGCCCCCATAAATCAAGTACAAAACCTCCAATTTTGGTTGCCAAGACTTACTTAGTACTAGAATACTGAATACTACTATAGTAGACTTAATAAAGAGGCTATTTGAATTGGAAAAACAGCCTTCAATAATTACCCGTATATGTTTTTCAAATCTAAATGTCATTTCAGGATGCATAGTGACGTGAGAAGGCGAAGGGCGAGATCCAAGACATATAATATTATTCCCGGCATCCTTTTCGGAATGAGTGTTTTCGGATTATGAAGAAGCCATTAAAAATTTGCCACACGCAATTTTTTCACTATTGTCGTCGAACGCTCTTTTAGGTGAGATAAAGCTAGCAATATATAAAGGACGAGACAAGACGTGGTATCAGAACGTATTCTTATGTTGCTTAAAATTTACGGTAGTTTTTTTTTTATTCACAGAATGTTTTACCTGTTAGTGGTGCTTATTTACAAGCTTGGTCACAATATATACACTTTTAGCATGCATAGTGATGTTAGGAGATGGATGCGATGGGACATGACACCGGCATCCGTGTCATAGTAATACTAGTCCCCGATGTTGGTTTTAGGATAGGGTGCTTTTTTGGATTTAAGGAAAGCATTTAACAGTTTGTGGCCCATATTTCACCTATAGGCACTTGGTCACTAAATACCCTTTTAGGATATATAGTGATGTAAGAAGATGGACGAGATGAGACATGGCATCGGCATCCGTGTCATAATACTTGTCCCCGATATCGGGCGCGGGTCGTGGAACCCTCCTCGAGTGTTTTCAAACAACTGTCTCATTTAGGTCACGAAAACGTCGTCGTGTATTGCACCCATCAATATCACGCAACAGCTGCCGCATTCATGCAAAACTTTACACTTTAATTTCCTAAACGAATTTGAAATAATACGGGTGCTGACCATAATCCAGGCCAACGGCCCTCCAAAACAATGATAAGCAGTACAGAAAGTTTCACGTGGTTTTTCAATGCATTATAATAGTGAATACAAACGCGGATTTCCCATAGGGACAACCTAGTCCAAATTTCCAAGAGGCAACCTCCTCGTTATAACCGAAATTAGAGGATCTAGAAATATCTGGACTTGACGGGATTCAAACCCACGATCGTTAATTATCTGAGACATCGTCCAGGGGTAAGCAAAGATCGTGGGTTCAGATACGCCAAGTCTAGATTTTTCTAAATATCCTAATTTCCGTTTCAGACATACATATATAATACGAAAAAATATGCAATAAAATGGCAATAATGGCCGAGCAAACTTTCAGGCAGAAGATGAACATCCTGGTTGAGAAACTTGAAACGAAATGAAATGAAAAATGTCTTTATATTAGCCTAGCTTTAGCCCCGAACCAACTAACCGACTTTGGTTTACAAAAAAGTAATAATGGAACAGACACTCACTCTCACACTTCACACCCCAGAAACTGATGGCAGGCTGTCTTGAATCTCCCCAAATTATCCTCTGTCCTCGTTTCTTCTGGCAAGGAATTCCAAAGCCTTGAGGCTGTCGTTTGGCAAGAGCACGACTTCCCTTCTTAGAGCAGCAGACTCCAAAGTCCAAATTGCCATGGCGATTGTTAACCTTCGATGGAAGGGACATTTAAAGAAGAAGAAGAAGAAGAAGAAGAAGATATACATAAAAGCCGTTAAAAATCCTTCAAGGCACAACTAACTTTCCTTCAGTTTACATATCGTAAACGCATCCGACCAGATGCAAACCATGGATTCACACCAACAATCAATCAGATGTCCAACCTCGTCCTTTAAGAAGATGCTATGGATTTGGGTACCATCGCAACACTTTGCGTTCTGATGTGCCTGTCCAACAACCGAATCCAAATTTATGGTACATCATTACTTATTTATTTACCCACCATAAAGATTACCGAGACTTTGGGGCCAATATTGTTTCGCAGGACCGGCACGTATTTAAATGAGAACGGTAAGAAACCTGAAATTCATTCAGCACCATATTAGTTTGTTATTGTTGCAACTGCACTAATCATCATGCAAGAGAGTGCAGCAGCGAGTGAGTGAGAGGTCTGGAGCAGAGCCGAGGCCGTGAGAATCGCACTCGTGCGTCTCGGATCAACACAGACAATTCTACGAAACTCAATTCGACAGAACCGACGAAACCCAATAAAAACTGGTGATATTTGATAGGGATGGAAATGGAGAAAGAGAAATGTCACGTGTTTAGTCACAAAGATGGACCACAGCCAGCGACCACAGAGGGAATTCTAGAGGAAAAGTTGATAGCATTGTGTACCTTACTAAAGATTGGCCTCACGTCAGCCCAGCGATGTAGGGAACCTACCGAGAAGGAAGCCTCACAAAACAATTACCCTCAACAAATAATAGATGAATACCTCTGTCACGTTCGTTTGAAGGTTAGAAGAGACCAACCGATGATTAGGATGGAAGATCCGCTTTTCACCAAAAACCGTTAGAAGAGAAGAAGGCGTCCAATAAGGGATAATGAAGTTAATGATCCTTCTAGCGAGGTTAATGGTGAAAGAGGAAACTGAGAAATAAGTATGAGGGAGTACGAGTATATGGCAACGCTGCAACCTGTATTTTTGACGGTGAGCTGAAGGACCTTGTGTCCGTGTATGGGACGTTTTATCAATTTTATCAAAAAAATAGTGACAGATGGGATAAGGGGGTAAATGGGTACTGTGCAATGTGGATGCATACTTTCAGCTTGAAGGATGTCAAAATTGGATCATGCGCGACAGACGAAGCACGTTAAGTACCCAGTACATAACAAGCAACGGGGGAAACCCCTTATAAGTGTAAAAATCATAGAATAAATATTTATTGGTAAAAATCAACTATGTCATGGAACCAATCGTAGAACTGAATATCTAGACAAACAGAAGAAAAGTTTCAGGACATTATGATAAAATATGATATGTACCCCTTTCTAACCCAGATTGGACACAATTGTGAGTGCTAGAGATGTGTAACATAGAAATAGGACAATGAATCAGTAAATAGCATTAGGAGGAAAGCCTTAAAACATGCGTTCTAATACCATATGTAATATTATTCCAATTGTAGTAGCTTTGCCGAAATTGGAGTGTTTCCGTATATTACATAATTTTATTTATTTATTACTGAATTTGCTTGGTACAAATAAAAGCGATTGGTGTGATGTTCCCGAGGAAGGAGTTCAATAACTGCAGCCAATTGGTGCTATTGAAGACCATGTTTCATTAATAAATACTAAGGAGCACTTCTGCTAGTTCAGCGGCACGATATGTCCTGTGAAAACCAACTTTGTACAAAACGCGTCGTGGGTGTACTCTGATTTGCTCTTATGCGTAGAACTATATCTAAGACCATGAGCGTCCTGTAAGTATAGTTAACGATGAAGAACATACGTTGGCGTAAGAAAATATCAGACTGTTTTATCGTATACTATTAATCCATTGCAGCAACTGACGCGTAGAATTGCGGTGGGGACCTAGACTCGTTACGATGTCTACGTGCCTCATGCTCTGAGGTTTTTGCTTTTTACGTTAATAGCCACCTATTTAACCTTATATCTAAGTACGGGTGTGGGCTGACCGAATAGCCCGATAAAATCAGAAGCTGAGAGACTTGTTGGCATCAGCATGATGCACTGAAGTACGAAGTGAGAGAGAAACGTTTATAATATATAGGATTTTAATGTTTATTTTGAGCTGATAAAGGAGGCGGTGGCTAAGAAGTTAAAGCCGAGTCCATTGAATAGAAAACCTATCATACAATTGACCGTTGGAGCCTAATTTATTTCTTCTGGCTCTACAGCCCTTGATGGGATTTGCCCTTCACGACAACATTCCTCCAGCCATCTCTATTTTGTACGACCTGGTCAAATTAAGTTGCCCACATTATGAATCTCACGAATTTTTAAAGCGTTTCATGAAGTGATAAATTCTACGATATGACCACGACATACTATATATATGCAGTGGTGGGTATCTATAGGTGCATTTACTGCAGACATAGGAAGTTATAAGAATTGCATAAGTTGACCATTTCGTTCTTCGTTCCTCACCTGCTTCATTGAATGGTAGAACAAGATGTTAACCGGAAAGAAGTAGTTCAGTAATTAATTAAGTAATGATGCAGTCAAGTCCAGCGATGATCATGACCAATATAATGACTTCAGTATTATCATTAATGGTCCTGGTATAAGGTAATTAATGTGGTGTTGTAATGAATAAAGACCTCAACATTATCAGGTCTGCGGCTGCTAATTTCATAGTTAATGGGGCGATGACTAAATTTAATGTCATGCACTTTCCCTCTTTTGATGCATTTTATTTGCCAAGGTTGTTGTATGCAATTTCTACTTCATTCAGTTCTTCTTCTATGACTTCTTTTTGTTCTTCAATGTTCTCTGTGTATTAACCAATTTCTTTTTCATCATCTCCATAAACATTTTTATGATCTTCATCTCTTGATTCTCTTCCGACAGCATTTTTTTAAATGCTGCCAATGGTTCAATGGTTTGTCCGGTTGAAAATGTTTTGATGAACTGGACAATGTGGTTTTGGAGGGTTTTCCCGAAAAATAATGAAATTTATTACTAACATATAATTTTAAAATAAAACATTTGTTTTCTTTGCAAAAAAAAAAATTAGAAATTGCACTAGATAAAAGTCCCTTGCCTGATTTTGAACGTCACTGGATCCAGCAGCCCTGATTTTTATTAGATTTCCTTTTAATATTTTCTTCCTTTCAACGACTTTTCAACAAAATTAAAATTCAATGGAATGACTAAAAACGTACTCCGGTTTAATCCTATTTAACTCGTATTAAGAAGCTGCCTAGGCGGAAATTATGGTGAAAAAATCCTGTAAGCGTGGCCACTTCCATATACATATTGAGTCCCATAGCGCCGAGTGAGCTCATTTGAGGTGTTGACTGAGGGGTTTCATTGGTTTAGACATCAGTGCATGTGTAACAAAAATATTTCATATTTGTATTTTTTATTTCTGTATATTTATTTTATATAGGGCTAATTTATTTATGATATACATAGGTATTTATTTTTTAAATTTGTATTTCTATATTTATATTTGATATTGTACAGGCAATATCCAAAAAGACCACCTAAGTGAGTTAACCACGGAACCACAGCGTCGCGGAGCGGCAAACTACTGCGCAGTTATAATGAAAGGCCATAATAATTAAATAATAAATGAGCGTCTGTCAATTTGATAGTAAACTTAATGGGACACTGCGCACCTACCCATAATGTGCACTTTCCCTCTACTACAAGGTTCCAAGGTAACAACTAGTGTAGTGCATAAAAACCGGGCAGCTTGCAGCACTTCTAGGTACACTGGCTGTATATTGACTTACGATTCTTTTTCATTATATCCCTCTTCTAGCGAAGAATAATCATCACGGTAATATGAACCTTCTAGACTGCTGCTCTGAAAAGGAAAGTCATGCTCTTGCCGCAAGTTTTTCTACCAGGATGTTCCTCTGCCGGGGGCCCTCAGCTCTTTTATCTTCCGTTGGATTATAACGAGCCGAAGGTGATATTTTTCGTTCCTCATTACATGGCTGATATGTTAGTTTTCATATCTTCAACCGTCAGCAGCAACTCAGCTTCTGTATCCATTCACCCCAGGACCTCAGCATTAGGGACACGATTTCTATCAGGACATGCGCATCATTCGTCTGTATCTCCACATTTTAAATGCACTAATTCCATTTTCCTTAGCTTGGGTCTACGTCCATGCCCCATGCTACATAGAACGATTGGGACCACATATGATAACATAGGCCAAAGAAGACAAAGAATGAAATGGAACTATGGATTTCTTTCGTATAGAAATCCAGAATGTCGGCTATACATGTCGCGATAGAGAAATGTCGTCAACAGCCAATGTTTTGATTTGTTGACTGCATGATCTGATTGGTACGTGGAAGAGTCGAACTTTAACCACTGCACCACCAATATGTACGACAGTAAAGTTATTTTTGTTGTGTATGTAGACAATACTAAGGGCTATGAGCAGATGTGTGACGTAGAAAACAATTGAATGAAAACCGGGTCATACGCCATGGGAATGGCCACTCGCATTAATTGAAAGCGAATCTCTATACCAGCGATGACCGTCTTTGTATTTAACAAGTCGATTGGTACTTCATATTATACTGCTATAGGATACTAATAATACATTATACTTTGTTAGGAATATCATCACCTGTTATTTGACTCTGGTAAACATAATTTTCGGTTTCCTCGGCGCTACAATTAGGGGTGAGTTTTGGTCCATCAACTCATCTCCCTCCTGACATTCCCCCCTTCTTCTTCTGACAAGCCACCACAAGTATCCTTTACAAGTCACTTGACCCCTTATCTCTAAATTGGTTCCGTTCGGTTCTTTTTCCTCTGCGCTATACTTTGTAGCCTAAGCTTTGCCCTCTGTCTCCACCTATCTCCAGACATCTTTTTCTCTCAAGCCGCCACTGACTTCTTTCGCAGGTCACTTTCCACACGTCTCTTCATTGGTTTTGTGGCCTGCCATACCACCTACTGCTCCCATTCTCGCAATGTATACGGAGTTGGAAGATCAGTCTTGAGCCATTCCCTCCACATGCCGAATCCACCGAATTCATTGGGCTATTGCCAAGTGAACGATGTCTCCTACTTCCAGGATCTCGTCTATCGCGACGTTTGTTCTTCCCTCTCTCTATCTCATTAAAGTCAAAACTTCTTCTTCCTCTTCTTCTACAGCCCCGTCCTTGGCTGGTAGGCCATTTGACGCATAGTAGAGCTGGGCCAATCCCTCCTGTGTCGTACTTTGGTTTTCTACCTCAATGCCAGTGCAGCTGAATAGGGGATCGGCATTCCCCTCCCCTTGGTAGCAGAGGAGGGGGGGGGGGTCAAATCGATCGATCGATTTCCCCCATTGCATACTATTTTGTAGCCTCCTGGCTATGCAAAGTACTCGTAGAGTCTATACAATTAGCATTGACGAGATATACTTGATTGCCCTACTACGACTATTTCTTTCCGTGATTTTCTAGGTATTAGGTAATCGCTGATAAACATAGCGACAGTGCGTGAGGTATCGAAGGCACGCCAAGGTTGTGTACCTATAATTCTGGAATTATACCTAAAATTACTGTTTCACAATATGCAAGTAGCCTAATTTGCTGTGCTCTTATTAGTTTGTATTGTACTATTGACTCGGTCATATTTCAATAATCTGGAGGTTTATCATGGTTTTCCCACACATAAATAACTGTTTCACAACGAAGAGGCATTTTAATTTACCGGAGCTAGTCTATATTTACAATACACATACGCTATATTTATTTAAAAGTAGCCTGCGTATGCTGCTATACTACAGTATAAGTCACACAATTTCCCTTTCTTATGGCAAATTAAACAATATACAAATTATAAAATGTATTCCGCTAGGTTGACTTAGTAATAGAACAAAAAGTCGATATTTATTTATTTATTTACATTATTTTATAAACAATATGTAAGTTACGCTGGGAAGGCTTCTCTCTTTAATACAGGTGTTTTTATAATTATTAATGAAGAGACTTTTATGGAAGAAGACTATATCCTTGAAGTGGTTCATTGAAATTTGCCCTGACAACGACATTATGGCTAATATTATTACATTGTAGTATTATATGGTATATATAACACTGACATTAAATTACCTTTGGTTGAAGAGGTAACCTCTTCGTTATAACCGAAATAATATTATTTCAAAATGAATTTTGAGCCGTTGGTAAACTGGTTCACTCCTCGAAGTTAACCCACAACGACTACAAGTGCCAATGAGCAAGTTCAGACATGCTTGCCACTGACATTGTGACAGGCGTTAGCTCGACTTAACTAGTTAACGAGTCTGATATTTATATTGATCTCTGTTCTTATGCTGCTGTAACTGCATTACCATCTCCAAGAATTCCATTACTTGAGCGGCACCATGTCTCTCCCATGCGGGGTCGGCGGCACGGATCTTCAATTTCCAGGTGTTCCAGTCTTGTACATCTTCTGGCAACAGGGTCCTCACTTTAGTTTCTAAGGACGCCCAGTGGTCTTGTGCTTTCTACCAAATACACATTCACAGCAGCAGTAGCATCTTCTCTTCCCTTCTAGTGGCCCCACCACGTTATCCTTCTCTGCTACTTCGGTGCATCTCAACTCGGCTACCCGGTCTTCCAGAAGAAAAATGTTGATGACTTCATCGAAGTCACAAACATCCCTGCCGTGCGCTTCAATCAATACCAAAGCAATCAATCCCACCATCTCCATCTCTATCTACAACCATCTCTATCTAAAACAATAAAAATATGCCACCCGCAAAACCCTGGTCAAAAGTTAATTTGGAGCCAATAGGACCCCAGCATCTAAAGCTTAGAATGTGTAATAATGACCGTAATAATAAGTACACTACCAACCACCCTGGCCACTGGTCGCCCATGAAATGTTCCTAATTGACCCCTGACCGGATGTGGACCTCTGTTCCTTAATAACATCCACAGGTTCCCCACACTCTAAAGCTTGGAAAGTCATGTCTTGAGCGGAACAATAAAATGACCACTGTCTACAAGTCAGGCCACGAGTCTGTCATGAAGTAACTATAGTGACCGGACATAATGCCTCTGGCTCTAATTGACCCGTGACCGGATATGGGCCTCTGTTCCTTAATAACTTCCACAAAGGTCCCACCCCTCTAAAGCTTGGAAAGTGATGTCAGGAGCATAACAACATTAGAAAGACTCTTGTTCGTGGCCTTGAGATGTGGGTCCAGGTCCAGTAAACAACCTGCGTTACTTTCACTTTCTTTCATCAGATTACGGTCGGGAACATGAGGGAATCAAGTTCGAGGCGAGTAGGATGGATTTGGCGGTTCATGGTCCTTTTTTGGCGCCTTTCTTTAGTCTTACCTCAACACTTGGGAACATCAGCTAAGGAATAAACAAACATATAATAAACAGAGACAGACAGCACGGTTTTTGAAATTTTTTCAGGGGAGGGAGGTTTCACACTAATACTGCGTGCCTATTATGGAGATTAATATTAACTTATTCTTAGGGTTAAAATGTTAACAAAACAATTGTGATTTTTCATTATACATTTCCATTATAAAATTAAGTATCTTGTTTACATTTTTAATCTCAAGTTAAGACGAAAAATAATCGCAAAAGTAGACCCGAAGGGAAAGGGAAGCTTTTAAATAGCTAGTTCAAATTTCGGCTACCTATACATGAAATAGAGTGATTTATTTGACGTTTCCTTTCAAAACTGTCTGAAAAGAACTTCGGGAATTGCATCAGGCAATGACATGGTGCCTCAACAGTAATTATTAGTCGATAATAATAGGAAAATTCTGGTAACATAAGTGTTTCATGTAAGGAGACATATTTGAGGCTTGAATAAGTTACAAGTTGGCTCCGGAGCCGCCAGTTACGTGGAATGAGATAAACCGTATTAAAAATAAATGATGACAAATAGGATAAAAGAAACAAACGTACCTACAGGTATATTAGTCTACCTAAGTTACATAAGTGTCCAGTTCTGGGTGGTGATCATATCAAATCTGGCATTTTCTCTCATATCCAGATAAAAATGCCCAGAAGGAATGTGGCTAAAACTGGAATTCTTGCTGAATCATCGACGATAAAACCGAACAAACTACATACTATACACACCTGTGTCTTGTGGGCCCCCATAGTACTACCTAATTTAATACCTATTTGCCCTTCAAAAAATACATGCAAGACAACTTGGCATCTTGTCAGTAAATTAGGTAATAATCGTGTCACAAATTGTTCAATTAAGGGTAGTTACTATAGACTGGAGATAGGATGACTCTGGAAACTGGATGGACAATCGATGATAACCCCAAAAGAAGTTTCAGACGTAGAAGTGTTCCAGACCGCACTCTAACTCAATTTATCTCGGTTATTATGACGAATTTTGAAATTCAGAAAAAAATGAGAGAACAAGGATGAGTCAAACTATCGTATGGCAGAAAGTATTTATCGGGTGTTCAGGGGTGCTCCCAAAAAATAATTCTACCAAAAAAGTTTGTCACCAACTTTGCTATGAAAGTATAATATTATTATTTTATTTACATTATTATATATACAGTATACCTATTATATTTTATTAATATTATTTTACGTATTATTATTACATATTATATCAATTGCATTATATTATTCAAAATTTCAAATCGCGTAAAAGTGATGTCAGATGTTCTGGAATACCCCGTATTTTATTTATAAGTTGAAACCGTTCTTAGGCCAATTGTTTCGTAGCCTGAGATTTCATATTGTGTTGTGGATTCTGAACCACATGGGGAACATAGTAAAGTCAGGAGATCATTTCGGAAGTGACCAAGACTCCATACGCCTGACTGGCAGTCTCAACGCCTTATCATGTCCCATCATGTTTTCCCGCCAACGCTGTGCGCACTACCAAGTTTGCTGCAAATTCGAACAGGCTCTGTTCAGGTGGATTGAACTTGGTATGCGCGTTGGCATGTGTTTGTTCATTCACTCAGGTTTTTTGGCAGTCTCTAGTACATGTGCACGAACATTGAGGTCATTCTATATAGAAATAGCAGGATGTTCAGTGCTAAGATTGTTCACTTTGACATGTTGCTCCAAGCCAACGACTTCAATAAGCTATGGCGACGCTGGCAACACCCTGTATACTGCATGTCATTTAATGTATACCTGTTCCAAATGTCCTTCAGATCACATATGCAAATCTGGCATTTCGTCCAGGTATAATAAACTTCCAAATTGTTCCAAGACCATATTACTAAAAAACCTGGAAGGATGAGTCAGGTACGAGTTAGGTTGGCGACCTTCAGGCTCGCTTTCATCCTTGGCATTCCCACATTGAGAGGGAAACCACAAACCATGGGCTCGGTAACCTGCCCACTTACCGCCATAAGAGGCAACCTGGTGTTATAAAACAGATTATCGCAGATTCCGGTTATATGTGGAGAGATAATCTCGCCTTTAGGGCTGCGGATATGCCAGCGGCTGCGTCTGGTAGAAGATTGTATACTGTAGATAGAAGACTGAGGTTGTGTAATATGGGGGGGGGGGGGGGGAGGGGTTAACCGAAATTAGAAGATATAGAAAAACTGGGTCCTGGGGTCCCGGTTAGGCGTAGATCGTGGGCTCGAATCCCGCCAAGCCCAGTTTTTCTATATCCTCTAATTTCGGTAATGACGTGGAGGTTGCCTCTTCAACCAAAGTTAATTTAATGCCAGTGTTATATATACCATAATGTATGGCAATATAAAGGAGGGGGAGGGGATAATGTTATTCTTAGTAGAACTCCAGCTATTCGAATCAGCGATTATTCAAATGGCTTTTAGAAAGAAAAAAGTTTTTTCGACTAAGCTGACTGAAAATTTGCTATGACAACCAAGTTGCGTACTTTGACCCTGATGTTTAGTTAACCTAGACTTTCTTATCTTTGCTACACTAGTACTCACTTATAATTAAGCAAGGATGCATCCAGGGCCGTGCTCAGGGGGGTGGTCCATGGGGTTTGGACCCCCCCCCCCGAAATAAATTTTTGTATGTAAACCTGTATGGTTTGAAGAATTTATCCATTAATTCATTAACAAATTACGTTAAAAAAAAATTTGGACCCACCCCCCCAAATCAAAACCTGGGCACGGCCTTGGATGCATCCATTATAGTATTGAAAATAAGCTAGATTTCGTCAATATTATACCCCCTTTTTTGGAGAGCTCTAAATATCAGAGTTAGAGTATAATACTATTCGAATCAAGTCCGATCCCAATAGGTGGAATTGCGTATGAAAATATGTTAAATAGCTGAAATAGTAGTAAATTTCGATATTTTAATGAATTTGCATCTTTTGTGGTCCCGAACCAAATGTAAAGATTTCAACGGAAGGCATGTCTGTCGGCCTGTCTATGCATTGATTTGTGGAAACACTATTCGGTCAACTTCGACGAAATTTGGCATGTACAGTATGTTGACAAAAATTATATCTGCCATTTTCCCAATAATGAACTAAGTCATTATTGTTGGGGGAGGTGGGTACATTCGGATACCCTCCAAAAACGGCCGAAAGGCAATTTTCCTGAAAATAGTTTCTTACATGAAACAAACTTGTTTTTATTTATGAAACCACTACATCGATTATTAACTTCTGGTTTAGGTGTTGAATAGAGGAGTAATTTAGTACCCTGCACGTTGCCTTCTCAACAAAGTTATTCTTAGCTAGGATTTCTGAAAAAGTGGTTTGAATTGGTCATGATAAGAGCTCTCGAGTTAATTGCAAATTCGCCCACATGGAAAATAAAGACAATTCTCCTTTTCTTTCTCGAGGGTTAAATAACGTTCAGGAGCGGTCACAGACTTCCTGTGCTGGACGTGTCTTTGTTCCACTTCTTCAGAGATCATGCAAAGCAGGCGTATCTTAGTCACCTACTATAATTGAAGGTATAAAAGAACCATAATTATTGTGATGTGAGGCAGCCTACGAAATAGGCTACGTGAATGAATGAATGCGTGTGTGTGTAGTATAGTAAAAGGGAAAGCGTTTCAAACAACAACAACAATGTATACAGGCACATGATTGTATAGGTAGTTGTAGGAGGTACCTACCTATTAGTCATATGTTAAAACCAGCAAGAGGCGCTATCATAAAGATACCATGATGAATCTAATTCGCATTAATATGAAAACTTTCCCAACGAAGTGTCAAAATGGTGATCCAGGGGTGATATCTATATAAAGAACCGTTCCGAGTTTACTCGAACATGCTTTCCAATTTATCAAAATTAGTAGATAGAGAAAATGAGTAATTTCATGGTAAATAATTTTCCTATGGTTCAATTTCCGATATCTGGGGGGGGGGGGGGTGTCCACCTGACATCACTGGAGGTGAGGTAAATTCTAGATAGGTCACACCAACACAACACACAGCAATACTGGCAGGGCACGCAATGCGTTTGAGCGTGAATTTACTATCATTTTTTCAAAAAAAAACATTTTTTTGTTCAAAACCAAATACCTTTCTGGGAAAGCAACCTGTCCAATTTCGTTACTCAATTTAACACCTAAAACATACCTGAAGGTAGAAATCATCGATAGAAAGGTTTCGCAGAAAAATGATCTTCTATTAATTTTTCTTTAAAATTGAGTTATTTTTATTTTTTTACCCCCAGAAGCAAACTATCAAGGGGCTAGCGACCCCCCGCATTTTATCAACATTAATAACAACTACAATATATATGAATTTAAAAGAAATCGTTGGAGCCGTTTTTGGGAAATAATTTTTTTAGACGTTTTTTTTGGAGTTTTTTGAGAATAAAAACCCCCCAAATTGAGTTAGCCCCAAATAAAAAAAATGATCACGAGGTATGATTTTTGTGAACCTTCATGCCGAATTTCATCAAAATCGACCGAGTAGTTTGCCCGGAAATCGACGCACAGACAGACAGACATACAGACAGAGCAACAGACAGAGCGACAGACAGACATTTCGTAAAAACCACTTTTTTGGGTTCCTGGTACCTTAAAACGTGTAAATCCGTTGAAATCTCGGAATCGAAAATTACGACCGTCGCAAAGCTTTCCTTATACTACGTATAAATTGGAACAATAAATATACCCGTCTGTGAATTTATAAGTATCTAATATCTATGTACCCCTCTTATGATGGCACCACCTAAAATAATGTCCCTATTAATAGTTTAATAATGTCCTGAAGGACGTTTTTATGGACCTAGGCCTACTTATAGTGGCCCATTGGCCCCCTTTCCAATGCCAACGACCCCATGGATTGCGGACATTACTTGTATTGTTTCCTTACGAGTTTTGGCCATTGGCAAACTGGTATAAGTCGTCAATGTCAAACTACACCGACTACAAGCGATAATGGGCAAGCTGAGACAAGCTTCCCATTGACGCAATGAAATAGGCGATAGCACGACTTCACCAAGTACATATACGTGTCAAATGTCCCTATTAGTCATTGGGATTTAAGACAATGAATGGTGGCTGTTCACAGCTTTTGTTAAAATAAATCGTGAAACTTATAAAAATATACACTGTATAATATACAATGCATAACTTTGCAGATCCGCCCAATGACATTAGTGAGTTGTCTCTACTGCTTTTGTATTGATCGCAATTGCGGTATTGTGGAAGCTTATTAGTGATAGTTGATGACCCTGAGACTTTCTTTACTAATTTGGTCCAATTAACTAGCGGAAGACCACCAAGTCGTCGTGTCCAGTCGTCGGATAAACAGTTCAATTAGGAAAAATGGATATGTACAGAGAATGGCACAACATTGAGGTTTCAATACCGTATGCAGCTTGGGAGAATACGACAAGGCAGGCTACGAAACCAATGGTTGGACGGGGCAGAGCCGAGAGGGAGATAAAAGGTGGATGCAGAGGACGCCGAGAGAAACCAGGGCGGAGGTCGTGTGAGAGCTGAAAGCTCATCCGGGTTATAGCACCAGAAGGAGAGTCATGAGGAAATCAAGGACATTTCGAGAAAGGAATGTAGAAGGTGACAGGAGAGCTCACGGAACCAATGGAAGGACAGGGTAGAGGGAAATCGAAAGAAGTCAGTGGCGACTAGGCAGAAGAAGCCAAGGGAAGTCAGGGCGGAGGTGGTGTGAGAGCTCAAAGCTCACCTGGGCACCATAAGGAGAATGATCTGGAAATCAAGGAAATTTTGGGAAAGGTATGAAGAAGGTGACAGGAGAGCTCACAGAACCAATGGAAGGACAGGGTAGAGGGAAATCGAAAGGAGAAGTCAGTGGCGAATATAGGCAGAGGAAGCCGAGGGAAGTCTGGGCGGAGGTGGTGTGAGAGCTTAATGCTCACCCGGGCTATAGCGTCAGAAGGAGAAGGATGAGAAAATAATGGAAACTGTTGTCATGGTCGTCATGGTTGTCAAGGTGGCGGCCTCGTACACGAAGAGAGAATGAGTGAATTGGCGTGAGGAGCAAAAGTTCATTCCAGACCAAGGAACCAATGAAGAAACGAGGTTGAGGATGTCGGTGTTTGGTTGGTGACTTAATAAATTTGGAACAGAAGCAGGAGCAGATGGTTTTACTAAGAAAAGGAAAATGTGCTTCTGTACTTAAGTAATAGCTAATAGATAAAATGGCATAGGTTTGTCATCTTCATACCTTTTCCACCAGAAGCAAATATTCTAATTCTAACTAATAATTTCTCTGAGCGTTTTGAGCCACAATTTTCAGGACATTTATAAAACACAAGTGCCCCATCAACTCATAAACGTCTCATAAGTCACGAAAACGATAAAAAGTGAAAAGGCAGTTATAGAAGAAGTTATGCGGTTACGAAGTACGGAAGACTAAACGATACCCATTGATATGAAATAGTTCATTTATGGAGAATGGATAGGTCAAAGTGAGAGCAGCCACGATACATACAGTGTGTGATGAAGACCATACAGTGCAGCACGTCAAGGCCATGTGAGCAGTTTCTCTGGTAACTGGACAGTTTGGATGTGTAGTGTGCAGGCACGTGTGATAGGCATCAAAAGATTATTGCATAATTACTGGCTAGTTTTTAATAAGTTAATTAATTGCCGTGGTTTCTATTAATCCGTGTCAGGTGTCAGGTCCCCCCCCCCCCCCTATGCCCATAACAAGTTTGTGGAAGCATTAGCAATATTGATTTGCAGCAAACTGAAAGTTCGAGCGATTTGAACGCTGTCCTATTTCTGTTATACTCAATGGTCTCAATGGCTTCGAACATGTTGAGAAGTTGCCTAAACCTGTCTAAATGTCAGTTTCACCCCGTACTTACATACGACTATGTGTTTTCTTTATTTGGTGAGAAAAAGACAAAAAATTATGGTGAAAAAGGTGAATGTTGTAATATTACTTTTTGACATAAGCCAGTCTTAAGAAGAATTAAGTCACTCCATTCAGTGTCAATGACCTATTGCACCTTCACTTTTGTGATTATGCAATGTGTCGCTTTTATTTTTATTGTCATAAGGCGCCCATTCCACCGACCGGCTAGGGCTATTTACAAAAACGGTGACGTGGTAGCAGACATTCAAGACTTAGGTGGCGATTCTACCGATCTCGCATTGCAGAATGCAAATGAAATGTTTGTTTTCCTCTAAGCCATAGTTAAAATTGATCAATGATCATACAGTAAAATCACAAACAAACAAACTAAAATTAAAAAAATGGATTCATGTGATATGTTAATTACAAACATTTTAATAGATTTCTATAAAAAGAAAAACAAACATTTCCGTCAATGTCATTTGCATTCTGCAATGCGAGATCGATGTAAACCCCGCCTAAGTCTTGAATGTCTGCTACCACGTCACCGTTTTTGTAAATAACCCTAGCCGGTCGGTGGAATGGGCACCTCACCCCATGAAAGCGCTATTTGCAACGCGTTCAATTGTGTCAGGAGCACTGAGCTAGCCCAAAATTAATAAATATGGCCACTGTTCTAGGCTTTCATGAGTTGAGTACGAAATTCCTCTTAGTTGGTATACGTTTGAGTTCTAAATAGAAGAGATGGGACTAATATTTTTTTCTCTTGTCACATAATAAACGTGGAACAAGCTAAGAAATATTCGAGTGTGTTATATGGGGATTCCGAATATTTATGCGACCCGAATAAATATTCGAGTATATAATCAGGCCCAATGGTTATGAAAAAAATCTTCTAATGCGGCTATTCTACCGACCTCGTTTTTCATAATGCAAGTGTATGACGTGGTAGCAGACATCATTAATAAGCCTCTGCCATATTTTAAGGAGACTATAATGTAGATACTTAACTTAGCTATTATAAATTAAGTTATAATATGGTAGAGACTTATTAATGATGTCTGCTACCACGTCATGCACTTGCATTATGAAAAACGAGGTCGGTGGAATAGCCGCCTAAACGGAAATTCAATCTGCGCATGACTTAAGGCGCCCATTCCATTGACCAGCTAGGGCTATTTCCAACAACGGTGACGTGGTAGCAGACATTCAAGACTTAGGTAACGTTTCCACCGACCTCGCATTGCAGAATGCAAATGACATTGACGGAAATTAGAATTTTTCTTTTTATAGAAATCTATTAAAATGTTTGTACTTAACATATCCCATGACGCCATTTTTTAATATTAGTTTATTTGTTTGTGATTTTACTGTATGATCATTGATCAATTTTAACTATGGCATAGAGGAAAATAAACATTTCCGTCAATTCTGCAATGCGAGGTCGGTGGAAATTCCACCTAAGTCTTGAATGTCTGCTACCACGTCACCGTTGTTGGAAATAGCCCTAGCCGGCCAATGGAATGGGCACCTAACAGGAAACTTACCGTTGACATAGGCCACCACAAAATAGGTTGCTTCATATTGTTTATATTTTAAAAGTTAATACTTCAGTTAGGTCTACAAAGATTTGGTCTCTCCATTTTTTTTTTTTTTTTTTTTTTTTTTTTTTTTTAAGATAAATCGCATACAAACAATTTAATGAATGTACCCGATTGACCTTTTCAGTCGCCTCTGTAGGTTATTAGGCTAGGGGACTATTTAAAAAAAAAAACATAATTTCATCTTTTTTATGAGTGATAGTCAATAGTGGAATGGGAAGAAAAAAAGTTTGTAGAATAATTAATAAAACGATAATAATGGAAAAAGTGCTCGAACAAGCTGCTGTCTGATAGTAGTGCAGTCTGCTGCCAGTGTTGCCACTGGTGAAGCGCGCAGAATTGGCGGGAAAGAAACTGCTTAGTAATAAAATGAGATGAAGTTACGGTATATACCGTATATATTGAATATTTGTATTAATTACGTACATTTCTAAATATATTTTTATTTTTTGGAGCCAAAGTGCGCCCTACAGCACCACTGAGTTGTAATTTTTTTTAAAGAACTTATTATGGACCCAGGCCTACTTATAGTGTGGGTACAAACGTTCTCGATGTCAACCTACACCGGCTACAAGCTGACAATTGACGCAATGAAACAGGCGAAAACATGACTTAACGAAGTACAGATACGAGTCACCACGGAGGTGTTATTTACACCACTGCCCCGTAAACCAAGACCAGCCATTGAAAATAAGGGCCCAGAAATTTTTGGGCGGAGCGAATGTCCCATCCCTCCTACATAGAACTCTACCTAAGCTTATTAATCGCGATGCACTCGTGCGCGAACCATGAACTCTAACGACCTCGAGAAATTTTCTCGTGTCAACAGATCGCGTCAATAGATTGTCCACAAAACATTACATAGTCGCGGACACCTGGACAGTGAAAATAGTGGCAGATGTCTTTAAGGTAGAGAAACCTTTGACAGACATGGGCCGGGTACAGGAGTGATGGGACGCGGAAGATGTGACGGGGGCAGTATGGGTAGAGATACCAGTCCGAGGAGACGCCGGTATGGGCGCAGACTGGTCTGAGAGAGATCGGGATAGGTTTTCGAACGTGCGACAACTTTCTATGTTGAGCATTCACTTGATTGTTGCATCACGCGTCGTCTCAAGCTAATCAATGGGTCTACAAATATTTAGCAAATACGTCGATTCTCTTCCTCGTGTTCTCAGCAAAGTCCATTCCTGACAGTGAAACGGAAGGTCGATGTTTGTATTGTTTTTCCAACGCCTGTTTTCAGCATTTCTACTTTAAGCAACCCTGTCAGCCTGGAGGGGGAGTGAGTCTGTTTTTTACTTGAGGCACCCTGGGGGCAGACTACTTCCCCTCAGGGAGAAGGGGAGTTGACTGAAAGGGTGGACCTCCTGATTATAGTGGATTCCAAACCACTTGGGGATCATAGTAAAGCCACAAGATTAATTCAGAGGTGACCAGGACTCAAGGCGCACTTAGACTGATGACTGGTAGTCTCAGTGAGTTATCATGCCCCACCATGTTCCCCTGGCAATGCTGTGCACGCTACCGAGTTTGCTGCAGTTTTTAACAGGCCCTGTCCTGGTGGATTCAACTATGTTTGGCCATTGGCACGGAAGATCGATGTTGGAGACACTACAAGGTTGGAAAATGTTTTCCACGGCGCTCAGGTCCACCCGATCCAGTGGCACCACGCTGTAGTGCGGATAGCGTGCAGTATAACACAGGTTCCACTTTTAATATAGACCCTACTATCCGTGTGGTGTGGTTTCACTTCTGATAACCAAGGATTCGAGCCTTTCCTGGACATCCAGTACGCGTGGAAACACAGGTTTACATCCATACAAAGCCATTTGCGCCCGGACTTCAACTAGTTATTTCTTCTTGTTACAGACCACGATGGATCGCGTCCAGCGCGCGGCACTAGTCCTAGCCCTGGTGTGTTGCAGCGCAGCCAACAGCGTCGACAACAGACCAAGAAGACAATTTCCCGCAGCAGAGTGGGTGCCTCTGACACAACCCTGCCCTACGTGTCGTCCCCTAGCGGATCCCACGGATACTACAAATAATGTCAACGACATAGGACTCGTACCTCCTAGAGCGCCCCTTACTAGCAGACAGGTAAGAGATTAGAATACCTCCAGGGCTCCAACAGCCAACAGCCAACAAAGACAGCTTAATGCGGGGGAGTGGGTGCTCCTGGCACAACCGGACCCCACATGTGGCATAAAATTATTTCCATGAAGCAAATGGACTTCCACTAGAAAGGTTTTTCTTCACTGCTAAGTAGGGCTCCTAATAAACAGTGAAAAGGAAAGAAAGAAACAAAGAAAGAAAGAAAATTGTTTATATTTTCCATGTGGGCGAATTTTGGGCCTTTATGGTATGAGGGGAGGCACTCGCATTTCTTATCTCAGTTTTCACTGCATGTTCCAGGTTCACGGGACAGGCAACTTCTTCACGCAAAACTTTCCACCTCAGCAGTTCCAGCAGAGGCCGTTCCAAAGTTTTCCAGGAAGCTTCCAGCAATTCAACCAGCAGCCGCAGCAGCAATTTAACCAGCAGCCGCAGCAGCAATTCAACCAGCAGCCACAGCAGCAACAGCACTTCCCGGCAGTGCAGAATTTCTTCCCCCCGCAGCAGTCATCACCCTTCCTGCCGCAGACGTACCTTAACAACCCTCAGCTCCTGCTCAACGAGAACCCACAGCTGCTGTCCCTCGTGTCCAACCCGCAGCTGCTGCTTGGTCAGCAACAACAGCAGAAGAGTCAGACGCCGTCGGTGAATGCTGTTCCGTCGGGTGAGAAGAAGGATGAGAATCAATTGAGGTAAGAGGGAATCAATTTGTTGTTATGGATATTATTAAATAAAAATAAAAAATGGCCTTGCGAGGAATCGACATAAAATTTACACTTACCAGTACCCAAGTTTTTAGACTTCAGTTCTGCAGCTTTTCAGCCATAATTTTGAATAGGTGTCTGGAGTAGATGCAAAATGGATCAAAGTGACTGCCTCAATAATGTCTATCGAATATTGCATAGGACAACTGAAGTAAATTTGGGTTTGTTATACTATACAACAATGTTCTTTTCGAGTTTCTCGTTATTTATACATATCAAATTCAATAATTTTGTCTAATCTGTGTTAAAAAGTACTTATCATAACATTGTACAATAGCATATCGAAATGCTCAGAAAAAATTCTTATGTTCGATGTTATGTTTTTGTCAGCTCTACGATTGAAATTTCATGAGATTTACACTTACAAGGCTCTTTCCCCTACGATTGTCTCTTCAACTATATGTGAAATAATGATCATCCATGCCCTTATAAGTTTAACCGTATTGATGGTGTAAGGAATTTAATTGACTTCGAGCGCACTCTTCGTTTCCTATTTTCAGGTTCAAACAGGATCAGGAAAAGAGCTCAACCAAACAACCCCAGGACATTCGACTAGATCAGGAGGCCACTCCACCCCTGACCCGTCTGCAGCTACCTCTAAACAGCCCTCCAACACAATTCTTGCAATCGCAACAGTTTCTGCAGTCCAACCAGCCGCAGCAGTTCCAACAGTTCCAGCAGCAGCCTCCGAAATTTCAGCAGTTTCAGCAATTCCCACCGCGCCCTGAGCAACAGTCTTTACTTCAGGTAACGCTTAAGAAAAATTATAACCACACATGGGTCGTATTATTAGAGGGAATTTGTTACACATGAAATGAAAGGTCCCATTTATGTCCTACCACATTCTAATACCACAAACCTAGTATAACTTAGAATATCATTGGAATCTCAGTGGAGGATGAAGAAAATTTTATGGCAATTTATAAAACTAAGGAACATGGGGGTGGGGGCATAATTTGCCTTACATCTTGACATTAGAGATTGCAAAGATTTTTAATTTTTAAATGGATTATTTATTATCCGTGGTTCCGTTAAAATAATGATGATATTAAAACCAAGCGCCGTTACCCAATTGCCGATGCTTTGGGGAGTAATTTTCCAATATTTCTGTAATTATTTTTCAATTTTTCAAGAAAACGTGGAGTTCCTCCTGTCCTCATAAATCCCTTATTTATTTATTTTATTTAATGAAAAATATGAAATTCTACTAATTTATTATGTGATGCTGTATTTTATTTTATTTATTTCTATTTTTAATTTTTAATTTTGAGTGATAAATGTACGTTGATTCTCTTTCAGCTATGTAGCTGTTGTGGCTACTGCTGATCAGTGTAAATGTAAAAATTGTTTTCAATACACATATATTATTATTATTATTATTATTATATTAATTTTAATCTAACAAGTCCCATGATTACAGCAATCCAGCTGTAACCATTAAACCAACCAGTATTTTTAAATACAGCACACAAAGCTAAACAGACCCAGGCACAGTATTATGAATTATTACTATATTCAATAATTTTCTTTGTTCAGGTAAATCCCGCTGACCCATTCCTGACGCCGCCACCATTCCGCAACTCTAGCGACATCCAGATTCCTGGCCTCGAAAAAGAAGAGATCCAACTGTTGTACGTGCCTGTTGAAACTCTCAGACAAAGAGGACATCTTCAGGGACACCAGGTCGACGATTTCAATCTCAACGCCCCACAGTTTTTCGGCAATTCCAATGGACATTTCATTACTCAGGTAAGAATGAGGAGTGTACCCAAAGACGAACACACAGTGGCAAGAAAATGCGATGAAAAGCTTAAGCCCAACTATTTTAAAATAACTGTACCGTAAAAAGACACCTTAATCATATCCGAACTTGGTAAACTCATGCTTACACCTGTCATATTCAGCCAATGATCGCAGTCGGTGTAGGTTGACATCAAGGAACTCATAGTTTTTCAATTTTCAAAGACGCATGATAATCGCGCTCAAGCCTTAGCTTACCGACCACACAATGCACAATACACACACTAAACATCTGCGGATGTTCGCACGGGGCCGCAGTCATGGAACACCCGTAAAATTACCCAGTAAAATTATACAGAACCCACAGCCTTCCACTTGAAAATCCAGCGCCTTACCAACTGGCTACTTTATAGACAATCTTGATTCACTAGCAACCCTCCTTTACAGACTCCAGCACCGACACCTCGGCCTCAACTGCCCCTGGTACCACCACCTGCCGTCCTCACCCAAGGTCTGCCTCTTCGTGATGCCCCTCAGCAGTTCGCCACTGAACCACCAGCCTCTCCCCCGACCACCGAGCAAATAATCACCATCCAGCCCCGACCGGTGTCAACAGTACGTCAGCAGTCACCGACGGAGAGTCAGAGGTTCACAGCTCGTCCTTCGACGAGACCCAGCGAGCCTACAACGAAGCAAACCCAAGGAACGACATTCCTCACCAATGAGCACCTAACCAAGGTAGGTATCAAACCGGGTTGTGGAAAAAAAAGTGACTGTTTAAGGTTAAAGCTGTATATGATAACTTTTCTAAAGCACTTGACGATGAAGCCGCGTCTTGAATCTAAAAGTTCTATAACCGAAATTCAACGATGAGAATGGGTAAATAAATCAGAAACTTAATAGCAAGCTGAGTTTACGGAGATATCGCCAGTATTACAAGACCATTTCCTTAAAATGCTGATTAATTTTCCTTATATTTTTCAGGTCACTGAAACTCTTCGCACAGAAGTGACAGCACCTATCCCCCAACCAACACTTCCACCATCATCTCAGCCACTTCAGAACCAGCCAGCTTTTCAACAACAGCAGCAATTTCAGAATTTACGTCCGCAATCTTTCGAACAACTTCAAACGGCACCCGAATTTGAAACATTGCAGCAATTGCCGGAAATACCCGACTTTGGAACTTTGCCACCAAGACCTCAGCTTCTGCAGGCGCCACAGCAAGTTCCTCGGCAGCCAGAAAGGCCTAACTTTGAGAGATTTCAACTGAGACAGCAGCAGCAGCAGCAGCAGCAGCTGACTAGACAGCCTGAAAAACCAGAATTTGACACATTGCAGCAAAGACAGCAGCCACTACCAATTAGACAACCCGAGAGACTTCCACTGACAACCAGACATCGCTTTACTCCTACCCCGAGGCCTGACTTTACTATCACCACAGAAATAACACCTCCAAGCACCACGCTTCAGCCACATCAACCTCCTCTTTCAATATACCTGCAAGATGACTCGGGGAAAGCTAAAATAATTGACGTCCTAAGATCACTTAAGGACGCTCCGACTATATCTGTCATCGACAATATCGCTAATGACAATCCAAGAGTATTCGTTGGCCCAGTAAATTTACACTCTTCTTCTGGATTTGGAAAATTCGACCTGCCATACTTGTCAAATCTGGAGCAAAATAATGCACAGGGAGAGATTAACGTGCCTTTCTTCGTAGCACCGTTGAACTTCATTCCACCACCTGGATACTCAAAGATTCCTTTCCCTGCTCCTCACGTTGGATCCGTTGTGGTATCGAATGCAATTGATGAACAAGTCTCTGTGTCGGATCAAAGATTCACTACGGAAGCTACTACACTAGAACAATTGCACAGCGTTGAACCAGAAGCCCCTGTTACATCTTTGCCAGAAACAACCACGACCGTTCGCACACGCGGTCGCCGACCAACCAGTTATAGACCACCTGTGAGGAAACCTAACCATAGCAGACGTGTTACTGCTCGGCCTTCAGAAGAAGAGACGATTCCACCCACCGCTGAGAACCATTTGGGCCAACAAGACTACTTGCGCGAACCCCAGGAAGAAAGAAGGCGACCGACAATACCGAGCCGCCGGCAACGGTTCAGAACGACTACCGAGCAAGTTCCACAGACGGAAGTTCCAGTCCAAGCTGAACAATCAGTTGATTCTTCACCTGCTAGAGCTACAGTTTCTCAACAAGAACAAGAACCCGCAGAAATTATCCCACCTGTCCCAACACATCGTCTGGTGGAACCTGTGTTGCCCGCAGTCGATTTTACCCCGACTCACGCTCCTAATGAAATTCAGCCAGTACCCCAACGGCCCCGCACGCACGTACGAAGACCATCATTCCCTGAGCTGGATTTCAACCCTCCTCCACCGCCACCTCCAGCATTTGATTTCCGACCACCTCATCTGACATCACATGATTTCCGCCAGCCACAAGTAAATAACTTCCCTGAGGTGCCATTTAATGCATTCCAACAGTCCCAATTTCAGCAGCAGCAGCAGCAGCAGCCAGAAAATTTGCAACAACCCCAATTTGAACAACAACCAGGACGTCTACAGCAGCCTCAATTTGAACAGCCAGGACGATTGCAATCTCAGTTTGAACAGCCACCCCAATTCCAGCAGCAACGTGAGCGATTCCAGCAGTTACCTCCCCGACAAGAGCAGCAAGGTCTTTTCGAGTCCCCTGTTCAATCAAAAAGGCCACAAGCAGAAGAGCCACTCGTAGAAACTAATGGAGATAGTGGTTTCCAACAGCAGAGCATTGATGGGAACAGGGATGTGACAACTGCGCAACCGATTAGTTCAACGCAATTTTTCGAAAATATTAACACACTGGCACATAATGAAGAAATTTCAAGCTACTCAACAGACAGTACTGAGAAAACAACAACAACAACATCCACAACTACAACCCCTGCCCCAACCACTACTCCAGTTCCAACTACAGCTCAGCAAAAGGAACCCGAAGCGGAAGAATTTGAAAAATTATTGGATGTAACAAGGAAGCCATCACGTGTCAGCTACCCCAATGTTCCAGGAGTTAAGTCATATCCCAACCCCGGAGCCGTTAAACAACGCTCTCATTTGCGATCCAGAACACGGTACACTACAGCTTCAACCACCACCACCGATAACAGCGATGAAGTGAGTCCCGTAGAACTTTCTAGTCCAACGGCTGAAGAAGCTACTCCATCTACAACCACGGAAGCAACCAGAACAACGTCCCGATACCTGTCACACTTCAACCGCTCAAGGAAACCATTACGACCAACTACATCTACAGCCCGACCTGAGGCAACAAGTCCCCTGCCAAGTCGAACTTCCTACACAGTTCGCCCATTGAGGCGCTCAACGTTTCGCACTTCCGTCGCTACAAAACGAATCAGAAAGCCCACAACACCTAGCCCCCACGATGACGATGGTGAGGACGAAGATGTTCCAGAACAAACATACGCGAAGAAACCTCGTCCAGATTTCGCTCCTTCAGCTATAAGCAACGAAGTATATGATGAACAATCCCCTCCAGCTCTTCCCAAGCCCAAGATTCGTAAGCCGTACTATCAACACAAGCAAAAGAATGTAGAAATAATAGATGACCCCCCTACTTCCCCTAGTCCATCTACGAAGACGTATCAGGAGCGTAAAGATGAAGAGGCTTTGGATGATATAAAAGCAGAGCACGATGTTGAGATTAGCCAACCAGATGCAGATACTGAAGTAAATGAATCCCGGGGATCCACTACGGCTCCGTCAGGACCTTCTGGACCAACTGGGCCTAGTGCTTATGAGGAACATGAAAAGGATGCACATGAAGAAAGGAAGAAGGCGAGAGACCCGGAATATACAAAGAAGGCAAGTAACAACGTCATTGTGTTGATACCTGTTAAGGAAGGCTAAAGAGGAGGCATGAAATCAAAATTTTCATACCATAACTCACCAAATGTGTTCAAAGATTTAAGAACTTGTGGTCATTGAAGTTGCTCTTAGGCTTTATCTTTAATAATTGATTAATTAATAGCTAATTAAAAATTCTTTTGTGTTTTGCAGCCACGACGCCGACTTCGAGTCCGAGTCCAAAAACGACCCCACGACAACTTCGAAACAGCCGAATCTCAAAACCACGGCGCACTCAGCAACGCTCTCATTAAAGCTACACCTACGCCTGACCTGTACCATTTCTCTCAAGATGCCGAATATGACTACAGTAAATTTATCGGCACCCAACAAAAAGGCCACGTCCGAAACATAACCGCTGATATTCTAGAAAGTACCAGCACCTTCTCCTCGCCCGGTACAGACGCACAGCTTCATCACGTCACCATTGCCAGCGAACCTACCACTATTCTCCCAGAAACTTCAACAGCGGAAATAATTACAGTGACGCCAGCAAAAACAATGAAGGAACATGAAACTACAACAGTAAGACACGAAACAACAACAGCCAGACATGAAGCAACAACTCTAAGACAAGAAACGACAACGATTAGGCATGAAACAACGACTGATTCCTCCGAAACAACGACTTCTAGTGAAGAATTTCCGAGTACTGTAATGGAAACATCTTCGCCAGTTCCCATAACTAGCTTGCCTTTATCTTCTGAAGAGGAGGGAGAAGAGAGGCACACCAAAGTCGTAAGAACATCAACAACGACACAGGTCTCACACGAGACCGAGATTTGCTACAAGGGCAAATGTATTAAGACTAATTCGGACAATCCGGAGCAGGCGCTGAAAGATCTTGTTGATTCGGTACATTCGGCGGAAACGGCAAAGTCGTGAAAATAACGGGTGCCGGATGTTGAGAGATGAGTTTGTAAACTTGAAAGACAATTCGGTTGGCAGCAATGATTGCGTTCAACTGAATCGTTTTTCGACTTTTTTTTTTAACTACAAGTACTAATGACGATGTACAAAAATCGAGAAAGAAGGTAGGTAGGTAGCACAGGTTGTTTTTTGGCGGGGAAATCAAGCTGTTGTAGTTAAATGACCGATAAATAGCCTGTACTAGTTTCCCAATGAATGAGGTGCTTTAGGGCTAAATTATTTAGTAGGTATTATTTAATAGGGAACTAATTGGAGTCATAAGGTCACTTCTAGGGAAACTCAGTAACAATGGTTAATTTCAAATATAAGTAAATAAATAAACAACATTTCGATGGTAATGGTTTATTTATCTATTTGTAATGTAACATTGTTACCAAGTTTCCCATTTAACCAAGTGATTTGTGAGTACCTATTAGGCAAAGCATAAGAAACCCGAGACATTTTCTTAACCCTTGTCATATCACGCTCATGCTTTGTTACATTGTGTCAATGGTAAGCCTGTCTCAGCTTGTCAATTGCCGGGGTGGGTTGACTTCGAGGACGTGCACCAGTTGGCCAGCAGTCAAATTTCATACGGAATAATGCTAATTATGTCCGACAAATCAATCAGGTTGGCAGGTCAGGCAATGGCCATTAAAGTAGGCTTACGACCCCCTCCCCCAAAAAAAAAAAAACTAATAATAATACGCCTTGAACCTCACAGTAGGCAGGGCGTTTTATTGACAGAAGTCTACTTGTAGTGGGTTATTGAATGATGTTCTATCTTGGTTTTACGGACATTATTGGTATTGCTTGCTCATGAATTTTTGGCCGTTGGCTCATTGGTTGACGTTCTCGAACCGAATTCAAGTGACAATGGGCAATCTGGAGCCAGGCGGGCTGGATGAGCACCCGCAGCTCAGTCAATCAACGTTTCATGGCGTTAGCGAGCCGTTCCCGCCATACGCCTAATACAGTCAAAATCAAGCTACAATAGATTAAAATTGCGAATCAAGTGCTCAGAACTGACTGCACCGGCCCGCTGCCTGTTGATTTGTAGCTATTTTCTTTTTTTAAATACTGAAACCCTACAACGTGGAAACGCTTCCCCCTACATTTAACCATATCGGCATTGCTTAGCTTATGGTTAGGCGCCATCTGATCTATTTCATCATCGTTGGCTGAGACATTGTAACAGGAGTTAGCTCGACTTAACCAAATTCGTGAACGACTCGCCCAGTAGGTAACAAGCACCCCCCCCCCCCACACTAATATAAAGATACATACTGTAAGATAAGTACTTACCTATGGCGACGCCAGCTGTAGTCAGGTTTTGTACCTAAAGTGCCTCAAAAGCTACAGTAGTGGCTTCATAGTATTATGAATGGACTAATTATAGATGTAGTGACTATGTCTAATTGAAGCTCAACCCATGAGATATGTGGTGAAGATATT
Organism: Psococerastis gibbosa; assembly: GCA_963971405.1. Lineage (NCBI taxonomy): Eukaryota > Metazoa > Arthropoda > Insecta > Psocodea > Psocidae > Psococerastis > Psococerastis gibbosa. Next base: position 4,643,785 of record OZ020485.1, read on the forward strand.
GCGTTAAATTATTTATTATGTGCCGCTTTTATGGGCTGATTCTTTTGTAAATAAATGTTGAATCCGTTACCAATCTTTGTTTTGTTATTTTAGTGTAAGGACCCACAGGACCCCCTATTGTTAGTTTTTGAACAAAATTGAATTTTAGGGGAAATATCGATCATAAGATAAGATCTGTATTGAATGATAATGAAACAATAGCCGTTAAACGTCAACAACAAAAAATACTAGTACAGCTAACTTACAGCCTTCTAAAACTGTGATGAAACAGTGTTATTGAAAGCGAGATGGCTATATGTAAAATTGTAGACAAACATTACTTCTATTTTATGACATCTCATACCTGGTGGTACGATCTACTATTGTCGGGGTAGGATTTTCTCTTATTAACTACAACTAGCCTCCAATCCTACGACAGATAGCATGCAGAGAGAAGAAGAATTAAAATAAATCTTACTTTAATTTAAATGCAAGTAGCCATAATGCCGGCAACACTGTCAAATTCAATCTTCTCAGTTATGTTTTTGGTCTTGATATTTTCCTCCTGGTTGGCGATGAAGACCGTGGACCCTTGTTCCTTCCACTGGTACCGCTTGATCCACTTCTTCAGCGTCTCAACTGCAACAAAAGAAACATATTACAAGACTAGAGGAAGAAAGAGGTTGAATGTCACTCATCTGAGATTGTCCTCAATCTGGTTCCTTGATCCTTTCTATTATTATTTAGAGAGTTGAGCTGACTTATGTCTTGGGGCCCTTTGAACAACATAATTATTGGGATCACATCAGTGCAGCCCAACTATTCATACTATGACCATTGCCAATTAAGACATGTAGAGTATTGGTACGGACTGACTTTCACCCGGAAGGTTGTTGGTTCGAGTCCTACACTTCCTACATTTTCTGGCCTTGCTTCGGAGGGCATGTAAAACAGGCGGTCCCGGGCCTTCCCAGTTGAGTGTAAGAGAGGGCTTTATAGCCCTAACTCCTATAGGTTGGCTTTGTAACAGAACAAAAAGTCCTCATTATTATTATTAAACAACTGTTGAAAAACAACACCTTGACCTTGTTAGTATAGACAGTCAAGTCCTTCAATTGCAAGTCAATCCGATCGAGATAGGCAGCCACAAATCAGTCTACCCGCGACGAAGCAGTAGAATCCGGGATTATAGGCCGTGGTCGTTCTGAAAGCGTACTTTAAAACTTTTCGTCAGCATCTACGATCGACATCTTCAATGGAACTGCGTAGACTTCTAAGATTGTATCACGAAGGCTCAGCAGCAAAACGTAACTCCGGCCGTGAAAGCCTTTGCAATTATATTATATATAATATATATATATATACTACCCGCGCCCGTTACAATTACTTTTCTTGGACTCGATGCTGTGCCGGCACCCCCATTACTCAATTTGGCCATGTGGGCTCTAAACACACCATGACATGGAATCGTAGGCCCGGCCAGGTTAATTAAGTAAATACTTGTAGTGGGGCCCATTGGACCTCGCTCAGCTCGGTGTTGTTTCGGTATGAATTTCGGCCTCTAGCAAACTGGTAAATGTCCTTGATATCAACATACTCCGGCTACAAGGGCTAATGGACAAGCTGAGACACGCTTACTATGCACACAAGCCACAAGGTAACAAGGGCTCTGAACAGACCATGACCAGTAACCAGGGCAGATCGCCCCCTAAGTGTTGCCTTTATTTTTCTTCTGGCCATATCCTAGCACACCTGAATTCGCTTTAAGTGCCCGAACCATTGCAGGCTCTTCCTCCTTTCTCAAATTCTACTTGGTAAGTTGCCTCATTACCTAAGCATGGGCATCGACATATACAATCGATAAAAACATTGTTGGCATGCTTACAATCCAAACCGCCCAGAAGCTGAGAAAGCTGGCTCTTCTCCAGCGTTTGATACGTGATGCCGATAACATGGCAGACGAAGCTCCGGATCGAGTCATGGAATCCGCTGATTTTATTGTAATGCTCCGGCACGGAGTGAATCCGGCTCCAGAAGGTCTGGAAGTCGCATCGTTCCAGGATGTCATGTAGCATTACAATGCTGCTTATAGGTTCGGATGAGCACTGGAACAGAAATAACAACATTTACTTGAAAAGTAAGCTATGAATGGAAACGTGGAATCCGCTGATATTATTGCAACGCTCCCGCATGGAGTGAGCCCGGCTAAATAAGGTCTGGAAGTCGCAGCGTTTCACGATGTCCTGTAGCATTACATTTTTGATTACATAGGCTATGACGCGCAATGGAGCATATATAATATAAGTTACTTGAGAAATAAGCGATAGTGAAGAGACCCGCTGATTTTATTGGAATGCACCGGTATAGTGAATCCGGCTCCAGAAGGCCTGGAAGTTGCAGCGTTCTAGGATCTCGTTTCAACATTACAATCTGAAAAGATACTGCCACAATTATTAGAAATAGGGATAAGAGCCCTAATGTTAAACATATGCTGATTCAATCAATCATGAACATTAATTGTCCATGACCCACCAACGTGGGATAAACGGCAATTCTGTTGTTAGGGTAGTTTATGGTTTGGCGCCCATTCCATTGACCGGCTAGGGCTATTTCCAAAAACAGTGACGTGGTAGCAGATATTCAAGACTTAGGTTACGTTTCCACCGATCTCGCATTGCAGAATGCAAATGACATTGACGGAAATTAGAATTTTTCTTTTTATAGAAATCTATTAAAATGTTTGTACTTAACATATCCCATGATGCCATTTTTTAATTTTAGTTTGTTTGTTTCTGATTTTACTGTATGATCATTGATCAATTTTAACTATGGCATAGAGGAAAATAAACATTTCCGTCAATTCTGCAATGCCAGGTCGGTGGAAACGCCACCTAAGTCTTGAATGTCTGCTACCACGTCACCGTTGTTGGAAATAGCCCTAGCCGGTCAATGGAATGGGCACCTTTGTAGACGTACTCGTATAGACCGCACCTATATATAAACAAAATTAGGCTAGCGGGTTCATAAAGAGTTACATAATAGAACAGTGATTCGCACAGCTTTCATAATTTTGTGAACAGAATTCTTATATTGAAAGAAAGCATTTTTTTTTTGTAATAAGCTAACCAGACTGTGATCTGTTTGCAACCGAAATACATTTTGAACCAAGTCTGAGTATTTCCGATTGCAAGGTAGAGATGGAGGATACTGCAAAGATTTTGGGCATGTTCGTTGACAGTGGACTTACTTGGACTGACCACGTTGATACTGTGGCCAGTTTGTTCTGGACTGTTTGTACTGAAGAACACGAAAATAATATCAGATAACCCCACAGCACTACAAATTTACTACTCCCTGATTCAAAGTCATATGCTCTGTGGAGCAAGCTCTAAATTCAATCTCGAGAGAATTTCTAAGCTTCAGAAGAGGGCGACACGATATCTCTGTGGTGGTCTGCCTAGAGTAGCATCATGTCGTTCACATTTCAAAAGACTGGGCATTCTAACGGTACCTCTATGTTTTGGAGGTGTGCACTGCCCAGGCTGGGTGACACTCATACCTTTAGTACTAGGGGCAGGGATGCCCTCGAGATCCCTAAGCATAGAACAAGTAGCTATGAGGGTAAACCAGCCAATTCAGGTGCTAGATACTTACAAGGGAACATTAGAGAGGTGGCAGAAATGACTGCTTTTTGAAGTAAACTAAAGAGGCTCCTCATAGAACATTTCTTGTGAGTTGAGGGCATGATGTGGAACTAGACTTACAGCCAGTGTTCTTTTCATGATTCTCTGTGCAGATATTACTAAAAGCACCAACAGCTGGCATATTGATTAAGGCTATTTTTTAGTGTTTCATTTAATTATTATTACTGTGTCTTACGTCTTAGAATGCATATTGTTCCATGTTAATGACTCAATTTAGAAATATTCTATTCTATTCTACTTAAATACTGTAAGTAATGGTAAATGACAGACCGCTGGTAGGTAAGCTTACCTGTGGGTCATATTAACCCACTGGAAAAATTACTTCTGCTTGGTGGAAATTGCATTATTACCATCCCTTGAAAAGTATCAGTAAGGAATTCCGGACGGAACCGCCATGTAACAATGTTTGACAGTACCGTGCAGTAGTCTTTATCGAGACTCTTCAAGCGATGAACCAGACTAAGAAGCACTTTTTGTTACCTGTGCATCAGTCAGCAGGCATTTGCAGAGGACAAAGTCTGTGTGAGGTAGATTGGTAAGTGCCTTCATCAGTATCTGACAAGTAATGTCTTCCTTGTACATGAGAGGGTTGAACTGGTACAGTTTCAGTACGGCTAGATTTGCTTCCAAGTCATACGCATTCTCCTGAGACTGAATCTCTACATAGCGCTCAAGTGTTGGCAGATTGTCCGGGTTGTACCTACAAAAAACAGGCGGTTAAGAAGTAGCTTACAATTTAATGACTGGGGCATGCATAGACCATATAATATATTTAATGGTTTAAGGGGGCATTCATGCGTACTCTTACACACATTATATCACAGACATTGATGGTAATGAAAGGTTTTTTTTTACAGCCGCACCATCCGGAAGTAGTCCTGACGCAAAAAAATCTAGAACAGGACAATACAAATCGTTCTCACGCTCCATGATCTCGTTCGTAGTTTGGACAGCATACAGTCTGCGCTCTGCAGCAATACCTTATATATACCAATACTCTTTACAGAAACTCAATTCAGTAATATTGGAATAATTTACGGAACGGCGTAACTGGTTTAAGCGTCACGTCTCATTTGCTGAGGTCCACTAAAAGTTTGGACCAGACTTGTCGTCCCTGCCTACCCTACAGAATGGTCTCTTGGTAATTAAGTCGTCTCTCGAAATTTCTAAAACATTTTTTGATCTAGCCTAGATGGAATTAAATCTAGATAAGTATGGAATCTAGTTCGATTTAGCAAGCTACCTACGGATTTCTTTTCTAACGCCCTTTCCTGAAATCCATGGACAACCACAGCGGCACAGCCAGATTAAACATAGTGCTCTTTCATTGCACAATATTAAGTATTATCGGGTAGTTCTAGTTCAAATTTAGGACTAGAGATCATGTACAATAAAATATTTAAAAAATGTAAAAAAAAAAAACAGAAATATGCTCAAAATACATGTTTTAACCTAAACAGGTCAGAAATAATTTAATTCAATTTTAATATATCACAATTCTTACCTTTCAATGCCTTTTAGCATTGATGCGACAGTTTGCCTCATTAATTCTGCCATTATTACTCAACAATTAATTTAATTCAGTTAAAAAATGTAATATCGTATAATACGAACTATGAGCTTCTGTTTTGTTGACGACAGGCGTGGTCACGTGGCTAACACGACCATAGACTTGGACGATTGAAAACATGAATCTGGGGTAGTTGCTGCCACGTTGCAAAATGTGTGTACGGTGGAAACTGCGGTTTAAAACTTTAAATTTTTTTTAAAATTATAATATTGTAATTATTTTTTATTTTAGTTGTTGTCACATTTTTTAAAATTTGAAGATATCTAAAAATAAAAAACTGATGAATGACAATTTTATCTTTTTTAGTGCATTCGGATTTCGGCGCCGGGCGCCGGCGGCCATTGGTGATTGGGCGAAGGTTTGGCGACTTGGCGAGTTGGCGAGGGCGATTGGCGCCATTCCATTGCCGCCATTCAGATTCAGTGGTGTAGGTGTACGTAGTGGTGAATAGGTGAATGCTCAGCTCAAGCCTCAGCTGTCAGCCCTCAGGATATCCTGATTCCTGTCTCCTGAAATCTGAATAGTGAATAGTAAATGCTGAAGCTTTATTGCCGAATCATTGGATTGGAATTTGCATTGGATTATTGGAAGCTTCGTTCAGTTGCTTATTCTAGTTGAAGCAATCTCCAATAAGCTTTAGTGGCTTAGTGCATCTCCCGAGTCCCGACCGCGGCATGCTTTAATCGCTGTGAGAAGAAACAAATATTTGAATAATGGCTGATATCAAAGATGTTAATACAAACGCGTGAGTATTTTAATGCATTTCTATATTTGATGAATTGATTCTCAGTACATTTTGAGGTCATGAGAACTTCAAATAGCTGTAATTTTGACATCTAAAAGCACTACCATGTTCCTATAACCAAATAGTGCTTGGTTGCCTCATGCAGCCATGTGTTATATTTACGAGTTTGTTTAGTAAAAGTAAAGTATATTATATAATATTATTTACTTACCATAATCGTGTGAAGAGTCTATCTGGTGTTCAATGCCCAACACGACTAGCTCGAGTAAGATGACCAACCTCACACGACTTTAGGCAGCAACACCTCCTTTGAATCCTGTAGGCTATATTAGCCACTGGAAACTAATAACATCCCTGACTTAATAAATGCAAGAATGGCTAAACATTTCTCATTAAACATAAACTATATAACCGGATTGTTTTCCAGTAGCCAGGATTCACCGTAGGCTCTTCTCGCATTCGGAGGTGGTATTGACAAAACTGGCTCATGTTGTGTTGTTGTTGTTGTATGGGTAGTAGCACGAATGCTAATGGTTGTTCTTGATAGATTCACTTCAAACTAGCACTTAGTTCTAATGTTGCCGGAGGGAGCATTCTAGTCTTTCACGAAATTGTTTGACGGTCGCACTGTCTTTAATTTCACGGCGTAGATCATTATATCTGGATAACCACGAATAGAAGATTCCGCGCCTTTGGAATTCTGACATAGCCCGCTCCAGGTAGATGCTATTATGCTGTCTGGTGTTGTATGCATGCACGTCTCTGAAGAATTGAACTTTGTCTCGTAGATACTCTGGGAGATGACCGATCAGAATTTTGTGTATGAACGACAATGTATCCAATATGACCTGGTCTTGTACTGACGTCAGTTTGAGCTCACTTAACATGTCAGTGACACGAGTGTCCTGTGGTGCATTTAGTATAGCTCGCAAGCCCGTGTTAAGAACGACTTGCATCTCTTGGATTGCACTTGAAGGGGCATAGCTCAACAGTGTGCTGCAGTAGTTTATGTGTGGTTTAATAAGTGCCTTATAGATCAGCTCTTTGGTCTTACGGGGTAGGGCGTACCGTACACGTCTAAGGAGCCCCAGTTTTTGCCTCAACTTGCTGACAATTCTTTTGAAATGCAGGTCGAACGTGAATTTCTTGTCGATGACGACTCCCAAGTATTTAAATTCGTCGACAATTTCAAGGGCTTCGCCGTTCATAGTGATTGTAGGTGGTGGTATTGATGTCTGAGACTTGCTGACAATCATAACTTTAGACTTTTAGCATTCGCACTCAACTTATTTGCAGCTAACCACTTTACAACTACTTGGAGCTCTTCATTCATTGTTCTTGATAACTGTGTGACGTCAGCTCCTCGACAATACAGCAACGTGTCATCAGCAAACATATGTATGCTGCAGTGCTGTAGGACATCTGGCAGGTCATTGATAAAAAGAACAAACAACAATGGACCAATACAGCTGCCTTGGGCCACACCTATATCGACATTTAAGCACCTTGACTTTTTTTCACCAACTTTAACAAATTGCTGTCTGTTGTTGAGGTAGTTAGTTAGCCATTTGTGAACATCACCTCTGAATCCCATTCGCCAAAGCTTATTTAGGAGCACTGTACGGTCGATTGTTTCAAAAGCTCGACGTAGATCGATGAAAACTGCCATCACGTGGTCCTGGTCGACGACTGCACTTCTCCAATCTTCAATGACTAACTGTAAGGCAGATTCCGTGGAATGGCGTTGACGAAAGCCCGATTGACAGCTGCTAAGAATGTTCTTTTCTTCAATAAATTGTAGAATTTGTTTATGCACAACTTTTTCAAGCAATTTTTCCATGGTAGGTAGCACATTGATGGGACGTATATCTGCAACCTCAATTGAACCGGCGACTTTTGGTATAGGTGTGACAGCAGCAACTTTCAGAGGGTTGGGAACAGTCGCACTGCTCAACGACAGATGCACTATTTTCAGGATGCTAGGTCCAATCTTATCCCAGCACAGCTTCAGGACTTCGACGCTGGGTTGTGTCTGGTCTTTACCCTTGAGCTCCTTAACAATGCTGTACAGTTCATCTTCACTGGGTAACGTAAAGTCTTCTAAGTAGGGACCTCTACTCTCTCTGATCTCAATTTCATCAACAGTAGGTATTCGTTCATTTAGTTCAACAACACTCTTCACAATATATTCATTAATCTCATTGGCCATATCTTCCTTGTCATCAAATACTCCATTGTCAGATCTAATTCTTTTAAGGGTGCTGTTGTTAATGTTGAAAGCTTCTTTTAGCACCCGCCACAGCTTCTTTCCATCATTGAATGCGGTATTGATCCTTTTCTCAAAATATTCTCTTTTGGCACGTCTCATTTCTGCTACAAACTTATTTCTCTTAATTTTGAAGTCAATCCAGGCCGCATTCATATCATTGATTATCGAACTCTCCCCAGCAGACACCCTCTCTTTCAACCTCATGAACAAGCGATAATTTTGGATTTTTTCTTTTCTTGCATGAATCACTTTGGAGTTGAAATACTTGCAATATTTATCTTCACGCAGGACAGTGTTATTTTTTCTAGAGTCTTCCGCCACTTGACCGATAACCTCACAGAATTTGTCGTAATCTTCAGCACATTCTTCGATGACGTCACGCTTTTCTTCAATCATGGCAACCAGAACATCAGGATCCAGCGCCCCGCGAATGACCAATGGGGAAGTTTCTCTGCTCGTATTCTCGTGCGGTACATGAACTGTAACCACCTTGTGGTCTGCCAGGACTAGATCATTCAAAACATGGACTGGTAAATGAACTTTGTTAGTGAGTACATGGTCAATGAGCGTTTGCGATGTAGCTGTAACTCTCGTTGGTTTGTCCACTATTTGGTGGAGCAAAAATTCATTCAGAGCTTCATTTAGTTTTCTCGCTTCATATTCATTTGGTTTCAATAAGTCGATATTCATGTCTCCCATTAAAATTATTTGGTCATTTGTACACATTTCTTCTGCCTTCGCCATCAATTTCTTCATGTAAGACAGACTTCGCACTACAGGAGAGTTCGGAGAACGATAGTACAACCCTATGATATACTTCTTCCGTGCTATCTCCAGCGAGACTAGCACTGACCAGAACTCGTAGTCATAAGACAACTTTTGTAGGATTTTATACGGGATAGCATCATTGATGTACAGGACCACTCCTCCGGTATGTTGTGAGTTAGATTCAACTAAAACAGAGTTGAACCCTTTAAGATAATAGTCATTAGATGAAGCACTTTTGTCCAAATGTGTTTCCACCAAGCCGAGCACTATAGGGAAATATTTCGCTGTTGTAATGTCTTGCCACACTTCACGGATGTCTTTTGAATTCAGTCCTTGAATGTTTACCAACATAATTTCACTATTTGAACTGATCATAATGTCTTTATACGTCTTTTGATACTGGCGATGAGATCTTTGTAGACAGGGCAGCTTTTATCCATGACTGAATGATTAACATTAACCGATTGGTTGAATTTTCTGTTTCTATCTTCACAATTGCTACAGTGTTTTTCTTGATTGCATTGTTCCTTTAGATGCGACACTTGACTACAGTTTGAGCACTTTTTTTCAACCTTATTGCATTCTTTGGTACCATGGGAGAACATTAGGCACTTCCCACATCGTCTGATTCCAATATATTCACTAAAGTTCACTCTTTGATCTTAGTTAATCAAATAGAGCAATAGCCCACGACGGCCAGACCTTCGTTATTTTATTAAAGCTCAAGGTTTTTCTGTGCATGACCCCTATAGAGAAAAGAACGACCAGCGACCATGAAGTTAGGGTTGTGGTTACTTTGGCAGTTAACAGGTAGTAAAGGTGCATAAAATAGTACCTAACTTTCGTGAAAGTATAAAGCTTAATTTTTTTTTATATTTTCTTAGTGATAACTTTAGAAATCTCGTACTCCATTGCCAGACACTTCTAACGGTTGCTACCCCCAGCCAGACACCCCTAAACTTTAATCGAAAATAGCTTCTGAACAAATATAATTTTAATAGTAATTAGTTCGTGTTTTTATCATTAAGATTGCTATTTTGTTTGGCTTGTCCCCATATTACAATAAATAAATATGGTTAAGTAAGAAAAATTGGGAAGTGCTTCAGAATCAAATCATGTGCAACATTAACATTCCAATTATTTTTTCGATCAAATGAATATTAGTGTATAATCAGGTCATAATCAAAAATGAATCCGGACCCTTTCTCCGGTGTACGGGTAACCTACTAACATCAGTTCATGCGATTAAAATTTATTTAATTGAAACAAACCACATTGAAACTATAAGATTCACATAAATAACCTACCTACATACATATAATATAAAAAAACAAGTTTAACTCTCTTTATTGTACTTGAAAAGTGTTATGCGCTACATTGACTTGATGCCATAAGCAACACCTGAACAATGTGTTTTTATAATTTGGAACGCTGTCAAGCCTGAGAGCACTCGTAATACAGGTACCAGTTCTTATTGAGAAGGAAACGTAGAGGTACTGTATTTATGTTTCAGTATTGTCAATATCGACGCCGCTGAGAAACTGTCTGAAGGTATGCTAGAGTCGTACGAGCCTGAACTGAAGTCTGTGCAGGGGCAGTTGATAGAGCTGACTAAGAAGCAGGAAGTGGTTTACAGGCAGCTGCATGAGGAGAACCTAAAGTTGGCAGGGGCGCAGTACTCGTCGGAGATCAACGACATTTTCGTAAAAATTAAGACATACAGAGAGAAACTGCTGACTGCCAAGAAAAAGATGACTTCAATTCATGAGAGGGCTGCCAAAGCAAAGGTCAGCACTCATAGGAAATCATCGACATGTTCGTAGAAATTAGGACCTACAGAGAGAAACTGCTGACTACCAAGAAGATTACTTCAATGCGTGAGTGAGCTCCATTCCCTTCTGTCTCTCCACTTCTGCTTATTCAACATTAGCTCTGGTGCCATCCATCTGAGATTGTTCTCAATCTGGTTTCTGCACCTTTTCCTTGATCTTGTTCTCTTACCCAACCCTTCTTCCTCTTCTTCACCCACACCTGCCAACCCATTCCCATTACGTTTCAGAACCATAGCAGTCTCCTTCTCCATATAGTGTCATCTTCACCAATGGTTCTCTGCCCTGGATTCTCTTATCGCTTCATTTCGAATCAGTATCGCTATCTCATCTTAACCTCTGACGGGCTTTCCTGACGGCACTTGTATTTTACATTCTTGTCCGTTATTCGTGACCACTGTCCTCAAACTGTACCTTGTAAATGATATAAAGTATTAAACAATGTTTACTTGGATTTCGTGGATTCTTTGTCATCCCAAGGACTATCATAGTTAAATTAAATGTAATTTTCAGAAAAGGGCTTTGAAAATGGAGCAAAATATGCAAAAGGAAGCAAAACAACGCGTTCAGCAGCGCGAGAGGGAAGAGCAATTGATTGGACAGGCACAGCGACACGAAGATGATGGACACGGCAGCTCGTGAGGTGTTAAGAGTGACCACCAGGCAACAGGTATGTTTAAGCTTCCGTATTTTGGATGTTTTGTGTACATGTATGATTATTTTAAAACACTTGTAATTATTAACATACAGGGTCTCTCCGGAAAGTAATGTCAGGAGACTGTACGCGCAAGCGCGCGCTTTACTGGCTCAGATTTTGGTGGGGGGATCTGGCAACAAGTTCCAACAAGCGTCAGCTGGCTACCGATCGTAGAAGTGGTCGCATCAGTTGTTCCATGTGAGTCTGTACAGTAACCCGGTGCAAGAAGAAAAAAAGAAAGCGTTTGCTTGAGCAACGGATGGCGATAATGTTTTGTGTGAAACTGGAGAAGAGAGCTGCGGAAACCATTATAATGTTGAAGAAGGCTTTCGACGACGATTGTCTTTCGGGAAGGCAAAATTTTTCGGTGGCACAAGGCCTTCGCAGAAGGTCGGGAAGACGCCAACGACGAGCCCCGCGCTGAACAGCCGTCAACCTCCAACACTGTTGTTGATGGTTTTAGTAATGCTTAATTTATCGGAAATCAAAATCAAATGGACACTTACACGTCGATCAGTGTTCAACAAGTCACGCACATGTTGCACATTGTCGTTGGTAGTGGAGGTTGATGGCCGTCCAGTGCGGGGCTCGCCGTTGGCGTCTTCCCGACCTTCTGCGAAAGCCTTGTGCCACAGGAACATTTGCCTACCCGAGAGGCAATCGTCACCGAAAGCCTTCTTCAACATTATAATGTTTTCCGCAGCACTCATCTCCAGTTTACACAAAACCATATTGCCATCTGTTGCTCAAGCGAACGCTTTTTTTCTTCTTGCACCGGGTTACTGTACCGACTCACATGGAACAATTGATGTGACCACTATTACGATCGGTAGCCAGGTGACGCTTGTTGGAACTTGTTACCAGATCCCCCCACCAACATCTGAGCCAGTAAAGCGCGCGCTTGCGCGTAGTCTCCGTAAAATACATTCACTGATATTGCTTTCCGGACAGACCCTGTAGCTTTGGAAACACAATGAGTCTTGGAAATATTAGCTTGCATGTCGTATCCCTCAACTTGTGAGCATCCTGCTCTACCGCCTGTATCACTCTCCTCAGTTTAGGTTCGGTGTCTCTTCCTTTTTTCTTCGTGTTCCCTCTATTTACTCTTCCAGCCACTTAATCGCGCACTGGCTGTTTTTCATCATCTTTACGTGTCCAAGCCAATGAAATGTAATAATGGTATATTTTCGTTTTATAAATGTTTTCCTTTTATTATAATGTGTTCGAAATATTACAATGTTACAAAGGAGACAATTTCATACATTGTGTTTTCATCTTATGGCAAGTGATCCGCCGCCGAGTCGCCATAATTGTTCCGTCCCACTGACAGTGTTGCCGTTATCCCGCTTTCGTAAGCATTTTTAAGCACTTGCCTGGCAATGCCGAGAGGGCCATATCTCTCAACATTGTGTACCTCAAGGCAACCCTTCTCCTCTGAACGCTGTGAGGAGAGTGTGGGGTAGAGAACATTAAATGTAATATTAATAAAAAAATTTCAGCAGTGAGTGTGGGAAGTGGAGAAGCAATAGTGGAACCAATGAAGAAGCAGTTGAAGGCAACAGTGACTTTGGAGGACCGTCTGCGAGCAGTGGTGACGTCATTGCGTCTTCGGAGCCGTCGGTGACCCTGGGATAAGAGCTGAAGCCATCACGTCACATCTATAGGAGCCTACATCTTCAATAATGCAGCCTGCGAACGATGAGTACCCACTTTATCTCTTTATTTATTTTTACTTTTGTTTATTTTTGTTTAAAAATGTTGTTAAAATTTGAGTTGCCAGTCTTCAGATGAACGGATGAGGAAAACATGAAATTGGTTAATTATTGCAGTAGCCTATTTGTAGCTGAGAGCTATGGGTATATTAAGGCTTAGCTCTTGCTCTCATTGGTATATTATTGCGGTGTAGAAGTTTCTTTTCTTTTTTTATAAAAAGGATAATCACATACAAACAATTTAATGAATATATCCGATTGACCTCCTCAGTCGCCTCTGTAGGTTAGTATCCGTGTTGAGTTACGACACGTCTCCAATCGCATGGCTTGTAGAGACTCGCACAAGTACAAGCACGCCACCACCTTGCCATCGAAGTCGATGAACCGTTTTTGTCTTTTGTTGCCGAACCTTGTCTTGTCATTGTTGCTACAGCTCGAACACGCAACGATTCTTTGAAAGAAGAACTGTACATATAATAATAACAATAATCTTTTAATTCCCAAAATTACAATGCCGCATATGTTAACCAACGAAGATCTTTGGGATCCCTCAGTAGTTGTGCTTTGTATTTCATACTGGTTATATTTTTTATTTTTTATTTGATCTATTGATTTATTTATTTTACACACAAGCAGTTGACTGCCTGATTGCAAGTGTCATTATGCCCTGCTGTGGCTGGGAAAGGGTTTTATGGCTGATTTGCGTTAGCCTGTACTGTTGTTAAGCAATTGAAGAAAACTAACCTTCATGCACATTCTTTGGTAAATATGAAACGGAAGATCGAAAATCGAGACATCGCTATCCTCTCATCCTTAATGTGTACCTGACCTTCACGGGAAGGGGCAACCGCGGCTGCCGGGCGTGTTGCTGGCCACAACATCCCGAATGGCGCGGTATTAATTGAAAAGGATCCTTCAGCATTTTTCATGGGTGAGTTGTCGCGCCATGGTTTTTTTCTCTTCAGTTGCTAGCCGAACAGTAGATGTTTCCTAAGTCCACTAAACATTCCTACTAACACTACTAACCCTGTACTAATAACTTCAATAACAGGCTTTCGGATTCTATTACACATAATATTATTGCCTTACAAAAACACAAACCTTTACTAGTAAATGCCTGGAGTTTTTAAATTGTAATTCCTTGCGCATTCGAGCTGTAGATCTGTTGTTTTTCTTTGCAGTACTGTGTTCTCTTAAGGTGGGTCCCACGACGGTGGTGCTGTCAAGTATTCCTCTTCTGACCAGCCATTGAGGAAATATAGCAGGATTCAAGTAGCCTATATGTTTGGTGGGCTGGAATATCTGATCTCCTATATTGGATTCAAGTATCACCCACTTCGATGGCATGGCATGGCTTGTACTTGTGTGAGTCTCTACACACCATGTGATCCGGGGTGTCGTATCTCAACATGGGTACTAAGTAAGCTACAGAGGTGACTGACCAGGTCAATGGGATACATTCAAAAAATTGTTTATATGTATTAACCTGTTGTTAAAAAAAGAGAAAAATATTCCTGACTTTTCAACCAGCCGTGGGATCGTCCTTTTTTGAGTTACTTCTACTTTGTTAGCCACTATGCATGAACACCTTTGTTGTTACATTTTATAACTTTAGAGAACATTTTTAAGGATTATTCGTATTTACATACCTTTTATATTGAAGATTGACGAGCATCTTGGTAATTTCGACCTTGAGACTGCAACTATGAAAAGGGAAGTCTTGCTCTTGCCAAACCACTGCCGTGGGTTTTTCATTTTTTTTCAATGTTCTTCTGCCGGGAACCCTCTTTCCTTATATCTTCCCTTGGATAATTACATGAAGAAGACGATACTTTTCGTTCCTCATCACATGGCTGAAGTATGTTAGTTTCCGTTTCTTAACCGTCGTGCAACTCTGCTCCTCTGTCCATTCGCCTCAGGACTCCACTCTTCAGCTCCACGTGTGTAGTGATCCCCGTTCCCCTATTCATCCTCAACCACTTGCAGATATTCTTTTCAATTGATGAAGTTCTTGAAGTCCTTCCACGGACCTCGGACTACCACACCAATCGTTTCTTGCACAAATCAAATTTGATTGAATTTATTCGATAATTGTAGCCAATCTGTTTTAGAAAGAAGTACAATATGCATCAAAATGCTCTGAAAACTTCCTTCTGTTTGTCCTGATATTTTTGACATTTCAAGAAATATTTGGTGTTTACACTTACAAGACATTTACCCCTCCGATTGTCAATTTAAATTATTATATCCTCAGCATAAAGATCCTGGCTGAAATATTGACGAAACATTAATGAATAAATGAAACGTGTATTGAATAATAAAAATAGTGAGGACTATTAGACCTAAATTTTTCCCTGCCCTAAAACTAAAATTAAAATTAAATTAAACATATTATTGCACTATTTATGGTAAATGTACATTTACATATTAATTACCTATCTCATTTAAAAGTCCACTATAAAGTATATTCCAAAATGGTTGCATATGCCATAGGCAGGCACCTTTCCAAACTTTTCCTTCTGCTTCTCCTGGAGCGTTTTCATTTGCTGCAATCACAACAGACGACATTTCATTTATCTTAGTGTTTTAAGATACTAATCATTGGATTCACCTTAGGCGGTGTTTCCACATACGTCAATCGTCAATGAGAAATGTGGAATTGACGGGTTAGCAGACATTGAAGACATACTAAAAATTCTGCTACCACGTCAAAACCATATTTCTCATTGACGATTAACGTATGTGGAAACGCCGCCTTTGTGACAAAATCCAGAGGCGTAACAAGTTCAATGAGTTGCTTGATTACTTCGTTGTCGAGAGCAGTTGTCGCATAAAATGTTGAAACGTCACTTAGCAGGATATTAGTAATGAAGCGGGTCATCCTTGTGCACCTTTGAAGCACATTACATGTGGAATTCCACCTGGTTTTAACATCCAATATCAGTTTTTTTTTTTTTTACAACCTGCACCTTTTTGAGTGGTATAGTAAATCACTGTTCGCGACGCCCCTTATAAAATATTTTACTACGAACCAAACCGGGAGTGATGTTATGGCGTGAGCGATGTCGCTATTGTTGTCTGTGATGAAAGCAGAAATTTGGCTGGTGTTGATGCCCCATGCCTCCAGCACAGCTACGGAGTTTACTTTAAATGTTCGTGTTCTGCATATGCCAAAATGAAGCATACCAAATTTGTGCTTAATGGAGGAGCGCATGCCGATTGTTAATCGAAGCCTACTTACCAATGGGCCCTCCATTCGTTTTCCGCCAGTTTGGGGTCAACTGATTTAATAATATTAGGGATCGCTTTGAATATTGGCTGGAGAGTTCCAATGCTTCCGGAACTAATAGCATAAAAGAAAGTCTTGGCTTGATTTGAGTAATTGAAGGTAATATCATAGTTGGCGCCATCTTGGAAGGCGGCAATGAAGTTTTGAATATTGACGCGAATTCTAATCCTCTTCAGAATACTGAAATTTCATCATAATTTCTTCTGAGTATAAATGAGTCCTACTGTTTCTACAGATTCTCTTCAAGTATCACCAACACTTTTCACATTTGAATTGCAATAATAATAATAATAATAATAATAATAATAATAATTAGGTGCTTGTATTTGACTGTTGGGTGTTGCTCTCATTGGCAGAACGCTCACTGCATAATCCATATTTAATATAATTTTAACTTCAGAGCCGTCATAGCGGCATTGTTAGTGTTAAAATATTTTCGGCCACAGTGAAAACAACGTCTGAAATCAATAAATAGAGACTTTGACAGAGGGCTAACTCTCGCCAAATCATTCCTCAACTACCCCAGTCGTTGGTCAGGGCTAGAGTAGAAATAAGGGAACAAACAAGGAACAAGCTCAGATAATCGGAAAACAAAGGGAAACAAAACTCAGGGTTGGGCGCCGTGTGGATAAACCACTATTAAATTAAAAGAGATAAGGATACATACGGTTGACAGAATATAGGAAATATGGAAATGCTAAATTACTATGACTTATTACCAGTCGAGCTGGTGTAGTTGAAGAATGATTAGGCTCCTTCCACAGGACAGGTAAAGAAAATCAATAAATGCATATTAAAGGGGGCTGTTAATGAACAGTATACAGAAATCAGTACAGTATCAGAAATATAAGATATATAAAATGAGTAGGCTACTTATCCTCAGCTGCTTCCTCCAGTAGCCGCGCATAAGTAGCCATCTCCGCATCGTCTCAGCTCCTGGATGTTCTCAGGCCGTGCAATGGCGGGGACACAAAAGATGGACGAAAGTTGAGGAGACTTGACATCGAGTATTGTACCTCCACCACAGCACCTGAAAACACCCAAGAAGAGAAGTACACATGGCAAAAGTACAAGTAAAAGTATGCAAATAATATTTTAGTACAGAGTATAAGTGCAACAGTAATACTGTATACACTATAATGATATAAACAGTAATAATTGACACAATTCCCACCACCCTTCAGCTGCGCGCACCATACAAAACGTAATGGACAGCTCGCTGCTAGAAGGTGGGGAAAGAGCGTCATACAGTTAAATAGCAAGATATTCAGCAATATACATTCGGAGTTATCCTGCATACAGAATATCGCATGATTTATGAGAAATATTATATTTTAAGAACGAGCAAGGGTAGCAAGAAGTGCATGCCCTGTCGTTATAAAGTGTAGTAGAAATATGTTAAATAGCCTAAATTAAATTGAAAATGAATAAGTTATATAGAATTTTAGCACCACGATAGGCTATACCAGAATGCTGGTGACAGAATTAACATAGGATACAGTATATACCGGATATCCAGAACAAAGCATAAGTTCACTGAAGTAATAAAATAGGAGTTCACTGAAGAGGCAAGCGGGATTTACCCTAAAGTCTATGGGGGGGGGGGAATAATTGGACGCTGATCACATGTACCTTATAAACGTGGGCCGACGCTCCATGGCGATGGCCCTTCCGCCGTTCACCCCATCGGGCGTGGAAGCTCTACTCCAACATCATTGGCCGGTAATTAAGGTACATGGAACAGCCGCCGACTCTGGTCATCATGGAAGGAAGGTCCTCAGAGATGGCCGCTTGCAGTAGGTAGGTGGACAACGGCACAACGCCGTGCACCAACACCTTGCACAACAACTGCACCGAGCACAAGCACCCTAAAATGGCTATAAAATAAATAAAGAATGAAGAATTAGTGTTTAAAGGCTATAAAGACAATTTAATATTAAAACGGGGAAAAATACGGTCTACAAAATTTGCATGTGCAGAGCTTGTCTGCGCCGGAGAATACGGGCAGTAGCCTATTTATAATGAGGAATATTGTGGTTAAATTATATAATGTGGTTAATGGTTAAATTATAAATGGTTACTAAATTTAATGTTCGTAATATTAAAAGATTTTACTCACCACCGTTGTGGGACGTTATGTGAAGGAAATAGAGATATAAACGAAGTAATTAATAATTGGTTTCAATTCAAAATGCGAATAAAATATGAAAATGAAGCTTCAACGTTGCAACGGGAACCAAGAAGTCCAGTCGTTTGATTCCCCCTTCTTCCGCCAGAGCGCTGACCGCAATTACGCCGTAGTACCGCCAAATTCAAATATTGTAAAGAAATATTTTATTACACAAAATTCCAATTTGAAGCCTCCCGACAGTACATTAAGTACAAGAGGAGACCCCAAAAAGGAAATACGCGAAGCAAGAAATATTTCCTCACAACTTATAGTGTCTATATATATATTTACACAGTATTTACACCTTTGTTGGAATCAGCCCATCAGCTGTTCCACTTTCAGGTTCTATCATTGTCGAAAATTTTTTAACTGTCCGATTTTTAACGTGGTCGAACATAATAGAAACGAAAGAACATGTGCTTCAGTCGATAGTTTCATCCATGATAATAAAAACAATAAGTAACAAGATAATTGACACTGATAAAAATACTATTAACACTATTGTCTCCACAACTCATCCCATCCCTATAATTCGTCATCATTTTGTGCTGGTCATGACATTCGTCACAAAAATCATTTGTGTATATATGACACTGATTCCCGTCCTCCACAGAGAATTGGTGGGCCAAAAAGCTGCACTGCATTTAACGCTGGCTGTCATGTACGTTGAAAGCGGAACACAAAAATACATGAAAACAGTTTTTATCCTTTTCACCTCTTATACCTGTTTCGGAGTCGCAAAGTATTTCAGCGTTCGAACATTGCATTGAACGTCCTGGCCAGTGTGAATATCTATCCATTTTCCGGTCCCCTCGTATTCTGTGGTGTTATAGACCTTAAATTCTGTTTGAATTTGCGTCATTAGGTTATTGCTCGGTGGACGTACCTTTTTAACAATGTGTTCTGGGTTGTCAGTAGCCCGGCGCTTGCCACGCATGACCACAATGTGGCACATTTGTTGACTCTGTGCTGGTTCTATGTTCCTTGGGGCTCCTCGTTGTGGGGGCGAAAAGTAATTGAAGGTAATATCATAGTTGGCGCCATCTTGGAAGGCGGCAATGAAGTTTTGAATATTGACGCGAATTCTAATCCTCTTCAGAATATTGAAATTTCATCATAATTTCTTCTGAGTATAAATGAGTCCTACTGTTTCTACTGATTCTCTTCATGTATCACCAACACTTTTCACATTTGAATTGCAATAATAATAATAATAATAATTAGGTGCATGTATTTGACCGTTGGGTGTTGCTCTCATTGGCAGAACGCTCACTTAGTGCTGTGTAGTTCACCAGATTTTAGTGATTCTATTCACTCCGTTCAGTTCTTCAAAAAAGATCTATTCATCTATTCAGTTCGCGTTCATATTGCACATGTAAACTCAATACGGATTGATGAGTCGGTGAATACTGAATAGACGCAAGTTCTTGAATAGGTTCAGGAGTGGGAGACTGGGAGTCTCCAGCTCATCTATTCGATTCGTCTATTCATTCCGTTCACTATTTTGGTGGATTTGGCATGTTGGTGTCTTCGGCTCTCTGTCACTCCTTACATAGTTACTTAATTAATTAATTAGTTACTGTTAGTTAATTATTAGAACACAGTCCCGTTGCTAGTTGGCCTAATACTCTTAGAGAATTGTGTAGGTAGGTGCTACATACATACATATGAACTATGTAGCGTACTATGATTACTTAGTCAGCAATAAGAATAAGATCTGCATATTACATGAACTGTAGGTTATATTTTATTACAAATTGGTGAGAAATAATAGTTCACTCAGTTTTGACGAAAGCATGGAGCTTCGAGATGGGGTTAAAATTCTCCCTGCCTTCGAGAAAATTCGTTCGCTTGGAACGGAAGTTGCTGTTATGCACAGCCTCTTCTGGGCAATCTTGTACAGGTGAGGCAACAGCAACTTCCTTTCCTCCCACCACTTCAGTGGGTCCCCTTTGAGGTCGAGAAGCGGCTCGGCGACGTACCTATCGACCTGTAAGGAAAGCAAAGTAAGTAATAAAATGCCGAATCGTCCCAACGCTGGTTGCACTGCTACAGTTCAAAATAATTATTTTCCTCCGGCCCTCTTCGTTTTAGAATTTAAGTACATAGTTTAGTAACATAGGCTACTTACCTCTTGTATGCTCAAAGCTGTAGGATTAATTTGGTTGGCCTTCCTCACTTCTTCCTTAAAATCCGCCCATATCAATGATTTTGAAACCTTTGTTGGGCTGGTTTCCTCTACAGCATCGTCACTTTGACTTGTCACCTTGGCTTGTTCAACGCATTGCATTGACCGAACCCTCACTCGGAGTTTTTCAATAACGGCTGTGGCGTTATTTTGGTCCAGGAATCCATATTTCTTGAATCGTGGATCCAGCATTGTTGCTTGAGCAAGGATTGAATCGGCATTTGATTCGCAGTCACCGAATCTGGTACCTGCCTCCTGTTGCAGTGTATCAATCATTAACTCAACGAACACCGGCAAATCCGGATGAGTGTCTTTGAAATTCTTCAAGTGTAGTTTAATTGCTCTCACCATTGGAACAACCTTTGAGATGGAAACTGAGGTCTCTGCACTTATCTCCGATGTGATTTCGTCGAAAATAGCAAGTACTTCGCAAGACAATTTGATAATTTCCCAATCATCATTTTGAGGGATGCTCGGGCCAGCTTTTAGTTGGGACAATGTCAATGTCAATGCCTCTTTTAGCTGAAGCGCTCTTTGTAACATTATGTAGGTGCTGTTCCACCTTGTTGCAACATCCTGCTTTAGCTTCAGTGGCTTTTTTATGCCCAACTGGCCTTGCACCTTTTCAAGCAAATACTTTGCATTGGAACTTTGCTTCACGTGAGTTACAATTTTTTTTACACTGGCAATTATATCTTCAATTTCTTTAGTGCCAGCTGTTGGGTTATGCCTTGGATCGGTTTTAAATTTATAGATAAAAAAATATCACACTTTGAATTAATATTGTGTATTCGCCATCTTTGTAGCAAGGAAGTAAAAAAACATTGTAAACTCTAAACAGTGTCACAGACAATGTCATAGACAAACAAAAATATTATTAAATTAATATTTATTTTCATTATTATTATTTTTAATTTTATTATTATTTTATTATGAAATAGCAAAAATTATAATTTAAAAAATTATTTCAACATCCTCCCCTTAATTTTTGCATGAATAATTAAATTCCAAACTTTTAGTAAAATAAAATAAAATTCCTTCATTATATAGAAATACAATAAAAAGTTTAATCAACAAGCATTTTTCTAAACTTTTCAAATGAAGAATTAGGTAGAGCTTTTGTAAAAATATCTGCTGCTTGTTCACTACTTGGAACATGTTTTACTTCTACTACCTTGTTCTTTACTAGATCAGTAATAAATTTATATCTTACATCTATGTGCTTTGTTCGTTTTCCACAACCAGTTTTCATTACTTCAATTGCACTAGTATTATCAACAAATAGTAAGATTTCCAATTTTTCACCAGTTAATTCCTGGATTAAAGATTTCAAAAACAAACACATTTTTAGACATTCTGCAGCTGCTATATATTCAGCTTCAGTAGTGGAAAGTGTTACAATATTTTGTTTCTTTGAACACCAAGCTACAGGTCCGCCACAATAGTAAATCACGAAACCTGTGGTACTTTTCCGAGATATTTCATCATCTGCGTAACTTGCATCTGAATATGCAATTAGTTTATTACAATTTGAACCATTATAAGTTATTCCTAAATTCTTTGTACCTTTTAAATATCTTAAAGTTCTTTTTACATCGGAAACATTATCAGTTTTAGGTTCAATACAACGACTTTCATAATTCACACTGAAAGTTATATCTGGTCGTGTTTTAGTAGAACAATATAAGAGACTACCGACTGCTTCGCGGTATGGAAAGGATATATTTTTACTGTTATCTGACTTTTGATTACATATTGGAGTTTTAACAGAATTTGCTTCCGACATATTATAAGTTTTAAGCATGTTTTCAACATATTTCTCCTGGCTAATTTTTATACCAGCTTTAGTTCTCAAAATTTCAATACCTACATATTTCTTTATGTCTTTGTTATAGGTAACTTCGCAAAGTTTGCTTAGCTTTTTTACAAAATCATTCAACATCAATTCATTTTTACTTATTATTAATCCATCATCAACATGAATTGAAATTATCAAGCTTTTATCAGTATTACAATAAATACAAGGATCTGATTTTAATCTCTGTAAACCAATCGATAATAAATAATCATTCAACTTAGAATTCCACAATGCTGGAGATTGTTTAAGTCCGTACAATGACTTTTTTAATAGACATACTTTGTCTTTGTTTTTAGCGTTTTTAAATCCTTCCGGAATATGCATAAAAATTTTCTCATTAAGATCGCTATTTAAAAATGCAGATTTTATATCAAATGAAGCAATTAGCATTTTTTTCTTTGCTGCTAAAGCAAATAACAATCGTAAACTATTTGAATCTACCACTGGACTAAATATATCGGTAAAATCTATGCCATTTTCTTGTTCGAAACCTCTTACAACGAGTCTGGCTTTAAAAGTATTATTATCTTTTTTGCGAAAAATCCAGCGAGAAGTCAAAATCTTATTATTTTCAGCTTCTGCTTTTGGAATATAAATCCAAGTTTTATTAGAAATCAACGATTCTTTCTCCTTCTCTACAGCATCTACCCATTCTTTACATTCATTGCCTTTTACGGCTTCTTCAAACGTTAAATATACGCTATCATCAAATAGATCAGTTAAATTAGTTTCACAATCATCAAGTGTAGCAGGTTTCCGTAGATTAATTCTACTTCTTAATTTATAAGGGTATTCCTTTGGAGTTTCAGGTTCTGATTCAGACTCACCGTCAGCATCATTTTCACTGATTATTTCCTCCACAGATTCATTGACTCTACGTGGGCTCACTTGGTGCTTGTCTGATTCAGACTCTGAATCCTTGAAAAATTCTGAAACATTAAAATCAAGTTTTACCATTTCTTCAGGTTTTAGCTTATTTTTAATTTTAAGTGAGTTTTCAGGAAAAATAACATCCCTAGAAATAACAATCTTTTTAATGTTTGGGTCAAACAAACGATAACCATTATGATTATAACCAACGAATATCAATTTTCTTGATCTTTCATCAAGCTTCTTAACACGAGGTAGAATTTTAGCATAAGCTTCAGAACCAAAAATTTTTAAATTTTTTAAATCTGGTCTTTTTCCAGTCCAATTTTCTATAGGCGTTGCCTTGCTATTAACTGTTGGACTGCGATTAAGTAAAAAACAACTTGTCTTAGCCGCTTCACTCCATAAATTTTTATTAACATTACTATCAAAGAGTAAACTTCTTATTTTTTCAGTAATTGTCCGATTTAATCTTTCTGAACGAGGGTTCATTTGAGGACTATAACTAGCAGTTACATCAAAAAATATTCCTCTATTATAAAACCATTGTTTTAATGGCAGGTATTCACCTCCACCGTCACATTTAAATCTGCATACTTTTAAACCTTTTTCATTTTCGGCTCGCAAAATAAAATTTTTTATAACATTTGCTGCGTCTGATTTTGCTTTTATAGGATGTACTTCACTATAACACGTAAAATCATCAATTATTGATACATAATATTTGCATTGATCAATAGATTCAATTTCAAAGGGACCTTCGACGTCACTATGAATTATTTCGAGCATTCGAGTAGCACGCTTTAAATTTCCACTAAAGGGATCACGAGCATGTCGAGCTTTAATACAAATTTCACAATTTTTAATATCTAAAGAATTTTTAGTTATTTTTATTCCATCTGACATTGTTGCAAGTCTTTGCAAATTTTTAAAACTAATATGACCTAATTTTCTATGCCATTCATAAATGTCGTCATAATCATTCACAGAAAAAATATTTTCTCTATTTTTTAAATTTTGGTTTTTACCATATTTTAAATTAACAACGAACAAACCGTTATTTTCTTTACCTTCCATGACAGTTTCGAATTTTGAATTAATAATTTCTACGTTTCCTTTTGAAAATAATACAAACCCACCTTTATCGGTGATTTTTTTAACAGAAAGAAGATTTTGAGATAACTCCGGTACGTAAACTACATTGTTTAATGTCACACTCTCACTCTTTAATGTTCCTATGGCCGTTCCAAATAAGGATTCATTCTTTTTTGCTAAACTGAATTTTGATATTGCAGGATTACTATTCTCAAGACAATTTAAATTATTAACTAAATGTTTACTTGCTGCACTATCGACAGCTAAGCTAATACTTTTATTATTATTAAAGTAATTGGAATTTTTAGATACCAAAAAAACTTTATTATTATTGCTGTCACCATTTTCTCTATTTCTGTTACGGAAAAAACACTCTGAGGATCGGTGCGAATTCCTCTTTTTACAAATTCCGCAATAAAGCGTATTTCTTTCATCTCTAGCTTTTTTAAAACATTTTTCAATCCTATGATTTCTTAATTTGCAATACGTACAGAAAAGTTCATTTTTATTTTTAAAATTAGAATTAGATAGAGTACTTTTACCTTGGGCTAGTGTTTTGAATGCTACTGAGTTGTTTCCACATCGTTCGTCCTCTAATTGAAGGCGAGAAAAAAGATTGGCAAGCGTCTTATCTTTTGCAGTGACTGACTCCCAAGCACTTCTGAAGGCGTTGAATTTTTCGGGAAGAGAAGATACAATCTTTGTTACAACCATCTCGTCTGTTAACTTTTCTCCCAATGAAGCTAGTCTATGGATAATTATTTTTATTTCAGCAATTCCCTTGTTGACATCTTCCAATTTAAAGTTGTAAAAATCCGTTAGAAGAGAACATTTTTGTTGATGAGTGTCCTTATTGTAGAGATCATTTAATGCTTTATACATTTCGGCTGATGTTGTACATGTTAGTAAATGCACAATTTGGCTGCTATCCACTGAGGTTACAATTAGTCTTTGAGCTTTTATGTCAGTTTTTATCCACGATGTATCATCTTTTTTATCCTTGGTAAGGATACTTGGTAAAGGTTCCGTTCCGGTTGCAATGTCGTACGCATATATCGATTTTAAGATGACATCTATTTGAAATTTCCACGTGAGGTAGTTTGGACCATTTAATTTTTCAATTTTTACGTCTTCGTGCATGGTGTACTGGTAAGATTAGGTTACACAAGCACTTTGCACACGCGACAATTTTAATTATTATTTTTAATTTTTCTTTTTAATTGATTTTACGGAACATCTTGGTTTCCCGATTTATCTGGGCCCATAACCTGTTGGGTTATGCCTTGGATCGGTTTTAAATTTATAGATAAAAAAATATCACACTTTGAATTAATATTGTGTATTCGCCATCTTTGTAGCAAGGAAGTAAAAAAACATTGTAAACTCTAAACAGTGTCACAGACAATGTCATAGACAAACAAAAATATTATTAAATTAATATTTATTTTCATTATTATTATTTTTAATTTTATTATTATTTTATTATGAAATAGCAAAAATTATAATTTAAAAAATTATTTCAACACCAGCCTCAACAATCAGGTTGATTGTGTGCGCGAAACAGCCGTAATGTCTCCATTTGCCCTCAGTGACAGAAGCCACTACATTGGCAGCATTATCAGTGACCACACACTCTATTTTATTTTCTATTTCCCAATCCTGGAACGCCTTCCTCAGGATTTCCGCTAAATTAACAGCTGTGTGGCTTTCCGTGAATTCAATACACTGCAACAGGCAAGCGGTCATTGCAGCGGCTTCAACCCAGTGTGCAGTTACTGCGACGAAGCTCTGATTGTTAATTGATGTCCATGCATCAGTTGTTATGCATACATGTAAGGCTTTGGACAATTTTTCCATGTATTTATCTTTCACTTGAACGCAAAGCATTGGAATAAGTTTATTTGTGACCGTCTTCCTCGTAGGCACCTGGTACGTTCCATTGCAGCCGTTCAGCAAGGAACAGGACGTTTTAAACGCTTTTGATTCGACTAGGCACAAAGACAGGTTTTGGCTAGCGATTAATTTTACCAGGGCTTCATTGAGTTGCTTGGTTTTTTCAATACTAGCTGGCTTCTTAAAATAGTCCGTTATCTGCCCTGCACTAGCTACGCTGGAGGATGGTCTGGGTACCATTTGAGCCGAATGACTGTCGCTAGTCGTAACTTCGACAACTTCCTTTACTGCTGGCACTGGATCGTCCGGATCAGTAACTGTAGGCCTACTTTCTGGAGATTTGTTTTCATTTCGGCCTATTTGGACGTTTTTGTGGAGTGCTTTTAAGTGCCGGGCCAAATTACTATTGGTACTCGCACTGTAGGCGATTATTTTCCGGCAAAAGTTACACTTGGCCTTCCCATTCGCCATGCCATCTGTTGTAAAGTACAACCACACAACACACTTTTTTTTTGATCGGACATATTTAATTTATAAAAGATATAAGTAACGAACGCAAAATATAAACTGCTGGATGAAGAATAGGCCCTAACGGCTAACACCTACCTACCTACCTACCTAAGAAAAAAAGAAATAGAAGAAATTCATGGTGCAGATGTATATTTATTGCTGAACCCCTTATTCTAAGCCTACGGCCCAGGTATGTAAGTGCGAGTGTGACAGAGAACGAGAATGCACATATCAGCATACTGTTATCTTTATCTATGCTGAGGCTAATGACCTCCTATACAACAGGTAGGCTACGATGTCGTCTCGCTCACTGACTAGTGACTAGAGAATTGACGAATGAGTTGACTAGTCACTAGATGAGTCGGGAAGTTTGGGAATTGGGAGCCTTGCCGCCCGACCACTAGAGGTAGCTGGTAAATGCATACGAATAGGTGAACGGGTAAATTTTCAAGTGAATTGATTACCTATTCCGTTCATAGCTAGTGAATCGATTCATCTATTCAGTTCGTGAGTGAACTACACAGCACTAGTCAGTAATCGTTTGGCCGTCGCCGTGAGTTTTATCTTGGTTATTAAATTTATAGTAGGCTATCCCTCTTTTGTTTGTTGATACCCTCCTGAAGAAGTTTGTGTTTTTCTGGATCTGTGTGTTACGGTGAATGATGTGAATTAGAAATAGGATACTTTTGGATATAAATCATAGCAACGCAACGCAGCCTGAGGTGGTAAGTTATTGTTACATCAGATACCAATGGCCCTATAAGTTATTTTGGCCAGAATACAAAAGAATTAGCCATTGGGGTTCACCACATTTGAAAGTCAATTTCATTTATTTATGTCGAGTCTCAAACCTCGGTACCTACTTATTTATAAGCAATTTACGTAAACCTTACAATTAATAATGTTGCATTACGTCTTATTAGTTTCACTGTCCATAGTACAAGATTATTGCTTATACTATGTATAATTTGTGTATGATAATTAATCCAATTACTGTATTTAGAATATTGAGTTGGAATATTGGCATGCCAGAGTTTGCAAATCGCTGGTCCTCTTCATAGCAACAACAACAACAATCTTTAATTCCAACAATAAAATAAAACAATTACAGTTTGTGACAATTTACGCTACATACCGCAATGTACTAGCGCGCGCATAGGCTACGCCCACTCCAATAACCATGTCAGTGCAAATAAATTAGGTACCTTGTCAATAAAAAAGTATTTACTTACAGCGAAAAGTTTTATACATACCTTTCTATGCTCCTTCCTAAAGGAGTTCTTCATCGAAGCAATTTTTGCTTTCACCTCCTTGGTGCCAGCTGTTGGCTGCAGCTCATTCAAAATCAGCGCTAAAATTCCATACGCCTCATTCTTTTTATTTTTGTCATGATAAGACGAATTTTTAATTTCCCATAGGCAAGGGTACTGACGATATTTCTCAATGAATCGAGTTAAAATTTGACGTTCTAGATCCATTTCCGAATTTAAACAAAATAAAATAAATAATAAAAATTTAAATAAACAAACAACAACGCTGTTCTAATGACACGTTTTCTCATCAACACCTTCGCAATTTAGAAACTTTATGCAACAAGGAGCTAAGTGCAAACTCTCGCCCCTTGGCGTGACATACGGCTAGACCGGGGTAAATTACTCTAATTCTGCAGCCTCCTCATTGGTCCGAATTTCAGCCCCACCGATTGGGTGTCAATTCATAACATGATATATTCATATGGTGATTTCAGATGTGTGTCGTCTGCTATGTTGTTGTTTACTTCTATCCGTAGCATAGCATCAGCATTGCTTAATATCGAATTACTCTTCTTCTTTAATTTATAAAGTTCCTTGAAACTAGAGTATAGCGATATATAACAGTGTTTTGCAATATAACAGCTACTAGGCAATATTAGAAGCCCAGGTGTCGCTCAATTTGAGGGACTAAAAAATGCGACAGGTATGTAATGCAAACTAAGAAACTAAGTCCGTCAACCCGTGTTACTGTGCTTTAGTTTCATTAAAGGAGCTACCCCTAAGAAAATAACAAAATTTGGTAATATTCAGTGGCACTTATTTATTTTTAATGGAAGAAACATAGACAAATGCGTCTGGGCGATTGCAGGAGTGCTTTTTATGAAACACCTGTGGTGTAACATACTAAGCTGGGGTTCCAAAGGGTAAATCGACAACTGACGCTGTCATCAAAGCACTCTGAGCACATATTGAGCAGCAAAGTCAAAAATCTCATCAAAATTCGACTGCGTACAACATAAACTACTACTGGAGAAACTAGTGTGCTACGGTATACGAGGAGAAGCATTGAACTGGATCGCAAGCTTCCTATATGACTGAAAACAATACGTAGAAATCCAAGAGGAAAATCCAGAAATGGAAAATCAGGCAGAATATTACCAATCAGAAGTAGCTACAAACAACATAGGCGTAGGGCAAGGCTCCATTATGGGATCACTTTGCTATCTACTCTAGGTCAACTCACTACTTGGAAGTAATGAAAATGAGAGGCTGATGTTCGCGGACGATACTACGCTCATCATAACACATCAATAGAAGAAAATGCGATAAAGTGTACTTAAAAGCTGGATGACATGAGACTCGAATTAGCCACACATGGGCACTTGTTTAACGAAACAAAAACGCAACTTACAGTGTTCTCTAACGTAGAGCCGTATCCAATTTAATGGCTAGGACATGAAGAAATGAAAACGTTAATTATTTTAACACAGCCGGATAAACAATCAGGGAAGAGGATGGAGGGGCTCTTCATTTAATGAGACATACATGGCATTAATTTTTATTGTTATAGATTCCACTGTGGGAGGATTGCTTAGTAATTACTTTTGTTAAGCACTCAATTGCCGGCGGATTGATGTCCTGTTACTCCTTAAATACCACGTATTGTTTTGCTACCAACAGAACCTAGCCAATATTCCAGCCTCGCAGTAATTGCAAGTAAATACATAAAATATAATAAATTGATACAATGTAGTCTAATAACCACTGGAGAGGGTTTTGTACTAAAGTAGCAGGAGGAGGCACTTAAACTGTCCAGCTTCTGGGGTCGTACTCATCTAATCTATACAGTGACGCGTCAATAGGTCTGCTCTTTATATATGCTCTAAAACAAGCTGGATGTAACTGTCTACTCTTCCTGAAAATGGTATCTTATTGTAAAGCCTGTGTGCATAGGGATTCCTCGCGACTTGTTTAGACAACACCTAGGCATATTAAACCCTTCCGCCGGTCGTGAATTATACGAGTGTACTGTACTCCGAGCTGGCAGTCCAGAATTCATCTTAACAGCCATGAGACAATTAAAGGCACAGTGAGGATTTCAGCGGCTTTAAAAAGGAATCTGTGACGACAAGATTGGAACTTTTAGTAACAATGCGGATTTGTAGTAAAAGTGCCTTGCTTACTACTGCAGTGACCCCATGCCAGAATACTAGAATTTATATGTATGGAGCAGATTACATGGCATGCCATCAGAAGATACTGCTCTGGCACCAGTCTACCAAGTTTACTTAGCAAAAAAGCAACTTTATCAAGTTTACTACATACACTATTATGCTATTATACAATGCCTGATACGTGGTAATTCTGATAAGATTGGTAAATTGATATGAGAACAAAGAATACAGGCATGACTTATTTTTTAATATAGTCTTCTTCAACACCAATGGTACAAAACATTTCCGACATCTCCGATCTGACAATTTTAAACCCACCCAAAAGTTATCCCCTTAATTGCTGTTAAAAGAGGTATTCAATGCCCATAAAACATTGACCGTTTTGTCATGCTTGAGGTTTTTAGCCAAGAAGTCCGGTAAGCCAGATTGTGCTGTAGGTGGGTTATAAAGCGGTTGGAACCCCGTTGTCTTCAATGGTGCCTTCGCCATTGTAGCCGTGTCAATTTTCCATTTTCGGTAAGAAATTTTCCGGGACCTTTAACATTCTCTAATAAATATAATAACAAAGTCTTCTTCTGTCCCCGCATTTCTAATAAATGGTTGAGCTAAAATGTACTGGCGTGTTTTCTCCTAAGGTGTAGGGTCTCTGGTGATTCTAAAGGCGACTCCTTTCAATGAGTTTCTCCACGGCTCACACATGTTTGGCAACAGGCCATCATGCTATTCGAAGTCCGCCTCGACACTGTTCAAGAAAAATAATGCGAGTTTGCCGAGCTTATCAGCCTCATCACGTTCAAGTATACACTATATGAAACTAGGACATTTTTATGTGTGCTGATTCTTCTCTATTAATAACAAATATACTGTGTATGATTTATATTATCTTACAAAAGAGTAGTCACTTGATTTTGAACTTGCCGCACAGTCAACGCTGGGGATGCTAACAGTTGTCTTAATACAACTGGAGTATGTCAAATTTTTTAAGCTTTATTTTAGCTATTTATTATTTTAGGCTACTATTAACCTATGCAGGTACGTAGGCCTCGTTATGCGGTAATTCAGTAAAATAAAAAAGAACATGTACAGTGTAAGGGGAAGAAGGGAGATTTGATAAGCTGCTAACATCAGATTCATCCTACATTGCAGAAGGCTAGCAGCTTGGTTTTATGAACAGAGTACAATTTCAATCAGAAATAGTTAGCAGCGAAATTTTATATTGATTAACAAATTTTGATCGTCAGTAACATCAATCTTCAATAATAATAATAATAATTATAGCGTGTATTACAACCAACAGGCAGCTCCAATATAGGTTACATAACAATCTTACAATCTAACATTTAATCAATTATGTATGGCTAACAACATTGTCTTAAATACACTCAGAGAGGTTTCAAAAGGGTCAATTTCTATAAACGTGTCTAGTAGCCTAAGAATTCTGCCTAGTTGAGGCTCGTCATTGTACAAAAATAAATTCTTAAAGCGCGAATTTGCCGCGTTAACTATAAAACGTAGGGCAGTCAATAAAACCATTAAGTAACCTAAAACCAAAAATACAGTCATTAATTTTCCTCCTGGATGCTAACGATCTCATGTCAAATTCAAGTAACAACTGATTCGTGGACACTGGGTGATGCACGTAATGAGGATAAATGCCATGTCTTCTATTGTAGATATACCTTAAAAACCGCTTCTGCACTTTCTCGATTTCAGTGTTGTAAGTAATGTGCTTGGAACCCCAGACTACACTGCCATATTGGACTTTAGATCTAACTAATGCGTAAAATATGCGGATTATGGTCGAAATGTCTCTGAAGAAGTTTGATATTCTGATAGTGAATCCTAATGTTTTTAAAGCAGATGCAACCATACTAACAATGTGCGCTTTAAAGTTAAAATCATTCCTAAAAATAACCACTAGGTCTTTAATTTAAGATTGCAACCCAGTAGTTGATAATCATACAATAACGGTTTCCGTTTGTGGAATCTAACCACTTCGCATTATCCGTTGTGTAAAGTCATACAGTTGGTGTTAGCCCAAGCACTAATATTATCAATATAATAATAATAATAATAAACGTCCTATATTTACGGGGCGAGACTTAAGACTAAAATGTCTTTTTCTGCCTAACCCACGTCCAAAAACAATACAATTTACAAAATACATACGCTTAACTTAAACAATCTTATTCTAACAATGCATAAAAAGAACTTATTCTCAAGTGACGTGACATTAAAAAAAAAAAAAAAAAAAAAACATACAGTAAATCAATATCAGACTCTAAATTGTGGCAATCCTGAATACTCAGACGAATAGTGAGGAATATTTTTAGGTCATCCGCATATAAGAGGACTCTGGCGAATATAACGAGAGTCGAAATGTCATTGATAAAGAGAAGGAAGAGGAGCGGACCCAAATTACTTCCTTGAGGCACGCCACTATGAACAAAGAAGGACTTAGAGGATTTACCTTGGAAGTTCACATATTGTTGCCGATTTTGTAGATAGGACAATGTTCATCTATTGAGTGTTTGTCACTCTAGAAGTCTGGTCAAGGGGAATGAAATAATTAACAATGTGACTAAGTAAAATCTGTGACTAGAGGGCCTAGGCTCTAGGTTATGGGCTTTAATTTTAAATTTTGATTGATTAGAAAATTGAAATAATAGATTTAAAATAAATTTTACCTCAGACATAATTGTGTGTCTCGGAAAAATGGAGATAAAATAATTACAAAGCTTGACCAAGTTCAAAAGAAAGACAAATACCCAATAGACGTTCCAGAACAACTTGAGTGTTTAAATCATTCAACTCAGTCAGCCTTTAAGTCCCTAAAGGACAGACCAAGAAGAAGATTGTTTATTATTAGTTACATTAATGCAATACAATAACGCAAGACATGTAGCGTAGTGGTACGGGCTCTGACTTTCACTCAAAAGGTTGTTGGTTCGAGTCCCACACTGGCTACATTTTCTGGCCATGCATCGGAGGACATGTAAAGCAGGCGGTCCCGGGCCTTCCTAGTTGAGTGTAAGAGAGGGCTTTATAGCCCTAACTCCGCTAGGTTGCCTCAGTAATAGAAACAATAAAGTCCTTATTACAAATATAAAATTATGTCACAAATGTTAGGTCTATTCGTTATTCTCTAAAGCGGTTATCCCACTTGTCGATATTCCGTCATTTATGCATCAGTAATAAGTCTCTACCATATTATTACCAGAATTAGAGGATATGGAAAAAACTGGGCTCGGCGGTATTCGAACTCACGATCTACGCCTAACCGGGCGTCATCTTAATCGCTGGAGCACGAGCTCCGACAAGTCCAGTATGTAAGTAATCGCCAAATCCGCTACTTATGCTCAAATTCACAATTATCTAAGACGGCTATTCCACCGACGTCGTTTTTCATTGTGCATGTCCTTGACGTGGTAGCAGACATTAATACGTCTCTGCCATATTTTAAGGCTACTATAATGTAGATACTTAACTTATCTATTATCAATTAAATTATAATATGGTAGAGACTTATTAATGATGTCTGTTACCACGACGTCATGCACATGCACAATGAAAAACGGTGTCGGTGGAATAGCCGCCTAACCGAACAAGTCTGTGAGCTCACCTGTTCGGTTAAATAGTTGAGCTAACCTGTCTAGCAACACGAATCATGTCAATTTGAGCATAAGTAGAGGATTTGGCGATTACTGGACTTGTCGGGGCTTGTGGTCGGCGGTTAAGACGACGCACCGGCTAGGTGTAGAATCCTGTCGAGCCCAGTTTTTTCCATATCCTCTAGTTACAATAAGTTCGCAAGGCCAAATACGAGCATAAAAGGTTACATTGATATGTATATAAAACAAACACTAATGGCAATGTAACTAATTACTAGTATTACATCATGATTGTAATAAAATGAATTATGTTTAAACTGTACTCTGTAGGGTGTATCCCGCAGGCCTCTATGAAGGCATGGGAGCCCTAATTGGATTTTGTCTAATTATTGTATTTGTTGGAAATAAAGAATTGTTATTATTATTATTATTAATTTCGGTTATAACGAGGTTACCTCTTCAACCAAAGTTAATTTAATGTCAATGTTATATAAACCATTTATACATACCAAATAATAATACTAGCCTACCTATGTATCTACCATAGGTATAACTTAATTTACAATAGATAGTAAACTATCTATTGTATCTACATAATAGTCTCCTTAAAACAAAAATATCATCAATGATTAATGCACAAATTACAGAATATTGACAAGTGAAATAGCCGTCGTCATAAAATGTTTAAACTTGCAATTTTTTGTTTCAATCTTTGGAAAATTAGGAGTTGGTTAGCGATACACGCATTACTAATATATGAAAGTGTCTCCTTCCTAACTTTGTAATATTACGAACTCATTGTAATAAAGTTAATTTAATAAAATATTGCACAAATATTACACAGTTACAAAGAAGACAATATTTCATATATTCGTACAGTAGTTCTAACAACATTGCCCTATAAAGAGGTGGGGCGAAGAAGATTCTCAATAACTTCCTCCACCTCGAAGAAATTCGGTTGGTGCAATGGCCCTCTGCTCCGATCTTTTTTCTTTTTTTTTGTAAACCTTTGTACTTCCATTTTTTTATTAGCAGGTTCGGATTTGCGTTTTTTAGCATTGGGAGCATCTTCAAGTGAAATTTGGGAAAGATTAACTATTGTTTTTATGGATGGTTCCATCGCTTCCAATTGCTGCAATGAAGCCTGGCCAACTGCTTCAGTCAAACGTTGCAGTGCAGCCTTCCTTTTTGATTCGAGCACTGAGAGCTCAGGTGGTGCACGGAAACTTAACAGTTCCTCGTAGTCAATCTCAGTGGGAATGTGGGGCTTAGGGGAATTTACATTGGGAGCTTCGTCTTTGATCAGAGAGCGGCATACAAGGTGTATATGCTTACACATCTCACCGCGAATTATATTGTCCGCACATGTGCATGCATATGCATGAACGCAGGCATTGCACTCTGAGCATTTTAAGTGGCACTGGTGGTCCTGCGCCAATGTATTCTTCGTTATGTTGTAGCAGGAAGAGCAATCCCTATTGCTCCACACAACCCATCCATCACTAATGCACTGCAAATTTTTTAAACTTAGTTGTACGGATTTCTTATGCCTATCGGTTATTGTGGCATTGCGGGTGGTTACTTTGCCTTTGTGTAATTTAATAATTCGCCCAAAGAGTTTGTCCCGTACTAGTGTTACAAGCACGTGTAGGCTCCGGTCTAATCTCTGGACTTTAATGCCACGCATGTAAACATATTTAATAACGCGATGGAGACTCTCTAGGTGCATATTAGTATTCACCCCAATGCCCAAGCGATGACAATATGCCCATTGCTCTGGACGATTGCCGTAATACTTCTCAAAGTATATCCCGAAGTCTGCCGTCCTGGAGTCACTCTTCAACTTAAGTATTATCTGAGGCAGCAGCAGCTGAAACTCATCCACCTTAGTAGTGCACTGCAGAACTTTCACAAGCTTGTAACATTCGCTCTGGTTCTCCACGTCCATGGCGATGGCTTTTCCCCGCCAGGCACGATCGACATGCCAAGAGCAAAGAAGTTTTCTTGGCCCTAGTCCCATAACGGCTGTCCAAGCGGAGAAATACTGCTCCGCGTCATCGGACATGAAGGCGGAAGGAGTGATCTGACCGCATTTGTTCCTTACTTCTGTAAGAAATCCAGTCAAGGCAACCTCGTCCTCTCTATTACAGTAAAAAAAAGCCACAGGGAAGCCTTCATGGTCTTCATTGACTACTAGTAGTGACAAGCTTAAAATTATAGGGGTTGGTGCCATGAGTGGCGTCCATGCATACCACACCACCATTCCCAAACTTTTTGGCCATTGCCACTTGACCACCGTTCATAATGCCGAGGCAAAAATCATCGGTCCCCAGACCGTAGCCTGTCGCCCCTTGGTCCTTAAAAATTAGAAGAGAGTTGGAGTTCCCTTTATTCTTCTCCTCCTCCACCCAAAGTCTTACACTAACCCGGTCATTGGGATGTTTTTGAATCTCACAATCGATTCCGAAGGATTTTCGAATATTAATAATATCCCGTTGGGTCAGCATATCGTGTCTGTTGAAACTTCGATGGTCGACTGAATCCCTTTCCGAATCTAGTATTTTCGATACCTCAACCCCTTTTAACAATTTCTCAGCAATTTCTCGACGATGATGTTTCGTCAGATGTATGTGTCCTGAAAATTAAAAATAAATTCAATGTAATTACAGAACATTTGTACGAAGGGAGAAGGGGCGTTGACTGACAGAGTGAAACTCCTGATTATAGTGGATTCCGAACTACATTGGAAACACAGTGAAGCCACACGATTAGTTTGTATGAGACCAATCAACTCTGCACACTCCCCGCTTTTCACCCTTATATTTTTGCTCCAAATTAAACTGGGAACGCGCCCTAGACGTTTGTCACCGTTCGTCTGAAACACGTAATAATAAGTGTGTACGGTACTTAATGACCGGACTATATTATTTACTGCAAGTGTAATTGCTGAAATATGATAAAAAGTAATATTTACTGTATTCCATTTTAATGACTAGTAAGATGAATTTAAGAAGAATATAGGGTGCTACTTCGGTAAAATGAGTGAAATCATTGCAAGGTGCAAAGAATTAAATTAATGAGAAGAGTGGTGAAAAAAATTACAACAATAATTTAATTGTACGGAAAATAAATTATTTTTTAATTTTATTGCAGAAAAAATACGCGTTCGGTCAGAGATGTGACACAAATTTCAGTAGACCTAACAGTCCATCTGCCATTTTTATTTCGTTTTTGCTTTCCAATTTATACGTAGTAGGCTATAAGGAAAGCTTTGTGATGGTCAAAATTTTCGATTCCGAGATTTCATCGGATTTACACGTATTGATATACCAGATATACTTTATATATAATATACCAGAAACCCAAAAAAGTGGTTTTTACGAAATGTCTGTCTGTTGCTCCATCTGTTCATCGATTTCCGGGCAAACTACTCCGTCGATTTTGATGAAATTTCGCATGCAGGTTAAAAACAATCATGCCTCGGGACAATTTTTTAATTTTGGGCTAACTCAATTTTGGGGGGTTGTATTAAAAAACTCGAAATAAACGTATAAAAAAATTATTTCCCAAAAACGGCTCCAACCATTTCTTTTAAATTCACATACGCAGTATATTGTAGTAGTTATTAATGTTAATGAAATGCAGGGGGTCGCTTGCCCCTTCATAGTTTGCTTCTGGGAGTAATAAAATAAAAATAACTATTTTTTCATGGAAAATGACTAAAAAATAATTTTTCTGTGGAACCTTTTTATTTTTATTTTTTTTCAGGCATGTTTTAGGTGTTACATTGAGTAACAACCGGACAGGTTGCTTTCCCAAAAAAGTATATTTGATTTTGTGCAAAAAATAGTTTAAAAAAAAATTATAGAAAATCACGCTCAAATGCCCTACCATTATTACTGGGTGGTAATGTATTTGGTCTGCCTGATCTAGAATATGCAATGCCATCGATTGATTCAGTGCTATGGGATAGGGATATCCTAGGCCGTTGCCAGAGGGGGTCCGGACCGTCCTCCCCTCCTCCCCAAATGGTTGCAGCGTACACTAGATAGAATGGAGTTTTAAAGATTTTTAAATATATATTGAGGGGTTACCTCACCTCCAGCGGCGTCAGATGGACATCCCCCCCCCCCCCCCCCGAGATGTCTAAAATTTAACCATAGGAAAATGGTTTACCATGAAATTACTCATTTCCTCTTATTTACTAATTGATAAATTGGAAAGCATGTTCGAGTAAACTCGGACCGGTTCTTTATTTTATGTATTGTACAGATTGTTTAGGTACATAGGTAATTTTGAGAACTTACCTAACTGCAAGGAATGACCGTAATGTGTAAAACAGATGCGGGCTTCGATAATATTTCCTTCGGCTGATTTCAAAGTTCTTAATTTAATGGTAGCAGTGCAATGATTTCCGGTTTTGCAAGAACCTTGTGTTTTCAATTTGCGTATACCCTTGCTTTCAGATTTGAATATCCCTGACCTGTTGCACACGTAGGATGGCATACTTTTATTTTTGTTCCATCTTACAAATCGAATAGCACTAGTGCTTTCGTATTCTTCACGCCATGCTTGGAAATCTAAAAAGTTAGAGAAAATGTGTAATTCAGGCTCGTAGTCAGGAGGCTGCCAAAAATATTCCTGGTTACGGGCCTGGTGTAGTTACTAAGCAAACTACATATTTCAGCCACATCAATTGCCAACGAAGACCCCACAATATAAACCTTGCAATTCTTAAAACCAAGATTTAGAACTTATTTTTCAAGCACCGAAAGCAAACCAGACTACTAAATTATTCAACGATATAATTTATTTTTACTGAATTTTATTGATGTTGTTTAGACCTCCATAGCCTAGATGGGTAGGAGCTGGGGCTCCCTCCCCCTTCTTACGACAATACCCTCGTGGATGCTAACTGTATTATTTTATTTCTACACATCTGCTATTGCTGTGTGTATAGGCAGGCCTATGTAGGCCTACATGCAGCCCATTAATTAATTTATGAAAAAACATTGTCAGAGGCATGCCGTGCGTAATGCATGTAAAGTAGGTATATATGATGCGTAAAATATGAATTGCCTTGCGAATGGGATGTTTACCTATTACTGCATTATGTATGTAACTTTTTTTTATTTTATTTTTAAGTGCTTCATTTGTTTATTAATTTATTGACTTAACGCCTATTGTTTCATATTATGACTCAATACAAAGATATTCTATTCTAACTGAATTATTACATGTATAACTCATAACTAAATCAATAATATTTCTTACCATTCAATGATGAAAACTGAATTTGTTTAACATCCATAGGTATTCCATGTATTTTTGCCAAATGCAGCTCCAATTTGCCAATACTTGGGAATGTTATTTGGCAATCCTCCTCTAAGCACCGCACGTGAAAAATATTATAAGGATTAATTGAGTACGTTGAATCATCACCATGCTTCAATTTTCGGTGCTTCAAAAGGCCGCTTCTGTTTTTATACCATTTATTGGGGCAATCATTACAGGCGTATGTTCCTTTATCTTGTTGCCCTAACGATTTAATTGCGTAGTTATGGTCATGCAAACTTATATTAGTTGAATCCATTCTCGAAATAAAACAATATTCAAATAACCAGATTTCTAATGTAGTAATGTGAAAGACTGAAAGTCGGAACGGAAACGGAAACATCAGACGCCAAGACGCCAACCGAACGGATCAACATTTACAAATTTAAAATTATTGAACATAACATGTTATGAATTGACACCCAATCGGTGGGGCCATAGACATAGTAAAACTATAGACTCATCGTAAACATTCGGGTTGAAGCCGCTTGACTTCGTCTATTTCCGTAGTATAGGACCAGATTGAGCCTTTTGCCATTTGATACCATGTTAACATTTTATTTTTTATTTTATTATTTAAAGATTATTTAGAACGGAAAATCATGCCAGCTAACCAGCAATATTTTTATGCAGAACTTGGAGTACTTTTAATTTACATTTTAAACAATATTTTTAGCAAAGTTTTCCCTACTTTTAGATAAAAATAAAAATTTTTAATGCAGATCTTTCAGTACTTTGAATTTAAATTTTAAACAATATATATAATAAATGTAAATAAGAAATATAATTATATATGAAACAACAAAGAAAACTATAAAGAAAACATATAATAAAACTATTAAATTTGAATTTCCCGCCAAAATGCACTTATGAGGGGGCGTGGTCGTGGCTTCAGTCCTCCAGCACAGCCGAAATACGACATGGTGGCTCCATAGTTTTATTAGCTCCATGGGTGGGGCTGAAATTCGGACCAATGAGGAGGCTGCAGAATTAGAGTAATTTACCCCGGTCTAGCCGTATGTCTTGGCGTGGACTCTCGGAATTCCATTGAAACCGAAATCCTGGGATTTCAAATTCAGGAATGACAACAGTCCAAGACTGGCATTCTTGTACACACACGATACGTCCCGGACTGCCAACTCCCAAAACTGGCATTCCTGGAAGCATCGTGTGTGGGGGCTTTAACACATACCTGCACACTGTCGTAACAAATCGGAATGAAACTGAAATGCTGTACCGGCCCTAGCACGTGGAAACACAGTTGGGCTGGTTATAATTCCATGTAAAGTATTGAATGTAATATAACTTAAGTATTTTAGCGTATTTAAAGTTAATATTAAATTTGTCATTTTATGTATACTTCTCTTGTTGGAAAAAATTGGAATAAATATATATTTGATTTGATTTGAATAGTTAGAGCAGATAGTCTGAAAGAGGCGCTGAACTTCTGGTTTAAAGCGATATTATAAATACTCCCCTTGAAACAACACATTGAAATCTGTTAAGAGCTCCAATATACAATATATGCCATAAACATTGAAGTTTTAAATAAACTTTCGTAAATTTGTTTTTAATATTGTTGAAGCATGATTTTATAGTTGACATGTCTACTCAAACTTCTTCGTTCAAATATAAATAGAGAGGCTCATACTGCTCCAATAAGAAAGATATCGCCCCTTTTACTGCGTCATCATGGGATAGCCTTTGATTGAATGTTTCAACCATACTGGCAGTTGATTTTATCTGTTGCACAGCTTGGATATACATCGTAGATTTTTCTCATTCCCACGATCTCTTTTTGTAATCAATGATATCATGATCGCATTGAGCCTGGTGACTACCATCTGGCTTTTTAGAGGGCAATTTCACCAACCATTCGCTGAAGTGAGGAAGGCTTAGCCATTCTCGAGTAAATTTG
The DNA here is from genome assembly GCA_963971405.1 of Psococerastis gibbosa. NCBI lineage: Eukaryota > Metazoa > Arthropoda > Insecta > Psocodea > Psocidae > Psococerastis > Psococerastis gibbosa. The sequence goes on from OZ020485.1 coordinate 4,685,221, forward strand.
TTGTCATGCTTTTTTTTCTTGGGTTTCTCTTTCTCTGACGTTCTGCTGACTCCCATGTACCCTTCGTTGTTGTCATTATCTTCACCAATGCATGGGTAGTATTAGCCCTTAGGGGGCTTTGGCTATCAGTAATGGCAAAAATGTTTGAAGGTTATCAGCCATGGTGTTCCAGTTCTTTGGAACAGGGAAAACTAGAGGAGAAAGGCGGGACATGTGGGGATTAGGCTGCGCAGCGGCTGTCTGAATTCCCGCTGTGGTTGAGTTATTTAAAGAAACTGAAGGGGAAGAAGTGCGTTGTAACCTCCCTCGCAATACCTTAGTCTTGGCGTGCAATCCTTGACTAAGATACCCGTGGGTAGTCATGCTTCACGGCTAGCTCAATCAGGATGTGGGTTGTTTGTTGCAACTTGTACCATCTAAATTAGGGGTTCTCCAGGATATTGAAAGCATCAAGACAGCATTTATGAAATATTATTTAAAAAAAACTATCGAAATTATAGAAAAAAAAAAAAGATCTATTCTGTATCCTATCATGGTAAATGTCTCACAGACTATTGCTCTTTAAACTTTCTTCACAATTTTTGCGGCAATTTTTTTATTTCATTGGATTCTTACTAATTTTCGAACAAGTACTTAATTTTATAATTTAATTTAAAGATTTATTATTAACTGGTACATTTTGTACCTTAATTTACTAAAATTACAATTTATCTTTAACCAATTTCTGTAGTCAGATACTTGATTTAATTATCCAATAAAATGGCTGCTCTGAAAACAATTTAGGCAAACAAAAAATTTATTTTAAATAATTATTGAAATAAGATATATATAATATTTGACTGCTTAGTAGTTGATTTCTCAACTATAATTAAAATTCTATTTAAATCGTTACAGCGCGGTCGTTTTTCCCCGACGATGGTGAAACGGTCAGAATCGATGGTGGAAATAGTTTTATTGGAGGTAGGGGAAGATGAGGGGGAAACCGGAGCATCCATACCCTCCGGTTCGGGTTCGGGTAGTCGGAGATGGACGACATTGTTGGATGCTTACCAACTAGTCGTTTCACGATCTATTAACAACACTACAGCAGCAACAACTGAACTTTACTGTTGGCGCCATCTGTGAAGGCGCCAGTGAAGTTTTGAATATTGAAGCGAATTCTAGTCCTCTTAAAAATATTGAAATTTGATTATAATTTCTTCTGAATATAAATGAGGCCTACTGTTTCTACAGATTCTCTTCAAGTATCACCAACACTTTTCAAATTTGAATAATCCTTTATTTTCAACATTGCATACTTGAATCTTTCTCCAAATTGGGATCTCACACATTCCTGTGTTTTAAGTTGTAAGTGGAATCTTCTACCCTTTACCACTACCTGGGAGTAAACTTTCTCTTCTGGAATATTTTTGTAAGTGACACAAGTATCACACTGGTCATTATTCGGCTTAGGTTGAAACTTATGAAAATGTTATAATATTGGCGGTGTGGCAGCATGTTTCTTCCTAAGGATTGCTGTTCCATTTCGTAATCTCTGTGTAGATAAGCAACTGTTCTGCCGCCTTCTGTGTACTCTGCTTCCATTTTCCATCCTTGGGATGTTGTTAATGTCCTCTTCGAATAGCAAATTGCTGAATTTTCTGAATACTCTGTATGGTCTGCAGGTAGGTGGATGCAGTTAGGATCAAGTGCAGTTTCTTGAATTTCAATGTCTTCTAAACGGTTACTTGAAAACATAATAGGATCAGGGTGGGATTCTTTCCCTTCCACGATTATAGGGTTGTTTTTCAGTTCATTTTTCTTGTTTATTTTGGAGGGGAACCTGACAATTGGAATTTAAATATTTCTTGCATATAACACATTGCAATTGTAGGCCAAATAAATGGCTGCAATATTTCTTGGTTTTCTAAGATTTCCCGCATACGTCGCTAAAAAATGGACATTAATGAACCCCATTAATGTACTTAGCTTATCCATGATTGTAAAAAGCAAATTAGCTTCTGCTATAAATCATCCCTTTTACTGCGTCATCATGGGGCGGCATGAATCATGAATTGGAGAGTGGTCGAATACACTATCATATATTAGAATCTTTTATTTTATTTTATTTTATAGATCATAGAGTCAAAATATCTTTCAATTCAGAAAATGCACGGAAGTCTATATGCAGCAGATTTGATATTAAATGTTTCCTCCAATCATCGTCTGCAAATCGTAGTTCACTCAACCCATGTTCATCAAAGTCTAATAAGTAATTGGCCCTCCATTCGTTTTCCGCCAGCTTGGGGTCAACAGATTTAATAATACTTGGGAACGCTTCGAATGTTAGCTGGAGAGTTCCAATGCTTCCGAAGCTGGCTACCTCCGATCTAAAATGCTTTTTACTCAAAAATAGGTCCTTATAAGGAAAGAAAATTGTTGCTTGATTTGAGTAACAAGTTCAGTATAAAACTATCCGGAAATTTTCAGTTGCAGCTGTGGGATAGCCTTTATCACGTAGGTAATTCTTGCAGATATTGATGTATCTCTAACCCAAGGCTAACAAGTTGCCGACAGTCTAGTGAACACATGTTAAATTTTCCTTCTTTTAGAGTGTGTGAGTCCTTCTTTAATGGAGGAACGCATGTCGATTGTGAATCAAAGTTTCCAATCCAAGATAAACCTTTTTCAAGGGCAACAACCCATTTTTCCTGCTAAAGGTTCCCGCACCTTTCGAAGTGTATAAGGTCTTCTTTGAATAGGTACAGCAGAAATAGAATAGTCCGAAATAGGGGCTGAACTTCGATTTTATAAATGCTCGCATTTAAACAACACATCGAAATCGGTGGGGAGCTCCAATATATGCCATAGACATTTCCTGGTTGTCGTGTGCGTTGAAAGTCGAACACAAAAATACATGAAAACAGTTTTTATCCTTTTCACCTCTTATACCTGTTTCGGAGTCGCTAAGAAGTATTTCAGCGTTCCAACATTGCATTGAACGTCCTGGCCAGTGTGAATATCTATCCATTTTCCGGTCCCCTCGTATTCTATGGTTATATCTTTGCAGCTCTGCCTTCTTTTTCGCCACCGCATTTTCTGTGCGCCCCATCTGTTGGCGAATGAAAGCTATTACTTTTAACTTAGGGGGCGCCATGTTTTCCCATTGTAGGGTTAATTCAACTAGTCTGCTTGTCTACTCTTGGGACCACGGCATATTCCCCCGCACTGTGCCCTCAGGAAGAGCTTAAATTCTGCTTGAATTTGCGTCATTAGGTTATTGCTTTGGCAGACGCATCTTTTTAACAATGTCTTCAGGGTTGTCGCAAACATCAATAGCCCGGCGCTTGCCACGCATGACCACCATGTGGCACATTTGTTGACTCTGTGCAGGTCCTATTGTTCCTCCCCATTGTGGGGGCGAAAAGTAATTGAAGGTAATATCATATTTCAATGCAGCCTGCTTCCCTGCTTTGTAGTGCTTCGGGTCCCCCATGCTGACCTTTCTTGGAAATTCATACCGAAGACCCATTCTGCTACTGCCAAGTTGTTCTTCCAAGTTCCAAACATTTGATGAGTAGGTAGCTGATCCATCTTTTTCTCCCAAGCTTGAGGGCAGATTTCTATGATAATTTTTTTCAGCCTCTAAAATTTTAGTGCAATGATAATGATTCACAGAATTTCGTAGATTTAGGGCCATCCTTTCAAAGGCTCCGGCCTCAAGGTTAACTAGCCTGCCTTCCAGCTTAGAGCTGCCTCATTATGATAAGCGACTGGCTCTCATTCGTCCCTCTAGTCACAAAATAGTATGTGGTGACAGACAGGACCACGAGAGAGACCAGCAGCAGGGTCTCAATAATAACATTGGGAGACTATGCATATCCAACATTATTGTGACATGCAGTAAGTTAATTAGCTTGATAGCCTATGACACGAGAGGATTAATAGCATAGGTTGCATAACTGATTTTTAACCGGCTATGTATACATAATATTATACATTTATATGGTTCGTTTATACTTTTTTTTAGATCAACTACGAACTATACTATTAGTCCTAAGATAGTTTGCCTAGTTGGGAGAAACATCTCACTAATAACATGCGTATGTACGTACGTACGTACGAAAGTTCATGCTACCTTTTTTGGCATGGGAATTAGGCTGCTGCGTATGAGTGTCAAGGGTCAAGGATGATGCACTTAAATTAATCTGTACTTAATAGGTATAGGAATATTAAACAGATTGCATACATTTTATAGACCAGTAAGAAGTATATTATCTATATAAAAAAAATAGTACAAAATTAATACTGCATGCTTCACCGACTTCTGGGCAATTTGAAGGCTAATTACACCTATTAACGATGATCAATACTGGGGGTGTAATTTAGTAGATTGTTTCAGCAGATCGGTCCTGAAGTATCACTAACCTTGAAATAGCCTGAATACAATAAAAATGAATAAATATTGAGGAATGAACATCATCCTGCGCACCCGTTTGTATTGAATATGTACATTTTTCAAAAAGCAATTTGCACTAATTTATATTGTTCTTTGATTCTAAATTCGATTTCTTCGATTTGGTGCTTAATTCCATAAACACAAAATAAAAACCCGAATGTGTCCTGTCACGGTCGCCATGAAGTAATGTTCGGTTAATTAAGCACTCGATATTAACGTTTCCATGATCAGTACACACACTCCTACTCTCCTAACAGTCCTCAACACTCTCCTCCCGTAGTCCCGTACCACGCAGGGTACCAACTTATATACATTCAGCACTAACCTACTTTGAGTTCATACACACTACATGCCACCCCACTATACCACACCTTTCGGTCGACAGAATTAAATACCACATTACATTTTAATATTAAATCTCGCTGTCGTATCAGTGTAATATCTTTGATGCAAGTTGCATTTGAATATTTATAGTAATTATGATACTACTAATGCTTTTATTTATCCGCCCGCTCCTTTATTATGGCAGCCACGTCATAAAATTTTTGATCTGACCTTCTTACCCTTCGCCGTATAAGGAGGGGGGGGGGGTTACCACCAGTTTCCTTTAGTAACCGCCCTCTGCCACGCCCACGGCCACGTCCGCCAGCTAGCTCAATAATATTTGCATTCATGTTTTATGAATTTCTCATGATATAAAGTTTTGGGGAACGCTGCTGCTGCTATGCTGACGGGACACGGCCCCTTCCGGGTTCACCTTGCTCGCTTGGTGTACAGGTTCCCTCGCAGGATTGCCGCTTCTGCGAGATTGGCGCTGAGGCCGGGTGGCACGTGCTGATGTTGATGGACTGCCCGGCTGTCTGGCGAGAACGTCTTTCCTCGGTCGGTTTTGCTTTGGGAGGACTACATGCAGGGAAACAGCTTGGCCCAAAGGAGGTGGCGCACTTCGGGTTCACTTCGGTGGCGTCACTTCAATCGGGTTGTACGAGTGAGCGAGATGGGGCGTGTGACCTATGGGCCTCACCGGGGCCTGGGACTTTGCAAAAATCTACTACTACTACTACTAGAATATAGACCAACCTTATTAATTAAAATAAATACAAATCCCCTCTATAAAACTACTGCTCAACTCGGACGGTTCAATGCAGTTTTTGCGCTATTTACAGCCAGGAATGCGCGCGAGTTGCTCGCATTGAAAAGACAAACTGGATGGAAAGCCAATTAATTTCACATATCAGCTATTTTATGCCTTTCATAAAATTTTTGCTTACACAGAAAGACGAAAAAAATTCTACAATTTGATATAAAAAAATATTGGTAATAATGAAGCTTTTAGGGGAGAGTCGGGTAAGTTGACGACCTTAAGGTTTGAGAATTTTTTATAGCTGAGGATTAAGTCTTAGGCTTTACTTTTTTTTCGAAATGTCATCGATAGACTTTTAGCATCATAATTCATATACCCCACACGCATTAAAAAGTAAGGGTTTGTCATACATTGACAAAATTTGAGCCTATGTCAAATTCGTCATCTTAGGTGACAGTGAGGGTAAGATGACTTTTACTGTCGGGTAAGATGACGCTTTATGCCAACCATGGCAAAAAATGGCAGTGTTTAAGCCTTCATAAGTTAGGTAGTCCTAGGCTGCTATAAGCTCAGAATGAATTGGAATTACAATAAAATATTCAGATATTACATTAGCATTAGGCATTTATTATAGCCTTAATTGGCCTACATGCAAAAATCGCAAATGAATAGTTTAGTTTTGGCTTCAGTAGCCGAGAGCCCTGTGCACGCAGCGTGTGCCCATTTATGACATTTTGAACAATTATACCATACTTCATTTTTCCCGAATTCTTCACAGATGATACATATTTCATCGGTCATTTCCTCAGCCCAATCTTCACAATAGTCATCGTCCTTTAGATTGACTGAGACTGAGGAATCTGATGAAGTATCGTCGAATAACTTTTTGACACATTTTTTCTTTTTCCCAGCGCCCAATTTGCCAGCTTTCTTTTTCTCTGCCTCCATCTTCTTTTGTTTTTTAACTTCTTTTTCATTTTCTAGTTCAATAATTTTTTTTGCCCTTTCTAGGCGCTTAGCCGCATTGACTCTTCTTTTTTCCTCCTTTAAGGACTTTTCAACCTCCCTATCTTCCAGGAACCGTTTCACCGGTGTACATGTGGCAAGAAGGGATGGTGGCTTCTTCCTTTGATTCTTTGGCTTAGAGTCAGCGCATGGCAGAGTAAACAGAACTGACATGGACGTGCCAGCAACAGCAGGAGAAGGAGCTTGAGCAATATTAGGACTGTCCGTCATCACTGAAGGCTCAGACGTGCGAGAAACAGAAGGCAGTAGATCCATATGAGGACTGTCGGTCAGCATTGAAGGCTCATACTCCTCGTCAGTGAATACTTGTGAATTCAGAGGAAATATGCCAGTAGCCTCAAACCCTTTTATGGCGTTGTTTAGTGTCGCAGATTTAGCGTAAGCCTTATGAAAAAGCCCTGCAACGTGTTTTACTTCTATCACTTGGCCAGGATTAGATGTCAGATAGTCGTTGCACACTTTGCTATATGCTGTCTTTAAGGGTCCAAAAAACGACACATCCAACGGCTGCATGCGATGTGTCGTATGAGGTGGAAAACCTAGTAAAGTTATGTGCTTCTCCCTGCAAAAGGTAACTGACTCCAGGGTGATGTGTGAACTGTGGTTATCCATCAGTAGAAGGATAGGGTTATCATTCGATGACCTCACATTTTCCTGAAAGTGTTTCAACCAATCCATGAAAATTTTCGAGTTTATAAAACTTGATTCTGGATTGCAAGCAGCTGCCGATCCAGGCGGTGCATCGTTAAGCAGAGACTCTTGCATACGAGTTCTTTTAAAAATGAAGAAAGGGGGGAAATACTGTCCGGTTGCACTTGTGCAGCAAATAACGCTAACGTTGGTTCCTCGATCCCCAGACGAGATCTTGACAACGCGTTTTTTTCCTTTTTGGTGTAATTATTAGTGGCGTCTTGGTTGGTACTGTCGAGCAGCCTGTCTCGTCGACGTTAAATATTTGGTGAGCTTTGTACTTCTTAGTGTTCATAGTCTCAGTCAATAACTCATAGAAACGTTGAATGCTCGACTTATTGAAGGCTGCCAAACGAGTGGCAGCAGTTGCTTCTGGTTTTCTCAAGGACAACTTGAATTTACGTTGAAAATCGGTTGCAAAATCTTTGCCAGCCATCTTGGTGATCTGATTAAATCGATGAGGAATTTTGGCTTCCTTGGCAAAGACGTATGCGAGTTTGGCAAAATGTTCTCTGGTCAAGCCAAATGCCCTTTTGTCAACTCCGATAACATACTCGTAAAGTTGTTTAAGCTCGTGGTTGAAAGTGTTCTGAAATCGACCACCACTTTGGGGTAATTGCTTGCCCTGTCTAGTTTTTAACACGTAGCGTCTCAGCGTTGCTTCAGGCAAAGAGTATTTCACCGCAATTCTCACAACAGTCGCTCCAGCCAAGACCTCTGCGATGGCAAGATTCATAGACTCCTTGCTCCATGACTGTCTAGTTGTCTTCATTACGTATTTCCCCATTCTTAGGCTACCTGCAACAATGGCAATATTTATATTTGTTAAAATTACTGTAGGTTGCGGCTAAAGCCGCGTCTCCACCAACCGAACAAGTCTGCCAAACAGTGTTTGCGAACACGATAAATGGACAAACATTAAATAAAAGTTCGTTGAACAATTTCGGACCAACAAATCAGTGTTCGGGGTTTGACGTTTTGTAGTGCACTAGTTTTGAGCTGTAGTGTACGGTGAACAGTGAGATGAGTGCATCGCAGCAGTCTCGTCGACGTCGTCGTTTGTTATTAGCGTGTATGGCAGTAGCTAATTATGTCTTCATGTCCGTGCGTCGATCTCCACGCTGGTGGCAGAGACAACTATTTAGGGCGAGAGATGAACAAAGTGAGCAGTTTCGTGTAGATTTGACAGCTAGTTGTTTGTTCACAAATTTCGCAAGGGTTTGTAATGAAGATTCTGAGCTTCTCATGTCGTTAATTGGACCAAGCATTTCAAAACAAGACACAAACTATCGCAATGCTATAAGTGCAAATGATTGTTTGGCAGTGATATTAAGATTTTTGGCAACGGGTGATTCCTATACATCGTTGATGTATCTTTTTAAGGTTTCAAAACAAAGTATTTCTAAAATAGTACCTGTGGTGTGTAAAGCTCTTGTTAATGCATTATCAGAATATGTGAAAACGCCTAGTACTCGTCAAGAATGGGAGTTTGTGTCCATTGGTTTTAAAAATAAATGGCAGTTTGACCAGTGTCTTGGGGCCCTAGACGGCAAGCATGTAGTGATACAATGCCCTGTTGATAGTGGAAGTGAATATTTCAATTATAAAGGGCATTACAGTATCGTTTTGATGGCTCTCGTGGATTCAAATTATTCTTTTTTATACGTAAATATGGGCTGTCAAGGACGGATTTCAGACGGAGGTGTTTTCAAAAACTGATTTGTGGAATACCACCTCGAAAACCAGTGAAAGTTTACCTCCTGATAAAGCCTTACCTGGGCGGATATTTGCAGTACCTCATGTTGAAGTAGCGGACGACGCCTTCGCTCTTCACAAACACATAATGAAACCTTACCCTGGACATCAACAAAAAGGTAGCAAGAAAAGAGTGTTGAACTGCCGTCTATCAAGAGGTAGGCGATGTTCAGAAAATGCATTTGGTATCATGAGCTCAGTGTTTAGAGTGCTAAGAAAGCCTATGCTACTTGAGCCTGGGAAGGCAACCATAATTACTTGTGCATGTGTTTATTTACATAACTTTTTACGTGCCAACAAATCTGCCAACTACTACGCTCCTCCTGGGTCAGTAGACTATGTGTTGCCTGATGGAACTGTCGTCCCAGGAGATTGGCGAAATGAAACTGAAAGAGCCGATACCTTCTACACCTTACCTCGTATCGGCAGAAGGCCCACTGAACAAGCTAAATCTATCAGAGACGAGTATGCTTCATATTTTATTTCTGAAGAAGGGAGCGTACCATGGCAGCATGACTATGACTGAACTTAATACTTTAGAAACATACCTTATATGGGTTTACTTTCACTTTTAATCTGTCATAGTAGCTAAATGTAACAATGACAATGTTATAAATACCAAACTATTAATGTGAAAATTGTTTTTTTTTTTTAACCAATAGGCCTGAAATTGAAGTTTATCGAAAGATGACACTTGGGTAAAAGATAATAGGTATAATAGGTAACACTGCATTAAAAAAAAAGAAATATTCAATAAAAGAATACGCTATAATATAGGCTGAAACATTTATAGCAGATGAAGGAAATTGTAATTGTTCTCTTCTTCCTTGTTTCCTTTCATGTTATCTTCGAAGTAAGAATCACGACTTTCTTCCACAGCCTCCGCTGATGCCGATGAAGAAGGCGCAGGAGTTGAACAACATGAAACGCTGTTAGATTTACTCTTGTATTCCTCCATTTCTGCTTCAAAAATGGCGTTGTCGATTTTGTTTTTAAGAACGCAGATAGCAATTGGGTTGGTTAGCTTTCTAATTCTGGCTGCAACAGCTTCCCCATAAATAGAGAATTCATCCCTATGGCTTTCAAGGCTGTTCATGCCCTCATAACACTCTTTCATTATTTTATAGGCCTGTTGATTTTTCCGACTTTTCTTTTTGGGTGGCTTAAATATTTTGCTAGTTGAGGGAGATAGCCGATCACCGGTAGTTGCTGTGCTTTCTTGGGTTACAGGTGATTGTGATTCATCCGCATCTATCTTGTCTTCTTCAGTATCCAGCAAAGTGTCAGAGCTTGAAGTAGTGCGGATTGGTGTGTATTTATCATCCAAAAACCGAAGATACTTAAGTCCCCACCATGGTTTCTTTTTATCACTTGTGGACATTCCAGAATGGGTAATAACATTCTTCTTATCCTTCGGTATTGCGCTAGAATACTCTCCAACTTCTTCTTCAGATCGAGTACACTGCAGTCGACATCTGACGCAATTTCAATAATTGCATCATTGCGCATATATTTATTTCTGCACTGTTTTTCATTGGGTTTCCACAGTATAGGGTAGCGTTCATAGGCTTCAATTAATCTAATGGTGTTTTCAACTGACCACACGTGTTTACTGCCATTTTCGATATCTGTTTGTTCACTCATGTTTCACAACACAGACATCACAAACCCCGCCAAAAACGTACAATAACGAAGAAAACTATAGCAGTACGCGTGACCAAGGCCTCAGTTCGACTGAAATGTTCGCTCTGTGAGTGAACTTTGACAGCCAACATCTCGTCTCCGCCATTCCCCCACCACGTCGGTCAGAATGTTCAAGGAGGCGTCTACACCAAACCAACACCAAACAATGTTCGGCGAACATCGTCTTTTCGTCGCGAACACTGTTCGCCGAGCATGTTCGGTTGGTGGAGACGCGGCTTTAGGTGACTGTTATCGTCATCTCAGCCGACTTCGCATACCTGAACTAAATTTGAAATTTTTTGCAAATCTGATCACTTACACATTCTGTAATTGCACAAAACTAAGCTTTAGGAACACACAAATGAGTTATTAATTGGTACATGCCTAAAAGTTCAGTAATTAAAGTGTAAAACCTTACCTCAGTTGCACTGAATATAACATCGAACCATTGGAAAATGAACAAAACGCAATAACAGGCGCCAAAAACGCGTCACAGCCTTCTAAATGTGATGGGCAGATTTGGTTGAAGCGTGGAGCAAAAAAATCGCCCTCTTACGCAGCTAGCGGGCAATAAAGGAATCGAATTCCGCATTCGCCATCTTACCGGACCTCGTCAACTTACCCGACTCTCCCCTATTATTAAAAAAATTATTTTCGAAAAGTCCGGTTAACGTAATGGCCTGCCCGTATATATATATTTATGTATGTATTATATATGTACAGTACATACATAATTTAATTCTAGCAAAATATCGGGGTTAATTTTTAAAATAGAGAGATTGTTTAGACGAGCTGAACTTGTGCGATGAGGAACTTTTACAATTTTAAGAGTGGAAAATGACCTCTCACTGCTGATATTGCCACTCATTATTACCAAATATAATTCAAACATAGTTTCTACGTTGGGGAAACTGTCTTCAACTCTTTTTTCCAATAGAAGATTGAACATTCATCTTTCGTAACTAATTTCTTATCCCTTAAAAAATGTCCTTTTTGTCGAGATCTTTTGTGTAAATATATGAGAATTCTCCAAATTGAACTAATTCCTTGTTCAACCTGTCATCTAAGTCGTCTTTATAAAAAGTTACTAAAAATTCCGCTTTGCCTTTAAGATCCTCTGCACTTATGTCTTCTAGATTTTTTCGTTCGTCTAGGACTGCCTGCGCCTCATATTCTCCCGCCATGAGGATCAGAAATGAACAAAATAACCACTTTTCCCGATCATGATTAGTGGAAAAAACGCTAGGGCGTCCTTGTGGAGACACAAGACTTACATTCAGAATACTATTCCGGTACTTTGCAACGAGCTGGGGGCACTTTAGATTAGACTCCAACACCCATGTACTGTCAGAGATGGGGTTACCTTTCCAATTAATCAAAAACTGGCGATGACGGGCAACAGTTCCATCATGGCTGCGTTGTAGAGTGCATTTGCATCCCAACAGACAAGGTAATTAGATTCGTCCGTTTCCGGGTTGAAATTAGGATTGACATCTTTATTGTTTGCTCTTGCGTAACGTTGTGAAACCTGGGCTATTCCACCCCTCACAGCGCCCTCCAGCCACATGTACATCGAAACATCATGTATTAGTTCCAATTTTACTCCTGTTGTCTTAAGCATGCACGCCCAAGACACACAGGGGAGTCCCACAAACCAATAACAGTCAATATTAAAATTACGATAGAAATGTTCACGTAAATTATGCATTACGTCAGCTAATAACAGTACGTCCGTCTTTACGTACAGTTGCATATATTGTTATATATTGTTTTCATATTAGAGGTATTCCAGACAGTGTGTGCGTGATTGTAATCGTCTTCGCTAATGTTCGTTTTGGTGAGTTTGTTGTAAAACATCGCATGTGGCGGTGAACAGTCAGTTTGCAATTTGTCAATGCCTGTGATAAAATCGTAAGGGAAAACTCCCTTACGCAGTACTAATTCAAATTGTGATTGATCGGAAAATAGTGATCGTAAAACGGAAAACCTATCTTCACCCCCACTTTTCAAATTTGTCACAACTTTGTCAAGTGAGGTTTGTAAAAATTGTAGACTATCGATAAATTTAAGATTACCTATAGACATTGACAAAATGCGTTCTTGGTTGTTTGCCAATACGCTGATTTTACGGTTAGTATGATTTGTTAGCTGACGTATCACATAAGATAAATCATACGTCAAATTATGAGCCACCGTTGGTATAAAGAGCGTCTTGTGTTGTAAATTGCATCGACTACACGCGATATTAGCAAAATTACTTCCCGAAGGTAGATAATGTAGACGGTGATATACCTTCACACTACTTTCTTTAAACGGTTTTTTTTACAAATTTCACATGCAGTCGCTGCTCGTTTCCGCTCTGCAAGCTCAGGTGTCTCAATAAATGGGTTATTCTCAGCAATTAATTTTAAAATATTTTTTTCTTATACAAACAAAGCGTCTATAAACTGCTTAGCAGCATTGGAACCGCTATATACAGTAGGTGGCTTTACGGGCAACCCATTCGGTCCAATAACTACATAAGCAAATCCAATTGCTTCATGTTTTTGCGTACGCGTTTGCTTACCGGTTGCACTCGATACATTACATTCGATTAAAGCACATTCATAATCAAAAAAAATTTGGTTTGGAATTTTATACTCGAAACGTGTATTTGTACATTCTAATACGCTACGTTCCTCCGATGGCATTAGCACGTTACGTGGTTTATTTTTCTCACAAATTAAACTGTGCTCCTCCAAGCAGCGCTCCACTGAAAACCCGTAGAAGCAGTTACTACAGTAATAATATGCTTGATTAGCGCGCTTTCTAGCATGCAGTAATTTGTTAAGATTAGAAACCAGTGCGTAATGGCCATGTCCTTTCTCATTCTTTACATATAATAGCGTTATATGGCGGTTAGCCGTCTTCGCTTTGGTACGATAAATTGTTTGAAAATGTGGGTGATTGTATGTAATTACATTAATAGATAACGCGTTTTGGTGTTCGAATTTTTTAATGTCATCGACTTTCATGGGCATAGTAATGCCATGTGTTTGATAGCCTTTGACAGTTGCCCTTGTCAAGTCAAGACCTGTCAAAAACTTGCAATGGCAAGATTGACTCAGTACCAAAAGGTTACCGGCTGCCGCAACACCTCGTTTTATATTTCTTTTTGTCTTTCATCATGTCCCCTTTTTTTGGCTGGGGAATGTCAAGTCAAGACCTGTCAAAACAGTCTGAAGTCCTCTTTTTTATCGCCGCCCAAGTGTCAACGTGGAGCCTTCCTCTTTCGGCATGAGTCATATTATACAGCTTTTTCAACTGCTGGATGTGTACCAGGGGACCTAAGGCCAAGTTTCGCGATTTCTTTAACTTGTTTGCTATTGATTTTCCTTCTGCGTAGATCTCTGTCCACGGAGGCAATCCTAGCTCTTTGGAGACAACGTTCTTGTGGTATAGGATTTCTTCCTTGGCCTTCATCGCGTTTTGTAACACGAAGAGAATAGGGAACAGTTTCCTTGGGTTTAAGGCGGCTCTTCTTGCAGTGGCCCAAGCTCTCAGTTGTGCCATATCAGGCTGGTAGTCCACTATTCTCCAAATGTCATTTAGCCTTGTGTGCATTTTGAATCTAGGAGTAATATCTTGGTCTCTCCAAAGCAAAGTTAACACGACTGAGCCGGCGACTTCAAGATTCCTGTCAACCATCACATTTGAATAATCTGCCCCAAGAAAGATTCGCATACCTTCCTGTATTGACTCATATACAGTCTCTAGAAAGGGGCGCTCCACAATTGGCTCTGCTGCTACCTCTGCCATTTTTTCGTCTGAAAAAGAAAGTTTGGTTATTCTATTTGTTTAAATCGATTGTTCTTTTCAATTGTTTAAAGAGTTATTCTTACCCTGCATTCACGTGTTAATGCTACCTACAGTATAAAAGTCGATGCGAGTGTTTTACCTCACATTACCAGTAATTTGCCCACAATTGAGCTGCCGTCAGAAGTGGTGGACAAGTTCAAAGCCTTACAACTTGCAGATCCTGATTTTGGACACCCTGCACCAATTGATTTATTGCTAAATGCCAATGTTTTTATGAACATTTTGGACACCACTTTTGACAGTGAGTGGTCCCACATGTCTTACCCTAACACTTTGCCAACAAAATTTGGTACGATAGTCATGGGAAATATCGATAGTCCACAGGGGCAGGAGGTTTGTCTGCTAACCTCCCCCCCTCCCCCCACGCTCCTGCAGTCACTTGAAAAGTTTTGGGAGCTGGAAGAGGTGCCATCCTCTACGTCAAAGCTCACTGTCGAGGAAGAGTTTGTAGAAAATCATTTTTTACAAACTCACACGCGTGCCCCAGATGGTCGATTTGTGGTCCGCTTACCATTTAAACCGGACGCACCTGAGCTAGGTTCGAACCGCCGCTCAGCACTTGCTAGTCTATACTCGCTTGAAAAGAAACTCAAGCGTAATTTGTCGGATTACGAGCAGTATAAGTCTATACTTGCCGACTCCATTTCCAAAAGTCATTTAGTACCAAGTCTTGTGTGGTCTCAGTATGTAATACCCCACCACTGTGTATTTAAAAAAGAGTCGAAAAAATTGCGAATGGTGTTTAATGCGAGCTCGTCGAGCTCTAATGGCATTTCACTTAACGACACACTGTATGTCGGCCCATCTCTGCAGAGAGATTTAAGTTATGTTCTGTTGTGCTTTAGAATCCATCCTGTTGCACTGACGGCAGACGTCTCTGCAATGTTCACCAACATAGCCATTCACCCCGAGGACTCAGAAAAACTACATATGATGTTTCTGAACTCAGAAAACAGTCCTGTCGAGTATCTTATGGCCCGCCTTCCGTTTGGTCTAGCCTGTAGTCCTTTTATAGCTAATCGTTGCTTAAAGCAGGTTGCCATGGAAACTGAGGTCGAGCCGACTGTTGCTGGGGGCAACCCGAAGCTAGTGGCACGCCAAGCCATACTTAGGTCCTTTTACGTGGATGATGTCCTAGCTGGAGCCGCCACTGTCTCTCAGGCCAAGCTCTTACGTGATGAGCTTACCGCTCTATTGGCCTCGGGATGCTTCCCCCTTTGCAAATTTAACTCGAATGTGCCCGAGTTATCTTCACACAGTGGTGGTGGAGAAAATGAACTCGTCTTTGCCGACCAAGTCAAGGTCTTAGGGCTGTACTGGCACCCCCGTCAGGATGTGTGGTCCTTTAAATCTAAGCCATTTGAAGGCCCTGTGTCTAAAAGAACTGTCCTTTCCTATTGTAGCCAGCTATTTGACCCATTGGGGTTAGTCAACCCTGTCACTCTAGCAATGAAATTATTCATTCAAGAGCTGTGGCGCAAAGAGCTGTCTTGGGATGAAAATCTACCCCCAGAACTAAATGATGCTTGGTCTAGATTAGTCACTAACATACCTATGTTGTCGAAGTGCAAAATCCCTCGGTGGGTGGTCGATTCTAATTTGCAACATTATCTTGCAATTTTTTGTGATGGTAGCCAATCGGCCTATGGCGCGTGCGCCTACCTAGTGTCACGTGACCCAACCACTGGGTCCACAACTAGCAACCTGTTAGTTGCTAAAAGTAAAGTCGCTCCACTAAAGTCAAAAATGTCTATTCCCCAAATAGAACTTTCGGGAATGCTCCTTGCCTCAAAGCTCTGGACATGGTTTAACAACGGGGATTTTCCAATCAAATTAAAGTCAGTCTATTTTTTCAGTGACTCGCAAGTTGCGCTGCACTGGCTCAAAATTGAACCGTCGAAACTAAAAGTTTTTGTGGCTAACAGGGTGCGGCAGGTCAACGAGTTAACGAAGCCCTACACATGGCACTACGTGGCAACAGTGGAAAATCCAGCCGATTTGGTTTCTCGTGGTATGGAACCCGAGAAAATCATTAAAAATGCCTTATGGTTTCAGGGTCCGCAATTTCTCGTATTGTCGGAGTTTCCGGCACATCTGCCTAAGGTGAATTTAGTTGAAATTTACCTACCTGATCTACAGTCTTCCAACTCAAATGTAACCCTAGTTTCAGAAAAAGCCGGGGAGGAAGATGCAATTTTTAAAAAATATTCATCATTCACAAAATTGCAAAGAGTAGTCGCCTATCTAAAAAGATTCACATTTAATTGTCGCAAGCCTGATAATACTTTAATTGGCCCATTATCGGTGATTGAATTAAATAATTCACTTGTCCAACTCATCAAATGGCATCAAGATGTTTATTTCCCCCATGACATCAAAGCAATAATTAAAGGCCAAAAGGTGTCTTCAAAGTTGCTGCCCCTGACCCCGTTTATAGATAAAGACAATATCTTAAGGGTGGGTGGTCGCTTACAGCAAGCAAATTTGCAATTCGATGCTAAACATCCTATTATACTTGCCAAGTCAGAATTTATGAATTTAATTTTAAAGTATTATCACGCTTTATCGGGCCACTCAGGCCCAAGTCTAAGTTTAGCTCTAATGAGACAAAAATTCTGGCCCATAGCTGGTAGAGTCACTATGAGGTCAATAACCCGAAATTGCGTAATTTGTGCCAAAATAAACGCAAATCGTATCAGCCAACCTATAATGGGAGATCTTCCATCCTCTCGGACCACTCCAGCTATGGCATTCCGTGGCCATGTTGCATTCGATGCTGCTGGGCCATTTACGATCAAACTGTCTTTACGCCAGACTAGGCAATCTCAGGCAGCTGGAAAGGGGTACCTACTGCTTTGGATTTGCCTTAGCACTCGTGCAGTGCACCTGGAATTCATGGGTTCACTATCCGCTGAATCCTTTCTGGCCGCCTGGGACCGTATGGTCTCTAGAAGAGGCATACCTAGCTGTTGTGTCTCGGACCAAGCGAGCAACTTCAAGAAAGGAGCTCGCCTCGTCAAAGAATTTTCGAATTTCCTTGACCAAAACAAGGACACAATTTTGTCAGCACTCGCCACTCGCTCAATAGAATGGCGTTTCAATGTGGTCTATTCGCCAGATAAAGGCGGCATATGGGAACGCCAAATAGGCGTTGCCAAGAGAATTCTCAAAGGCATGTTAACAGCACAAACTATGTTTTTTGAAGAGTACGCCACTGTATTTGCCAAGGTCGAGGCATTAATGAATTCCCGACCTTACTTCCCCTTATCAGTCGACGCCACTGATCCCGTGGCATACCTATCTCCGGCTCACTTCCTCATCCAATCCCATTTTTCCCCACTACCTGAACAAAGCCTACCCTTGGACATGCCGCTCCATCGTAGGTGGGATAGGGTGAGGGCGCTAACCCAGAGATTCTGGAAAATATGGTCACGAGAATACTTACAGTCACGCATGGCTCGTGAAAAATGGGCGAAGGGAGATAGTAGCTTACAAATAGGGCAAATGGTCCTAATATCAGATATTCAGACCACTCCATCCTCCTGGCCCATAGGCGTCGTCAGTAATTTGATTGGGGGATCACAAGGGGTGGCTCGAGTCGCGGACGTTCGAACCGCGGGTGGTACCATTCGTCGCTCAGTAAATAGGCTACGACTCATTCCCGTCATGGTAGATTGCTAGTGCTACAGGAAAATTTAGTTTTAAGTTTAGTTCTTATTCGTTAGGTAGTATATATAAACTGTCTCGCCATCTATCAAGCCACTACCAATTGTATATATTTCATTTCGTTGCCAATAAGTAATTGGTTTCGGTTTTTTTTTCTCTTTATTTTTTTATTTTTCTTCAGCCTACCTTTCTCTCCCCTTTTTTTGGCTGGGGAATGTCAAGTCAAGACCTGTCAAAAAACTTGCAATGGCAAGATTGACTCAGTACCAAAAGGTTACCGGCTGCCGCAACACCTCGTTTTATATTTCTTTTTACAAATCCTTACAAATCTTTTGTCCCGCGCCTGTGTGTTTGTGCCCTGCCTGTGAAATACACGGATACTCGTCGTCGTCCAGGTCTACAAGTTCTGGTGCACCGGACCTAGCTATTCTCACAGCAGGTAAGTCAACTCTCACCAGGCGCTCCCAGTCTATAATATGTCAGTCTCGACAGCCCTATAATGATTGGAATAACTTGGATTAGACAGACTCTCGCGGTCTGTCAGACCCGCCGCGACGGCATACAGAAAACACTTGTTCCCATCGTTTCTTGTTCGAATGATTACATTTAATATTCCGTGATTATTCTTAAGTACCCTCGGTAAACATAAGTCGCCACATAAACCCATCATTGGATTATAAACGGCAGAGTTCATGCACACATTTTTAACGGCTACTACAACATACCCGCTTCCCCGTCTTTCAAATTCTTCCCCATTCCTGATCATTTTTGCAATGGTGCGTTGTAATATGTCGTCAAATTCGTCATGTCTGTATATCGGTTCCACTACAGAATAGAAATAAGCTGTTATGTCATCAATTTCGGGTTTGCCTACTTTTACAATTTTTGTATAGTGTACCTCTGCGCAGAAATAAATTTTTAGTGGTCCCCGTCTTAGTCGTACGTCGCAGGTGTTAAACAGTCTTGTTTGCACAGAGGTCACTGCTAAATGTATGTCTTTTGTCTCATTTTTTATCTTAAAGGCGTGGGTTGTAAACAATCCACGTAAAGAGTCCCGCATCTCATCATGTAATTCCTCTGACGGTTGAGGACTAGTCCTCGATGATGATGATGATGATGGGTTTGACTTACCCCCTGCACCTACCTGGTTATTTCTTTCTACGCTGGAAATGGACACAGGTGGCGATAGACTCGATACCACGCTTGATATACCCCCACTGCTGCTTCTGCTGTTTCGTCTATCGTTTCCCGAACAATTATTCCCAGGTTACTCCAATCCATGCTGCTAATGGTGATTGGTATAAAGTCATTGCCAATACTATCCATAGACTGGTTATCCCAATCAATCCCACTAGTCATCGCACGGTCAAAGCTCTCGTTCGCTGTGCCTTGGACCGACTTCTCTACCTCATCCATACCCTCGTCACTCCAATCAATACCACTGGTCATTTCACAGGCATACCTCTGATTCGACATTTCTGATGTTCTACTGTCCTCATCAGAGGTCGCCAGAGACGCATATCGTTCCGCTAACCGGGTTAGTTCATTCACTCGCACCCCATCCGAAATTATTGTTTCTTCTTCTTCTTCACTGGAACTAATATTATTAACCTCTTGCGGAGGTCTCATCAGCATTTCCCCACCTGTTGTTAAATCTAATGCTGCGTTGTTTCGTACTTGCCGTGATAAATCCAACGGCACGTCTTGCTGCACCTGGGTACCACTACCTCCCATCGATAAATCTATTGGTTGCTGCTGAATTTCATCCATACCGTTCAACGTTTCCTAACCAACTGATGAAAATCTGAAACGAAACATTTACATTTATAATATTCTCAAATCATGCTATATACCCTAAGGTACATCGTCCCTATCCTCAGTCTGTGCCTAGTGCTGTATCTAAACGGACGTACTAACATATCAGTAACGGCACATGTGATTACTGCCGATCCGATACCTCTGTAACGTGCTGTTAAACTGATCGAGTGGGGTTTCCACCCCGCAGTTGCAAGCCTTCCTGTCTTACCACGCATGGAGCTCGCGTTTCTTGAAGAGGCCAAGGGTCCACCTCCAGTCAGGTATGGTCTTTTGGTAGTCTGTCAGCCGTCCAGCATTCGTTCGTCTAGGACTGCCTGCACCTCATATTCTCCCGCCATGAGGAGCTGAAATGAACAAAATAGCCACTTTTCCCGATCATGATTAGTGGAAAAAACGCTAGGGCGTCCTTGTGGAGACACAAGACTTACATTTGGAATACTATTCCGGTACTTTGCAACGAGCTGGGGGCACTTTAGATTAGACTCCAACACCCACGTACTGTCAGAGATGGGGTAACCTTTCCATTTTGTCAGGAACTAACGATCGCCGTCCAGCATTCGTTCGTCTAGGACTGCCTGCACCTCATATTCTCCCGCCATGAGGATCAGAAATGAACAAAATAACCACTTTTCCCGATCATGATTAGTGGAAAAAACGCTAGGGCGTCCTTGTGGAGACACAAGACTTACATTCGGAATACTATTCCGGTACTTTGCAACGAGCTGGGGGCACTTTAGATTAGACTCCAACACCCATGTACTCTCAGAGATGGGGTTACCTTTCCAATTAATCAAAAACTGGCGATGACGGGCAACAGTTCCATCATGGCTGCGTTGTAGAGTGTATTTGCATCCCAACAGACAAGGTAATTAGATTCGTCCGTTTCCGGGTTGAAATTAGGATTGACATCTTTATTGTTTGCTCTTGCGTAACGTTGTGAAACCTGGGCTATTCCACCCCTCACAGCGCCCTCCAGCCGCATGTACATCGAAACATCATGTATTAGTTCCAATTTTACTCCTGTTGTCTTAAGCATGCACGCCCAAGACACACAGGGGAGTCCCACAAACCAATAACAGTCAATATTAAAATTACGATAGAAATGTTCACGTAAATTATGCATTACGTCAGCTAATAACAGTACGTCCGTCTTTACGTACAGTTGCATATATTGTTATATATTGTTTTCATATTAGAGGTATTCCAGACAGTGTGTGCGTGATTGTAATCGTCTTCGCTAATGTTCGTTTTGGTGAGTTTGTTGTAAAACATCGCATGTGGCGGTGAACAGTCAGTTTGCAATTTGTCAATGCCTGTGATAAAATCGTAAGGGAAAACTCCCTTACGCAGTACTAATTCAAATTGTGATTGATCGGAAAATAGTGATCGTAAAACGGAAAACCTATCTTCACCCCCACTTTTCAAATTTGTCACAACTTTGTCAAGTGAGGTTTGTAAAAATTGTAGACTATCGATAAATTTAAGATTACCTATAGACATTGACAAAATGCGTTCTTGGTTGTTTGCCAATACGCTGATTTTACGGTTAGTATGATTTGTTAGCTGACGTATCACATAAGATAAATCATACGTCAAATTATGAGCCACCGTTGGTATAAAGAGCGTCTTGTGTTGTAAATTGCATCGACTACACGCGATATTAGCAAAATTACTTCCCGAAGGTAGATAATGTAGACGGTGATATACCTTCACACTACTTTCTTTAAACGGTTTTTTTTACAAATTTCACATGCAGTCGCTGCTCGTTTCCGCTCTGCAAGCTCAGGTGTCTCAATAAATGGGTTATTCTCAGCAATTAATTTTAAAATATTTTTTTCTTATACAAACAAAGCGTCTATAAACTGCTTAGCAGCATTGGAACCGCTATATACAGTAGGTGGCTTTACGGGCAACCCATTCGGTCCAATAACTACATAAGCAAATCCAATTGCTTCATGTTTTTGCGTACGCGTTTGCTTACCGGTTGCACTCGATACATTACATTCGATTAAAGCACATTCATAATCAAAAAAAATTTGGTTTGGAATTTTATACTCGAAACGTGTATTTGTACATTCTAATACGCTACGTTCCTCCGATGGCATTAGCACGTTACGTGGTTTATTTTTCTCACAAATTAAACTGTGCTCCTCCAAGCAGCGCTCCACTGAAAACCCGTAGAAGCAGTTACTACAGTAATAATATGCTTGATTAGCGCGCTTTCTAGCATGCAGTAATTTGTTAAGATTAGAAACCAGTGCGTAATGGCCATGTCCTTTCTCATTCTTTACATATAATAGCGTTATATGGCGGTTAGCCGTCTTCGCTTTGGTACGATAAATTGTTTGAAAATGTGGGTGATTGTATGTAATTACATTAATAGATAACGCGTTTTGGTGTTCGAATTTTTTAATGTCATCGACTTTCATGGGCATAGTAATGCCATGTGTTTGATAGCCTTTGACAGTTGCCCTTGTCAAGTCAAGACCTGTCAAAAACTTGCAATGGCAAGATTGACTCAGTACCAAAAGGTTACCGGCTGCCGCAACACCTCGTTTTATATTTCTTTTTGTCTTTCATCATGTCCCCTTTTTTTGGCTGGGGAATGTCAAGTCAAGACCTGTCAAAACAGTCTGAAGTCCTCTTTTTTATCGCCGCCCAAGTGTCAACGTGGAGCCTTCCTCTTTCGGCATGAGTCATATTATACAGCTTTTTCAACTGCTGGATGTGTACCAGGGGACCTAAGGCCAAGTTTCGCGATTTCTTTAACTTGTTTGCTATTGATTTTCCTTCTGCGTAGATCTCTGTCCACGGAGGCAATCCTAGCTCTTTGGAGACAACGTTCTTGTGGTATAGGATTTCTTCCTTGGCCTTCATCGCGTTTTGTAACACGAAGAGAATAGGGAACAGTTTCCTTGGGTTTAAGGCGGCTCTTCTTGCAGTGGCCCAAGCTCTCAGTTGTGCCATATCAGGCTGGTAGTCCACTATTCTCCAAATGTCATTTAGCCTTGTGTGCATTTTGAATCTAGGAGTAATATCTTGGTCTCTCCAAAGCAAAGTTAACACGACTGAGCCGGCGACTTCAAGATTCCTGTCAACCATCACATTTGAATAATCTGCCCCAAGAAAGATTCGCATACCTTCCTGTATTGACTCATATACAGTCTCTAGAAAGGGGCGCTCCACAATTGGCTCTGCTGCTACCTCTGCCATTTTTTCGTCTGAAAAAGAAAGTTTGGTTATTCTATTTGTT
The DNA here is from genome assembly GCA_963971405.1 of Psococerastis gibbosa. Classification (NCBI taxonomy): domain Eukaryota; kingdom Metazoa; phylum Arthropoda; class Insecta; order Psocodea; family Psocidae; genus Psococerastis; species Psococerastis gibbosa. The sequence goes on from OZ020485.1 coordinate 4,708,492, forward strand.
TAAATCGATTGTTCTTTTCAATTGTTTAAAGAGTTATTCTTACCCTGCATTCACGTGTTAATGCTACCTACAGTATAAAAGTCGATGCGAGTGTTTTACCTCACATTACCAGTAATTTGCCCACTATTGAGCTGCCGTCAGAAGTGGTGGACAAGTTCAAAGCCTTACAACTTGCAGATCCTGATTTTGGACACCCTGCACCAATTGATTTATTGCTAAATGCCAATGTTTTTATGAACATTTTGGACACCACTTTTGACAGTGAGTGGTCCCACATGTCTTACCCTAACACTTTGCCAACAAAATTTGGTACGATAGTCATGGGAAATATCGATAGTCCACAGGGGCAGGAGGTTTGTCTGCTAACCTCCCCCCCTCCCCCCACGCTCCTGCAGTCACTTGAAAAGTTTTGGGAGCTGGAAGAGGTGCCATCCTCTACGTCAAAGCTCACTGTCGAGGAAGAGTTTGTAGAAAATCATTTTTTACAAACTCACACGCGTGCCCCAGATGGTCGATTTGTGGTCCGCTTACCATTTAAACCGGACGCACCTGAGCTAGGTTCGAACCGCCGCTCAGCACTTGCTAGTCTATACTCGCTTGAAAAGAAACTCAAGCGTAATTTGTCGGATTACGAGCAGTATAAGTCTATACTTGCCGACTCCATTTCCAAAAGTCATTTAGTACCAAGTCTTGTGTGGTCTCAGTATGAAATACCCCACCACTGTGTATTTAAAAAAGAGTCGAAAAAATTGCGAATGGTGTTTAATGCGAGCTCGTCGAGCTCTAATGGCATTTCACTTAACGACACACTGTATGTCGGCCCATCTCTGCAGAGAGATTTAAGTTATGTTCTGTTGGGTTTTAGAATCCATCCTGTTGCACTGACGGCAGACGTCTCTGCAATGTTCACCAACATAGCCATTCACCCCGAGGACTCAGAAAAACTACATATGATGTTTCTGAACTCAGAAAACAGTCCTGCGAGTATCTTATGGCCCGCCTTCCGTTTGGTCTAGCCTGTAGTCCTTTTATAGCTAATCGTTGCTTAAAGCAGGTTGCCATGGAAACTGAGGTCGAGCCGACTGTTGCTGGGGGCAACCCGAAGCTAGTGGCACGCCAAGCCATACTTAGGTCCTTTTACGTGGATGATGTCCTAGCTGGAGCCGCCACTGTCTCTCAGGCCAAGCTCTTACGTGATGAGCTTACCGCTCTATTGGCCTCGGGATGCTTCCCCCTTTGCAAATTTAACTCGAATGTGCCCGAGTTATCTTCACACAGTGGTGGTGGAGAAAATGAACTCGTCTTTGCCGACCAAGTCAAGGTCTTAGGGCTGTACTGGCACCCCCGTCAGGATGTGTGGTCCTTTAAATCTAAGCCATTTGAAGGCCCTGTGTCTAAAAGAACTGTCCTTTCCTATTGTAGCCAGCTATTTGACCCATTGGGGTTAGTCAACCCTGTCACTCTAGCAATGAAATTATTCATTCAAGAGCTGTGGCGCAAAGAGCTGTCTTGGGATGAAAATCTACCCCCAGAACTAAATGATGCTTGGTCTAGATTAGTCACTAACATACCTATGTTGTCGAAGTGCAAAATCCCTCGGTGGGTGGTCGATTCTAATTTGCAACATTATCTTGCAATTTTTTGTGATGGTAGCCAATCGGCCTATGGCGCGTGCGCCTACCTAGTGTCACGTGACCCAACCACTGGGTCCACAACTAGCAACCTGTTAGTTGCTAAAAGTAAAGTCGCTCCACTAAAGTCAAAAATGTCTATTCCCCAAATAGAACTTTCGGGAATGCTCCTTGCCTCAAAGCTCTGGACATGGTTTAACAACGGGGATTTTCCAATCAAATTAAAGTCAGTCTATTTTTTCAGTGACTCGCAAGTTGCGCTGCACTGGCTCAAAATTGAACCGTCGAAACTAAAAGTTTTTGTGGCTAACAGGGTGCGGCAGGTCAACGAGTTAACGAAGCCCTACACATGGCACTACGTGGCAACAGTGGAAAATCCAGCCGATTTGGTTTCTCGTGGTATGGAACCCGAGAAAATCATTAAAAATGCCTTATGGTTTCAGGGTCCGCAATTTCTCGTATTGTCGGAGTTTCCGGCACATCTGCCTAAGGTGAATTTAGTTGAAATTTACCTACCTGATCTACAGTCTTCCAACTCAAATGTAACCCTAGTTTCAGAAAAAGCCGGGGAGGAAGATGCAATTTTTAAAAAATATTCATCATTCACAAAATTGCAAAGAGTAGTCGCCTATCTAAAAAGATTCACATTTAATTGTCGCAAGCCTGATAATACTTTAATTGGCCCATTATCGGTGATTGAATTAAATAATTCACTTGTCCAACTCATCAAATGGCATCAAGATGTTTATTTCCCCCATGACATCAAAGCAATAATTAAAGGCCAAAAGGTGTCTTCAAAGTTGCTGCCCCTGACCCCGTTTATAGATAAAGACAATATCTTAAGGGTGGGTGGTCGCTTACAGCAAGCAAATTTGCAATTCGATGCTAAACATCCTATTATACTTGCCAAGTCAGAATTTATGAATTTAATTTTAAAGTATTATCACGCTTTATCGGGCCACTCAGGCCCAAGTCTAAGTTTAGCTCTAATGAGACAAAAATTCTGGCCCATAGCTGGTAGAGTCACTATGAGGTCAATAACCCGAAATTGCGTAATTTGTGCCAAAATAAACGCAAATCGTATCAGCCAACCTATAATGGGAGATCTTCCATCCTCTCGGACCACTCCAGCTATGGCATTCCGTGGCCATGTTGCATTCGATGCTGCTGGGCCATTTACGATCAAACTGTCTTTACGCCAGACTAGGCAATCTCAGGCAGCTGGAAAGGGGTACCTACTGCTTTGGATTTGCCTTAGCACTCGTGCAGTGCACCTGGAATTCATGGGTTCACTATCCGCTGAATCCTTTCTGGCCGCCTGGGACCGTATGGTCTCTAGAAGAGGCATACCTAGCTGTTGTGTCTCGGACCAAGCGAGCAACTTCAAGAAAGGAGCTCGCCTCGTCAAAGAATTTTCGAATTTCCTTGACCAAAACAAGGACACAATTTTGTCAGCACTCGCCACTCGCTCAATAGAATGGCGTTTCAATGTGGTCTATTCGCCAGATAAAGGCGGCATATGGGAACGCCAAATAGGCGTTGCCAAGAGAATTCTCAAAGGCATGTTAACAGCACAAACTATGTTTTTTGAAGAGTACGCCACTGTATTTGCCAAGGTCGAGGCATTAATGAATTCCCGACCTTACTTCCCCTTATCAGTCGACGCCACTGATCCCGTGGCATACCTATCTCCGGCTCACTTCCTCATCCAATCCCATTTTTCCCCACTACCTGAACAAAGCCTACCCTTGGACATGCCGCTCCATCGTAGGTGGGATAGGGTGAGGGCGCTAACCCAGAGATTCTGGAAAATATGGTCACGAGAATACTTACAGTCACGCATGGCTCGTGAAAAATGGGCGAAGGGAGATAGTAGCTTACAAATAGGGCAAATGGTCCTAATATCAGATATTCAGACCACTCCATCCTCCTGGCCCATAGGCGTCGTCAGTAATTTGATTGGGGGATCACAAGGGGTGGCTCGAGTCGCGGACGTTCGAACCGCGGGTGGTACCATTCGTCGCTCAGTAAATAGGCTACGACTCATTCCCGTCATGGTAGATTGCTAGTGCTACAGGAAAATTTAGTTTTAAGTTTAGTTCTTATTCGTTAGGTAGTATATATAAACTGTCTCGCCATCTATCAAGCCACTACCAATTGTATATATTTCATTTCGTTGCCAATAAGTAATTGGTTTCGGTTTTTTTTTCTCTTTATTTTTTTATTTTTCTTCAGCCTACCTTTCTCTCCCCTTTTTTTGGCTGGGGAATGTCAAGTCAAGACCTGTCAAAAAACTTGCAATGGCAAGATTGACTCAGTACCAAAAGGTTACCGGCTGCCGCAACACCTCGTTTTATATTTCTTTTTACAAATCCTTACAAATCTTTTGTCCCGCGCCTGTGTGTTTGTGCCCTGCCTGTGAAATACACGGATACTCGTCGTCGTCCAGGTCTACAAGTTCTGGTGCACCGGACCTAGCTATTCTCACAGCAGGTAAGTCAACTCTCACCAGGCGCTCCCAGTCTATAATATGTCAGTCTCGACAGCCCTATAATGATTGGAATAACTTGGATTAGACAGACTCTCGCGGTCTGTCAGACCCGCCGCGACGGCATACAGAAAACACTTGTTCCCATCGTTTCTTGTTCGAATGATTACATTTAATATTCCGTGATTATTCTTAAGTACCCTCGGTAAACATAAGTCGCCACATAAACCCATCATTGGATTATAAACGGCAGAGTTCATGCACACATTTTTAACGGCTACTACAACATACCCGCTTCCCCGTCTTTCAAATTCTTCCCCATTCCTGATCATTTTTGCAATGGTGCGTTGTAATATGTCGTCAAATTCGTCATGTCTGTATATCGGTTCCACTACAGAATAGAAATAAGCTGTTATGTCATCAATTTCGGGTTTGCCTACTTTTACAATTTTTGTATAGTGTACCTCTGCGCAGAAATAAATTTTTAGTGGTCCCCGTCTTAGTCGTACGTCGCAGGTGTTAAACAGTCTTGTTTGCACAGAGGTCACTGCTAAATGTATGTCTTTTGTCTCATTTTTTATCTTAAAGGCGTGGGTTGTAAACAATCCACGTAAAGAGTCCCGCATCTCATCATGTAATTCCTCTGACGGTTGAGGACTAGTCCTCGATGATGATGATGATGATGGGTTTGACTTACCCCCTGCACCTACCTGGTTATTTCTTTCTACGCTGGAAATGGACACAGGTGGCGATAGACTCGATACCACGCTTGATATACCCCCACTGCTGCTTCTGCTGTTTCGTCTATCGTTTCCCGAACAATTATTCCCCGGTTACTCCAATCCATGCTGCTAATGGTGATTGGTATAAAGTCATTGCCAATACTATCCATAGACTGGTTATCCCAATCAATCCCACTAGTCATCGCACGGTCAAAGCTCTCGTTCGCTGTGCCTTGGACCGACTTCTCTACCTCATCCATACCCTCGTCACTCCAATCAATACCACTGGTCATTTCACAGGCATACCTCTGATTCGACATTTCTGATGTTCTACTGTCCTCATCAGAGGTCGCCAGAGACGCATATCGTTCCGCTAACCGGGTTAGTTCATTCACTCGCACCCCATCCGAAATTATTGTTTCTTCTTCTTCTTCACTGGAACTAATATTATTAACCTCTTGCGGAGGTCTCATCAGCATTTCCCCACCTGTTGTTAAATCTAATGCTGCGTTGTTTCGTACTTGCCGTGATAAATCCAACGGCACGTCTTGCTGCACCTGGGTACCACTACCTCCCATCGATAAATCTATTGGTTGCTGCTGAATTTCATCCATACCGTTCAACGTTTCCTAACCAACTGATGAAAATCTGAAACGAAACATTTACATTTATAATATTCTCAAATCATGCTATATACCCTAAGGTACATCGTCCCTATCCTCAGTCTGTGCCTAGTGCTGTATCTAAACGGACGTACTAACATATCAGTAACGGCACATGTGATTACTGCCGATCCGATACCTCTGTAACGTGCTGTTAAACTGATCGAGTGGGGTTTCCACCCCGCAGTTGCAAGCCTTCCTGTCTTACCACGCATGGAGCTCGCGTTTCTTGAAGAGGCCAAGGGTCCACCTCCAGTCAGGTATGGTCTTTTGGTAGTCTGTCAGCCGTCCAGCATTCGTTCGTCTAGGACTGCCTGCACCTCATATTCTCCCGCCATGAGGAGCTGAAATGAACAAAATAGCCACTTTTCCCGATCATGATTAGTGGAAAAAACGCTAGGGCGTCCTTGTGGAGACACAAGACTTACATTTGGAATACTATTCCGGTACTTTGCAACGAGCTGGGGGCACTTTAGATTAGACTCCAACACCCACGTACTGTCAGAGATGGGGTAACCTTTCCATTTTGTCAGGAACTAACGATCGCCGTCCAGCATTCGTTCGTCTAGGACTGCCTGCACCTCATATTCTCCCGCCATGAGGATCAGAAATGAACAAAATAACCACTTTTCCCGATCATGATTAGTGGAAAAAACGCTAGGGCGTCCTTGTGGAGACACAAGACTTACATTCGGAATACTATTCCGGTACTTTGCAACGAGCTGGGGGCACTTTAGATTAGACTCCAACACCCATGTACTCTCAGAGATGGGGTTACCTTTCCAATTAATCAAAAACTGGCGATGACGGGCAACAGTTCCATCATGGCTGCGTTGTAGAGTGTATTTGCATCCCAACAGACAAGGTAATTAGATTCGTCCGTTTCCGGGTTGAAATTAGGATTGACATCTTTATTGTTTGCTCTTGCGTAACGTTGTGAAACCTGGGCTATTCCACCCCTCACAGCGCCCTCCAGCCGCATGTACATCGAAACATCATGTATTAGTTCCAATTTTACTCCTGTTGTCTTAAGCATGCACGCCCAAGACACACAGGGGAGTCCCACAAACCAATAACAGTCAATATTAAAATTACGATAGAAATGTTCACGTAAATTATGCATTACGTCAGCTAATAACAGTACGTCCGTCTTTACGTACAGTTGCATATATTGTTATATATTGTTTTCATATTAGAGGTATTCCAGACAGTGTGTGCGTGATTGTAATCGTCTTCGCTAATGTTCGTTTTGGTGAGTTTGTTGTAAAACATCGCATGTGGCGGTGAACAGTCAGTTTGCAATTTGTCAATGCCTGTGATAAAATCGTAAGGGAAAACTCCCTTACGCAGTACTAATTCAAATTGTGATTGATCGGAAAATAGTGATCGTAAAACGGAAAACCTATCTTCACCCCCACTTTTCAAATTTGTCACAACTTTGTCAAGTGAGGTTTGTAAAAATTGTAGACTATCGATAAATTTAAGATTACCTATAGACATTGACAAAATGCGTTCTTGGTTGTTTGCCAATACGCTGATTTTACGGTTAGTATGATTTGTTAGCTGACGTATCACATAAGATAAATCATACGTCAAATTATGAGCCACCGTTGGTATAAAGAGCGTCTTGTGTTGTAAATTGCATCGACTACACGCGATATTAGCAAAATTACTTCCCGAAGGTAGATAATGTAGACGGTGATATACCTTCACACTACTTTCTTTAAACGGTTTTTTTTACAAATTTCACATGCAGTCGCTGCTCGTTTCCGCTCTGCAAGCTCAGGTGTCTCAATAAATGGGTTATTCTCAGCAATTAATTTTAAAATATTTTTTTCTTATACAAACAAAGCGTCTATAAACTGCTTAGCAGCATTGGAACCGCTATATACAGTAGGTGGCTTTACGGGCAACCCATTCGGTCCAATAACTACATAAGCAAATCCAATTGCTTCATGTTTTTGCGTACGCGTTTGCTTACCGGTTGCACTCGATACATTACATTCGATTAAAGCACATTCATAATCAAAAAAAATTTGGTTTGGAATTTTATACTCGAAACGTGTATTTGTACATTCTAATACGCTACGTTCCTCCGATGGCATTAGCACGTTACGTGGTTTATTTTTCTCACAAATTAAACTGTGCTCCTCCAAGCAGCGCTCCACTGAAAACCCGTAGAAGCAGTTACTACAGTAATAATATGCTTGATTAGCGCGCTTTCTAGCATGCAGTAATTTGTTAAGATTAGAAACCAGTGCGTAATGGCCATGTCCTTTCTCATTCTTTACATATAATAGCGTTATATGGCGGTTAGCCGTCTTCGCTTTGGTACGATAAATTGTTTGAAAATGTGGGTGATTGTATGTAATTACATTAATAGATAACGCGTTTTGGTGTTCGAATTTTTTAATGTCATCGACTTTCATGGGCATAGTAATGCCATGTGTTTGATAGCCTTTGACAGTTGCCCTTGTCAAGTCAAGACCTGTCAAAAACTTGCAATGGCAAGATTGACTCAGTACCAAAAGGTTACCGGCTGCCGCAACACCTCGTTTTATATTTCTTTTTGTCTTTCATCATGTCCCCTTTTTTTGGCTGGGGAATGTCAAGTCAAGACCTGTCAAAACAGTCTGAAGTCCTCTTTTTTATCGCCGCCCAAGTGTCAACGTGGAGCCTTCCTCTTTCGGCATGAGTCATATTATACAGCTTTTTCAACTGCTGGATGTGTACCAGGGGACCTAAGGCCAAGTTTCGCGATTTCTTTAACTTGTTTGCTATTGATTTTCCTTCTGCGTAGATCTCTGTCCACGGAGGCAATCCTAGCTCTTTGGAGACAACGTTCTTGTGGTATAGGATTTCTTCCTTGGCCTTCATCGCGTTTTGTAACACGAAGAGAATAGGGAACAGTTTCCTTGGGTTTAAGGCGGCTCTTCTTGCAGTGGCCCAAGCTCTCAGTTGTGCCATATCAGGCTGGTAGTCCACTATTCTCCAAATGTCATTTAGCCTTGTGTGCATTTTGAATCTAGGAGTAATATCTTGGTCTCTCCAAAGCAAAGTTAACACGACTGAGCCGGCGACTTCAAGATTCCTGTCAACCATCACATTTGAATAATCTGCCCCAAGAAAGATTCGCATACCTTCCTGTATTGACTCATATACAGTCTCTAGAAAGGGGCGCTCCACAATTGGCTCTGCTGCTACCTCTGCCATTTTTTCGTCTGAAAAAGAAAGTTTGGTTATTCTATTTGTTTAAATCGATTGTTCTTTTCAATTGTTTAAAGAGTTATTCTTACCCTGCATTCACGTGTTAATGCTACCTACAGTATAAAAGTCGATGCGAGTGTTTTACCTCACATTACCAGTAATTTGCCCACTATTGAGCTGCCGTCAGAAGTGGTGGACAAGTTCAAAGCCTTACAACTTGCAGATCCTGATTTTGGACACCCTGCACCAATTGATTTATTGCTAAATGCCAATGTTTTTATGAACATTTTGGACACCACTTTTGACAGTGAGTGGTCCCACATGTCTTACCCTAACACTTTGCCAACAAAATTTGGTACGATAGTCATGGGAAATATCGATAGTCCACAGGGGCAGGAGGTTTGTCTGCTAACCTCCCCCCCTCCCCCCACGCTCCTGCAGTCACTTGAAAAGTTTTGGGAGCTGGAAGAGGTGCCATCCTCTACGTCAAAGCTCACTGTCGAGGAAGAGTTTGTAGAAAATCATTTTTTACAAACTCACACGCGTGCCCCAGATGGTCGATTTGTGGTCCGCTTACCATTTAAACCGGACGCACCTGAGCTAGGTTCGAACCGCCGCTCAGCACTTGCTAGTCTATACTCGCTTGAAAAGAAACTCAAGCGTAATTTGTCGGATTACGAGCAGTATAAGTCTATACTTGCCGACTCCATTTCCAAAAGTCATTTAGTACCAAGTCTTGTGTGGTCTCAGTATGAAATACCCCACCACTGTGTATTTAAAAAAGAGTCGAAAAAATTGCGAATGGTGTTTAATGCGAGCTCGTCGAGCTCTAATGGCATTTCACTTAACGACACACTGTATGTCGGCCCATCTCTGCAGAGAGATTTAAGTTATGTTCTGTTGGGTTTTAGAATCCATCCTGTTGCACTGACGGCAGACGTCTCTGCAATGTTCACCAACATAGCCATTCACCCCGAGGACTCAGAAAAACTACATATGATGTTTCTGAACTCAGAAAACAGTCCTGCGAGTATCTTATGGCCCGCCTTCCGTTTGGTCTAGCCTGTAGTCCTTTTATAGCTAATCGTTGCTTAAAGCAGGTTGCCATGGAAACTGAGGTCGAGCCGACTGTTGCTGGGGGCAACCCGAAGCTAGTGGCACGCCAAGCCATACTTAGGTCCTTTTACGTGGATGATGTCCTAGCTGGAGCCGCCACTGTCTCTCAGGCCAAGCTCTTACGTGATGAGCTTACCGCTCTATTGGCCTCGGGATGCTTCCCCCTTTGCAAATTTAACTCGAATGTGCCCGAGTTATCTTCACACAGTGGTGGTGGAGAAAATGAACTCGTCTTTGCCGACCAAGTCAAGGTCTTAGGGCTGTACTGGCACCCCCGTCAGGATGTGTGGTCCTTTAAATCTAAGCCATTTGAAGGCCCTGTGTCTAAAAGAACTGTCCTTTCCTATTGTAGCCAGCTATTTGACCCATTGGGGTTAGTCAACCCTGTCACTCTAGCAATGAAATTATTCATTCAAGAGCTGTGGCGCAAAGAGCTGTCTTGGGATGAAAATCTACCCCCAGAACTAAATGATGCTTGGTCTAGATTAGTCACTAACATACCTATGTTGTCGAAGTGCAAAATCCCTCGGTGGGTGGTCGATTCTAATTTGCAACATTATCTTGCAATTTTTTGTGATGGTAGCCAATCGGCCTATGGCGCGTGCGCCTACCTAGTGTCACGTGACCCAACCACTGGGTCCACAACTAGCAACCTGTTAGTTGCTAAAAGTAAAGTCGCTCCACTAAAGTCAAAAATGTCTATTCCCCAAATAGAACTTTCGGGAATGCTCCTTGCCTCAAAGCTCTGGACATGGTTTAACAACGGGGATTTTCCAATCAAATTAAAGTCAGTCTATTTTTTCAGTGACTCGCAAGTTGCGCTGCACTGGCTCAAAATTGAACCGTCGAAACTAAAAGTTTTTGTGGCTAACAGGGTGCGGCAGGTCAACGAGTTAACGAAGCCCTACACATGGCACTACGTGGCAACAGTGGAAAATCCAGCCGATTTGGTTTCTCGTGGTATGGAACCCGAGAAAATCATTAAAAATGCCTTATGGTTTCAGGGTCCGCAATTTCTCGTATTGTCGGAGTTTCCGGCACATCTGCCTAAGGTGAATTTAGTTGAAATTTACCTACCTGATCTACAGTCTTCCAACTCAAATGTAACCCTAGTTTCAGAAAAAGCCGGGGAGGAAGATGCAATTTTTAAAAAATATTCATCATTCACAAAATTGCAAAGAGTAGTCGCCTATCTAAAAAGATTCACATTTAATTGTCGCAAGCCTGATAATACTTTAATTGGCCCATTATCGGTGATTGAATTAAATAATTCACTTGTCCAACTCATCAAATGGCATCAAGATGTTTATTTCCCCCATGACATCAAAGCAATAATTAAAGGCCAAAAGGTGTCTTCAAAGTTGCTGCCCCTGACCCCGTTTATAGATAAAGACAATATCTTAAGGGTGGGTGGTCGCTTACAGCAAGCAAATTTGCAATTCGATGCTAAACATCCTATTATACTTGCCAAGTCAGAATTTATGAATTTAATTTTAAAGTATTATCACGCTTTATCGGGCCACTCAGGCCCAAGTCTAAGTTTAGCTCTAATGAGACAAAAATTCTGGCCCATAGCTGGTAGAGTCACTATGAGGTCAATAACCCGAAATTGCGTAATTTGTGCCAAAATAAACGCAAATCGTATCAGCCAACCTATAATGGGAGATCTTCCATCCTCTCGGACCACTCCAGCTATGGCATTCCGTGGCCATGTTGCATTCGATGCTGCTGGGCCATTTACGATCAAACTGTCTTTACGCCAGACTAGGCAATCTCAGGCAGCTGGAAAGGGGTACCTACTGCTTTGGATTTGCCTTAGCACTCGTGCAGTGCACCTGGAATTCATGGGTTCACTATCCGCTGAATCCTTTCTGGCCGCCTGGGACCGTATGGTCTCTAGAAGAGGCATACCTAGCTGTTGTGTCTCGGACCAAGCGAGCAACTTCAAGAAAGGAGCTCGCCTCGTCAAAGAATTTTCGAATTTCCTTGACCAAAACAAGGACACAATTTTGTCAGCACTCGCCACTCGCTCAATAGAATGGCGTTTCAATGTGGTCTATTCGCCAGATAAAGGCGGCATATGGGAACGCCAAATAGGCGTTGCCAAGAGAATTCTCAAAGGCATGTTAACAGCACAAACTATGTTTTTTGAAGAGTACGCCACTGTATTTGCCAAGGTCGAGACATTAATGAATTCCCGACCTTACTTCCCCTTATCAGTCGACGCCACTGATCCCGTGGCATACCTATCTCCGGCTCACTTCCTCATCCAATCCCATTTTTCCCCACTACCTGAACAAAGCCTACCCTTGGACATGCCGCTCCATCGTAGGTGGGATAGGGTGAGGGCGCTAACCCAGAGATTCTGGAAAATATGGTCACGAGAATACTTACAGTCACGCATGGCTCGTGAAAAATGGGCGAAGGGAGATAGTAGCTTACAAATAGGGCAAATGGTCCTAATATCAGATATTCAGACCACTCCATCCTCCTGGCCCATAGGCGTCGTCAGTAATTTGATTGGGGGATCACAAGGGGTGGCTCGAGTCGCGGACGTTCGAACCGCGGGTGGTACCATTCGTCGCTCAGTAAATAGGCTACGACTCATTCCCGTCATGGTAGATTGCTAGTGCTACAGGAAAATTTAGTTTTAAGTTTAGTTCTTATTCGTTAGGTAGTATATATAAACTGTCTCGCCATCTATCAAGCCACTACCAATTGTATATATTTCATTTCGTTGCCAATAAGTAATTGGTTTCGGTTTTTTTTTCTCTTTATTTTTTTATTTTTCTTCAGCCTACCTTTCTCTCCCCTTTTTTTGGCTGGGGAATGTCAAGTCAAGACCTGTCAAAAAACTTGCAATGGCAAGATTGACTCAGTACCAAAAGGTTACCGGCTGCCGCAACACCTCGTTTTATATTTCTTTTTACAAATCCTTACAAATCTTTTGTCCCGCGCCTGTGTGTTTGTGCCCTGCCTGTGAAATACACGGATACTCGTCGTCGTCCAGGTCTACAAGTTCTGGTGCACCGGACCTAGCTATTCTCACAGCAGGTAAGTCAACTCTCACCAGGCGCTCCCAGTCTATAATATGTCAGTCTCGACAGCCCTATAATGATTGGAATAACTTGGATTAGACAGACTCTCGCGGTCTGTCAGACCCGCCGCGACGGCATACAGAAAACACTTGTTCCCATCGTTTCTTGTTCGAATGATTACATTTAATATTCCGTGATTATTCTTAAGTACCCTCGGTAAACATAAGTCGCCACATAAACCCATCATTGGATTATAAACGGCAGAGTTCATGCACACATTTTTAACGGCTACTACAACATACCCGCTTCCCCGTCTTTCAAATTCTTCCCCATTCCTGATCATTTTTGCAATGGTGCGTTGTAATATGTCGTCAAATTCGTCATGTCTGTATATCGGTTCCACTACAGAATAGAAATAAGCTGTTATGTCATCAATTTCGGGTTTGCCTACTTTTACAATTTTTGTATAGTGTACCTCTGCGCAGAAATAAATTTTTAGTGGTCCCCGTCTTAGTCGTACGTCGCAGGTGTTAAACAGTCTTGTTTGCACAGAGGTCACTGCTAAATGTATGTCTTTTGTCTCATTTTTTATCTTAAAGGCGTGGGTTGTAAACAATCCACGTAAAGAGTCCCGCATCTCATCATGTAATTCCTCTGACGGTTGAGGACTAGTCCTCGATGATGATGATGATGATGGGTTTGACTTACCCCCTGCACCTACCTGGTTATTTCTTTCTACGCTGGAAATGGACACAGGTGGCGATAGACTCGATACCACGCTTGATATACCCCCACTGCTGCTTCTGCTGTTTCGTCTATCGTTTCCCGAACAATTATTCCCAGGTTACTCCAATCCATGCTGCTAATGGTGATTGGTATAAAGTCATTGCCAATACTATCCATAGACTGGTTATCCCAATCAATCCCACTAGTCATCGCACGGTCAAAGCTCTCGTTCGCTGTGCCTTGGACCGACTTCTCTACCTCATCCATACCCTCGTCACTCCAATCAATACCACTGGTCATTTCACAGGCATACCTCTGATTCGACATTTCTGATGTTCTACTGTCCTCATCAGAGGTCGCCAGAGACGCATATCGTTCCGCTAACCGGGTTAGTTCATTCACTCGCACCCCATCCGAAATTATTGTTTCTTCTTCTTCTTCACTGGAACTAATATTATTAACCTCTTGCGGAGGTCTCATCAGCATTTCCCCACCTGTTGTTAAATCTAATGCTGCGTTGTTTCGTACTTGCCGTGATAAATCCAACGGCACGTCTTGCTGCACCTGGGTACCACTACCTCCCATCGATAAATCTATTGGTTGCTGCTGAATTTCATCCATACCGTTCAACGTTTCCTAACCAACTGATGAAAATCTGAAACGAAACATTTACATTTATAATATTCTCAAATCATGCTATATACCCTAAGGTACATCGTCCCTATCCTCAGTCTGTGCCTAGTGCTGTATCTAAACGGACGTACTAACATATCAGTAACGGCACATGTGATTACTGCCGATCCGATACCTCTGTAACGTGCTGTTAAACTGATCGAGTGGGGTTTCCACCCCGCAGTTGCAAGCCTTCCTGTCTTACCACGCATGGAGCTCGCGTTTCTTGAAGAGGCCAAGGGTCCACCTCCAGTCAGGTATGGTCTTTTGGTAGTCTGTCAGCCGTCCAGCATTCGTTCGTCTAGGACTGCCTGCACCTCATATTCTCCCGCCATGAGGAGCTGAAATGAACAAAATAGCCACTTTTCCCGATCATGATTAGTGGAAAAAACGCTAGGGCGTCCTTGTGGAGACACAAGACTTACATTTGGAATACTATTCCGGTACTTTGCAACGAGCTGGGGGCACTTTAGATTAGACTCCAACACCCACGTACTGTCAGAGATGGGGTAACCTTTCCATTTTGTCAGGAACTAACGATCGCCGTCCAGCATTCGTTCGTCTAGGACTGCCTGCACCTCATATTCTCCCGCCATGAGGATCAGAAATGAACAAAATAACCACTTTTCCCGATCATGATTAGTGGAAAAAACGCTAGGGCGTCCTTGTGGAGACACAAGACTTACATTCGGAATACTATTCCGGTACTTTGCAACGAGCTGGGGGCACTTTAGATTAGACTCCAACACCCATGTACTCTCAGAGATGGGGTTACCTTTCCAATTAATCAAAAACTGGCGATGACGGGCAACAGTTCCATCATGGCTGCGTTGTAGAGTGTATTTGCATCCCAACAGACAAGGTAATTAGATTCGTCCGTTTCCGGGTTGAAATTAGGATTGACATCTTTATTGTTTGCTCTTGCGTAACGTTGTGAAACCTGGGCTATTCCACCCCTCACAGCGCCCTCCAGCCGCATGTACATCGAAACATCATGTATTAGTTCCAATTTTACTCCTGTTGTCTTAAGCATGCACGCCCAAGACACACAGGGGAGTCCCACAAACCAATAACAGTCAATATTAAAATTACGATAGAAATGTTCACGTAAATTATGCATTACGTCAGCTAATAACAGTACGTCCGTCTTTACGTACAGTTGCATATATTGTTATATATTGTTTTCATATTAGAGGTATTCCAGACAGTGTGTGCGTGATTGTAATCGTCTTCGCTAATGTTCGTTTTGGTGAGTTTGTTGTAAAACATCGCATGTGGCGGTGAACAGTCAGTTTGCAATTTGTCAATGCCTGTGATAAAATCGTAAGGGAAAACTCCCTTACGCAGTACTAATTCAAATTGTGATTGATCGGAAAATAGTGATCGTAAAACGGAAAACCTATCTTCACCCCCACTTTTCAAATTTGTCACAACTTTGTCAAGTGAGGTTTGTAAAAATTGTAGACTATCGATAAATTTAAGATTACCTATAGACATTGACAAAATGCGTTCTTGGTTGTTTGCCAATACGCTGATTTTACGGTTAGTATGATTTGTTAGCTGACGTATCACATAAGATAAATCATACGTCAAATTATGAGCCACCGTTGGTATAAAGAGCGTCTTGTGTTGTAAATTGCATCGACTACACGCGATATTAGCAAAATTACTTCCCGAAGGTAGATAATGTAGACGGTGATATACCTTCACACTACTTTCTTTAAACGGTTTTTTTTACAAATTTCACATGCAGTCGCTGCTCGTTTCCGCTCTGCAAGCTCAGGTGTCTCAATAAATGGGTTATTCTCAGCAATTAATTTTAAAATATTTTTTTCTTATACAAACAAAGCGTCTATAAACTGCTTAGCAGCATTGGAACCGCTATATACAGTAGGTGGCTTTACGGGCAACCCATTCGGTCCAATAACTACATAAGCAAATCCAATTGCTTCATGTTTTTGCGTACGCGTTTGCTTACCGGTTGCACTCGATACATTACATTCGATTAAAGCACATTCATAATCAAAAAAAATTTGGTTTGGAATTTTATACTCGAAACGTGTATTTGTACATTCTAATACGCTACGTTCCTCCGATGGCATTAGCACGTTACGTGGTTTATTTTTCTCACAAATTAAACTGTGCTCCTCCAAGCAGCGCTCCACTGAAAACCCGTAGAAGCAGTTACTACAGTAATAATATGCTTGATTAGCGCGCTTTCTAGCATGCAGTAATTTGTTAAGATTAGAAACCAGTGCGTAATGGCCATGTCCTTTCTCATTCTTTACATATAATAGCGTTATATGGCGGTTAGCCGTCTTCGCTTTGGTACGATAAATTGTTTGAAAATGTGGGTGATTGTATGTAATTACATTAATAGATAACGCGTTTTGGTGTTCGAATTTTTTAATGTCATCGACTTTCATGGGCATAGTAATGCCATGTGTTTGATAGCCTTTGACAGTTGCCCTTGTCAAGTCAAGACCTGTCAAAAACTTGCAATGGCAAGATTGACTCAGTACCAAAAGGTTACCGGCTGCCGCAACACCTCGTTTTATATTTCTTTTTGTCTTTCATCATGTCCCCTTTTTTTGGCTGGGGAATGTCAAGTCAAGACCTGTCAAAACAGTCTGAAGTCCTCTTTTTTATCGCCGCCCAAGTGTCAACGTGGAGCCTTCCTCTTTCGGCATGAGTCATATTATACAGCTTTTTCAACTGCTGGATGTGTACCAGGGGACCTAAGGCCAAGTTTCGCGATTTCTTTAACTTGTTTGCTATTGATTTTCCTTCTGCGTAGATCTCTGTCCACGGAGGCAATCCTAGCTCTTTGGAGACAACGTTCTTGTGGTATAGGATTTCTTCCTTGGCCTTCATCGCGTTTTGTAACACGAAGAGAATAGGGAACAGTTTCCTTGGGTTTAAGGCGGCTCTTCTTGCAGTGGCCCAAGCTCTCAGTTGTGCCATATCAGGCTGGTAGTCCACTATTCTCCAAATGTCATTTAGCCTTGTGTGCATTTTGAATCTAGGAGTAATATCTTGGTCTCTCCAAAGCAAAGTTAACACGACTGAGCCGGCGACTTCAAGATTCCTGTCAACCATCACATTTGAATAATCTGCCCCAAGAAAGATTCGCATACCTTCCTGTATTGACTCATATACAGTCTCTAGAAAGGGGCGCTCCACAATTGGCTCTGCTGCTACCTCTGCCATTTTTTCGTCTGAAAAAGAAAGTTTGGTTATTCTATTTGTTTAAATCGATTGTTCTTTTCAATTGTTTAAAGAGTTATTCTTACCCTGCATTCACGTGTTAATGCTACCTACAGTATAAAAGTCGATGCGAGTGTTTTACCTCACATTACCAGTAATTTGCCCACTATTGAGCTGCCGTCAGAAGTGGTGGACAAGTTCAAAGCCTTACAACTTGCAGATCCTGATTTTGGACACCCTGCACCAATTGATTTATTGCTAAATGCCAATGTTTTTATGAACATTTTGGACACCACTTTTGACAGTGAGTGGTCCCACATGTCTTACCCTAACACTTTGCCAACAAAATTTGGTACGATAGTCATGGGAAATATCGATAGTCCACAGGGGCAGGAGGTTTGTCTGCTAACCTCCCCCCCTCCCCCCACGCTCCTGCAGTCACTTGAAAAGTTTTGGGAGCTGGAAGAGGTGCCATCCTCTACGTCAAAGCTCACTGTCGAGGAAGAGTTTGTAGAAAATCATTTTTTACAAACTCACACGCGTGCCCCAGATGGTCGATTTGTGGTCCGCTTACCATTTAAACCGGACGCACCTGAGCTAGGTTCGAACCGCCGCTCAGCACTTGCTAGTCTATACTCGCTTGAAAAGAAACTCAAGCGTAATTTGTCGGATTACGAGCAGTATAAGTCTATACTTGCCGACTCCATTTCCAAAAGTCATTTAGTACCAAGTCTTGTGTGGTCTCAGTATGTAATACCCCACCACTGTGTATTTAAAAAAGAGTCGAAAAAATTGCGAATGGTGTTTAATGCGAGCTCGTCGAGCTCTAATGGCATTTCACTTAACGACACACTGTATGTCGGCCCATCTCTGCAGAGAGATTTAAGTTATGTTCTGTTGGGCTTTAGAATCCATCCTGTTGCACTGACGGCAGACGTCTCTGCAATGTTCACCAACATAGCCATTCACCCCGAGGACTCAGAAAAACTACATATGATGTTTCTGAACTCAGAAAACAGTCCTGTCGAGTATCTTATGGCCCGCCTTCCGTTTGGTCTAGCCTGTAGTCCTTTTATAGCTAATCGTTGCTTAAAGCAGGTTGCCATGGAAACTGAGGTCGAGCCGACTGTTGCTGGGGGCAACCCGAAGCTAGTGGCACGCCAAGCCATACTTAGGTCCTTTTACGTGGATGATGTCCTAGCTGGAGCCGCCACTGTCTCTCAGGCCAAGCTCTTACGTGATGAGCTTACCGCTCTATTGGCCTCGGGATGCTTCCCCCTTTGCAAATTTAACTCGAATGTGCCCGAGTTATCTTCACACAGTGGTGGTGGAGAAAATGAACTCGTCTTTGCCGACCAAGTCAAGGTCTTAGGGCTGTACTGGCACCCCCGTCAGGATGTGTGGTCCTTTAAATCTAAGCCATTTGAAGGCCCTGTGTCTAAAAGAACTGTCCTTTCCTATTGTAGCCAGCTATTTGACCCATTGGGGTTAGTCAACCCTGTCACTCTAGCAATGAAATTATTCATTCAAGAGCTGTGGCGCAAAGAGCTGTCTTGGGATGAAAATCTACCCCCAGAACTAAATGATGCTTGGTCTAGATTAGTCACTAACATACCTATGTTGTCGAAGTGCAAAATCCCTCGGTGGGTGGTCGATTCTAATTTGCAACATTATCTTGCAATTTTTTGTGATGGTAGCCAATCGGCCTATGGCGCGTGCGCCTACCTAGTGTCACGTGACCCAACCACTGGGTCCACAACTAGCAACCTGTTAGTTGCTAAAAGTAAAGTCGCTCCACTAAAGTCAAAAATGTCTATTCCCCAAATAGAACTTTCGGGAATGCTCCTTGCCTCAAAGCTCTGGACATGGTTTAACAACGGGGATTTTCCAATCAAATTAAAGTCAGTCTATTTTTTCAGTGACTCGCAAGTTGCGCTGCACTGGCTCAAAATTGAACCGTCGAAACTAAAAGTTTTTGTGGCTAACAGGGTGCGGCAGGTCAACGAGTTAACGAAGCCCTACACATGGCACTACGTGGCAACAGTGGAAAATCCAGCCGATTTGGTTTCTCGTGGTATGGAACCCGAGAAAATCATTAAAAATGCCTTATGGTTTCAGGGTCCGCAATTTCTCGTATTGTCGGAGTTTCCGGCACATCTGCCTAAGGTGAATTTAGTTGAAATTTACCTACCTGATCTACAGTCTTCCAACTCAAATGTAACCCTAGTTTCAGAAAAAGCCGGGGAGGAAGATGCAATTTTTAAAAAATATTCATCATTCACAAAATTGCAAAGAGTAGTCGCCTATCTAAAAAGATTCACATTTAATTGTCGCAAGCCTGATAATACTTTAATTGGCCCATTATCGGTGATTGAATTAAATAATTCACTTGTCCAACTCATCAAATGGCATCAAGATGTTTATTTCCCCCATGACATCAAAGCAATAATTAAAGGCCAAAAGGTGTCTTCAAAGTTGCTGCCCCTGACCCCGTTTATAGATAAAGACAATATCTTAAGGGTGGGTGGTCGCTTACAGCAAGCAAATTTGCAATTCGATGCTAAACATCCTATTATACTTGCCAAGTCAGAATTTATGAATTTAATTTTAAAGTATTATCACGCTTTATCGGGCCACTCAGGCCCAAGTCTAAGTTTAGCTCTAATGAGACAAAAATTCTGGCCCATAGCTGGTAGAGTCACTATGAGGTCAATAACCCGAAATTGCGTAATTTGTGCCAAAATAAACGCAAATCGTATCAGCCAACCTATAATGGGAGATCTTCCATCCTCTCGGACCACTCCAGCTATGGCATTCCGTGGCCATGTTGCATTCGATGCTGCTGGGCCATTTACGATCAAACTGTCTTTACGCCAGACTAGGCAATCTCAGGCAGCTGGAAAGGGGTACCTACTGCTTTGGATTTGCCTTAGCACTCGTGCAGTGCACCTGGAATTCATGGGTTCACTATCCGCTGAATCCTTTCTGGCCGCCTGGGACCGTATGGTCTCTAGAAGAGGCATACCTAGCTGTTGTGTCTCGGACCAAGCGAGCAACTTCAAGAAAGGAGCTCGCCTCGTCAAAGAATTTTCGAATTTCCTTGACCAAAACAAGGACACAATTTTGTCAGCACTCGCCACTCGCTCAATAGAATGGCGTTTCAATGTGGTCTATTCGCCAGATAAAGGCGGCATATGGGAACGCCAAATAGGCGTTGCCAAGAGAATTCTCAAAGGCATGTTAACAGCACAAACTATGTTTTTTGAAGAGTACGCCACTGTATTTGCCAAGGTCGAGGCATTAATGAATTCCCGACCTTACTTCCCCTTATCAGTCGACGCCACTGATCCCGTGGCATACCTATCTCCGGCTCACTTCCTCATCCAATCCCATTTTTCCCCACTACCTGAACAAAGCCTACCCTTGGACATGCCGCTCCATCGTAGGTGGGATAGGGTGAGGGCGCTAACCCAGAGATTCTGGAAAATATGGTCACGAGAATACTTACAGTCACGCATGGCTCGTGAAAAATGGGCGAAGGGAGATAGTAGCTTACAAATAGGGCAAATGGTCCTAATATCAGATATTCAGACCACTCCATCCTCCTGGCCCATAGGCGTCGTCAGTAATTTGATTGGGGGATCACAAGGGGTGGCTCGAGTCGCGGACGTTCGAACCGCGGGTGGTACCATTCGTCGCTCAGTAAATAGGCTACGACTCATTCCCGTCATGGTAGATTGCTAGTGCTACAGGAAAATTTAGTTTTAAGTTTAGTTCTTATTCGTTAGGTAGTATATATAAACTGTCTCGCCATCTATCAAGCCACTACCAATTGTATATATTTCATTTCGTTGCCAATAAGTAATTGGTTTCGGTTTTTTTTTCTCTTTATTTTTTTATTTTTCTTCAGCCTACCTTTCTCTCCCCTTTTTTTGGCTGGGGAATGTCAAGTCAAGACCTGTCAAAAAACTTGCAATGGCAAGATTGACTCAGTACCAAAAGGTTACCGGCTGCCGCAACACCTCGTTTTATATTTCTTTTTACAAATCCTTACAAATCTTTTGTCCCGCGCCTGTGTGTTTGTGCCCTGCCTGTGAAATACACGGATACTCGTCGTCGTCCAGGTCTACAAGTTCTGGTGCACCGGACCTAGCTATTCTCACAGCAGGTAAGTCAACTCTCACCAGGCGCTCCCAGTCTATAATATGTCAGTCTCGACAGCCCTATAATGATTGGAATAACTTGGATTAGACAGACTCTCGCGGTCTGTCAGACCCGCCGCGACGGCATACAGAAAACACTTGTTCCCATCGTTTCTTGTTCGAATGATTACATTTAATATTCCGTGATTATTCTTAAGTACCCTCGGTAAACATAAGTCGCCACATAAACCCATCATTGGATTATAAACGGCAGAGTTCATGCACACATTTTTAACGGCTACTACAACATACCCGCTTCCCCGTCTTTCAAATTCTTCCCCATTCCTGATCATTTTTGCAATGGTGCGTTGTAATATGTCGTCAAATTCGTCATGTCTGTATATCGGTTCCACTACAGAATAGAAATAAGCTGTTATGTCATCAATTTCGGGTTTGCCTACTTTTACAATTTTTGTATAGTGTACCTCTGCGCAGAAATAAATTTTTAGTGGTCCCCGTCTTAGTCGTACGTCGCAGGTGTTAAACAGTCTTGTTTGCACAGAGGTCACTGCTAAATGTATGTCTTTTGTCTCATTTTTTATCTTAAAGGCGTGGGTTGTAAACAATCCACGTAAAGAGTCCCGCATCTCATCATGTAATTCCTCTGACGGTTGAGGACTAGTCCTCGATGATGATGATGATGATGATGGGTTTGACTTACCCCCTGCACCTACCTGGTTATTTCTTTCTACGCTGGAAATGGACACAGGTGGCGATAGACTCGATACCACGCTTGATATACCCCCACTGCTGCTTCTGCTGTTTCGTCTATCGTTTCCCGAACAATTATTCCCCGGTTACTCCAATCCATGCTGCTAATGGTGATTGGTATAAAGTCATTGCCAATACTATCCATAGACTGGTTATCCCAATCAATCCCACTAGTCATCGCACGGTCAAAGCTCTCGTTCGCTGTGCCTTGGACCGACTTCTCTACCTCATCCATACCCTCGTCACTCCAATCAATACCACTGGTCATTTCACAGGCATACCTCTGATTCGACATTTCTGATGTTCTACTGTCCTCATCAGAGGTCGCCAGAGACGCATATCGTTCCGCTAACCGGGTTAGTTCATTCACTCGCACCCCATCCGAAATTATTGTTTCTTCTTCTTCTTCACTGGAACTAATATTATTAACCTCTTGCGGAGGTCTCATCAGCATTTCCCCACCTGTTGTTAAATCTAATGCTGCGTTGTTTCGTACTTGCCGTGATAAATCCAACGGCACGTCTTGCTGCACCTGGGTACCACTACCTCCCATCGATAAATCTATTGGTTGCTGCTGAATTTCATCCATACCGTTCAACGTTTCCTAACCAACTGATGAAAATCTGAAACGAAACATTTACATTTATAATATTCTCAAATCATGCTATATACCCTAAGGTACATCGTCCCTATCCTCAGTCTGTGCCTAGTGCTGTATCTAAACGGACGTACTAACATATCAGTAACGGCACATGTGATTACTGCCGATCCAATACCTCTGTAACGTGCTGTTAAACTGATCGAGTGGGGTTTCCACCCCGCAGTTGCAAGCCTTCCTGTCTTACCACGCATGGAGCTCGCGTTTCTTGAAGAGGCCAAGGGTCCACCTCCAGTCAGGTATGGTCTTTTGGTAGTCTGTCAGCCGTCCAGCATTCGTTCGTCTAGGACTGCCTGCACCTCATATTCTCCCGCCATGAGGAGCTGAAATGAACAAAATAGCCACTTTTCCCGATCATGATTAGTGGAAAAAACGCTAGGGCGTCCTTGTGGAGACACAAGACTTACATTTGGAATACTATTCCGGTACTTTGCAACGAGCTGGGGGCACTTTAGATTAGACTCCAACACCCACGTACTGTCAGAGATGGGGTAACCTTTCCATTTTGTCAGGAACTAACGATCGCCGTCCAGCATTCGTTCGTCTAGGACTGCCTGCACCTCATATTCTCCCGCCATGAGGATCAGAAATGAACAAAATAACCACTTTTCCCGATCATGATTAGTGGAAAAAACGCTAGGGCGTCCTTGTGGAGACACAAGACTTACATTCGGAATACTATTCCGGTACTTTGCAACGAGCTGGGGGCACTTTAGATTAGACTCCAACACCCATGTACTCTCAGAGATGGGGTTACCTTTCCAATTAATCAAAAACTGGCGATGACGGGCAACAGTTCCATCATGGCTGCGTTGTAGAGTGTATTTGCATCCCAACAGACAAGGTAATTAGATTCGTCCGTTTCCGGGTTGAAATTAGGATTGACATCTTTATTGTTTGCTCTTGCGTAACGTTGTGAAACCTGGGCTATTCCACCCCTCACAGCGCCCTCCAGCCGCATGTACATCGAAACATCATGTATTAGTTCCAATTTTACTCCTGTTGTCTTAAGCATGCACGCCCAAGACACACAGGGGAGTCCCACAAACCAATAACAGTCAATATTTAAATTACGATAGAAATGTTCACGTAAATTATGCATTACGTCAGCTAATAACAGTACGTCCGTCTTTACGTACAGTTGCATATATTGTTATATATTGTTTTCATATTAGAGGTATTCCAGACAGTGTGTGCGTGATTGTAATCGTCTTCGCTAATGTTCGTTTTGGTGAGTTTGTTGTAAAACATCGCATGTGGCGGTGAACAGTCAGTTTGCAATTTGTCAATGCCTGTGATAAAATCGTAAGGGAAAACTCCCTTACGCAGTACTAATTCAAATTGTGATTGATCGGAAAATAGTGATCGTAAAACGGAAAACCTATCTTCACCCCCACTTTTCAAATTTGTCACAACTTTGTCAAGTGAGGTTTGTAAAAATTGTAGACTATCGATAAATTTAAGATTACCTATAGACATTGACAAAATGCGTTCTTGGTTGTTTGCCAATACGCTGATTTTACGGTTAGTATGATTTGTTAGCTGACGTATCACATAAGATAAATCATACGTCAAATTATGAGCCACCGTTGGTATAAAGAGCGTCTTGTGTTGTAAATTGCATCGACTACACGCGATATTAGCAAAATTACTTCCCGAAGGTAGATAATGTAGACGGTGATATACCTTCACACTACTTTCTTTAAACGGTTTTTTTTACAAATTTCACATGCAGTCGCTGCTCGTTTCCGCTCTGCAAGCTCAGGTGTCTCAATAAATGGGTTATTCTCAGCAATTAATTTTAAAATATTTTTTTCTTATACAAACAAAGCGTCTATAAACTGCTTAGCAGCATTGGAACCGCTATATACAGTAGGTGGCTTTACGGGCAACCCATTCGGTCCAATAACTACATAAGCAAATCCAATTGCTTCATGTTTTTGCGTACGCGTTTGCTTACCGGTTGCACTCGATACATTACATTCGATTAAAGCACATTCATAATCAAAAAAAATTTGGTTTGGAATTTTATACTCGAAACGTGTATTTGTACATTCTAATACGCTACGTTCCTCCGATGGCATTAGCACGTTACGTGGTTTATTTTTCTCACAAATTAAACTGTGCTCCTCCAAGCAGCGCTCCACTGAAAACCCGTAGAAGCAGTTACTACAGTAATAATATGCTTGATTAGCGCGCTTTCTAGCATGCAGTAATTTGTTAAGATTAGAAACCAGTGCGTAATGGCCATGTCCTTTCTCATTCTTTACATATAATAGCGTTATATGGCGGTTAGCCGTCTTCGCTTTGGTACGATAAATTGTTTGAAAATGTGGGTGATTGTATGTAATTACATTAATAGATAACGCGTTTTGGTGTTCGAATTTTTTAATGTCATCGACTTTCATGGGCATAGTAATGCCATGTGTTTGATAGCCTTTGACAGTTGCCCTTGTCAAGTCAAGACCTGTCAAAAACTTGCAATGGCAAGATTGACTCAGTACCAAAAGGTTACCGGCTGCCGCAACACCTCGTTTTATATTTCTTTTTGTCTTTCATCATGTCCCCTTTTTTTGGCTGGGGAATGTCAAGTCAAGACCTGTCAAAACAGTCTGAAGTCCTCTTTTTTATCGCCGCCCAAGTGTCAACGTGGAGCCTTCCTCTTTCGGCATGAGTCATATTATACAGCTTTTTCAACTGCTGGATGTGTACCAGGGGACCTAAGGCCAAGTTTCGCGATTTCTTTAACTTGTTTGCTATTGATTTTCCTTCTGCGTAGATCTCTGTCCACGGAGGCAATCCTAGCTCTTTGGAGACAACGTTCTTGTGGTATAGGATTTCTTCCTTGGCCTTCATCGCGTTTTGTAACACGAAGAGAATAGGGAACAGTTTCCTTGGGTTTAAGGCGGCTCTTCTTGCAGTGGCCCAAGCTCTCAGTTGTGCCATATCAGGCTGGTAGTCCACTATTCTCCAAATGTCATTTAGCCTTGTGTGCATTTTGAATCTAGGAGTAATATCTTGGTCTCTCCAAAGCAAAGTTAACACGACTGAGCCGGCGACTTCAAGATTCCTGTCAACCATCACATTTGAATAATCTGCCCCAAGAAAGATTCGCATACCTTCCTGTATTGACTCATATACAGTCTCTAGAAAGGGGCGCTCCACAATTGGCTCTGCTGCTACCTCTGCCATTTTTTCGTCTGAAAAAGAAAGTTTGGTTATTCTATTTGTTTAAATCGATTGTTCTTTTCAATTGTTTAAAGAGTTATTCTTACCCTGCATTCACGTGTTAATGCTACCTACAGTATAAAAGTCGATGCGAGTGTTTTACCTCACATTACCAGTAATTTGCCCACTATTGAGCTGCCGTCAGAAGTGGTGGACAAGTTCAAAGCCTTACAACTTGCAGATCCTGATTTTGGACACCCTGCACCAATTGATTTATTGCTAAATGCCAATGTTTTTATGAACATTTTGGACACCACTTTTGACAGTGAGTGGTCCCACATGTCTTACCCTAACACTTTGCCAACAAAATTTGGTACGATAGTCATGGGAAATATCGATAGTCCACAGGGGCAGGAGGTTTGTCTGCTAACCTCCCCCCCTCCCCCCACGCTCCTGCAGTCACTTGAAAAGTTTTGGGAGCTGGAAGAGGTGCCATCCTCTACGTCAAAGCTCACTGTCGAGGAAGAGTTTGTAGAAAATCATTTTTTACAAACTCACACGCGTGCCCCAGATGGTCGATTTGTGGTCCGCTTACCATTTAAACCGGACGCACCTGAGCTAGGTTCGAACCGCCGCTCAGCACTTGCTAGTCTATACTCGCTTGAAAAGAAACTCAAGCGTAATTTGTCGGATTACGAGCAGTATAAGTCTATACTTGCCGACTCCATTTCCAAAAGTCATTTAGTACCAAGTCTTGTGTGGTCTCAGTATGAAATACCCCACCACTGTGTATTTAAAAAAGAGTCGAAAAAATTGCGAATGGTGTTTAATGCGAGCTCGTCGAGCTCTAATGGCATTTCACTTAACGACACACTGTATGTCGGCCCATCTCTGCAGAGAGATTTAAGTTATGTTCTGTTGGGTTTTAGAATCCATCCTGTTGCACTGACGGCAGACGTCTCTGCAATGTTCACCAACATAGCCATTCACCCCGAGGACTCAGAAAAACTACATATGATGTTTCTGAACTCAGAAAACAGTCCTGTCGAGTATCTTATGGCCCGCCTTCCGTTTGGTCTAGCCTGTAGTCCTTTTATAGCTAATCGTTGCTTAAAGCAGGTTGCCATGGAAACTGAGGTCGAGCCGACTGTTGCTGGGGGCAACCCCAAGCTAGTGGCACGCCAAGCCATACTTAGGTCCTTTTACGTGGATGATGTCCTAGCTGGAGCCGCCACTGTCTCTCAGGCCAAGCTCTTACGTGATGAGCTTACCGCTCTATTGGCCTCGGGATGCTTCCCCCTTTGCAAATTTAACTCGAATGTGCCCGAGTTATCTTCACACAGTGGTGGTGGAGAAAATGAACTCGTCTTTGCCGACCAAGTCAAGGTCTTAGGGCTGTACTGGCACCCCCGTCAGGATGTGTGGTCCTTTAAATCTAAGCCATTTGAAGGCCCTGTGTCTAAAAGAACTGTCCTTTCCTATTGTAGCCAGCTATTTGACCCATTGGGGTTAGTCAACCCTGTCACTCTAGCAATGAAATTATTCATTCAAGAGCTGTGGCGCAAAGAGCTGTCTTGGGATGAAAATCTACCCCCAGAACTAAATGATGCTTGGTCTAGATTAGTCACTAACATACCTATGTTGTCGAAGTGCAAAATCCCTCGGTGGGTGGTCGATTCTAATTTGCAACATTATCTTGCAATTTTTTGTGATGGTAGCCAATCGGCCTATGGCGCGTGCGCCTACCTAGTGTCACGTGACCCAACCACTGGGTCCACAACTAGCAACCTGTTAGTTGCTAAAAGTAAAGTCGCTCCACTAAAGTCAAAAATGTCTATTCCCCAAATAGAACTTTCGGGAATGCTCCTTGCCTCAAAGCTCTGGACATGGTTTAACAACGGGGATTTTCCAATCAAATTAAAGTCAGTCTATTTTTTCAGTGACTCGCAAGTTGCGCTGCACTGGCTCAAAATTGAACCGTCGAAACTAAAAGTTTTTGTGGCTAACAGGGTGCGGCAGGTCAACGAGTTAACGAAGCCCTACACATGGCACTACGTGGCAACAGTGGAAAATCCAGCCGATTTGGTTTCTCGTGGTATGGAACCCGAGAAAATCATTAAAAATGCCTTATGGTTTCAGGGTCCGCAATTTCTCGTATTGTCGGAGTTTCCGGCACATCTGCCTAAGGTGAATTTAGTTGAAATTTACCTACCTGATCTACAGTCTTCCAACTCAAATGTAACCCTAGTTTCAGAAAAAGCCGGGGAGGAAGATGCAATTTTTAAAAAATATTCATCATTCACAAAATTGCAAAGAGTAGTCGCCTATCTAAAAAGATTCACATTTAATTGTCGCAAGCCTGATAATACTTTAATTGGCCCATTATCGGTGATTGAATTAAATAATTCACTTGTCCAACTCATCAAATGGCATCAAGATGTTTATTTCCCCCATGACATCAAAGCAATAATTAAAGGCCAAAAGGTGTCTTCAAAGTTGCTGCCCCTGACCCCGTTTATAGATAAAGACAATATCTTAAGGGTGGGTGGTCGCTTACAGCAAGCAAATTTGCAATTCGATGCTAAACATCCTATTATACTTGCCAAGTCAGAATTTATGAATTTAATTTTAAAGTATTATCACGCTTTATCGGGCCACTCAGGCCCAAGTCTAAGTTTAGCTCTAATGAGACAAAAATTCTGGCCCATAGCTGGTAGAGTCACTATGAGGTCAATAACCCGAAATTGCGTAATTTGTGCCAAAATAAACGCAAATCGTATCAGCCAACCTATAATGGGAGATCTTCCATCCTCTCGGACCACTCCAGCTATGGCATTCCGTGGCCATGTTGCATTCGATGCTGCTGGGCCATTTACGATCAAACTGTCTTTACGCCAGACTAGGCAATCTCAGGCAGCTGGAAAGGGGTACCTACTGCTTTGGATTTGCCTTAGCACTCGTGCAGTGCACCTGGAATTCATGGGTTCACTATCCGCTGAATCCTTTCTGGCCGCCTGGGACCGTATGGTCTCTAGAAGAGGCATACCTAGCTGTTGTGTCTCGGACCAAGCGAGCAACTTCAAGAAAGGAGCTCGCCTCGTCAAAGAATTTTCGAATTTCCTTGACCAAAACAAGGACACAATTTTGTCAGCACTCGCCACTCGCTCAATAGAATGGCGTTTCAATGTGGTCTATTCGCCAGATAAAGGCGGCATATGGGAACGCCAAATAGGCGTTGCCAAGAGAATTCTCAAAGGCATGTTAACTGCACAAACTATGTTTTTTGAAGAGTACGCCACTGTATTTGCCAAGGTCGAGGCATTAATGAATTCCCGACCTTACTTCCCCTTATCAGTCGACGCCACTGATCCCGTGGCATACCTATCTCCGGCTCACTTCCTCATCCAATCCCATTTTTCCCCACTACCTGAACAAAGCCTACCCTTGGACATGCCGCTCCATCGTAGGTGGGATAGGGTGAGGGCGCTAACCCAGAGATTCTGGAAAATATGGTCACGAGAATACTTACAGTCACGCATGGCTCGTGAAAAATGGGCGAAGGGAGATAGTAGCTTACAAATAGGGCAAATGGTCCTAATATCAGATATTCAGACCACTCCATCCTCCTGGCCCATAGGCGTCGTCAGTAATTTGATCGGGGGATCACAAGGGGTGGCTCGAGTCGCGGACGTTCGAACCGCGGGTGGTACCATTCGTCGCTCAGTAAATAGGCTACGACTCATTCCCGTCATGGTAGATTGCTAGTGCTACAGGAAAATTTAGTTTTAAGTTTAGTTCTTATTCGTTAGGTAGTATATATAAACTGTCTCGCCATCTATCAAGCCACTACCAATTGTATATATTTCATTTCGTTGCCAATAAGTAATTGGTTTCGGTTTTTTTTTCTCTTTATTTTTTTATTTTTCTTCAGCCTACCTTTCTCTCCCCTTTTTTTGGCTGGGGAATGTCAAGTCAAGACCTGTCAAAAACTTGCAATGGCAAGATTGACTCAGTACCAAAAGGTTACCGGCTGCCGCAACACCTCGTTTTATATTTCTTTTTACAAATCCTTACAAATCTTTTGTCCCGCGCCTGTGTGTTTGTGCCCTGCCTGTGAAATACACGGATACTCGTCGTCGTCCAGGTCTACAAGTTCTGGTGCACCGGACCTAGCTATTCTCACAGCAGGTAAGTCAACTCTCACCAGGCGCTCCCAGTCTATAATATGTCAGTCTCGACAGCCCTATAATGATTGGAATAACTTGGATTAGACAGACTCTCGCGGTCTGTCAGACCCGCCGCGACGGCATACAGAAAACACTTGTTCCCATCGTTTCTTGTTCGAATGATTACATTTAATATTCCGTGATTATTCTTAAGTACCCTCGGTAAACATAAGTCGCCACATAAACCCATCATTGGATTATAAACGGCAGAGTTCATGCACACATTTTTAACGGCTACTACAACATACCCGCTTCCCCGTCTTTCAAATTCTTCCCCATTCCTGATCATTTTTGCAATGGTGCGTTGTAATATGTCGTCAAATTCGTCATGTCTGTATATCGGTTCCACTACAGAATAGAAATAAGCTGTTATGTCATCAATTTCGGGTTTGCCTACTTTTACAATTTTTGTATAGTGTACCTCTGCGCAGAAATAAATTTTTAGTGGTCCCCGTCTTAGTCGTACGTCGCAGGTGTTAAACAGTCTTGTTTGCACAGAGGTCACTGCTAAATGTATGTCTTTTGTCTCATTTTTTATCTTAAAGGCGTGGGTTGTAAACAATCCACGTAAAGAGTCCCGCATCTCATCATGTAATTCCTCTGACGGTTGAGGACTAGTCCTCGATGATGATGATGATGATGGGTTTGACTTACCCCCTGCACCTACCTGGTTATTTCTTTCTACGCTGGAAATGGACACAGGTGGCGATAGACTCGATACCACGCTTGATATACCCCCACTGCTGCTTCTGCTGTTTCGTCTATCGTTTCCCGAACAATTATTCCCCGGTTACTCCAATCCATGCTGCTAATGGTGATTGGTATAAAGTCATTGCCAATACTATCCATAGACTGGTTATCCCAATCAATCCCACTAGTCATCGCACGGTCAAAGCTCTCGTTCGCTGTGCCTTGGACCGACTTCTCTACCTCATCCATACCCTCGTCACTCCAATCAATACCACTGGTCATTTCACAGGCATACCTCTGATTCGACATTTCTGATGTTCTACTGTCCTCATCAGAGGTCGCCAGAGACGCATATCGTTCCGCTAACCGGGTTAGTTCATTCACTCGCACCCCATCCGAAATTATTGTTTCTTCTTCTTCTTCACTGGAACTAATATTAATAACCTCTTGCGGAGGTCTCATCAGCATTTCCCCACCTGTTGTTAAATCTAATGCTGCGTTGTTTCGTACTTGCCGTGATAAATCCAACGGCACGTCTTGCTGCACCTGGGTACCACTACCTCCCATCGATAAATCTATTGGTTGCTGCTGAATTTCATCCATACCGTTCAACGTTTCCTAACCAACTGATGAAAATCTGAAACGAAACATTTACATTTATAATATTCTCAAATCATGCTATATACCCTAAGGTACATCGTCCCTATCCTCAGTCTGTGCCTAGTGCTGTATCTAAACGGACGTACTAACATATCAGTAACGGCACATGTGATTACTGCCGATCCGATACCTCTGTAACGTGCTGTTAAACTGATCGAGTGGGGTTTCCACCCCGCAGTTGCAAGCCTTCCTGTCTTACCACGCATGGAGCTCGCGTTTCTTGAAGAGGCCAAGGGTCCACCTCCAGTCAGGTATGGTCTTTTGGTAGTCTGTCAGCCGTCCAGCATTCGTTCGTCTAGGACTGCCTGCACCTCATATTCTCCCGCCATGAGGAGCTGAAATGAACAAAATAGCCACTTTTCCCGATCATGATTAGTGGAAAAAACGCTAGGGCGTCCTTGTGGAGACACAAGACTTACATTTGGAATACTATTCCGGTACTTTGCAACGAGCTGGGGGCACTTTAGATTAGACTCCAACACCCACGTACTGTCAGAGATGGGGTAACCTTTCCATTTTGTCAGGAACTAACGATCGCCGTCCAGCATTCGTTCGTCTAGGACTGCCTGCACCTCATATTCTCCCGCCATGAGGATCAGAAATGAACAAAATAACCACTTTTCCCGATCATGATTAGTGGAAAAAACGCTAGGGCGTCCTTGTGGAGACACAAGACTTACATTCGGAATACTATTCCGGTACTTTGCAACGAGCTGGGGGCACTTTAGATTAGACTCCAACACCCATGTACTCTCAGAGATGGGGTTACCTTTCCAATTAATCAAAAACTGGCGATGACGGGCAACAGTTCCATCATGGCTGCGTTGTAGAGTGTATTTGCATCCCAACAGACAAGGTAATTAGATTCGTCCGTTTCCGGGTTGAAATTAGGATTGACATCTTTATTGTTTGCTCTTGCGTAACGTTGTGAAACCTGGGCTATTCCACCCCTCACAGCGCCCTCCAGCCGCATGTACATCGAAACATCATGTATTAGTTCCAATTTTACTCCTGTTGTCTTAAGCATGCACGCCCAAGACACACAGGGGAGTCCCACAAACCAATAACAGTCAATATTAAAATTACGATAGAAATGTTCTCGTAAATTATGCATTACGTCAGCTAATAACAGTACGTCCGTCTTTACGTACAGTTGCATATATTCATCCATTGTTTTCATATTAAAGGTATTCCAGACAGTGTGTGCGTGATTAGACTCCAACACCCACGTACTGTCAGAGATGGGGTAACCTTTCCATTTAGTCAGGAACTAACGATCGCCGTCCAGCATTCGTTCGTCTAGGACTGCCTGCACCTCATATTCTCCCGCCATGAGGAGCGGAAATGAACAAAATAACCACTTTTCCCGATCATGATTAGTGGAAAAAACGCTAGGGCGTCCTTGTGGAGACACAACACTTACATTTGGCATACTATTCCGGTACTTTGCAACGAGCTGGGGGCACTTTAGATTAGACTCCAACACCCACGTACTGTCAGAGATGGGGTAACCTTTCCATTTAATCAGGAACTAACGATCGCCGTCCAGCATTCGTTCGTCTAGGACTGCCTTCACCTCATATTCTCCCGCCATGAGGATCAGAAATGAACAAGATAACCACTTTTCCCGATCATGATTAGTGGGAAAAACGCTAGGCCGTCCTTGTGGAGACACAAGACTTGAAGAGGCCAAGGGTCCACCTCCAGTCAGGTATGGTCTTTTGGTAGTCTGTGAGCCGTCCAGCATTCGTTCGTCTAGGACTGCCTGCACCTCATATTCTCCCGCCATGAGGAGCTGAAATGAACAAAATAACCACTTTTCCCGATCATGATTAGTGGAAAAAACGCTAGGGCGTCCTTGTGGAGACACAAGACTTACATATGGAATACTATTCCGGTACTTTGCAACGAGCTGGGGGCACTTTAGATTAGACTTCAACACCCATGTACTCTCAGAGATGGGGTTACCTTTCCAATTAATTAAAAACTGGCGATGACGGGCAACAGTTCCATCATGGCTGCGTTGTAGAGTGTATTTGCATCCCAACAGACAAGGTAATTAGATTCGTCCGTTTCCGGGTTGAAATTAGGATAGACATCTTTATTGTTTGCTCTTGCGTAACGTTGTGAAACCTGGGCTATTCCACCCCTCACAGCGCCCTCCAGCCACATGTACATCGAAACATCATGTATTAGTTCCAATTTTACTCCTGTTGTCTTAAGCATGCACGCCCAAGACACACAGGGGAGTCCCACAAACCAATAACTGACTGACGAAACAAGGACCGAGAGCAGCTTGGGGAGATTTAAGGCAGCCTGCCATCAATTTCTGGGGAATGTTGTGTGCGAGTAAATGAGTGAGTGCATGAATTTTTCTTTCCTTATGTTGTTTAGACTATCTTTTTTTTTTTACAGGAAAACTATCATTGTTCGAAAAATTGAATGTAAACAAAAAATTGTGTAGGTTAGCTGGAAGAGTAGCCCTTCGGGGCTAAAGCTCGCCTGAAAATAAAGACGATATTTCATTTCATTTCAAATAACAGTCAATATTAAAATTACGATAGAAATGTTCTCGTAAATTATGCATTACGTCAGCTAATAACAGTACGTCCGTCTTTACGTACAATTGCATATATTCATCCATTGTTTTCATATTAAAGGTATTCCAGACAGTGTGTGCGTGATTAGACTCCAACACCCACGTACTGTCAGAGATGGGGTAACCTTTCCATTTAGTCAG
Organism: Psococerastis gibbosa; assembly: GCA_963971405.1. Taxonomy (NCBI): domain Eukaryota; kingdom Metazoa; phylum Arthropoda; class Insecta; order Psocodea; family Psocidae; genus Psococerastis; species Psococerastis gibbosa. Next base: position 4,743,016 of record OZ020485.1, read on the forward strand.
GAACTAACGATCGCCGTCCAGCATTCGTTCGTCTAGGACTGCCTGCACCTCATATTCTCCCGCCATGAGGAGCGGAAATGAACATAATAACCACTTTTCCCGATCATGATTAGTGGAAAAAACGCTAGGGCGTCCTTGTGGAGACACAAGACTTGAAGAGGCCAAGGGTCCACCTCCAGTCAGGTATGGTCTTTTGGTAGTCTGTCAGCCGTCCAGCATTCGTTTGTCTAGGACTGCCTGCACCTCATATTCTCCCGCCATGAGGAGCTGAAATGAACTAAATAACCACTTTTCCCGATCATGATTAGTGGAAAAAACGCTAGGGCGTCCTTGTGGAGACACAAGGCTTACATTTGGAATACTATTCCGGTACTTTGCAACGAGCTGGGGGTACTTTAGATTAGACTCCAACACCCACGTACTGTCAGAGATGGGGTAACCTTTCCATTTAGTCAGGAACTAACGATCGCCGTCCAGCATTCGTTCGTCTAGGACTGCCTGCACCTCATATTCTCCCGCCATGAGGATCAGAAATGAACAAAATAACCACTTTTCCCGATCATGATTAGTGGAAAAAACGCTAGGGCGTCCTTGTGGAGACACAAGACTTACATCCGGAATACTATTCCGGTACTTAGCAACGAGCTGGGGGCACTTCAGATTAGACTCCAACACCCATGTACTGTCAGAGATGGGGTTACCTTTCCATTTAATCAAGAACTGACGATCGCCGTCCAGCATTCGTTCGTCTAGGACTGCCTGCACCTCATATTCTCCCGCCATGAGGAGCAGAAATGAACAAAATAACCACTTTTTTCCGATCATGATTAGTGGAAAAAACGCTAGGGCGTCCTTGTGGAGACACAAGACTTACATTCGGAATACTATTCCGGTACTTAGGAACGAGCTGGGGGCACTTTAGATTAGACTCCAACACCCATGTACTCTCAGAGATGGGGTTACCTTTCAATTAATCAAAAACTGGCGATGACGGGCAACAGTTCCATCATGGCTGCGTTGTAGAGTGTATTTGCATCCCAACAGACAAGGTAATTAGATTCGTCCGTTTCCGGGTTGAAATTAGGATAGACATCTTTATTGTTTGCTCTTGCGTAACGTTGTGAAACCTGGGCTATTCCACCCCTCACAGCGCCCTCCAGCCACATGTACATCGAAACATCATGTATTAGTTCCAATTTTACTCCTGTTGTCTTAAGCATGCACGCCCAAGACACACAGGGGAGTCCCACAAACCAATAACAGTCACAATTAAAATTACGATAGAAATGTTCTCGTAAATTATGCATTACGTCAGCTAATAACAGTACGTCCGTCTTTACGTACAGTTGCATATATTCATCCATTGTTTTCATATTAAAGGTATTCCAGACAGTGTGTGCGTGATTAGACTCCAACACCCACGTACTGTCAGAGATGGGGTAACCTTTCCATTTAGTCAGGAACTAACGATCGCCGTCCAGCATTCGTCCGTCTAGGACTGCCTGCACCTCATATTCTCCCGCCATGAGGAGCGGAAATGAACATAATAACCACTTTTCCCGATCATGATTAGTGGAAAAAACGCTAGGGCGTCCTTGTGGAGACACAAGACTTGATGAGGCCAAGGGTCCACCTCCAGTCAGGTATGGTCTTTTGGTAGTCTGTCAGCCGTCCAGCATTCGTTTGTCTAGGACTGCCTGCACCTCATATTCTCCCGCCATGAGGAGCTGAAATGAACTAAAGAACCACTTTTCCCGATCATGATTAGTGGAAAAAACGCTAGGGCGTCCTTGTGGAGACACAAGGCTTACATTTGGAATACTATTCCGGTACTTTGCAACGAGCTGGGGGCACTTTAGATTAGACTCCAACACCCACGTACTGTCAGAGATGGGGTAACCTTTCCATTTAGTCAGGAACTAACGATCGCCGTCCAGCATTCGTTCGTCTAGGACTGCCTGCACCTCATATTCTCCCGCCATGAGGATCAGAAATGAACAAAATAACCACTTTTCCCGATCATGATTAGTGGAAAAAACGCTAGGGCGTCCTTGTGGAGACACAAGACTTACATCCGGAATACTATTCCGGTACTTAGCAACGAGCTGGGGGCACTTTAGATTAGACTCCAACACCCATGTACTGTCAGAGATGGGGTTACCTTTCCATTTAATCAAGAACTGACGATCGCCGTCCAGCATTCGTTCGTCTAGGACTGCCTGCACCTCATATTCTCCCGCCATGAGGAGCAGAAATGAACAAAATAACCACTTTTTTCCGATCATGATTAGTGGAAAAAACGCTAGGGCGTCCTTGTGGAGACACAAGACTTACATTCGGAATACTATTCCGGTACTTTGCAACGAGCTGGGGGCACTTTAGATTAGACTCCAACACCCATGTACTCTCAGAGATGGGGTTACCTTTCCAATTAATCAAAAACTGGCGATGACGGGCAACAGTTCCATCATGGCTGCGTTGTAGAGTGTATTTGCATCCCAACAGACAAGGTAATTAGATTCGTCCGTTTCCGGGTTGAAATTAGGATAGACATCTTTATTGTTTGCTCTTGCGTAACGTTGTGAAACCTGGGCTATTCCACCCCTCACAGCGCCCTCCAGCCGCATGTACATCGAAACATCATGTATTAGTTCCAATTTTACTCCTGTTGTCTTAAGCATGCACGCCCAAGACACACAGGGGAGTCCCACAAACCAATAACAGTCAATATTAAAATTACGATAGAAATGTTCTCGTAAATTATGCATTACGTCAGCTAAAAACAGTACGTCCGTCTTTACGTACAGTTGCATATATTCATCCATTGTTTTCATATTAAAGGTATTCCAGACAGTGTGTGCGTGATTAGACTCCAACACCCACGTACTGTCAGAGATGGGGTAACCTTTCCATTTAGTCAGGAACTAACGATCGCCGTCCAGCATTCGTTCGTCTAGGACTGCCTGCACCTCATATTCTCCCGCCATGAGGAGCGGAAATGAACATAATAACCACTTTTCCCGATCATGATTAGTGGAAAAAACGCTAGGGCGTCCTTGTGGAGACACAAGACTTGAAGAGACCAAGGGTCCACCTCCAGTCAGGTATGGTCTTTTGGTAGTCTGTCAGCCGTCCTGCATTCGTTTGTCTAGGACTGCCTGCACCTCATATTCTCCCGCCATGAGGAGCTGAAATGAACTAAATAACCACTTTTCCCGATCATGATTAGTGGAAAAAACGCTAGGGCGTCCTTGTGGAGACACAAGGCTTACATCTGGAATACTATTCCGGTACTTTGCAACGAGCTGGGGGCACTTTAGATTAGACTCCAACACCCACGTACTGTCAGAGATGGGGTAACCTTTCCATTTAGTCAGGAACTAACGATCGCCGTCCAGCATTCGTTCGTCTAGGACTGCCTGCACCTCATATTCTCCCGCCTATAGGATCAGAAATGAACAAAATAACCACTTTTCCCGATCATGATTAGTGGAAAAACGCTAGGGCGTCCTTGTGGAGACACAAGACTTACATCCGGAATACTATTCCGGTACTTAGCAACGAGCTGGGGGCACTTTAGATTAGACTCCAACACCCATGTACTCTCAGAGATGGGGTTACCTTTCCAATTAATCAAAAACTGGCGATGACGGGCAACAGTTCCATCATGGCTGCGTTGTAGAGTGTATTTGCATCCCAACAGACAAGGTTATTAGATTCGTCCGTTTCCGGGTTGAAATTAGGATAGACATCTTTATTGTTTGCTCTTGCGTAACGTTGTGAAACCTGGGCTATTCCACCCCTCACAGCGCCCTCCAGCCGCATGTACATCGAAACATCATGTATTAGTTCCAATTTTACTCCTGTTGTCTTAAGCATGCACGCCCAAGACACACAGGGGAGTCCCACAAACCAATAACAGTCAATATTAAAATTACGATAGAAATGTTCTCGTAAATTATGCATTACGTCAGCTAAAAACAGTACGTCCGTCTTTACGTACAGTTGCATATATTCATCCATTGTTTTCATATTAAAGGTATTCCAGACAGTGTGTGCGTGATTAGACTCCAACACCCACGTACTGTCAGAGATGGGGTAACCTTTCCATTTAGTCAGGAACTAACGATCGCCGTCCAGCATTCGTTCGTCTAGGACTGCCTGCACCTCATATTCTCCCGCCATGAGGAGCGGAAATGAACATAATAACCACTTTTCCCGATCATGATTAGTGGAAAAAACGCTAGGGCGTCCTTGTGGAGACACAAGACTTGAAGAGACCAAGGGTCCACCTCCAGTCAGGTATGGTCTTTTGGTAGTCTGTGAGCCGTCCAGCATTCGTTCGTCTAGGACTGCCTGCACCTCATATTCTCCCGCCATGAGGAGCTGAAATGAACAAAATAACCACTTTTCCCGATCATGATTAGTGGAAAAAACGCTAGGGCGTCCTTGTGGAGACACAAGACTTACATATGGAATACTATTCCGGTACTTTGCAACGAGCTGGGGGCACTTTAGATTAGACTTCAACACCCATGTACTCTCAGAGATGGGGTTACCTTTCCAATTAATTAAAAACTGGCGATGACGGGCAACAGTTCCATCATGGCTGCGTTGTAGAGTGTATTTGCATCCCAACAGACAAGGTAATTAGATTCGTCCGTTTCCGGGTTGAAATTAGGATAGACATCTTTATTGTTTGCTCTTGCGTAACGTTGTGAAACCTGGGCTATTCCACCCCTCACAGCGCCCTCCAGCCACATGTACATCGAAACATCATGTATTAGTTCCAATTTTACTCCTGTTGTCTTAAGCATGCACGCCCAAGACACACAGGGGAGTCCCACAAACCAATAACTGACTGACGAAACAAGGACCGAGAGCAGCTTGGGGAGATTTAAGGCAGCCTGCCATCAATTTCTGGGGAATGTTGTGTGCGAGTAAATGAGTGAGTGCATGAATTTTTCTTTCCTTATGTTGTTTAGACTATCTTTTTTTTTTTACAGGAAAACTATCATTGTTCGAAAAATTGAATGTAAACAAAAAATTGTGTAGGTTAGCTGGAAGAGTAGCCCTTCGGGGCTAAAGCTCGCCTGAAAATAAAGACGATATTTCATTTCATTTCAAATAACAGTCAATATTAAAATTACGATAGAAATGTTCTCGTAAATTATGCATTACGTCAGCTAATAACAGTACGTCCGTCTTTACGTACAATTGCATATATTCATCCATTGTTTTCATATTAAAGGTATTCCAGACAGTGTGTGCGTGATTAGACTCCAACACCCACGTACTGTCAGAGATGGGGTAACCTTTCCATTTAGTCAGGAACTAACGATCGCCGTCCAGCATTCGTTCGTCTAGGACTGCCTGCACCTCATATTCTCCCGCCATGAGGAGCGGAAATGAACATAATAACCACTTTTCCCGATCATGATTAGTGGAAAAAACGCTAGGGCGTCCTTGTGGAGACACAAGACTTGAAGAGGCCAAGGGTCCACCTCCAGTCAGGTATGGTCTTTTGGTAGTCTGTCAGCCGTCCAGCATTCGTTTGTCTAGGACTGCCTGCACCTCATATTCTCCCGCCATGAGGAGCTGAAATGAACTAAATAACCACTTTTCCCGATCATGATTAGTGGAAAAAACGCTAGGGCGTCCTTGTGGAGACACAAGGCTTACATTTGGAATACTATTCCGGTACTTTGCAACGAGCTGGGGGTACTTTAGATTAGACTCCAACACCCACGTACTGTCAGAGATGGGGTAACCTTTCCATTTAGTCAGGAACTAACGATCGCCGTCCAGCATTCGTTCGTCTAGGACTGCCTGCACCTCATATTCTCCCGCCATGAGGATCAGAAATGAACAAAATAACCACTTTTCCCGATCATGATTAGTGGAAAAAACGCTAGGGCGTCCTTGTGGAGACACAAGACTTACATCCGGAATACTATTCCGGTACTTAGCAACGAGCTGGGGGCACTTCAGATTAGACTCCAACACCCATGTACTGTCAGAGATGGGGTTACCTTTCCATTTAATCAAGAACTGACGATCGCCGTCCAGCATTCGTTCGTCTAGGACTGCCTGCACCTCATATTCTCCCGCCATGAGGAGCAGAAATGAACAAAATAACCACTTTTTTCCGATCATGATTAGTGGAAAAAACGCTAGGGCGTCCTTGTGGAGACACAAGACTTACATTCGGAATACTATTCCGGTACTTAGGAACGAGCTGGGGGCACTTTAGATTAGACTCCAACACCCATGTACTCTCAGAGATGGGGTTACCTTTCAATTAATCAAAAACTGGCGATGACGGGCAACAGTTCCATCATGGCTGCGTTGTAGAGTGTATTTGCATCCCAACAGACAAGGTAATTAGATTCGTCCGTTTCCGGGTTGAAATTAGGATAGACATCTTTATTGTTTGCTCTTGCGTAACGTTGTGAAACCTGGGCTATTCCACCCCTCACAGCGCCCTCCAGCCACATGTACATCGAAACATCATGTATTAGTTCCAATTTTACTCCTGTTGTCTTAAGCATGCACGCCCAAGACACACAGGGGAGTCCCACAAACCAATAACAGTCACAATTAAAATTACGATAGAAATGTTCTCGTAAATTATGCATTACGTCAGCTAATAACAGTACGTCCGTCTTTACGTACAGTTGCATATATTCATCCATTGTTTTCATATTAAAGGTATTCCAGACAGTGTGTGCGTGATTAGACTCCAACACCCACGTACTGTCAGAGATGGGGTAACCTTTCCATTTAGTCAGGAACTAACGATCGCCGTCCAGCATTCGTCCGTCTAGGACTGCCTGCACCTCATATTCTCCCGCCATGAGGAGCGGAAATGAACATAATAACCACTTTTCCCGATCATGATTAGTGGAAAAAACGCTAGGGCGTCCTTGTGGAGACACAAGACTTGATGAGGCCAAGGGTCCACCTCCAGTCAGGTATGGTCTTTTGGTAGTCTGTCAGCCGTCCAGCATTCGTTTGTCTAGGACTGCCTGCACCTCATATTCTCCCGCCATGAGGAGCTGAAATGAACTAAAGAACCACTTTTCCCGATCATGATTAGTGGAAAAAACGCTAGGGCGTCCTTGTGGAGACACAAGGCTTACATTTGGAATACTATTCCGGTACTTTGCAACGAGCTGGGGGCACTTTAGATTAGACTCCAACACCCACGTACTGTCAGAGATGGGGTAACCTTTCCATTTAGTCAGGAACTAACGATCGCCGTCCAGCATTCGTTCGTCTAGGACTGCCTGCACCTCATATTCTCCCGCCATGAGGATCAGAAATGAACAAAATAACCACTTTTCCCGATCATGATTAGTGGAAAAAACGCTAGGGCGTCCTTGTGGAGACACAAGACTTACATCCGGAATACTATTCCGGTACTTAGCAACGAGCTGGGGGCACTTTAGATTAGACTCCAACACCCATGTACTGTCAGAGATGGGGTTACCTTTCCATTTAATCAAGAACTGACGATCGCCGTCCAGCATTCGTTCGTCTAGGACTGCCTGCACCTCATATTCTCCCGCCATGAGGAGCAGAAATGAACAAAATAACCACTTTTTTCCGATCATGATTAGTGGAAAAAACGCTAGGGCGTCCTTGTGGAGACACAAGACTTACATTCGGAATACTATTCCGGTACTTTGCAACGAGCTGGGGGCACTTTAGATTAGACTCCAACACCCATGTACTCTCAGAGATGGGGTTACCTTTCCAATTAATCAAAAACTGGCGATGACGGGCAACAGTTCCATCATGGCTGCGTTGTAGAGTGTATTTGCATCCCAACAGACAAGGTAATTAGATTCGTCCGTTTCCGGGTTGAAATTAGGATAGACATCTTTATTGTTTGCTCTTGCGTAACGTTGTGAAACCTGGGCTATTCCACCCCTCACAGCGCCCTCCAGCCGCATGTACATCGAAACATCATGTATTAGTTCCAATTTTACTCCTGTTGTCTTAAGCATGCACGCCCAAGACACACAGGGGAGTCCCACAAACCAATAACAGTCAATATTAAAATTACGATAGAAATGTTCTCGTAAATTATGCATTACGTCAGCTAAAAACAGTACGTCCGTCTTTACGTACAGTTGCATATATTCATCCATTGTTTTCATATTAAAGGTATTCCAGACAGTGTGTGCGTGATTAGACTCCAACACCCACGTACTGTCAGAGATGGGGTAACCTTTCCATTTAGTCAGGAACTAACGATCGCCGTCCAGCATTCGTTCGTCTAGGACTGCCTGCACCTCATATTCTCCCGCCATGAGGAGCGGAAATGAACATAATAACCACTTTTCCCGATCATGATTAGTGGAAAAAACGCTAGGGCGTCCTTGTGGAGACACAAGACTTGAAGAGACCAAGGGTCCACCTCCAGTCAGGTATGGTCTTTTGGTAGTCTGTCAGCCGTCCTGCATTCGTTTGTCTAGGACTGCCTGCACCTCATATTCTCCCGCCATGAGGAGCTGAAATGAACTAAATAACCACTTTTCCCGATCATGATTAGTGGAAAAAACGCTAGGGCGTCCTTGTGGAGACACAAGGCTTACATCTGGAATACTATTCCGGTACTTTGCAACGAGCTGGGGGCACTTTAGATTAGACTCCAACACCCACGTACTGTCAGAGATGGGGTAACCTTTCCATTTAGTCAGGAACTAACGATCGCCGTCCAGCATTCGTTCGTCTAGGACTGCCTGCACCTCATATTCTCCCGCCTATAGGATCAGAAATGAACAAAATAACCACTTTTCCCGATCATGATTAGTGGAAAAACGCTAGGGCGTCCTTGTGGAGACACAAGACTTACATCCGGAATACTATTCCGGTACTTAGCAACGAGCTGGGGGCACTTTAGATTAGACTCCAACACCCATGTACTCTCAGAGATGGGGTTACCTTTCCAATTAATCAAAAACTGGCGATGACGGGCAACAGTTCCATCATGGCTGCGTTGTAGAGTGTATTTGCATCCCAACAGACAAGGTTATTAGATTCGTCCGTTTCCGGGTTGAAATTAGGATAGACATCTTTATTGTTTGCTCTTGCGTAACGTTGTGAAACCTGGGCTATTCCACCCCTCACAGCGCCCTCCAGCCGCATGTACATCGAAACATCATGTATTAGTTCCAATTTTACTCCTGTTGTCTTAAGCATGCACGCCCAAGACACACAGGGGAGTCCCACAAACCAATAACAGTCAATATTAAAATTACGATAGAAATGTTCTCGTAAATTATGCATTACGTCAGCTAAAAACAGTACGTCCGTCTTTACGTACAGTTGCATATATTCATCCATTGTTTTCATATTAAAGGTATTCCAGACAGTGTGTGCGTGATTAGACTCCAACACCCACGTACTGTCAGAGATGGGGTAACCTTTCCATTTAGTCAGGAACTAACGATCGCCGTCCAGCATTCGTTCGTCTAGGACTGCCTGCACCTCATATTCTCCCGCCATGAGGAGCGGAAATGAACATAATAACCACTTTTCCCGATCATGATTAGTGGAAAAAACGCTAGGGCGTCCTTGTGGAGACACAAGACTTGAAGAGACCAAGGGTCCACCTCCAGTCAGGTATGGTCTTTTGGTAGTCTGTCAGCCGTCCAGCATTCGTTTGTCTAGGACTGCCTGCACCTCATATTCTCCCGCCATGAGGAGCTGAAATGAACTAAATAACCACTTTTCCCGATCATGATTAGTGGAAAAAACGCTAGGGCGTCCTTGTGGAGACACAAGGCTTACATCTGGAATACTATTCCGGTACTTTGCAACGAGCTGGGGGCACTTTAGATTAGACTCCAACACCCACGTACTGTCAGAGATGGGGTAACCTTTCCATTTAGTCAGGAACTAACGATCGCCGTCCAGCATTCGTTCGTCTAGGACTGCCTGCACCTCATATTCTCCCGCCATTAGGATCAGAAATGAACAAAATAACCACTTTTCCCGATCATGATTAGTGGAAAAACGCTAGGGCGTCCTTGTGGAGACACAAGACTTACATCCGGAATACTATTCCGGTACTTAGCAACGAGCTGGGGGCACTTTAGATTAGACTCCAACACCCATGTACTGTCAGAGATGGGGTTACCTTTCCATTTAATCAAGAACTGACGATCGCCGTCCAGCATTCGTTCGTCTAGGACTGCCTGCACCTCATATTCTCCCGCCATGAGGAGCAGAAATGAACAAAATAACTACTTTTTTCCGATCATGATTAGTGGAAAAAACGCTGGGGCGTCCTTGTGGAGACACAAGACTTACATTCGGAATACTATTCCGGTACTTAGGAACGAGCTGGGGGCACTTTAGATTAGACTCCAACACCCATGTACTGTCAGAGATGGGGTTACCTTTCCATTTAATCAAGAACTGACGATCGCCGTCCAGCATTCGTTCGTCTAGGACTGCCTGCACCTCATATTCTCCCGCCATGAGGAGCAGAAATGAACAAAATAACCACTTTTCCCGATCATGATTAGTGGAAAAAACGCTGGGGCGTCCTTGTGGAGACACAAGACTTACATTCGGAATACTATTCCGGTACTTAGGAACGAGCTGGGGGCACTTTAGATTAGACTCCAACACCCATGTACTGTCAGAGATGGGGTTACCTTTCCATTTAATCAAAAACTGACGATCGCCGTGCTGCATTCGTTCGTCTAGGACTGCCTGCACCTCATATTCTCCCGCCATGAGGAGCAGAAATGAACAAAATAACCACTTTTCCCGATCATGATTAGTGGAAAAAACGCTGGGGCGTCCTTGTGGAGACACAAGACATACATTCGGAATACTATTCCGGTACTTAGGAACGAGCTGGGGGCACTTTAGATTAGACTCCAACACCCATGTACTGTCAGAGATGGGGTTACCTTTCCATTTAATCAAAAACTGACGATCGCCGTGCTGCATTCGTTCGTCTAGGACTGCCTGCACCTCATATTCTCCCCCCATGAGGAGCAGAAATGAACAAAATAACCACTTTTTTCCGATCATGATTAGTGGAAAAAACGCTAGGGCGTCCTTGTGGAGACACAAGACTTACATTCGGAATACTATTCCGGTACTTTGCAACGAGCTGGGGGAACTTTAGATTAGACTCCAACACCCATGTACTCTCAGAGATGGGGTTACCTTTCCAATTAATCAAAAACTGGCGATGACGGGCAACAGTTCCATCATGGCTGCGTTGTAGAGTGTATTTGCATCCCAACAGACAAGGTAATTAGATTCGTCCGTTTCCGGGTTGAAATTAGGATAGACATCTTTATTGTTTGCTCTTGCGTAACGTTGTGAAACCTGGGCTATTCCACCCCTCACAGCGCCCTCCAGCCACATGTACATCGAAACATCGTGTATTAGTTCCAATTTTACTCCTGTTGTCTTAAGCATGCACGCCCAAGACACACAGGGGAGTCCCACAAACCAATAACAGTCTATATTAAAATTACGATAGAAATGTTCTCGTAAATTATGCATTACGTCAGCTAATAACAGTACGTCCGTCTTTACGTACAGTTGCATATATTCATCCATTGTTTTCATATTAAAGGTATTCCAGACAGTGTGTGCGTGATTAGACTCCAACACCCACGTACTGTCAGAGATGGGGTAACCTTTCCATTTAGTCAGGAACTAACGATCGCCGTCCAGCATTCGTTCGTCGAGGACTGCCTGCACCTCATATTCTCCCGCCATGAGGAGCGGAAATGAACATAATAACCACTTTTCCCGATCATGATTAGTGGAAAAAACGCTAGGGCGTCCTTGTGGAGACACAAGACTTGAAGAGGCCAAGGGTCCACCTCCAGTCAGGTATGGTAGTCTGTCAGCCGTCCAGCATTCGTTTGTCTAGGACTGCCTGCACCTCATATTCTCCCGCCATGAGGAGCTGAAATGAACTAAATAACCACTTTTCCCGATCATGATTAGTGGAAAAAACGCTAGGGCGTCCTTGTGGAGACGCAAGGCTTACATTTGGAATACTATTCCGGTACTTTGCAACGAGCTGGGGGCACTTTAGATTAGACTCCAACACCCACGTACTGTCAGAGATGGGGTAACCTTTCCATTTAGTCAGGAACTAACGATCGCCGTCCAGCATTCGTTCGTCTAGGACTGCCTGCACCTCATATTCTCCCGCCATGAGGATCAGAAATGAACAAAATAACCACTTTTCCCGATCATAATTAGTGGAGAAAACGCTAGGGCGTCCTTGTGGAGACACAAGACTTACATCCGGAATACTATTCCGGTACTTAGCAACGAGCTGGGGGCACTTTAGATTAGACTCCAACACCCATGTACTGTCAGAGATGGGGTTACCTTTCCATTTAATCAAGAACTGACGATCGCCGTCCAGCATTCGTTCGTCTAGGACTGCCTGCACCTCATATTCTCCCGCGATGAGGAGCAGAAATGAACAAAATAACCACTTTTTTCCGATCATGATTAGTGGAAAAAACGCTGGGGCGTCCTTGTGGAGACACAAGACTTACATTCGGAATACTATTCCGGTACTTAGGAACGAGCTGGGGGCACTTTAGATTAGACTCCAACACCCATGTACTGTCAGAGATGGGGTTACCTTTCCATTTAATCAAGAACTGACGATCGCCGTCCAGCATTCGTTCGTCTAGGACTGCCTGCACCTCATATTCTCCCGCCATGAGGAGCAGAAATGAACAAAATAACCACTTTTCCCGATCATGATTAGTGGAAAAAACGCTGGGGCGTCCTTGTGGAGACACAAGACTTACATTCGGAATACTATTCCGGTACTTAGGAACGAGCTGGGGGCACTTTAGATTAGACTCCAACACCCATGTACTGTCAGAGATGGGGTTACCTTTCCATTTAATCAAAAACTGACGATTGCCGTCCAGCATTCGTTCGTCTAGGACTGCCTGCACCTCATATTCTCCCGCCATGAGGAGCAGAAATGAACAAAATAACCACTTTTCCCGATCATGATTAGTGGAAAAAACGCTGGGGCGTCCTTGTGGAGACACAAGACTTACATTCGGAATACTATTCCGGTACTTAGGAACGAGCTGGGGGCACTTTAGATTAGACTCCAACACCCATGTACTGTCAGAGATGGGGTTACCTTTCCATTTAATCAAAAACTGACGATCGCCGTGCTGCATTCGTTCGTCTAGGACTGCCTGCACCTCATATTCTCCCGCCATGAGGAGCAGAAATGAACAAAATAACCACTTTTCCCGATCATGATTAGTGGAAAAAACGCTAGGGAGGCACTAGCACAATGACAATGACAGAACTACCAGACTTTGACGTTATTTTGATGATTTTACTTTATACTTTCTTGTCAATCAATTGTTGATTACTTGTATAATTTTACAGAAAAAAAATAAATAATAATTCTCATTTTTGACGTTTGCTTTAATACAGGCTACTATTTTGGGCTTTGCATTACTATTTAAAGAGTAGGTAGCCTATATTACATGACAAAATACCTACGCCCTGCGGTAACACAGACAATGCCTTTACAAAAATTGTACGCTAATGCATAAGTCCTGTAAGACTGCCCACCACCACACAGGCATTAATTCTTTCCAGTTTAAGGTTGTCAAATAAATAACTACATGTGGTACAATTAATTCTACTTTAGGGACCAATGAAGACAATTTGGCCTGTAAATTTTAATATTTTTAAAGTTATTCAAAGCATGTGTTTACCAAGACCAAAACGTGGGCAAAGAACAAGCCAGTATTTGCCTGAAATTTTAAGATTGAACGTGTAACTTACTTGTGAAATGAAACTCCACTGCCTTTAGCTGCCTTTTTGTTGCAATTAATAGCACAGCAATACTTCATTGTAATTTCATTTAGAGCTAATAACTCTTCTTTTAACTATAGACCCGAATGGTGGCATACACAAAACAATCACAACATCCACCAATATGGCGGATTCGAAACTTTTCAATTGAACCCCCGATCGCAGCGCCAATGGTACTTCTAGTTATTATTATAACTTCTTTGGTTTGGACTAACCATTGGCTCTCGAATGGTCGAACCTCGATTGAAACAAAACAAACCGTTGCACTATTACCAATTATTTTAATTTTTTAGCGCGAATTGTTTCTAGTTTGTTTTCATTTGGCGCCCATTCCAAATACGTACAACGTCAATGAAAATTATGAAATTGAAAGACATTTCAATTTCTCATTGATGGGGACCATTCCATATGTTTTTCCAAAAACTGACAATTTTTAATTGAAGCGTATGCGCCAAATTTTTGAAATTTGTTTGCATTTGTTTCTTGAAATTGTGTTTGTTTTCTTCGTCGCCTTATTATTTAAACCTTATTATAATTTTTATACAGAAATGCTTTCTTTTTAGAGAAATCAATTAAAATAGTTGTACTTGTCATATCCCATGACGCCATTTCTTAATTTTAGATTGTTTGTTTCATTGTTTGTGATTTTACTCTATGATCAATTGATCATTGATCAATTTTAACAATGGCATAGAGTAAAATTGAAATGTCCTTCAATTTCATAATTTTCATTGACGTTGTACGTATGTGGAATGGGCGCCTTTGCAGTAATTTAGTAGGCCTATTACGAAGCAATTTTAGTAATTAAAATATTCCATTTCAATTTTTAATTTAAATTTTTTGTATTTTTGTTCAAAATCAACTGAGATACCGAACAGAACCAAATTTTTGGCTCAAAGCCTGGCTAGAGGGGCCTCTGGGGGGGGGGGGCTTAGCCCCCCAGCCCCCTTGGCAGCTACGCCCATGGGCGCGCTAATAAAATTGGCGGGACTGCGATGCGCTTGTGAATCTTCATTATTATTATTATTTTCTATCCATCTTGGCCTCCCATGACGAGTTTCAGTTGAACAAATAATTTTTTTTTCCTTTCACTGTAGGCTAAGTTCTCCTTACACTGATGGTGGCAACTCATTTTGTAATATTTACTAAGATATAATCTTGTTAAAATGAACATTGTGGTTTACTTATGATAATTTACGCTTGTTCCCGAATGTGTTATTCTTGTATGTTGTTGGTGCTATGCCTGCTGGTTTAGCAATTTTTTTTCTTCTGCTTTTATAACATCTGTATCGTGTCTCTCTTAATCTTCCATTCTATGCAGTTACGTTATGCACATATTACTGTAAGTTTTGACTAATAATGTTGTAAAATGTTGGGCTAAATTTTTATTTTTTATATTGTCATAAAATTAAGCTTGTAATAAATATTGTTTTATATTAATATGTTGCCTTATTCTGTTAGGTCTGACGTCTATGACCTTTCGTGATATCAACTAGAATCATTTCTCTTACCGAATCAACCTGATAAGTAACTTATATTACGCCCATCGCTGACCTACCGGAGCTGCATCCGGTGCCTCCAGTCAAGCCCCTACACCTCCACATGATTTGCTTGCGGCAGAGGGGACCAATAGAAGATCCGCCATCTTTTGGCCTCAGATTTTCGCGCCAAATGAAACTAGTTATGTTCATTGACGTTGTACGTTGGAATGGGCGCCTTATGGTACCTAACCCAACATTTTTAAAACAAAAAAAAAAGTGTCTTTATTAAATATTTAGGCTGTGTAACTTCAATATTATAATTAATAGGCTTTCCCAAAATAGCTGAAAATTATGTGGATTAAAAATAAACAATAGCATCAAAAAAGTTCAATCATCCAAAACAACAACTACAGGTATACTACAGGTACCCTATGAAATTTAAAATTTAGCAAATGCATAATTTAATTATAGGCAATAATAACAGGGCAACTAAAATGCATTTTCTCTTAGTTGTTAAATAAAATACAGAATACCCCCTGCTGTGAGTCCAAAAATGGCGGAAATTAAATGACACGAGTCGGTCAGCGTAACACCTGTGTTTGCACCATTCGTTTGCACTGCGCATGCTCATGGACTGAACCACAGAACATCGTATAATTATATATTAGGGCTGCCACATTCCGTGGTTTAACTCAGAATTCCGTGGGAAATAATTCTATTCCAAGAAATTTCCGGGATCAACAATTTTTAAGGTTTTTCTGTGGATTTTTGGGGAAATACCTATGCATACCAATAATTGTTTGCCAATTTATGGAATCATGTCAATTTGTGATGGTTGAATCTGAAGCTGAATTTGAATTAATATATTGATGATTATAAATAATTTGTCGAAACCTAAGGCAGAAAAAATGAAGAAAATATAGCCGAAGATCATTCAATTGTTTAAGTAGACACAATTTGAACTTTCCGCACTTAGCACTCTTGCGACGATTACCAATATCAAAATTAAGGCGGCTATTCCACCGACGTCGTTTTTCAATGTGAATGTGCATGTAGCAGACATCATTAATAAGTCTGCCATATTTTAAGGAGACTATATTGTAGATACTTAACTTATCTATTATAAATTAAGTTATAATATGGTAGAGACTTGTTAATGATGTCTGCTACCACGTCATGCACATTCACATTGAAAAACGATGTCGGTGGAATAGGCGCCTAAAAAAATCTGAATTTTGCAGTTCATTTATTTTAGACAATTGAATTAATACCATCACGTGACATGGTATTATATTATCCCCGGGATTAAAATCGCCATGATCAGCGAACTGGCTGCTGCTCGGCTAGTCATGCGATGAGATGGTTAATGGAATAGGAAACAGGGCTGACTAGTGCTGGTGGTGCGCTGACAAGACGTCGGATTCAGTTCGTAGGAATCGATTTCGCCTGGAGTTACACATCACTTTCATGGATTACTTGTAAGTGGATCTTTATCTCATTTCTGTGTTCATGAAACAAGGGCATCTTAGGTGACAATATCATAGTGACAGTTGGAACATTGATGGACGGACTGGGTCGATTCATAGCTTCGCAAAGAAAGAACAAGACAAGGAGTCCAATAAATAAGCAATTTTATTTTACAAAGATTATGCTACTAAATTTATGAAGATGTAGGAAGAACATTTTATGCCTCGTTCACACGTCATGACGTCATTTTTTTTTTTTTTTTTTTTACCTTCGTGGGGCCTACTCGTTTGAGTTCCTATAAGCGTCGACCTAGAAGGTCTTTTGCTTCCACGTTTGCCGTCTACGCCCATCTTATAACACCAGTCTTTTTTATAAATTCTAGTGTTTTTGTGATGGGATTAGATCGGATGGTTTCCTCTTCAGACCTAGGGTGGCCAAGAGTTTGGTATCGAGTTTTTCCCAGCGCTTCACATTCAAAGAGAAGTGTGTTCAGCTGTTTCTTCTTCAACTTCACACAGTCTGCATCTACTGTCGTTTTTCACGCCAACCCTATGCATGTGTTTGTTGAAGTGGCCGTGGCCCGTAAGCGTGCCAACCACCCTTCTAGCTTGCTCTCTACTTAAAGAGAGAAGCTGATCGGGAGCATTTTACTAGGACCCGGAATAACCTTCTTAGCAAATCTGCTTTCCGGGACTTTCTTCCATTCCTCTGCAGTTTTTCTCTGCACCCATTTTTGTACAGAAGTACGGGCCTGGCAATAAGCCATACCGTACTTAGGTTCTGCACCAATGAATGGCGTTTCTGCACCTTTTCGAGCCAGCTCGTCGGCTCTTTCATTCCCATCAAAGTTCGAGTGAGCCGGGACCCAAATCAGCGAGACTGAGTTTTCCCGACACACCTTTATTAGGAGGTTGATGCAGTGCCACACCATTTTTGATCTGATCTTTATAGCCTCCACAGCCTTAATCGCTGCCTGCGAGTCTGTATAGATAATAATGGTTTTGCCCTTGCTTTCCATTTCCATACACTCCTCTAGGCATTTTATAATGGCCCCTACCTCAGCCTGAAAGACTGTAGCATATTTGCCGAGGCTTAGGACTATGGATTTGTCTACAGTTTCCCCATAGACTCCTCCTCCAGCCCCATTTTCCATTTTCGACCCATCTGTATACCAGACTAGGTCATTGTCCCCTGTTTGATGTTCTTCAGCATTCCATTCTTCTCTAGCTGGAATTCTAGTATTAAATGGTTTGCTGAATGAGAGCAGGGGTGTCATTCGGTCTGACGGCATTAAAAGCGTGTCTTCCGATATGCTTTTGGTAATATTGGAGTGGCCTGACCTTTTGCTTCTCCAGCAGCCTTCCAGCTCCATTCTATAGGCGCCCATCCTGGCCTGTGCTTCAATGAAGACTCCCAGGGTTGGCAGGTTCAATAAAGTATTCAGGACATCCCCTGGTGAAGTTGACATTGCTCCTGTGATACAGAGGCAGGCCAGCCTCTGGAGCCCATTCAACTTGGTTGGCACTGTGACCTGTGTAGTCTTGGTCCACCAAACTACACTTCCGTAGGTAATCACCGGCCTAATGACCATTGTGTAAATCCACATTGCCATTTTGGGCCTGATTCCCCACGTTGTGCCTATTGCCCGTCTGCAAACATAAATTAATTGTTTAGCTCGGTTAATAGTTTTTGTAATATGGGGATTCCAGGTAAGTCCTTTGTCTAGGTTAACCCCTAGATACTTAACCTCCGTCCCCAGTTTTACAACTTGATGGAAAAGCTTAGGCAGCTTTCCCCCATCAAGATTCCTCTTTCGAGTAAATGGTACCATCGAGATTTTGGATGGGTTGATGCTCAGATTTTCAGCCTTGCACCATTTTTCTACTTCAGAAAAAGCCATTTGCATTAGCTCGGTTATGACCCTCATGGACTTACCCCTAATCACAATGGCCAAATCATCCGCATATCCTTGTGCGTATACTCCCACCTCATTGAGTCTGGTGATGATTTTGTCCACCACAAGGTTCCACAACAGGGGCGAGATAACCCCACCCTGTGCCGTACCCCTGGTGGCCCTTACCATCACCTTCTCATCAGATAGGGATGCTAGAATCCTCCTATTGCTAAGCATGGATCTGATCCATCTACACACAGTTGCATTTACGCCAACTCTCTCCAACGCCCTTACCATGGAGTCATGTCCCGCGTTGGAGAAAGCCGCCTCAATGTCCAAAAACGCTGCCAGTGCAATCTCCCCATTGTCCAGGCTTTCCTCCAGTCTGCTCACCAGTTGATGCAATGCAGTCTCAGAGGATCTGCCAGGGCAGTACGCATACTGAAAACTATGCAAACCAGCGTTAGTGCGTATTTTTCCCCGGATATGTTTATCTAGGATTTTCTCTAGAGCTTTTAATAGAAAAGAACTGAGACATATCGGCCTGTATGACCTGGCCTGGGCGTAGTTCGCCTTTCCAGGTTTAGGTATAAATACTACCTTAGCCATTGCCCACGACTTAGGAACATGTCCAAGCGCTACACTGGCCTGATAGATGGTTGTCAATGCCGGGGTGAGGATCTCTTTCCCCTCCTGAAGAAGGAGGGGAAAAATCCCATCCGGACCTGGAGCCTTGCATGGCTCAAAAGTGCTGATGGACCAGCCCGATTTCGCCTGGAGTTACACATCACTTTCATGGATTACTTGTAAGTGGATCTTTATCTCTTTTCTGTGTTCATGAAACAAGGGCATCTTAGGTGACAATATCATAGTGACAGTTGGAACATTGATGGACGGACTGGGTCGATTCATAGCTTCGCAAAGAAAGAACAAGACAAGGAGTCCAATAAATAAGCAATTTTATTTTACAAAGATTATGCTACTAAATTTATGAAGATGTAGGAAGAACATTTTATGCCTCGTTCACACGTCATGACGTCATTACTAACATGTTCCCATAAATGTAGGAGTAATCTCGTGGTTTGCTAAACCTATTCATGCAACAGTACTGTTTAAATGAATGGGATCGGCGTCTTCAAGGTCAGTCTCACTGAAATGTAGAAAAACTAATAACCTACAATGTAGCCTCGAACACTCTTCGCTTTGGCGCGAAAATAAATATTAAAAAATCTTAATAGTAGTTAGTAACGATATCATGATATGATATTATCGTCACTAATACTGCAAAATGTCGTACGTCCCAAAATAAAATTTACAGGTTAACATGCCATGGCGACCAAAATAAATGAATACACCTTTTAGCAAACGGTCGCTTGTCAGCAGCCAATAAGAAGGAAGCAAATAAGACAAAAGTAACGATCGTTATTTTTTTCCTCCTGAAAAGTAAACTTTTTCACATGCGACATTTTGCAGTATCAGCGACGATATATGCGAACTAGACACTAGAAGAGCTCCAAATGTACGGGTATTTCCACGCCGCCACCACGTTCCCCTGAATTGACATATACGCTGTACTTACGGCAAAAGTATTTCAAACATATTTTTTTAAATAAGGACTTTTTTTGTTCTGTTACTAAGCCAACCTAGCGGAATTAGGGCTATAGAGCCCTTTCTTACACTCAACTATGAACACCCAGGACCGCCTGCTTTACATGCGTGTAAAAAAACGTGTGGGACTCGAACCAAAAACCTTTCGGGTGAAAGTCAGAGTCCGTACCACTACTTTACTACATAATTTTTGGCCAATAATAAAAATAAGTAGATATGTTAGTTAAAGCTTCCAAACTATTTGTCTCATGAAATTAGTTGTTTCACATTCCTGGACAAGGAAATACGAAGAATGAACTCCTCGACTTTGAATGAATTAATTCTACCTATGAACGTAAAACTGGTGTCATTTGATGTTACAAGCCTTTTCACAAATATCCCCATTTTGGATGTTAGAAATATAGTTAGGGAATTAATGACTCATGAAAACTTAGATCCCAATGTCAGGATAGAAATTGAATCCTTATTGGAAATAACTCTGAATCAGAATTATTTCCAATTTGGGGATAGTTTTTACCACCAAGAGGATGGGTTGGCGATGGGTTCCTCTCTTTCTCCTATTTTGGCGGAAATTTTTATGAACGACCTCGATGTAAAATTTTTTAACTCGCGCCATAACCTATTAGGTAATATCCTGGCTTATTTCAGGTATGTTGATGACATTTTTCTAATTTTTCGAGGTAGCGACCGTCAATTAGACAAACTTTTAGAGCATTTTAATAACTTGCATCCGAAGATTAAATTTACTAGGGAGATAAGAGTTGAATCGGTCGATTAATTTCTTGGACCTAACTATAACAAGGATGGATAATGGTAAACTAGGGTACAATATCTTCAGAAAACCTACTCATACAGACAGTATCATTCCAGAGGATTCGTTTCACCCACCACAACACAAACATGCGGCCATACACTCTATGATCCATAGACTCTTACATGTACCGTTGACATTTTAACAAAGAACTTTCAACAATTATGGAAATTGCTAATAATAATGGATATCCTGTGAGTCTCGTTAAGAATATTTTAAGGAAACACAGGAATAAGTTGACCCTCTCTTTAGTCTATGGAGCGAGCCAGACTTCTGAACTAGATAAAGGGTACGTTAAGTTACCATATCTGGGTAGGATTAGTTTGGAGTTGGCCTCTTGGATTGGAGATAGGGTCGATAAGAATGTGTCATTTTATTCTGTGGACTCGTTGGGTAAGCAACTGATTAATTGTAAAGCTAAATTGGAGAAAGGGAGGAAATCAGGGGTTTATCTACTAGACTGTAATGATTGTGGTAGCTTATATATTGGACAAACTGGGAGAGGGTTTAAAGAAAGAATAGCGGAGCATAGACGGGGGGTAGGAAAACCCGACACTCAGTCCGCCTTTGCCCAACATATAAACACCCACAACCATGCCTGTGATTTCGATAATTTTAAGATCTTGCATGTAGCCAACAAGGGTAAACATCTTGATAATTTAGAAACCATTGAGATTAGGGAAGCTATGGTTAAAAACAAATCGCTACTTCATGACATCACCTTTTTAAGTAGTTCCCCCTTGTTGGCGCTTCCATTGGTTAATGTTTAATTGTTCAATTTTACTTTTTTACTTTATGCGATGCTGTGTGTTATATAAAATATATGCAAAAAGCAGAGTATAAAACTGTGCCCCATCACGCCGAAGCGTGGGAGGGTGGCACATTCAGGGGGATTGGGCTTAGACCGTTATCAACATGGCGGCCTGCACAAGATAAGTACGCCATTTCGCGGCCAACACAAGCTAGGTCAGAGTTTTCAATGAGGTATCCATTTTGCTATTGGCTAATGGCTAACTGGTGCTCCGTAAGGCTCCTGCCATTCTAGTTCATTTAATTTCCATTCATTGGAGAATACCAGTATATTTAGAGCCCAGGGCATTAGGCATCAAGAAAGTATAAAAAAAGTCAATTAGTTGCAAAATCTCTAGAATAAATAATACAGTTTCACATGAATGAATACAATTATTACAAATGAAAAATGAATGAACTCGACCAAAAGATGCAAAGAGAATTTTTTTGCGAAGCTGTTCTCATCAAATGCGTCACAGTTGATCGACGGTCGAACGCCCCACTGTCCGCTATTTTTTTTAACTAAATTCAATTTCACAAAAACTGTCAAACTTGCAGCTATAAAGAAATGTCAAATCCCTTGGATGAAATGTACATTTTACTGTACATAATGTGGGGCCGTAACTGTCTACGGTGTTTTGAACCTGACATTCTCAGCGTTCGTTGTTTTTTACAACACAACTTCAATAGCTGTGTCGGTGCTAGTAACGTAACGTACGTCAAAATGTAACAGACCATTTCTTGCAATATGCCGTGCATGTGGGCTGATTAATGAGGGAATACTTGATAGGATGACGTGTGCTCACTTGCCAGCGAAGACCACACCCAACTTAAGAGCAATCCTTGTAAAAACCCGAACCCGAACGGTATACTCCTTTTCTAGTGTAAAAGCTTCAACATTTAGTTAAAACCTAAAATTGTGTCAAAAACCCCTATTTGCAAAATGAAGAAGTGCCGGATGCGTCCTCGTGCAACGCGACCAACCCTCCAAAGCTATAGCTAACCCCCATAACACACCCCCTGCTCAGCCCCTTGCACAATGATACATATTACGCCATCAGGTTGGACACAACGTTAGCGGACTGAAAAAGTTCCTGACAACCCCCAGGAAGTAGGCACTTTCAACAAGGGTATTTCAGAGACATCAGGCAGCCGACATCACCATGTACTAGCTAATCCCCATAACACACCCTCTGCTCAGCCCCTTGCACAATGATACATATTACGCCATCAGGTTGGACACAACGTTAGCGGACTGAAAAAGTTCCTGACAACCCCCAGGAAGTAGGCACTTTTAACAAGGGTATTTCAGAGACATCAGGCAGCCGACATCACCATGTACTATCAAGTAAGAAATATGTTTCGTCTAACGGTGTAGACATTTATTTATAGCTCTACGATATTTTCTGTGAAACGTGTCTCCCTCAGGTTGCCTCAAAACACTTCGGCTGTTGACATACCACATCCAGCAATTATCTTGTGAGCTCATAACATAGTTATTTTTCGAATTAAACGGAATGGAAGCACACCGCCATTTTTTCATCTTTTCACTTATTAGTCTTTCATTTGATCATGGTCTAATCACTACCCTAGAATTCCTTTTCGAGAGGCAAAAACATAAAAGGTGGTTTGTGTGGCTATCAGATAGAAGACACTGCTCCACCGATATAGCCAACGATAATAAAATATAATAAATCGCGCCTAATCATAAACTTAATTTGCCGATAGTGGGCAAACAGGTGGCATTTGTCAAATTGGCGTGGAGGAAATGTTTTCAGGTGGTTGGGTTGTAAGCATAGAAAAAGGAATATATGAAAATGTAAAAATATGAACAATTCAACAGACATGGCGCACTTGCATTGCAGCCCTGGCCATCTTAATACCTTGATCTTGACTGTATTGGGCTTATGATCAGGACCACCCGCTTACACTAGGAAACAATTTTTTTTTCTGCTGCAATGCATGCGCTGCTGATATAGTATAGCCATGTTGCGATCCCAAAAATTAACTGACCCGACAGCCAAAGCGTTATGAGCGAGTAGGGACACCCCACTATTTGTTATTTGGACACAATCAAATTACATAGAAAATATTGATCGTAGAGATGAACGAGATGAAATAAATTATTAGAAATGTTTCTCTATATTTTGATACATAATATAAGGCCGTAACTTGCCTGGCTAGAGTAATGGAAGACGTAGGGTTTTGGCGCCTTTCAACATTGTAATTTCCCCGGCGTTACTAGCATGCACATAGAGCTAAAATGATATGGTCGGCTAAGATAAAAGTTCTCTACCGACCTAAGAACTCGAACGTACCAACAACTAAAAGAGGTGCAAAACCGAGAGGGCTGGAGGATATTTAGCTCACAACAAGTCTAGCCGAGGTTCTTTACTAAAAATTATAATTCAACGGTATAATATGCCTCCAGTACCATCATGGTAAAATATAAAGGGGCATTTCTTCTTATTTACACCTCAATGATGGCTCAAGTTTCAATATTTCCAATGATTTTTTTATTTTGTACAAAAACGTATAGTGTCCGCTAGTTTCTTAACAAACGATAATCACAATTCACAATCAGTCAGCAGCATGGCAATATTTTACTACACAAGTCATAAGTTAAGTAATAAGAGGCTATTGCATTTTAGAAACTTCAAACCGCGTCGTCTGGATTTCTTCATCCGAGTCCAACATAGAAGGCAAAGCACTGAAAGTAAAAAAAAATCGCATTTAGGCACACAAAAAGGTTATATACGAAATTTGTCAACATTTACTATGTCGATTCGTCCACGAGCTTGGTCACGTCGGGCTCACACTTGATGCAATACGTCAATGGTGCAGTTATTATTATTAGTACTTAGGCTTATGGCTTACTATAGCCACCGCATGAGGTCCCGAAAGAGCTTTCCCAGACTACACGGGTGGACGGAAGTCAACCGCAACCGCATGGATAGATGGAAGAACCAACTAACTCCTAACCAAGGCAACGCAAACATCATGGAAGAAATCGCGCCCAACCACCTTACCCTTCCTGGCCGAGTCTCAATGGGCTAATATGAATGGAGGTCACATGGTGGCGCGAACCTATGTAAGTGGGGGCTGGCCGGAAAGGGCATAGAACACCCTTCAAAACAATAATAGTAATAAGCATGAATTCATTAAATTCGGGTACGAATGTGAATGGTACAGCAGTCGCAGCTCTTGTGGTTCTTTCAAGTTACTTAATGGAATACACCAGACGAGGAGTTAAAGAAGGCAAAAACTTATTAACAACAGTAGAAACATAAAAAAATGATAGTGCACTGTTCCACTGTTTATATACAACTAGCGTATTCTTACTTAAGTTGGTAAGTCCCCACAAAACGGCTACAGCTCTATATCTATATAGGAGAGGTGGAGCCAGCCGATAATATTGTTGTGTTAATCGTGGCGATGGCTGGTCATACTACTACTACTACTACTTTACAAGCCAACGCCCACCCTTGGCATTTCTGCCATCAGGCGCCGCGCTGACCAGTATAGATGTGCCGAGTGTTCATCTCCGGTAAGTCGATCGTTTAGGGGGGTGATGTTGATCGCCTGCACGTGGTGCCCCCTGCCTGCAATAACTAAACGATCAACGGGATACGCCGATTCACCAAGCGATGGCTGGTCATAGGTGGTACCACAGACTAAAAAAAAATGTTTGCGAATATCCTATCTATCCTATATAGAACTCCAGCTATGACTACTGTAAGCATGCCTCACTTTGTTTATTATCACTAGCAGCCGGTGTAGGTTACCATCGAGAATATGTGCCAGATTGCCAGCGGCCAAAATTCACAAGGAAACAATACCAGTAATTCCCGAAAAAAGCAATGGGCTCGATGGCACAGCTCAACGTTCAATGAGCCAATAATTAATAATAAATTAAATTATACTAAAATATTAATAATAGCTCTTCAAAATAATAATATAGTTACTTAACTGGATGGCACTATATTCTTTTATATGGGAAAATTCTTACGCCCAAACAACCAGAGGCCCAACTCGGCCCATTCAATCAAAACATTGGGATTTGACGTCATTTCTCTATGGATGTCTGTGTTAAAGAGGTTCAATATTAGGAAGCTAGGACTTGTAGAAGGCCACATTGAGACACTAGCTATAGGGTGGGACAGTATTATTATTAATATTATTAAAAACAATTATTGTTATATCATTGTGTTGTATTTTTTATATTAAATGCTTCCAGTTCCGGGGGTACCGTACATCGGCTGGTGGGGAAAAAATATATTATTAAAAGGGCTTTTAAACTAAAATACTTCGCTTTAAAATTAAACGACTTGACCAAGTGTGGGAATAAATCATGTAGCCTGTAAGAATACGGCCAGTTGCAACAGACTACAATGTACTCACGTCTCAACTCCAGCTGAAGGAATATGATTTTCCACATAACGAAAATAGTCTTCGTCATCAACCAGCTTTGGCGAAGTCGGCCGACTCGAACTCTGCGTCGTTCGCATTTTTACACCTACAACAGGCAAGTAATCAGATTAGATAAATGCCAAATTCAGTTTTTGATGCTGCTACGAGACGATCGGAGAGGGAAAACCATACAAGTGTAAATATCTAATGAACTCATTATAATAAAAGTTGACTTGATAAATATTACACAAAAAACACATAAAATTATGTCACGACAGGTTTCGACTATTCGCCATTCTCAAATGAGCAGATAACACTTAAAAAAAACAAGTAATTGCAGAACATTAGGTCACGTTATAAATACAAAGACATTACATATAAGGGTTAGTTGTAAGAGTGGACTCAACGGCCCAAAATTCGCCCATATGGAAAATAAAGACAAATTTCTTTCTTCTTTCTTTATACGATCCTGCTGCGAGTGCTGCCAATCCTGCGGACATAATTTTATGTGCGTTTTTTAGTGTAATAATTTATCAAATCAATTAATGTGTTCGAAATATTACAAAGCATTTTGATGACATTCTTTTTAATACAGATTGGTCTCAATTAATGAATTTGATTTATATAAAAAGGCTAGTGGCCAGGAAGGAGTTCAAGAACTGTGGCCAATTGGTGCTAGTGAACGCCACATGTCATGTAGCGCAATATTGTGGGCATGTCTGCTAATTCAACGGCTTTACGATCAGTATATCGTACGAAAATCGACTTTGCACAAAAGAACCGAAGTGGGGGTGCTGTTTACCTGTTTATGTAGTCGTTCCTATAGAATTAAAAAAATGTCACGGGTTACGGCTACGGTACGAGTGGGTTAGGTACTACTACAGTTCTATACAAGAGAGAAGGGCAATTCGCTTCCGCCAAAGGTGCATATGTTTCAAATATCTGGCACCTTCTGCCACGTCTTCAACCAATCACAGCACATCCAGGATGCTTGCAAACAACAACAACAAATCTGCATGGCGTGCTCTAGTTGGTTAAAGGAACACATGTCAATAGGCCGTCCTCTAATTAAAGTAAAGTAAATGTTTATTGGTCGAAGAGATGGCACCAAAATTCAAAAAATATCGTGGGCGGAGCAAATGTTCCATCCCTCCTACGTAATAGAGCTGTACACGCAATCGTTATTAGGTTACAGTTGTAGTAGGTTAGTAAAGGTAGTATATAGGTACCGTAGTTCAGTGTCTCGTTTAAAAAGAATAACTTAACCGGGAGCAAGTTCAAATTATGTCCGAAATAAACGTCAATGATTGTGGATCTATTCACATCTATTCATGGGAATTACCCGGAATTCAATGAGAAATTGTTTGTCAACAGAAGTTAATTGCTGTTCATTGATGCATACGGGTTGACGTAGGCTGAAATTTTTTTTGGCCTTTCACACTACAAACAATTGAAAATCATTTGCTATTTGTGCGTCAAATTCTTCTTCTTTATATGCCTCTTCAAGGGGAGATTGGCAATCATCATGGCGATTTGTATCTTGGAGACTGCTGCACTGAAAAGGGAAGTCGTGCTCTTGCCTAACTACTACTACTAGGTTTTCCAACCAAGGTGTTCTTCTGTCGGGAGCCTTCACTCCTTTCTTCCCTGGAATTTCAACACACAGAAGGTACAATTTTTCACTCACCAGATTTCTGATTGGTTAGGTCAAAAAACAAAAGACGCTTGATTCGACAAGAGCGCGTATGACGTACATACCATAAGCGTCATTAACAAAATGATCCTCTTCTTCGTCATCTTCGGGGTTGTCCAGAAGAGGGGAGAAGGCATAGCGCTGGTTGTTATTGGTGGGCCGCCACAGTACCATGATCACCAGCAGAATAATCGAAAACAGAATGTGCCAGAAGGCGTCGTCCACCCACAACTCCTTCCAGTCCTGCAAATACAAGAAACATATGAAATATATGTAGATATATTCAAATCAGGAGTGCACCACGGCCTCTGGATCTGTTTAGTCCCTCAGAGCCTGGTCTCGTCATCTCGTTCCCCTCATAGCTCCCACTATCCAATGGGTACCAACTTAGGTACCCAATTTCAGTGGTCGTCGGCAGGTTCAACTCACCAGTAGGCAAGGCCGTCAAGCCATCCAGATGAGTACCAATGTAACTGGCGTACACTCCATGCCAATATAGGCATTACATTTTTTATACGTTTAATTACGCAACAACTTCATCATATAACGTTAAACCACGTACCGTAAGGCAAACTGCAAGGCGATGAGCTTTGATAGTATACAGCATAAAAACCACAGACGCGAGCACAGCGAAAATGAGCGTGTTGGTGAAGTGTCGGTACAGGCTGAGCTTGACTAAGTTCCTGCGAAGGCGCAGGGTGCGTGTCGTCTGCACCAGCGCCGTAAATATCCACCAACAAATGATAGAATCGATGGCGGCCAATGGCACGCTGGCAACGAAAAGCTGGTTGGAAGTGTCGTTGGTGGGGTGCATGACTCGGATGTAGCTCTCCGTGCAGGCTAGTATCAAGTAGCAGGCTCCTATGCCGACCACACGATGCAGCATGGCTCCTAATCGAGGCCTGCAACAGAGTATACAGGGTGAGTATTGAAAATACAGTGTAATGCAATGGAGTGTCACCAGGGCAAGGAACATCCAACATGCCAGTAGAATGCACGAGACGAGCGGATGATTTTACAAAAAAAGAAGTTAGGAAAGCACTGAGGAAAAGGTTGAGACTACAAGGGAAAAACATTTTTAGAAGAGGAGACAAAAGGTTGGAGACGATTACAGGAGAGGGTGAAATTAAAACCGGAAGAAGCGTTGAAAGGCTAGAAGTAGAAGGGCAGGAAGGAGTGGACACCACTCCAGGGCAATTGGAGCTGATTATAGATAATGACGATGAGGTTTGGAGCAGTAGTGAGGGACGGGGATGGAAAGAGATCACACACGAGCGAGCGATTGGAGCTGGTTATGGTTGATGATGATGGTAAATTATTATTATTATTATTATTATGAAAAAAATGAGGTTTGGACAGGTGTGGCCTACCGCAGGGTTCTCTGCTGGTGGCTTCAACAACTCACTGCAACAATCGGCAATAACGGAAATACTTACTTGACAATTCCAAACCCCAAGCTAACTATAATGACGAGCATCCGAGCAAGCGTCCGCTTGCCGCACGACACCCACTCGGCGCCAAGCACAGCGCCTCTTATAGGCTCCCCAGTCTTGTTGATGTTGCTGTACTCGCTGTAGAAGGTCGCCTTCTCGAGCATGCCGAGGAAGATGACGCCACCGATCCAGAACTGGATGCGCAGCAGCTCACGCCATTGGCAGAAAGAGACCAGCAGCCAGATGACGCCGAGGAAAACGTAGACAACGCACATCACAGCGTAGAACTGCAAGAGATGGTTAGAATTAAGACTTATAGGTGGGTGGGAGAGACACGGAAACGCATGCCACTGACAGAGAGACCAGCAGCCAACTGCAAGACAAGATTAGAATTAGAGATTTATGTAGGAGAGACAACAGTTTTCCCGCCGATCTAGAATTGGTGGCGCAGCAACTCGCGCCCAGGGTCAAATAACACCAGCAACCAGATGAGGAACCCATCATTTTACATATTTCTTTATAGTGACTTTTTATGGACCGAGGCCTGCTTACTGTCCAATGCCAACGACCCCGTGGATTTCGGACATTATTTCTATTGTTTCCGTATTAATTTTTGGCCATTGGCAAACTGGTATACGTTTTCGATGTCAACCTACACCGGCTACAAGCGATAATGGACAAGCTGAGACAAGCTTACCATCGACGCAATGAAACAGGAGAAAGCAGGACTTAAACAAGTACAGATACGAGTCATAAGGAACCCATAGACAACGCACATCGCAGCGTAGAACAGCAAGGAAAAGTTAGGATTAGCATAACAATAGAGAGAAAAACTCCTGTATACCTTCTTCGAGAAGCCTACCATTATGGCTGCGGTCAAAAAAGCTCGTGTCAGAGGGCTGGGATACGCGTCACGCATACCAGATGGATGGAAGACGAGGAGAGCCCTGCACTTCGCACCTCAGAGCAAGGGTGGGCTACAGGACGGCGTCGAGGGTGAGGTAAATAATAGGGGAAAAACTAAGTTTATATGACAAGATGAGTTAAGATGTGGTGCCGAATCAAGTGGTTAAGTCATTTGAGGATTCGACGCTTGCGCGGTCGGCTTTTGCATTTACATAGGCTCTAATAACAGCCAAGCACGTAACAACTTTCACCTCTACCGTGTCGCAGAATGGACGGATTAGTGACAAGTAGCACCAAAGTCGATCAAGGAGCCAATTGTTGTGGCCTTGGGTCACAACCAAAAAGAAATTAGGTAAATTATCGGCTCACGCATTACAATCCGTGTATTTGTTTATGATTCCACCATAGAACTAAACCATACAGAAATAGAAATACAACACCTATGCTTTATCCCGTTCAAAATGAAAAGAGATACTCACAGGAAGTAGAGGCCAGTCGGATGCGGACAAGTAGCCATCCTTGCCCTGCATTTCCACCTGGATGTCGGCTGTGAACACGCCAACAGTGGAGGGCTCAATTTGCAACGTCAACAGGTAGAAACCATCTTGAGTGATGGTCGCAACAGGTACGTTATCACTCTGAAAAACAATTATTATTAATGCAATAGAATCGTAAGTAAGGTCACCGGCTTAAGGCTGTGGAGGCTATAAAGATCACATCAAAAATGGTGTGGCACTGCATCAACCTCCTAATAAAGGTGTGTCGGGAAAACTCAGGCTCGCTGATTTGGGTCCCGGCTCACTCGAACTTTGATGGGAATGAAAGAGCCGACGAGCTGGCTCGAAAAGGTGCAGAAACGCCATTCATTGGTGCAGAACCTAAGTATGGGATGGCTTATTGCCAGGCCCGTACTTCTGTACAAAAATGGGTGCAGAGAAAAACTGCAGAGGAATGGAAGAAAGTCCCGGAAAGCAGATTTGCTAAGAAGGTTATTCCGGGTCCTAGTAAAAAGCTCACCGATCAGCTTCTCTCTTTAAGTAGAGAGCAAGCTAGAAGGGTGGTTGGCACGCTTACGGGCCACGGCCACTTCAACAAACACATGCATAGGGTTGGCGTGAAAAACGACAGTAGATGCAGACTGTGTGAAGTTGAAGAAGAAACAGCTGAACACATTCTCTTTGAATGTGAAGCGCTGGGAAAAACTCGATACCAAACTCTTGGCCACCCTAGGTCTGAAGAGGAAACCATCCGATCTAATCCCATCACAAAAACACTAGAATTTATCAAAAAGACTGGTGTTATAAGATGGGCGTAGACGGCAAACGTGGAAGCAAAAGACCTTCTAGGTCGACGCTTATAGGAACTCAAACGAGTAGGCCCCACGAAGGTAAAAAAAAAAAAAAAGGTCACCGGCTACCATCTATCCTAATGTCGTATGTTACCTTTCAACAACAATTTACATATTAATATAGCATAATATCGAATGAAGTAGCTCACAGACATGCAAGGCTTGACATTAATTGTTCCAATATTTTTTGTTACCATGCAACAACAATTAGAGGCACAGAATACCTATTTAACTTTGTAGAAGCCTCTCATCTTCTGCAAACTTATTATGGGCTATTCCACTCGCACATAAATTATGGTATTTTACTGTTACAAAGACAATACTCCTACTACACAAGCGTGTGCTACGAATCATAACAAATAGCAGAACAAGAGGCCTGTCATTTCCACCCTGGGTATGCTTGTACTTGCAATATATGAACAATACGTGCTCTTTCGCCAAGTATCATATATAAATGAAAATCTCGAAAACTTCGGCAATAGATGCTATCCATAATTACCCTTCCAGAACAGCTCACCATAGCTCGGTACCTCCTCGTGGTGAAGATGGAGGCGCGTAATGGCGACTGAACAGATAAGAGTTTAGCCGGGATAAGCGAAAGCACAGACTTTTCTGCGCAGGGCACTCTATTGTCCTGCGCTTAGAAAACTGGACCCAAAAGATGAGGAATTCAGTGAAGAGTCAACGGCATAAGGATGCAGAAGACAATGGGAAACCACCGCATTACAATTCACAAGTAAAGTCGACATGACTACAACTGCCATGATGATCATCAATCTTCGATAGAAGAGGCATTGGCAGAAGGAGCTCTCTCCATCAATATTTCATTACCTCCGTACTTTCTTCTTCGCCTTATCGGACGTCTGAAACTTAACTCCTTTTGCTTGCAAATGCTCTGTCCTAAAACTACTCGAAACTATATTCTGTACTTATTAGATTGTAAAGGGTACCTCTTTGGGATGAGCCTTCTCCTTGACTGGCTCCTCGGCAGGCACAGCTCTCGTCTTCACCGACATCGATGGAAGCGCCTTTGAATCCGACAGAGGGGGATCTTTCCCATTGTTCAAGACCATCGGTTGCTGTAAACAACGGGTTGAAACTCAAAATAATAGCTACAGTATACATATACATGTATTAACGAAATATCGTAGAACAGATTTACTACAGTAATGTTTAGCTTAGGTGAGCCACACCCATAAAATAATTTTTAAGTTACGACTGTTTCTTGAACAAAAATTAACTGTATTATTTAATAACAGATCTATGAGTAAGAATCATGCACTCGCGAATCACCCGTATTAATCAAAAACTTATTTGCCTCAAGGGCAATAGGTAGAGAAAATACATATAAAATTATTCATAACCTACCGTATATCTATATATTTTGTTCCATTACCTGAGTACAGAAACCACATATTACTCCTCGAAGCAAAAAACTCCTGCTGCTGTAGTATTTTCTTCAATTTTGCATAGGAAAAGGTTTTACCACTTTTCACTAATTCCACTCATTAACTCACCAGTTGAATGTGGCCTTGGCATTTGTACTCCATCGGGTTAACAACACTGCTAATGGTCTTATTACTGCGAGTTTGCTCGTATTTGACAGGGGGCAGCGGCTGAAAACCAATATAAATCACCATCAGCACAAGAATAAACACTTAACATAGACACAGACGTGGTATATACATCTAGGAGGCATCCTGTTGTAATATTTTTCCAAATAAAAATAAGTATATTATAGTATGTATATCACTGACTACTTTTTTTCCTACAACTAAGCCAAGCTAGTGGATATCCTCTATAAGGCACCTTACTCTCAACTTGGATTATTCACGACAACTTGCATTATATAGAATTATAGAAAATGCAGCAAGTCTGGATGAAAATTAGAGGCCTACATTTTATGACTATAGAATAATCTCGCATATTACACAGCTTAAGAGGTTACTAGGGTAAAATTCACCATCCCCTGCCTAAAATCAATGTAGCAATGAATAGGTAAAAGTGAACCAGTGTATGCTTTCCTATTTATCAATAAGTATCCTATAGGTACAGTAATAATTCCATGGTAAATTATTGTCCGAAGGTCGAATATCGGCTGCCTATAGATTTTCCCTATCCTACAGTATTGGATTGACGGGACAATTGCATAGTACAGAATGGGCAGGCCAATAATATTAATGGTATGCAATGAATGGAATTTCCCTATCCTAAAACACGGGATTAACTGATTTCCATGGTATCTCTGGCTCTGGGGGCTTCTTTGGGGACGACTACCGCTATCCTAGCTGACATCATAAAATGAATATCGTCTGCTTTGAAGCATTCCAATTTCAAACTCAGTACAGCCGACAAGATCGCTTACCTCAATTAATAATTTCATATGAACCCTTCAACGCCAAATTTCCACTAAGGTTCGCCTCCTATTTTTAACTCAAGGTTTCATTCAAAAAATCAATAAATTACCCCTGGACAATATTTTTGAGAACCTACATGGCGAATTTCATAAAATTTTAACTAGCAGTTTGACCCCAAATCAAGTTAAAGATAGACATTTCGTTAAAACTATTTTTTTTTTTGGTTCCTGGGACCACAAAACGTAAACCCGTTTGAATCTTGAAATCGATCATTTCGACCATTACAATGGTTTCCTTACAGAAAACCAAAAACTGTGAAGGTAATAAAAATCAAAATATAATAACAACGTAAAATATTATTAATTAGGCTACATAATGTTAATATTTTCCTCCTCGAAGCTTTCCTTTGAGTCCGTTGTCCATCAATCTGTCTACATAGGCTACACAAAAAGGAATTTTCCCATGCCTCTTCCTTATCAAGATCATTATAATAAACGCAATAATACACTATCTTATTTGCTTTTAGATTGGCCTGAAGGTCTTGCATGACGCAAACGCAAAATCCTTTGTTCTGCACTGAACTAGCCTTACAGGCTTTCACATTATCGAGTTGAGTAAGCTGCTTAGAAGACGGTACCCTGCGGCACTCCTCTTTTGATAACCAGTGTATATGACTTGAATGTACCAAAATTGTACCAGCTTTTATTAGCCTACATGGCCGCCATCTGCATATAAGATATTTTTTGTTGTGATGCCAGTTTATTGAACAAATCAAGTATCCCTAAGGGAGAAGTAAGAACGTAATGATCCACTGTAAATAAATTATTAGTATGACCCATTTCGGATACAATCCATCTTCAGATGTTCAGAAGTTCTGGTGATGGATGTTATCCGAACCGGTTCTATGAATAATTTATTTACTGTGAATCATTGCATTCTTACTTGTCCCTATGATATTCTCTAAGTTCAACGAAGTCACCAACGAAACCCTCACGAGAACCCTATCATGTAAATACTTTTTGATCCAACGGCACGGCACATAATAGGACCGTCTTTCTCAGCTTTTTATGTAAAGGTACTATTTATGGCATTTTGTCTTGAGAATATTCCATTACTAAACGAGATATTAATTAGATGTGTAATAATTGGCGAAACTAGAAATGTGAGGTTATCCTTCAACATTTTATTGCTTGTGTAGTCCTAGAGCTATTGAACTATAGAACTATTAATTATTTTCGAAATATCACTCTGAGAAATTGGACTCAGAGAAACGACTCTGAAACAGTTTTAATGGGATGTCTGGCATAATCTGTAGTAGTAGGGTTGCCAATGCGAATCTTTAATGATTATTCACCGATCATTTTTCAATGAGACAATATTTATCACATTCTTCGCGAGGCTAATAAGCTGCCAACAGGCTTTTGCGGTCTAAACTAAACTTATCATCAATTTAATTGGTAGGCTATTACCTGATCATTTAGCCGCAAATAGTCATTCCAGCATAGCGACTCAGTCAAAGCCCAGCTTACTTGAACTGAAAGGCCTGGTTGCTTGGAATTACACACAACTGCAAAAAAAATTTCGACTGTAACAAAGCGTACCTTATACTACGTATAAATTGGAAAGCAAAAAATATAAGTCATTCATATTTAAAATAAGATGTCACCATTAATTGCCAACTGAGTCATAGCTTATATTTATTTCTGACAGTATCAAAAATTGCCCTCAATTTAAAATAATGCTCGACTTACTTGTAACAAATATTTGTGAACCTTTGAACAGACTTTTCGAAACTGCGGCAATAGTTTGATCCTGAAAGGGAAAAACCAAATCAATGTCAATGTGAGCAATACTTCAAATTGCTTAGACGGCTGAGCAATTCACACCATTTCATTGCCTTAACTGTTTAAAATGATATCTTACGCTGTTTATTCGAAACTGCCATCGTCCAGGCTCGGGATAGCCATTAACTAAGTTACTCAGAATGACTAGATAGGGAAGAAAATACAAATTATTCATGATTTTAAGAAAAGCAGGTAGTGGCAATATTGTTTACAAATACAAATTTTCAATATGGCCGTCCACCGCCTTTCTGATTCTTGACATCTGAAAGAGAAAATCAATGGCAAAACACCGCCAAATTCAAAAAAATTTTGCAGCTTGCTTCACAATATTTAATTAATTTCTTTCCCATCACTTTTAAATATAGAATAGAAATGTATGAACACTTTTTAATAGGCTTTTAGACCATGAATAAAATTTTTTTCCACCTTGGTTTTTTTAAATTTTAATCCCACTGACGTGGCTTTAGACAGCAGCAGCTGTAAATAAAATAAAAAAGTAAACATTTCAATTTTTTTCTTTCGATATTTTAATTTTTTAAAGCTGAATTATGTCTGAAGGTGAAGAAACTTCTACAAAGTCTACTCGTGTCGGAGGTCTATTAGCCAGCAGTTCCACTGAAAGCCAATGCGCAGAAAGTGAAATTCCTCCAACTGTTAAAGCACAAATTGAACGGAACCGGCAGCGAGCTCTGCTTCTGCGGCAAGCTCGACTAATTCCTCATCCGTACGCAAAAATGTAAGCCATTTGCATTGTTGAAAACCTATATTAATCAGCTACCGGAGCTAAGGAAAATTTAACGTGAAAAAGTTCAAATTCCAATGATCCTACTTCATTAATGAAAAAGGCCAAAGGGTCTTGAGCAAGAGAATATTTCAATATCCAGCATGTAAGTCTCAAAGATTTAAGTGCATACGTTAAACTGGGGCACCGATGTAAAGGAGGGTCTGCATATATCTTGACGAGATAAAACGAAAAGTAAGAAAACATTGTTTCGACTTATAATTGTAGAAAGAATGAGACGCAACTGATCCACAATAAAATATATTAAACGTGACCGGTTTCGGTAAAATACCATCATCAGACATAAACAAATAAATGAAACACGCCTTTATATACGTACCAAGGAGGGGTGGGGGATACAATATTAATTGGTAGGAGGTGGGCGGGGTTGGGAACATAACATTAGGAGTGGGGAGCAATTTTGGAAAATTATCTCGTTGGTTAGATTTTCGTTATTGTGTAAAGCTTTATTTATTTCTATACTCTCTAACCTATCGAGAATTTTTCCCTTGTTAGAACAGTGCAT